>JAPDOI010000205.1:0-1270000 GCA_029168955.1 Aplectana chamaeleonis | reverse complement strand
CCCGCGTGCAGTGCGCTGCGAGCGGTGCCGTCGACAGCGTCCGAGTGTCCAATTCAGTGTCGTGTCGGGTTTTTCGTGATATAACGATAGCCTTAGAGTCCAGTTTGGGTTCGCTCTCAATCCAACAGCGAGCAAACTATTGAACTTATACATGCAGGCGACACGAATATCGGTGTCGGTTGTGGTACCTTTGACGCGACCCCGCACACATGAGCGCAAACTAGGCGCACCTAGTATGAGCAACGTAAACCGAGCTTGCGCCAACGTGCGCGGGTTGCGCACGTGGAACCACAGCCGGCACTGCGATTCGTGTCGACTTTACTCTCCAGGCTATCGAGTACCGAGTTGAATTCATTCCATCTATTTGGATTACCATTTTGTGAGGATTGACTCCCAGCTTCGAACTATTCAGAAGCGACTTCTTCCCTTTCGTTGTCTCCTCCCAATCCGGCAATATTCACAACGCCACTATCGCTTTCGCTGCGCATTTAGAATGAGAAAAATAATAATAAGTTCAAAAATAACCTGCAGGCTCTGCGACCAGGCTTTCGCCTTGCCGCGTTTGATGGATTGCATCCGCCTGACATCGTCAGTCCGGGGCCTTGGCCGCCCGCCTGAATCAGTGAAGGTCGCTTGCAAGGATCGCGGAGATTCGCAAAAGTGCATTGAATATGCATCAACGAACAACAACAATGAACCACAAATGACGGCGAGTAAAAACTGACTTATGGAATAAATTGAGAACGAGGAATGCCACAGAGTCAAGTCGGGAAAGGAAAGAAAAATTGAACTCTTTCGGAAAACAGTGGCTCTAAAATCAGCGGTCTACAGAGAATGGGGTTATAGAGTTGGACATAAGATCGAGATGCCATTGATCACCGTATGAAAGCAATACTGGCGTACGTGTACGATTATGGAGGGCCGTTTCGAACATCGCCCGTAGCTCCGTTGAATTCTTTTAAAGACAGCATACACGCTCGTAAACGTGTTTGAGATAACTACAGAAATATAATCGTATCGCTCAGAACACAACGCCTACGCATTTTGAAGCGTCAAAAACGACCCGCAATGCCGCTACATGAGTAAGAAGTTGGCCCCGCCCCTGTATCTGCCCTCCCCTATAAAGTCTGCCCAAATGAGACTGTCCGCCCACGCGGTCGGCGTGCGTGTTGGCGGCTCTCATGAAGGCCTCTCTTTGAACTGGCCTTCTCACGGCTGCAAACAGCTGGCTCGGATACTACTTGCTCATCGTTTAATAATCCCACTAATTGATTGACATTCTCGAAAGATTGCCCTAAGCTTCTGCCGCACGACACGCACGCCGACCGCTTGGGCGGACGGACAGTCTCATTAAAGGTAGTGGTCGAGATCAGATATACTTGTCGTCTTTTTCTCTCCAAACCCTTTTCTGGGTCTCGAGTAGTAGGACCTATAAGAAAAAATCGCGAAAAAACCACTGTTTTCGGCCAAATTTGAAGCCTGAGATTTGTTGTCTTTCGATGGTGGACAAGCCCACTCCAAATCATCGGCATCGATGACCTCTTATATCAAGAACATCAGCTGGCTTGAAATTGAATTTCAATCAATGAACTTTCGGATTTATGTACACATCTAGTCAGAAACATTGACTGGAGTGCTTTGATTCATTGCTCAACTGTTTTTATTAGGTAAATTTGCAGTTATTTCTTCCTCCGAGCGTCGATGATTTTTGACTGCTCGGCATGAGGCTGCGATCTTTTTCGTCGGCGCTGTGCACGTGTGCACGAACTGGCATCTTTGGGCCTTAGAAGCTCTAATTCTAGCCCGTTTTTCACCGCCCTACCTTCCTAGTTTTTCAGCTGTTTTCGATCTAGGCTGATTTTTGTAGTTTTTTTCGATTACGTTTTCATCGTGACCACTGCCTTTAAGGCAGACTTTATTTGCGTCCTCCCTTAAAACAGGGAGTCTGGGCCATTCCCTCCGTCCGCGACGTTTGTGGGTGGTAGAATAAGTACAATAAGTAAACCAGATAAACCGACGACGGTGGTAATGGCCCAGCATCCCTGTTTTGTAGAACGCCAATTCAGGGGGAGGAGAAATACAATACCGCCCGCGACTTTGGGAAAAACGGCGTTTTCGGGGCCTTTTTCCCCCGGAAAGCGCCGCTTTCTCATTACTTCGTTCAATGTGGTCCGTTTGGGTTTCCAGGGGCATATTTAGAATCAGCATCGAGAGCTCTTCATTTTGAGCTCGCACATGTCTTACCCGGCAAACGAGGCATATAGGGTGAAAACAATCAATCGAGTGTACGAAAACTGAGGCTAGATATCAAATTGGTGTAAATATTTGACTTCATATCCACCAAGCAGGTCTGGGAGCAGTTAGACACAAGTATTATAGACCAATTTGAGGAGGTGGCGAGAGTGAAAATTAATGATTTTTAGCCGTTTCGACGCCCCGGCAGACACAGTCGTCGTCATTCGCTCGGGCTCAAGCTGCCCGCGATCACAACCACGCTTAATGTAGACTATTTTAGAACAGTTAAAACCTCTCTGGAGACATTTCCCGCCCAGCGCCATCCTCGTGACTTTGGCTTTGAAAAACGTCCATTAACTACCGACGTCCCGTTCTCGGCTAAAACGGGACCAATCGACCTGCGACTCGGCCTACCACAATAATTTTTGATCTTTTTTCGAATAAGCACTGCGCCAGCCCTATCTGAGAAACTTGATTTTTCACATTTTGGGATGTGCTAAAAGAGCGTTTTTTCCCTGTTTGGCGCCCCGGCAGGCACAGTCATCGTCATTCGCTCGGGCTCAAGGTGCCCATGATTACAACCACGCTTGGTATAGACTCTTTTTGAACAGTTAAAACCTCTCTGGAGTCATTTCCCGCCCAGCGCCATCCCCGTGACTTTGGCTTTGAAAAACGACTATCAATCACCGATGTCCCGTTCTCGGCTAAAACGGGGCCGATCGACCTGCGACTCGAACTACCACAATAGTTTTTGATCCTCTTTCGAATAAGCACAGCGCCAGCCCTACCCGGAAAGGTCGATTTTTTTGCCACTCTCACATGTGCCGAGTCCATTTTCTCTTCAAGCAAGACCACCGACGCCCCGTTTTTCAGATGTGCTAAGTCCAATCAAGTTGATGAAACGCATCGAGACGACGTTTCGCATGACTGGCAACAGTGTGAAAGAAACGAACAGATGGAACTCGATGAGGTTACAAGTGGCCCGACACTCAAGCGTACCCGCTGCCTATCGGCAGTAGCCTCAAATTCCTCCCAAGCTTTCGAAGTTGTCCCCAAGAAGCCTGGTTAAAGCCATCGTCCACGGTGGAAATCACTTTCGATGTTTTGTGTACAATCAAACAAGTCGGGCTAGCTGACATCGCTCTCGGAGCATGAGGCTCCGGAAATGCTCCCCTTAAAGGCAGGATACACGCTCGTAAGCGTAATTGAGATAACTACGGAATTCCAATGGTATGGCCCCGAACCCAACGCCCACGTTTTTTGAAGCGTCAAAAATGACCCACAATGCCGCTACATGAGTCAGAAGTTGGCCGCCCCTGTATCTGCCCGCCCCCTGTATTTCCCCCCTCCCCAAAACAGAGGTGAAGAGCCATTTCCACCGTGGTCAATGTGTGTGGTTTACCTATTGTACCTACTCCACAATCCGCCGGCGGATGGAATGGCCCAACACTCCTGTTTTGTAGGAGTTCGCAAATACAGGGGGCGGGCAGATACAGGGGCGGGGCCAACTTCTTACTCGTGTAGCGGCATTGTGGGTCGTTTTTGACGCTTCAAAATGCGTAGGCGTTGTGTTCTGGGATATACCATTCTAATTCGGTAGTTATCTCAACCACGTTCACGAGGGCTTATGCTGCTTTTGGAGCTAGATCTGGGGCAACCCTCAAGAGCTCTCGATTATTTTCTTGATACGTCCTTATCACCACTTATGTTTCACTAACTAGCGACCGTTTTTCCCGCACCCCGAAGATTTGGAAAACCATGTTTACGTCGTTGTAGGTTTGCGACAGTACATACATGATCCATTCTTGAAAATCTCTTAATTCCTCCGGTGATTCCGAAAAGGGCATGTTTATTGCTCCGCGAAATGGTAAGGGCTACATCAGGGAATTTTTCGGGTTTGTAGTAAGCACAATTTTTTGAACACGCAAAAAATTGCCTTCCGTAGTGCCACCCATTTTTTCTTTGCAAAGGTAAAAAAACTCCCTTTTTTGGAAATCTTCTATAAACTTCTGAGACATTTAGGGAAATCTGAACAATGCTTATTGGTTACACTATGCTTACAACATCCAGAACACGGTTCTCTAAATCATCGGGTTACAAGCAAAACAAGCTCTAGTAAGGACTCACTAAGAAAGTTGCTAGCGATGATCGAAATGAAGAGCTCTTCGGAAACGCTATAGACTTTACATAGTTGTACAAGCATCCAATTTTTAAAATGAAAAAAAAACATCTGGGAAGCGTCCTAGATGGAGGGTCGTTTTACATTGATAAATTTTTATTGATAAAAATCTCTTCGATTGATCACGAAAATCAAGATTAAGACTCCAGAACAAAAATCGTCTCTAGCGTTGTCGCCAAGTTTCACTCGCGCAAATGTTGCAGAGCTGATTGATTTCATTTGGCACCCAGGGTGAATATGCCACGAGTGATGGTGATCTCTCATTATCACTCTCAGACAGTTGGGGGTAATACGTCGGCAGGACAGGGGTTGTATCCCAGAACAAACATCCGATACTTCCCCTCTTTGTGAGCAGGAGCTAACGGCACCATATGCTGCCAAAAATGCTGGGGTTCAACCCCTCGCTATCGACAGCCTGTTCTGCAAACGAAGAAAGAACTTGGACTACCACCCACTCAGACAGTCGCTGCACTCAATGCGTGTCGATTACGCATTCAACTCGAAGACAAGGCGGTTTCGAGCACGGTCAGGGAGCGTGCTGCTAGGGGAGCACGGGCTTCTATCGTGCTTAAAATTACAGCACTTGCACCAACAAATAAAACGTTCAATGCGTGCATGATACGCATTCAACTCGATGACAAAACGATTTTCGAAAAAAGGAGAGCATACGACGCACTCTGGGAGAGCTCAGATGTAAACAGCGTGGCCGGTTTAAATACACAAGTTTGCGGTACTTGGCCTGCCCAGTGGCTGGAGACCTCGTCCAACCGCGGAAAGCCCCTGATGATGCTCGGCGCGCTGGCCGAGTAGCATGTCGGTGTGCTCCTAGATAGCGCTTGACTACCTCTCAGTACGTGCTCCTGCTTCGAAATTTTGCAGCACGTGCTGCTGTATGGAGTACGTGTGTCTGCGATAGAGCCTTTCGATGGGTGTGGTCACTCGACTTGAATGCATATGCGACACGCATTCAATGTGGCGATTTTCTGAGCACTTTAGCGGAGCTGGGTATTATCCTTGTCACGGCCAGCAGCAAGGACATTATTTTTGCTACGGTCCGCAACAAGGACATCATCTTCGCCACTGTTCACAACGAGGAGGCTTCCCTCGTGATGGACCATAGAGACGATCACCTTAACGTCCAAAACAAAAAAAGTGACGCAGAGCCACCTTCTCGGACCGGCCTCAAACGGCCAACTGCCCCCTCAGCGGGACTGGTCGCCTTATATACCAGCCGCCGTCGTAAAAGAGGATGCTGCAATGTTCGTTCTTATTAGAAAAATCAATGGAGGAGAGTTTCAGCAGATACTAACTCAGACGTTCGCTGTTGTCTACAGGACGTCGATCCGCCCAGAACGAGTCACCGCTGGCGAACAGGCAGCTCTACGCGGGGTCGTCCCGGTGTGCTGTTGAGCAGAGGGCGACGGGCTGTTAAACAGCCCATCGACCGGCAATCCCGGCTAGTGCCTTAAATCGACGCAGACCGAGTTGTTGTCCACAGGACGTCAATTCGGTATGTCTACGGCTGCGCAGGTCGATGGGCTGTTCTACAGAACATTCGCGGGAGGGGCGGTGGCAGCGTCCATCAATCGATGTATCACGAAGATCGTGCCGTCCAAGCTCTCATTTTTGGTTATATGAGATTTGCAATTCGCTTTGATTTTTGATGATGATGTAGACTTCTATGATAATTCTTCTCTTTTTTAATTATAAGAGATCTGTGATTCGTTTTTTAATAACGTCTTTCCGTGGAAGGGGTGTTGGTGGCATGCCGAGAGATGCACCTCGCGGCGTTCCCCGTGATGGACCCGGAGGTTTCCGTGGTTTACGGAGCTTTCAGCAACTGCCTTCGTAGGCAGATTTTGATTTTTTTCCATCCCTTTATGTGTGTCATTTGCGTCATTTTTAGTTGTTTTGTCAGGAATCTCTGATCATTCGGGTGTGTTCATCTACCCTGATTCCCATCCATGTTGTCAATACTCGAGGAAAGGTAATGTAGCGAGATGAAAAGTTGTAGATTTAAAAAAATAAGCGTATTTAGCCAATATCACCTTTTCTGGTTAACAAGGGAAGCCGTTTTAGCGTAGTCCGGGATCAGCAAAATGGAGTACCTTGCGAGCTCAAAAATGTGCGTGCCGAGTGCGTGTAGAATATGTATCCAACTCGAGTGACCACTCCCATTGAAAAAGTGTATTGCAGGGACACGTGCTCCAAAAAGCACCGCGTGCTGCAAAATTTTATCGTAGGAGCACGTGTTGCAAATTTTAATCGCAGGAGCACGTGCTGCAAGCTAGTCTAGCGCTATCGTAGCTGCACATCGGCACGCGACGCGCCCGGCACACCGACATGCAACTCGACCAGCTCGCCGAGCACTATATGGGGCCACGATTGGTTGGACGAGGTCTCCAGCGGCTGGGCAAGCAAAGCACCGCAAACTAGTGTAATTGAACAATCGAGGCTGCCGGTCTCTGTGTCCCGCCTCAAGAGTTCTTCGCACTCTTTCCATTTTTGGGAAATCCTTTTTTCATCGAGTTGAATGTGTATCATGCACGCATTGAAAGTTTTATTTGTCGGGACACGTGCTGTAATCTGAAATACTATAAGAGCACGTGCTCCCTAGCAGCACGTTCTCTGACTGTGCTCCTAACCGCCTTGTCTTCGGGATGAATGCATATTCGGCGCATTGAATACGGCGATAATTTGGAAAGATGTTCTTGCTACTAGTAGCGGAAAATGTGAGTGACTCCGGTATAATCGTAGCCTGCCTAGACTCACTCTGAAAGAAGTTATGAGCGTTTGAATAGCTTCGCGGCAAGGTAAGGGTACCCACCATGGAATTTTTGTGGTGTTTTTTTTTCAATTTTTCTCCGGATACTGCGATAAACATGTACTGCTGAACACGAATCTGGGGCTCGCTTGTTGGAATTTATAGGTTTACTGTAGGTTAGGGTAGGTAACATGTTATTCAGGAGGCAGAACTTAATAGTTTGAAAACAGACAAATGGACATCGAATTCGTATTCAGCACCTCAAAAACCCCCACATAGAAACTTTGAGACAAATCTGTGACATTGATCGAACTACCGTATACTATAGCTCTAGAATTTCGAAAAAATCTCGAACGAATGCAATTTAAAAAAAATTCGTTTGACGAAATTTTGAACGAACTAAATTTGAAAAAAAATCGTTTGACGAAATTTTGAACGAACGGAATTTGAGAAAATTACGTTCGAAGAACTTTCGAACGAACGAAAAAAATATCGAAAATTTTTTCAAAAATTTCGTTCGTGTACAACTATACCGTATACCCAACGTAATCTATCGTAAGCTGTCAAAAATCCATAAACTGACATCAGATCCGTCTTTTAAATAAACCCCAGCAGAACGATTTGAGCCACATCTTTTGTCACGTTCCAGAAATCGTCGAAAGTCGATTTTGCCGTCAACTTTTTCTGCCGGTGGGAAGCTTTGAACAAATTTAGTCGAACTTAGGAAAAACCGCAGTTAAACCTCAGATTCGTGATCGGCACCGCAAATCACCCCCAGGTTGAAATTTGAGTCAAATCTGGAAAAAAAATTTCAACGCTTTCTGTACCCCGTAATTGATATAATTGAACGCTGAACCGAAAATCCATACAAGTCGAAAACGCTATCAGTCTGCACATAGCTCGGAGAATGCGCTTTCACCCAAACTTTGCCTTGGGGGGCTGTTTCGGGCCCTGAGCACGATTATGAGGTCTGTTTCCGGATTTTCATAAAATTAATGCGCTTTTTCGAGGGTACAATAGGTACTAAAATCAGAGAAAAAAAACTGCTATAACGTTTTCCAGGGTGACTCTAGGCAGCTGCAAAGGGCATTTTTTTTTCTGAAACTGGCTCTAGAAAAGTACATTTCATTTGGAATGGTTTGTATAACTTATAGTAGTTCATTTGGAAGCAGTAGAGTGTTGTCCGCATAAGGACATCATTACTAAAATAATGTAACGTCGGTATAGATACTAATGAGACCTTGCGTTTACTCTCGAAGGTTGGCGCAAACTCGGTGTCATATGCTATTACGTAGGTGCACCGAGTTTGCGCCATCCTCCAAAGAGGAACGAAAAGTCTCATTAGGATCCACGCCAATGTTAGTTTTTCTCTAGAAAAATTGATTGAGAGGGTCCAATTTCTCTGTTCCGCTTAGATTAGAACTGAAATAAGGAAAATCGGGCCTCATCACCAAGTTTCGAAAAAAGGCATTCCGCCGTTTAAAGGCAGCATACACGCTCACAAACGTGGTCGAGATAACAGCATAAATAGGACCGCACGGCCCCTACCATGTCGTCAAATACGTTTGAAGCACCAAAAGCCATCCAGGATGTTAATATCCTCTGGTTCCGAGCCAGATTTACTCTGTTCTCTCGCGCGCTTGTGCGGAGCGAAGGTAGAGACAGCGAGAAATTGTGGGGAGAAGGAGACGCAGCGTACGCACGCAGACGCACGCGACGAACGAAAATAAATCACACTCGGAAACAGGATATACTTGGCAACTTTTGAGCAATCTTGCCTTCCACGCCAGTGTTTTCCCACCCATTCGAGTACGAGAATGAGAAAAGAAACTTGAGAAAACATGTGATAAGTTAGAGTGATAGCATTACCAAATGGGAATGCACGAGAGAAACAACTTTATTCACCTGAAAATATCATGTATCTTCACCTATGTAATCCTCCATTTCAAAAAGTCAGCCGAAGTAGAGCGGCATTCTCAAAAATGGACGAGAGTTAATCGGTATGCAGACATGTTACATTTAAGCAAGTCAAGCTATTTCTCTCGTGCGCTCTCATGAGATAGTGCTATCACTCTATCTTATCACATGTTTTCTCAAGTTTCATTTTTAATTCTCGAACTCTAACGGGTGGGAAATGCAGACGTGGAAGGCAAGATTGCGCAAACATTGTCACATATTGTCATCCTGGATGGTTTTTGGCGCTTCAAACGTCGTAGACGACATGGTAGGAGCCGTGCGGTCCTATTTATGCTGTTATCTACACCATGTTTGTGAGTGTGTATGCTGCCCTTAAGGGGTGACGTCAAAAAGCGGTTGATACTTCACTGGGATGGTAATATCAGGTCTACAGGATGTTGATAGGATGTGAACGCGGAATCGGGGATGGAGACCCTCCTCCGATGGGATGTCTACAGCGAAAGCGTTCCCGCGGATAGGTTGTCTACGGCACCAAGGAGGGGGGCGACGGGCAGTTCTCGAGGGGCGATCCATGCCCCTTTTGGATGTCTACAGGGAGCATTGCGTGAGGTGACATCTCATTCGTGTCCTGTGGACAACAGCGAACGTCTGAGAAGAGAAGGGGCTGCTGGGGTTCAACCCTTCCTGCCAATCTCACGCGTGCCAGGATAAACAAAGAGGTTGTATCCCAGCACAAGCAGCGGGAGCTGTTGCTAATCGGCGGCCCGATTAGCAATAGGTCCTGCTAACCCCTATTGTGCCGACTTACTGCCCCCGACTGCCTAAGCTGCTGAAAATGGAGAAGTCAGGAAATTGCGAATGTTGCGAGGCTGACAGAGGTGTCAAATAGCCATGGGAAGAGCTATCCTTCAACGCTATTCAACGCACATTTACTTACCCTTCAGGTGTTCAACTCTCGCTTTAAAAAAGTGTTCTTTCCTTCTATTTTCGCATGCGCTTTTTTCTGAATCGGCCTCTTCTCGCCTAATTTCCTCCAGGTACCCGCGCCGATAATAATATACTAACTGGAACCAGTATCAAGAGAATTGAAAGCTCGTGAATGCAATGAAGTTCATTCACTGACGTCACCATCTGAGTTCGGAGCCCCAGTTTGGGCAATTCAACTGCAAGTGTAATTGGTTGACTGGCGAGCACACGAGACGAGCATGTCGTACTGAATTAGCAAAGTTTTCGAGCCAACTCTGCACAACAGTGAAAATCGAGGTGCTCATCGGAGCTCAAAATCATGGAACAAAATGGATTCCCATCGATGGAGAGGTGGTCGCGTACAGATAGCTTAGTAGATTCGCAGGTTCTAGGAGGTTGTATGTCAATGAGAAGCTAAACTGCAGGTATTATTCAGGGCTATTATAGTTTTTCCTGACAGGAAAAACAAATTGGATGCCGATTCTGTGAGAACTCAAATGAAAAATACAGGTTTATAGAGGCGCTAAAACTGAAGCCGTGTCAGGCTGTGGCTGGCACTCGCAGAAAGGACATGCATGCAGCAGATAGAAGGATTCCAAAGTTTTCATTATGCATCGTCACAAGCTGAATCAGAACGAAGTCTTCGCACTCAGCTGTGCACTATTCAGTTCCGAAGCTAACAATGTTATAAGTGATTTTTGGAGAATCGGTGCTGCAGTCAGCGATTATTACATATTCCGTAAAGCTTCTCGAAACAATCTCAGATTTTTGTGAAATATAAATGCTTCGAATGTAATAAATGGGTTTATAATCATTCACTCAGAGATTTATTTCTAGATTTTACAACTATAAAGTTTTCGAGTTGTGGACTACACATCCTCTATTTCGGGAGCAAATTTAGTCTGTTCCTTTGCGTGCCTGTGTGACTCGCGAAGGGAGAAACAGCGAGAAAGTGAGGGGAGCAGAAAACGCAGCACACGCGCGCACACGTGCGTGATAAACGGTAGTAAATTTTACTCCGAAATAGATAATATGTACACGAAAAAGCTGGAGCCGTGGAAGAGTTCGGCACAGGATCCCCGATCGAAACTGGTACCGGTAAGTTAGAAACCGGGAAACGCAGCTATGGCGGTGGATTTGATCCTGATCATTAATGCTGCGTTTTACCGTATCGTTACCAGTTCTGATCGGGGAAATATTGCCGATCCGCTCATTTTGACGGCATTCTCATGTGTAGAGGAGTCAGTTGTCAACTCTCACCTGGTTTCTTAGTACTCCGAAACTCTGACTTACCGCTAGTATGAAAACCGGGTGAGGTCCCTCAAGAGGCCGACGACGTAAACGCAGCAGACTTCCGCCGCCCGTGTCGCGTTCAGGCAGTTACTCGCCCGTGGTATTTTCCTTTTCATGTACTGCAGCCACCAGATGACGACGATGTGATCCACGATGCAGTGCCAAGAAAATCACAAAACGGTAACTTTTTTGAACTTTCGATAAAATATTCAATTTCCCAAAGATGGTTGTTGGCCCATAATAGTGCAGCTCTTTCTGACATGATTGAAACTTCGACTCTACGCTATGTTTTGCATGAAAAAGACCATATTTTTGTTGGAGATCGAAAGGCCAGTGGCTCATCGCAACATCTGCGCCGAAAAAACGAACAAAAACGGGCCCAGAAGAGCCCTATACGGTCCTAATCTCGCTCGCGCAAGGATTTTTTGCTTGCGGAAGGTCTTCCGCGAGCGGAATTACGGCCGTATAGGGCTCTCCTGGGCGCTTTTGCTCGTTTTTCGACGCTAATCTTGCAATGAGCTTTCGGCCTTTCCGTTTCCGGCAAAATTAAGAAGATGAATTTTGTTGTGGACACTGCCATTGAACTCTTGGCAGCCTCTCATCGCAGCATCCTCACAAAGTCAGGAAATTTCGAGATCCTTGTTAGCGGATTTTAGAAAAAAAAAGAACAGCTGCGTACTCACTCAGACAAACCATCGCTCGGAGCGGGACCGGAGAGCGACTCGAGCGGCGCTGTCTCTCCTCTCCTAGCGAAAATTAGCCATCTATTCGGGTGACAGCAGGCGCCCTCCGGGCGACAGCAGTCCCGCTCGGAGCGATCTTCGGTCCCAACTGGCACTGCGGTGGCTCTTCTGGCGAATGAGCGTAGCTTGACCGATGGCTTTCCTTCGTTTAATTACTTGTTTCTGCTTCCATATTTCGCTCTCTTTCTTCTTCCCTCTTCTCCCAGTCCTCCTTTTCTTCCTCTCCTGTTTCCTCAATTTCCCCCTTCTTCCTTCAGTCTCAAGAAACAAATTCTTTTCTATCTAACGCTGCTTCCCACTTGGTCCAAAGCCTGCTTGTTTGCGGTAATTTAAAGGTAATCTTCAGTACTGTGTGTCTTTGAAAGCTTCTATTTACTTTGAGGTAAACCATCAAACCTGTCATAGTCGACAGAATATCTGAGCCACCTTAGAACTAAATGATAGCGTTTGCGAAAGTTTTCGACAGAGCCTAATTAATGATTTTTAGCTAATTCTGTAATTTCGCAGCTTCGGTCTTTTCTGAATTATCCGAGAAAACTAGGCCTCGAAGCTCCAAAGTTATGTATAATGGCTAAGTCCCTAATCAATAGTATTTTTCGACAATTATCGATCGTTTTTTAAAAATTCGATTCTCGCCTTTTTCATCGATTCTCAAAATAACGATCAATATTCTCATCGATGTTCAAAATAACGATCAATAATTCAATGAAAAAGGCGAGAATCGAATTAAACAAACGATCGATCTTTGTCGGAAAATACTAATGATTAAGGACTTAGCCATTATACATAACTTTGGAGCTTCGAGGCCTTATTTTCTCGGATAAGTTAGAAAAGAACGAAGCTGCAAAATCACAAAATCAGCCAAAACATTAATTACTCTCTGTCGAAAATTTTCGCAAACGCTATCATCTAATTCTGAGATGGCTCAGATATTCTGTTAACTATGGCAGGTTTGGTGGTTTACCTCTAAGTAAGTCGATGCACTCGAAGATGAAGTCGGCATGGATCCTGAAGAGACTTTGCGTTCACTATTGAAGGTTGGCGCAAACTCGGTGCCATATGCTATAACATAGGTGCACCGGGTCTGCGCCAACCTCCGATGGGGAACGCAAAGTCTCGTCAGCATCCATGTCGATGTTACACAGTACTGAAGATTAACACTGAATTACAACATATAATTCGCAAATGAGAAGGCTTTGGCACAAGTGTAAGGTAGCGTTAGATAGAAATACTGCACGAGTAGACAGGAATCTGGTGCCCGAGGACGGGCGGCTGTCACTAATATTATCAATGCCATCGTTAGCCTAATGCCTAAGGCACACTGTGATTGCTCCAAATACTCTACCAGAATACCTAGATTATACGACTCTACGTGAGAAGATTACCCAACACAAGATTGGAACATGTTGAAAACTAACTTTGCCCGTAGGAAAAGGGTAAAATAGCAGAACTTGGGTTTCGGTGTGCTGTGCGTGCCGGACTTCTATCAAAACCTGTCCTTCTTAAACCTTGTGTGAGCGTGAATAAAACTTACAAATTAGGCGATTGATCGGGATGGGCGAAGAACGCTCCGCATCGCCATCATGCTGCCTATGGAGCAATACTCATTTTGCATGACGCGGCGCACGCTTGTCATAATGCGCGATTCAGCTCCCATCACGCGGCGCACGCTTCTAATGATGCGAGACTCTTTTTTTCATGACACGGCGCACGCTTCTCATGGTGCGCGACTCATTTTTCATGACGCGGCTCACGCTTCTCATGGTGCGCGGCTCATTTTCTATGACGCGTCTCACGCTACTCATGGTGGACGACTCATTTCCCATCACGCGGCGCACGCTTTTCATAATACGCGACTCAATTCCCATCACGCGGCCCACGCTTCTTGTAAGGCGCGACTCATTTTCCATGAAGCAGCGCACGCTTTTCATGAAGCTTGACTCAGTTTCTACGATACGAAGCACGCTTTTAATAGTGCGGAACCCATTTTCTATAACGCGGCGCGCGCCTCTCGTAAAGGGCGACTGATTTTCCATGACGTGTAGCACGCTTCTGATGAAGCGTCAGTAATTTTTAGTGACGCGGCACACGCTCCGCATTAATGGCTACTCGTTTTCCGTGACGCGATGCAACTTTCCATAACACACTCTCTACCTCTCTAAAATGCTCCACACACCACTAACCCCTCCCACATTTCGCAACGTGGAGATTAGATCACAGAGGATAAGGACTGATGATAACTGAGGCTTTCGAAAGCGTAAATAGTACAGTTGGCAGTAGAATTCCATGATGGGTCCGTGATTGCAGTGTACCAAGTGACGGTCTGGCTAACACTGATCGCACTGCTGTCGCCCCGAGAGCGACCGGACAGCGGCCGAGGCGGCTATTCGCACCGGACAGGGACCCAGTGCCAGTTCGCCCCTCGGCCGCTGTCCGGGCGATGACGTCAGAAATGGGAGGAGCCGGTCCCGCTCCGAGCGATGGTTTGCTTGAGCACAAGATCGCACTTCTCTGTAGAATAAAAATTTATGAAAAGACGGTCTGATCCTACGTCCTTGGTAGTAATCCACACACTGCAGTCAACTACTCTTCGTGTACATGCTTTCCTTGCCCAACTATGCATGCTGATAACTTCAATGGAGACACCAACTCATTCTGACCATTTATGTTAGCTAACTTTCAGACAAGATTGAACTCCTTTTTTTCGCCAAAAATTTCCTCCTTAGATAAGACGTTAGATCTTGAAATACATCGCGATTCAAATCATCAAATCATATGAGTGTTGGATTCGGAAAACCCACTGTAATCGCTTGGATTCAGCCTCGTCGCGAAAAACATACTTCCGGCTCCCACGTTGCCAAGGAGAGCGCAGAAATGCTGATTAGTGAGAGTGATGATTAGGAGATTTAACTATAGAATCGCTCCCAAAATTCGGAGAACGCTCGGCAAATAGAAGAAAAAAAACTCGATCGGCAATCATATTCCATCGGGAACACTGTTCATCATTAAGATTAACACTGAAAACGGAACTTTTGTCGCCTCCCATTCACAATCACGTTAACATGTAAAGGTAGCACACAAGCTCAGAAAAATATTATTTTTATGGCATGCATCGACTAACAATAATAAGAGGCTTGGAGCAGTTAATATTAAAAGCTGACGAGAAAAACTGGTAAAAAGACAAGATCAAAATGGAGTCCACAAGGTTCTCCTTTTTTTCGAATCTCGGCATTGTATGATATTTTAAATTTTCTTAAGTCGGGTGAGGTGGGTATATGGACAGAGTTATTTTGGGCCTGGCGTTTCGCTTTGCGTCTTCTTCAGCGAGAGTCTGTGCCTGTGAGAGTAGTTCGAGGTTAATGTTATCGATGAATTCCTCTAAGGAGGCTGGGAGGAGGCGCTTGATAGGGTAACTCATATTAAAATGATTCTCGAACCCCTCTTCCAGTCCTCTGAAAAAGACTTTAGTTAACGCATAAGGCGCAAAGTAAACCATTCCATCTATTTTACCTTGTCCGGCACAAGAAATTTCAAATTAATGACGACCAATTTCGTATTGAATTTGAAGTAGACAAGTAACACGCTCTGGTTGAGATAGCGAGCCTAACGCAACGGCTTTTATTGGAAAGTTACAGTCATTGGAAGTTAAAATGAAGGCACTCGGGGGAACATTTTGAGGGTATTTACAGTTGACCGCAATGTTAAAAGCACATGGTGCGGTTGCGGACTCGCACTAAAACTACGGTAGAATCTGGCACTTTGCCAGATTTCGTCATCGGTCGGCGCCAACCGTCGTCTCTCTGCTCACGAGAATATCAGCTGTGGCGCCGATCGATGACGAAATCTGGCAAAGTGCCAGATTCTTCCGTAGTTTTAGTGCGAGTCCGCAACCGCACCATGTCCTTTTAACATTGCGGTCAACTGTATGTTGAGGGCGGGAACCGCGCTACTCCTTCCTTTTAGATCGGAAGCTTGTCGGTAGGCGTAACAAATCTTATCTTTCACGGGGGCATGGTCGACTTTTCCCTAACTTTTTCTCACTTACCAGGTTGTTCAATACGTTTTGTCGTTCAATAAAAGAGGGCGTTGCTATAGCCCAATTTTTTTTTTGTTTGTTGGTACCTCTTCATATGAACGTATGCGAAGTTTCATTTCAATCTGTCAATCAATTCTTTGTTTACAAGCCATTTAGTGTCGCCGTTTCACAGCAATGGAGAAAAATTGAATATCGTGCAGTGATAAAATTCCTATTTTTGGAAGATGTGGCAACAGAAGAAATTCACGAACGAATGTCAAAAGTGTATAATGATTGTTGACTTACAATTAGAACAGTAGAAAGATGGGTTGGTGAATTTAAACGTGGTCGCACAAGCCTTGAAGACGATCCACGTGAAGGACGGCCAAAAAGCGCATCAACACCAGAAATGATAGCCAAAATACAGGATATGGTTTTGGAAGATCGTCGATTGGCGGAGAGAGATTTAATAGAGGCTCTACACATCTCATTAGGCAAAGTGAGCCATATTTCAAGTGAAATTTTGGGTTTTAGAAAGCTGTGTGCACAATGGGTGCCGCATTCGCTAACAATGGAACAAAAAACATTCGAATGCGACTTTGTCAGCAACATTTGGAGCGTTTTCAAAAGGATAAAGTGGACTTTGTGCGTCGATTCATCACTATGGATGAGATTTGGATCTATCACCATGATCCTGAATCAAAACAAGAGGCTAAAGAGTGGTGTTTACCTGGTTGTTCAGCTTCGAAACGAGTTCGTGTCCGGAAATCGGCCAGGAAGGTTATGGCATCAGTTTTTTGGGATGCAAAAGGAATTTTGTTTGCGGATTACTTGCAAACTGGTAAAACAATTAATTCTGAATATTATTGCAACCTTTTGGACCAGTTGAAAGAAAACATTCGTCACAGAAGACCCGGTTTGCAGAAGAAAGAAATCCTTTTTCATAAGGACAGTGCACCGTGTCACAAGAACATTTTGACAATGGCTGAAATCCATGAATTAAAGTTCGAATTGTTGGAGCATCCACCGTATTCACCAGATTTGGCCCCCAGCGACTTCCATTTGTTTCCAGAACTCAAAAAATTTATGCGTGGCAAGCGTTTTTCATCAAATGAAGAGGTCATAACGGCTGTTGAAACGTATTTTGCAGACCTTCCGGATTCTCACTTCAGGAATGGGATCCACAGATTGGAGGATCGTTGGAGCAAGTGCATTAATGTTCAGGGAGATTATACTGAATAATCAAGTGTATTTTGAGCCATCAAATTGTGTTTTCCTTATCGAACGACAAAACATATTGAACAAAATGGCATTTAGGCAAATTGATATTTCGCGCTTTGTATGGATGCTATACCTCAGTCATTCGCCGGCTCCGACCCCAGCTCAAACGGGGCCCGTCCCAGATTTCTGTCGGGTAGGACCCTTTAGCATTGTTCCTCCACGTATGTAGTCCCAAGTGAGAAGACATGGGAGGAGGATAAATGTTCTCAGCTGGAAAAAGTGAGGGGCGAGAACGGAGAAGTGCTCGACCCGGAATAAATCTGCGGTCGGGCCCATCGAGTTTCTGAGGCACGATGACCGCACTATCAAAAATTACCCCTAAGGATGAACGGTGCTTTTAGAGGCAGTGGTCGCGATAAAATATGCTTGTCTTTTTTTCTCTCTAAACCCTTTTCTGGGTTTAGAGTAGAGGGACCAATGAAAAAAATCGCGAAAAAACCGCTGTTTCGGGGCATATTTGAAGCCTGAACTTTCTTGTCTTTTGATGGTGGACGAGCCCACTCCACATCGTCGGCATCGATGATCTCTAGCATCAAGAACATCAGCTGGCTTGAAGTTGGAATTCAATCAATGATCATTACTCATCTAGTCAAAAACATTGACTAAAGTGCTCGCTTTCAATGTTGAATTGCTTTTATTAGGTAGATTTGCATTTATTTCTTCGTTTGAATTTCCATGATTTTTGACTGCTCGGCATGAGGCTGCGATCTTTTTTTGCGGCGCTGAACTCTAATTCTAGCTCGTTTTTCACAGCGCTACCTTCATAGTTTTTCCGCTGTTTTCTATGTAACAAGGGAACTACAATAAGTCATAGTGACAATTCCAAATGGAATGTACTTTTCTAGAACCATTTTCGGACGAAAAGTCCGGAAATGCCCATCGCTGCTGCCTAGACCCTCTATGAAAAAAGTTATGAGCGTTTTTTAAAGCTTCGTGGCTAGGTTAGGGTACCACTCATGGAATTTTTAGGGTGTTTTTTAATTTTTTTCCTGATTTCGCTAAAAACATGTATGTGGGGGTAATATGGGGTGCTGAACACGAATCTGGGGTTTGCTTGCCCTAATTTCAAGGTTTACTGTAGGTAACGGTAAGTAACATGCCATTTAGGAGGCAAAACCTACCTCAATATTCCTATAATCGACAAATGGACATCAAATTCGTATTCAGCAACCCAAATAACCCCCACATAGAAACTTTGAGAGAAATCTGAGACTTTGACCAAACTACCGTATACCTACCGTAATCTACCGTAAGCTGCCAAAAATCGATAAACCGACATCAGATTCGTGTTCAGCACTCCAAATAACCCCTAGAGAAATAACTTGAGCATATTCTATAGAAGCACTCCGGAAATTGTTAAAAGTTGTGATTTGCCATCAAATTCTCCCCGATGGGAATCTGTGAACGAATACAGTCGAAAACTTCGGAAAATCGATCAATGAACCTCAGATTCGTGATCAGCACCCCAAATAACCCCCCAAAGCGAATTTTTAGTCAAATCTGGAATATTTTTTTAAAACGCTTCGAGAGCCCTCTAATTGGTATAAATAAACGCCCAACCGAAAATCCGTACAAGTCCAAAACGCCGTTAGTCTGTTCAAAGTTTGGAAAATGCTCCTTCAACCTAACGTTGGTTAGTGGGGTAGTTTTGGGCGCTGAACACGATTATGAGGTTCGTTTCCGGATTTTCGTAAAAATAATGCGCTTTTTGGAGGGTACAATAAGTACGAAAATCAGAGAAAAAATGCCTATAACTTTTTTTCAGAGTGGGTCTAGGCAGCTGCGATGGTCATTTTTGGACTTTTCGTCCAAAAGTGGTTCTAGAAAAGTACATTTCATTTGGAATGGTCACTATGACTTATTGTGGTTCCCTTGTAAGCTAATTTTTATAGTTTTTTTGGATCACGTTTTTCATCGCGACCACTGCCTTTAAAGGCACAGTCACACCTCAGAATCGATTTTTTGTTTCTCTGCCTATCTTGGACAAAATTTCACGCTGATCACAATGGTGATTTCAGAATCGCTCAGAACTCACTACGAACGGAGTTACTGCTCCTCAAAAATTTCAATTTTGAACGGCTAGAAGTTCGCGGACGAGTTGTCTTGAGCCTGTATTTTCTCGTTATTGGCAGCCATCGTTCTGAATCAGGTCAGAATATGAAGTCAGACCGAAAACAAAAGGAAGAACATAGATTTTGAATAAAATCATTCGCGCGTCTCTTCCTTATTGAGGTCGGAAACCTGGCAGTGGGCGTTACCCATTTTTTCTTTCGAGGGGGCGTGGCCGACTTTTTCCTAGCTTTTTCTCTCTTATTTGAGCGAATTGAGATTTCGCGCTTTGCAGGGTTGCTATAGGCGGCGACCGGACCATAATATCAGAAATTACCTCTGAGGTTGGACTGTGCCTTTAAAGGCAGCATACACGATAAAACTTGCTCCCGTGTTTTTCACAGGTTAGGGAATGTCCGGAGTTCTAAACAACATCTGTGCTGAGAAAAGTCGCGAAAAGTTATTGGAAATCCGCTTACTGGGCGTGAAATGATCCAGTGTTATTGCAACTGACACATGAGAGTGGAGGCATTGGCCAGCTTGGCTGTGCTATTTCTCTCGTTGATCGTTTGCTCCCTCAAGATCGGTTATTCAATGTGTTCCCGATCAGAGGAGGCGAAATACAGCTGGGGCGGGCAATTACATGGGTAGCACTCGGATATCACTCATGTAAAGTAGTTGCGGCTTGTTTTTGACCCTTCCAAATGCGTGAGCGTTATGATACAAGCCTTACGGTTCGGTTTACGTTACTATCTCAACAACGTTTACGAGCGTGTATGATGCCTTAAAGGCACAGTCCAACCTCAAAGGTAATTTTTGATATTATGGTCCGGTCGCCGCCTATAGCAACCTTGCCAAGCGCGAAATCTCAATTCGCTAAAATAAGCGAGAAAAGGCTAGGAAAAAGTGGGCCACGCCCCTTTAAAGAAAAAATGGGTAACGCCCACCGTCAGGTTTCCGACCTGAATAGGGAAGAGACGCGCGAATGATTCTATTTAAAACCTAGTTTTCGGTCTGGCTTTATAATGTGGCCTGCTACAGAACAACGGCTGCGAATAACGAGAAAATACAGGCTCGAAACAACTCGTCCGCGAACTTCTACCAGTTCAAATTCAGAGTTTTTGAGGAGCCCTAACTCAGTTCGTAGTGGGTTCTGAGCGATTCTGGAGACACCATTGTGATCAGCGTGGAATTTTCTCCAAGATAGGTAGAAAAACGAAAAATCGGTTTCGAGCTTGGACTGTGGCTTTAAGAGTCCACACTGCCCAACCACGCCATGAACTCAAGTTTTTTTGTCGTAACTTCAAAAAATAAGTTTGCTCCCAAATACGCATAATAGCTAAAATACACATACTGGAACAACTTGACATACTGGTTAGCAAGCATGGAGCACCTATAAAATTTTTTACATACTCACTCACAAAGAAAATTTGGCTTTGAAAGCACAGCCCATCCTCAGTGACGGAATCTGAGGTTGGCACATATTTGTAAGTAGATTCACCCTATATAAAACATTGCAGGTGCGAGCTCTCAATTCCTCCATAAGCGAGATATAGGAAGACGCCACTTTGGCACTCCAGCGATAGGAAACCACTTAGGCACGCTCCTTTGACTACCTATCCAGTTCAACGACAGCAGCATAGCGTTTGTTTCCGACCGATATTCACGTCCTTCCCTTCATTCTCTGCCTCTTTCCGCATTCATTCTTGCCCACTTGAATCTGTTTTGTATGACGGTAAATAGTGGACTCGGACAACACGTCCACCATGCTTTCACCTCTCAAATTTAGGCAATTTTTGAGGGCTAATAACTCCGTTCGTAGATGGTTTAGAGCGATTCCGAAGATACCATTGTAATCAACGTGAAAATTTCTCCAAGACAAACAAGAGAAATAGTTGAACTTCAAGTAGGTCATAGCTCTTAGTCTTTGTGCTCGTGAAATTGAAATGTACTCGTTCATTCTTTTTGAAAAAATAGAATAACACATGTAATAGGCAATGCCTTTACTGGCAGTGTCTATAGAAAATAATATCATCACATTGTGACAAGACGGCGCAAAACGCAGAATTTTTCCAGACGCTGAGTAAAAAAATACCAGTGAGTATTATTACAATAGGGAGATAATCAGATCTTCAAGAGACAAGAAATTGGCAAGTATGCATAGTAATGAGGGCAAAGTTCGTAAAAAGTTCATCTCTCCATTACAAGTCAAAGGCTAGGGAAGGGCAAACTTGCGAATGCATCGTTAAACTGAGGGATTCGAAATGCGGTTGGCAACGGCGAATTCAAGCCAATCAGCAGCCACAAAAAAGGGACTGGCGGACATCGAAGGCGACACCACAGCTCCTCCTCTCTAGCAGGGAAGGAAGAGGGAGGCAATCTGTAGGAATTATCATCTAAACTTAAGGGTAAGGACGGACCGAAATTGCTGGTCTCTATCAAATTTAGCTGAGAACCATGCCATATTCTCCTATTAGGCTTCAGAAGGTTGGTTTCACTACATCATTATTGCCGGAGTGTATTTCATCGAAGATGTCAGTGAGTGTAATAGCGGTTTTGAAGGGAATCTTCTGATGTGTTGTGATATTCTGTGGTCGCAAATTGTGTTCAGTGGCCGTATTCATGAAACTACGGGAGCCTCCTGGAAAGAGTCTATATATGAGGCGAGTGGACTTTACACCCTCCCGGGAGGCTCCCGTAGTTTCATGAATACGACCACTGCCTGATACAATAGCCTAATCTAACAGAAGAATGAGACCTCTTTTGACCGTTACTCTTTTTGATGCCATCCGGTTTGATTTTCAGAAGAAGCCATCATCCTCGAGTGTGGTCTTTCCCCGAAAGCGTATGCAATGCGAGAAAGTTACTAGGGACCACCCCTAACTCAAAAGAGAGTTCCGAAAATCAGTCTACTGAGAATTGCGGGGGAGATAAAAAAACGACAACCTTGAGTTTCAAAAATTTACTCAATGGAATATTCACACGTAATGAGGTGCAGAATTAGAAATTCTCATTTACGAAAAAAATTCCTCCGGCTATTGGGACTTATATGATGTCTGACAGAGGGGTGGCCGCAATTTGTCTGAGCGCGAAAAGGCGGGGAAGGAGCGAAGGACTGTGAATGGCAGTCATAGAGGCTGAGGGCAGCCCCAATCTCTGTCTCAGAACTTTTTGAATAACTTGATTCCCAGCAATAACCAGCGAAATCAAATTTAATTCAACTAATTCAGCTTGAAACCACTTTATTTCAACTAAGGGTTGACTTATGTCGGAGACCATCAACTATGAATTGACTTCAAAACAACTGTAGCCCTACTTTGCGCTCAATCACTGGGGAAAACAAGTTTAAAGCTCACTTTCTCCAGCTGATTAGGGATGCTATACGGTGGTAACAAGTTTCGATTCAGCCAAACTCAGCGATACCGTATCAACAACTAGATATCAGCATAAGACTCGAGAATCGGGTAACTATCTTCAAATGGGTCGGTTGCTTCATCAAATGAAGGTGATCACGTCGTAATGTGCTTATCACGTGCACGGCCGGTATAAAAGGTGCCTCATCTTGCTCGAGTCCTTAGTCGGCATTCTCGTATCGGCCTTGGAGGGTGAATTCGAGTCACTCTGCGAAGGCCAGCATATTGTTGACCGCTGGGGGGATGGTGGGCATCCCCACGGCGGCGGGGGGGGGGGCGATTTCGTCCGCGGTCCGCGGTGAGGGTGGTTCCTCACCGCTGACCGCGGAGAACATTGCGGCCAGCTGGCAAAGATCCGCAGGTCATCACCCCCAGTACCTCAGTAGCTTGTTATACACTCAGGCAAACTGGGGCGTCGACAACAGGTTGATAAGTTGTTATCTCATAAACCCCTCCCTGTTGACAAGTAAAATCGCGCGTACTGTCAGCCTGAGACCTGCCCGTTGCCCAGCGACGTCCGCCTGTTATCCGGCTGTTGACAACTCGATGTGTCGCGTTTAGCGGCCTACTTAGCAGCAGTTCAAATCCTTCAGGACTGTTTCATCTAGCTTAGGAACTACTTTACACCGACACGCGTCGCGGCAGGCACACCGACACGCGTCGTGGTCGGCACACCGACACGCGTCGCGGTTGGCACACCGACACGCGTCGCGGCTGGTCGCCCAGCCTCCACTGGGGTCACCACGGGATAGGCAGGACCTGCGGATGCTGGGCGGGGCCAAAGTACCGCAAGCTTGGGCAATTGAACCGGCTGCGCTATCATCATTCGCAGAATGCCTGAAAAATGAAAAATGCGTCGTATACTTCCCTAGTATCTACAGCGCTTGCTGTGCAACAGCTCAATATCGACCAGATCATAACTCGCGGCCAGGGCCCCGCCGAATATCGGCGCGTTGGCCAGCGGTGACTCATGGTGGGCGGATCCACCTGTTGTCGACGCCCCAGTTTGCCAGAGCAGTTGTTCTTACAGTATGGCAACTGTTGTTAGCAAGATATTGAGCCTCAAGTTGTTTTCAACATACAAAAAACTATACCGTGGTTAGTTACGGCGACAAGCAGAAAGTTGTTTCTAAAGTTGAAATCAAGTAAACAAAATGTTCTGAGGTGTCTCAGGCGGTTGTCTCTTCTTCTCCTGTGAGTAGCCTGTGTGACCGCCAATCACAGCCTTTTGCTCCTCCCCCGTTTCCGCGCCCTTTCGCTGTGCCACCTGATCTGACGCGGCTGCTTAACGGTCCCGTATCCCCTGGGATAACGAATTTTGACGTGGGTGCAAAATTTGTGTTCGGCTTCCCCATGTTGCTTAATCGAAACCACTAAATGCTCCTGGGTAGATCAAAAACGACCAGGAAGTTTGTCTTTCGTATTACAGAAATGGAAACATTGTTAGCCTAAACATTAAAAACCGCTGCAATAGCATGGCGATACCGCGACAAAACCGCATCTATACCGCGGGAATGGCGCGGCAATCCCAAGAAAGTGGCACGCCAATACCGCGACTATCACGATTTGGGGCTGCGAGCCCAGACTGGGAGAAAGGTGAATCGTGCCGGGACCAAGTGCTCTCAGCACGATTATCATCCTGTTGCGTGATGAAACAGCCGCTGTCAGCAAATGCAGACCGGATTTTGGCCCCGAGAACGAACGTACTTATCAAACCCATTTTTCATCCCATGGAAATAATCTTAGAACGCACCCCAGAAACGGACGTCATATTCATGATCAGCGCCCCAAATGCTCTCTATGACAAGGTCTGGGTCGAGAATGTTCCAAGTTCTAAAATCCGAAATAAATGATCTTTTCTGATCTATTTCTAACCAGGCGCAGAGGGTAAAACTTTCCAGCTTGAAATTGTTTCTTATCAAGCATGAAGATTGTCGAATTTATTTCATGGCGGCAGTCTGAAATTCCTGCAATAGAGCTCAAATGAGTCGTAACTTCGTTTCATATATGTGATTAGTTCATTAGGGAGAGGATAAAGAAGTATTCTTTCTCAAAAGGGGCAGTGGTTGATGTTTTGACGCTATTCTCCATCCTGTTGTTTGTTGTGGTTTGCAGCCAAGTGGGAATAGAACGTGGCTTCGTCGGCCATTGGACCCGTATCAGTTCGCCCACTGGCCAAAACTCGTTCGAAGATCATTGTCCTCCTTCTTGGCTGGACCGCGTGACAATTAGTCACCGCTTCCTCGTCGCTTTCGCATCATGAAGAGAAATTCCCACCGCATCTGGATATCCTAGATGGTTTGTTGGATGGAGGCTTTATTGGAATTTGATGGTTAGCTGGAGCTAAAGTGCGTGACGGGTGCATCCCATTTCGTGATAGAATTGTCGTTACGCTGTCGTATACCTGAGAGTGCGACCATTGCCGCAAACAAAAATAATCAGCGGTAATGTGTTGAACATGGCCAACTTGCCGCCTGGCATCTTCTCTATCTAGAAGAAGCGAAAAGCTTACTTTAGTATGCGGTCAGATCAAGAATAGGCATTTGAGTTGACATACAAGAGACACGCAATCCGCGGCCCTCCCAAAGGCAAAAACTAAAGCGTTTCGCGAATAGGAGTGCCAAAAAACTTTCTAGGTGTAAAGCAAGCCAGTTCACTTCAGTTAGCATTTGACGATCGCAGCTCAACGGGATTTAATTAGGCGGCAGATCACAGACATGAAAACGAGCTCTCAGGTGGAAGCCTGAGACGAAACGTATTCTAACAAATGTCTTAATACAAAAGTAAAGTTCAGTGAAAGGCGAGAATGAGAGCCAAACTCCATTAAAGGCAGAGTTCACGATGAATTTCACTTACAATATCTCCACGGTTTACAGAAGGTCTGTTGCCCTATACAGCAAGGCATGCTTAAAAAGGACACGAAAGACGCTTTTTGAGCAAAAATAGGCCCTCTCTTGTTTACGTTGGTTTATGAGCGTGGAGGAATTGACCGCTACGAAGGATGATACCTATCAGTGCAATGAAGCTAACAGCTCACTTATCAGCACTTCCTTCACTTTATCATTCCTATAATCTGAGTCTTCATTTGTTCCTTTCGAGGGGAGGATCTGGGGCACGGGGCGTGTCTGCGGCACCAAAACGCTTGTTTGCAGCCGTTATTTTGCCGCTTCTGGCTCGTTTTCTACCGTTCTTTCGACACTGGGAGCCTAGTGTCCTTCTCGCCTATCATTTCTCTGTGGAAGGTCAACGAGGATGATCATCGTGAACACTGCCTTTGAGGTAAAGTTGTGCATTTAGTGGGTAAAAATAGAATGCGTTGTGTGAAGTGCAAGTTAATAAATAGGCCGCCATCCTTATTCAGTATGGCGAAAATCATAGAGTCCACGTAACCAATTTAGTTTGGTGAATGGACGGGGATGCGCCGATAGATCGGCGCGCGATTGAAAGCCTGTTGGGTGGTGATGCCGCCAACGCTGCACGACCAGCCGCCTGGTCCATGCGTCAGACTAAATATAATACGAAAACCATACTCGTCAGCGCAATAAGCCTAGGGCTCATGCTTGTCTCAGCCATCACCTTCGATGGTGGTGGAGGATTCTTCCAAAAATAAAATGTAGCTGTTGAAGGCAGGAGAGGGAAAAGAGCCACTCCGGTGTGGGCGGGGCCCCAGAGTGCATGGCGCGCGCACCTTCTCGTGGACACCTTCTCGTGGATAAGAGAAACAAATAGGAGAATTGGTAATCATCTGGTAGAGACGAAATCGAATGAGGGTAGCTAATATGTAATTCCGGGAGTATGTAAAAACAACACATCGCGATGAAAAAGAGACTTGTCCACGAGAAGGTGCGCGCGCCATGCGCTCTCAGGCCCCTAAAATATCAGAGTGCGTCGTCGGGCACACCCGGTCAAGGCCATTATGATCGAGACCCCGGGAACCGATTCCTTACCTGGAGGGAAATGAGTTAATAACGAGGGTTGAGTGTGAAATAACGGTGTGGAGTACTAGTGGAGCTAGACTATTACGAATTCAGTCATCCAATCAGTTAGATGGCTGTGCAAAGCAATTGTGTCATAACATCCTAAGAGAGTATCACGGCTAGAGCAAATTCATGGAGTGTCATAGCGAGGAAGGCGCAAAACTCGAAGCCATAACGAAACCATTCCATAGAGGGGCAACTGCTTAGTCCAGGCTGGGTGAAGTAGACACCAGAAAAATTCCGAATTTGTTTCGTCGATTCACCAGCCTGTCTACTGTCCTTATCGGCAAAAGAATTCCTGTCCGCATCGGCTGGCAACCGCTGTGGTAGCACGCAAATGGAAGATTATTGCGCTGAGATCACGAGGTCACGATTATGCTTTGACCCAGCGCGATAATTTTCGAGCTGCGTGCTGCAACACCGGTAGTCTGCAACTGCAGGACGGAATTTGTTCTCAAGAATACAGTATGTGTACGGTGCGCGAGAGGGAACTCCGATTCACTTGACGGATGTGTGAGAATCGGACTACTCTGCGCGAACTACAATTCGTCGTCGGAGAAGCTAGCCCTAACCTAGCTTGTCTTTAATGACGTAGGTAGTCAGGAGCTTGTCAGAGGTAGGCCTACTGTGTAAAGGGGGCATTTCTTAAGACTGAATATATTTTTAATTGAAGGCTCGAAATTTGTCAAAGGAAAATCGATAGAAACGAATCTACTAGAGAATTTGAATAACTGGACATCCGTATTGGACAATAAGAGTAAATGTGACGTAGTCTATTTCGATTTCCAAAAAGCGTTTGATCGTGTCAGTTATAAGAAACTTTTTAATAAAATTCAACGGCTAAAGGCAGTGTTCACGATTAAAGTCGTTTTTCCGTTTTGCCACCTATCTTGAAAACGGTCCCATGCTGATTTCAATGATGTCCCTGAAATCGTACAATTCCCCCTGGAAACGGAGTTATGGCCTCTCAAAATTCAGCTGGGGAAGCATTGTGGACGAGTTGTCTGAGGCTTGTAACTCCCGTTTTTTGTAGCCGATGTGTGCGAGCTGACTGGAGTAAAGAAAGACGTTGAGAATGAAGGGAAGAACGGGGCTTTTGATCGGAAACCATCGCTCATTTAAGTACGATTTCAGGGAAACTGTTATAGGACGTGGGCGGAGTGGCCCAACGGGTTGGCTGGCCCACGAGATTTTCACCCACTTACCGGCCGTTTTTCGTCGCACTTCCGCTCTTAATCTTCTTAGAGGAACCCAAAGCATACGTTTTACAATACCCACCCTAAGTTTTGGCAAAAAGGCGAAAAAAAAACGCGGAAAATCGCTTTTTTCGCCTTTTGATCATAACTCACTTCAAAGTCAACAATTTTCAAATTTGAAGACATTTTTGAATCAGCATCGATCCCTCTTTCTTTTTGATCTATACATGGCTTACTTTGAAACAAGGCACATAGGGTTGACACAATCAATCGAGTGGGTGAAAAGTGGGTCAATATGAGCTGCTGAATTGTGTGACTGGGTCTACTCTAGTTTATTTGAATTTTCGAATCAGTTTTTGTCATTTTACAAATTTAATTTTTTTATATTTTTGAATTTTTAAAAAATTTAATCTCACTTTTCCTCTAGGCATTATTTACTAGCTATCCATGTAGTTACTTGCTTGAAACTTTTTGGTTCTAACTATTTTGGTTTTTCTATTTGTAGTTAATACTCATTTTGAATTGCTTTATTTGATTATTTATCTAAATTTTCACTGTATTTTGAATTCTTATATACTTCAATTTGATTAATATAATTTTGCTTTATCTGAAAAATGGTTTTGATAACAACTATAAAATATTATTCGGTTATGAATCGTTTCAACTGTGACTTCAGACAAACAATTCATAACTCTAAGAACCTCTAGAGTCTTCGATGTAGGAGCAAATTCAAGTTTCAATCGTTTGTGTCAATACTAAAATTTCTTGGAGGTATTATTTTCGGACTCCGAAAATACCATTCGTCGCCCTGATTTCTAGAATGTTTTCAAGTTTGTGAAAACAATTGTTTTCTGGAGTAGTTATGACATATTTTGCCCTTCTAAGAAGTTGAAATTCTTCAGAATCTATGAAACTTCAACCTGAAAAACATCACCAATCGATTCTTGTCGTGTTGCAAATTTCGAAACTGTCTCCATACCTGGGAAACAGTCAAGATTTTTCTAGTATTGGATGATTTCCGCGCTGGCAATGGTCCCCCTTCAGCTTCCTGCGCCTCCACTCCTTCGACTCTACCTCTCTCTTCCTCTCGACGATCTGACGCACTCCTCGCACGAAGGCAGTCCCCGAAGTGGATTGAATTCGAGCAGCGGAGATATAGATTGGAGAGACGGCGGTGGAAAGTGTGGTCCTAGGAAAACCAATGGTTCGAGTGTGATAAGAGTAATTATAATGGGGATTCTCTAAGATGTTGGTGTATGGGGACGGGATAGAAAGTAGTTAACGGCATGGGGGGACTGTTTTTGGGACAGCTTTGAAGGGCTCAGAAAAGAAAGCATTTGACTGTGTGGGTGGTCAACATCGTACGCGCATTTAGAGAAAATCGGAACAGGAACTAGCTTCATGGGTGGTCCTTTCCTGGGACACCTAGTCCCGTTCTCGTACTGTGCTATTGGAAAGTGAATCCTTAGTCGCAGACCACCCAGCAGCCAACGAGCGCGGCCGCGCGCGTCACCGCACTCATGAAGGAAATTAGAAGCGATTCAGTTTTTGACTGCACGCTTACACTTTAAGCGTGTTATTTTTCTTGCGTGAAACGTGGAAACGGCACTATTTCCAGTATTGAATGATGGACGCGATCTGAATGATCCCCATTTGTCGAAGAGCAGTTAGTTGGTTGAGTCACACCATTCGCTTGGTGGATTCATCAGTGCGGTGACGCGCCGCGGCTGCGCTCGTTGGCTGCTGGGTGGTCTGCGACTAAGGATTCACTTTCCAATAGCACAGTACGAGAACGGGACTAGGTGTCCCAGGAAAGGACCACCCATTAAGCTAGTTCCTGTTCCGATTTTCTCTAAATGCGCGTACGATGTTGACCACCCACACAGTTAAACGCTTTCTTTTCTGAGCCCTCCAAAGCTGTCCAAGAAATCAGTCCCCCCATACCGTTGACTATGTACTTTTTATCCCGTCCCCATACACCAACATCTCAGAAACCACCCACTATGCTTACTCTTATCACATTCGGACCATTGGTTTTCCAAGGACCAAACCTTCCACCGCCGTCTCTCCAATCTATATCTCCGCTGCTCGAATTCAATCCACTTCGGGGGACTGCCTTCGTGCGAGGAGTGCGTCAGATCGTCGAGAGGAAGAGAGAGGTAGAGTCGAAGGAGTGGAGGCGCAGGAAGCTGAAGGGGGACCATTGCCAGCGCGGAAATCATCCAATACTAGAAAAATCTTGACTGTTTCCCAGGTATGGAGACAGTTTCGAAATTTGCAATACGACAAGAATCGATTGGTGATGTTTTTCAGGTTGAAGTTTCATAGATTCTGAAGAATTTCAACTTCTTGGAAGGGCAAAATATGTCATAACTACTCCAGAAAACAATTGTTTTCACAAACTTGAAAACATTCTAGAAATCAGGGCGACGAATGGTATTTTCGGAATCCGAAAATAATACCTCCAAGAAATTTTAGTATTGACACAAACGATTGAAACTTGAATTTGCTCCTACATCGAAGACTCTAGAGGTTCTTAGAGTTATGAATTGTTTGTCTGAAGTCACAGTTGAAACGATTCATAACCGAATAATATTTTATAGTTGTTATCAAAACCATTTTTCAGATTAAGCAAAATTATATTAATCAAATTGAAGTATACAAGAAATCAAAATACAGTGAAAATTTAGATAAAAAATCAAATAAAGCAATTCAAAATGAGTAATAACTACAAATAGAAAAACCAAAATAGTTAGAACCAAAAAGTTTCAAGCAAGTAACTACATGGATAGCTAGTAAATAATGCCTAGAGGAAAAGTGAGATTAAATTTTTTAAAAATTCAAAAATATAAAAAAATTAAATTTGTAAAATGACAAAAACTGATTCGAAAATTCAAATAAACTAGAGTAGACCCAGTCACACATTTCAGCATTTCATATTGTCCCACTTCTCACCAACTCGATTGATTGTGTCAACCCTATGTGCCCTGTTTGAAAGTAAGCCATGGTTAGATCAAAAAGGAAGAATGATCGATGCTGATTCCAAAATTGTCTTCAACTTTGAAAATCGTCCACTTTGAAGCGAGTTATGATCAAAAGACGAAAAAAGCGATTTTCCGCGTTTTTTTCGTCGTTTTGCCAAAACTTAGGGTGGGTATTGTAGTTGAAAAAACTGCAACTTTTTCTTCGTGAACACTGCCTTTAAATTCCATCCTCTGGTTATTAAACGGATCAATAAATATTCAACCGGAAGAGCTTTCCAAGTCAGAGCCGGATCTAATTTTTCTCGGCCTATTGAAATAGCCGGCGACGTCCCGCAAGGAGGCGTCTTGTCCCATGTGCTGTTTAATATTTTCCTTTCCGATCTATTTACCTGACATATTACAAATTCAAAATGTTAATTAAATGTAAGATTCAAGCCGACGATGTCAAGATCTATCGGAGGTATCCTGCATGGACGACGAGTCTAAGGTTCAGCAGTCAATAGATTCAAAGGTGCAGTGGCTCAAGGCATGGTAGCTAAGTTTAGCCCCCATAAAACCTTACATTTACGAATCGGCTCTCACGACAGTAATCCCACATATGAAATTGACGGTACGCTTACATCCAACACGGATTCTGTTCGTGATTTCGGCTGTTATTACGATAACAGACTTTACTTCTCTAAACATTGCAGGATTATTTCGCGAAGTGGTACATATCTCAAGGACATATCTGACATTTAAAGTATAGTCGTACACGAAAGAAATTTTCGAAAAATTTTCGAAAGATTTTTCGAAATTTTTTTCGTTCGTTCGAAATTTTTTCGAACGAAATTTTTCTCATTTTTCGTTCGTTCGATACTTTTTCGAACGAAATTTTTTCATTTTTCGTTCGTTCGACATTTTTTTCGAAATTGTACAACTATAATTTAAAGGCAAAGTCAACCCTCAAAATCGATTTTTCGTTTTTCTGCCTATCTTGGAGAAAATTTCACGCTGATAACAATGGTGTCTTCAAATTCGCCGAGAAATCACTGCGAACGCAGTTACGGATTCTCAAAAATTTGAAATTTGAACTGCTTTAAAGGCACAGTCCAAGCTCAGAATCGATTATTCGTTTTTCTGCCTATCCTGGAGGAAATTTCACGCTGATCACAATGGTGCTTCAAGAATCGCTCAGAACTCACTACGAACTGAGTTACGGCTCCTCAAAGACTTTGAATTTGAACTGATAGAAGTTCGCGGACGAGTTGTCTCGAGCCTGTATTTTCTCGTTATTCGCAGCGATCACTCTCAAGCAGGTCACAATATGAAGCCAGACCAAAAACAAAAGGAAGAACGTAGCTTTTGAATAAAATCATTCGCGCTTCTCATCCCTATTGAGGTCGGAAACCAGTGCAGTGGGCGTTACCCATTTTTTCTTTCAAGGGGGCGTGGCCGACTTTTTCCCAGCTTTTTCTCGTATATTTGAGCGATTTGAGACCTCGCGTTAGGCAGGGTTGCTATAGGCGGCGACCGGACCATAATATCAAAAATTACCTCTGAGGTTGGACTGTGCCTTTAAGTTCGCGGGCGAGTTGTATGGAGCCTGTATTCTCTCGTTATTCGCAGCCATCGCTCTGAAGCAGGTCACAATATAAAGCCAGGCCGAAAACAAATGGAAGAACATAGATTTCGAATAAAATCATTCGCCCATCTCTTCCGTATTCAGGTCGGAAACCTGCCAGTGGGCGTCACCCATTTTTTCTTTCAAGGAGGCGTGGTCGACTTTTTCCTCACTTTTTCTCGCTTATTAGAGCGAATTGAGATTTCACGCTTGGCAGGGTTGCTATAGACGTCGACCGGACCATAATATCAAAAATTACCTCTGAGGTTGGACTGTGCCTTTAAAGGCATTGTTCACGATAAAAAATGTGTTTCAGTTTCCACTAGGAATGAGTAGTGGAGGGGCACACTGTAACGTTGACGTCGAAAGAACGCCTGAAAACGAGCCAAGAAGAGCCCCAAGAGAGCCCGAAGTTGCCACTTCGAGCGCAAGGCAAACCCCAAAAGCGCAACACACGCCCACCGACGTGAACAGATGAATGCTCAAGATCGTGAGATGAGCGATGATTGCCAATCATTAGCCCCGTTCTTCTCTTCATTCTCAGCTTCTCTCTTTACTCAGGTCAGCTCGCATACATCGGCTGCAAAATACGGAAGCTACAAGCCTCGGACAACTCGTCCACCATGTTACCTTAGCTCAATTTTTGAGTGACCATAACTCCGTTCCCAGAAGGTCTTGTACTATTTCAGAGACATCATTGGAATTAGCATGGGGCCGTTTTCAAGATAGGCGAGAGAACAGAAAAACCATTTTAATCGTGAACACTGCCTTTAAAGGCACAGTCCAACCTCAGAAGTAATTTCTGATATTATGGTCCGGTCGCCGTCTATAGCAACCCTGCCAAGCGCGAAATCTCAGTTCGCTCAGATAAGCGAGAAAAAGCTAGGAAGACGTGGGCCACGCCCCCTTGAGAGAAAAAATGGGCAACGCCCACTGGCAGGTTTCCGATCTCAATTGGGAAGAGACGCGCGAATGATTTTATTCAAAATCTATGTTCTTCATTTTGTTTTCGGTCTGGCTTTATATTGTGACCTTACTCAAAATGGTGGCTGCGAATAACGAGAAAATACAGGCCCGAGACAACTCGTCCGAGAACTTCTAGCCGTACAAAATCGAAATTTTTGAGGAGCCGTAACTCCGTTCCTAGTGAGTTCTGAGCGATTCTGGAGACACCATTGTAATCAGCGTGAAATTTTCTCCAAGATAGGCAGAAAAACGAAGAATCGATTCCGAGGTTGGACTGTGTCTTTAAGGCATTAACCACTAATAACGAAACGTTCTCCTCCTTGATCACAAAACGTATATCCGGCCCATTCTCGCATCTGGTACAACAGTGTTCAATCCATTCAAAAAGAAAGATATATTTGTATCAGAAAAAAAAGTCCAGAACAATTGCTATTTGATGTGGTTATGGTTCATAAAATTCTCCTAGGTAAAATCAGGTTCAGTAAGGATCATTTCTTCAAATTAGTTCCGTCCATCACTCGAGGGTCAGGGGACCAGATTTGGTTTGGGAGGGCTAAAACTTCCATAAGATCTTACTGCATATTTCACAAACAGAGCTGGCTCCATTTACCTCAAGTTGACCAAGACCACAGTTCTTCCGCTTTCACTCAAATCTTTTAAAGATACTATTTCCTCTTTAGTTTTGAAGCCGTAGTTACATTACTTTATTTTTTTTTCTTTTCATAGTGTCACGGTGAGAGCCTCAGGGCATTGTTGATTTGTGTCTTTCTCGCAATAGTTTTGTTGGGTGTTTTTTCTTCTTCTTCATATATTGCGTATGCCCTATGCAGCGTAAATAAACATAACAACAACACATTGAAAAAAACGAGTAGTTGTGGAAAAAAAACATAGGATGTGGGAAAAACTCGATTACTCAAAAAACAGTTGGAGCTCCCGAAGCATATTACCTTTAGAGTATATATTTTTGAATGAAATGCAACTTCTCATTAGGTGGCGCATGGATTTCTGAAGTTAGAAAAGGGGGCAAAACTTCAAATGCTAAGAAAACGAAATCACTCGGCACATTGGTTAAACAGACGAACAGTGTAATACTTTCGACGAAAATGCGATAGATCACAAAACCTTCTATGATCGCTGAGGTCTTCAAATTAGTACATAGTTTTGAGATTGTGGCCTCCACTCACTCCTCTCGAGTCGAAGCGATGTCCTCGGCGGTGTGTTCGGCGACGGACCATCGATCAAGTCTCTTGAATTCGACAACGGCGTTTGATGCGGCGTTCTAGGATTTCTGTCTAACAATAAGAGAATTCCAAACGTTCACTTGACAGAAAGTAATACTCCCTTATATCATTGCTCTCAAACGATCATTTGGAGCAGAAAAAGATAGTGAACGCCTTCGTCTCAAGCGACTTCGCGACGACAGCGACTATTAAATTCTCGCAGAGAGCTAATAGTGGTGAGTGAATAGTTTGCAAAAAAAAAAGAAAGCGGGAAAATCTCCACAAAAAAATCCTTAAACCGAACTTGAGAAATTCGGAGACTCCGCCCCCGCCTCGTGGTAATCCCCGGAACCACGAGAGAGGCTCCTACTTCTCCATTTGCTGAGATTTTTCGGTTTTCTTTTAGTCCCAATGATTGGAATCAGTCCCCCAGTTTGCTTCACCTGCAAAGAAGACTAGCTGACTTTAACTCCTGAAATCTGGCTGGTAGTACGACTACCTGGCTTTTAAAATTGCATGCATCCCTCCCAAACAGATTTGCTCGTTAGCCCACGATCTCGGTCGTTTGTTAGGGGCACAAGTAGCGATTAGTAGTGGCCAGCCGCAGCCAATTCCGCCATCCAGCCATTTGCTGGATCTATAGCCAAAGAAATTCTCTGCGACTCGTATGACATGCCAACAGCGGGCGGACGACTGAGAAATGGGTTGAATGAAAAACTATTTGGAGTGAATTCGCATGAGTAATGGTGGTTCGAATAGGATTCTGTACAAATTACTAGTCCAACCAAAGAATAAAAAATGCTCAGCTAAACTAAATTAGGCCCGAAGCGGTCTGTGAACAAAGAGAGCGAGAGAAAGGAGGCAAGCGGATGCCTATATGATATGTGCACAATACCCGCGCTCCTTTAAAAAAAAGGGAGCACATGCCAATACGGCCAATACAGCACGATGCTCGTAACTTTTTTTGAAAGAACTTTTTTGAAATTCAAAAAAAAACTGCGTTCACAATACAAACTGCTGTCTGACACGTTTCGTTATAGGCCTAACCTTTCTAAATTCAACATCTAAGATCTTAGTTTAGATGATCACTGTCTACAGATGGCTATCAAGACGAGTAGAATGACGCACAGTGTGTTGAGAGCACATTAAACTACCAATCCCATAGTACTCACTGAAGTGAACAAAACGTATATAAAACCTCTCACGGAACACGGTACTGTAGTTCTCAATCCTTTTAAAAGGGGATCGATCTAAGTACTAGAAAAGGTCTAGATCACTTTTACTCTCAGGCTCTCATTTTCAGAACGGCTTGGATTCATTCTGATCGTGGCGTGTGTCCTGTGGCCAGAAATGCTAGGCTAGGCCCAATCACTTTGAAAAAAAGGAGACGGAACTTAGACATGATAATGTTGTATAAGATCATTCATGGGTGCGCTGGTATTAAAGGCAGTGTTCACGCTAATCTTCAATTTTGAGATTATTCGCTATATTGATGAAGTGGCCCCCGGGTAGAACTGACATTTCAGTGACATTATTCTCTGGCCTGGACTAGTTGTCCGATTGGATGAACATGTTCACGGTGGTTGTCACCGGTGAAAAATGGGGCTACGCGGAAATGGAAGAATATTTAATGCAAAACAGTATTAGTTAGGGTCCGAAGGAAAGATCGGAGCAACAGAGAGTAGAGAATTGCAAAACACGGGTCCACAAAAAAATGCATTGTCACAACGAACACTTCCTGTGAGAGTAAAGAAGCGGGGTGAGAGTAATGGATTTCGGACCCTTCTGGTGCCTTTTTCTCGATTTCTTCATCATTTCAGTTCTGACCGGGGACCAAACAATTGATTTAGCTATTAATCTCAAAATCGAAGATTATCGTGAACACTGCCTTTAGGTATCACCCCGCCTCTTAAGTATCACAGGAAGTGTTTGTTGCGACAACGAAATCTTTTGTGGACCCGTCCTTTGCAATTCTCTACTCTCTGTTGCTCCGTTTTTACCTTAGGGCCCTAACTAATCCTGCTTTGCAGAAAATATTCTTCTATTTTCCATTGACCCAATTTTCCAGCGGTGACAACCACCATGAACATGTTCATCCAACCGGACAACTAGTCCATGTTATAGAATAATGTAACTGAAATACGACGTTTTAATGCGTTTCTCGCCGTTTCTTCGTGATCTTGGTAACACTTGGAGGCCAACGCATTGTTTTATGTGAAAAACTCGGGGACGCAAATCATCAAGAACACTGCCTTCAAAGGCAGCGTTCACGATGATCATCCTCGGTGACTTTCCACAATGAAATGATAGGCGAGAAGGATTCTAGGCTTCCAGAGCCTAGAGAGCGGTAGAAAACGAGCCAGGAGTGGTAAAATAATGGCTGCAAACAAGGGTTTTAGAGTCCCTGAACGGCCCGTCCCATTTCCTCCCCCTCGATGTGAACAAATGAAGACTCAGATTACAGGAATGATCAAGTCAAGGAAGTGCTGATAAGTTAGCTGATCGCTTGATTGCATTGAATGCTAACTTTGACTTACTTGACTTAATCGGTTGGCTTTCGCCTGACGCGGTCATTCCGCATCTTCACCGAGGTGTGCCGTCCTAGTAGTCAGCCGTGTCCATTTTTCACGGTCTTCAGCCACAATTTGAACACATTCCATCCAGCTGTCACTATTCCATTTCCTGCGAAACGAAACATCGCGCCTGAACTGTCTTTCGATGCCGAGTGACTTTAAATCCTCTTTAACCACATCCGTCCAGAACTTTCGCCTACGCCCAGGTGGCCGTTTCCAGACAGGATTTGGAAGCATTTTTAAAGCGTGTTGTACGAGACGATCCGGCGTTCTTCTTAGTATATGCCCAAGCAGTCGAAGTCGACTTTCCATTGCTGCTTGAGATGGCGTTAGGAGATGCTGGCACCTCCCTCGTGTCAAGCGTTGATGTACTGCGTCGATTTCCTTGTAAAGGTCTTCGTTGCGGCATACACGCGGCCAGAAATATCCAAGCAAACGCCTAAAAAGCTTCTCTCCGTGCAATCCAACCTTTCCATCTGCGTTTTCGGTGCTGCCCACGTCTCCGATCCGTACATCATGATAGGGCGAATAGCGGATAGGTAGACGCGCAACTTGACTTCCTTCGCGATGGTGGTAGACCACAAACACTTGGTTAGAGAATTGAATGCAGACGTAGCTTTCGCACATCGTTGTCGAATATCCGCTGCATAACTACCATCGTTCTTCAGCAAACAGCCCAAATAACAGAAATCGTCCACCAGTTCGATACGTTGTCCGTCCACACAAACTCCAGTTGAAGGCCTCTGAGAGACCCACATCTGCTTGCATTTGTCGGGACGAAGACGAGAGTCCATAGGCTGCGGCATACTTCTCGAAACGAGGTCCCCAATCCTTTGCAGTTGTGCGTTGTTTCCAGCGAATACCCCAATGCCGTCGGCGTACTCCAGGTCGACAAGAGAGCGTCCTGATGGTGTTAGGATCACATCCGCAGGAAACTGTTCTGCAACTCTACGCATGATGTCATCAACGGCGAAGTTGAAAAGAAAAGGTCCTGCAACGGCTCCTTTGCCTTACTCCTGTTTTCACCTCGAAAGCTGACGTAAATCCGACAGGTGTACGAACTGCTGCTGTTGTTCCTTTGTTCATGTCCTCGATTAACCGGAACATACTTTTCCGGGACTCCATCTGCTCGCAGAGCATTGAGCAATCGATCACGATGAGGAGTCGAACGCGGCTTCAAAGTCCAAAAAGCAAGCTGTAATGGCTTCGAAACCGCTGCCACGATTCAATTACTCTTTCACGACGAACACTTGGTCGATGGTCGATCTTCCAGGTCGAAAACCGGCTTGCTCATCTCTGGTCGTTCCTTCACGATGTTTACGATAAGTCGCTCGAGAATGATACGTTCTAAAACCTTGTACATGACACGAAGTAGAGAGATTCCTCTGTAGTTCTTAGGATCCGTGACGGATAGCTTCTTGTGAAGAGGTACGATGATCGCATGTCTCCACGAATCGGGTATCCTTTCGCTCATCCATATGGCACGGATGGTGTTGGTCATTTCACGAATCCCAGACGGAGGAAGAGCTTTCAGCATTTCAGCAGTGATGTTGTCATCTCCACCTGCCTTTCCATTCTTCATTTTCCGGACACAATCCAAAACTTCAGACTCAGTCGGCGGTTCCTCACTGACATCGTAATGTGCTCTCTGAACATGCGGGAGCTTTCAGGTACTGATGGCGCTGGACGATTCAGTAGTGAACTGAAGTAATCCTTCCATATTGGCAGCGTCGCATCACCAACTGCAACTCCATTGGTAGTGTTCAAGACAGGGAGAACATCTCTTCATCTTCCCGCTATACTGTCGCAGCAACGTGTAGGCTTTCTTCGGATTCTTCTCCTCCCAAGCCTTCTCGAACTCCTTAGCTCTACACGTCCACTCGTTCGCGGTCACTTTGAAGCTGCCGACGCAACTTCCTCCTCAGACGCTTCTCCTCCACGAAGTTTCCTGCAGTTCGGAGAGCACATACTCTGTTGTAGGTAGATGTTGTTTCTTCTGAGACGTAGGCGAACTTCTTCTTAGGCTGTACAACCGGGAGTGCCTCTCGAAGCGTCCTGGATGCACTTGACAAAAGAATCCGGCGTCGCAAAGTTTCTTCTTAGTCCGTACTCCGATGTGAATAGAAACGCGTTGTCGGAAATTCCTTCTGCACTCTTCATCTCTGAGACTTGTCATGTCAATCCTCTAGAGAGGCTGAGCCCTCGCTTCCTCTTATGAATCCTCGCAGTGAAGTTCAACAGAACAGGACGGTGATCCGAATCGAATGCGACATCCCACACAGCTCTAGATCTTCGAATGTCCGATACTGGAATATTCCTCGTCAGGACATAGTCAAGCTGTAGTTTCAAAGTTGTCATCTTCCGCTTCCGCTGCTCTTCTGGAGATAGCCGGGTTGGTCCCTGCCACGTAAGCTGATGGCGGCGATGATTCCTCTTGAATGTCGATGCAATAATCAGACCACTGCGTTCACAAAAGTCGACAAGGCGGTAGCCATTGTCCGATGTTTGCTCCACTGGGTAGAACCATTTACCGAGTACTTCGGATTCCTGATCAAGTCCCATCTTCGCATTTGCGTCAATCCCCACGACAACAGCATGTTGACAAGGTATCCTGGCCAGCAACGTATTGAGTTCCTCATAAACGCATCCTTCAATTGTCTTCGGCGGTTTCAGTGGGCGCATGAGCACTCACTATCCACAGATTGAATCCTCTGTGATCCCGCAGCCCTACGAAGGCATTCCGACACGACGTTGAGCCGAACTCCTTGACCATACCATTGAAATCCTTCCTTACAGCTATTGCACAGGCTCCCACTCTCCTATCGTCAGCGTTACCGCAGTAGATGGTGTACTCTCCGACGCTGATGACGGGTCTATCCTGAGGCGGGTTTCCTGCAAAGCAGCAAACGGTGCATGGAAATAGCTCAGAAGTCTGGATAGCGCAGTTTTTTGGATATCACTCGACAGCGATCGACAGTTCAGGAATTGGCGAAATTGTGGCTTGTGGCCAAAGACTCCATGACTCCCTAGGTACGGATCCTAAGGTGTTATGGACCAGAGGCCTTAGTGTGCCGGACGGCGACGCCTTTATGCAATGTGCGGGATACTTTCGCGATATAGTTGTGCACGCTATATCGCTCGAACGTTCCCTGTGTACACTCAAACGTCTGCTGGGTTCAGTAGAAGCAGGGGCACCAACGAGCAGGTACCAACAGACTTGTATACACACCCCCATGCTATCATCCTTCATAGCGGTCAATTCCTCACGCTCAAAAATCAACGTAGAAAAAAGATGGCCTATTTTGGTCCAAAAAGGCGGCTTTCGCGTCTCTTTCAAGCATGCCTTGCTATATAGGGCACCAGACCTCCCGTGAACCCTGGAAATATCGGAAGTGAAATTTATCGTGAACACTACCTTTGAGGCTAGTTGGCTCTTCAATCTGAGATCGTCAACCACTAGGGGAAGGGTGAAATTGGGTCTTGTTGAGGCCAGGCGGAAAACAGCACTTTTTTGTCAATAGGACGGGGTCTGAACTCAACACATTACTTCGGTCACGCTTGGTGATTGGGAAGCTTACTGAATTCAAAAAAGCGCTGGAGAACTACCTGTTGTCCCAATAGCGATGTTTATAAGATATCATGCCTTGATGGAGCAGTTGTACATATGCCTTGTTTTCAGTCTATGTACTTATATTCCTTATTGTCATCCACTGAATACCCTCCTTAATTTACCAATTTCATGATTCCTTTTTTTTGTTTGTCATCACACGGCTCTGCCGTGTGATATCGAAGTGATAACAAAAGGAATTTTTTTGCGCGCACTTTTCTGAAACGCTGCCAGCGTGCAACTGCGGCGAAACATTCAGAAGTCTGTAAAAGAACTGATAGAGGGATATCTAAACTCTGGGTAGCTTACAGTAAGGGGCTATTCATACTCCTAATCTCCCGCTCTGCCACAGCGGTCCGCTCGGACGAAGAGGTGAGTATGAATGAAATTTCATGCCTCCCGTTCCGCCAGTGAAGTATGAATGATCCAGCGTCACAGCCATGGCGGAGCGGGAGGGGAGGTGCTGATTACTCAGAACTCAAGTGAAGAATGAATGATACCGCTCTGAGAGATTATTAGATAATCAATGCTCAGACTCTGCGGGGGGGGGGGCAAGCGCCGGACAAAAGAACCCGTTTTCGACTTGGGGGAGCGACAGCGCAGGCCTCCCCCGAGGGGGGCTTCAGGGGAGGCCCCTGCTCTGCTCCGGCGCTGGCCGGCCCCGAGAGGAAGAGAGGGAAAAGATGGGAAGAAGTCGTAGAAGGTAGTTTACGACAATAGAGGCCAGAGAAGGCATAGTAGGCGAAACGCACGCATCGTCATTCACGTCGACTTTTGTCCCGATTTGACGTGATTTCTCCTGTGATCTGTCACGTGCTCGACCGGTATAAAAGGCGCCTCACCTCATGGAGAGCCGCATTCGGCCCAACAGGGCCGGCCCTAGACGGCGACTTCGAGTCACTGTCAGAAAGGGATATTATTGGAGGAAAGCGGAGACGATTTCCGGGGAGGGTGACGTCACTGCTCCGGTGTCGTGACGTCACTGCTCCGGAGCCCTGACGTCATGGCTCCGGGGCAGTGACGGGAGGGCTTCAAGGCAGTGACAGGGGCTTCAAGGCAGTGACGGGGCTTCAAGGCAGTCACAGGTGGGCTTCAAGGCAGTCACAGGGGGCTTCAGGGCAGTGACAGGGGGGCTTCAGGGCAGAGACGGGGGGGGGCTCCGATCAAGCCAAATTGTCACTCCGGCGGTAGCCCTCCCGATTGGGGGGGGGTAAGCGCCGGTGCTCGGAGGGTTGCCCCCCCTGAAGAGCTGCGCTAGCCCCCTCCAGTGTATGAGTGACTGATAATGCTATCATATCTCTGATATCGGAAAAAAATTTCATCAATGAGTCTTGAGTGCAGTATGAATCACTCAAGAGGCACCACTGTGGCGGGGCGGGAGGCGCGAGAGGCATGATATTTCATTCATACTCACTTCTTCGTCCGCGAGGACCGCTGTGGCAGAGCCCCTAAGCTCTCGATTTCGATTATCATCAGCAGCGGTGAGCCTCGGTGAAATCAAACAGGTGATAAGGATGTTTCGATGGAAAAACGACCGCTCTCTGCTGTGATAATCGAAATCAAGAGCTTACAAGAATCGCCGCAGAGCTTACCTATCGTCTCTTCATGAAACACGAGCAGGAAAGACGGTCTCAAGCTCTATGTAAATTTAATTTTCCAATTTGTTTCATTAAACTTTTCGCTTTGGAAACCTTTGGATTCAAGTGCCCGGAAATTTCAGGCGAATTCCGATTTTGAACGTGGGATTTGAAGGCTCTGTTCACGATAGACTTCGTCTTTGAACTTTCACAAAAAAAAATGATGGTAGCCCTCATAAGCAAAACAGCGTTGAAAAACGAATCTAAACGCAAGCTATTCCACTAGGCAGGGTCGGCCCCAGGGACAAGCGGAAATTGTTTTCCCTAATTTCTGAAATCAGAAGGACCCTCTCAAATTCAAAAATCGGAATTCTGCTCACTGCCACGCTTTGACCCGCAGTCATCACCAGTTGTTTCTCATTGTAATAGACATTAGATTTGGAAATCCGAAAGTTTTCGACAACTATTTTTCAAATCTAAAGTCTGTTTCAATCAAAAACCACTGCTGATAACCGCGAGTCAATGTCGATGGAATCTGTCCTATCCAATGTCTAATTCAGTAAAAATCACTGAATCACAGGTCAAGGTTTGGCAGTGATAGACCCGTGCCGGTGTTGATAACAACAAAAATACTCAAGGAGACCGGCCCTGCAAAGTGGAATATTCTTCAAAGCTTTTTTTTCACCTCTGAGAATGCATTTAGATCCGTTTATTCAACGCTGTTCTGCTTCTGAGGGCTATCACAGTTGTTTTTCATTGAAAACTTTAGCACAAAGTTAGTCGTGAACAGTGCCTTTAATACTAGCAAGTAATTCGGACTGTAAATAAGACGGCATTTTCAGAATACGAAACGAATTTTGACTAAAGAAATATGCAGACACCGGATGTTGTTTTTTGCAAATGCTCCCTATCTTCCCAGGTCAGTATTAGTATGGTCGCCCGTCCAAGAGAAAGCTCACATTGACCACACAGCAAAGGAAATAGTAGTAGCTAACTACACAAAAAACTACTCAAACATCGAGGTACCTAACTAGGGACCGTTTTCCCTGCTTCTTGACGATTTGGAGAACCATGTTTCCGTTGTTGTATAACAGTACATAAATGATCCGTGCTCGAAATTCTTTGAACGCCTCCGGGGATTCCATGAAAGGGCATTTTCTTCGCTCGCTTCGCGAAAAGGTAACTTTTATGGTGGTCTGCAATTTTTTCGGATTCGGCTCGGTGGGGGTTGTTTCAGGCCTTGAACTCGAATCTGATGTCTGTTTGTCGCTAGACTTGAGGTTACTCTACGTTACGGTAGACATAATGCCTTTTAACTGACGTAACCTACCTTAGTGTGTCGAAATTTGCAAACGGACCCAAAATCCGTGTTCGGAGCCCCCAAATAACACCAATAGAGAAACTTTGAGCCGAGTCTCAGACTTGGACGAAGCTACCGTATACCCACCGTTACATACCGAAATCCGAGAAAAATCGATAAACGGAACACAGATTTGTGTTAGGCAGCAAATAACCTCTATAAAGAGCCTCTGGGGCTATTTATCGTAGCATTCGGAAAATTGTCAAAAGTCGCGTTTGACCAGCAACATGCCACCACTGGGGAGCTTTAAAAAAAAATCAGACAAAATTTCTGGAAAATCGACAAAAAGGTCTCAGATTTCAAATCAGCGCCTAAAACCACCCATAGAAGAAAGTTTTGAGCTAGAACCAAAAAAATTTTTCTGAACACGCCAAAAATGCCATTCGGGTCCCTTTTCATTCTTTGCAAAACTATAACAATGCGCACTTTTGGGAATCTCCTGTAAATCTCTAAGGCGTGTAGGGAATTTTGAACATGGAGTTTTGATACACAGGACTATGTATGCCTACAACATCCAGACATGGTTTTCTAAACCATCGGTCTGTAAGTAAAATAAGCCCCATTTAATGGTACGCGCTGCACTCCGTTAGCCTGTTAGCGGTCATCAAAACCATTTCAAGCCCCTAAAATCTCCCGTGAATTGGCACGATGATGAGCGAAATGGGGAACCGCGCGAATGAACGGCGTGGTTCGTCAAGCAGAGCCGGCATCCCAACACTGGTCACCTCCAGTGAGCAGGACGTTCCCTAGAAATTTGAGTAACAAACTTAGGAGGAAACGAGGTCATGCACCTCTCAAAAATTGACACAACAAGGATCCTCCTCTGACAGATATGTAGCTATTTTGGGCCCAATACCTACTAGATGACAAACTGCAATTTCAAAAACTTATCTATGAAATTTCACCCGCTGAACGAACGACAAACGGCAAGAGATTTTTGTAGGAGTAAAACATTACCCAGCAATACATCCCCTCGAGCGGCATCAAGGCTATGTATACATGCAGTGAGATGCATGGGTAAGAGATGCGGTAATTCAAGAAGATCATACATTTCGTGGCACAGTATACTTGGGCATCAAATAATTTCGAGTCATCCTATAAATGTATTTTTCTCTTCGATGTTGAAACGAATCGAGCTTTCTCTGATTTTCAGACAACATGTAGGGGGGAAACGTCTCATAAGTTAGGTTAGAGTAGAATCGATTGCATTCATTGAATCACAATTATCAATTATTCGAAAAAAATAGTCGTCTTCGACTAATAGTCGACATATTTCCTGAAAAACCTATTTTTGTAATTTTGCGAATGCACTGAATTCTACTTTGTCATCAATTATGAGAAGACTATCCCTAACCTGATGCCTGAAAACCGAAATTAGCTAAAACCATTCTGACTCTGGAGAGAAAAATTTATTTTTCCGATGATTCGAAATTACTCGATGCCCAAGTATAGCACAGAGTAGTGATAAATGCAAAAAGGGCGTGCATCGATTCTTATGGACGTTGTCATCCGTGGTTAGGAAAAAAATGGGTGCGACAGCGCTGGAGGGCATCTAGAGGACCGCAATCCACGCACTTTCACTCAGGGCAGCTCCGCCCCAGGGGAAATGTGCTGCGACCTTCCCAACTGCACTTTTTCGGGCCGCTCCAATTCTTTGTGCAAGGAGTGAAAATTTCGGTTGCGAGCCAGTTCGCAGCCGCGTATGGGCAGCCTGCTAGATCTCTCGTTGACCGCGATCAGCTCGCCGGGTAGAGAGTAAGTCAGTTTTGGATCGAGAGAGCTCAAACCAATAACTGTACGTAGACAAAGGCGCTCAAGTACAGCTACTGAAACTCCATGGGACGGCGTGGTCAAAAATAAAGGTTATACTGTGCTTCTCTGGGCCTAATTCCGGTCCGCAATTGCGTCTCGACACGCTTTGCGGCCGCACGCGCTCGAGTCAGTCGGGTTTCCAGCGCCAAAGCCGACTCGATGTGGCTTTTTTATATAATTGTCCAAAATTTTTCCTGGTTTCCAGTTCCAAAACCCACTTAGAGTCAGCTGATCGGCGGCTGCGGCGCTGGAAGCTCTTCCGACTCGGGAGCGCTCGGCCGCAAAGCGTGTCGAGACGCAATCGCGGACCGGAATTTGGCCCAGATAAGCACAGTACGTATCTTTGTATTTGTATTTGAGGGATGCCGGCTGGCTGAAATGTTTTCCATATGCGGAAAGAAATTATAGGGCCAAATTGAATTTCTAGGTTACTGAAGGTCCCATATCGTTTGGATTCACATCTATGGATTCATCCACTGGTATCAAAACTCTATGTTCACCAATGAAATTGAGTGCAAGTTTCGTACAGTTGCCTGGTGGGTCTACACCCTGATGCACTTCAGTTCTCTCATTTTGCTTTGTCGTTGTGTTAAAGGCAGGGTCCACGATAAATTTCGTCCTCGGTTTTTGGCCGGAAATCAAAAGTTCAGAGTCTCATTGAAGCACTGGGGTCGAAAGAACAAACGAAAACGAGCCAGAAAGAGCTCCATACGGCTCCGAAGTCCGCTCGCGCTAGCCCTCCCGCTCGCGGTCGAGTTTCTCGACGTGAACGAAGGAACACTCGAAATCGCGAAATGAGCAATGGTTTTCGATCAAAAGACCCGTTCTTCCCTTCATTCTCGACTTCTCTCTTTACTCAGGTCAGCTCGCATACATCGGCTGCAAAAGACGGTAGTTAGAAGCCTCGGAAAACTCGTCCACAATGCTTCCTTAGCTCAATTTTTGAGGGATCATAACTCCGTTCCCAGAAGGTCTTGTACGATTTTAAAGACATCATTGGAATCAGCATGGGACCGTTTTCAAGATAGGCTAAAAAACAGAAGAACGATTTTCATCGTGGACACTGCCTTTAACCTCTTATTAAAGGCAGCATACAAGCTCGAAAATGATATCAATTTTATGGAATGAATCGAAGGTCTGAAGCTGTTAATATTCAGAGATAACGAAAAAATCGGAAAAAAATCAACCGGAATGAAGATATAACGGTTCGTTCTATATTGGCCCAGAAGTGGACGAGTTGTACCGCATTGGCTGAAATAGCGGAGCTAGCCACAAATTTGTTAGGATAACGACGCTAATGTACTCGTACGGCCCTTTCTGAAACGCTTACGACGTTAGAAGCATAAAAAATGAGCCAAAATGACCGTAATCGAGCATTGAACATTTGGATTGAGGGGCGGAGCCGGTATCTATGGGCGGAGAAAGGATGATTTTCTTACTCGATACGGCTCAAATACGGTCATTTTAACTCGTTTTCAGCTCTTCCAACTTCGTGAGGGCTCTTCTAGGGCCCGTACGACTCCACTAATGTAGTTATCTCAACAACTTTTGCGAGCGTGTATGCTGCCTTTAAGAGGGTCACATCCGCATCCGCGGATGTATTTTATATAAATAAATATAAATATAAATAGATATTCTCCTTCTTCAGCGCTTGTTCCGCATTGTAGCAGGGTCCGCTTCTCTCGAACGTTGCCGAAATTTGACCTTGTCGTTCGCGTCGTCAGGATGGAGGCCTGCAATTTTCATAACGGCATGCAAGACATCCAGCCATCTCTGCTTAGGTCGTCCTCTTGGTCGCTGGCCCGTCACTTGGAGCTGCATAACCGCTTTCGCTATCGAGTGTCCTCCAGCTCGCAGAACGTGCCCGTACCATCTTAGGCGATGTTCGCGAAGTTTGTCCGAAATGAGCGCAACATCGAATCTCTCGCGCACATCTCCATTCCGAACTCACAAGGAAAGGATCATTGCATTCCGTGGCCATTCCAAATGAAATATGCGTTACTAGGGCCACTTTTCGACGTAGAATTTACTTTTTTTTCTGCAGCTGCGAATCGTTTCTCTGAAAGGAGTTATAGGCGTTTTAAGCGCTTCACTCTTAAACGCATCATAATGTGTAATCCATGAGTCTTCGTCGCATTCTGAGATACACCGATGTGACTTCTACACCAGGAATCACCTCATAATGTGTTATAGCGCCAAAATATGTTGGTACGATGAACGAGGCTGCGCGCTGTCGTATACGAAGTCAGCGGTCTTGCAAACGCGACCGGTTGGCGCAGTGGAAGTGGATGCCGCACTAAAGAAAGAGGTTACAAGATCGAATCCATGCTGCACCCGAAACTTTTGCACACTTGTAAAATACTTGTTTCCATCACTTAAAGGCAGTGTTCACGATAAAAAACGTTTTTCTGTTTTCCCGCCTATCTTGAAAACGGTCCCATGCTGATTCCAATGATGCTTCTGAGATTGTACAAGACCTTCTGGGAACGGAGTTATGCTCCCTCAAAAATTGAGCTAAGGAGACATGGTGGACGAGTTTTCCGAGGCTTTTAACTTCCGTGTTTTGCAGCCGATGTATGCGAGCTAACCTGAGTGAAGAGAGAAGTGGAGAATGAAGGGAAGAACGGGGCTAATGATTGGAAATCATCGCTCATCTCACTATATCGAACATTCATTCGTTCACGTCGGTGGGCGTTTGTTGCGCTTTTGGGGTTTGCCTTGCGCTCGAAGTGGCAACTTCGGGCTCTTTTGGAGCTTTTCCTGGCTCGTTTTCATGCGTTCTTTCGACGTCAACGTTACAGTGTGCCCCTCCACTACCCATTCCTAGTGAAATTTGAAACACATTTTTCATCGTGAACACTGCCTTTAAAGTGTAGAAGACTAACAATGTTATCGTGGGAGAGCTTTTTTTAGGAGTATGAAGCGTTTCAGTCGTGAATCTCTGATGTTTTACTGTGAAAATAATTGGACATGCTACAAATTTATAGCTACGAGCACATGCGGTTATTGTGAACAAAATGTTCAAAACAAAGGATTTTCTCACAATGAGAACAACGAATGAAGTGAACTTTTGAACAACCATCAAAATCACACATGCCCACCAATTGAGGAGGCAAACAGTACTGAACGGGAGTTCAGAACTGTTCTGGATGGTTTTCATGATACCCTGCCGCATACCATGAGTAAGCTAGAAAATTCTCAAATCTTGGAGCACGAAATTGAAAGGACACAAGAGATATCAATCGAATTATTGATTCAATTGAGTATACGAAGTAGTCCGAATTGTGTGCTATGATGTGAGAAGTGATGTGCTTGTACATAATAGACCTAAATGGCAAGAAAAAGTATACGTCAAGAGGTTGAATTTGTGAAGTTGTTCCCGATGGGATGTTCATCACTCTAAAATGTTTTCCCTGGGGCAAGGCGTTTTCAAAAGCAAAATGGTCTTTAAATAAGTTCCATGAGTCGACCAGGAGAAGCAGTTCCGACGGGACTTCTGGAGATCCAACGCAGGTGTGCACGCAATCCAGCATCAATCGTTTCTATCGTAACATACAATAATCGACATGAGTATCAAAAAAGAACGTCATATTCGTGTTCAGCGCCCCAAATAACCCACCTAAACGACGGTTGAGCAAAACAAATTTCACCTTCGCAGTAGAGTATGTCAACGAATATTCAGAAAACGAATATTCGGCCGAATAAACGAATAATCAAATATTCGAATAATCCGATTATTCGGAAAAGTCAATTTTTCGAATAATTCGTTTATTCGAATATTCGGAAAAGTCAATTTTTCGAATAATTCGTTTATTCGAATATTCGGAGAAGTCAATTTTTCGAATAATTCGTTTATTCGAATATTCGAACTGCCCAATATTCGAATACTCGACCGAATAAACGAATAATTCCAGAAAAATAGGAAGCAGTCTCAGGCACATGTTCATTTTTACGGTACAGAGGTGAAATGTCTCCAACCTATCTAGATGATAGCTTAGCGGTGGGGGCCACTATGGCTGGATGCACTTGGCCCCGCCCATTTTATCGTGCAGCACTGAATTTGAGCCTCACCCGGGGTTTACCTACCGTGCCAAAATCAGGATTGCAGCACGGAAAAACGGGCGTGGCCAGGTGCGATACAACAGAGCCCCCCCCCCGCTTACTCAGACAAACCATCGCTCGGAGCGGGACCGGCTCCTCCCATTTCTGACGTCATCGCCCGGACAGCGGCCGAAGGGTGAACTGGCACTGCGGTCACTGTCCAGTGTGAATAGCAGTCTCGGCCGCTGTCCAGTCGCTTTCGGGGTTACAGCAGTGCGAGCAGTGTTAGCCAGACCGTCCGTGGGTACACTGCAATCACGGACCCAGCATGGAATCCCACTGCCAATTGTAGTATTTACGCTTTCGAAAGCCTCAGCTAACCTCCTTCCTTATCCTCTGTGATCGAATCTCCGCGTTGCAAAATGTGGGCGGGGTTAGTGGTGCGTGGAGCATTGTGGAGAGGTAGAGAGCGCTTCATGAGAAACTTCCGTCGCTTCACGGAAAACGAGTGGCCGCCGAATTGGAGCGTGCGCCGCGTCATTGAAAATGGCTGACGCTTCATGAGAAGCGTGCTACACGTCATGGAAAATGGGTCCCACATTATTAGCAGCGTGCTCCGTATCATGGAAAATGAGTCGCGCCATATGAGAAACGTGCGCCGCGTGATGGAAAATGAGTAGCGCTCCATAGGCAGCGTTATGGCCATGCGGAGCGTTCTTTGCCCATATCAATCAATTGCCTAATTTGTAAGATTTATTCACGCTCACACAAGTTTTGAGAAAGACATGCTTTGATAGAAGCCCGGCACGCACAGCACACCGAAACCCGAGTACTGCTATTTTACCCACTACCTACTGGCAAAGTTAGTTCTCAACATGTTCCAATCTTGCGTTGGCTAATTTTCTCATCTAGGGTCGTATGGTCTAGGTAATCTGGTAGAGTATTTGGAGCAATCACAGTGTGCCTTAGGCTTTAGGCTAACGATGGCATTGATAATATTAGTGACAGCCGCTACTGCTGCTCCGCACCGGCAGTAGCGGCTGTCACTAATATTAAAAAAACCATCGACCCGTGCCGCCTTCGGGCACGTTGCATGGGCCAGATTCCTGCCTGGTCGTACAAATTTCTATTTAACGCTTACTCCCACTTGTGCCAAAGCCTTCTCATTTGCGAATTATATGCTGTAATTCAGTGTTGATCTTCAGTACTGTTTATCTTTGAGTGCATCGACTTACTTAGAGGTAAACCACCAAACCTGCCATAGTTAACAGAATATCTGAGTCATCTCAGAATTAGATGATAGCGTTCGCGGGAAATTTCGAAGGAGCGTAGTTTTTGACTTTTTAGCGAATTTTGTGATTTCTCGACTTCGATCTTTTCTGGCTTATCCGAGAAGTTTTGGTCTCGAAGCTCCAAAGTTAGGTGTAATGGCCAAGTCCTTAATCAATAGTATTTTTCCACATTTATCGATCGTTTTTCTTGAAAACTCGATTCTTGCCTTTTTTGTCGATTTTCAAAATAACGATCTATAATTGACGAAAAAATACTATCGACTAGGTGTGTTTTATCTCTTCTGTGCCTTACAGGTTGTTAGGGTGGAAATATTTATTGGCCGACGTTTCGACGATCCCGTCGTTTTCAAGGCCTAAAAGGTTTGAAGCGAATTAACGTGAAACCCACCCAGCCAACTCCAAAAGGGGGAGCAAAACCACACCCTAAGCTCAAAGCCCAATGTATTTTTACTATCGACTACTATACTATCGACTAGGAACCGTTATAACGTCGGCATGGATCCAAGTGATACTTTGCGGTCCCTATTGAAGCTTGGCGCGAATTCAGTGTCATAAGCTATAACATATGTAGGTGCGCCGAGTTTGCGCCAACCTTCAATCAGGGAACGCGAAGTATCGTTAGGATTCATGCTGGACGTGATGACGGCTAAGTTCCTAATCGATAGTGTTTTTTTCGTCAATTATTGATAGTTATTTTTAAAATCGATAAAAAAAAGGCGAGAATCAAATTTTCAAATAAAAACTATCGATAATTGTCGAAAAATACTATTGATTGAGGACTTCGCCATTAGAACCGAAGCTGCAAAATCACAAAATCAGTTAAAAATCATTAATCACGCTCTGTCGAAATTTTTCGCAAACGCTATCTTCTAATTCCAAATATACATTCCATCCGATGGCCAAAATCGCGTCGGATCGGATTTTCGGATATTGCCGTTTTTGCAAAACCGACTCATCGGATAAAACGGACACTGGCCCAAACGAGAATTTCGGATAACGGATCGTATCCGAAACGAGAATTTTCGACCGGATCGGATATCGGATATCCGATCGGATAAAATCGGATCTACCGGATGATTCGGATGAAAAAACGTATAAGAAAAATTTTCGGTAGTACCACGGATTCAACTCCGTGTATTCAAGCAAATACCATTCTAAAACCAAATGTGATCTCGATAGATTATTTGTAGAAACAAGCAAATCACCGGTTTTTGGGAAATTTTAAAGCATTAGTTGACATAGGCAGTTGGGCGTACTATCAAACCTTCAAATTGGAAAAAAAACGAATGATCGTGGTGACCGTAAAACAAGGCATGTTTGGAGATCTTCGACTGATATTGTTGCTTCAATAGTACAGCGCATTTGAAGACACGCATTCACTCTACAATTTCGGTGTCGTCTTCCGACACATTTTCCTCTCCGAAAGTAGATTCGTCACTATTCGAGTCAGCTTCGTCATAACCGGATTCGACCTCACTGCGCCCATACTTCTCAACGACGACATGTTGGTAAAGAGATTTTTTCGAGGTCTGACGTTTGGAAAGAAATGTAGCGCAGCGAATCCTGAGCAATTAAATATTTGGGGCCGCATTCCCCGCGACGGGGTCGGCCGCGGCACGCCAGGAATTCCGACAGCGGAAACCAGAAACCTCTTGTGGTAATCAAAATGAGGCGTAAGCAAAATGCTCTGGCCGTACACAGCACAGCAAATATACGAGCACAAGCTTCAGGGACTATTTGGGCTGCTTTTTTCATTGTTCGTGTCTGGGAAAAAAACAGAGATATAAACCATGATAGGGCGGCGAAGGAGTTGCCCTAGAACTGGGTTCCGCCAGGCCGCGGTGACGCCATTTCTTGGGTTTTCACCCTCCGTTAACCTCACAACACACGGAGTTTCCCTCCCCTTTCAAAATATTATTAGTAAGTGACCTAGAGGTTTGATATTCTAAACAAAGTTGTTATTCTAAGTGGGCTCATTCGACAGATAAAGGACCACCTAAGATCGCAGCGGGTGCGAGTACTCATAGAATCGTGACGAATGATGACACGTTCCGGTTCTCCGCCACTGAATGGAAGACTGGGTTTTGGCAAATAAAAGTACAGGGGCAAAACATCCTTCCTGGATCCCTCTCTACGTTTCCACCAGAACACACGTATACGTGCTGCAGCAGCCAATTCACGCAACAACATTCTGCGTGCCCTTGCTGGCACCGCTTGGAGCAGCAAAAAGGAAGTTCTGCGTAAAACGTATAGAGCTATGGTACTGCTTGTTTTGAAATATGGTGCCCCACTTGGACTAGGCATCTGTCTGAAACCTCTTGGTGCAGACTACAGCGAGCGCAGAATACTGCGCTCAGGCTCGTTTTAGGATGCCACAAATCGACGCCTATCCACCATCTCCACTAGGAAGCCGGCATGCTCCCCGTCGAGCAGCACTGCTTGTTGCAGTCTTAGCAGTTCCTCATTGGCGTCGTCAAGAACCCGACCCATCCCAACAGTTCCGTCCTATCATCCGGCCCCCAACCTGGCAACATACGCACACCGCTCTATGCCGCCATGTCTGCTGTTGACCATCAACGTTTGGCTACCTCCGAGCTCTCGCGTAGAGGACTTTAGATGGCTGAGCATACACGTTCCCTGACCAGGGATGAGCGGAATAAAAATCTGAAATTTCGGAATTCGGTATTGGAACAAAAATTGTTTCTCGGGTTTCGAAAATCGGGCGCGAAACGCCTGAAATAACGCGGAAATGCGGTTTTCGGAACGCGAAACGCGGAATAATTCAGAATTCATCTGATGCTTTCTTCCGTCTCAGATGACCCAATATTTTCGCACTCCGCAGCGTTTTCTGTAGGTTTCGGAATACGGAATGCCGAAAATGCGGATTTCGGAACGCGAAATGCAGAATTCCGCTCATCCCTGTTCGTGACAGAATACTTGTCTGCTGCTCAGATCAATCCCATACATGGCGGAGTGCCTCCTCGAGCCGATGATAGTAAAGCTGACCTGCCCAGGCGTATTCAAGACATCCTAGCAGGTCTACGATGAGGTCATTCTACCTACGTCAAGGCCTACGCACATAAGATTGACCAGTCAGTCGCCGGTAAATGTCCTGATTGTCTACGTGTTGGACATATTCATTGCATCTATTTTCATGTCCGGTTAGACCTAAAACCCTGTCTGCTCAAGACTTATGGCACAAGCCGTGTGAAGTTGCCAACTTTCTGCGCCTCTGATGCGATGCTCTCTCATGGCTGAGAAAAGAATGGTAGATGAAAAACCCTTTTCTATATCCAAAATTCAGTTTTGGCGCCGACAATGCGTCAATGTACACGTACGCGCGTAAATCATAGACGCACATCATCGTCATTTGCGTCATGGACGTCGACGAAAATTGATTTCAAATTTCCAACAAGGCGGCACAAGCACTGGGCAGTGGGTCAGGAATTATCTTCAGGGCGCGATTGTTGAATTGAGTGAATTGAACGCAATTCTATCCGGTTTTATCTGAAATTATCCGATTTTCATCCGAAATTATCCGATTTTCATCCGAAATTATCTGATTTTTATCCGAAATTATCCGATTTCAATCCGATAGGTTATCCGTTTTTAACCGTTTTTCTATCCGATTATCCGGTTATCTGATCGGATCCTTCAAATTTCTCTTTTCCGGATATCGGACATTTCGGATATCGTGTTTTTTCGTCGGATCGGATTTCGGATAGTTATCCGATCGGATTATCCGACCCGGATATCCGAAACCGACTCCGTCGGATGGAATGTATAGTTCCAAGGTGGCTCAGATATTCTGTCAACTATAGAAGGTTTTGTGGTTTACCTCAAAGTGAATAGATGTATTCAAAGATACACAGTATTGAAGATTACCACTGAATTAAAGCATATATCTCGCAAACAAGCAGGCTTTGGACCAAGTGGAAGGCAGCGTTAGATAGAAGAGAATTTGTTTCTCGAGACTAACGGAAGAAGGGGGGGAATGAGGAGACAGGATAGGAAGAAAATAAGGTATGGGAGAAGAGGGAAGAAGAAAGAGAGCGAACGAGAGAAGCAGAAACGAGTAAATAATCGAAATGAAGCCATCGATGAAGCTACGCTCATTCGCCCGAAGAGCCATCGCAGTGCCAATTGGAACCGAAGATCGCTCCGAGCGGTACTGCTGTCGCCCGGAGAGCGGCTGCTGTCGCCCGAGTAGATGACTAATTTTCGCTCGGAGCGGAGAGAAAGCGTCGCTCGAGTCGCTCTTCGGTCCCGCTTCGAGCGATGGTTTGTCTGAGTAGATAGCACCCCAAACTGATAAGAAATTCGGATATTGTTGGCAGATACTCTAAAAAATCCAGACTTTGATCGTATCGTTTAACAACTACTCATAGACAGTGATATGTTGGTTTGAATACTGTAATGATATAATGTGAAATGTATTTTTCGTGGAAGTACATTGGCATAGCGTTGATCTATATAATACCATACAAAAAAAAGGTCAAGAAAGTTGGCAGTGTCGCGAACGGGGGCTCGATTATGCGTACTCGGTCCGTACTTCTTATTCGAATACTCGTGATTTTGGCCGGATATTCGAATTATTCGCATTCCAATCATTCGAATTATTCGATTATTCGGAAAAGTCATGTTTTCGAATAATTCGTTTATCGATTATTCGAAAAGTCAAACTTTCGAATAATTCGTTTATTCGAATATTCGGAGAAGTCAATTTTTCGAATAATTTGTTTATTCGAATATTCGGAAAGGTCCAATTCTCGAATAATTCGTTTATTCGAATATTCGGAGAAGTCGATTTCTCGAATTATTCGTTTATTCGAAAATTTTTTATTCGTTTGATATACTCTACTTCGTAGCCTCACGCAGGTGGGATAACTCAACCCACTTTTGGGTGTCCGATGGTCGGAAAAAAATTCTACTCTGACTTTGTTGAGGGGGGTTATTTGGGGTGCTGATCACGAATATGATACCCGTTTTCGGAAGATTTCTGTAGGTTACGGCAGGTACGATGCCATTTTTCTACAGAAATCCATATAAAAAAGCTCATAACTCCGTTCAGAGAAACGATTCGCAGCTGCAGAGTGAAAATTCGAATTCGAAAATTGAGTCTAGAAACGCATATTTCGTTTGGAATGGCCACGGCATGTAATTATCCTTCCCCTGTCAGTCCAATCGAGCCAGCCCACCACTCCACCTGAGCCTCCGTTTCCATAACGCCGAGCCGCCTTTCTGCTTCCTTTGTCGTTGGACAACACTCTGTGCCATACAGTGCGACGGGCCTCACAACCGAACGATAAATCTTTGACTTGAGCCTGTCGCAAACCATTTTCTCACAGAGTACTCCACTCGCGGTACGCTACTTCAACCAAGCAGCATTGATGCGTGCGTCAACTTCAGCCGTCAACGCCCCAGAGTTAGTAAGCGTCTATCCAATATATCGAAAAGTATGCGCTTTTGGCATGACAGTGTTGTCGAACTGGATGGAATCATCACAACTCGCATTTGTCATGTTTTCGGTTTTCTTCTTATTGAGTCGTAAGCCGAATTCTGCCAGTCTATCGTGCCAAGCTTGAACTTGCGCTTGGAGATTTCCTTTGCTGTCTGAGGCGAGCATCACGTCGTCAGCATACAACAGTGTCCAAGGTGCTGAACGCTGCAAATCTCGTGTGATGACATCCATGACGATGATGAAGAGCAGAGGGGAAAGGGCGGAGCCTTAATGAACCCCAACGGTGATTTGAAAAGGCCTTGATGTTTCTGCCGCGGATCGTATGCAACTCGCAATGTCCACGTACAAAAGCTTCACCCAATCGATCAATTCTTCGGGCGTTTGGATTCACTTCTACCGTCGTTTATTCATTTTTTCAATAAATCAACAAAATTGATTTTTTTTTCGAAAAATCAATAAAAGTGATAATCCCAGAAAATCGATAAAATTCTACGCCGTGATTTCTTTTGATATATGATTCTTGAATTCTCAAAACTGTCGAGTTTGATCAGTCATTTTCTTCAATAAAGGGAAATCCCATCAGCCTTCTGGCGTTAACCGATGAGGTTCACAGGTTTGTAATCAGCCATGGTCGATTGAACATTTGATCCCTCTGTGGGCTAAATTATAGCAACAAAACAAATCTTCAATGGTGTGAACTTTGCAAACAATCTTTTGAAATTTGCAGCTAACACAGTTTCTCGCAGCGCACACGCGCACGCGATAGACCAGTGTACGAAATGTAGTGTACACCACTCACATAGCCAAAACACTTATAGTTCGTCTGTCCGCGAGTTTTCCGATTACTAACGAAGTTCGCAGCATACACCTGAGTGTTTCAAAAAAACGAATTTCATTGTGAACGTTCTCATAATATATTTTATCAGCAGATTTCTTGTGATCATATAACATGCCATAGAAAAGACAAAATCCCCTAAAACATCACATTTCATCATCTGTTTTCAACTTCATTTTTAAGCTTGTTCAACTTGGCAGCGACCGCTTTTTCTGCGTCTTCGACTTCAATTCGCTTCATAGAATAGTCAATGAGCAGATTTCGTAGCTTCGCAAGTGATTTGGCATGACCAGATTTCGCCTTTTCCTGCACTTTGGGATTTTTCGACAGCACTTCGTCCGTCATAGCCTCTATGAATTCGTCGTCCGTTACTCGCCAAAGGTTTCCTGCGCCAAAACACTGAAAAGATCAAAAAGGAAGGGTTTTGCTTTGTTTGAAAAGAATAAATGATGTAGCAAAATCATCCAATCTTGGTGACGAAAATACTTCAAAAACTGAAATATTTTGTGTGTGTGCTTGCCTACCTTCTCCGCGTTCTGTACTTCGTTAACGAAGGTCCTCAGAGTTTCGAGTGCTCGAAGTTTCGTTATTCGACCGCAAACGTACAGCTCGACGATTGTCACAAACTCCTTCGCAAATTCAGGACTGAATGGCGGAAAATTTAAGAGTAATATACGGTTTTGTGTGTCTACGATGCCTTTAGAACGGATCTGAGAGTTTGGCTAATTTTTAGAAACATGGGAAGGAAATCCAAACCATTTTTCGTTAAAAGTCTGAAAGCGGTTTTCGTATACATAGTTTGCCGGAATATGGCTTTTACTACAAAACTTACTGAGAGAATGAAGAATCGACATACTTTTGAGGTGGGAACACAGCCTTTCCCCGCTGCATCACTAGTTTGAGTTCGTCCAACCATGCCGCGAACTGTTGCGCTCCCACACGGCTCATTTGATCGGCACACATGTTCACGAAATTGCACAACACAGGGTTTTCCTGCAAGGAATACAAAAATCGCATATCTTCATACAAAATAATGAGAATTTGAGAAAGAACGTTCAAAAAAGCATAATAATAAGCTGTGACTAAATACCTTCAAAATCCGTGAGCCGTTTGAAATTTGCTTCAAGAAAGGCAACATACACGCTCGCAAAGTTGTTGAAATAGTTCAAGTCTGCCTGAATGAGACTGTCCGTCCACGCGGTTGGCGTGCGTGTCGAACGGCCGTCGCTGAGACATCTTTTCGAAACAGCCTTCCCAAAACTGCCAAGGGCTAATTGGGATATTATCCGCTATGTGCTCTTTATTCCTTCTAATCGATTTACAAATTTGAAAAATGTCATCTCGACGGCCGCTCAAGGAGCGGACAGTCCCATTCGGACACATTAAGTCATCGGGGTTGTGCGGATCCTAGCAGAACGCTCACATTGTTGCAAGCTTCAAAAACGAGTGAAAACGACTGCATTCGAGCCACATTGAGTCACAAAATCATCCTTTCTACGCCCACCGATACGGGCTCCGCCCCTCGACACAAATACTCACTGCTCGATTACGGTCATTTTGGCTCATTTTTTACGCTTTTAACAGTGTAAAAGTCCCAGTAAAGGCGGTACGAGTGTATTAGCGTCGTTATCCCAATCGATTTGCCGCTAGCTCCGCTACTTCCGCCAATGTGGTGAAACTCGTCCGGACAAATACAGAAAGAACCGTTATATATTCATTTCAATCGAATTTCTTCGGTTTTCTTCGTTATTTCTGAGTAATAATAGCTTCAGACCCTCGATTAATTCCATAAAAATAATATCATTTTTGAGCGTGTATGCTGTAATTCAACACCCGTGGTCCTGTTAATTACACGCTACCGTATTCACCACAAGTAGCTTCATAATCCGAAAACTGAATTACACTGTCCACAAACGTATAATCAGGGAGTGTGTTTCTCTCAATTTTGGTTTCTACGACAAACTAAACTCTGACACTGCCTTAGTGGGCTACGCGATGGAGAACCACCGGCTGCGTGCGGTCCCGCCACGTGCTCACTTATGCTAGATAGCCTGAGATAGGATAAATAAATATAAGTCGAAGAATGCTCGATTAGTCGCGTAATGCTTCTTGGATAGGATATTTATCCTATCGTAGGCTATCTAGCACAAGTGACCACGCTGCGTGACCGCACGCAGCCGGCGAGGCTCCATAGCGAAGGGAATTACGGCGGTGTCACAGTGTCCGTACATTTGCACACTTTATTATAGAGTGGTATCCAAGGCGCAGAGCAATCCACGTGTGGATCCTGAATTACCAGTCCACCCGCTGATCATCTAAGTACACGGTCGAGCGGGTGCCTACACTGCACTCATTCGACGCTATCGCTTGCCTCCACAACTGTTTTCTCCGATTTCCAAAAGTGTATTTTTTGACACGTGCTTCATCGACTTGTTAGGCTTAAAAACAATTTAAAGGCAGCATACACGCTCACAAACATGGTTGAGATAACAGCACAAATAGGACCGCCTGGCCCCTACCATCTCGTCAACGGCGTTTGAAGCGCTGAAAACCATCCAGGTTGACAGAATTCGAGCATTCCCGTCTCGAAAGCCTGTGGAACCCCACCCCTACGAATAACAGAATGAAGAGTGAGGCATGTGAAAACATTTGATAGCTTAGAGTGATAGCCCTAGCAAATGAGAGTCTACGAGAGAAACGGCTTGGTTTACCTGATTATAACATGTCTGCTTACTGATGAAATGCTCCATTTTATAAGCCAGCCGGAGTAGATGGGCTTTCTTGAAAGTGGATGGGAATTAATCGGTATGTAAACAAGTTATATACAGGGAAATCAAGCTGTTTCTCTCGTAGACCCTCATTATAAAGTGCTATCGCTCTAAATTATCAAATGCTTCCACATGCCTCACTCTTCATTCTGTTATTTGTAGGGGTGGGGTTCCACATGCATTTGAGAGGGGAATGCTCAAATTCTGTCAACCTGAATGGTTTTTAGCGCTTCAAACGCCGTTGACGGCATGGTAGGGGCCAGGCGGTGAAATTTATGCTGTTATCTCAACCATTTTTGTGAGCGTGTATGCTGCCTTTAAAGGCAGTGTTCACGATGAACATCATCGGTGACTTTTCACAGTGAAATGATAGGCGAGAACGATTCTAGGCTCGCAGTGTCAAAAAAAAACGGTAAAAACGAGCCAGGAGTGGCAAAATAACAGCTGCAAACAAGCGTTTTGGTGTCCCAGAACCGCCCGGTGCTCCACTTCCGCCCCCTCAATGTGAACAAATGAAGACTCAGATTACAGGAATGATCAAGTCAAGGAAGTGCTGATAAACGAACTGATTGCTTGAGTAGCGCTGAATTCCTCCACGCAGGGTTGAGCAGGGTTGTGGCGCGCCACAACGGGGGGTCGTAAACATTTCAAAATTTTTTGAAAAATTTTAACATTTGGGGGGGGGTCGTAAAATTTTTGGAGAAAAATAGGATTTTTTCCAAATGACTTGGTAAGGTAAAATGAGGTAGGATTAGTCAGTCGGGGTGAGATGTATGCATTTTCAACAATAAAAAAGCAGATTGTTTTCAGAGAAGTTGCTTAAAACGTGAGCCAGTTTGTCTAGCAGCGCAAGAGTGCAACGCGATGAAGCGTTCTGCAATGTGTTCCGCGTTATATATATATATATATATATATAAATATATATATATATATATATATATATATATATATATATATATATATATATATATATATATATATATATATATATATATATATATATATATATATATATATATATATATATATATATATATATATATATATATATATATATATATATATATAATTACGGACTCCATTGCATGTATTGTTTGCTGTGTATTCAGATGTGAAATGATGGAAATAGGTTTTCTCAGGCACGCGGACTCGAATGATGACAACAGAGTTTCAAAAAACTTTGGGAGAGCCGATTTGGTACTAGCAAAAAAAATTTCCCCGCAAATCTAGAGTCCGAAATGGGGACTGCACAATCAATGCTGGAAAGGGAATGCAAATGCAACACACTCAGTTAAAGGCAGCATACGCCCTCGTAAAAGTGGTTGAGATGACAACGTGAATCGAACCGTACGGCTTACAACATAATACCTATTCATTTTAATGCGTCAGAAGCGACCCACAATGCCGCTACATGATTAGCAATTTTGATCGTGCCTGTATTTTCTCGCCCCTGTATCTGCCTTCCCCCTCCAAAACAAGGGTGCTGGGCCATCCGCGCCATCGGTACTGTTTCTGGATTGCTTAAAGGCAGTGTCCACGATAAAAACCATGTCTGTTTTTTTGGTGGAGATCGGCAGCTGCAGAGCCTAGCGCAACCCTAACGTTGAAAAAACTAAGAAAAATGAGCTCGGAACAGTCCCCTACGGGCCCAAAGTTGGACACCCGTCAGCTCGTCACCCCCAGATTCACTTTCCACGCCCACCGACGTGAAGAAATGAAAGCTCGAGATCGTGAGATGAGCGATGATTTCCAGTCATTAGCCCCGTTCTTCCCTTCATTCTCAAGTTCTCTCCTTACTCAGGTCAGCTCGCATACATCGGCTGCAAAAGACGGAAGTTACGAGCCTCGGACAACTCGTCCACCATGTTTCCGTAGCTCAATTTTTGAGGGACCATAACTCCGTTCCTAGAAGGTATTGTACGATTCCAAAAACATCATTGGAATCAGCATGGGACCGTCTTCAAGATAGTTAAAAAAGCAGAAAAACGATTTTTATCGTGAACACTGCCTTTAACAAAAAGCCACACAACGTCACTGACGTAAAGGATGGCAGAGCACCCTTCAACGGGCGGACCCAAACTTGCTACTCATATAGCCGCCTTGTAGGTCGTTTTTGACGCTTCAAAATACATGGGCTTTGTGTTGTAAGCCGTACGGTTCGATTTACGTTGTTATCACAACCAAGTTTACGAGCGTGTATGCTGCCTTCAAGGGAGACATGTATGTACATGTATTGGTAGCAGACGTTATATAGTTGGTGTAACCACGAAAGAGATGTCTGCGGACACCTCAACAACCTGCGCTGCGTCGTGTGCGCCCACAAGAAATGTGGTGATCGATCGGCGCACGCGACATGGGCGTGGGCTGCTGAGTGGTCTGCAGCCATCCCTTTCGCGGCTACACCCACCACATTGCGTCACGCTCATTTGCAGCGACCGGCCATTAACTCCACGTCGTCGAGCACTCGGCGACACGACTTCATATGCTCTAGGGCCCTGATAGTGTTCAGAAGCTGAAAGGCTCGGCAGCATGAAAGGAAAAAATGAAGATTTCAAACCGCACAAACTCCTCTTACTAGCGATTTCTTTAACCTTCCTATGGGCTTTTACGAAACCGGATTTCGATAGTGTTATGTGTGACAGATCACAGACAAGCGGTGCTCAGAATTCCCTTAAAGGCAGTGTTCACGATAAAAAACCGTATTCAAGGTTTCGATGTTTTCGAGTAGGTAAGTTCACTAAAAAGAGGTTATTAGGGAAAAGTCTCCACAGAACACTCAAATACCGAAGAAAAACTGTTTAATGAAACCTCTCGAAAAATTCAGTTAGCCTTTAGGTTTTTAGGGAGACTACGGATAAAGCGTCAAAACTAACGTCGGAATTGTTTGCCCAGCTTCGAAATTCTTAGGTAGGTTATCTTATTTTCTGTCTCTTGTACTGAAAACTCTTTAAAAATAAGATGGGCCAGTGCATCTGCAGGGATGATAGAACTTTTCGCAAAAAAAGAATATTTGAAGGTCGGTGCATATCAGATAATAACACCGGCTGAGCGGGCGGAGAATTAAGCTCGCCGGCTGAGCGGGCAGGCTTATTTTGGGGGCGGTGCGTCTTACAGGGTGAGCGGGCGGGCATGCATTTTACCGGCTGAGGGGCATGGTTTTACGGGGTCAGCGGGCGGACACTAAAGCAAACCAGGCTCATGTACGGAGCGGGCAAAATGGGCTTCGAGCTGATTCGGGTGATGGCATTCGAACATTTGGATCATTGACCCCTCACACCTTACGGTTCGTTGTGACCGTGGGGACGTGACAGCGGGTCAGTTCACGAATTTTGAAGCAAGGTAAGGCTTGCCGCTTCAGGGATGAAGCGCAGACCTTGAACTTGCTGGGGAATAGGGAGGGCCTACTAGGGGCCTAATCTGCTCCTGCAGATCGGTGTCATTCACGTGGTAAGCAACTGAAACCGGGTGAGGGCCTTCATTTACCGGCTGAGGGGGCAGTTAATGCGGGGTGAGGGGCCATCATTTGCCGGCTGAGCGCTCCACCATTTACCGGCTTAGGGGGCACTGAATACCGCAGCTCGCCCGGGTACAATGTTTGGTCAGCCAGCATTGTCTGCCCCCTCAGCCGGTGTTATTGCCTGAGATGTTCCTCTGGTGAAACGAATGCAGAACAACTGTTATATGACGTGGACGGGGTCATCCAATAGGTTGGCTGGTCCACGAGGTTTTCACCCACTTCCTGGCCGTTTTACGTCGTACTTCCGCTCTTATTCTTCTCAGGGAGACACGAAGCTTACGTTTTTGCCAAAAAAAAGAGCAACTTTTTCATCGTGAACACTGTCTTTACTGCCTGAGCGAATCACAGAAAAAGGAAACTTTCATCGCTCCGCAGACATATAGTTAGGTCCGTGGCTTGTTTCCTCAAGAAAAAAAACATTCAAACCTCAACCGCGGCTGGTGCGGGCGGTTTAAATCTCACCGGCGACTGGCGGATGATTACCAGCCAGCCGCCGGAATTAAACCGCCAGCGCCAGCCGCGGATTAAATTTAAATGTTTCTGCTTGAGGAAACAAGCCACGGGCCTAACCATAGATATAAGGAGGTTGGGGGGGGGCGTACCGGGGAATTTTTTGAGTTGCTGAAGAAAATTTCTTCAAGATTTGGCTCCAAACTTTTTACTGGGGGTTATTTAAGGTGTATCACGAACCTGGGCCCGTTTGCCACTATTCTTAGATTACGGTAGGTTACGGTAGGCAAAATGCCAATACGTTGGCGTAGCCTAGTTGACTTATGGAAATTTGACAAATGTACCCCCAAATTGTTGTTCCACATCCCAGATAACCCCCACAGAGTTTCTTCTAGAATCTGAGACAATGGCCGAACTACCGAACCGTAACCTGCCGGGTCGGCTTGCACGAACTCGAATGTTACGAAGGGGTTGGGGCAGGGTTTGGGGCGTCGGCGCGTTTGATGATCGCAGTAAAAGGGCTGGAGACCATCGATCAATGGTGTCTCGCAGGGCTGAGCGGAAACGTTTTTCAAGATTTTCGGAAACGAAAACGGAAGAGAAACGGCCAGAAAACGCCGGAAACAGAAATTCGGAAACGGAAGAGACCAAAAAAATATGGGTTGTCTCATTCTCGCGCTTCTTCGCTGCTCATTGCTTGCAGCTCTCATTCGGTAAACGATGGTTTGAGTCAATAACCTAAAAATTATTCTAACTACTTAAAATCACTACGAGGCAGTCCACGATATCGAATCGGCGCTTCTGAAAAAATCGAAAAGGTAGTTTCAGAAACTAATCAATAATTGTTGCCGCCCCTGCGAAGTATGTAGTGTACAGCCTGTTCACAAGAAAGGAGTCCAGACCGTACCAGCTGTATGAAGGTGAGCGCGGACCACACGATTAAACTCAAAAAATAAAAGAAAACTCCTCGGTGAGAGTAGGAAAATCCACTTATGATTTGTATTTAAGGCATATTTCAGAGTTCAATCGCCGTGTGATGCAATAGCATTGTTATCATGAGTATCGATCGTGATCGCGTCTATTCCCATTCAAAGCATGCTGTCGCCGCAGTCGGCGACAGAGCTGTAAAAGAGGCCTAACCCGCAGTGCTGCTGCCCATGGCCACCTCCACCTGCCTCCGCCCAGACTCCTTCTTAGAGGACAGGCCGTACATATCTATATGAGGACGTGTCTCGATTTGTATTGCTGTTGTGAAGAAAGACAAACGAATAAGAGGACTTTAGCAGAGAGCTCCGTAAAAATAATTCATTCTCGGCGAGAAAGCTGTTAACGAAATCCCCCAAAAAGAGATCAGATTGCTGCCACGGCTATTTGTTGCACTACTCTAGGAGTGCGATTTAGGAACCCCAACTCTGCCGAGGGTCTCAGTCAGTCTCAGATATTCGATTCAGCACAAGAGGTCGAAAGTGATGCCTACGAGCACTCTTGCGTGTACCCACTACCATTACCCGTATAGCACTACTTTTTTCCGTTTCCGGGCCTAAAAAGTCGGAAACGGAAGCGGAACGGATTAGCCCAAAAAACACCGGAATTACGGAAACGGAATCGGAAACGGAACACTTCCGCACAGCCCTGATCAGGGCTGTGCGGAAACCTTTTTCAAGATTTTGGGAAACGGAAGAAAAATGACCAAAAAACGCCGGAAACGGAAGTGAGCGAGAACTTTTAAGTAGTCTCACTCTCATGTTTCGTCGCTACTCGTCGCGCCTGCAGCTCTCATTCAATAACCAATCATTTTAGTCAATAAACCAATAGTTATTCAAAATGAATTCGAGGTGCTGAACATGAGTAAGAGGTCCACTTTCGGTACTTCGAAAGATCACGGTAAGTATAGGGTAATTATATCGTTAAAGTCTCCGATATGACTGAAATTTTGCCTAGAGAACCTACCCCTAAACCTTCTCAAGGGAGGCATACGACGCGGTTCGGAGCCAGGACTCGGATGAAGGCAATGCCTTCTGTTCAATTGCCCAATTTCGCGGTTTCGCTGGACGCTGAAGGCCCTGCTCAATCGCTGGTGGCCCCAGTTGGTGCTCGGTACACTGGCCGGGTGGCGTGGTGGCGTGCGGCCGCGTCATGCACCGGTGCGTGAACATATTTTTGAAAACAAAAAGCTCAGAGGGGCTTATCACCAGGGCAGGAAGCAGCTACTCGCCCACGACAGTCGCTACCGCCCCCGCGATAGCTACTACCGTGGGCGACAAAACTTCGGATTTTGCTCTCCACGGCCACTATCCCGCTGGCGGCTTTCAGCGGGTCGTGGAGCGCGTTTTTGTCTGAGCCATTAATCCTTCAAAAATTGCGAAAAGGATAAGATTCTTAATCCACAGCTCAGAAAAGCATCTTGGCGAAGTTTTAGACAAATCGGTGCTATCACTAGAAGGGGGGGGGGGAGTACCAATTGCCATCCCACTAGGGCTCGCCCATTTTTCCGTGCCGCCGCGCAATTATAACACCAATCCGGGGTTTCCTCCCCTGCCAGAAGCGTTGCGGCGCGGAGAAATTGGTGTAGGCATATGCAGTAGACAAGTGGCCCCGACTGGCGAGATAGCACGGCCAAATCTAAAACGTCGACAAACCACGGCACTGTGCCGCAACCTTCCGTAACACCGGAAACGGATGTCAAATCTGCCCAAAGGTTGTTATCGCGGCCACTTGGCCACCCATATTTCTCCGCGCCGCAACGATTTCGGAAGGGAACGAAAAACCCGGGTTGGTGTCATAGGTTCGTTGGGGTGGAGACAACGGTCCGAGAGGTGAAGGTTGCTTAGGATACCTGAGTGGGGAATGGTGAAGGTTCCCTATAGATTTGCAACTTCAAAATTTGACGTTTTCCTAATCCTCTTTTTCTTGCATTCAATGTATTTTTATTTTTAATCAATAATTTTGAAACAACATTTTTTCCGTTAGATGACCTCCTTTAGAAATTCACTGTTCTTAATGAAAAGATCTGTGTAGGTCATGATAAATTTCCTTTAAGCTGTCTTGGAGTCAAAATTTGTCGGAAAATTTCTTCAAGCGATTTTTGAAAAACTATCTGTTCTTCGCTTATACCATTTTTACACTTTTAGATGGATCTTTGAACAGAGCTCTTTCCGAAATCTTCATTAAATTTTGCGTCAAATAATGTTTTCAATTTGAGAAAATACGTTCCCAATCTCTCAGCCGATTTCAATTTATGAATTAACGTTTCTTTCACTAAAAGCAATCAGTTTTTCGTCCATAACTTTTTTTACCCTGAAGGCAACCCTTTCGTGAAGATTGTTTTCGGAATCCACATAAAATTCTGCATCGAATAGCGTTTCCAGTTTGGGAAAATATTTTCTCGATCCTTCAGCCTAACTCATTTTACGAAACACCGGTTTTTCGCCTATAACTCTTTAACCGTTGAAGATAGGGTTTGGTGAGGGTTGTTTCTGAAATCTCTGTAAAATTCGGCGTCGAATGATATATCGGGTTCCTAACTTTGCTTGCCACATAAGCCAGCCAGGTCGGTGGAGCCGAGCTCCATAGTTATTTCCATAGGGTGCTCTCGCCTCTATGGTTTAAATCAGAGACGCAGAGTTCTGCCGGAGCCAACGACGGGGCTCGGCTCCACCTCGGCTGGCTCATGAAGAAAGCAAAGTTAGGAACCCGATATGTCATTCGACGCAGAGTTTTACGTAGATTTCAAAAACGACGTTCACCAAAACCCTATCTCCAAAGGTTAAAGAGTTATAGGCGGAAAACCGGGGCTTCGTAAAATGGATTAGGCTGAAAGATCGAGAAAATACTTTTCCAAACTGGAAGCACAAGTTGACGTAGAATTCCATCGAGATTTTGAAAACAAGCTTCACCAAAAGTCTCCCCAAGCACAAAAAAGTTATGAACGAAAAACCAATAATTTCAGGCTAAAAAAATGCACTTTATAAACTGAATTCGGCTGGAAGAAGGAGAACTTATTTTTCAAAACTGAAAGCGTTTTCAATGCAGAATTGTATGTGAATACCGAGAACAACTTTCACCAAAGGTCTATCTTTGAGCAGAAAAAAGTTATGAACGAAAAATCGGCAGTGACACCCTCTGAATCTTGAAAATGACTTGCATGAGTGTTGGGTCACTTTCATTCTTTTTCAGGGCGTTTCATTGGTTGTCACCGGTTCTCCCAATGGTGAAGGTTCCCCACTTCACTGCCCAGGGGTGAAGGTTGTTGGAGTACAACATGGCTCCACCTAACGAAGCTATGGTTGGTGTTATCATTGCGCGGCGGCATGAAAAAATGGGCGTGGCCAAGTTTGATTGCCATGTGGCTCCCCCTGTTAGAACCGTCCTAGTAGCCTCACTCATCAGACGGTGTGGATAAAAAATTTAGCTCTTGCGTTGGGAAAAATGGAACAATGGAGTAGTGAATAAAATGAATTCAGTCTTGAAAGGTATGTCGATTCCTTTATACATTAGAGCTGATTTTCATACTTTTTGTTAAATCAGCTCGGGTATTCAAATTCGAATAACGTTCGAATATTCACCTCTGCGAATAATCGAATTTGAATAATATTCGAATATTCACCTTTTGCGAATAGTTGAATTCGAATAATATTCGAATATTCACCTTTTCCGAATAATCGAATTCGAATAATATTCGAATATTCACCTTTTGCGAATAGTCGAATTCGAATAATGTTCGAATTTTCACCTTTTGCGAATAGTCGAATTCGAATAATGTTCAAATATTCACACTTTTCGAATATTCGAATGTTCGAATAACAATTCGTTCGAAAAATTAGAATATTTATTCGAACTCGAATATTCGATTCTCACTCTACTGCCAAGCACGACCGCATGGGTGTCTTCGGTCACTTACCACCCCCCGGCGGCGCGACGGCCTCTCTCTCGTGCGATGAGTGCAGCGGCAGAGAAAGAGAGTCAGCGCACAAAGACGGAGAGTGGTCAGCGGCCCGGCTGTCGAACGAGCCCGCCGCCAGCCGCTCCTCTGTGTGATGGGTACAACACAAGAATGAGACAGCGACTTTGATGGAGAATTTCGTAATTATTTTGAATATCACGTGACCATTTGAGGTCATTGTGTTCTCCTGGCTAAGTGGATACACTGGCCGGTACTTCGCATCGTTTTTCAAATGAATTCTTGAACTTTCTTGAAGCAAGAGTTCAAAAATGTCAGTAGAAGATGTTTTTGAAAACACTATGTTGGTCGAATGGCTTTGTTATTCTGAGTTTCGATCTACAGAGAAGAGATCCCGATGTTGCTTTCTCCTTAGGAGTTTATAGCATCTCCCGGAAGGTAATTTAGATAGTTCCTCTCCTCGTAGCGTGACTAAAAACTTCTCTTTTTCACGCATTTCGAAGATTATGATATTCGAATCGATTTATTCATTCAGATAGTGATACGGTCGTTTTGATCGATTGAAGTGACAACATTTACATTTTAATTAAGTATTCAGTCCATGAACCTAACGCTGATATCTTCAACGTGAAGCGAGACTTTCACGCTAAAAAAATGAGCCATGTGCCAAAAATGTGTATGTAAAATAGTAAATATTTGAAAATTTTATTTTTATATCAGCAAAATGAATTATTATAAGAATCATCAAAAAAATAAAAAAAAATCATCGGTAAATATATGAGGTTGTTCGGAAAGAAATGCGCGTTTGAGTTTGAAAAACTTTTCATTATAAAAACGAAATTAAACAAGAATTATTCAAAAGATAATCTCCATTACTATCAATGACTTGTTGCCAACGTATATGCAGAGAACGGATTCCTCTTTCGAAGAACTCGGCCAGCTGCGACTCAAAGTATGTAGTTGGACACCCAGAATTGGACTTCTTCGCGATTTGTGAACTTTCCCTCGGCCAGGGAGTGCTTCATCGACTGGAACAGATGGTAATCGGATGGTGCCAGGCCTGGGCTGTATGGCGGATGAGGCTTGACCCAATTCCTCAATTTTTCCCGAAGTGATTTTCGCGACATGCGGACGAGCGTTGTCGTGGAGGAATTTTGTCGACGGCATTTCGACACCTTGACGACGCAGTGCTTGATCCACGCGGTTCAATTGATCTTCGTAGATGTCCGCCGTAACAGTTTGACCCGAATCCAGAACTTCAAAGTACATCAAACCTTTGCTGTTCTACCAAATACAGAGCATCGCCTTTCTGCCGTGTATATCCGGTTTCGGAGTCGATTTTGGAGTGTCGCCGGAGTGTTTCTGTTCTGACGGTTTCTGTTTCCAACAGTTTCTGACAGGTCTTCTTCGCCGACTACCTCAGATAGAGCACGATGAGATTCAGCAGCCGATTTGCCTTGCTTGAAGTCGTACCACATGAAAGCTCGCATTCAAAATTTTTGGTCAAGCATTTTCTAAACCTTTTTCTTAAAAAAACAAAGTAGACATAGACAACAATATATCAAAAGATGCACAATAAAAATGTCTTCCTATTAGACAAAACTGTTTTAAAAAATCTTCAAGTAGGAGAGAAATAAATGGACAAATTCAACGCGCATTTCTTTCCGAACAACCTAACTTTCCATTTAATATAATCGTATTCCAAGACCTCTTCAAACCGAAACTCAAAGGAATCTCACACCCCCATCCCCCCCATTGTTTAAACTATCACGAGATGTCATGTTATATCTTTTCATAAAAGGATTGTCTCCCTGGTTCATGCGAAATTACATAATTAGAAGGAAAAAAGCCAGAAAAGGGAAAATAAGAGAAAAAAATGGGACCAAAAAAAGAAGGGATGAGCAGGAAGAAGAAGAAGAGGAAAGAATAAGATGAAGAAGAAGAAGGTTGAGGAAAGAGGGTTTCCTTCCTTCCTTCCTTTAGTGTCCCTTTATTCACTTTCATCTCGTTACTTCCTTTTCCTTCTCTGCTCCGTCATAATCTTTTTCTCCGTCTTCTTCCTATTCTTCTTATTCGACTTCCTTCTAGTCTTCTTTTCTACATCTCCGTTTTTTTTCCTCCGTCATTTCCTCTTTTTTGTTCGTCTTTGCTCCCTTCATCCTCTCTTCGTCATTTCACTTGAATTTTTTCGTTTTTCCTCTTTTTCCTACTTATCTTCTTTCTCTACTGCATCTTTTTGCCTTCAACTTCTTTATCGTATCTACTCCTTTTCTCTATCTTTCTTTCTTTTCCTCTCTTCCAAGGCTCTCTTTTTGTTTTCCCTCTCTTTCCTATAACTTCTTCATATTTTCTTTATTCCTTCAAATGTTAAATTATATCTGTTTCACGAAACTGAAAAAAAATCATCTCTACTGTCACCTAACAATAAGTGAAATGACTGAGCTAGAGAAAAGAAAATCAAGAAAAAAGGACAGACATAACAAGTAAATTGTATCCAGGAATAACATTTGTATCCAGGAATAACATTTACAAATGCGTTTGAGTAACAAGAGGACAAAAACATTTAATTTCAGTGCAGTTAAAGGCAGTGTTCACGATGAAAATCGTTTTTCTGTTTTTCCGCCTATCTTGAAAACGGTCCCATGCTAATTCCAATGATGTCTCTGGAATCGCACAAGACCCCCTAGAAACGGAGTTATGGTCCCTCAAAGATTGAGCTATGGAAACATGGTGGACGAGTTGTCCGAGGCTTGTAACTTCCATCTTTTGCAGCCGATCTATGCGAGCTGACCTGAGTAAAGAGAGAAGCTGAGAATGAAGGGAAGAACGGGGCTAATGATTGAAAATCATCGCTCATCTCACGATCTCGAGCATTCATTTGTTCACGTCGGTGGGCGTGTGATGCGCTTTTGGGGTTTTCAATGCGCTCGAAGTTGCAACTTTGGGCTCTTTTGGGGCTCTTCCTGGCCCGTTTTCATGCGTTCTTTCGACGTTAACGTTACAGAGTGTCCCTCCACTACCCAATCCTAGTGGAATTTCGAAAACTTTTTTCATCGTGAACACTGCCTTTAAAGGTTGATGGGAAATCGTAAATTATTGCATATTTTTCAATTTCGCGTCGGATAACCTCGAATTAACTGAAATTTCCAAAGACTCAACAATAATGTTGTTACAAAACTGGTATCGTACGAATGCTGCAACGGATCTCAATCGAAAACCAATATTTTGTTGGAACATAAAACTGGTGGTGAAGAGAGGAAGCGGTTTTTGCAGTTATCCGACGATTTTCGTGTCGAACATATAACGATCACGGGGAAGAGAACTTTGATACTCACTGTGCTTCGGAGACGTGTCTCTTGAACAGCTACTTGCTAAAGAATAATTTTTTTCTCTACAATAATCTTTCAGTTTCCTTTGTGTTCATCACCACAAAACAGTTCTTCTAACTGCAAAATAAAGAAAACAGGTGCCTGAGTCCGTAGAAATTCACAAACAGCAAAATACGTCAAAATTCAGAGTTGTTTCTTATACATACTGCTTTAGTCACTTTCCCTTTACTGTATTCCCCTTGTCAATCACTCCGTAACTCAAGAAGTGTCATTCGACATCTTCCTCACAGTTCCAGCCATCGTTTGAGCTACCCCCCCCCCATGTACGGCATGACGCGATAGAGCCGGCGCCAGCAGCTGGCAGCCTTCCACTCTATCTCTGCAGAGACACTAGACGACGGGGGCTCCAGCCGCGCTCGATACCGTTTCGCAGCAGCCGCCGCTCGGTCGGGTGGTAAGTGCCCCGTAATCCCGCATGGGCCGCCATTCTCATTCGGACGCACCTTATGTGTGTAACGCTTGCCATTGCTTACCGGTAGGAAACGTTTCTAAACTTTCTAAACTCATGTGCGCTCTGTCAGAATTTGTTGGTTGAATAGCCGTGAAAGATTTCCAATGGAAATATCAATAATCTTCTAATAAGCTGCCATAGAGACACTCACTGCGTAGAGAATTGCTTGTTTAGGATCGAATCCTAATTTTTGAAATTTTTCATAGTTTGGCGTGGAAGATACTGATGCTCTGCACTTGTCTATCCATTCCTTCGAGATCTAGGATGTATTATCAGTTCATTTTCTCCTGGACTGCCGTAACGCTAGAGAAGAAATCACGCTACTTTGAGAAGTGGCAAATTTGGCTCGGGTATGAAACGATAATCAGTAGTCTCCTCTTTATCTCGCATTGATGTGGTGCACCTGAAACACACGATATCCAGATCGACTTTCGTTTCTGGCCGGAAAAACTTTTCGATTTGGAAATTAGGCGAAACCTTTACGTCCTTTCGATAAGTTTGAGCTGCACACCAAAACAGGTAACAGTGACATACCCGTGCTCGTCACAAGTTCTCGTTTCATTGACTACTGTTCCCCCGTTCGAGATCACTTCATACTGCCGATTGATCTCGAAATTGACCGCTGTATGCAGATGTCGAAGACTGTTGATGTTCTTCACCTTAAAAACGTTGAGTAAGTTAGAAACCAGAAAACCCGCTTACAAGCGTCTTCCATGTCACCAAGGCTATAAAGCCAGACCAAGATCTTGGCTGAAAGATTGTTCGAGCGACAATGCGACTGACCAAAGCACTACTTTTCGTAACCTTGCTTGCTTGTTTAACAGTCATAATCTCATAAAAGCCACCTCACATATGACCGTATTACACCATAGAGAGGGTTTGACGTTACATAACCTGGCAGACTGTTCAGGCAGAACTCCGCAGTGTATGCTGGCCCTCACCTCTGTTCTCACTCCGTCCCTACCTTCGTGTGATAAGGATACGTTGGCGTCGACGCGCAGGTGACCTTCTGAAATGGAAACACTTCATCGATCAAGTTTTCAATAAACTTACAAAGACAAATGAACGTTGTCCACAGAATTTGTTCGAATTCACACGCGATCGTCGTCCGATTGGAATCAACACTTGCTAGAATTTTGATCACTTACTGTGCATCTCTCCTCTGCATATGTTGTGATGAATAAGAAGAAGTCGAAGCTGTTGAACAAAGCACATCGCTTCCAATGCTGTTGTGAATTCCGGTTCGCTAACAACCTCTACCAATGGAGCACCTGTACAACGAAACTTCATAGAAGAGAGTTTCTCAACCTTTCTCAGAAGTTTTCAGCACGCTGGTCGACTAAATGTGCAAAGTTTTATGGTCATTACGATGAACGGAGAGGACGCTGTTGATTTCAGTCACTGCCAGCTAAAACGCAAGTGCCCTTCATGAAAAGACGTCACTCACTACAAGTCGAGCACTAAAAATTTTTGAGAATGTCTCTGTTATACCACAAAAGACGTTGAGAAAGCTATACACTTGGGTTCACTATGTGATGATTCCAAATAAGCAAAACACTGCTTTTAAGGAGTTTAAGAGACCCTCTCCACACAGAATATCATCACGTCAAACTTGAAAATACTGAGGACAAGGCGCGCTAAGGACAAGCTAGTGTAATTCAAGTGCTGGCAGTTAGCCGGCTGGTTATAGAGGGTCAGCGGAGGTTCGCGACAAGAACTCGTGTTCACCTCCGGATTGACACGATGCCAAACAGTCGTTAATAAGCCAACTCGGCCGATATGTACCTAGAAGCCTCAGACGGCAAGACTCTTAAAGAATTTGAGGAATTCAGTTCAATCTCGATGTAAGAAATGCACCAAACTAGTTAGTTGTTAGCCTTAGTTGGCGAAAATAGAAGCGAATTTAGCTACACCCACTATCAAGCACCCAAAATGGAAAAATGGTAAGACACTCAAACAATGGGGCGTATTAAACGCGGACAAGTTGCGGGCCGATCGCGAGATGGGCGAAGTTCGAAACGGAATTTGCACAGGTTCGGCACTCAAAATCAGCACGGTCGATAGTATGTATTGCCACGCGGTCGGTACGCACTGCCTTCAGGTCTGTACGCATTGCGACGCGGTCGGCATTCACTGCTAAGCGGTCGGCTTGGCGACGCTTCAGCCGGGACTGTGCGCCAGGGGTTTCAGCTGAACTTTTTTACCTTCACAAATTTCATTTCACAGGCTAGGGGTACACTGCTTCGCGGCGCTTTGGCCGGTGGTACGCTAACGCCAAGGGCTGCCGTTACATAATATCGCCACCACTGAAGGCTGTTCGAAATTCTTCAAAAGTAGTAAAGCTCTAAGGATTTTGAAATACCGCATAAAACCTACGCCGACTAGTTCAGAATGGGTCGGCTGGGGGCTGCTCACTAGTGGCTACTAAATTAGAGCATTGAGATATAGTGGAGGAGCTTAGGGCTATCATTACATTTTTTTTTCAGTCTTTTAGATGCTGCTGTTACGAAGAAAAACCAGTGTGACCCTCTATCCGGTAAAAAAGGTTTTTATCGAGTGTCCTGGCATTTAAGGGGCAGTGAACGACGTTCGGCATCGATCGCTCAAGGCCTCGTTGTTTTTGTGCCCGTGAATTTACGTACGGAACTATCTCACGAGTTATACATTGGATCCGAGGCAAAAAATTTCGGATAATCGGATTTCGGGCTGATCCGAAAAACGGTTTTTTTCGGTGAATCGGATTTCGGTTCGATTCGCATTTGGCGTTTTTTCGGTGAATCCGATTGTGGTTCGATTCGGATTTGGTCTTTTTTCGGTGATTCGGATTTCGGTTCGATTCGGATTTTCCCCTTTTTCGGTGAATCGGATTTCGGTTCGGTTCGGATTTGGCGTTTTTTCGGTGAATCGGATTTCGGTTCGATTCGGATTTGGCGTTTTTTCGGTCACTCGGATTCGGATACTCGATTCGGATAATGAGCCGGATACAACAGGAAAAAGCTATTGGAGAGGGATCATCCCACAATTTTGCAACATACGGTCTGAACTGAAGATACTATTTCCTGCGCGCGCTTGAAGAGCTGTTCATGTTTTCACACATACGTTAAAGGCTGATTTTTTTTCAGAATCCATTTATTCATAATATTTTCGATCACATCAAAAATTTTCAATTTCATCATCTGTATTTGTTGCACGATTTCTTCATATAAATGCCTCATTCACTCCAGATCTTCGCTTTCGCTCTCTTCTGAGCTGTCATCAGCATCCATAGTATCCCCATTGCATGCTGCGTACTCCTCAGTCCAGAAACGAGAGAGCCTGAAAATAAAGTGGAATTATCTAAACGTAACACCATGGGATTTTTCACGTTCTACTCACCTTTTATTCACTTCACATGTGTGAGCCTTCATCATGAGGAGCGTCCTGGCATTCCTACCAAAGAGCCGGCCTCTGCGTTTGTTGCCGAAAATGAGTCCAGCAAAACTGAATATACAAATTATAAGAAGAAGACCGAAGAAGATTCAGTCGATACCAATCGTCCCCGCGTGCGGCTGTCACTCTCTTCCGGTGGCCCGTACTTACCCCTTACCTATCTGTACATTGCGGGACTTTTCTACCTCTTATTTTCGACTTGTATCTGAGAGCTTATTATTCCTTGCTGGCTCTTCTGCCTTGGTCAACGTTATTCACGAGCTGTGTTCATGGATAACTTGCGTTTCCCCCCCGACAGCAGGGGTCTTAATTTCTTCATCTTCATCTCGTGCCGCCTCATAAGGTTTACCTGTTTACGACGGCTCCGCATACTTCAACTGTACTTGGTCGTTCTGCTTTATCTGATTTCCGGTTCATCATCATGTCCACGTGCCCTGCTGTTATCGATGATGATGTTGTGACTGTGCTGATCGATCGTGTGCTGCATGATGACTCCTTACCCGATCATCTCAAGGATCTCTTGCAGTATGTGTGCACTTCCAAAGCACGGTTTGACAGTATTGTTGAAAAAAATAGGTTCCTTGAAGACAAGGTTAATTCACTTGAACTTGAAAATTCCACTTTGAAGAATAGTTGTAAATGTAGCTACGTTTCCGGTGAGGTCTCGGAATTCAGGAGGGACAGGGTGGTTCGTGATGGCACACCATGTGTATCACTGGCCGCTAAGTCGTCCTCACCCGACTCTGACAAGGGACCACTTTGAACACAAAATGGAGTTTCGAAAAACGGTCTTTTGAAAATTGTAGAGGGCGTAAAAATAAACTATTTAAAATTTTAAAATTTCACCAAGTCCTCACGGGTAGATCAAAAACCATCAAAACAATGGGTTGCGGTAGGTAAAATGCCATTCAATGCACCCTAACCTGACGAAATCCGCTAAAAAACAGGAAACGGACCTCAGATTCGTGTTCAGCGCCCCAAATTATCCCCTGGGGCGGAGTTTGGGCGAAAAAAAAATTTCGACCTCTGAACCCCCAAAAATGGCATTGAGCTTCTTACCTCACGGGGCTCCAAAGGTCGAAAGAAAAATTATGACCCAAACTTTGCTCTCGGAGGTTATTTGAAGTGTTCATGACGAATCTGAGGTCAGTTTATCGATTTTCGACAGATTACGGTAGATTGCGGTGGGTATACGGTAGTTGGGTCAAAGTCTCAGATTTGACTCAAAATTTCTGAACGGGGGTTATTCGGGGTGCTGAATACGAATTTGATGTTCACTTGTCAATTTTCAAATTATTAAGGTAGGTTTAGGCCCTCTATGTCATGGCACCTACCGTAATCTACAGTAAACCTCAGAATTTCGGCAAACGACCTCTAGATTTGTGTTCTGCACCCTACATAGATTACCCCTACATACAAGTTTTGAACCGAATCCGAAATTTTTTTCTAAACCACCCTAAAAATTCCTTGATGGGTACCCTCGCCTTGTCGCGAGGCTTGGAAAAACGCCTGTAACTTTCTCCAGAGTGGTCTCTTTTTTTCAGAGAAGCTGCGAAGAGCATACTCGGATTCTACGTCCAAAATGGCTCCAGAAAACTACATTTAATCCAGAATGGCCAGGCTGACTAAAACTAGTCTTCTTGTAAAGTGCGTTTTTGAAAGATTCTGTTCTACTGAAAATTTTGGAATTGATAACGAAACACTTTTCTGGCGTCTTCGAGCCATGCGCTTAAGTATTAGGTTGCTTCAATGGATTTTGTAGTTTAGGTAAATAAACCACTTCTGTTTACAATAATTATTTCTGTTGGAAAAAAGATTGGTCATTGATCAAGGAACAAGTCCACGAAGTTTCATTTTGTCCGAACTTTTTTCCAGCGTCATATATCAAAATAAGTCCCCTAAAGTGTTTCTCCGAATGAAGGACGGTTTTTCTGTAACATATGTGGGGGAGAAGGGTAAGGGTATTCATGATATTCTAGCAATTGTCGAAACCTCGGAATTTCTATAGTTTCTAACATTGATGTAAACCGTTCTCCGTTTATATCACGTTACCTCTGCGATATAAGAAAAGAGGTATAAAAAACAAGAGACACGGTTAAAACTCAAAACAGGTAAGGTGAACACATATAAATGCCATTACTATCAGCCATAATGCAGTAATGATCCCACAGTATTCGAACCATCGTTCAATTGCTTCGTAATCCAACGCCTAACCGGCTGAGCCATGATGTGATGCCAGACCACCCTAACTACCACACTGCAGTGATCGGTGGTTTGAATGCAACGAGCATTGTTCAGGGGATCAATGAACAAGTCATAACTCGAGAAACTAGCTAGAGTTCATCTTCAAACTTTTAGGAGAACCTTTTCAGATGATTTCAAGGCCACTGTATAGCTCACATTTGTGCTACGTCCTCCCAATCCAACATTCTGGTTGCTTTCCTTTTTTGATCGTTTTTTGATCTACCCGTGAGGACTGAGTGAAATTTTAAAATCTCAAATTGTTTCTTTCTAACTCCTCTACAACCCTCAAAAGACCGTTTTTCAAAACTCCATTTTTCGTTCGAAATGGTCCCTTGTGAGGCCTTCCATGAAGCTGAGCGTCGTCGCTCTCTTGTTTTACGTGGTATTCCTGAGAACAGACGTTGCTCTACCTCTGATCGTGTTCGATATGACTTCGTGAGCGTTTGCAATGTTCTACATTTTCTCAATATCCAGTGCAATCTGGTTGCAGTGTATAGGTTGGGAAAACCTGAGCCATGGAAGAACCGTCTCATTAAAGTCGTCCTCCCTGCCTCAGTTTTTCAAAGAATGGCTCTTCAACGAGCTCCAAAGCTTCGCCTCGGTTTCGGTGGAAAACTCTCTCTTAGGGAGTCCCTTCCACCATCTGAACTCAGACGAAGTAACGAATCGCAGTCGCAACCCGCCGTGACCCGGGCAGATAGCACCAGCGTTCCGAATCGGCAAAATTATCGGTGCCGTTTCCAATGTGCTGTTTCCGATTGTTTTGTCGTCTTCACCGTAAAATTGAATGCTTCGTCACTGCTGATTGCGGACCCAGCAACTGAATCGACGGCAAATAATTTTTCTTTTCGTCGCTTTTACGCTCTAAGAGGATTCTCGCGCAAACCCTAACTTCCACATCTAATCCGTCAATCCTTCTAGGCATTCAGTTCTTCACCTTATTTGAAGCGATACGAAGGCCGTCAGGAATGAGACATCGTGTGTGACTCGCTGTAATTTCTCGGAGATACAGAAGAAATCGCTTCAGATATGTGTGCTCTGAATTGCGAGAGAAAAAGTTCAGAACACTTGCAATCATCTTCGAGACAATAATGGAATAATCAGTACTTCAGTTTTAGCACTGAACTAGTTGAAAAAACGGCCCGTTCCGCTATCGAAGCAATGAAATGATGAAAAAAAACCCTAAACATGAGTTGCCGAAAATTTCTCTGTCCGCAACCAGCAGCGACGAAGCTTCTGATTCTACGGCGGTAATTCAAGGAGACTAAAAAGAAAACGTACCGAAGGGATAGATGCGGATTATTGGGATTGCACTAAGGAAGAAGAATATAGCCGCAAATATCTGAAAATGTATATGACGTAATTTAGAAACATTGAAACGGCCATTGGCAAGCGCAAAGACAGACTTTCAATATGAGAAACAATCACAGTCAGGAAAAGTACCGTAGACTGACAGCGAGGGAGAAGCAAAGACACAACCAGAAAGTTCTGGAATAAAATTCGAAATGTAGCCCGCGCTCGCGTCGCTATTGGAGCGCGTATATGGATCACTATTGAATCCTTCAAAGTCACCGTACGCCCTCAGATATGAAATTTGAGATTTTTGTGTAATTGTGTAGAAGACCCCCCCCTGTATAACACGTGCCAAATGCGAGATCTCAATTTCCCCAAATAAGCTAGATATAAGCGACCACCACGGGCCCGACCCCCTCCAGCCACCACCACAGGCCCGGCCCTCTTCCTGATTTTCGATATCAATAGCGGCTACATGGATGGATGATTTCCAACCGAATCATCGTTCTTCCCTCCCTTTCCGATTTATCTCCTCATCCTGTTTTGCTCTCGTGCCGCAACTGCGAATCAAGAGAAATACACTCCTGAGACAACTCGTCCACCAAATTTTCGCACTGAAAAAACAGGCATTTTCAAGGAGCCATATCTCCGTTCGTAGGGGGTCTTGGACGATTTCAGAAACACCATTGTGATCAGAGTGTGTCCGTCTCCAAGATGAGGATGAAATCTAGAAAATTTCAATTGCCTGGGTGTTCTGTGCCTTTAAAGTAGCACGATTGAATCGAATCGTGACGCATTTCGGATAATCGAAAACTCGATTCATGAATCGAATCCTGTGTAATTCGGTGAATCGGATTTCGGTTCGATTCGGCGTTTTTTCGGTGAATCGGATTTCGGTTCGATTCGGATTTGGCGTTTTTTCGGTGAATCGGATTTCGGTTCGATTCGGATTTGGCGTTTTTTCGGTGAATCGGATTTCGGTTCGGCTCGGATTTGGCGTTTTTTCGGTGATTCGGATTTCGGTTCGGTTCGGTTTTGAGGTTTTTTCGGTGATTCGGATTTCGGCTCGGTTCGGATTTGGCGTTTTTTCGGTGATTCAGGTACCGAATCGTCAAAATTTCGAATCATTCGGACGGATATCCGAAATTATCCGAATCGGATCCAATGTATATCACGAGTTCACCTGTGCATTGAGCACGTACAACTGCGTACTGACCGCGCACTCGAGCGCAAAAATTTGCGTAGTGACCGCGCCAACTCAGACACTGACCTCGCTCGCCAGTTTTTAGGCGTACTGACCGCGTGAACTTACGCCCCGACCACAGTGAGAAGTCGTATTTTGTACTTGAAGCGCGCACAGATGAATGGAAAGGGTAAGTGCGCATCCATGAAAATTTGCGAGCGGTTAGAACTCAGCTCAACTACTGAACGCGTGCACTAATTGTTGTGCGCGGGAAATACACAAATGCACGCGTTAGATACGAAATGTACTTTTTTTAACGCGGTCGGTACGAACCGAGATTTTTCGCTCGCGGTCGGTACGCCCCTTTGTCTGAGACCTCAGTCTATCCACCCCAACCCACGTTCGCACTACCCATAAAGTCGATCCCAGCCGTGTACATATTACCTGTCGCAGAATCGTATTCTTCTCTATGGGCTACGGAAACATTCCTAGCAGCCATAAGTGTCATTCAGAATGCCTTCTAGTGAGCAAATCGAGTTCACCTTTCAGGTTCAGCCCAATTCGTGGCATGATCACTTCAGCCAACAGCGAGAAGCTTCACCACCTACACTGGTGCCAACGCGGGATGAAAATCTTGTTAAACATAGACAGCGCGAATCGCAGTGCTGGATCAACATTGATCAACAATCGATCAAGGCTAGGAAATCCTGACTTAGCCAGAGCATGAAGGAAGAGGTGAATTCCTCTTCGCGAATTCTGAGGAAAAAATCCTACAGTTGACCCCGTCACACCTTCGAGGCTGGAGAATTCACAATCGAGAAAACGTAATAGGCCGGCCACTCCATCAAAGCCATCTAGCCACCCATCGGCAGGACGCGTTATCTCCCACTGTCCGCAACATTGAGTCACTAATGCAGTCAGGTAGCAAGTGACATGAATACACATTCAGAAGGGAAACGCGATATGAAACGAACCTGCTCGGTTGAGATCAATAAGTGAGGAAGAGCCGTAATGGATCGTCTTTCCACTGTCTTGTTCCAGCTGCAGTTGTGTGATGCGGATCTGAATCCATAAACTTTCACATGTCCAAGCGACAGACCAACAAGGGTGTCCGGCTCAGCCACAGAACCGTATTCGAACGAAAATATGTCAAATACCGAGGATGAGACCCTTAGAGCGACAATCACGTGCTGCTGTCGAATAACTTCCACTCCGTATGGGAGCTTGCTCTATATGGTCTCTCCTTCTTGCACACACTCTCTCTGTGTCTCTCTTCCTCTGTCTTTCTGTATGCTACGAGCCTGCGTCATGTAAGGCGCCTTTCATAGTGCGATCGCATTGCGACGCGATCGAATAGAGACCTTTCACATCGATCTGGTCACGGCGCACGATCAGGTCACAGCACGTTCAGACATAATCTCTTGGGCTTGAATCGCGCAATTCGGCAACTCTACGCCTCGATCGCATAGTTGTGCGTCGCACGGCTTTACGAGTGCAATCGCAGTATGACGATCGCGTCGTACTGCGATTGCACTCGGAAAGAGGCCTAAAACACTATGGAAAAAAGGGGTGTACCCGTAATGAAGTAGGATAATCATGGTTCTTGAATTTAAGAAATTGGTGAGAACCTGAGTGTTACCGGTGTCTACGAATGCGGGGCGACTTTCTCTACTTCGGGAAGGAACAATAAAAGCTCAGGCGATAGGAGGCACCGAGCCGAACTGGCTCCTCCCCCACCGGTCACAGTTGACCAACTGCAGGTCCCAATGGATCTGGGGCTGCGTTTGTATTGAATTGGCGACACCTGTTGGCATTCTGTTACTATCCAGGCCACAGCTGCTCTCCACCATATTGGTCCGTTGGAATGGATCGCGCGCAAACGTGTTTTGGCCTTCCACGGATACACTCCAGTCTGTCTGAAATTACCTATTGATTAACCTCCGCTCCTCTTGTTCATTTAAATGTATGATATCTTCATCTTCATTTATATGTAGATCGACGCGGCGATCTCTCGACCAGTGATCGACGATATACCTTCCATCTTTGCTTTCTTTCTTTGTCATTAATGATATCTCACCCCTATATCTTCCCTTTACCGCTCATTCTTTTCGCTGATATACTTTTGCATTGCTTCTATTTGCAGAGTGTTTCCTAATTACTTCGCTAACAGTTGGAGTTTTGGATTTGAAGTTCTTTCAAACTGGTCTCCGGATAGATCCGAAAGTGGTGAGTCGTCTTCAACGAATTCTAGATTTGAAAAGCGGGCCTGATATAACAAAATACTTACTGTTAGTGAAAATAGGCATCTAAAGCTGTTCTCGAAAATTTATTCGTTGTTCGAATCGTGACACTGGGTGATCGGTTTTTAGGTCATTTAGATTTGGGTTCATTCGGTAAATCTGTTTTCGGATTGCTAGAATGACTTTTTTCGATAAATTCAATATTATTTGTTCCGCAAGCTGGCATACATTTTTGAAAGAAGCTATGACTATGCATTAATAGTAAGGCCGCATGTACCCTAATATCAAAGCCTTAGGTTCGATGCCCTGGGAATAAAGCAGCAAATTCCAAATTCACCGCTCCATCTCTAAAGCAGAATGGCTAGAGCTCGCAGCTTCATCTTTGAGGCAACATCATTCTCTGATAGTTTTGGCCGAGAAATAGCCCACCAGGCCCCGCAGCGGCTCCTCGTGGGCTATTTCTCGGTTATTTCTCGGCAACTTCCTAGCTTCTCACGACATTGACAAGAAATGGCTGAGAAATTGGGCAGAAATAACCAAGAAAAAAAACGAGAAGTAACCAAAAATAACCGAGACGTGGCCGTCGCCGGCTCGCTGATCCGTCATCCGGGGCCGCCGTCGGTTGGGCCACGCCACCAGAGGCTGAGCAAGGTCCAGGTACCTCAAACTTGGGTGATTGGACTTTTGGAGATGTCAAAATCATGACTCTGGAATGCGTCGTATACTTCCTTAAAGAGCATGATTTCTTGGCTGTTTTGCACCGAGCATTATTTGGCGGCTATTTAGACAGCATTATTTAGCGGCTATTTCCCTGCTATTTCTCGGCTACTACGCAAAAAGCAGGTATTGCGTGGCTATTTCGCGGCCAAAACTCTCAGAGTTGAGGCACACAAACTCGTTTGAAAACTACAGCACTCTATTCGCCTCACAAATATTGGCATTGACACCAAACACGTAAGAAAATTTGAGCACTGCGTTTTCTGAAATTTTAAAATCAATCATATAGAGTTCGCGCAATAAATCTAGTCTGATGAATGAACGAGGCTGCGACGGTAGACCACCACGCACGAATCGAAACCCCATTCTTCGGTGAGGCCGCCAACCCCGCACGGCCCGCCGCCTGGTCCATGCGTCATACTAGATCGAAAATGGTAACCATACAGTAGTGAACAAAAATCTATTGACATCGTCTTTTTTCTAAATATCTTTGCTCCTTTCGGGACTATCAATTTCATCTTTTGATATAATATTTGCGATCATAATGCTGATATAATAAAGTATGCTACAGGACTATAGCGCAAATATTCATCGACGGGGAAGACAATTTTGAATGAAAAATCGCCCTTCGCGACTTTTTGTCTCTTCTTCAACTCGGTCGATTTCTTCGTCGTTTTGGATATTCTCCTGGTGATTTTTGTAATTTGTAGGATTGTTCGTTCGATAAGAGGCGAAATTTTCACAAATAGTGACCGAAGATCTGTCATCCGAGATTTTAAAATGGGTCCATCAGGAGCCGTTCCCCGAAGTCTGCTCGGGATCACAATACATACTATTCAAAAAATTCTGAAGGTTGGTGTTAGACATCTATTGAAGCCCGAGGCTTGTGAAAGACATCATGAGACAAAAGCAGTACTGGATGGTACCATAATACGCACCTTACGCGACATTCGGAGGCTCGATGCTAAGGACGTCAGAGAAGAACTTCACAAATTTCATGAATCACAAGCAATCTACAGGTTTTATTTCTCTGGAGGATCCATCCAAGGGTTTCTCAGGTATCTATTAATGCTGCTTAACGTCGACACCGTGACTGTAAAGCTCTCGGACGTTGTCCCAGCAAATGGCTTTTGATGAGAGTAGGGAATCAGATGGCAAGACTGGCGTGGGCAACGGAGCAGATGTCTTAGACTCAACAGCATTGGTAGAAAGCTGTTTTCTCGGCTCGATCTGGTTCAAGATTCAACTAAAGAGACAACTTTTTTACATTGCCGTTGACTTTAGTGATGATGCTTCGTCGACCACGCTAGTCTTGCCTTCCGATGCCTTACTCTAATCATAAGCCATTTGATGGGACGACGTCCGAGAACTCCATGGTCACGATGTCGACATCTCGCAGCATTGACAGATACCTGGAAAACCTTTAAATGGATTGTACAGAGAAACAAAATCTCGAAATCGCCTGCGGTTCATGAAATTCCAGAAGTTTTCTTCTGATGTCCTTATAATTAAGCCTTAGAATGTCGCGTAAGGTGCGTATTATGGTACCATCCAGTATTGCTTTTGTCTCATGAAGTCTTCCTCGAGCTTCGGGCCTCATTAGGTGTCTAACACCAACCTTTAGAATTTTTTGAATGGCTTGTATTGTGATCCCGAGCAGACTTCGGGGAACGGCTCCTGATGGAGCCATTTTAAAATCTTGGATGACAGATCTTCGGTCACTATTTGTGAAAATTTCGCCTGTTATCGAACGAACAATCCTACAAATTACAAAAATCACCAAGGGAATATCCAAAACGACGAAGAAATCGATCGAGTTGAAGAAGAGACAAAAAGGCGCAAACGGCGAACTTTGAAAATTGTCTTCCTCATCGATGAATATTTGCGCTATATTCCTGTAATACACTTTATTATATCGGCATTATGACTGAAAATATCATATCTGAAGATGAAATTGATAGCCCCAAAGGGAGCAAAGATATTTAGAAAAAAGGCGATGTCAATAGATCTTTGTCCACTACTGTACATTCACTTGAAACTTCCTTTGAAGGTACATGTACTCACTTTCATGAAAGTAAAACTTCTGAGTGTAAACTAAGAAACGACGACTCGTGATGTTTTGAAAAGAATTATTAGCGGACTGAGGCTCCATCATGTGAATGTTCGTGAGTATTCAGATAGTCTGTTTTTTGTGTAGCTATTTCGAGTCTGAGTTTTCGCCCAAATGTTTCTCACAAGATAAGTCTTTGACAATTCCTTTTTTTTCTCCCAGTGGTTCTGTTTGATTGTTTAATGTTTTCGAGAGAAGAGTTTACCCCTCAAACTCCCAGTGACCCCGCCTTATCGCCTTTATTCAAAAAACTCAATAACCTTCTTGCAAAAATGGTTATCCAAATTATCCACTCATTCGGCGTATTCTAAAAACATGGTATTCCAATAATTAATCCAATCGAAACCTAGCGTCTAATATCCATGTCTTGTATTCAATATTGCTTATCTATTTATTTGTTTATATATACGCCCTTTCGGGCATGCCAACAACATTAAGAAAATTCGAGAGCAGTGCTCAAATGGCAAACAGACGGAAAAGAATAAAAAACACAAAAACAACAAATGAAATAAAATCAGCACCGGACATTATCAAGTCATACATGACCTGGGAGCATCAAATCAACTTACGGAGACACTAATTGACATGGCTTCACGTAAATGAGGCAGATCATGCAGAGGCAGGTAGAACGGTTTCACAAAGCGCTCGAAGCTAGTAACTACAAGTTATCTCCAAAAGAGGGTATTTAGAGTCCAACTATCACAGGTTACACTTTGGGATAGGTGCAAAACGATTAAGTTTCCCTTGGGATGTTTGTGATTCATAGCCATACCTACACACCTCATCTACACAGCGAATACCGGAGGCTATTCCCGGGTAGATGCAAGCACGCAACTGGAACGATACCATACCAGGGTGGGCTCTGAGGAACCTCTTTAAACTAAACACGCACCCCAGGCGATGGCTTGCAGGGAGCCTCTACAGATCGCTATATGTGTTTACTGCAGTACAAGGTAGAGCACGTAGAATGTATTAAAATACTTGAGAGCACTAATACCGAGGATAACAGCCTACCCAAACTGAATAAAGTGACCGTTAGAGTTCTTAAGGCTCCTGTAATTCAAGCCTCTAAGTTCTAGAATATAGCCAAAATAGCTAATTATCTAATTGCTGAGTGAGCGTCAGAGAAAAAATGCTTTGAAGGTGAGGTTTTCGAGCAAATTTTGTAAGATCTCTGCATCACTAGCCTGAACTGGAGAGGAATGCGGAACACGAATGCGGTTTTTTCAATTTATCCAGGGTACTACGATGACGGGTTATGATAGAGTCACTATAACTACTTGGATCGGGCTAAAAGAGACACCAGCTGAATTTTGTGAAAAATCCCTGACCACCATTACCTCCACCATTTGCATAGCTTTTGTCGCATTGGCAAGCTCAATTTTTCGAGTTGAACAGCATTATTTTCTACAGAAGCCGGATTCGCCAACGGGTGTACTCCGCGTATAAGGGCGCTTAGGGGGTACAAGCTTCTGTTTTGCTTAGAGAAAAGTCCGGAAGCTTATACCCAGACGTGCCCTTATACCCGGGGTATAATGATAGGCGAACCAATGGTACGGAGTAAGAAGTGAAACGAGCGAATAACGGTCCTGTACGGAAGCGCTAGAGCGGTTTCTGATATCCCTAGGACTATGAACTGCAGTTGACATGGCAACAGGATACGAGACCAAGCCGAACTGCAGGCGCCCGATCGGCAACAGCTGTGGCCCGGAGATCGGCAAATTCGGCGCCCTGGATAGGAACACGAGCCGCCTGACCAGTGCGGCTCGGGGCGGTGAATCGTCTGAGAGACTTATTGCAAAAGCTTCATAATGCACAATACCTCTTTAGTGTATGAGGGGATGCCTTCTCCATAAACGGAAAAACTGAAGCGTCCATTCCGAGCGATGGGTTTCTCATTCTGTGTTATTTGATAACTGCAAAAGCAGATATACATATGAAGAGATCGACCTTGAATCAGCTGTCTAGAATAGAGAGTTTATACTTACCCAGCTGGCATGTCCGCATAGAAATAGTGTTTCCTGTCAAATCGACAATGAGGAGAAATCTCACACTTTAGAAGAGCCGCCATTTGTAAAGCACGCTGAACAAACTCGAAAGATTTCCAACTCTCTCCATGGATGGGAATAGGTTTGACTCTACCATAACACAGCTCCTATTCAGTATCGGCAGAGTTCCAGGAGACGCCATATCGAAAGCCAACACTCGGCTGTTAGGAGAAGCATCATCGGTATAAGGAGATCGCGAGAATAATTTTGTTTCGGTACTCAGTTGCACATGAACCTAAAATCACCCAAACATTTTCAATCATAAGGGATTGACCGGAGATTATTTTTTCAGTTAGAGTGCATTCGATTCCCAGGGTCAAGATTCATCTACGATAAATCCAGGTCTGCGCGGGTGTTCCGTTTCCGACTCCGTGTTTCTGGTTAGTTTTACACCATTCCACTCCGTTTCCCTTTGTTCGTTTGAAAACGGAAGAGAATAACGCTGTACGGCTAACGATGTCGCCAGTGACCTTCGCAAGGCTGTTTGTCTTAAACGCGTAGAACGCGCTGAAAGTCACATCCGAATTTTTACAAAAGAACTACTATAACTCAGACATTCCGGCGTTTCTAACGCGCACTGAACCGTCCCATTCCGACCTGTGCGGGGTAAACGACAGAGATCCCGCACGGCTATTCCGGTCTGCGTTCAACGCCTGCCGAACCGCAGATTCCGCCGTTTGGCTGGCCATGACGTCACTGCTGCGGAAAGGCTCAGTGTTGCATTTTTACACGATTTAGCAGGGCTTGAACATGTGTGATCTGCCAAATCACGTTATAGATCACTCCACAATTGAACAGAGCACGTGTATAAGGGGCCTCATCCTAGAGAAAGCGCAGTCGGCCTTTCGTGACCGCTCCTGGGGTCGTATTCGCCAATAACCCGTCGGGTACCCGCCGGGTAGTCGAAGGGTAAATGAGGTGAAATTTCAGTACAAAACGCGCGCTCCACGGCCACCTCTCGCCTCCCTTGGCTTCCCTCGCGACCGCCGGAATTTTTCGAATAGCATAGCTGAAGAATGGCCGCTTCGCGATGGAATCTTTATCTTTTTGTAGTGATATCGATACGTAACACAGTTTGCATTTCCATCTTACAGTGTGTAAGATGGGTTGATCTGCTCCTCTGCCGCGCGCGGTATCATCCCTTCCGCTTCCCTTCGACTACCCTCGGAGGGTTGTTGGCGAATACGACCCCTGGAAAGTGGCTGAAGCCACTTTCACACTTGCCCGACCAACGTCGGACGACTCGTTATCGAATGTGAAAAATCTATCTTACCTACCCTATCCATATTATCTATCTTAGCTTATCACATTTGATGAAGAGTCATCCGACGTCGGAAGGCACACTATGAAAGAGGCTTTAAAGCCTCTTTCATAGTTTGCCGGCCGAAATCGGACGACTCGTTATCAAATTTGATAAGTTAAGATAGATAAGATGTGTAGGGTAGGGTAGATAGATATTACACATTCGGTAACGAGTCGTCCGACGTCGGTCGGGCAAGTGTGAAAGAGGCTTAAAGCGTCCTTCACAGTCTGCCGGACGACGCCGTCTGGCACGTTATGAGATAGGACTGCGGCGTCAGTGCGGTGAAATCATTGACACGACGCGAGCAAGTTATGGCGGGTCAAAACGTGTTGGTTTCGCCTTACATTTTGTACTGAAGAGTCGGAACTGACGGTTGTTCACCACAGTTCCCCTCGCACTGCGGCACTCTTATAACGTGCGGAACAACGTCGTCCGGGAGACTGTGAAAGGGGCTTAAAGCCACAGTCCAATCTCAGAATCGTTTTTCGTTTTTCTGCTTATCTTGGAGGAAATTTCACGCTGATCACAATGGTGTCTCCAGAATCGCTCAGAACTCACAACGAACTGAGTTACGGCTCCTCAAATATGTTGAATTTGAACTGGTAGAAGTTCGCGGACGAGTTGTCTCGAGCCTGTATTTTCTCGTTATTCGCAGCCATCACTTTGAAGCAGGCCACAATATAAAGACAGACCGAAAACAAAAGGAAGAACATAGATTTTGAATAAAATCATTCGCGCGCCTCTTCCCTATTGAGGTCGGAAACCTGTCAGTGGGCGTTGCCCATTTTTTCTTTCAGAGGGGCGTGGTCGACTTTTTCCTAGCTTTTTCTCGCTTATTTGAGCGAATTGAGATTTCGCGCTTGGCAGGGTTGCTATAGACGGCGACCAGACCAAAATATCAAAAATTACCTCTAAGGTTGGACTGTGCCTTTAAAGCGCCTTTCATAGTTTGCCGGTCGACGTCGGCTTACTCATTACCGAATTTAACAAGTCAAGATAGATAAGATGGATAGGACAGAGTAGGTAGACTCTGTTCCGATGAACTGAAACGTTTTTTGTGAACTCTTGTTTTCGATTATCACAGCGCGGAGCGGTGGCTTTTTCGTCGAAAACTCCTTATCACTTATTATATTTCACCGAGGCCCACCGCTCCGCTGCTGGTAATAATCGAAACCGACACGTCACTAGGGGTGTACCAGAGCTTGGATATTCCACATTCGATAACGAGTCGTCCGACGTCAGTCGGGCAACTGTGAAAGAGGCTTAAAGGGGCATCGTACACGATGAAAACCATGCTTGGGTTTTTGACGTTTTCGTGTTGTTATATCCCTATAGTAGCTAAATGTTGGAGGAAACCCCTTACAAAACGTCAAATTTTCAAGAAAAACCCATTTTAATAGAGCTCAAGACAAATTTGAAATTCCCGCCGACATCAACTTGGGATAGTTGCGCGGAGAACGCAAGGAACAGTTTTACGATTCGTTCCTTGGCGCTGCGTTGGAAGTAATTCACCAAGGACGCCATTCAGACGAGCGATCATTTTTTCTTGAACGAAGTTGAAAAGGGTTACTAACATGCTGCTTCCAATGCTGTCAGCTGCTTTCGATCGATGTCGAACGTGAAATCGAGTGGTGTGTGCTTTGCGCCCTACGACGCGTCAACGCACGATCGCCGGCAGCGACCACGGAGTTTTGTTCCTTGTAACAACGGATCGATCCAAGGCCGGCCCCCCAAACCCAGCAAGCCCTTTTGAGGAAAGCAAATCTTCATTCAGAGGTGATTTTGAAACTCCAAACGTTCTGAGTGACATTGTTCTGATCCACTAGTCCAACTGAACGCAAAAGCTGGAATTCGCTTTTCATCGTGTACGATGCCTTTAAGAGTCACTCTCTAGACGATTTTTGACTGCTAAGGGGTCTCCCTCACGGTCCTCAGCGAGGGAAGATCCCTCGCTGTCTACCGTGGCAAGGATGATGTCCCCGTCGTGGACCGCAGTGGCCCCTTCACGCAGGCCGTGATATGGACCGTGTCCTTGCTCTGATAGACACGGGGGGTGAGTAGCAGGTGGGCGAGGCCTGTTTTGACACTTTTTGAGTCGTGGGACCACTTTCCACCTTAGGGAGTAACCGCCGCGCGCGGCGAAATACAAGATTTTTGTGAGGGTATTGGGGAGTAGAATGCACTCCCTTGTGAAAGACTTGAAGAGTATCACTGATCACGTGTCACACCATCTCCGAGATAACCTGTGATGACGTGTTTCTCCACTCTCCAAAGTGACGTAGTATCACCTTACTCCCTAAAGCTTCCCTAAGGTAGTAAAACGGCGCGTCATCATCATTTTCGAATCAATTCCATCGATTAATCAATCCTTTTCATATGTTTAATGTGTTCTATTCTTTTGCCTTTTTTCTTGTTCTGATCTCATGAGATTACACCATGACCTACTTTTTCATCCCTGATTTTAATCAATTCTTATCCATGGCTCCCATTTAACAAGAATTTTAGTGTCATGATTGAATTACTGCTGATTTTGAGGCATCCACTGGCATTTCAACCGGTCTGTTTTTTTTCCACAAAACAGCCACCCCACTTGCATGGTAGTAGTTCGATGACTATCCAAAACACAGGATTGAATAAAATACTGATCGTAGGATTTAATCAGAATCTCTACCAAGAAATCCATTAAAATCACTTTTTTTGGCTTTTTTGGATTTGAAAAAAAATATTCAAGTTCCTCATGAGGAGAGCTATCTAAATTCATAACGATTGCTAGGATTCAGTCCAAACGATGAAAGTTTTGGGTGAAATTTTTAGTGCTCTGTACAGTGTGCAAGTATAGGATGCGACTGCAGAGCGTTTTTCAGTGTTTAACTATCTGTAAGTCACATTCCTACCTTTTGGGTTCGAATACATACAAATCTTAGTGAGTCCTGAAATCCTTAGCACCTGCATTCCTAATAACCTTACTGATCCGAAAAGGCCGATTTTGAAGAATGTTATTGGAAACGAACGAGAAGTACTCAGAAACGCCTCCCTGCGCGCCTTCTGACCATAACCTACACACATACTAGCGGCAGTGTGAATAATTTCCACCCTCTTTTTTGTCGTTATCGTATATCTCCTTCTCGTCACCTGGAAATATCCTTTCAATACTGTTTTGTCCGGTTTCAGGGGAAATGTACAAGTGTATCATGGTTTTGGATAGGCCTCCAAGCTGGTTCGTTGATATTATAGGTATACTTTTCGAAAAATACATAACATATTATACCAATGAAATTTATTTACTTTTATTTACTTTACGCCGTTGCCGACGTGCTCAAAAACTACAAAACAGTAAGTGAAAAACATGGAACGATTACAAAAAAAAAACTTAGCGCAACGCTTCAACAGCCGATCGTAAGACCATTATTCTGATTAGAGAATAATCTAAAAGGCGACAGTACCTAAAATTAGGAGCCATTACAGGTTGTGGGGAAGTCAGGAACAAAAAAAACCGAAGTAGTGCTAAAAGCCTGGAACTGATCAATATTACCATTACGGGAAATAAATTTATAGCAATTCATATACTATTCGAGTAACTGAGTTGAAAGCGACCCTACCCACGCGGCTTCCTAGGATGCATATGGTCCTCCGACCGCTGTTAGGTATCTGGGCGATGTATCTTGAAATAGTTCCAAATGTCAGCGGTTGATAAGCGTAAATGACAGGTTAAGGCAAATCCGTTCTTTGTTGCAGGCCTTTAGTACCTTACTAGATAGGCAGAAACTTGAAAGATGAAGGAAGAAAAAGTATATGGATCCAATCCAGGTAGCGACGCCTTATGAGACATGGGATGGAAAATCGGTCAGTGATCGGCATAGCTGAATTCGGTGCTGCGGACATAAACAAGCAGCCAAGAAAACAACGTCTGACATGAAAGGAACCATCACAGCCAGCACTTGTGCATTGCCAGATAAATGAAGAAACTGAGCAGAAATATAACAACACCGACGAGGAGGGAAGCTCAATTGAGGAATCGGCAAAAATCGAGATGATCCACTAGTGTGGCTCCATAGTCAGAATTTTCCGCATTACTCAGTTGGCACCACTTTGCGAGAGAAATCAGTCTGAACTATAACCAGCGCTTTCTCAGTCTAGAAATCTGAAATATTAAGTATTGCGAGAATATCAACTTTCTTCAATCGCCTCCTGAAAATTGAAGCATTTGGTGCCTCCAAAATGTTATCTGGTAACATCTGCAACCATTTGGCCCCGCGGGAGAAAAGAGAATGCAGTAGTTTGGAGCGATGACTCCCTCGAAAGCAATTTAGCTGTATCGAAACTATCTTTGTTCGACCTCTACACGGCCTGAACGTCCAATACTTGCTCGGTCTCAACCTCAGTTCACCTCGAAGAAGTTTGAAACAAAACACCAAGTCGTTGGACACGCGGCGATAAAGTAAGCTTCGGAGTTTGAACAGGTTCAGCCTTTCTCTATAGCTTGGCATCGACAGCGGGTATTCCGAGCTAGGCGTACATCTATATAATAGAACTCGCGTGAAGGTTTGTTGCACTTTTTCTATTCTGAGTTGATCTTTTTTCGTGAATGGGCTCCATATCTGAGAACCGTACTCCAGAATTGGTAGCACATATGTCTTGTATAATCTGATTAACACAGAAGAGTCGTTATATCTCATGTTTCTCAATATCGCAAATAGTACTGAAAGCGCCTTACGCACAGTAAGATCAATGTGGTTTCCGAAGTTCAAACTACTGTCCAGATGTACGCCAAGATCCCGGATACCCGAAGAAGTGCCAATCAGGCAATCACTGAATCTGTATTCATTTGGGGTACCATTTCCAATGTGGAAGACTTTGGTTTTTGAAAGATTGACAGGAATCTCCCATGATTCCGCCCACTCCACCATGTTGGAAATGGACTGCGCCAGAGCACGAGAGATCTCTATCTTGGTGGTTTCGTTATAGACTCCATATACTTTCACATCATCAGCGTACATTTGCACTTTAACGAACGGATGCGTTTTCAATTTTGCTGGCAAATCATGAGTATAGGCTAGAAATAGTAAGGGCGACAGTACGCCACCCTGTGGTACCCCGCTAGTGCAATCAAAGCTTCTGGAAAACGAATTACCCACTTTAACGATCATTTTTCTCTCAAACAGGTAGGATCTCAGCCAATCAAGCAGTTGTCCCCTAATTCCGATGTGATAAAGCTTCAACAGCAATTTTTCATGACAAACCTTATCAAAAGCTTTGGAGAAGTCAAAATACATCACGTCAACGGATTGTTTATTACATATGGCCGTATGCCAATCGAACAAACAGTCGGCTAACAGTGTAACAGTTGAGGCACCTGCTGTGAATCCGTGTTGTTCCACAGGGATCAACTTGTTGCTCGTAAACCAGGATACTAGCTTATCACGTATTATTTTTTCCAGTACCTTGACAGGTGGAGGAGTAATACTTATTGGCCTAAAAGAGCTCAACGCCATCGAATCATTAGTTTTTGGAATAGCAGTGATGATAGCGTTTTTCCATAGTGATGGGACTTCGCTAAACATCAGGGAGATGTTGAAAATCATTGAAAGCGGCCTGCATAAAGAAGTAGCACACTTCTTGTATACTATTTGAGGTATACCATCGAAAGTTGCGGAAACAGAACATTTTAGACTATTCAGTATCTTCAGTACGTCATCGGGTTGCACAATGAAGTCACCAAAGCAGTCAGATTGACTGTATTGACTGGAAGGAAATCGCTCAAGCATCGGTTCGTCGAAGCCATTAGTAAGGGTATTGCTCCTAGGGCAGAAGACTGAGGCAAAATATTCAGCAAGCGCTTCAGATTTTTCTTTGTTTTGTACATATCGGTTGCCAAAATCATCCAGTAAAATAGGCAAATTGGATCTGGTTTTTAATGCACATTTCATCAGTTTGAAAAACGAGCCTTTAGCAGCGTTAAGTGTACAACGCCGTTGTTTATTCGCCAGATATCGTTTTAGATGATGGTCTAATTCAGAGCAAATTTTTGTGAATTGCGGATTGGAGGTGGGGTCTACTGCAGTACGGAATAAGCTTTTTTTTTTGATCGATTAGATTGGAGATGTGTAAAGGATAGCGAGTTTCTGGCTTACGTCCGACGGAAAACGGGACACATATATTCAAACCGGTGTATACCACGCGACACAATTTTCTGTACGCGTCATCAGCTGAGAGGTAACCGTAAAAGACATTCCACCAGTCAATAGAGAGAAAGTATTCAGAAAGAGCTTTATAGTTGGCCCGGTTAAAATCAGGTAGAGGAAGTTCATTCATAAATTTTGGAGGCGGAACTGTGATTTCGAAGTACACGGCGTTGTGATCAGAGGAGGCGAACGGAGGTGATATAGAAATATTGGACAACAGCGGAGTAGAGGTGAGAACCAAATCAAGAATCGAAATACCGCGAGTAGGTTCATTCACCAGCTGTTTAAGTGCACTGCATTCGAGAAACTGCAAAAATTTTTCAGATTGAGAATTTTTGGCTATACCAGTACTCCAATTAACATCCAAATTGAAATCACCCAGCAGCACCATTTCTCTGTCCGAATATTGATCTGTAAGTTTTATTTTCTTTAAAAAAGTGAAGCCGAGCTCTATGGCACGTTCTGCCGAAAAAAATAGGGTGGACGTACAAATACTGGCGAAACACGCTGAACATATGAGGCCCTCCGGCTAGGAATCGAGAAGGTTTGGAACACATAATTTTTTTCGTGGTTTTTTCCGTAATGTATCAAGGAGTTGATCACATTTGTTGAATTTGTAAACTTTTCGTCCGTCCCGAAAAATTTTATATATTTTTTAAATTTTGGAGAATAATTCCTTCAGATTATGACCATGCTCGACGATGCGCCGTATCAGTTTTAGTCTGACAAAAATAACAAATCTAAAAAAAAAGACAGACCAAATCACCACTCCTTTTTTCGATTGAAAAAGATGCAATAGAAATAACCGTTGTCCAAGGGACAGATCATATATTTTTTTCTTGCACTGAGTGATCATGAAATCAATCGAAATATCGGACATGATGAGGTTCACAGAAGCCAGAAGTCTATTTTCTTGCTTTGCCGATCTACCACCTACCGGAAACATGTGGATAACCATTCTGGAGCGAAATGAAATGAAATGACAAATGGAAAAACCCTTTTTTTGTGCATAAGCAAATGTAAGAGCGGCCTCTTGCACGCGGGCTTCCGCGAGTGAGCTTTGATCGAAAAAAAACCATTCACTCGAAAAAATGAGGGAGATTGGGTCAAATTTCTGATTTTTTTTCCATTTTTCTCATGACTAAGGCGCGTCCTTCTAGCATGGCCATAACCTGCAGGATTTATACTTCGGAAAATTAACCATTATAAAATCTGACAGGGTGCAATTTTAACAAATCTTGTAACATCAATCAATTTTCTGATACTGTGTCTATCTATAACGGCAGGAAAATTCCTTTCCGTTAAAGGCGACGCGCGCGCTTAAAAATGAAATTAATTCTATGACAAAAAGCGAAGCCTCAGAGATTTAGCATAGAGAAATGACGAAAAACTCGAAAACACTCGATTGAATTGATGAAATCACGGTTCTTTTTGTTCTGATTCGGAAGTGGGCGAGTTACAGTGCATTGGCTGAGATAGCGAAGCTTTCGTCAAAAAGGTTGAAATGACTAGGCCAATAGGCTAGCACGGTTTTTTACTGTAAAACATTCTTCGTTGGAAACGTCGAAGACGAACAAAAAAGTATCGTATTCGAGCAGCGAATTTGAGTGTTTGTAGTGAGGGGCGGAGTCGGTATTGAAAGTGGGCGGAGAATGAATAATTTAGTGACTCAATGAGGCTCAAATACGGTATTTTTGACCCATTTTCGGCGAATGCAACCGCGGGAGCGTTTTAGTGGGAGCCCTACGACTAAATTAACGTTGCTATCTCGACCACTTTTGCGAGCGGGTATGTTGCCTTTAGAGGAAATGTTCACAAAACATTTAATTTCTGAAATCCCCGCCGTGTAGGGAAGGTATTGTGCCCTATTTAGCAAAGCATGCTTGAAAGGGGCTCGAAACCATGTTTTTGTTCAAAAAGAGGGCCAGTCTTGCCTGCCATGACGTCCGAGAGCGGAAGAATTGACCGCATCGAACAAATGATACCTATCAATGCAAGTGAGCGTTTCAGCTCTATCAACAAGGTGCACACCCACGCTGCTTCGCAGCGTATTTTTAGGCGTGTGTAATGAAGCACAGAATAAACGAATCAGTTATCATCGTTCCTCGAAACTAAGTCTGGTCTCACATACTTCCACCAGGCGTTGCTAAGACTTCAGAACTCTTGCTTAAAGTCGTTCTTAAAGGCAGTGTCCGCGATAAAAATCGTTTTCGTGTTTTCACGAGAAAACGAAGATTCAGAGTCTGACTGTTTCATCAGTGAAAAAAAGAATCATGAAAAACGCTGCGAAACATCCAAAATCAGCTCTTCTTCTTGAAAGCCACATTTCAACGGTGGATGAGTTGCGCGGGCATGGGCCTGAAGTAGACAGCGTGCGAAAATGCGCCCCAATGCTAAAACTCAGCCGCGCTCGCGCTCCAATGCTAATGTAGAAGCGGATCAAACTGTTCCTCGGAAAACTTGACCGCGAGCGGAAGGGCTAGCGCGAGCGGACTTCGGAGCCGTATGGAGCCCTTTCGAGCTCGTTTTCGTTCGTTCTTTCGAACCCAGTGCTCCAATGAGACCCCGAACATTCGATTTCCGGCCGAAAACCAAGGACGAAATTTATCGTGGACACTGCCTTTAAGCCATTCCTGCCAGGGAGGTGCGGAATTTTTTTGGAAACAGAAAACAGAGAAAAATTTTCAAAAATGGGCAGATAAAGAAATATTTTTCAAAAAAAAACTGAATAGTGTTCAGCGCACAGTGTTTGAGATTTTTCACAGCATCAAATTTTTCACACATTTTTTCCGTGATGAATAGTTCTTTTGCACAATATCTGAAAGCCAACAGCTGGCCAGAAGAAGGAATGTAGACTTCCGTAAGGGGCGGATTATAGCTAAAAATGTCCGCTTTGACTCCCTTTTCCTGAGACAATAACACTCGATTACTTGATCAGAAGCTTAATATGTGCGAAGAATACATAGATTTAGTTGGAGCAGACTTGCCCTTCCCTATGCAGTGTAGATATTTTGACGATAATTTCGAGATGATTGCTGGGTTGAACACTGTACTACTCGTCAACGCCCTAGTAAAACGCGCGTACCGCGCGGGTGTGCTGTGTGCGTATAAATGACCTAACGCGCCACTCGCTCAATCATGGCGGGTTCGCTCGTAACTATGATAATTTCAACAACTACATCACCGCTCCATCACCATTTTTATTGCACTTCATCTTATTCAAATCCTGTATCCTAGTGCGCTGGAATGAGATGGCACAGTTAGAGCAAAGCTTTACCCCTAAGCGAAAGAGGTGGCGCTGGAGAATTCTCAGTTTTTCCCGCGTGTAGAAAGTACTCACAATCGAACGCCGCGCGAGCACGGGTATGAATAGCGGACACTAGGAAGTATCAAACGCTCATTATTGTTATTATCGGATAAAGTTGGAGTTTTCGCCTTATTACTGTATGGCATACCACGGGTGTGCGTTAATGAAAAATATTTTTTCGTTAAGCGTTAACCGTTAAATTTCGAGAAAAAACCGCGTTAACCCGTTAATGCGTTAACACGTTAATTTTGCACTTCGTAAAAAAAGTTTCAAAACATTCGCTGACCATAACGAAAATCTATAAATCACCACAGGTCCCAGAAAAAAAATAGACCATCTAATGACGTCAGCAGGATGTCGTGGAAAGTAGGGGTGTGCATTTTCCGTTTACCGATTTGCCGATTTTCCAGATTCACCGGTGTTTTTCGGTAAATTCTGATTTACCGATTTACCGAGTTTTCCTCGAAATTTACCGAAAAAGTTGGGTGTTTTTTGCCTAATCGACCTACTTCTTACTCGTATTTCACGGGTTTGCTACTGTTAAGGCATGCATTTAGCGCGATATCCTTCTTCATCCTTCTTTTTGCTAATCTTTTTTAACCCTTTGGTCTACTTTTTGAATGCTGTCGAGAAATACATATTTTTTTCAAAAATGTCAACAGATCTCCAAGGCAGCAGAGTTCTGAAGCAGATGATTCAGTAACGTGATAAATTCTTTTCGAAGACCCCGACACAACACTAAATCCACTGCAGTTCTGGAACGACTCCATTGTGAAATCATCGTACCCGCACCTTTCCTCACTGACCAATAAGTACTTTTGCGCGTCTCCTGGCACAGTTGAGGTGGGAAGGATGTTTTCCTCAGCTGGCCTGATTTTGAGTGACTACAGGAAGGCCTTGAAACCAGAAAGTTTTGAAATGTTACTTTTTCTCAAAATCAACGTCCCACTGATCAGGTTCAGCCGTTGAGCTCAGTTTATAATGTAAAACTCACTCATTATTTGCACTATCCTCATGAACTATTGAAAATGATACATAAATATTATCGGTCATTTGTGCTATCGTATGGGATACTGTCGTTCTCTGGGCTGAATTCCGGTCCTTATTTGCGGACTACGACTATTACATCATGAGACACGTGTTAATCGTGCTGGGACCACTTGGTCCCGGCACGATTCACCCTTCTCCCAGCACGATTATCACGCGTCGCATGATGCAACAGCCGTAGTCGGCAGTTGCGGACCGGATTTCGGCTCAGAGAACGACAGTAGGCACCAAAAAACCAAAGTTAGAAGTTTTACAAAAATTTCCGTTTTTACCGTATTTACCGAAAACAATTTCGGTAAAAGGTTTCGGTAAAAAATTTACCGAATAGAATTTTCCACACACCCCTGGTGGGAAACACATACATAGGCACGCCCTTGTGGGAAGTACGTAGGGCCCCAGATGCCGTAGTGAGGACGTCGTGAAAAGTGGGTTGGGCTTCTGGTGACGCGGTGAGGAATTCGTGGAAAATGGGTAGGCCTTCAGATAATGTCATGGAAGTAGGAAGGGCTTCCGATGACGACGTCAGGACATCGTGGAAAGTGGGATCGCGCTCAGATGGCGTCAAAAGGACTTCGTGAAAAAATGGGCGTGCGTAGCGTCCTTAGTAGCTCTTTATGTAGAGCGTGCGACGCGTGTTAGAAAGTGAGTAGCCTTCAATCCGCGATCCCAACTCTCATTTGATTTTTTTCTCATTTGATAGCTTACTCAACCGTAGAGAGGGAGACCAGACCTCACATTTCCTTTTTGAAACACGAAATCGAATTCTCCGATATTGAGAAGAAATAACTAAAATATGTAAACAATGGAATGGGAAACATTGAGGTCAGCGATAAATTTCACAACAAGCGAAAATAGACGCCGCAAGCCGACGCGACGTGCACGGCCCCAGTTCTTAAATCTGCAATTGACGCAGATCAATCAGTGCCATAATTCCACTGCAATTAACGATCTCAAATTAACGTGATTTTAGAAGTTTTTCGTTAAGCGTTAATCGTTAATTTTCCAAAATAAACCGCGTTAACCCGTTAATGTGTTAACACGTTAACGTTATAACGCACAGCCCTGTGGCATTCCTTCTGAGCGTATCATCAACGGTCAGCATCTAGGTAAGAGTAGCCGCTATAAAATAAAGATGAAGGCTGGGCTTCCTCAATTCCTACTAGGATAAGCAGCGCATTCGATGTCTATTTCATAGAGGCCTGTATGCTTTTCAGGCTCATACGTGGCATGCGGGAGTCAGCCGACTTCCCAGTCTTATCCTTCATCTCCCTATATGAATCTAGTACCGATTTGGAGACTCATCAGGGATAGTAGATCTGGTTTACCCTACGCGAGGATCGAACCCTGCCGTGTCGATCGAACAGCAGCGCCTCCTACCACTACACCACGCCAGCTCGGGTAGCCACCAGAGCGAGATGGACGAGTTTACCTTAAAACCAAGGTTCTCGATGAAATCGGTTGGTATGCTATCCCCATGGCCATCAAAAAAGTGAAAATAAGTAAAAAAAATTGAGAAAAATCGTTTAGAAGTAAGTTATTGCTTGGTGTCCTCCCGCCCCCCATTATCGAGATTTGTGTAAAAGCTGTTTCGACTACTTTTATTTTGGTTCCAAAGCAATTCCTAAGCACATCTGGAGACTTCTGAGCAGGGCTGTGCGGAAATCTTTTTCAAGATTTTCGGAAACGGAAGAAAAATGGCCAAAAAACGCCGGAAACGGAAACGGAAGAGACCAAATAATTGGGTTTTCTCATTCCCAGGCTTCGCTGCTGCTCATTGTCCGCAGTTTTCATTCAACAACCAATAATTTCAGTCAATAAACTAACACTTGCTCTAAATAATGTCACTACGAGGCATTCAACAATTTCAAAGTCTCGTTTTTGGAATTCCGAAAAGGCAACCTCTAAAAATACTTATTACATGCAGCCGCTTTCAGGGGTGTGCGGTAATTGCCGTAAGCCGACTGCAATTTGCTGGCCGTCTTGGGTTCGCCGTTGCCGTTTGCCGAATTTTTTTTGTCGTAGCCGCACACCTCTGGTGTTCAGCCTGTCCCCCACAAAGCAGTCCAAGCGACACCAGGTATCCTTCAAGGCTTATCAGAAGTCAATTTTTAGATGATCAGCGACTACTTTCTCTTCTTTCGAACCATATTTGCCTACTGGAGTGGATATCAAACCATTCAATTTGAAAAATAAAAGAAAAAAACTCTACGGCAACATGGGAAATTCTCCTATGATCTGCCTCAAACGAGCCTCACCGCTGCCCGTGGTCACCTTCACCTGTCTTTGATGAGACTCCTTTCTGGAAGACAGGCTGCACGTGCAAAACCAAAACTACATATAGTTGACCGCAATGTTAAAAGGACATGGTGCGGTTGCGGACTCGCACTAAAACTACGGTAGAATCTGGCACTTTGCCAGATTTCGTCATCGATCGGCGCCACAGCTGATATTCTCGTGAGCAGAGAGACGACGGTTGGCGCCGGTCGATGACGAAACCTGGCAAAGTGCCAGATTCTACCGTGATTTAGTGCGAGTCCGCAACCGCACCATGTCCTTTTAACATTGCGGTCAACTGTATCTCGATTTTTGTTGCTGTCGTGGCGGTAAACAAGCGAAGAAGTGGAATCAAATAGGGAAGTTTCACGAAATCATTGAATCTCAGAGAAAAAGCTACATATTTCGAACAAGAAGGCGTGCAGATTCCTGCCACACCCAATTCGTGTCATGATTTTATAGAGTTCCAATCTAAGGCCCCCAAACTTCGTGAATGATCTCAGCCAAGCTCAGATATTCGCTTGAACACAAGAGGTCGGATGTCGTCTACAGTGTCCCATGAAACCTTCGAAAATCCTTGCCTAGACCCACTATCATAGATCGCGTGGCACTAATTTATTCCGTTTCCGGGCCCAGGAACTCGGAAACGGAAGCGGAACGGAACAGCCCAAAAAACACCGGAAATACGGAGACGGAATCGGAAACGGGACAGTTCCGCACAGCCCTGCTTCTGAGTACTTTAAAGGCAGTGTTCACGAAGAGCAAGTTGCACGTTTTTTTGGCTAAAACGTAAGCTTTGGGTCCCTCTAAGAAGATTAAGAACGGAAGTGCGACGAAAAACGGCCGGTAAGTGGGTGAAAATCTCGTAGGCCAGCCAACCCATTGGGCCACTCCGCCCACGTCCTATAACAGATTCCCTGAATTCGTGGTTAGATGAGCGATGGTTTCCGATCAAAAGCCCCGTTCTTCCCTTTATTCTCAACTTCTCTCTTCACTCAGGTCAGCTCGCACACGTCGGCTGCAAAGAACGGGAGTTACAAGCCTCACACAACTCGTCCACAATGCTTCCCCAGCTGAATTTTGAGGGGCCATAACTCCGTTTCCAGGGGGTCTTGTACGATTCCAGGGACATCATTGAAATCAGCATAGGACCGTTTTCAAGATAGGCGAAAAAAACAGAAAAACGACTTTTATCGTGAACACTGCCTTTAACAGCAAAATAAACAGCGGACAAACAAGCATCAATGGAACCGTGTTTTTAGGGGGCCGGCCGACACCTGTAATTAGCCGTTATACCTTGTTTTTGAGCGTTTTTTTTTCAGCAAATTTCCGGGTTTTTTTCACTTATTACAATTTTTTTGATGACCAAATCTACATTCTCATTAAGAGAGCTCAAAAATCGGTTTTATAGCAAACACTACCTTTAAGAAACTGCAGAGAGTGCGGGTTGGGTTCTCTAAACTTATGGGTTCACCATCAATGAGTTCGGCCACAAGCAGGGCTGGGCACGCGTCCCGGTTGGCCTTAGAGGGGTGCATATTGGACGCTACGGAGAGGGCAAAGGGGGGTGCCTAAACCGAACATTAAAAAAACGAAGTGCATGTTCTGTCAATTTCAGGAAAAAATAATTCACGCTTTTCTTTCGATTTGTCATATCTTCTTCTCCGCCTTTCGAAAAGAACACTCACAGAATTCAAATCATTGATAGATATGCAGGTTGCGTTCGCAAAAATTAACAATTGCTGTCAAGGTTTTTATTAATAACTCTATGAATCAAGGATTATTTATAATGTGTTTGATTATTTTGATAAAGAAATAAACACTTCTCCGTTATCCAGTAGCGGATGGTGGCCATCGCGTATCAACACCCCGAGGAGGCGGGAGAAACGAGGAAGGAGCGAGGTTCCTGATTGGACGCAGTCCCTTGTGGCCCCGTGTTGCGTCCAGTAAGGAACCTCGCTCCTCCCCAGTTTCTCCCGCCTCCTCAGGGGTGTTGATACACGATGGCCACCACCCCTAGTAGCAAGTAAAGATTGATGTGATGTCATGTTTCTTTGGTGCAAAGTTCATTTATTACACGGGTGGTAACCGATTCGAGGCAAAGATACAAAGATAGCGCTCAGAAGCGCTATCGTTCACGTTCAAAAAAGAATCAGCGAACTGCTGTATTGATACAGATTGAAATTACAGATAGCACATTTAGTATCACAACTAGCCTACGAATTTTTGCTCATGAGAATGTGACTTATGAAGAGAGCCGATTGTGAAAATTGATCTTGCAAGGTCTTGTGGGAGAAGTTAATGATCGTGTCCTCCTCCTTGAAAAGTACCATGTCTGTCATCATGCTAAAAAAAACTGCTATCAGTACCCTGCAGAGCACAAGAGCACTGAATAGGGCTTTGGAACTGTAAAAACCCGAGTTGTAGATATCTGGAGTGCCGCAATCCCTTGAAATTCGGCTCGCCGTGCGATATGGTGCACCAGGGCTGTGCGTTAATAACGTTAACGTGTTAACGCATTAACGGGTTAACGCGGTTTTTTTTTCAAATGTTAACGATTAACGGTTAACGAAAAAGTCGAGAAATCACGTTAATTTTTCTTTCGTTAATGTTCCATCCATCTATGCTTTTTTGCATGTCAGGATTCCTATTCTTGAAGAGTATTCGTTTATTGTTCTGGCTGATAGTATTAATAATCCATGAAGATGATTTCCAAGTTTGGAGTGTACGGACTGCGGTGTTTGGTATGGAACGTGTTTCATGTTTTTTTTTGGGACGTCTGGTTATTTATCGATTTTCGTGGTGGTCAGGTAATGTTTTCAAAATTGTTAACGAAATGCAAAATTAACGTGTTAACGCATTAACGGATTAACGCGGTTTTTTTAAATTAACGATTAACGGTTAACGAAAAAAAAATTTTCATTAACGCACACCCCTGTGGTGCACGTCCGCAGCAACACAGCGCACACTGGAGTGGACGCGCACACAATATTAATTTAAAAATGTAATTTATTACATAACAGGAAGGAGAAAAGGGCTGAAACTGGAATAAATGGAAGAAGGCAGAGGTAGGATACTTTCAATGTATCAACTATAGAAATTTAATGTAAATAAACTAAGTTGGAGCGGTGTGAGTTTTTTGGATTCGACAAGGTTCATTCAAATAAACCTAGTCGGATGGAAACAGCATTAAACATGAAAAGTAGGAGCATTGAAAGAAAGAGGAGAATCTGGCAAACACTTTAGTTTCCATAAGTTTGATATTTGATGTGATATAAGAACCTTAAATCTCGTCCCGGTTTTGTCCCGGTTTTCGGGGTAAAACCGGAACGACATTTATGACCCTTTAGTCACATTAAATATCGAACCTATCAATACTAAAATGTTCGACAGATTCTCCTCTTTCTCATAATAACCTTCGATTTCATGTTTAATGCTGTTTTTGATCAACTAGGCTCGTTTGAATGAACCTAAATACTTCCTCCTGCGACAAAATTTTTGGTTTACATTAAATTTTTACAATGTTCACCTTGAAAGTACCCTATCGATGCCTTCTTCCAATTTTTTCCGTTTTCGTTTCTTTTCTCCTCCGTGTTCTGTAATAAATTAAATTTTTTAATTAATATTGTGTGCGCGTCCACTCCAGTGTGCGCTGTGTTGCTGCGGACAAGCACCATATCGCACGGCGAGCCGCGCGATTCCAAGGGATCGCGGAATTCCAGATGGCTACAACTCGGTTTTTCCAGTGTCTACCCATCACATAAAGCCTAACTTATGTTCCAAGCACAAAAGAGTCTTTGTTTAATCGTAAAAACAATTAAATACAGAATAACTATTCCTTCATAGAGTTGTTCATGAATGCATCCGACAGAACACATTAAATATTGCAATAGTAGTAGTTTCATTGTTTGCATTGGTTGAATTGTTTCGAGATGAATAAGACGAAAATCCCTCTATCTTTTCTTATAGCCTACCGTCTCTTACTATTTTTCCTCACGGGACTCGACTGAAATTTTGAATTTAAACTACCTTTTCTGCTGAAATTCACTGAATTTTTCCTATTCAATACTTTGGTAGCCCAAATCAGAATCTAGAAGTGAAAATCATGGCTGCTGTCCCCGACTACTGAGGACACACTAGATTTTGATTTTCCAAAGTGGGGTGCCTAATAGGGTACCGAGCTAAGGGGGGTGCATAATAAAAACCGTCTTCCCGGGACGCGTGCCCAGCCCTGGCCACTAGTCTCTGATGTAAATTTGGCTCAAGTTGAGCTTCACGGTTTTTTCTGTTTTCTGCCAGATTTTGCCTACTTTCACAGAAAACAGAGAAAAATATCCGAAAATGGCCAGAAAACAAAAAGCAGTAAAGAGAGAATTCTGCACACCCCTGATTCTTGGCTCTTTTTTGTTCTTCTTTCGCCACTGGGAGCCCAAGACCTCCTCGCTTATCATTTAATTGTAGAAAGTCACCGAGAAGGATAATTGTGAACGGTGTCTTCAAAGATCTACACGAAAGAATCAGTCGAAAAATGCTGAAGTTTGAAGGCTCAGAATTTTCATTCAGAAGCTTTTTTGAAGTCTAGATAACGGGACCTTAATTTTTAGGCACCTTTTAACGATCCATAACGAAAAAAGTCCTAAGAAGTTTCGTGTTCCAAACTCTTTCGATCTTTGAGCAAACCGCGTCATATGCAGTAGGATGCTCTGAATGCCGGTAACTAAATGTTTCTTCCATATACAGTGCGCCTCATAAGTATACGAACACCCCGAAAATGAGCTTAACAGCTGTTGGATCGAGGTTTTAGATGTCGGAACACGTTTCTACGTCTTCTGCAACACCAAGAACCAAGAAATACATCCTGTCGCCACAGCTTCTCTGCTTGACCCTTATTTATAGAGAATAGTTTAGTTTTCTTACGCCATACGAACACTTAGGAAACATTGAGATATAGCAAACAATAGGACACAAACATAAACAAAACATTGTCAGTACGAAGTGGCAGCACCGCTACGTGTAATAAGTTCGAATCATCGGTCTGGGAGGCTGCCGCTGAGCCGCTTGAGAACGTTTCTGTCAATGTCACCCCATTCTTCCAAGATGGCCTGCTTGAGAGTCCTTCCTTGTAAATCTTACTCACAATATTCCCCACACAGGTTCTCTATGGGATTAAGATCGGGGTTGACGGCCGGTCAAAACAGGAGGTCGACATTATTACTTCGGAACCACTCCAAAGAAGACCGGCTCACGTGGATCGTGGCGTTGTCCTTTGCATAACGGAATCTTCCACGTCGTCGACCACGCATGAAAGGCAGCAGATGGGAGGTCAAGAATACTTGGTATTCTTCTGAGTTCATCCTGCTCGGAACGAATTCATTACCGACCAGATTACTGCTGCTGAAAGCTGCCCACACCATGAGCCTTGCACCTCCAAAGTTCCGGCGGCTGAAGTAGGCAGGCTTTTTTCTCAAATCTCTCCAGTAACTCCTAATCCCGTCAGGTCTGTCCAAATTAAATTTCTTCTCGTCGGAGAAGATTGCCTGGAACATGTTTTCGTAAACAGCGCTCGAAAGGTTGAGCCTTGCAACGAACTCACCGTATCCCAATTCGTACTCATGTTTGATCGTGCGAATTCGAGCCGCGCAGTCCTTTGGTGATGCTGTAGGCAAGGGGCTTTCTTCATCACGGATCTCACAATCTTGTCGTTCCGGTGGAGTGAACGGCGGATTGTCTCAGCGAGACGGTCAGCGACATTTCCGATCGAATCGCCGAGGCCGACACCATGGAGTTGGAGACGCTTCGGCAATATGCCGCTCGTCATGTGCGCTGAGCTTTCTGGGACGTCCTGGACGACTGTGGGTGCCGTATGTATCGAGATGGCGTAAAAAGCCGGAGATACACGCAGCCGAACGGACAAGCTGCCTGGAGATCTGTCGGATTCTGAGTTGAGCATCACGAAGAGCCCGGATCTGGGCCTGTTCATCGAGGGAGAGGTGGGAACCACTTGGCATGTTGATAAACAATATCAGTTAACTTTTTCTATATGATTAGCACGTGAAACGTGGAATTTCGACACTGTCGTCGTGAATCATGTCCTTCTTCCCTAAGTGTTCGTATACTTATGTGGCTGGCAAAAAGTGAACTTTTTTCTATTATTGAAGGCGTATTTGACAACTCGTGCTCAAACTAAGTTTTCTATCGTTTTCCTTCCATCGTTTAGCAGAAAACCTAGAGACTCGTTTCAATATCTAAAACCCCGGCTCAATATCTCTTCAGCCCATTTTTAGGGTGTTCGTATACTTATGTGGAGCACTGTACAAAGCATTTTTCTCAAAATTTTGGATGGTTCAAAATTTTTGTGTGTTTCTGAAAATGCTATTTGTCTTACTTTGTGGAAGCTGTGGGCGATGTTAATGTTTTCTGTGCTGATTGAGCTTTTATCGTGAGTACTGTTTATCGTGGTGCGCGCGAAGCGCGCACCAGATTTGGTTTTGAATTGGCCCCGCGCGCAACCCGTTTTTCGAAATCTCAATTCAGAGTGAACGAAGAAATTAGCTCTAAATTGCATTAAAAAGAACGCAAAAAGCTGGTATGGTAACCCAAAAATGGTTTGGAATGGTTTACTGGTTTTCGAGTAAAAAGTGAAAGACCGCGCGTTTTTGTTGTTAATCTCCTTTTTTTTCAGACGGCGTTCACGATCTTCCGAGTACACTTAAAATTGAGCTAGGGAGCTCATTTTTGGACAGGAGGCTGGAAATGGATGCAGGTCGCTCCTAATCCATTTTGAACTTGATACCTCAACTTTGAATGGTACCTCAAAATCGTGGGTTTACATACTAAATTAGCCGTGGAGCACGAAAACTGCTTCTTTCTGCTACGACTGTGTAGACCGGGGTGTGTGGGTGAATCTGCAGTCAATCAACACAGGTCGTCGGAGGTAAGTACTGAACTTGTCAGAATTCCTACTCTAGCACGTCATCGATCGATAATCAATATTGTCGATTTTCGCGCTTTCTGCGCAAAATGTGGCCAGGAGTGGTGATTGCTGAAGGGATTGGTTTTCTTGGTTGGGGAATTTTGCTAATGTGCTTATCTGGGTCAAATTCCGGTCCGTAATTGCGTCTCGACACGCTTTGCGGCCGCACGCGCTCGAGTCAGTCGAGTTTCCAGCGCCAAAGCCGACTCGATATGGCTTTCTCATACAGTTTTCTTCGATTTTGTCTAGTTTCCAGTTTCTAAAACCCACCTAGTGTCAACAGATCGGCTGCTGCGGCGCTGGAAACTCTTTCGATTCGAATGCGCGCGGCCGCAAAGCGTGCCGAGACGCAAATGCGGACCGGAATTTGACCCAGATAAGCACAATAATCAGTCATTATCGATAAATACCAATCAATAATATTGATTTTTTTCGCCTGTTGCACAAAATGCCGCAATGATTTTTTATTGTTCTCTTGTTTGGGAAATTTTCTCATCATGCAAGATCAAATATTAATGATCAATAATATCGAGTTCTCACATGTTGCACAAAGTGCGGGAATGGAAGGTATTTTTTATGGTTTTGGGGCATAAGTTTTAAAAATTGTACTCATACGACAATATAGTCTGTTAGATGTTTCATCATTCCAAAATGGAAACCATTGAGCAAAATTGAAGTCAGAAAGGGGACCTTCGGGAAAAATATGTGAAATTTCTGAAAATTTAGCTTCCTGGCAAAAGTAACGATTTGGTAATGGTGAAAAAAAAAGTTTCAAAAATATCTTGAAATATCCTAAAAAATGATTTGGCGTAAAATAGCTTGAAAAAATAAAAAAGCTAGGAAATGAAGTGAAAAAACCAAAAATGCGATTTGGTGGTCGATCATTTCACAAGCTTCTCCGTTAAACTTATCAAAACGAAATCAAGCGAGCAACGGAGATATTAGCCATCTTTGAAAGCTGTAATAAGGGAATCAGCATAGGTCAAGCTAGGTGAACTCCATTCCATATCGTGCTTGATTTCGTTTCGATAAGTTTAACGGAGAAGCTTGTGAAATGATCGACCACCAAATCGCATTTTTGGTTATTTCACTTCATTTCCTAGCTTTTTTATTTTTTCAGGCTATTTTACGCCAAATCATTTTTTAAGATATTTCAAGATATTTTTGAAACTTTTTTTTCACCATTACCAAATCGTTACTTTTGCCAGGAAGCTAAATTTTCAGAAATCATGGTTGTCAAATTGTTTAGCTTCCATGATGGGGGAGACCCGCCCTATCGAAATGGTGGGACCCCGTCCCTAGGGCCACGTGCTTCTATAATACGACGACGATCTCCTTTGCCGATGTAAATCTAACCTAGCATGGTCGAAACCTGCAAACGGCAGTGAATCGCCGGATATCCCGAGACAAACGGCGGATATGGGGCACCCGCCTTGCCCCTTTTTTTCGTTTCTAACGGCAGCGGTTCAGATAATGACCCGCGTTTGCTGCACGTTACCCGTCAATGTCTGAGTAGCCAAAGCGGCCTTTCCTAATAATATTTTTTATTACTTTATAGTACATTTCTAAAACTACTTCGATGTGGAATCCGAGTATGTCCATCGAAGCTGCTTACGACAGCTTTGAACAAAATTATAGGCGTTTCCCCTGCTTTCCGTTGTTGGTTGGGTATTTCCTTATACAGTCCGCGTCAAAAGCATAGAAATGTGTTAAAACTCGGGATTTCGCACCAACTCCAACGTTGTCGTTCAAATTGTATGCCAAATTCAGACTCCGCGTCTCAAATAAGCCCACTAGACAAAAGTTCAGAAAGTTCCAGTCAGAGAAAAAAAAACTTCTCGAAAACTAGAAAGAAAAAATGCTATAACCAACCGCGTCAAAAGAATAGGGGAATGTGGTAAAAAGCCAATTGATTTCAAAATAACAATAGCACTCACTAATGAATCAAAATGATGGACATTTTCTAAGTTCTTCTCGACACGAAATACCCCGAGAGATGCGATCTGGAATCGATACGGCCCTGTTCTGCGGGATAATTTTGTCCATGCCAACATCTGCAGCTACAATGGTCCGGGACGGCCATCAAAGTTCTTCCCGAACTGCTCAGCTTCTTAACAAGAATCTCTTACTATTACAGGTGTTCTATCAAAATCATGTTAGAAGAGAACATCGGTGAGTATCAAACTGTGACCTGATGACGACTCTACCGCTGAGGTGCTGCAGTGGATTCTGGCCTTGCGTTGTTAAAATATACACCCCTGATGTCCGTGCTGGTTGGGTACTGTAATTACACAATCTCTGAAAAGCACCTTGTTAGTTTACACATGCAGAGCAGTTAAAGACGAATCCTGATTCGGAGAAACCATCAGCTCCAATAACTGACAAGAAGCTCTCAATCTTTCGCTTGCTCTTAAGCACTCTCGCCAATAGCACTTTTTTCAGTGAAAGTAAGTAAAATAAGCAGGCACGAACGGGATTCAGCACAACTGACTCGATCTACGAAAGGAATAGCGTTTTATTAGCAAGCGGAAGTTCGGGAGCTTTTTGTGAGTTATTGGAACTGATGGTTTCTTCGCTTTGGCGGACAACCAGGTCTTCTTCAGAGTTGAGGAATTTACGGCACCCGACCAGCGCGGACATCAAGGGTGAACATTTTAACAAAATAAGACCAGATATTACTGCAGCACATCAGCGGCAGAGTGGTTCAGTCACCATCAGATTACAGTTTTTTACTCACAGATGTACTATTCTGATATGAATTTGGTAGAACACCTTAAAGACACAGTCCAAGCTCGTGGATAAAATTTGATATTATGGTCCGGTCGCTGTGTGTAGCAACCCTGCCTCTCAGAATAAGCAAGAAAAATCGAGCACCCATTCTCTCCGCCCCCCCCCCCAAATCAGCACCCATTCGCTCCGCCCACCTCAAGGTTTCCTGTCTGAATAGCAACGAGACGCGCCATAGATTTTGATCAAAACCTACGTTCTTCCATTAGTTATCGGTATAGCTCCATACCAGATTGTTCAATAAGTTTTGTTGTTCGATAAGAAAAACACAATTTTATGATTCAAAATACACTTTATTATTCAGTATTATCTCCCTGAACATTACACTTGCTCCAACGATCCTCCGAACTGTGGATCACATCCCTGAAGTGAGAATTCGAAAGGCCTTCAAAATACGCATCAACAGCCTTTATGACCTGTTCATTTGTCGAAAAACGCTTGCCACGAAAACATTTTTTGAGTTCTGGAAACAAATGGAAGTCGCTGGGGGCCAAATCTGGTGAATAGGGTGGATGCTCCAACAATTCGAACTTTAATTCATGGATTTTAACCATTGTCAAAATGTTCTTATGACACGGTGCATTGTCCTGATGAAAAAGGATTTCTTTCTTCTGCCAATCGGGTCTTTTTTCACGATTTGTTTTGTTTCAACTGGTCGAAAAGGTTGCAGTAATATTCAGAATCAATTGTTTTACCAGTTTGCAAGTAATCCACAAACAAAATTCATTTCGCATCCCAAAAAACTGATGCCATAACGTTCTTGGTCGACTTCCGGACACGAACTCGTTTCGAAGCCGAACAACCAGGTTCACACCACTCTTTAGCCTCTTGTTTTGATTCAGGACCATGGTGATAGACCCAAGTCGTATCCATAGTGATGAATTGATGCACAAAATCCACTTTATCCTTTTTGAAACGCTCCGAATGTTGCTGAGAAAGTCGCATTCGAATGTGTTTTTGTTCCATTGTTAGCGTATGCGGCACCCATTGTGCACACAGCTTTCTAAAACCCAAATTTTCACTTAAAATATGGCTCACACTGCCTAATGAGCTGTGTAGAGCCTCTACTAAATCTCTTTCGATCTTCCAAAACCATATCCTCTATTTTGGCTATGATTTCAGGTGTTAATGCGCTTTCTGGACGTCCTTCACGTGAATCGTCTTCAAGGCCTGTACGACCACGTTTAAATTCAGCAAACCATCTTTCTACTGTTCTAATTGTAGGTGAACAATCATTATACACTTTTAGCATTCGTTCGTGAATTTCTTTTGGTGTTACACCTTCCAAAAATAAGAATTTTATCACTGCACGATATTCAATTTTTTCCATTGCTGTGAAACGGCGACACTAAATGGCCTGCAAACAAAGAATGAATTGACAGATTGAAATCAAACTTCACATACGTTCATATGAAGAGTGAACCAACAAAACGAAAAAAAATTGGACTAGTAGCAACGCCCTCTCTTATCGAACGACAAAACTTATTGCACAACCTGGTATTGTGATCTGCTCCGGCGAGATGACTGGGAGCTACGAGGAAAAACAGGCCTGAGACAACTCGTCCATGAATCCCTCACCGTTCGAATTCACAATCTTTGAGGGGCTATAACTTCGTTCGTAGTGAGTTCTGTGCGATTGTCGAGGCAACGTCTTGATCAGCACAAAATTTCCTTCACATTAGGCAAAGAAACTGGGATACGATTAAAAGGTTGGACTGTGTCTTTAAAGGCAGTGTTCTCGATGAAAAAGTTGACCGTTTTTTGACGGAAACGTAAGCTTTGGGTCCTCCTAAGAAGAATAAGAACGGAAATGCGACGAAAAACGGCCAGGAAGTGGGCGAAAATCTCGTGGGCCCGCCGACCCATTGGGCCACCCCGCCCACGCCCAATAACAGTTGTCCTGCTCAGTGTCGTAACAGTTGGTGTTCATCTCACCAAGGGAACGGTAGCCGAATTTTGAATGCTCTTTCTCCCGATGATTTCTAATATCCGAACATGTGCATTACACCATCTTATTTTTGGGGAGTTTTTAGGGTACACGACACAGAAAATAAAGTCACTTACCCAAAAATTTCAAAGCGCAAAAGAATTTTCGACGTATGGTTTGATGTTTTGTCCGCAGTGAGCAATACTCACGAACAGGCACAATTAAATTTTCAAGAGGTTTTTTTGTACAGTTTTCCCTCCAATATTTGACAAGTTTGTGGGGACTTTTCCCGTTTAATCTCTACTTTGTGAACTTGCCTTCTCAAAACAATCGAAAACTAGAATACGGGTTTTATCGTGAACACTGCCTTTAAGGACATTCTAATTAATAAATTCCGCAGGTCGGAAAGAACTTTGACGACCGTCCCAGAATATTGTAGCTGCAGATGTTCACATGGACAAGAATATCCTGCAGAAAACGACCGCGTCGATTACTGATCGCATCTCCCGGGTGATTTTGTGTTCAGGAGAACTCAGAAAATGTCCAGCACCTTGATTCTTTAGTAAGTGATATGGTTCTTTTGAAATAAATTGGCTTTTTACAACACTTTCCTATACTTTTGACGCAGTTGATAACAGCATTTTTATTCTAAGAATCGTGAATCTTTTCTCCAGCTGAAACTTTCTAACTGTATAGTAGTGTTATTTGAGACGATGAGCTGCCGTTGGCGCTCTGAGCTGTTCCAGTGGCACTTCTTCGAGCTCCGTTCCTTGCTGCAAATCATGGTTACGGGGCATCTCACAAGTGAACACGGTTGTCCCCTTAAGTGTCTGCAGAGTCTGAAAGTTGAAGCGTTGCTCGGCATGCGATAAGACAGAGGATTGGGTGATGCACCCCGCGCTGCGGTGTCGAGGCAACCGACGCGGCGTGAGTGCGGGCGACACGACGTCGGATCAAGTTATGAGTGGTTAGACCCCGTGTCGTTTGGCCTTACGTCACTGCCAGCGAGTCGGAACCGACGGTTGTTCGACGATAATGTTCGGAAACATTTTGTCGCCACTTTCAACGTGACGCTCGGCATCGTCGCCGGTCAGAACTGTGAAAAGGGCTTTAGTCTCTGCCCGTCGCGAGACAAGCATTGTATTCCACCACCAGGCCATCCATCAGATGACTTTGCGGGCATGGTGGAGCTTCACCTGCAGTGTTCCAGCTCTCTTGCACAGAGATCTCGCTGGTGGTCTTCGTGAATGGTTTGGAATCACAGTCCGTGTTTCCCTTGACTATATAGCATCGATTAAAGAACTGAAGATTCCCAATCGCAAAAACGATGGAATTTACGTAAAAGCAAAAACTTCTGTTCTTGCGGACAAATCGCCAAAGAGAACCGAATGATGTAGAACATCAACGAATGAATTTATTTTGGGGTGTTCCAGCATCTTAAACTCCTTGTTGTTACTGCTAATACTTCAACAGTTGAAAAATAATGAATTCTTCTGTTTAACAAACCAAAACTTCAACCATTAATCTCATTGTCAGCGATTCTAATTTGTGATTTGGACCATGCGTTGCCGTAATAATTTTTAAATAGTGTTTCGCTCATATAATGAGTGCAATAAGTGAATTCCCGTTTCCCCGTTTTCACCAACCGTAAGAAAAGAATTTATGCTAAGAAATCACTTCAGAAATCATCGCTTGAAAGTTCTTATAATCGGTTTTTTTTTCAGCGCATAATTGTTAACAATCATTTTTTATGAATAACTTTATCAACCTCAATAAATTTAGTTCTGATCAATTAGGTTTAGAGTCTGTATCTAAGCCGATGTGCATACTTTCATTCAATAGCTTTTCGTTGATGAACGATTCAATTATTATTTAAGATTCATAGTTTCTTTGTTTGGAAGAATTCAGCTTATCCATTTACTGACTCAATTTTATTTTTTTAGTTTTTGATTTGCTTTCGTTTTGCTTGTTTCTTTGTTAATTTTTCATGAATAATTTTCTATTTACATGCATTTTAGTAAAGACTGCAGCTTTTCACGTGGTTTGAAACCAGTTTAGCTTTTGGTGTTACAATTTATTACTTGAGAAGCCGAGAGATCAGAAAAATCTTAGATAGAAACAGAATGGCGCTTTTGAACGGAACATCAAATTTCGTTGAAAAACTGCACCGAAAAAAGATTTAAAAAAAAGAGCTACAACCTAATACTCTTATAGTTAGAGGAAAAAATTCCATCATAGAGAAAAACACCGATTAGAAAAAACCGATGAGCGCCTCTGGAAAGATCTCGCTAGAAGAAATGGAATAGTCAGTAATGTTCAATCATGTTATTCTCATTATATTAGGAACCCCCTACGATCTACTCTGAAGTTTACATTAATCACAAAACCCATGCACTTCTCTCTAGCCTCCTTGAATAAAAAAAGTGATTCGGCGAAAGAATTTCAAAATGATGATGCCTATTCAGTGTTTCGGTGAGTGCACACTAAACACATTTTGCGCGGGATCTTACCCGGGTAAGTAAGTGTATGATGAATGCCGTTTCGCGGTAAGTGATCGGCTCCGGGTAAGGTAAAAGTAAAGCAAGATTCACCCGCATTTCAATGATGAAAACGGCCCCAGAGTTCTGCCCACTCATAGTATTCAACCGAAACTGAATTGAAATTCTTCGATACTCGAGAATTTTCGAATAACTGAAAGTTACAGGTTCACGAGAGAGTGAAACCCCACTTTCTTATCAATTATGGGAACATCCCACCTAAAGTAGTGCTTGGAAACCAGGACGGTTCGAATACCTTACTGAAGCGAAAATTAAAATTATTCGAATTAATCGGATAGCACAACTATAGTACTACAGACAGGTGAAACACGATAAGATTAGTATTACGATTAAGACGGTCTCTCCTAAACTTATCGGTTACCCTTTACACTCTCAGGCCCCGGTCATAGTTGGATGAGCCGACGTATCCAGCCCGGTCGATACGCACAGAACGCATTGGAAATGGGATGCAAAAATCACTCGGTGTATCCCCCCAACACCCACCCGGTCGATACGTATGATTGAAATGATGAAGTGAGGTTGAGAAATTCACTCGGTGTATCCGACGCGGTCGTGGGTCGGTGGGTTGCAGATGCAAATAGCACCAACTCTGACCGGGGCCTCACAAGTCACCTGCGAGAAGATGAACATGATTTGATAGATGGTTCACATCTCAAAATGGCGACCAAGTTCCCCACGCGGAATACCATATGCGCAAAAATGGTTTAAATCAGATTCAAAAAGTATGCTTCACCAACGTTTTCGCGGTTTTTTCACCGTAGCTGGCATATAGGCAGGTCTCCTTTGGGTTGAACCGGTCCCATTCACATGAAAAATCGTATGGGATTCGGAACTTTTCTTACCTCCAACCCAATCACGGGGTGAAACCGTTCGCGAGGAAGCTGCACACCGTGAGATAAGCTACGCATAGAAGGCGCATAGAGAAGTCGTCGACAACTTATTCTCATTTAAGCGGTGTGTATATCTGGAAAATGTCAATTTTTTACCTGAACGGATCAGTGCAAGATTTGACCAGAGCTGAGAGGCCAGAAAGCGCTGTGGAAGACGTCCAAGTCACTAGCGGTAGAACTCTTTCTATCAATAGGAACTATTTATCGAACGAAAACAACTTTTCAAAAACAACTGCCTTCAAACGCAAGTGGAAACAACACAACTGGAAACATTGAATATGTTCAGAACTCCACGAAAAGCCGAACTTCTTCACAGAACCGGTGAAGGAAAACCCAGTTTAAACGATAACGACGTAACAATAATATGATAAACTTTGCAACAAAAAAGACATTATTCACCGGAGAAGTAAACAACTGGGTCCACCCTCCTAATTAACCGAGAGAATGGTATTTATCGGTTCCAGAGTCATGTCCGCGTTTTTGACAACTCGGCGAAGTGCTGGTTGCAGCTCGCTGAGAACCGCCTTTGCAGCCCCTTCCACTGACTGCAGGTACTTCTGTAAAAATGATCACACTGTGAAACGGGCGGTGTTCAAGAGCTGAAGCCTCCCAGTTAGAATGGAAATATAACATACATCAAAACCTTCATGGCCCTCATTGAAACGGAAAGCGTAGACCAATGCGAGCTCAGATGAAGAACGAACAGCCGAATTACTCTCTTTCGCGCCATTTACCAGATGAGGAACAATCAACTGGAAAGAATTTTGAAAATTGAACGTACAAAGAGAAAAGCCACAAGACTTATGCAGGACCTGGACAAAAGCGCTCAAATGTCTCCGCTCTTCTCTTTCATCCACTTTGACCACAGAGTGGAGTCGTCCACTTCTTCCCCGGCTATTATGCGAGCTTCTCTGCATGGACCTTCCGCTGCCCCATACCTATCTCAGGCAATGGGGCGGACTTATCGCGCACAGAAATTGTCGAATAGTACTTACCGCGCTCAGGAACCGTTTCTACCGCGAGCGAAAATCCAAGTAGAACTGATCGCGGATAAGTTTCAGTTGCTCGATATCATCGCGCTGTGTGTCCGACAGAAGTGCGGACTTATCGCGCGCAGCTACTGGTAAGTAGAACTTACCGCGAAGAAAAATCGTTTCTGTCGCGTACAACAATGTAATTAGGACTGATCGCGAACGACGTGCATCGTATTCCGGCTGATCGCGTGCAACGGCACATCTCGGACTGACCGCGACGGACCCCTCCTCGACTACGATGCACAGTTCTGTGTGGTGAAAAGATATCGTCGCCGGTTCAATTACCTAAGTTTGAGGTACATCTAGTATCTCCTTGGTTGCACTAGCGGGAGTACACTCTGTCCCTACGAGATAGAGGTCGTAACGCCCGAAGGTGCTTAACTTTGGTCCTAGGCTCCGCCTAGTTGTATTATAATTAATAACTAAATTATACAGATTTTTTGCGGTCGGTCCTTTTTTTTACCCGGGCGTACTGATCGCGAGCCCATTTAGAGCTGATCGCGAGACCGTTTAGAGCTGACCGCGCGCAAAAGCAGCGGGCTGAACCCCGTTGACCACGCGTTCGTTCCTATTCAGCGTCGCGATAAGTCCGCCCCGCTTTCTGAGATCGCGCTGTGTGTCCGACAGAAGTGCGGACTTATCACGCGCAGCTACAGGTAAGTAGAACTTACCGCGACAACAAATCGTCTCTATCGCGTACAACAGTGTAATTAGGACTGATCGCGAACGACGTGCATCGTATTCCGGCTGATCGCGAGCAAAGGCACATATCGGACTGAACGCGACGGACCCCGCCTCGACTACGATGCACTGTTATGTAAGATAAAACGAGATCGTCGCCGATTCAATTACCCAAGTTTGAGGTACATTTATAGTATCTCCTTGGTTGCTCTAGCGGGAGTACACTCTGTCCCTACAAGATAGAGGACACGTAACGCCTTCAGGTGCCTAACTTTGGTCCTAGGATCCGCCTAGTTGTATTATAATTAATAACTGAATTATACAGATTTTTTGCGGTCGGTCCTTTTTTTAGCAAGGCAAGCTGATCGCGAGCCCATTTAGAGCTGATCGCGAACCCATTTAGAGCTGACCGCGCGCAAAAGCAGCGGGCTGATTGCCGTTGACCACGCTTTCGTTCCTATTCGGCGTCGCGATAAGTCCGCCCCACTGTGTGAGTATGTTAACCTCGTACGCGCATGATCCCGATTCTCACCACAATACCGTGAACCCACTCATCTCCGGAATTCTAACGATTTCGGCAAATTTCGCACATCTACTTATTGATGAGAAGCTGTCGGCAGGATATCGAAATGCGTAAAATCTTAGGCCCTAGTAATACATCGGCGATTCGGTGTCGCTGGTTTTTGCGGGACGTCTGCGATTGGTCAGATTTCGAAATTGACCAATAGCAGAAATGCCGCGGAAGCCAGCGGCGGCGAATCGCAGGCGTATAACTAGGGCCTTAGGCAACATGCTCGCCAACGGTTGAACGGGAGCGGTTGTGCTGCAAAGAGATTCATGCACATTGATCTCCCACCAACCGCTTCTAATTAATATGTAAATGTGCAACCTCTGGTGGCAGGGTCCAGCAACCCGTTGGCAAGGGCCGCGAAGTACTTACGACCCCCTCTTCGGTGGTTAATCGGCGCCCAAAATATGAGAAATTGTAACGACCCCCTTACCAGGGAAAATTGGGCATTACGACGAACTGGTTTTTTTTTTCATAAACAATCAGTTAGAATCCATGAAAAGAAACAAATAGAAGCTCATGAAAAAACAGCCCGCTCGTAGCTCAATCAAAAATTATCCAGTGAAAAAATTCGGCATCAAGATGGGCAGGTTTTAAGAACTTCCAGAAGGATTTTGCGAAAATCCAGAAAAATGTCATGTTTAAAAAGGCAGCACTGCACTAGTCCAATCGAAATTATTCCAGAAAAAATTGAGCATTACGACGGGCGGTCTTTTACAAAAAATCCAGCTGCAATATGCAAAATTGAAAAAAAAAGCAAAACAGCCTGACCCACGTACAAATGCGGGAGTTCATTGTGAACTTTGGGCAATGGTTTGAAGCTTACGGGTGGGCCAATTTCAAAAAGTGCTGGCGAATTGCACGCTTCATGCGGATGTATATTTTGCTATACCTTATATTTTACGCATGTGTGATAAAATGAATGAAGAATTCAATGTTGTAATCATCATAGATTTTTTTACTTGATTGATGACGTCATTTTCAGCGGTAATTTTTTAGAAGAATCCGGATGATACCGATTCGTCTCTGTTCGGGCGAAGAATAACGAGAATAACTAAAGGTGATATAGCAATAAAGGAGAGCGCCCAGGCCTCGCGCCCTTTCCACAATGGTGTCCGGGCCTGGCGCTATTTATGACGCCTTATATATTTTCATGTATTTTTATTTCGGAAGTTTGAGAAGTTGGGAGAAAAAGCTTTGGCAAATTTTTACACACTTCGACTACCTCAAAGTCTAGGGTCTTAGTGGCCAGAAATTTCATTGCTAAAGGGATGTCGCCCGTTGGATAGTGATGGCAAAAACCCAGTGATTTGCCAACGTGGCTAGCCAACGTCAACCACTTTACCTCGCCTAGACTCTTGTACTCCAGTCGCGAAGGGAAGTGAAACTACGGAACTCAGCATCTTTTTTCGAAGTTGAAATTTTTATATTTAATGGGGGGGGTCGTACGTCTTATAGTGTTTTTCAAAGACGACGTACAGCAAATTTCCGCCTACAAGGAGGTTATGAACGATTGAATGAACTTTGCAGTGGTTCTACTCAGGTTGTGAACAGTTGCTATTTCGTTTTTAATTTGCAAAACGATATATATATATATATATATATATATATATATATATATATATATATATATATATATATATATATATATATATATATATATATATATATATATTACTGGACCCTGTCTGGTGGACTACACTATACAGTCCAAGGCTACGGAAAAAGGAGATTGTGTGATTACGCATTTCCATTAAACCTACAAAAGGTTGCGGCACAATCGACGGCAATGTTGTAATTTTTCCCTGAATTTTGAAGAAAAAACACCCGAAACGTTGAGAAACGGTACGTTCCCCCCCACCACACATTACCATTACAACTAAAGTCTTCATCATAAATACATATACAAGAAAAAAATGAAAAATTACTAAAAAATTAAAATAGCTGTGAAAATTTTATTTTTCCTTTTATTCCCGCATGTTCATGGTAAAGACTTTAGGCATAAATAATGTTTGTGTATAGGGTAAACTCACCGTTTTCCGACGTTTCCCATGTTTTTCTTCAAACTTCAGCAAAAAAATACAACTTTGCAGTCGATTATGGCGCAACCTACAGTATACTTAGTGGAGATGCGCATCCACACAATCGTTTTTTTCCGTTGCCGTGGATTGTAGTCGCTTTCTTTTCCGTCTTATCACGTCTGAAGTGGTTCGTACGCTACGACCCATCAGCCTTTCTGTAAGAGCTCCAGCTAGCCCTGAGGGGTCGTTTATACTTCTGCCGCCGCGCGGCGAAAAACGAGGCGTTGCGGCGCGCCGCTCAAGCAATCGCGCCGCCTCACTCTATAGGGGTCGCTTATACTTCCACCGCCGAGCGGCGCGGCACAGTGCATTTCTGTAATATTGATCATGTGGCGCGGCACGATCGATATTGAAGGATTGCACTTCGCCGCGCCTCTCGGCGGCGGAAATATAAACGACCTCATACACGGGTCGCGTCAAATTGGGGGCCGCGGCGCACACGTTAATGCTGGACGGATTACAAGTGAAGGTGCTCAAATAGGCGATTGCAAAAAAATTCAACTGCTCTCGAATATCCTATTAATTCCTGAGAAAATCCAATTATCTGTAAAATAAATATCTGAACATTTAACTGGAGCGATGATCGAACAGCTCTTCGAAAGTGCAGAGTCACTTTGAAATCTGGTTTATGAACTCCAAAAAATTCGGTCATTATGAATTTTCAAACTGCCGTGTTCGATTTATTGATTTGTTCTGGAATTAGAGTCCAATGTCTTAAACTAAGCTGCACAATCAAAATGAAAAACTACGAAGAATTCAAACTTTTAAAAATATTAATAAGAGTAAGAGATAAATTTATGGGTTTCCATTAATTTTACCTCGATTAACTGTGCCTCCCTAGGCGCTATATTATAGAACATCAATATCACATACTTAATTTAACTCTACTCACACAGAATTATCGTTGATGAGTTCAATTCTGGAAGATTTTCCGCCGCCTGCTCATCTCAGACGGCGCGGCAGCAACGAAGCGGCGGCCGCGTGCGGCGACTGTTACAAAATTTATACAGATGAACTCTAAGGCGCCGCCGCACGATCGATTTCCCTCCATTGAATGCTGCCGCACCTTTCAGCGGCGGGAGTCTATTCGGCCCCTAAACAGTCTGCGGTCCCGCGGCGCCGCGCCGCATGATCGATATGGTTGAAATGCACTTCGCCGCGCCGCTCCAAGGCGGAAGTATAAACGACCCCTAAGCGGCGTTACTCGGCATTCGATTAACACGTCCATCACTGTATTCTTCTCATTTTTTCCAGAAAGGAGTCCTTTATAAAAAGCGTTTAAAATGTTTGTGCAGATCTCTCTGCTTCACTGTTTGAAATTGGATGGTATGGTGGAGTGCACACTTGTTCAACCCCTCTTTCCGCATAATATTCGCGGAAACGCTTGGACGTGAAGGGAGGTCCGTTGTTCAACACAAGCTGTTCCGGTAATCATTCCTGCTAGAAATCTCTTTCAACTTTCCTACAGTTCTTTCCGCTGTAGAGGAGCCCATGTGAACAATGGAAAGGGGACGGTTGGTAATTGAGGAATCAGAGTTGCTGGGGGCGGAGCACAGAACACAACGGAAGGACGAGTCGTGATGCTTCACAGAACTGAGGCCCGAACAGGAGAGATGCACCCACGTTTAACATCCGGAGCACTGGACGCTTGTTCCCCTCCAGGTGACATTCTTGCTGCAGTTGTCACATGCATACTTCTGCGCTGGACCTGGATTCGTCTCGACGCCGGCCCTTTGTAGTAGAATCCTCAGGAGAGCTGCGGCCGACCAGTACCTCTCCCAAGACAAATACCCTCTTCTCGGAAGGATTGACGTCGGTTTGCACGGAGGCTATCTTCTTTCCTCCACACTGCCACGGCCCGAACGTACGACATCTCGGCAGCCGTATCCACGCTGTTCGCAGGTGCTCCTTGTAAAGTTGATGAACAGAAATGGGCCGACTCCAACATGGAAAGGCTTCGTCTTCTGAGTGAGGAGCACACCCAGTACGTTCCAGGATATCTTGAGAAGGCGGGGGTGAACCCTATCTTAGGAGCAGTGCCGCCACGGGTTTGCGAGTCCGAGTCTCAACTTGGCAGGCGAGCCAGATGTGCTCTTGCCTCGCTGGGCTGTGGTCACTCTATTCTGCTCATGTCTTACGCCAACAAGATTGACAGCAGCCGACCAGACGCATGCCTGGACTGTGGTGCTCCCGGACACGACACGGCGTACTTGTTCATGTGCCCGAAGAGACCTACCTCCTTAACAACAATAGACCTTTGGACGAACCCTGTGAAGGCCGCTCAGTTCCTCAACCCGATGACAAAAAACCACTTTAAGGCTGCAGAAGAAGAAGAAGGAGCCCATGTGGGGACTTACGACAACTTTGACATGAGCCCATGTGGGGACTTTCGACCACTTTTACGTCCACTCCCACAAGCCATTTACTTCCATCGGGTTCACAAAAACCTATAAGCAACCAATCCAATACTTTCCGTGGCTCCTCCAAAGAGCGAATAAGAGTGCGCACTGGATTTTCGCCCAACGCTCCGCGTAATCTACACCCGTTTTTAACTGTCTCGATGCATCTATACCTGGAAACCAAATCTAGCTTATTACGACCATAATGACTGTTGTACAGAATCTTCAGTACGTAATTACACAAGTCTATATAAGTCAACCGAAAGCACACAAGGTAAAATTAGGTGACTTCCCGCGCATTCACATTGCACGCATACATCAGCCATGAAAAGACATACCCTTAGGCTGTCGTTATCTAACTGACGAGGTGCGGACTGTAGCACATGACCTAGAGCCGTTGCAGCTGTTCGTCGCACTTCCACAGATTGATGGCTGAGAGCACGGCCCATTCCAGCGAGTAAGTCCTGGTCTACGCTCGGAGCAACACTGAAAGTTGCCGTTGAAAATGCATATTCTAAGGAGACAGCGTTTCTCTGAAAATTTGATTTGTGGAAACAAACAAATAAACTCATAACCATGAAAAAGAGAAACTCAGAAAATCTGAATACATGAGCTCAAACTACATAACGCTTCGACAGTACGAAAGAAACCTACCTGACAAGAATGTGAGCAGCACCACGTAGTGCAGAGCAAGCAATAGGAGGCTCGGCGGCGAATCCAGCAAGCAAAGCAGATCGACAAGGAGCCTCAGAGTCTGAGAATACCGTAGTCGCATCCGTCTGGAATTTGAGCTATTTACAGAGAGAAAGGCGGAGAATAGTTTTCCCTAGAAACCAGCATGTCGTTCTTTCAACATTTGGGGAACTACAAAAACTACTTTCAGAGAGATGTTTGAACTTCATAAAACTTCATTAACATGTGTAAATCACCAAGCTGAACTAAGAAAAAACCCATACAAAGTTCTTCACGATCCTACCACCTAGAGTTTAGCATTGAGTTGAAGCTCACAGAAGCAGTATCTAGAGCATTACGGACCCCGTCAGGCTTGGTCGAAAGAGCGACTGAATCCGGGGCGGAAACCCGACCTCGGGTGCATTGGCCCTGCCCGTGTGCGCGCGGGAACACCAGTATTGACTGGGTGGACTGCGGAAGCAAGCAGACGGTCGCAGACCGACTTATTGGTTGGAATTTCTGCACCCGTCTATCACTCTCTCGGTGCCAATCGACCGGGTGGGACTCAGTCGATCGACCCATAAATCATACTAATCCGTATGTAAAGTTCATATGTAAAGGAATATACATCAAGTATGGACAATGATATAATTGCCAATTTTATAATTATATTAGACCCCATCTTCAGATTACTCATGGTAGGTTAATCAAAAGAGGAAAGGTATGAAGGAGAAGTTGACAAATTTCGTTTCGCCCCTGGCTTCAGACGAACTTTATCAAACAGCTCTGCCGGGGCTCCTCAGTGAGGAACAGAACTGTCGATGAAAAAGAAGGATGAATACGAAACAGGGTTGGGCAGGCTTGCGACCGGTCGCAACGGGGGATCATAAAGATTTCGATTTTTTTTTGAAAAAAAGTGGAAATTTTGAGTGGGGTTCGTAAATATTTTGGAAAAAACATGGGGTTAATCTCCAAACCACTTGGAAAGGTAGCCATTTCTCCATTCCAGGAGGTGGGAGTTCGTCAAAATTTTGGTCACCAAGGGGGGGGTCGTAAATTTTTGGTCACCGGTCGCAACGGCCTGCTCAACCCTGATACGAAAGCATGAGCCGAGCAGAGTGAAGTAGTGTTAGAAACGTTAGAAAGAGGTATGCTGCCGAGATGTCGTACGTTCGTGCCGTGGCAGTGTGGAGGAAAGAAGATCGCCTCCGTGCAAACCGACGTCAACCCCTCCGAGAAGAGGGTTTTTGTCATGGGAGAGGTGCTGGTCGGCCGCAGCTCTTCTGAGGATTTTACTACAGAGGACCGGCGTCGAGAGGAATCCTGGTCCAGCGCAGAAGTACCTATGCGCCACGTGCGGCATGGATGTTAACTGGAGACATACCAGCGTCCAGTGCTTCGGATGCCAAAGGTGGGTGCACTTCTCCTGTTCGGGCCTCAGTTCTGTGAGGCATCATGACTCATTCTTTCGTTGTGTTCTATGCTCTGCCCCCAGCAACTCTGATTCCTCAATTACCAACCGCCCCCTCTCCATTGTTCACATTAATCTCAACGGCCTTCGCAACAAGTTATCTGAACTCTCTCTACTAGCACGTTCTCATCACCCGGATGTTATCATGGTTCAAGAAACCAAGCTCTCTCCATCTACCACTTATCCCCAACCTAACATTCCGGGCTACACCGCCTATCACATGCCAAGGTCTGCTCTTGGGGGCGGAGTGTCTACTTTTGTGCAATCTGCCTTACCTTCTCATATTATTCGTAATACTCCTAAGGTCGCTACTCTTGAGTACGTTCCTCTTCACCTCCCTCAAAACCCCTTTATCTCTATTTAACATCTATATCCCCCCCTGTAACATCTTGCCCCCCGTCTTACAATCCTGTACCTCTCCTTAAGCAGTTGCACGACTGCTCACTCTCTCCCTCAGCTGTCTTTGCGGGTGACTTCAATGCTCACACGTTCTGTTCTGCTCTTGACTCTGACGCCAGAGGGGATGACGTCGAGGAATGGGCTGAGGAGTGCGATGTGGTTATCCTCAATGATGACCAGCCCACTCGTCTCCCAGCCAACGGCCGACCTTCTAGCCCAGATATCTCTTTTGCGTCATCCAATCTTTCTAATGCTTGCACGTGGTCCACATCCACCACTCTCTCCAGTGATCACATTCCCGTCTTTGTCTATATTGATCTCTCTGACTCTCTTGCTCCTTACTCTGGTTTTCGTCATCGTACTCATCTTAATTTAGGCCTAGCAGACTGGACCCTGTTCAGAGATGTTGCACTCCGCCATGCGGTCGACTACCAATGGAATGGTGATGTCCATCAGAAAGAACGTCATTTAACAAGTGCCATCCGCAAGGCCATGAAAGCAGCAATTCCTGAGGGTCGCGTGAAGACCTTTTTTCCAAATGTCAGCAGGGAAATACTGCAGAAGATAAGAACCAGAGATGAGAAGAGAGCCGCTGATCATCTAGACCCGGACATAGCTGTGCTGGATAATGAGATCAAGCAGGATCTGGATAAGAACAAGAAGGAATGCTGGGAGAAGTTCACTGAAAAGCTGAATTTCAAGGCTGACGGAACTACGACGTGGAAAGTGTTGAGGAAAATTTCCGGCTAGTCCGCTCCCCCGATGAGCTCCGCTATTGAGTTCGAGGAGATCATCTTCAAATCAGGGAAAGCGGCTGCTTACGCACTCGGCAAGAACTTTTTCATCACACGCACCAAGCGAGGCGTGCAAAACAGAGTCACGGTTAGAGAGCTGAGCCGGTTGCCGCTCATGAACGCTTCTGAGGCCTTTACTCTCACACAAGTAGAGAAGGCTATCAAAGAAATGCGGAATTCGAAGGCTATCGGACCTGACGGTATCTCCCCAGCCATCATGAAGAAGCTTCCCACGAAACTTCTACCGATGCTTGCAGATATCATTAACACTTCTTTCCGGACCTGCACTCTACCCCAAGCTTGGAAGACAGCCAATGTGATACCGTTGCCAAAGCCAGGCAAGTCCCAAAGCACGGCGAAAGGCTTTCGACCTATTAGCCTTTTATCTCCCGTTGCCAAATTAGCTGAAAAGTTGATCGTGAGGGACCTGGCTGATGAAAATGAGCGACAGCAGCATCAGCATGGGTTCAGGAAACTTCACTCTACTACTACTGCTCTATTGGACGGTCGACGGATTCAACATGAGAAAGCCCCTAAGAACGGTGGCCGTCGCCCTCGACCTGACCAAAGCGTTTGACTCTGTTAGCTTGGGACTGCTGTCCGACAAACTGCTGAAGTCCTCGCTGCCATCCTGGCAGAAGCGATGGATTGCAGCGTTTACTAAAGGCCGAAGGGCTAAGGTTCAGTTCCAGAATCACGTATCCGATAGCATTCCAATAGCAGCCGGTGTTCCGCAAGGCGGAGTGTTGTCCCCTGCCCTATTCAGCCTATATTGAGGATCTTCCCGAGCCACCACAGGATATAAAGATTGTTTTGTACGCCGACGACATCATCATCATGTGCCAGGACCGTGACCTGCAAGTAGCCGCTAACAAGATCAGCGCCTATCTCGTCGAGTTGAAGCTTTTCCTCGATAATATGATGCTCACAGTCTCTGCTGCAACGTCTTCTGTATCAGTGTTCACAACAAGCACCAAGGAACAGAGTGCCCACCCAGATGTCAGATGGGATGGTAATCGTTTGCCAGTAGTAAGATTCCCTAAGCTGCTTGGCCTTATACTCGATCCGTCACTGAAGTTCCACAAAAACGCGGAACAGAAACAGACAGTCGTCAAGGCAAAGCTTAATATTCTGAGAGCTCTCGGAGGAACATCATGGGGAAGCAGCCGAGAGACTATACTGAGAACCTACAGAGCAATACTTCAGCCGGCTCTGGAATATGCGGCACCAGTGTGGCAGCACCTGGTGTCAGACAGCTCCTGGAATAAGCTGCAGCGTATACAGAATGCTGCGCTTAGAATCGCTACCCGTTGTGCAAGGAGTTCTCCAATAGAACATCTTCACGCGGAGGCCTGCATATTGCCAGTTAAGGAGCATTGTGAACTCCAGGCACAGCAGATGTATATTAATGTTCTGAGACAGCCAAATAATCCGGCAAAGAGAATTATGAAGCCCATTAGAGAGAGGTCGATTAGGACGCCGTTCGCAGATGCTCCTCGTAAAGTTGGTGTACAGAGATGGGCCGACTCCAACATGGAAAGGCTTCGTCTTCTGCGCGAGGAGCACACCCAGTACGTTCCAGGATATCTTGAGAAGGCGGGGGTGAACCCTATCTTAGAAGCAGTACCGCCTCGGGTTTGCGAGTCCGAGTCTCAACTCGGCAGGCGAGCCAGATGTGCTCTCGCCTCGCTGCGCTGTGGTCACTCTATTCTGCTAATGTCTTACGCCAACAAGATCGACAGCAGCCGACCAGACGCATGCCCGGATTGTGGTGCTCCCGGACACGACACGGCGCACTTGTTCATGTGCCCGAAGAGACCTACCTCCTTAACAACAATGGACCTCTGGACGAATCCAGTGAAGGCCGCCCAGTTCCTCAACCTATGACAAAAACCACTTTGAGGCTGCAGAAGAAGAAGAAGAAAGAGGTATTAGGGCAAGAAGCTATAGTATACTATCAATATCAGAATGAAGTCCATATGATCACAAGTCCTTATTTTGGACAGTATCGAACACCGACCTATCCACAGTGAAGACCTATCCACAGTACGTTATGCTTTTTACCAATTGTGTTGACTTGACTTATCATCTCTTAGGTTAAACTTATATGCTATCATTTTTTGTTTATAGATGCATTTTATCACATTTACTTCTACGAATTCTGGTGTATATAGGTTTCCAATTAAAACTGAATCTAAATTTGAACAGATATTAGCTAATCTCAAGGTCTCCGTGTAAATTCTGGATGCTTTGACTTTTATAGAGATATCAGAATGAGCATGAGGAAATCTTTTAACTCTGAAAATAAAATCATCTGTCTTATTATACAATTTTGTGTGTATTCTATTATTATTTTTTTCTATACTAATGTCTAAGTAATTGCATTTACAGGGATTATTGTGCGTCTTTTTGAGCTCCAATACATTATTGTATATTAGTGAAATTTGACTGTCCGCAAATGTTTCATCTTTATTATGGATTATGAGCAAGTCATCCACATACCTAAAAGGTTTGAAAAGTACGTTATTTTCAATTTTGGCGCTTATAGAGTACCTATACTCCAACATGGAAACTGCAATATCGGCTGAAAATGGGCTGAAGTTACCTCCCTGAGGAACTCCTTTCGTCTGTTGAAGCACAAGTTCTCCGAAACGACAGTAACTGTTGCGTAACAGATAGTCAACGTGATATATCAAGTCTGTGATGGTATAATACCTGTAACCGCCTTTATCCAGCTCAGAATCTCGATAAAATACTCTGTACCCATTGGTAACTATCCATTCTTTTTTAGCATTTTTGCAGCAAATTTTCAAAAATTCTTTCATGTTATACAGAATAAAACTGAGTGGAAAGTTAGTGAACTTATCCGTAAAATCAGCAGAATAAACTTGAACCCCATTGGTACTCAATCCACATAATTCAGCAGCTATTTTGAAGTTGGAGATAGACCAATAGGTCTTGAGTCCACCCTTCCTTTGGTATCCCACATTGGTATAATTAATGAAATGAGTCTTGAGAAACGAGAAAATTCTTTGCAGTTCTACTGCTAATGGCTTCATGCTGCTGTTTCTTGCTCCCGTAATAAAGCTGAATCTTATGGCATCCTAATATAAATCACAAGGTGTAGGCAAAACCAAACCTCTCCAGCCGCGAAGCGGCTGGAGCGATTTCGGTGAAGCGTAGATGATGGGTAACCCACAATCTATGTAAACTTAAGTCCTGCTTTGATATTGAAAAACTTATGCTTTAAAATGGTTGTTTCTCTGTTGGCATTTTTAATAAGCTTATATGTGCCCTTCCGGTTTTGTTCTCTTTCAAAATTACCGTTTATGATATTAATTCCCAATTCTTTCATATGAGTTATGGTGTAGTATTTCTTACAAATAATCCCATAATTATTGCTAGCTTTGTCTAAAGGGCAGAAAATGAAGTGTTTCTGGTATTCTTTTATACTCTTATAAGGTATCAGGCTGTTGGACTGCCTACTGAAGGAAGTCCCTAGTAGTATTGGTTTGAGTCTTTTTCTGTACTGTTTTTTGAAGTGCAACTGCAAGTTATTTATTTTCAAAACTCTGACGGAGGCCTAATTCAAACCGTTGAAAATGACACTTCTGGAAGTGAGTTTTCAGCACCACACTACGGGGCTGAGAAGAGAGACATCGCGGCGCGGAGCGACCTTATTATGGGATACCGCATTGATAGACCGCTGCGATTTATAAGTACGGCAGCCCGCCATTAGGTCGCGCCGCGCAGCGGTGGCACTCTGCTCAGCTCCTAATGGGCAAATATGTTCCTGTAAAGCGCACACACACCTGACACATTTGTTGAAGGGCGACCGCCATTGCATGACGAACTCGTGGTTTTGAACAGCTCTCAACGTCTGAAATAGATACATCACATTGCAGCTTACTTGCCGATTTGCCACCCTTGCGCAGCCACTGAATCGCCTCTTTCACAGTACTGTAAGCATGGAATGAAATTCTCGTCCGCAGCTGCAGACAACCGTTGCAGCGGCACGCATCCCGAAGGTAATGGCGCTGGAACCACGGGCTCACAGCACGATTGTCATCGATCTGTGAGCTACGACAGCGGCTGTACGATGCATGAGAGGAGGAGGCAGATCCTTCGATCGCACTTGTAACCACCATATTCCACAGTTGCATATAGCTTTGCAGGGTTTCATAGCGAAACACAAAAAGGTGATTCACTAAGGCGTGTTTCGGTAAAAGTATGTACTCGTCGAATAAGGATCTCAAAAGAAATGAAGCTCGATAAAAACGATTACCTTTGAAAATACTCTTTGAAGAGAACTCTTTCGTTTTGATAGCCAATTCTCCGAATAACGCTCCACTGCATACAGTTAGTGAGGTGTCCAGCTCTGTTGGAGTTTCAAGAGGCACCTTGAAAAATATCACACAAGTAAAAAGTAAACCCAAAAGATAAAGGCCACCTACCGAGTATTGCAGTTCGCAGACTCGATAAATCTCTTGAACTGTTGAGCTCGCTAGTGGAGTTGAAATTTTCGAAACTAGCGCTCTGGCAGCCACGAATGTCGTTTCCCTGAGCAAGCAAACTGCTTGATTTATGTGTAAAGGATCAATCCAGATCAAAGCGCAATGAATTTCCCTATTACTAGGCAAGGGGGAAATTGGCTTGATGAGTCTCAAAATGGTCTAATACCAATTCCGCAAACCCTACCCCCACACATGAGGTGCTATAACTGCAGCACAGTTATCAATAGGGGTTTTCAGAGTGGCGTCGTAGCGAAATTCGCGGCATCGCTCCCCAGAGTGAGAGATAGTTGGCGTGGTCATGACTTGTAGCCGAATCATAATTCTGCCTCTGCGTCTCTTACCTCTTCGCCGCCGTTTTTGCAGAGGGTCAATGGGCAGATAGTAGCAAAGGAACATAAACAAATACGAAGAAGCTACGGCGGTACGGCAGCGACAGCGACAAAAAATTGGTCAAGACTATTTCCATCGGCCAGCTCGCGGCGAGGCTCTCACAGCTCGCGCACTCTTAAAGGCATCGTACGCGCTGAAAACCACTCATCGTTTTTTCGGTTCAAATGATTCTCTGGGCCCATCTAAGAACGTATGGAGAGTTTGTTCGGTTGAAAACGCCTTATTGTGACGATAACTGAGGTTGAATGTCTCAAATTCCGTCAAAAGAGGCCGGCCCTCCGTCAGTCATCTGACACAATTTGCTGTCAGCCACGATATAAGTAAATTTTCAATATCTGATACAGTGCAACTGAGGGGAAGTTGATGGAATATCCTAAACGATTACGTGAAGAATGACTTTGCTACACTCATCGGTTAACCTTTCCTTCTCCACAAATCACTTGAAAGAATGATAAACTTCATTTGATCGTGAAATTGTCGGTCAAAACAGCTATCTCTATCGATCGACTCTTCCAAAAGTCGATTCAGGCATTTTGGGTCTAAAAAGGGGTTTCAAAAGGATTTTTCGCGGTTTTTTTCAACGTAGCTGTTATATAGGGAACTATGACTCTCATTATATATGGAAAACTCGAAAACGAAATCCATCGTGAACGATGCCTTTAAAGGCACAGTACACCCACAGACATTAATTTTGAGGTTTTCATGTAATTTTGTAGAAGACCCCTCCTGTATAACACGTGCCAAATACCAGATCTCATTTCCTACAAATAAGCGAGATATAAGCGACCACCACAGGCCCGACCCCCTTCGCTCACCACCACAGGCCCGACCCCTAACAGATTTTCGAACTCGATAGCGGCTCGATGGATGGATGAATTCCAACAAGTCGTCGTTCTTCAGTCCATTACCGGACTGTCTCCTTATCCTGGCTTTCTCTCACGCAACGATTGCGAATGAAGAGAAATACAGGCCTGAGACAACTCGTCCACCAGTTTTTCACCCTCAAAATCTAGGCATATTTTAAGAGCCGTAACTCTGTTCAAAGGAGATCTTGGAAGAAATCTGAGATACCGCTGTGATCAGCGTGTGACTCTCTCCAAGATGAGCATGAAATTTAAAAATTAGTTTTTTGGGTGTCCTGTGGCTTTAAAGGCAGTGTCCACGATAAATACACTCCCCGAGTTTTTATCGGAAATAAGAACTTCGGGGGCTTAGTGCGACATTAGCACCGAAAGAACGAACGAAAAGGAGCTGGAAAGAGCCCCATACGATCCCAAAGTTGAGCTGATCCGCGCACGCAAAGCCTACTCGCTCACGCGCCACCCACTTTTGTGATAGCTGTCCACGTTTAGAGGCTCGGCCACGCCACACCCACATTTGCATTAGAGCGCGTGCGCACTCGACCTTTAATCATTGGGACACGCATTGTTTTTCTGTTCCCAGGGTGATTATTTTTCTTCGCTTTTCTCGGTTCCTTTCCAAATCACGCCCAATTTTTTTGGTTTCAGGCCTATTCGATTTTCTCCCGCCACCTGCCGTCGCACCACCTGAAGGTGAGTAGTTATCGCTATTTTTTTCGACTTAAACTGATTGCAATGTTTTTTTTGTTTTTTTCTCAAAATCTTTTTGTATGTTTTTTTCTAACCGTGCTTCATGCCGGATCTTTTTTTTTGTTCAGGCCCGACCGATTTCCTCCAGCTACCCGTCGTCGCAACGCTTTGAGGTGAGTTGTCATCATTTTTTTATTTCTCTTCGATTTCATCGCTTGTTTTTAATTCTTATTGTTTTTTTACTCTTCTCAGTACCTTTTTTGCGAAGCAATGGGTCATGCCCGAACTTTCCAAGAATGGGTTATGCCTTAAGTTCTTTCCTCTCTTTCCTTCTAGCCTTGTTTTTGAAGATTTTGTTGTTTTCTACCGTTTTTTCGTTCTTTCTAATTTTTTCCCGTTTCAGGTGCCCCGCTTCTCCTACGAGCTTCCGCCACGCCATGATCTTCCCCAAAAGGGTTAGTTTTTTTGTTGTTTTCTGCTTCAGTGCTTTCCTCCCTTTCCTTTTGATCTTTTTTAAAGATTTTGTTGTTTTCTACCTTTTTTCGTTCTTTCTAATTTTTTCCCGTTTCAGGTGCCCCGCTTCTCCTACGAGCTGCCGCCGCCACGCCATGGTCTTCCCCAAAAGAGTTAGTTTTTTTGTTGTTTTCTGCTTCAGTTTTTTCATCACTTTCCTTTTGATCTTTCTTAAAGATTTTGTTGTCTTTGGCACAATAGGGGTTGTATCGCAGGGCAGACGTCCATTTCAACCCTTCGCTGTCAGCAGCTGCTGCCAGCACCGGTATATGATTCCAGCGCTTGCTGGGAATGAAACCCTCGATATAGGCAGCAGCTGCTGCTGTTGGCTGTGAGCAGCAGCTGCTGTTGACAACGAGGGGGGGGGGGTTGAATCTGGTTCCGGACCTGTGATGCAACCCCTATTGTGCTGAAGTACTGGTTGCTCTGAGAATTTCACCCGATCGATAGTCAACCAACAGCCAGGAAATGCCTGCTATTCGCGTGATAGACGAGAGATGGTTGGGAAGTAGATGGTTGCGGCGAAATGGCCGAGAAATAGCCGCCAAATGAAACTCGCCACGTAACGGCCGCCAAATAATGCTCTCCAAGGGGTGCATGCTCGGCATGGATCCTGAAGAGACTTTACGTTCCCCATTGGAGGTTGGCGCAAACTCGGTGCATCTATGTTTTAGCATATGGCACCGAGTTTGCGCCAACCTTCAACAGTGAACGCGAAGTCTCTTCCCGATCCACGCCGACATTATATGTACAGGACGCATTCCTGGAGCATAATTTAGATGTTTACACCTCTGTCGGTTAAACTACCCAAGTTCAAGTTTGCGGTACTCGGACCCTGCCTAGCACCAGGAGGCCCCGCCCAACCTATGGAAGTTCTGGTGGCTGCTCGGCGAGCCGGTGAAGGCCGCGTCGCTTGTCGGTGTGCCTGTCACCTCTTGGTTATTTCTCGGTCATTGCTCGGCTACTTCTCGGCTATTTCGTTAACAACAGGATTTCAGCCGCGGAATATCTGAAAAACAACCAAGACGTATCCGAGAAGTAGCACATCAGGAACCCCCGTGGAGTCTGGTGAGCTCTTTCTAAAGAATTTTCTGTTTTCTGGCCGTTTTGGCCTTTCTGTTTTCTGAAAATTTTTAAAAAATTTCCGCACATCCCTGCTCCCCAAGCATCCTAGTCGTCGTGAAGGCCGCGTATGAATGGTCAATTACGCTTGATGGCCAATCATAGTATGGCTTCGCTGGGATGGGGACGCTCTGGAATACATTAGCAGAAGGCTGAGAGATCAAAATTTGCAAATAGTATCGGCTGTACAAATTGCTTTACAAATGGAGGCTTTCTAGAAACCATTTTGACATTCCTGTTGCCTATAGAAGCCTAGCCATTCAAAATCTAAGAAAAAAGTTTTTCCTATGCTGCGCTCCTACCCTACTGACGAGCCTCGAGGAGTGTCAATGCTGTATCGACAGACATGTCTTTCTATACCTGTCTAGGGTTAAGAGGCGAAACAGGTCTCCCATGCTCCTTTCTTCAACAATTTTCGGTTTTTCAAATTTCTTTTTTTTTCGCGACTTCACCATGGAACCGTTTATGGGCAGTGACAGCAAGTCTTAAACCGATTTTTGGAAATCGACTTCACTCTGTCTCTTGTGCGCTACTGCTTGTAGGTATGCTTTCAGCTTATTTCCTTTCGCCTTTGAACTGGACCTTGTGCGGAAATGATTTACAGCCTTTCGAACTTGCACTGTTGGTTCCTCTTGCCGGCGTAGTTCACGTTGGACAAACTATTGCTGGGGTAGCCGCGAAAGAGATGGCTGCGGACACCTCAGCAGCCTGCGCTGCGTCTTGTGTGCCAACGAGAAATGTGGTGATCGACTCACGCACGCGACAGGCGCGCGGGCTGCTGACTGGTCTGCAGCTATCTCTTTCGCGGATACACCCGCCATAGCTACACATCGTTTCATATATGCACCGCAATTGCGCAAACGTAAAATTACGCCGGTTAGAGGGTGACCACAGTGTTAGGGCAATCCGTGCCCACTGTATATTGTGTTCTTCAAGGAACTAGTAATCGTTCTGTGAAAACTTCCGCTTTCTCCTTTATTTCTGTCTTTTGAGTCGAAGTACCGGGAGGTTTTTCACTCGGTATTCTCTGAGAATGTAACCCTTTGTCACTGCTGGAGAAATCTTTGCTCTATCATCTGTATTCGAAATAGAATTCCATTGCACGTTGATGCTACTCCATTACTTAGGCTGCTGTGGATACAGAGGATACGAGTAAATGAGTCCAAAATCTGTTTGAGGGAGAAAGGCTGCTCATGCAGTCGGCGTGTGTGTTGAGCGGCCGCCTAGCAGGAATTTTTTCAGTAGTCTTACTCTGTCAGCTGTGAACAGCTAACTGAGCTCTTGTTTGCCTTATAGATAAAATCTCCGTTGATAAATTGAGATTAATGATTATTTGTGATTGTTTGACACGAACGGGTGACATCGCGTTGCAGTTGGAAGACAAGAATTTGTTTGGTGATCAAGATCTAGCACGCGCGCACGTCGACCGGGTGGCCCTTCCCATTTGGGAAGACCTTATATTTTGACTCAGCCCATGTTGCGAAGAAAGTTACAATATGCTTCACGAGAATGGTTAGTAGTAGAGTTGCATAGGTGCACTCTAAGGCTACAATATTTCGTGTCCGTGAAAGCTAACCCAACACAAACTACGTACGCTCGATGAACGGAGATGACGATTTTCTTATTAGTGATTTTCAGGCTTTTCTAACGGAGCGGCAGATCATCACCTCTTGGGACAGCGACGAAGCAAATGAGATTTTTATGATCGTTTCAGAAGCTCCATTCGTGTTTGCGTTTTTCCATAAATTTATGCGTTTCTGATGTGTTTGTTTCATGAAGCATGAGAAAATTATAGGGAAAAGTTAAGAAGGATTTTACTACGGTCCGAAATTTCACACCGGCATGCACAGTACGTATAGATACTACCTAGACTCTAGTTCATTGAAATTGTAAAGCCCCTTTCATGGTTTTTTACCATCCGACGTCGGACATCGTACTCCGCCGCACCGCATCCGACCGCAGTGCGAAGCAAGTTGCGGTGAGCAACCGTCATTCCCGACCGTTGAGTGGAAAGCAACACCAGTGGCCCGGACAGCAACAGAAGCCGACTTGAAGATTGGGAACACGAGCCGAACTGTCAGGCGACTAGGGGCCGAGAATCGCCTGAGTAGCTCGCAGGCGACGGTAATGCAATTCTAAATATTTTATTTGAAAAAGAAAATTTATTCACTGAGAATTTGAGAATAATTCTGTTCGTCCATACCGTGCGAAAATGTTGCAAGTGTGCCGTTCCCGAAAAAAACACGAAAGACGGCTGAGCATCATGGGGAAGGTTCGCTGTGTATCAGCTCCTATAAATGGTTGCAGACGGGGAAAGGAGGTCGGGAAATCTGCTGAGAAAAGCGGGGTCAAAGTCATCTGACGTGAAAAGTATGTAGACGGCTGCGATTATAGTAACGGGCTGTTGAATGTAAACTTCGGGTAAGCTATGCGCAAACCGTATGATTTTATATGATGCCGAAAATCCTTTTATTACTCCTGGAATCTTCGACGGCTGTGCTGAAATCCACGCGAAACGTTGGATCTTTACAAACTGCCCAAAGATTGTAAGCAAAGGCAAAACATATACTAAAGAACTTGGATTTCGTTGGGTCCGAGACATTTTCATGTTATGGAGAATGAATGAATATTCTATGGAATACGTCTGACTGCGAGTGTCTGAGCTAAGCTCAGTTGTTTCTTCCCTCCAATTGTGTGCTGCCTTCTTTTTTCATGTGTTTGAGCCATTTTTCTCACTTTCGCTTTCGTAGACTCATTGGTTTCTTTTTTGAACCCACACTGGTATCCACAACGACTATTTAAAACTTTTTCAGGAAATCAGTCCACTTCTGGGACAGAACATGTCGTCGAATTTTCCATGTAACTGTAGTCTAAGATAAACCCTATTACTAGAAAACTTGATTCGTCTTGGTTCATGGCTAATCCAGCATATGAAGAGCATAAACATGGTTTGGTCCGTGGCTTGTTTCCTCAAGAAAAAACATTTAAATCTCGCCTGCGGCTGGCAAGCTAATCGATTTAGGCCGAGAGAAGAGAGCAGCTAATCAGCTTACCATACCGGCAGCCGCGGTTTGGATTTCAATTTATTTTCTTGAGGAAACAAGCAATAGACCTAGCTGTACGTAAATTCTCTATTTTTTGCTGAAAAAACTGAATGCAGTGACTTTTTCTCAAAGACAGGTGAGTTTACGATCAGGAAAGAGCTACGTGAAAAAATGTAACTCTCTTTACAAGTCAACTACCACTAAGCACGATTTACGCAAGTACTAAAACTAAAAATTTTCCAAGCGCATATAAGTAAAAGCGGTCCATCTGGAAAAGGTAAAAATACTTTCGGAACGACGATGGCTCTTTCCGGTTAGTCTGTGAAAGCCGCACTTGCTTCAAATAATGAAAAAGAGATAGATAAGTGACTTCTTCAACACAGAAAACATGTCATGGTGGTGGATCTGAAAATGTTAAAAGAACTCAAAAAATGAATGCAGAATACAGTCATAGTTATGAAATTGAGTGAACCAAAAACTGTATATGTGACCTTTTTTGAGCACTACCTCAATACCAAAGTTATATTGAAGAAACACTGCATTCGGTTTTTTTTTTCATGTAAAAAAAGAAAATAGCTCACTTATCAATTTGAAACCCACTTATATCTGAAATTGAGACGAATAAATTTTTTTTGGCCATAGAGAACGTCTGAGACTACATTTGAAATGAGAATTAGAAGACTTAATCTCGATAAGATATTAAAAAATTGGGAAGAGCAGCTAGTTACCGGAAATCTACTGAATAGGGGCTGTGGATACCAGCGAGAGCGGATAAAATCAACGACATAGGCATACCAAAGCGAGAATACGATGGAAACTTGATCAAAACGTTCGAAAAAAAAGAACTCAGCACACGATTGGGCGAAAATAACAGCTGAGCTAATCAATGATGATGGTCGAACGGTGCATCACTATCAAATGCGGAAATTCGTCCCAACCAGCAGTCCACAGGTAGACTCGTCCACCGTCTCTGCCATGGAACATTTTGAAACTCCGAAATCTTCAATTATATGACATTTTTTCGGGGTTTTTCCGACCTTATCGTTTTGAACACGTGCCAGAGATAACTTTTTCACGAAAAACTAAAAGACGATTTTTATCGTGGACACTGCCTTTAAAGCGCATCGGACGGCCCCGTCGCGCGGCACTGTTTTTTTGTAGCATCCCCCCCCCACCCATCACTCACACCGTCTCGGCGACAGCGAGTTTTGCTGCGACGCCACTCTGCCAGGCCCTAATACCTTTCAGGTTTCGATTTGAAATTCACACTTCATTAATGACCGATTCCTTGCAATCATCTCTAAACGAGGTGAACTATAGCAATTCACTTACAACAACGTCTGATCCTGTGAATGACCGAGCATCTTCACAATTTCCAGCACGAGTGGCTCTGGCTTCACGTGAATTTGCAGCAACCGAGCAAGTGCGCCTTAAAATTGAGCAAATGTACATCCCAAAATGTACGGCGGAACACACGAGATCTAACCGCCAGCGACAAGTCGCACAGGACGCGACGATGGATCTTGTAGCGCTTTGAGGAACGTCGACTGTAGTTGAGGAAGGAAAGGACGGAGCAGTACACTGACCTGTAAAGTCGATCGCAAGCCTCCAAGCCCAAATTCAACGAAAAGACATTCGTCGCCCCCATAACGAACCTTATCCAGGAGCTTGCTAAGTGTCTCGAGGACAGCCAGCTTCACATTGGGTGGATAACGATCTCCAAGCACTCGAACCAGTGGGCCGGTGATATTGACCACATGCGGTTTCAGAGCAATCAGATCGGATACAGAGACAACCTGACCGAGGGCTTCTCCAGCCAGAGCTTTCAGTTCTACCCCACCTGTAACAGAACAATTTACGCACGACCTTCGATAAATACCTGAGAATCAGGTCTTTTTAGGAACATCGCAAATGATGTACCACGCAACCAAAACATACCCTGCAAGATGGATTCTCTAAGCATCGGTAGAAGCGGCTGCAGCGCTTTTGGATGCGCAAATCCAGGAATAGTTTGGCCTTTCGACTGTGCAATAACTGAGTTCAGCGCCTTCTTCACCACATGTATAGTTTCCTGCAAGAAGAAGCGGCTTGATCATATCCAGTGTAGAAAAAAAAACAGGTGAGCAAATTATTTAGACACTGGTCAGAGACGCACGAAGGAAGCGGCATTGCAGAAGGTGAGGAGACACAACCCGTTTCGCCTGGTATAGGCAGGCTCTACGCTACACCCCTTAGGGAAGCCGCTGACTAACTGCTACAGATGAGGAAAAAACTTCTTTTTTTATGTTGTCAGTTATTAATGACTAAGACAGACTGTCACAATCGAAATCACTACAATGACACCGACTTTGAACCTTCAGGCCCCCGTCATAGTCGGTGGATCTACTGAGTCCCACCGGGCCGATACGCACCGAATTCGTGGGAGACGGGTGCAAAAAAATCAACCCACTGAGTCCGACTGCGACAGTCTGGTGCCCACCGCAATCCCCCGGTCGATACTGATGGTTCTCATGTGTACAAGGGCGGGGCCAATGCACCGACTGAGTCCCGCTGCGTCCCAACTGAAATCATCCTCATCCGACCCGGTCGATATAGGAGTTTCTCACGTGATTTGGGTGCATTTTCTTCGGCCGACTGCGACCTGCCGCATCCCGACTGTCGTCGTCTGCGCTCTGCCCCACCTACTTCTGCCGCTGACTACCGATTGAGTGTTTCGCAGAGAAACTGGGTGGCGCTGGGGGCAACCGGACTCAGTCGGTTGCAGACGGTCGAGAACGGGTTTTCCGTCGCGGACTCATTCGGACTCAGCAGGTTTTCCGACTGAGTCTGACGGGGGGGGGCCTCAGTGTCATTAGCTAAGAGTGACCTGGTACTGATCTAGACAATCCACAATCCACAGTGAAGATGTGGGTAATGGCGTAAATAGTCGACTGAAAGTTGGATGACGCACCGTGGTTATTACAAATTGTGATATCGTGTCATGCGTGGCCATAGTTTCGGAGAAATAAACTATAATTTCAACAACCACGTTCTGAGTTGATGTCTCGGCAATCAGAAACCCAGAAAAATCTCGAAATTCTGGATTATTTGTCGGTCAACATATTGGGATCACTCAGAGAACTAACACGTTAACGAATAAGGAAAGTGCTTCGGTTAGCGACCAGGTTGCAAAACTGTGCGGAATGTTTCGGGATGAGAATGCGGTCCTGCGTTTCGGATCGAGATTGCAACGCGTTGATGTTGCAGGACCTAAATCATCCAATGCTTGAATTGAGACAATGGTGTGAGAGACAACAGTAGGAAGACTCTCTCTATTACTGCACACTTTCCTACAGCAAGCTTTGCGACAGTCGTCAGACCGCGAGGATCGGCATACTATATCTATTAGATGAGGATCAAGGTCAGAATAGATCCCAGTAGAACGAAGAAAACGACATACTCGCTCTTAATTTTGGAAAGCGCGTAGAATACAGAACCAAAAGAGCACGGCAAGTTACAGAGAGGCCCCGCTCCTACGCGACAGCCAAGGGAGGGTGAAGACTATCTTCGACACAGCTCATTTTGACTATGACAAGGTGTTCTGTCTTTTAAAAAACTATCTACAGATTCTTTGAATGTGCAGAAATAAGCTGAGAGTACTTCGCCAGACGATGAGACGACACCACTACAACCCTACAGAGCACAACAAAATCTTGCGTGTTTCCTAGGCCATGAAAAGGAAGGCTTGAAGCGAGCCACCGGGGCTGCAATAACATCTACTGCCATAGCCTACACTACATCCAAAAAGGCATTTCATTTTGCCAAGGAATTTCCACTCGTGATTGCACGATGAAGGCTTGTGGAGCTCGTTAAGAAGCGAGAACACCTACAGGTGTGACTAAGCAGTTCGCTGTTAACATGAAACACGATCTGTTGAGAAAAGTCATCGACGAAAACCTCCCGATCTCACCTCTAACAGATGATTACACAGGAAACGGAATTAAATAGAGTTTTTTTTCACTGAGACCTGCATCTCCTGTCAATCGTTTAATACCTAAGTTTTTTTTTCACTGAGAACTGCATCCCCTGCCAATCGTTTAATAACTATTCGTCTAGCTCTTGTGGAAGTTCAAAATAAGTTCGCACGTGGCATCTTGCATGTCTCATGGGAACGCCTAACTTCATCAGATTCCTAGACACAGCAATCTGGACTCTCGATGAGTCTTTGGGCATTCTTTATGAATCGTCTAGTCTCTCTTTCTTGTGACGGGTGTGATGTGGCTTCCCTGATGACCGGTAGGATGCAAGGCATCTACGAATTATTGAAAGATCAGCTGCCGAGATGTCGTACGTTCGTGCCGTGGCAGTGTGGAGGAAAGAAGACCACCTCCGTGCAAACCGACGTCAATCCCTCCGCGGAGAGGGTTTTTGTCATGGGAGAGGTGCTGGCTGGCCGCAGCTCTCCTGAAGATCTTACTGCAAAGAGCCGGCGTCGAGAGGAACCGAGGACCCGCGAAGAAGAAGTACCCATGTGCCACATGCGACAGAGATGTCAATTGGTATGGAACCAGCGTCCAATGTTTTGGATGCGAAAGGTGGGTGCACTTCTCTTGTTCGGGTCTCAGCTCTGTGAGGCACCACGATTCTTCCTTTCGTTGTATTGTGTCTCCTCCTCCAGTAACTCAAATTCCTCATCTACCAACCGCCCCTCTCTATTGTACATATCAATCTCAACGGCCTTCGCGCCAAGCTTTCTGAATTATCCCTCTTTGCCCGTTCTCATCACCCGGATGTTATCATGGTTCAGGAAACCAAACTCTCTCCCTCTGCTACCTCTCGACATCCAAACATCCCGGGCTATACTGCTTATCATACTCCTAGGTCATCTCAGGAGGCGGAGTCTCTACTTTTGTTCTGTCGTCTCTTCCCTCTCACATCATTCCAAACACTCCAGTGGATGGCACTCTCCTGAGTACATCCCATCCATCTACCTCTAAAAACTCCACTTTCTCTTTTCAATATATACATTCCTCCTCCTACATCCTGTCCACCAACCTACAACCCTATCCTCTACTCAAGCAGCTGTATGACTGCTCTCTATCTCCCTCAATTGTCTTTGCGGTGACTTCAATGCTCACACATTCTGCTCATCGCTTGACTCTGATGCTAGAGGAAATGACGTCGAAGAATGGGCGGAGGAGTGCGATCTGGTTATCCTTAACGATGACCAGCCCACTCGTCTCCTTCCAACGACCGATCAACTAGCCCAGACATCTCCCTTGTCTCTTCTAATCTCTCTAATGCCTGCTCTTGGTCTACATCCACAACTCTTTCCAGTGATCACATTCCGGTCTTTGTCAATATCGATCTCTCTAACTCTCTTGCTCCTATACAGGTGTTCGTCATCGTTCTTATCTCAATTTAGGCCTTGCAGACTGGAGCCTGTTCAGGAGGTTGCACCCGCCAAGCGGCCGAATATCCGTGGAATGGCAATGTACACCAGAAGGAGCGCCACTTCTCTGATGCCATCCGGAAGGCGATGAAAGCTGCGATCCCTGAAGGTCGTGTCAAGACCTTCTTTCCCAATGTCACCAGGGAGACACTGCAGAAGATAAGGACAAGGGACGCAAAGAGAGCTGCTGATCATCTTGACCCAGACATTGCCGAGCTGGATAATGAGATCAGGATGGACCTTGATAGGCACAAGAAAGAATCTTGGGAAAAGTTCACTGAGAAGATGAACTTCAGGAGTGATGCTGCAGCAACGTGGAAGGCTTTGAAAAGGATCTCCGGAAAGTTCACCTCCGCCAACAATTCCACGATTGAATTCGACGGCGGAGTCTTTAAGTCAGGGAAAGAGGCCGCAAATGCTCTTGGGAAGCATTTTTTCATAACTAAAACAAAAGAGAGAAGCAGAATAGAATAACTGTTCGGGAACTCTGTAAATTGCCACTTATGGCTGAAGATGATGCAGTCACGCCCGCTCAGGTCGAGAAGGTTATCAAGGAAATAAGTAACTCGAAGGCAGTAGGGCCAGATGGTTTGCGAGCCCAGCAGTTCTAAAGAGACTGCCAAGTGAACTACTACCCCTGCTCGCTGACGTCATTAATACATCGTTTCGGACCTGTACATTACCTCAAGATTGGAAAGTAGCACGCGTCATCCCATTGCCTAAGCCGGGTAAATCACCATCCACGGCAAAAGGTTACAGGCCAATCAGTCTTCTCTCACCCATTGCCAAAATTGCGGAAAATTGGCTGTGGAGGAGCTCTTGAACACAATAGCAAAAAGCATCAACATGGTTTCCGTAAGCTACATTCCACCACTACGGCCCTACTGGAAATTGTGAGCTTATGTTTTGGACGGCTTCAATGCCATGAAACCTCAGCGAACTGTAGGTGTAGCCCTCGATCTAACAGAAGGCTTTTGACACTGTAAACTTGGGCATTTTGTCGGAGAGCCTGTTAAGGTCTACCATTCCGCCCTGGCAGAAGCGGTGGATAACCGCATTCACCAAAGGACGTCGGGCAAATGTGCTATTTCAAGGGCACGTCTCCAATAGCATCCCACCGCCGCCGGCGTACCACAAGGAGGAGTTTTATCGCCTGCTCTTTTTAGTCTGTATATTGAAGATCTACCCGTTCCATCCCAAGACATCAAGGTCGTTGCATATGCGGATGATATTACTATACTATGCCGGGATCGCGACATAAATGTAGCTGCCAGTAAGATCAATGACTACTTGATCGAGTTGAAATGTTTTCTCGATAGCAAGATGCTTACGGTCTCTGCCGCTAAATCATCCGTCACAGTCTTTTTCCACTGTTCCCTGCGGAGCACAGTGCTCATCCCATGGTGAAATGGGACGAAACTCGCCTGCCGGCCGCACGCCCGATTCCTAAGCTGCTCGGACTCGTGTTGACCCTTCGCTGAGGTTTCATAAGAACACTGAGCAGAAGCAAGCTGCAGTGAAAACAAGACTTAACGTCCTACATGTGCTCTCGGCGGAACGTCCTGGGGATGCAGTAAAGAAACGATCCTGACCACGTACAAGGCCATCGTACAGCCTGCCCTGGAGTATGCTGCACCAGTCTGGCAGCATATCGTGTCGGACACATCCTGGTCCAAGCTGCAGCGCATCCAAAATGGAGCATTGCGAATCGCAACAGGCTGTTCTAAAAGCTCTCCAATAGAGCACCTACATGCCGAAGCTCGCATCCTGCCAGTTAAGGACCACTGCCAACTCCACGCACAACAGCTGTACATAAACATTCTGAAGCAGCCAAATCATCCGTCGCGAAGAGTATTAGACCCCGTGAGAGAGAGGTATAAGAAAGCCGTTTGCTGATGCTCCCACGAAAATCAATATACAGAGATGGACTAACGCACAACAAGAACGCCTCCGTCTCTTACGTGCTGAGCATACCCAATTCCCGTCAAGGATCACTTATGCAAGACCGCCGTAAACTCCATTCTCGGAGTCGTGCCGCCTGAGGTCAGCGAAACCGAGATGGAACTCGGTAGGCGTGCCAGGTGCACCCTTGCCTCGTTGCGCTGCGGGCACCCCCATGCTTATGTCTTATTTACATAAGATCGATAGCAGCAGACCTGACGAGTGCCCGGATTGTGGTAATAAAGGGCATACTACTGCGCACCTTTTCAACTGCCCGGATCAGACCGACATCGTTAACAACAGTAGATCTGTGGACGAATCCGACGCTTGTGGCTCAGTTCCTCAGTCTATGACAGAACCCTCTCTGTGGCTGCAGAAGAAGAAGAAGAATTGAAAGATCATATTTAACCAGCAACAAAATTTCGGGACACACAAGGAATGATCTGATGTTGTTGGCGGAGCTCACAATTTGACCCTTGTGATCACGGCGCAGGAGGATATGCGTTGAATCTCATCCAAACACTTGTTATGAAGGAGTACTTCCTATTCGGTCCGGCAACCAGGATTACTGGGAGATCTACATAACCATCTGTAGCAGAGGAAATTAATCTCGGGTTCCTTCAAATGACGATGCTCCACCGTGTGCGATGGGTTGCAGGTTTTCAGTCATGAGTAAACAACATCCTCACGAGTTGACTGGTGGTACTTGTAAGTCTCAGACGACTGGAACAGAATTCAGATGTCACACCGCAGGTGCGAAGTCAAGAAAATGTAACATAAAGCGTAATAAATGACGCCAGTACATTTGTTATTGTGGAACACGTGAACGCAGGCCTCCACCACTTCGCTACATTTTTTGAAACTCTTCTCCAAACGAAGAGAGCCTTTCAGTAGATTTCACACTCAATTGCGAGGTCTGAAAAAGAAGTACAGCACCGAGTAAATTTTCTGCAAACGTTTTGTTGCATTTTTTTTTGCTAGCACAGAGCGCCCCATCGCCACAACTCACTTCAAAATCGACGGAATGAATTTTCAGAGTTTTCATGTTTCTGTTAGTGAAGCGAATGCAATGAAATGTTAAACGTCTTTCTGACTCCGGTGTTTCATCGTAATACTTGTATTTCTTTCTGTGATTCCCAATGACCACAGGTCGAAACGTGTCACATTTCTCTTATGGTGACCGTATGATCAGTTCAGTATGAGGGATTTTAGTGTGGAAAAAACTACAGTTTTTGATTGCTTTCGGGTATTGACTCAGTTATTTCGTATCACTATTGTATGGTACTCATTGAAAGCTGTTCAAAAATAGCATCAAAATTGAATTCGTAGTATTCTGAAGCAAGTTATGGTTATGTGGCGCTTTGTGCGAGCGAAGTTGCCGCAAATCGCCGTTTTTGCGAGAAAAAAATCTGCTCGGTAGGGTAGGAGAGAAATTTTGAACATGATGACGGACCGGGGGCCTGCGGCCCCCTACCCGCCCCTAAGGTTGCGCCCCCCCCCCCTCTGTGATCGCCACACCGTATGCCTGAGCCTGGTGTAAACCTAACCCAGGAATACGAAGCAGTTCTTAGAAACCTGAAATCGTACTACCTGCATCTCCTTCTGGTCAAGACCTTGAGCGACACCGATAGCTGCATTGATAGCGTGGTCAACAATTTGAGCATTAGCAGATATGTACAAGTGCAATAAACCAGGAAATAAGTCAGACACCAGATAATTGAGAGAAACCTGATAAATGGTAACTTTTAGGGAAAATAAAGGAAGGTGAAGCTCATACAACTTACTCCACTCTTCACGATGTAGGTGTGAAGTAGAACAATAGCCGGTACGTTCCCCTTATTAGCTTGCTTCAGCAAATAGTCTACAAGTACGGGAACTCCCTCCTCATCTGTTACTGCTATGACAACCTTCTCACAACTGTCAATCATCTGCAAAAAAAAACTGATACAATCGAGGATAAAATACCGGCTTATTTGAGAAAATTCTACCGGATCATACTGATCGTTTGTCTGACAGGCAGATAGAAGTGCATCCAGTACCCGAGGAAGTTGCCGAGATAACGAATTCCCTGGAGTGGATAGATTGTTGAAATGGAAGAAAAATGCACTTGACTGCTACAACTAAACTTGACCGCGTTTGTTAGGCCAGGATCATACTTCCAGCGACGAGCGACGCAATGCTTAGGCCGGGATCATACTTCTAGCGGCGAGTGACGAGACGCAATGCTTACCACCAATATTGACTGAGAATCGATATGCGCGAGATGCATTGTCGCTGTCGCTGGTCGCAAGAACTATGAAGTGAGTCACTAAACGTTTGAGCACATTTACAAGCAGCGCACACAAAACATCAAGCTGGTTTACCACTAAACTTCAAACTCTTTCACACAAATTCAGGGGTTAAAAAACAAGCCCTTTTCCAAAACGATTTTCACCCGGAAACGGAGAGCGCCAAAACGATCTCACGCGCAAACCTAAAACCGGTATACCAGGATGGACCAGACTGCCAAAAAAAAACGAGTAAAATCATAACTCTCGCGCTTTTCTAACAGCTCGTTTTTTTATTTTTTCCTTTTTTTTCGAAAAAAAAAAACTAGCTGAAAAACGGCAATTGGAAGAAGAATATGCCAAAATAGCCGAAAGACAAAAATCGGAAACCGGATATGCAAGCTCATCCCTAATGTCCATCGTCAGCGCTGCACTACTATGGAAGGCGCGCGCAAGCTACCCCGAAACCACGCTGGTAGAGCACTGGCACCAACACGATGGCCGACCGATGGGAAGTCCTATCGCTCCAGCAACAGGAGGTACACCAATTTTCCCCCTCTTCATGCCATTTGTTGGTGCACTATTTATTGCTAGTGTTCATCCTGACATCTTGACGCACAAGCAGATACCACTCTGGCTTACACTTACTCCACTACCGATCTTCGAAACGCTGAATCAAACCACTTTTTTCATCTTTTATGGTGGTGCATTTTCTTTATTCCTCTACAGATTTATAGCCCCCGCTTCGATTTTCAAACAAATTGTCGGCACAACAAAGAACAGAATTCGCAGCCAAACGGCTGGCTCTTTTAGAATTTTGGACTTGAACCTTGAAATATTCAATTGGCATCGATTCGCTATACCTGCAACGGATGCCAGGCTGCAGAGGGCATGCACATTGATCGGAGGCCGAGTGAGACGAGGCAGCAAATACGGTAGCATTTGTCTGAAATGTCACAGAATCCAAAATGAATGTTGAACGACTGAGCAGACACAATCCGTATAGTGCAGAACCTGCTGTTCTGCTTCATGATCTCACACAAACCAGCCAGAACGTCTTCCTTCTCAGGAGTCAGTTCCTCAAGTAGAGGAGTGATGATTTCATCCAAAGCTTCGTGACCAACCATCTGCAATAGTTCTCGTTCTAGTCGGGGAATTCGGTGGGAGACCTCAATGGGGAAAAACGTTCAAGCGAACCTGATAGAGCACTGAGAATGTGTCAGCGGCAGCTGTGCGAACCAGTGGAATAGGATCACATATTCCATTGCGGACAGGCACCACCAAAGAGTCAAGATAATGGCTAAGCACATCCTAAAACATAGCGCATCTCTCTCTCTCATTTACAATGATCGTCAATGCGGACAGAGACTGACCTTGGTTATGTTGTCCATTATTTCATGCAAGGCAATGGCAACGCCTACGCGTTTCTCCACGTCATCAGACTTCTGATTGGTCTCCAAAATAGGTAGAACCTTGAAACGGAGGTTTACGATTATGTATCATTGTATAATACAATTAGGAAATCTTTTTAGAGGTTTCCTCTCCTATGCGTCGCAAAACATTCGATTGTCGGATAAAAAATGACCATTTTCTTAGAAACCATTTTTTACCCGTTCGGCTAAGCTCTTTTGGCAACGGGTAATATAGTATTCGGAAGCAAATTTCTTCCTCTATCTTACGTAGTGTGCCGCATCCTGTAAAACGCAGCCACTTTGGAGATTGCCCCTCTAACTTTAGCTCTGCCCAGTTAAGAAAAAATGATTTTTCAAGAAAGGTCATTTCTAATCAGACAGCTTGATACTAACCTCAACGATGATTTTTTCGCCCATCTTACGAACAAGTTCACCCAAACATCTCGCACCCATCTGCTGACGCTCCTCACATGTTGACGCCAAGGAGTCAACTACCTAAACAAAGAGTAATCGTGTTTTTTTACACAGAGGAGAATGCAAATGAGCCTCGCTGACCATCTCGAATAGCACTTTCATTATCTCCTTTAGAGTACGAGGAGTATTTGCAACCACAATCTTCCAGACATGGCCAGCCGCCTGTCGAACCACCAAAGCAACATCCGATCTGAAAAGAGCATCATGAAACTTCACTCAACAAACGATACGTCGTTATGAAACGAACCTCGCCAGATAAAGCCCTGCCAAGACATGGTCACGGCACTGTTGTCCAAGAGCTCGAACAATGCTCTTCCCTGCATGTTCCATACCCATCGTGTCATCTTCATTGGCTGTTGACGAGGTACTTTTACCGGATACTCCTGAACGAATGCAGCTAAGTGTTCGCAAAAAAAAGTATCATCTCGTCCCATGTCTTCGCTAAAAAAACTCGTTATCTGCAAGACGACTATGGCAAAAATGGGATGACCCCTGCAAACGGTTGAAAATACTATTAGAAAACCTCTTATTCAACCAAAACAGGGTCGGGTAGCTTGCCCCACGCATCAGCACAGAGAAAACTAGAGTTCAGCGGTGGCGTGGACTGTGAAATTTCCATTTGAGGTCAACGCGAAATCGTGCATCGGATCGGTGTTTTCTGACAAAGACGTAGAGATTGCGCACCGCATACATAAGCTCGCAGAGACACAGACTGCTTGGAAATACGCCGATCCAACAAACGATTCCGCGACAACTGTACCTGATCAAATCTAAGCTGTAAAACTCGAAATTCTCATAATTTCTACGCGTGATAAAGCGGAGGTTAGAGACAGCGAGAGACCGAAAGGCACACGGAGGCTACAGCACCGGGCGCGCCGCCCGCGCAGTGAGTGATGAGCATTTAGATTTTTTTTACAGAGGGTATGACTACTTTGGCTGATATCCTGTTGTCTACCCTCTATAAAACGTCGAAATTCACATCGTTCGAGGCGCGAGTCGCGCGCGCGACGCCTCGGCCTCCGTCTGCCCTGCGCTCTCTCACCGTCTCTAACCTCCGCTCCGCACCAGCATGCGTAGGATCCAAGTGAATTTCGCAGTTTTATAGCCAGTACATGACGAAGGTGGGCTGCCTCAGCGATCCACGGTTCTGATCCACTTCTCAGATTTTCAATGTTCTCTTTTAATTGCAGTCAACAGATGATTTACTCGCGGAATCGAAACGTAGAGTAGGTGTTGAACACATGAAAGGAAGGAACCTGATATGTTGAACAAGAAATCTCCGATCAACTGCACGGAAGCGTGGCGGATTCTCCAGTTCTCATCGTGAAGAGCATTTTGGAGCTGCGGCAGAAGCAAGCGACGAGCGTGCGAGCAGTACTGTGCAATAAGGCGCTGACCAGCCTTGAGTGCAGAAGTACGTACGTACCTAAAATGATTACATTAGAAACGCATGACAAGGAATGCGGCAGAAAGGCGCAAGCGAACGGATACAGCGGAAAAGCGGCCTTGGGTGGAAGTTACTAGTTTAAATAGAACATACTCGTTCTCATCGGCTAGAGCCTTGAGTATGGGAGGCACGATCTGTGGAAGGTACGGCAGGAACTGCTCGCCAAATACCATGGGCAGATAAATGTACATCAAAATGTAACCATCTCGGGTCTCAGCGCTGACCTGGAGAAAACATTTCTAGCTTCGCGTCCAGTGATGAGCAACCAGCAGTTCTCACCTCTGTACTCTCCGTAGCTGTAATGATTTCAGGCATAACGAATTCAAGCTGTTCAGAGCCAATACCGGCCAGCACCTCACAAAGACCCTGGGCAGCGCCAGAACGGTCAACTGTTGAGTGTGGAGAGACCTGAAAAAGGTACGGAAAAAAGCCTCTCGCAATTTTAAGTCAATGTTCACCATACTGCCCTGGCTAAGGACACAAAAGAAATTGAGTGGCTACCGCGCGACAACGGTAGGAAAAACCGTGAAAATTTTGAATCACTCTAGCAAACCCGAAGCTAAGAGCTTCAAATGAGTCGCAAAATAACTGCGAAATTAGCACTGATTAGGGGTAGGTCTAATCAACAGTGGATATCAAAACAGCACTTGTTTCAAAGAGCCTACGAACTAACATCGAAGCCGGAAATTTCCTTGCTAAAGTGCCATGACTACTCTAGACATTACACGACAAGTCAGCGCTCAGTTTTAACTATCGTCCGCTCACGTACGGTTCATGGTTTTCCCGACTGGTGATTTTCTTCACAACTATTGCAATTTTGATAGCTTTCCAACACGTCTCTTACTATAACCACCTAACATGCGAATGAGGAGCAAAAACTCGAAAACGATTTTTGTTGCGAACGCTGTCTTCAGATCCGCCACGGTTAACTTTCATACCAGTTTCTCCTTCAACCACGGCACGATACTTCCGCGAAGTCTTTCGCTTGTCGCACCCGTCGATTTCGCTACAATTGCACCAAGAGCACGCGCGGCTACCGTTCGAATCTCTGGCACGGGATCCAGAAGCGATTTTTGCAAACCTGGCACCAAATCGCACATGTATGGCTCCATATCCTGAAGATGTCAAAGATCAGTTTACACAAACAAGCAGCGGTCGTGACAGATTGATTACCTTGTGTTCAGTGAGTGTATAGATGTTCGCAATAATCTGTGCCGCAACTTTTCTCGTCTCACTGTTTCTATCCTCGAACGCTCGTCGGACGACTGGCATAATAAGCGCAAGAGACGGCGCATCGATATAGTGGATGAACTTCGTGTTGAGAACGGCCTAGAACGATGATTTAACATACGTTCTAACCTTCGGGTTCTGTAGGTTCATAGGAGACTATTCTATTTTTTTATTTGTCATGCATTTTACATCGTCCAGAGATTCATACTAGAATATTACCTATGATGAATCATTCAACACCTGCGTCGTAGATCTCACAGTAAAATACTGGCCTTTGCTTTCTGCAAGTGGATAGCCTTGACTGGAGAAAATCTCCCCCCCCCCTTGCCATGTATCTCGCATCACACAGAGATTCATACACAAAATGTAAACGAATGACAAGGAATTTCAGTGGACTCTTTATATGTTCGGCCTTTTTGATCGTCTCAAGAGATTCATGACTTACAAGGCCACGACAATCAATAATTAGCACATGAATAAGTAGGTACAACTAGAAGGGCATCAACTATCTGAGCCTAGGTTTCCAGCGATTCAAGTAAAGCCGTCTTCACCAATGTGGCTCCTCAATCCAAATTCATGGAACCTTCAACCCTGGACACCTTTTTTTTGGAAAGCTACGTATCCTCTATTTCGAAGCCAAATTTATTCTCATACCTCGCTTGCGCGTGCTAAGCGTGGAGAGAGTCAGCGAGAAAGGCGCGCGCACGCGCGCGCGATCGACGGAATTAAATTTCACTCCGAGATAGAGGATACCTTGCATGGTTTACCTGTAAAGCGTAATTCGTTTTGTTTGCAGGATCCAGTAAACCAGCCATTAGTTGGTTGGTGACACCCAGAATTTCTGGATTCCTTATAACACTTGCAATCTGTCTCAAGGCTTTCTCACCACTTCGTTGGACCTAAACACATTATTAGTCTTTATTGATAGAATCCTGAGAAGACCTATTGGAAAAGGCACCTTTGAGGAGGAGTCAGCCAACACATCAATTAGTTTTGGAACTATGCTGGGTAGACATGCTGACAACTGCCGAGGAGCACAGTAGGCCATAGAGCCAAGCAATTCAGTCTGCAAAAAGTGAAATGAAATAAAATGTAATTTGGAGCAATGATGTAGTGTGGCGAGAATCTATTACCGCTGCACACTTAGTTCGCCACGATTCGTCCTCGAGTGCTGTAAGTAAGGATGGAAGGACCAGCTTCGTGCCGTGAGGAGACATCGATGACATCATTGCAACAGCAGTATCCTACGAACAAAATTTGTGGAAAAATATTATGGCCAGCTTTCGAAACTGAGAAGTAATGAAAACAGAACAATGCGCACCAAATTGATAAAATGGCCAAAATTCAACAGACACTCGGGTTGGACACTCAACGAGGAATGGTTCATCGAATCGGTACATTATGCTTTTATGTACCTACAGGGTGATTCTTAAATATGGTGGCAAACTTTCGGATCTTACGCGCACAAATAAGAGGTCGATAATCACCTTGTATAGCTTGTTCTTCTCATCAAACCTCTCCCTCAAAGCGCGAAATGGATTTTGAAACGAATCGTGAGCGCAAGCCTAAAGGATCCCCGATTTTCAGAGTAGAACTCGTCGCTAAGCTGGCTTCGATAATTGTTCCTCTTTCCCGCATATGACCGTGAAGAACTGATTCAATGGGGCATTTTTGAAGCAGAGGGTGTCTATTCCAAAACGTAGCCCAGCTGAAGTCCTTGAACCCGCTTATAAAAGAACGCGAAAGCAAGATGCCGAAATTCAACATTGGGGCAGGAGGTGTCCAGAATAGCTGATTTCGTCCGTTTTTCGTTTCCCAGACATCAAGGCGTCAAACTTGAACCATATGTGCGCATGAAGATTATCTACCTATCTGTACACATTTTACCAAGCCTTTTCCGAAAAAAAAAACGATCAATTATCGATTTAACTGAAAATCGATGAAAAGTACAGAAATCGATGAAGAATCTTGAACAGCACTTGAACAGAAAGTTTGCCACCAGGGTTTCTTCGGGGAACGCAAAGAGAAACGAAAATAAGGGTACCCTGAATTTGACAGAGCCCATGTGTGGAATTCCATAACTTGCTCTCGCGTTCTATCAGGACAAGGTCTGAGGACTTCAGCTAAGACGCGTTTAGAATTAGGCACCCTCCGCTTCAGAATAACTCCGTTTGAGCAGTTTTCCACCCACACATGATGGTAGCAGGAACAACCGCCGAAGGCGACTATGCGGCAACCCATTTCACGAACTTGAGAACGCCTCAGGCTCCTGTCTACCACTTATTTCAACAACGATCTTACGCCCCGAAATCTGGTACGCTTAGAGAGAGAGGTTCACCGAAGAGAAAAGACCATAGAGGGCGATTGGACATGCGCATATGCAGACGGAATCAAGTTTGAAACTTTGTCACCATTTATAAAAAGCACCCTGTATGTTGCGCACACTCTACACCGCGTGACGCGTGACAGCGACAGCGCATACTAGTCATAACGATATGTCTGAGAAACATTGTGTCGCGTCGCACGTCGCGATAAGTCTGCACTTGGCCTATGCCTTCGACAGAAAACATGGAACCGACAAATATTCCCTTGTCCACTATACATTTCGTTTCACAACTATAAGCCAGGACAAAACTTGCGAATAACCACGTCGATGTAAAAGATGGGAGCCATTTCACACATTTTTTGGGAACTGGGAATGGCAGCGTAAAAAGAAATCCCATTTTTTCGCTACAGTTTGTTACCTTTTGCAGTCACGCATAATTACTGCTACAAACATTTTTGACTGCATGCAGTAGCGACCTACAGTTGAGGGAGTAAACGGCATTTACAGCCAGTTTTGTCGTGTATTAAATCAAACAGCGCAGTCTCCTAAGTCTAAAAATGGAAAAATAGACAACAAACCTCGGCAGCTTTGCGAATATTCTCATCACTATCTCCAAAACAAATGAGAAGCGAAGGCAAGGCTTGAATCATGTATGGTTCGAAAAGTTTGCCAACAGTGCTGAAAGCTTCAAATTTGGCAAAAACGCAACTTGGAAGAAATTCAAATCGAAGTCAATACCAACCTGCATAAAATTTCTAGCGCCAGCAGGCCACCCTCACGATGTTTTGGGTTTTTCTTCTCCAGCAGTGCCTTTTGGATAGACGCCAAAAGATCCAGCTCCTATTCAGGGATTGGATTAAAGCGCAACCTGACCCCTTTCCCCACAAAATCAAACAAAAATGTTGTTTATAACCAGAACTAGGAATGAACAAGCAGATAACGAGCAAAAATCAGGATTACCAGGACTTGAAGGATTAGAATTCGACTACTCGCACTGAATACAACTGACACTAAAATACACCAAAAGGAACGAACCTTTAGTGCAGCAACGCCCATTCCCTTCACTATTCCACCAATACCATAGGCAGCTCCTCTGCGTTCACCGTAGGAATCAGCTTCAAACAACAGCCACTGCAGTTTTTGGATGAGGGACTTCACAGTATCTCGAATCGCAGGAACCAGAGGAGAAAGGCACCGTGACACGGATTCTTGCACCTAAAGGGAGGTCTTTTTTAGTGAATATGCCTCTGTTGAGCCCTTTGGTGAGCCTTCATCCAAAAGCGGACAGAAAAGAAATGATATATAATGCTGGGTATTAGGTTTTGCTGATCTGAATAACTACTCAATCCATCTACTATGTGTATCAAGTCCACGACAAACGACAAAAGTTGATCGGACACAAGGCACGACATTTCCGTGTATGGAAAACAGTTTTATAGCTTTTATTGGGTTGTTGCATAATTATCCGACGTTTTTCCAAAGAATTTTATTTAGAGGCATCGTTCACGATGGATTTCGTTTTCGAGTTTTCCATATACAGTCCGTTGCAAAACTATACGACATACCCCAATTTCCGCGGTTCCAGACTTCGCGTCAATTAGGGGGCCAAACGGTAAACGCCAATCGATGCAGCACCCTCGGAAACCCCTGGGTACGAATCTTCATGAAATTAGAGAACCACTAGAACCACAAGAAACATCGAGTAATTAGTCTTCAGAAATGTCTTGGCGCCGAACCACTTCGAAAACTCTGTTTGGCATGTTTCAACTCAGCTTTTTGTGAACGCTCCTTTCAATCTGCGCCCATTCGCTTATTACGTCTAGTTTCAGCGGAGCCACGCGCTAGTTTTGTCTGTTCTGGATGTAGATTCAACGCCCAAGAATACCTCATACGTTTTCCACAGGGTTGAGGTCCTGCAAACCGGCCAGCCATTCTAGCGAACTGGCAGAATCGGCCTGAAACCAAGCCTGCGTTGTCCTACTGACATGAAGTGAAGGCGGAAATGGACTAGAAAGAATTGGGAATGATGTTCCGGCACATTCTGATAATTTGTGGAGTTCATTGGCCAAGTCGCAAAAAGCTGGTCCAGCTTAAAACCCTACCTAGATCCGCGTCAATGCACTATTCTTTCTCCTCCGAAGTTCCTACTCAAGGATAAGTTCGGGTCCTTGTGTAGATCCTTCGAAATCCTTTTTTATCGGTCAAAAGCAAGAGCAACCCGAACGAGCTTGATCAATTCTATTCCATTTATTTATTTTTGACAAAGCATTCCAAGCATTGGAGAGATCTACAAAAGGGCCCGAATATATACTTGAGTAGGAATTTCGGAGGAGAAAGAATAATGCATTGACCCAGATCCAGGGGGGTTTCTAGATGGACAAGCTAATCGCGACATGACCTATGAACTCCATAGATTATCAGAACGTGCCGGAAAATCATTTCCAGTTCTTCCTAGTCCATTTCCGCCTCACTTCTTGTCAGTAGGACGACGCAGGCTTGGTTTTAGACCGATCATGCCATTATGCTAGAATGGCCGGCCGATTTTCAAGACCTCAACCCAGTGAAAAACATGCGAGATATTCTTGTGCGTTAAATCTACATCCAGGACAGACAATACGAGCGTGTGGCTCCGCTTAAACTAGCCGTTATAAGCGAATAGGCGCAGATTGTAAGGGGCGTTCGCGAAAAGCTGGGTGGAAACATGCGATGAGTTTTCGAAATGGTTCAGCGTCAAGGCATTTCTGAAGACTATAAACTTCATGTTCCTAATAATTCTTACCAAGAACGAACTTATACAGAGGGTCTAGAACCGAAAATTCTGTGAGAGCGTCAGCTATGTCGTATAATTTCAATTTTGACAATTTCCGTAGCCAGTTTCCTGTTACATGCTCTAATTTCATGAAGATTCATACCCAGGGGTTTTCGAGGGTGCTGCATCGATTGGCGTTTACCGTTTGTCTCCTTATTTGACGCGAAGTTTGGAACCGCGGAAATTGGGGTATGTCGTATAATTTTGCAACGCACTGTATAATGGGAGCTCTAGTATCCAATATGACAGTTAAGTTAAAAAAAAACAGCGAAAAAAATCACTGAAAACTCATTTTTTCGCACCGAAAATCTCTCAATCGACTTTTGAGAAAGAAGAGTCGATTGTTAGAGATCGCTGTGTTGACCTACGATCTCACGATCAAATGAAGTTCATCTTTCTTTCAAGTGATTTTTGGAGAAGGAAAGGATAATCGATGTGCGTAGAAAAGTCCTTCTTAGTCCTAAACGTAAAGTGTATCTTCCAAGCGAAAGAGGTTCGGTTGGCGTCAGAAACGTTCCAACAAAAAGGGAACAATAGGTAAGTAGATTGAGGAGAGTCTACAAAAAGTGAACAATATTTTCTGAGACTGATTTTCCTGGCCGATACTTCTTAACAGCGGAAACAAACCGTTGTGGCATTTTACGATGACGAGTCTTTCGGAAAAAGGGCTTCTATTCGTTTCACGAGATTCTACTGGATTACTCTTGCTTAATGCTGTATTTCTATTTTATCGTTTCACTTCTCCTTACAGCTAGACATAACCGTCTCTCTAAGTCTTTTCGACATCATCTTCTATTCTGATGTTAAGTATTAGGTTTACATGCACATACATTTAAGTTGTTCTCGCGTAATCCAGACCATTTTTGGAACCACAGAGTGCTTCCGTGTAGAACACCGCAACGGTTTGTTTTCGCTGTTAAGAAGTATCGGCCACGAAAATCAGTCTCAGAAAATATTGTTCACTTTTTGTAGACTCTCCTCAATCTACTTACCTATTGTTCCCTTTTTGTTGGAACGTTTCTGACGCCAACCAAACCTCTTTCGCTTGGAAGACCCCTTTTTGATAGAATTGTTCACTTTTCATTGATATTACGAAGTAATATCTCTGAAAAAATCTTCAGTATTTTTCAAATAGCATGGATTGCTATAATAATCAGTAAGCAACAAACTTATTGCGCACGCAACAAATGAAGCGCCACTCACTTTCCACGACGTCCTGATGACGTCACCAGATGCTTTATGCACTTGGCGCGACTTTGGCACGACGTCGTGATGACGTCATCAGATGCCCTATGTACTTTACATGACACCCTGATGACGTCATCAGATGCCCTATGTACTTTACATGACACCCTGATGACGTCATCAGATGCCTTATGTACTTTGCATGACACCCTGATAACGTCATCAGATGCCCTATGTACTTTACATGACACCCTGATGACGTCATCAGATGCCTTATGTACTTTGCATGACACCCTGATGACGTCATCAGATGCCCTATGTACTTTACATGACACCCTGATGACGTCATCAGATGCCCTATGTACTTTACATGACACCCTGATGACGTCATCAGATGCCCTATGTACTTTACATGACACCCTGATGACGTCATCAGATGCCCTATGTACTTTACATGACACCCTGATGACGTCATCAGATGCCTTATGTACTTTGCATGACACCCTGATGACGTCATCAGATGCCCTATGCACTTTACGGCACCCTGATGACGTACCGATACCTTATGCTTTGCGCCTTTGACACCCTGATAACGTCATCAGATGCCCTATGTACTTTACATGACACCCTGCTGACGTCATCAGATGCCTTATGTACTTTGCATGACACCCTGATGACGTCATCAGATGCCCTATGTACTTAAGATGACACCCTGATGACGTCATCAGATGCCCTATGTACTTTACATGACACCCTGATGACGTCATCAGATGCCCTATGTACTTTACATGACACCCTGATGACGTCATCAGATGCCCTATGCACTTAAGATGACACCCTGATGACGTCATCAGATGCCCTATGTACTTTACATGAAACCCTGATGACCTCATCAGATGCCCTATGTACTTTACATGACACCATGATGCCGTCATCAGATGCACTATGTACTTTACATGACACCCTGATGACGTCATCAGATGCCCTATGTACTTTTCATGACACCCTGATGACGTCATCAGATGCCCTATGTACTTTCCATGACACCCTGATGACGTCATCAGATGCCCCATGTACTTTAGATGACACCCTGATGACGTCATCAGATGCCCCATGTACTTTAGATGACACCTTGATGACGTCATCAGATGCCCATGTACTTTAGATGACACCCTGATGACTTCATCAGAAAGTAACAAACTTGTTATTCACTTCCCCTGTCCCTTCCCATCGAAAAGTACAGCCTACAACGTGTTTTAGCGATTTGGTCTACCAGCTGATAATATCACTTGATATGATAAGCAGTAAGAAGTAAAGTAGTTAATGTTAAACAGTAAGTACTCTTTGTCTACATACTCATCAGCCTGCTTACCTGTCCACATACCAACTTACCTGCCTCCCCAACTGATCGCAGTGCCTACTACTAAGGGTGCGTGATGCCAGGAACGAGGAACGAGGAACGTGAGACGCGTTACAGGCGCACAACACGAATTTTAGCTAAGCTTCCGCCGATCTAACTTTGTTATTTTTGAATCGATTTGGCTCAAATTTTGTCAGCGGGTGTCTTCTGGACTCTCTCACTTATATCCAGAAGGAAATCTCTAGAAATTTTGTTTTACAGGTTTTATTAACTACTTTACCAAAATCTAAGTGATCACAAGTCCCGACTAAAACCAAACCTCTCCCGCCGCTTCGCGGCGGGAGCGATTCCATCAACTTCCCCTCAGTTGTAGTGCATCAATTTTTGATCAGCTACTTATATGATGGCTGACAGCAAATTGTGCCAGATGACTGACGGACGGCCGGCCTCTTTTGACAGAATTCGCGACATTCGACCCCAGTTATCCTCACAATAAGGCTTTTTTACCCAACAAACTCTTCCTACGTTATTAGGTGGGCCCCGAGAATCATTTGAACCGGAAAAACGGTGAGTGGTTTTCAACGCGTACGATGCCTGTAACAAAACAGTTCTAATCGGAAAGCTCTTCGGGGGACCCAAACAGCAATTTTCCACACACTTCCAGACTTTTTGAGGCGAACGACCGTGGATTGATTGGCATTGAAGTCTTCGGGCAAACCACTCCCTACACTGACTTTTGCTGCCTGTTTGTTTGCCAAAAAGTTGGTTGAGATCGCGAAATGACTGCTGCTTGCCGTGCCGTCCTTTCTCGAAGTGGTAGAGCGTAGTATGGCGAATATGACTATGGTTTTCGACACGCATTTTTCTAAAACAATGAGAAGATAATTTTCTTACAAAAATATCAAACAAAAAGCTACTTTTCACTGATGAAACACGCGCCGATATAAACACCGCATAATTCTGCATCAACCCAATATATGTGATGCGCATGAAAACTGCTGAGATGTAAAGAATAATGATTGGTGAATTGGTGATAGATAACGGAAAGGAATGAATAATAAATAATTGTACCGCTTGGCTGGGAGTAGATAATGCCTCCATGAGTCTCGCCACGATATCACGGACTTTATCCGAGGAAGGATCAAGATATTGAGCAAGGGTTCCAAGAAGTACCACCAATCCCTGCCTCAGATTATCGTGTTCTCCTCCACTTGGCGTGTTATCCGACAGTTGTTCTGAACTCACGAAATGTCGCCTTTGGGAGCTTTCACACTTAAAACAAGGTAGGACAGCTCATCACTGATAACACCAAGCAATACATACGAATAGTTCCAAATTAGGTCGATACGTATGTTTTATTCGGTGTTATCAGATATAAGTTGTCCGACCGGGTTTCAAGTATGAACGCTCCCTTAGTCTTCGATTATATGGAAGAATATAGCCCCGCGTATGAATGTACAAGTATCGCTTTCATATAAGATTTTCTTTTTTTTGCAGCAAGCCATAGCTTTCTGCAATGATTGGAGCTGGTCGGTGTAGGGAGCGGTCCGTCATGCCGAGCTATCTTCATCTTAACTTATATTCCGCCATGAACGACCGTTCCGCTACTAACTAAATTTTTCCTGCTACTTTCACAATATTCAAAAAAATGATCCAGAAGACATAAAAATAGCTTGGTGATCACTGTTATTTTTGGCATTTTTGAAGAATAGGATCACTTCGAGGCAAAGAATCCAACCCTTGTTCTTGACAAATATCGTTTTGTTCCTTTCAAGATCTTGAGTCGCGACGTGGGAGCTAGCGTGTTACAGGATGCGGTTAATAACCCCGGACATTTTTTCACAGCAACGTTCTACGTGTTGCGCGTTATCGTTTCGGTCACGCAGTGTCTCGCTAGTTTAGCGCAACTCCGCATGTGCGCTGTCGTGATAGATCTTCTAGAATAGTGCCCTTTTTCGCTATACATCTCTTCTTTCGAAGTATTATATTTGCTTTTCAATGTTTAGCCTAAATGCGCACTCCAGTTATACAAAGAAAAAAATTCGATCCTGAGAGATATAGGCTACAAAACCGCGAAATTCACATGGTTCCGACGAGTGCTGGTGCGGAGCGGAGGTTAGAGACAGTGAGAGAGCGGAGGGCAGACGGAGGCTGCTGCATCGCGCGCCGCACGCGCCTCGAATGATGAGAATTACGACGTTTTATAGAGGGTATCAGTCCGAAATTTATTTTTTTGGCATTTTCAGAAATTTTGTTATTCCCGTAAAGTCCACCGGATATTATACTTCTCGTTTTCGACAAATGGCTTCACGCGAATTCCTGATCTTGCGTCGCCACGTAGCAGCAATAAGAGAGAGTGCATTTCAAGAATAGCGCAACACCTACCCAGGAATGGCAACAAATCATCCATCACAGCTCGCCCGTGTTTTCGAATGACCTCAACAGCCGCATTTCGCATACCATTTCGACAGTCGGCATGACGATCGGCTAAGCCTTGTGGAACAATCTGAACTCAAATGGTTCACATCCCAACGTTGCATTATAGGCAGTGTTCACGATGAACTTCAATTTTGAGATTATGCGCTATATCGATTAATTGACCCCCGGGTAGAACCAAAATAACGGAGAAACTGAGAAAAACGGAACAGAAGGGCACCAAATCCTTTACTCTCACCCTGACACTTTACTCTCACAGGAACTGTTCGTTGTGACGATGAAAAATTTTGTGGACCCGTCCCTTGCCGTTTTCTGCAATCTGCTGTTCCGTCCCTTCCTTCGGACCCTAACTGAAACTGTTTTGCATAAAATATTTTTACATTTTCGGCTGACCCCATTTTTCACCGGTCACAACCACTGGGAACATGTTCATCCAATAGGACAACTAGTCCAGGCCAGAGAATAATGTCACTGAAATACGGCGTTTTAATGCGTTTCTCGCCGTTTCTTCGTAATTCTGGTGACACTTGGAGGCCAACGCTTTGTTTTATGTGAAAAAATCGGAAATGAAAATCATCGTGAACACGGCCTTTAAAGGCATCGTACACGATGAAAACCATGCTTGGGTTTTTGACGTTTTCGTGTTGGTATGTCCCTATAGTAACTAAATGTTGCAGGAAGCCCCCTCCAAAACGTCAAATTTTCAAGAAAACCCCATTTCAATAAAGCTCAAGACAAATTTGAAATTCCCGCCGACATCAACTTGGGATAGTTGCCCGGAGAACGCAAGGAACAGTTTTACGATCCGTTCCTGGCGCTGCGTTGGAAGTAATTCACCAAGGACGCCATTCAGACGAGCGATAATTTTTTTCTTGAACGAAGTTGAAAAGGGTTACTTACATGCTGCTCCCAATGCTGTCAGCTGCTTTCGATCGATGTCGAACGTGAAATCGAGTGGTGTGTGCTTTGCGCCCTACGACGCGTCAACGCACGATCGCCGGCAGCGACCACGGAGTTTTGTTCCTTGTAACAACTGATCGACCCCAACTCAGAAAAATGAAAACATGTTACATGTAATATAAAGTGTAAGATACTTAAGACATTCAAGTATATTACCTTTATATCGCATGTAACCTACACTTATATTACATGTAACATACATTTATATTACATGTGACATACACTACTTATATTTCATGTAACTTAATTAGAGCTGCAAGTTGAAGCTCGATGCTCCAAGGGTTAGAGCTGCAAGCTCCAGGCTACTGCTTCAGGTACGAATCAGCAAGCTTTAGCTCTTTTGGACAACCCAGGAGCTTAAAGCTCGCTGCTTCATAACTGAAGCAGCAAGCTTGGATCCCACAGCTTCATTCAAGAAGCAATGCGCTTAAGCTTGCTTCAAAATTATTGCTTGTCGCTCCCTCTATCCTCCCTCACGATTAAAACGAATCATGAAGAGTGAGAGATCAAGGACTCGGCTAGGGCGAGTGACCACCCTGTCGAATGACAATCCCATGGGCCTGCGCTCATCGGTAAGGTATGAGGCGACCCGTATGCTGGGCAGGTTTGCAGAAGGTGTTTAGCATGGGCCCTCAGTTGCTGGAGATATTTGAGTTGTGTTACACTTATACTACATGTAATTTACTTGAGTAGAGATAATTCACATGTAGCTTACATTGACGGAGATGTATTACAAGTATATTGTAATCGTCTCTTATGTTACAAGTATTATGTTTTCACCATCAAAAACATATTACGTGTAACATTTGCCCTGCGAGCGAGGGACCGATATTTTACATGTAACATAAACTCTGGTACCGCCGTAGTGACCTGTTGATTTCGATTATCACAGCGCGGAGCGGTGGCTTTTTTGTCGGAACCTCCATATCACTAGTTATATTTCACCGAGGCCCACCGCTCCGCTGCTGGTATTGATCGAAATCAACAGGTCACTACGGCGGTACCAGAGTTTACATCGGTCGAGATAATTTGCAGGTAATATACATTGGCCAATTTATATTACATGTATATTAATTCAGGCCTTTTATATTACATGTAATATGTTTTCATTTTTCTGAGAAGGCCGGCCCCCCAAACCCAGGAAGCCCTTTTGAGGCGAGCAAATCTTCATTCAGAGGTGATTTTGAAACTCCAAACGTTCCGAGTGACATTGTTATAGCCCACTAGTTCGACTGAACGCAAAAGCTGAAATTTGGTTTTCATCGTGTATGATGCCTTTAAGCAATATCCTCACTTCTAAATACACATGGCCCAAACTTCTTAGCGCTTCTATAATGGAAGGTCAGGAGATGTACCAGCTTTATGAAACGAATAGCATCCTTAGATTCCACATGTTCAGCCAGCTGTCCAAGAACACGACTGACGCCGCTTCGTCTGACATACTCATCCATGCTATCTGTTACCATACGACCAACCTCATCAAAAACTGGAGGACGAATTTGGACCAAATCAGTATACACCTAGAAGTAAATCATTGGAGTCTGACGATAAAATGACGAGGAATGAGGGCACAAAGTATCTTCTGTGTGTAAAAGGTAGCTGATCTGTTAATTCCGGATGTCTTCGAAATACGCATGAAACCCTCTATATTCATTTGTATGTATATGCCGTGAGAAGAATCTACGCTGTTTGCTACGTTCTGAAAACTGCCCCAATCTCGGTTATTCGAGTGGGAAAGAGGTCTTGAGTCAATTCGTGGAAATCCCGACGTTCGGTACAGAGCTTCGGAGATCCAAACGGCTCATTCTTGTTCGAACACGAAATCATTAACAAGTTTGGTCAGCTCAGTGTCTGGACGAGCTCTGCAGCAATAGTAGATAACAATGTTCCGACTAGTTGTTGTAAGGCGCAATTCATACTCGTCAGCGCCAGCGCGTCACGCGCTTTCGAAGTCTATGAAAACGCCAGCTGGGACGAAATGACGGAGCGGAGAAAATGGACCTTAACTTCTCCAAACACGCGATTTCAGTGCACGAGTCCATCACCATGGTAGCAAAGGATAATACTGGAATGAAATATTATGAAACGCAATGAAATTGGTGGCGTATTAACAAACTACTGCGGAGCGGGCGTTAGATGCGTGCCGCGTGGGCGTGTCGTCACGCCATTCATACTCCAACGCCACGCCTGCGCATAACGCGCTGGCGTTGAGGAGTATGAATAGCGCCCAAGCAGCAATAATTCTGATTGTGTCGAAGTTGAATCAAGTCGAATTTGTATGATCGAAAAGTGTACCAATCATGGTATTTTCGTTGAAGAAATCGGCGAAATTTCACTCATTTTCGCGTCGCCAAAATTGAAATTCGTCGCGTCGTCAAGTGTGTAGTGTCTCATGATATTGTGTGCCGTATCATGACGGTAGCGTTTGACAGGAAGCATGCACTATAGCACGTTTCACAGGAAGCATGCATTATAAGAAGTTGGAAGCGATCGACGAGGACAGCGTCGTGGAAAATAAGCAATGCTCCGTGAAATGCGTGTGCGCTTTTTGGGAAGTAGCGTTCCTTTCAGAATATGCGCAGTCTTTCAAGGTGATTAGCGTAACTTCGGAAGCGTGCGCCGCGTCATTGAGATCGAGATAGCGCATCGTTGGGGGTTGGCGCGAGCGCGCTTTGTAAGAAGTGCATAGCTCTCAACAGGAAAAGTACTGCGCGAATGAGTAGCGAAAGTGAGAAGCGCTTTGTTTGGAGCGTGCTCAGTCTTGGGAAGTGAGTAGCGCTTCTCAGGGAAATCGGGGGACACTCCGCGCAGGGTCAAGTGGGGTTGCGAAATTTCGCAACGGGGGTCGCAAAAATTGGGGTCCGAAAATGAATGTTATGGGGATTGCAAAAATTTCGGTCCAAAAATGAGAATTTCGTGGATATCCCATGAATTCTCGATTACTTTTGGTCCCCAAGGGAAGGATCGTAGCATTCGGTTATAGGCGCTTGGTTAATACTGAGCTAATTTTCGGCGTCTGACACTTCTAGTAATCAACAATTACCCAAGTTTGAGGTGAGGTTCTTGGAAGAAATATTGCTGCAATTTGTCAAAGTGTTCGGCGAAATTCGACCTGTCATCCCTCCACAGGCGGTCCAGGTACCTTGCTGTTCTCCGGCCTACCACTCGTATACTTGATGGTTGGATATCAAATGCACTATTGAATCGCACGTATCTCGTCAAGCAGCCGACGTTTATATATATACTGCTCGTGGTCTATTGTCAACGTCTACTAACTGCGAGTACCTCTGTGGCGGGATGCGAAATCATATACTCGACTTTTCAACAAGCCACCATCAAAGGTCTATTAGCTTCAACTTACCTGTTTCGAAAGTATGCCTAACCGTGTTCGCCGCTCTCCTGTTCAGACGCGAGCATCAACTAGTCGCGGCGGAGAAGTTGGATCACAAGCACCGTTGGATTTTGCTAGTGCTGTTGTGGAATTGATGAAGGAAGCAACACTTCCAACGCATTTGAAGCTTGCGATAAGCGAATTTTCGTCTATGAGGGAGAAGTTTGATTCAATCATGTCGAAAAATCTTGAACTTGTAGATGAGAATAGGTCGTTAGCCGCTAAGAATGCCCAGCTACTCTAGGATAATGACGTATTACAAGCTGAAATTGTTGCTCTCAAGTCTGAACTTTCTCACAACTTAACTGTGCGCTCATCTTCTCCTGTTAGGCCCACTAGTAACTGTGATTGCACGTTTGAGGAACGTGAGAGGAAGCGATCGGTAGTGATCTCTGGTATTGATGAATCTTCCGATGTCACTTCATCGGTTAGGGTATTACATGATGAGAATTGTATTGCTAAGATATTGGATCATTTAGAGGTTGAGTGCAGGCCCACATCCATTTATCGGATGGGTAAGCCGAGTTCTGGTAGGTCACGCTTGATTAAGTTGGTCTTACCTACAACATTTCACGCTAATTTAGTCTGTCGTCGAGCCCACTGGCTCAAATCTTTCTCCTCCAGGGGGGTCTTTATAAGGCCCTCTCTCTCAAAGGAGGAGAGGGATAGGGTCAGGGCCCAACGGCAGCTTACGAACTCTAGTTCCGTGAATATCGTTGCTCCTGTGAATGTAAATTATACCAGCACCTCGAACATTGTAGCTGATCCTCCTGCATCTTCCCTGTGTGACCCGGCCCCTACGAGCTCGGGAAACTGCTAAACTCTCCCCGGATAAATTTGTGCCGCCTTACATGTATAGCCACTAACATTTGCTCACTAGTAAAGAACGTTGAGGCGGTGAAATTCTTGCTTCAAAAATTCGACACGGACATTATCTCTTTAACTGAAACATGGTTGAACGGTGGGGTTGGGTCGGTTTCTCTACTGGGTGACTGGTGCTCGCATTACGAAGTTTTGAGGTCGGACCGTCTTCGCAAAAAGGGTGGAGTTCTTTTTCTGGATAGGAAACTTTTTTGTCCAGTTCTTGTGTTCCAGGATTCTGTCCCTGATGCATATGAAATCCTTTGCACGGATTTGGAAATCGACTTGAAACCCATACGGTTTCTGGTTGTGTACAGGACACCATCTTGCACTTCGAATTTGTGTGAGCAACTGTTCAGTATCATCGGCGACCTTATTTCTTGTAGCTGGCCTTCTATCATCACAGGCGATTTTAACCTCCCGGATATCAATTGGAATGAACCATCTGCTTTTGCCAATGTGAGTTCCATCTCAAGAAGTTTCTTAACTGCGTGCTCGAGTCATAGCCTTGAGCAATTTGTTAGGGCGTCGACCCGTGGTGGTCATGTTCTTGACCTAGTTCTGTGTAATGATAACTGTATGGTCAATTCAGTCAGCATTTCTCCGCCGTTGGGGTCCAGTGATCACTCTACAGTTCATTTTGCACTTAACCTTCCGCGGTATAATGCTCCCGTTGTGTATAGAAGGAATTTTAGGAAAGCAAATCCTGATGCTATTTGCAACCAATTACTTCATGTACACTGGTTCGGTTCCTTGGGCACTGTTGTCAGTGGGGACGAGAAGTACGAGCTTTTCCTTTCTATCATCCATCATTGCATTGATACTTTCGTTCCCCACGAACCGTGTTACCGTAATAAACGAAGACTCCCACCGCATTTAACCAACCTTGAGCTGTTGAGATCTGAGGCGTGGCATTTGGCTAAAACTCAGGACTGTGCTGAGTTCTGGGAACGGTTGAAAAAAGTTAGTGAACGTTTTGCTAATAAATTGAAGAAGTATAATAACCATACTGAGAAAAAAGCGGTCGAGTCAAGTGATAAACATTCCTTTTTCAGATTTATCAACTCTAAACTCCGGGAAAAAACAGGTGTTGGAGTTCTCAAAAACCCCAATGGGGCATTGGTGAGGAATGCTAGTGATAGAGCTGAGTTGTTGGCGGATGTATTTCAAAAGTCGTTTTCTGACGTCTCTTCTATGGACAGTCTACCTGTGTCCAATTCTTTCGCTGTTATGGCTGATTCATGTTGGTTCTACAAGGATGAAATTATCAAGGAACTTCTTAGCTGGCCCTCATCCAACTCTATCACTCCCGACGCCATACCACTCAGCTTTGTCAATCAGATCGCTCTTGATATTGCAGGTCCCCTGGAGTATATTTTCAATCTGAGCTTCATGTCTAGTGAAGTCCCCATCAAATGGAGGCAATCATTTGTTACCCCCATTCCAAAAAAGCCCCCTTTCACAGACCCTGCTAATTTCAGACCAATCAGTATAACATCTATTTTCTCACGGCTGTTTGAAAAAATTCTGAAGAAGAGAATCGTTTGTCACTTAACGTCGGCATGGATCCGGAAGAGACTTTGCGTTCCCCATTGGAGGATGGCGCAAACTCGGTGCTCCTATGTTATAGCATATGGCACCGAGTTTGCGCCAACCTTCAACAGTGAACGCAAAGTCTCTTCCGGATCCATGGCGACCATAGAATCAAATCAGGTTATCTCTCCCTTCCAACATGGTTTCCAGGGAGGAAAGTCCACTGTGACGGCAACCATAGAAGCGCTTAACAAGTGGACGGCTTTCCTAGATGTTGGGAAGAGTGTTGATGTTGTGTATTTTGATTTTGCTAAGGCTTTTGATAAGGTTCCTCATGATAAATTGTTACAAAAACTCGCAATGGTTGGTATCCATCCGCGAATAGTTTCATGGATACGTTCGTTCCTATCTGACAGGACGTTCTCGGTTCGTGTTGACTCTTCTCACTCAACTCCAAGGCCAGTCCTGAGTGGTGTACCGCAAGGCGGGGTATTGTCGCCCATCCTTTTCAACATATACACTCACGAAATCGCCGGTCTTGTCTCTTCCTGTGGCACCGGTTTCAGTGCATTTGCGGATGATATCAAGATCTATCGGGACGTTTCCCAACCGGAGAACTGTATCTTGCTACAACAGTCTATTGACATTGTTAGTACTTGGTGCTGCCGAGATGTCGTACGTTCGTGCCGTGGCAGTGTGGAGGAAAGAAGATCGCCTCCGTGCAAACCGACGTCAACCCCTCCGAGAAGAGGGTTTTTGTCATGGGAGAGGTGCTGGTCGGCCGCAGTTCTCCTGAGGATTTTACTACAAAGGGCCGGCGTCGAGAGGAATCCAGGTCCAGCGCAGAAGTACCTATGCGCCACGTGCGGCAAGGATGTTAACTGGAGACACACCACCGTCCAGTGCTTCGGATGCCAAAGGTGGGTGCACTTCTCCTGTTCGGGCCTCAGTTCTGTGAGGCATCATGACTCATCCTTTCGTTGTGTTCCATGCTCTGCCCCCAGCAACTCTGATTCCTCAATTACCAACCGCCCCCTCTCCATTGTTCACATTAATCTCAACGGCCTTCGAAACAAGTTATCTGAACTCTCTCTATTCGCACGTTCTCATCACCCGGATGTTATCATGGTTCAAGAAACCAAGCTCTCTCCTTCTACCACTTACCTCCAGCCTAACATTCCGGGATACACCGCCTATCACATGCCAAGGTCTGCTCTTGGGGGCGGAGTGTCTACTTTCGTGCAATCTGCCATACCTTCTCATATTATCCCTAATACTCCTAAGGACGGTACTCTCGAGTACATTCCTGTCCACCTCCCCCTCAAAACCCCTTTATCTCTATTCAACATCTACATTCCTCCTATATCATCTTGTCCCCCCTCTTATAATCCTATTCCCCTCCTTAAGCAGTTGTGCGACTGCTCACTCTCCCCTTCAGCTGTCTTTGCTGGTGACTTCAATGCTCACACGTTCTGTTCCGCTCTTGATTCTGACGCCAGAGGGGAAGATGTCGAAGAGTGGGCTGAGGAGTGTGACCTGGTTATCCTCAATGATGACCAGCCCACTCGTCTTCCTGCCAACGGCCGACCTTCTAGCCCAGATATCTCTCTTGTGTCATCCAATCTTTCTAATGCTTGCACGTGGTCCACATCCACAACTCTCTCCAGTGATCACATTCCCGTCTTTGTCTATATTGATCTCTCTGACTCTCTTGCCCCTTGCCCCCCTGGTTTTCGTCATCGTACTTATCTTAATTTAGGCCTAGCAGACTGGACCCTGTTTAGAGATGTTGCACTCCGCCATGCGGTCGACTACCCATGGAATGGTGATGTTCATCAGAAAGAGGGCCATCTAACAAGTGCCATCCGCAAGGCCATGAAAGCAGCAATTCCTGAGGGTCGTGTCAAGACCTTTTTTCCAAATGTCAGCAGGGAAATACTGCAGAAGATAAGAACCAGAGATGAGAAGAGAGCCGCAGACCATCTAGACCTGGAGATTGCTGTGCTGGAGAATGAGATCAAGCAGGATCTGGATAAGAACAAGAAGGAATGCTGGGAGAAGTTCACTGAAAAGCTGAATTTCAAGGCTGACGGAACTACGACGTGGAAAGTGTTGAGGAAAATTTCCGGCTAGTCCGCTCCCCCGATGAGCTCCGCTATTGAGTTCGAGGAGATCATCTTCAAATCAGGGAAAGCGGCTGCTTACGCACTCGGCAAGAACTTTTTCATCACACGCACCAAGCGAGGCGTGCAAAACAGAGTCACGGTTAGAGAGCTGAGCCGGTTGCCGCTCATGAACGCTTCTGAGGCCTTTACTCTCACACAAGTAGAGAAGGCTATCAAAGAAATGCGGAATTCGAAGGCTATCGGACCTGACGGTATCTCCCCAGCCATCATGAAGAAGCTTCCCACGAAACTTCTACCGATGCTTGCAGATATCATTAACACTTCTTTCCGGACCTGCACTCTACCCCAAGCTTGGAAGACAGCCAATGTGATACCGTTGCCAAAGCCAGGCAAGTCCCAAAGCACGGCGAAAGGCTTTCGACCAATAAGCCTGTTATCGCCCGTCGCTAAATTAGCTGAAAAGTTGATCGTGACGGGCCTGGCTGATCAAAATGAGCGACAGCAGCATCAGCATGGGTTCAGGAAACTTCACTCTACTACTACTGCTCTATTGGAGATCGTGAGCTTTGCGGTCGATGGGTTCAACATGAGAAAGCCCCTGAGAACGGTGGCCGTCGCCCTCGACCTGAGCAAAGCGTTTGACTCTGTTAACTTGGGACTGCTGTCCGAGAAACTGCTCAAGTCGTCGCTACCATCATGGCAGAAGCGATGGATTGCAGCGTTCACGAAAGGCCGCCGGGCTAAGGTTCTGTTCCAGAATCACGTATCCGATAGCATTCCAATAGCAGACGGTGTTCCGCAAGGCGGAGTGTTGTCCCCTGCCCTATTTAGCCTGTATCTTGAGGACATTCCCGAGCCTCCCAATGATGTAAAGATTGTTATGTATGCCGACGACATCACCATCATGTGCCAGGATCGTGACCTGCAGATAGCCGCTAACAAGATAAGCGCCTATCTCGTCGAGTTGAAGCTCTTCCTCGATAAAATGATGCTCACAGTCTCTGCTGCAAAATCCTCTGTTTCAGTGTTCACAACAAACACCAAGGAACACAGTGCCCAACCAGATGTCAAATGGGATGGTAACCTGTTTCCAGCAGCCAAATTCCCCAAGCTGCTTGGCCTTATTCTTGATCCGTCACTGAAGTTCCACAAAAACGCGGAACAGAAACAAACAGTCGTCAAGGCTAGGCTTAATATCTTGAGAGCTCTCGGAGGAACATCATGGGGAAGCAGCCGAGAGACTATATTGAGAACCTACAGAGCAATACTTCAGCCGGCTCTGGAATATGCGGCACCAAAGTGGCAGCACCTGGTGTCAGACAGCTCCTGGAATAAGCTGCAGCGTGTACAGAATGCTGCGCTTAGAATTGCTACCGGTTGTGCAAGGAGCTCCCCAATAGAACATCTTCACGCGGAGGCCTGCATATTGCCGGTCAAGGAGCATTGTGAACTCCAGGCACAGCAGATGTATATTAATGTTCAGAGACAGCCGAATCATCCAACAAAGAGAATCATGAAGCCCATAAGAGAGAGGTCGATTAGGACGCCGTTCGCCGATGCTCCTCGTTAAGTTGATGCACAGAGATGGGCCGACTCCAACATGGAAAGGCTTCGTCTTCTGCGTGAGGAGCACACCCAGTTTGTTCGAGGATATCTAACGAAGGCGGCTGTGAACCCTATCTTAGGAGCAGTGCCGCCTCGGGTTTGCGAGTCCGAGTCTCAACTCGGCAGACGAGCCAGATGTGCTCTTGCCTCGCTGCGCTGTGGTCACTCTATACTGCTCATGTCTTATGTCAACAAGATCGACAGCAGCCGACCAGACGCATGCCCGGACTGTGGTGCTCCCGGACACGACACGGCGCACTTGTTCATGTGCCCGAAGAGACCTACCTCCTTAACCACAATGGACCTTTGGACGAATCCTGTCAAGACCGCCCAGTTCCTCAACCTATGACAAAAACTACTTCGAGGCTGCAAAAGAAGAAGAAGAAGAAGTGCTTGGTCTTGCGATTGGAATCTCCCGTTGGCAAAAGAAAAAACGAAGGTTCTCCACTTGGGTAAATGCAATGCTAACAGTAAATATACTGTCAGTTGCTGTCAGATTGAAGAAGTTGACCAAATAACTGATCTAGGGCTCACTATTACTACAAGTCTGAGTTTTGATAAGCACTGTGAATCTATCTCGAATAAAGCAACTTTTGCTATGAATAATATTTTCAGGGGTTTGTCAACTTGCAATCCCTCTGTGCTTATCAGAGCTTACACCACGTATGTAAGGCCTCTACTCGAGTACGGTACCCCGGTATTCAACCCCGCCAAACTCAAGAACATCAATAGATTGGAAAAGATACAGAACAATTTTACTAGAAGAGTTCCTATTAAACAGCATGGCTTCATTTATGGGCAATTGCTCTCTGCTGCTGACAGAAATGCACTCTTTGGCCTAAAGCCTTGTGCTCTCAGAAGGAAAAAGAACGATTTGTTTCTGTTCCATCATATCCTTTTCAATGGCAAGTTTGGTCTTAGGCCTGGGGATTTCGTGAGAACGAGAGATTCGGTAACCCGGGGGGGGGGGTCCGATTAAATTCCACCGTACCGTGTCGAATCTTGAGTGTCGGCGATGCTTTTTCACTAATAGAATTGTTCCGGTATTCGAAGATCTCAGTAGGAACGATACTATTCCTATAAACTTCGGCGCTTATAAGAACTTAGTGCACGTTAAACTGGCTTCCGGAGAGCGGCAGAATGACCCTCCGTAGTGCTGGGTTGCTCGTTTCCCTGTGCTATTCTTCGGACTGATCTATCGTTTGTTCTCGTTTTCATTGGTTCACAGTATCTTTGCTTTGAATATTCCTTTTGAGGTTGGTTGTTTGTTTTCCTGTTTTCTCTTTTTTTTCCACACGAGTGTAAACTTGTATATATATATATATATATATATATATATATATATATATATATATATATATATATATATATATATATATATATATATATATATATATATATATATATATATATATATATATTTTGACTTACTTAATCGGTTGGCTTTCGCCTGACGCAGTCATTCTGCATCTTCACCGAGGTGTGCCGTCCTAGTAGTCAGCCGTGTCCATTTTTTCACGGTCTTCAGCCACAATTTGAACACATTCCATCCAGCTGTCACTATTCCATTTCCTGCGAAACGAAACATCGCGCCTGAACTGTCTTTCGATGCCGAGTGACTTTAAATCCTCTTTAACCACATCCGTCCAGAACTTTCGCCTACGCCCAGGTGGCCGTTTCCAGACAGGATTTGGAAGCATTTTTAAAGCGTGTTGTACGAGACGATCCGGCGTTCTTCTTAGTATATGCCCGAGCAGTCGAAGTCGACTTTCCATTGCTGCTTGAGATGGCGTTAGGAGATGCTGGCACCTCCCTCGTGTCAAGCGTTGATGTACTGCGTCGATTTCCTTGTAAAGGTCTTCGTTATGGCATACACGCGGCCAGAAATATCCAAGCAAACGCCTAAAAAAGCTTCCTCTCCGTGCAATCCAACCTTTCCATCTGCGTTTTCGGTGCTGCCCACGTCTCCGATCCGTACATCATGATAGGGCGAATAGCGGATAGGTAGACGCGCAACTTGACTTCCTTCGCGATGGTGGTAGACCACAAACACTTGGTTAGAGAATTGAATGCAGACGTAGCTTTCGCACATCGTTGTCGAATATCCGCTGCATAACTACCATCGTTCTTCAGCAAACAGCCCAAATAACAGAAATCGTCCACCAGTTCGATACGTTGTCCGTCCACACAAACTCCAGTTGAAGGCCTCTGAGAGACCCACATCTGCTTGCATTTGTCGGGACGAAGACGAAGTCCATAGGCTGCGGCATACTTCGAAACGAGGTTCACAATCCTTTGCAGTTTTGCGTTGTTTTCAGCGAATAACACAATGTCGTCGGCGTACTCCAGGTCGACAAGGGAGCGTCCTGATGGTGTTAGGATCACGTCCGCAGGAAACTGTTCTGCAACTCTACGCATGATGTCATCAACGGCGAAGTTGAAAAGAAAAGGTCCTGCAACGGCTCCTTGCCTTACTCCTGTTTTCACCTCGAAAGCTGACGTAAATCCGACAGGTGTACGAACTGCTGCTGTTGTTCCTTTGTTCATGTCCTCGATTAACCGAACATACTTTTCCGGGACTCCATCTGCTCGCAGAGCATTGAGCAATCGATCACGATGAGGAGAGTCGAACGCGGCTTCAAAGTCCAAAAAAGCAAGCTGTAATGGCTTCGAAAACCGCCGCCACGATTCAATTACTCTTCTCACGACGAACACTTGGTCGATGGTCGATCTTCCAGGTCGAAAACCGGCTTGCTCATCTCTGGTCGTTCCTTCACGATGTTTGATAAGTCGCTCGAGAATGATACGTTCTAAAACCTTGTACATGACACGAAGTAGAGAGATTCCTCTGTAGTTCTTAGGATCCGTGACGGATAGCTTCTTGTGAAGAGGTACGATGATCGCATGTCTCCAATGAATCGGGTATCCTTGCGCCGATCCATATGGCGCGGATGGTGTTGGTCATTTCACGAATCCCAGACGGAGGAAGAGCTTTCAGCATTTCAGCAGTGATGTTGTCATCTCCACCTGCCTTTCCATTCTTCATTTTCCGGACACAATCCAAAACTTCAGACTCAGTCGGCGGTTCCTCACTGACATCGTAATGTGCTCTCTGAACATGCGGGAGCTCAGGTACTGATGGCGCTGGACGATTCAGTAGTGAACTGAAGTAATCCTTCCATATTGGCAGCGTCGCATCACCAACTGCAACTCCATTGGTAGTGTTCAAGACAGGAGAACATCTCTTCATCTTCCCGCTATACTGTCGCAGCAACGTGTAGGCCAAAGATACTGTGAATATATATATATATATATATATATATATATATATATATATATATATATATATATATATATATATATATATAACAATGAACTGGCCGGACTCGGGAAGGAGGGATCGCGAAAATCGGGCCTCGGGGAGGGGGGATCGCAGAAATTTTGAATTTGAAAAAAAATGTTACGGGGGGCCGCTCCGATTTCGAAAAATTACGCAACTCTACGTCTGACCCTGACTCCGCGTAAGACTCCCGATAGGAGAAAAAACAGACCTACGCGGAGTCACACAATAAAGGGCAGCGGGAGTGCAGCATCGCGACGCTCGTGATGACGTCAAAATCACGGCTGGGACACTGCCTACAGGCTATAAAACGGCGAAGTTCACTTGGTTCCTAAACGTGCTGGTGCGGAGCGGAGGTTGGAGACAGTGAGAGAACGTAGGGCAGCCGGAGGCCCAGGCGTCACGCGCGCCTCGAATGATGTGAATTACGACATTTTATAGAGGGTAAATGCCTAGCGGGAGACCCCGACGAGCAGCCCAACGATGACGTCCTTGACTTCACAGGTTATTCATTTTAATACTCACCACAAGCATGTCGCCCCGGGTTGTCGCGATCCCACGGCGGAGAAGGACCCCGCCTGGGTCCACGACAAGGACGTAATCTTCGCCGCGGTCTGCGGAGAGGACCCACCCCCCCCACGGTCCGGGGCGAAAACCGCCCCCCCCCCCCCCCCCAGCCGAGAGGATACCCCTATCCCCCAGCGGTCAAAAATATGCTGGCCTCCGGAGAGTGACTCGAAGTCACCTTCCAGGGCCGGCATCAGAATGCCGAATGAGGACTCGTGTTAGATGAGGCGCCTTTTATACCGGCTTTGCCAGCGATAATCTTGTCACAACGTGATCACGTGTTGATAACCACCATATCAAGTTACGCTGTGATGCGTATCACAGTGTTAAAACTTGTCATCGTGTTCAAACAAGAATGAGCCGTTTGAATCCCCAAAGCTGTATACCGTTCCTCGCTGTATACCGTTACGAGTATGAACAGCACATCTGCCGACGCTTGCCTGTATCATCTAGCAAAAGCTTTTTTTCAGTCCATTTTCAGACTTGATTTGATTGTGTGCATACAATAGGGCAGATTGCCATAAAAGACAACTATTAGTGGAAAGTCATCTCTCCCCTTCACGATCCACGAAAACCTCTAGAACGAAATCTCTCACAAACGAAGTCGCCACAAGAATTCCTCTATTGATTTTTGAGAACGGCTTACAATTGCTCTTCACCTCCCAGTTCAGACTCGGCAGTTATCACATAACATCGGACCACTACATACGTTTTTCAACAAAGCGTACCTCATCAAGTTCGTCAAGCACGGTAGGCATCCTATCAGGAAACTCTTCGATGAAGGCAGCTGTAGCCCGAGCGGCGGAATCTCGTACGAATGCAACTTCAGAAACGCACTTATCTGAATGAATGGAGTGGAAATTTGTACCTGTCTCCAGCCCACAATGGAAATCAAGAAAATGAAGACCTACTTATCAATGGCTTCGCCATTTCAGGCCTCAGATGGAAAACCGATGCATACCAGAGCTGAGAGGCAAGTCCTGCTACCGCTTCGATGCTGTCAAAGCGACTCACAAACAGGCGAACTAGACACTCTAAGGCGATGTTGCAGTCATCAGATGACAACACGAGTCGAGTTAACAATTGTGGCGCAGACAAAACCTAGAAAATTGAAGTCGAACGCAGTGGTGCGAAATGGAGTCGACAAAATATTAAACCCTGGAGTGGACAGATAATAAAAGAGAACGTTCATATAATAGAATACCTTAATAACATTTTCTCTCAAATCGCAGCTAATGTTCTCCAGATATGCAAGAGTACTCCGAGCCAGGCTGACGACACGTGGCCCAGTATCCTCTGTTTCATTCGCAAGGCCCACTAGTTGTATTAAAGCCTAAATCAAGTTGGAAAATACTCAGAAATGTCAAGCTACCCTCGTTTCCTCCCCTTCCCCAAGCCACTCAACCTACATAGAGTCAGGCAAATGGAAAAATTTAAAACAATTATGTACTTGTCGAGACTGAGGAGATAGGTTGGTCGCATACTCCGAAAGCAAGAGTGTGGCATACTCATTCATAGGCAGCTGCAGAACAGCATGTTCCTGAAAATACCATACCACCTTGATCTAATATGTATATACAATTTAAGTACATATCAAACAGGTCCAACGAGCAGAATGGCTTCACATTTGTCCCCTTTGGAGCTATTCATACTTCTCGACGATAACGTGTCACGCGCTGGAGTATAAATACTTTTGAAGAGCGGCGTTAAATAAAGTAGAAGAATATGTGAAAGAAAAATCCTTTCTCACTTGTGTGGTAGAAAAAATGCAATTTCAACCTAATGATAATTGACGCACCAGCTAAGGCAGAGTCCATAGGTTGCGAGAGCGTGCGATTACGCAAAATCGATATTCATCAAAGATTCCTTATCGCGCGCCCCCACGCGCTCACGCCCGCTAGCTTTCGCGCGGTTACGACAGCTCAGAGTAGGAAGCAGCAAGTTTCGAGCTCACTGCTCAATTACTCAAGTAGGAGACACTAAACCTGTCGCAAAACTATTCTCACACATTGGTGGGGATGTTCCCGTGAAAGAGGACGGAACCTTCCTCGAAACAACTGGGGAACTTCCCCAGAATCGAGGAGGCGGAGGGACCTCCGGCAAGCAGGTCTTTCCTTGTTCTCCCGATCGCCGATCTTCCCCAAGCTGTCGCCACCAACACCCATTGTTCACTGATTGATCATAAATCAGCTTGCGAAAACTCGCTGCTTTCAACAGTTTCCTGTTACTGGAAAACTGGAATAGGGCCAAAAATATTCAACTCTGACGTAGGTTACAGAGAAGCTTCTTATCCTATCCGGACAGAGATACCTTAGACAGTCCCTGAGTGGCAGATCTGCCTCCTCAACTTGCGAAGTGCGAGACCACCTCGAGACTAGCCAGTTTCCACCACCATATACACTGCGGCTTTGTTTTCTCGTTCATCACGCTCGGGGGGAGGCCATGGGAACAACCGTGAAGCGAACCTCCCTTGTTCTCTCCCCCCCCCTGGGTAGACTGTTTTGAATGCATTATCGTTGTGTATAATTCAGGGGTGTACCACAGAACCCCGCCACAGAATACGCAATCTTAAAGGCAGTGTTCATGATGAAATATGATAGTCAAGTTTCTCATCGTAAAGTCTTCTTTTGGTTCTCTGTAGAACGACCCATACGAAGTAAACACCGCAAAAGCACTATCTGAGGTAGAATTAGCAATCCTAAATCGGCCTTTTTTTTGCTGGTGCACGACTCTAGCGATGTTTTGTAGTATCAGGGGTCAACTGGCCCGAAACTGATATTCAATAATTGGCTTCTGATCGCCGACTTACAAGGGAGGCTTGTCAGCATCCGATGGAGATTCGGGATCAGGGATGTGCGTAATAGAATTTTTGCCATTCGTTAGTCGTTCAACCGACCAAAACCCTCGTTAGTCGTTAATCGTTAGTCGTTAAAAATCTAGGTTTTGAAAATAATAAGAATTCAGGCAGAAAAAAGCCGTAATGAATAGAAAAAATAGAAGGCATGAAGAAATGTGTTTTCCCAAACATTCATGGCCATTGAACACACAAAACATTTTTCGTTAGAGAAAGTAGATTTAACTGTAAACCAAGATAGGTTTACAGTGGGGGGGGGGGACCAGGAATGAAAACCCAATCCTCGAGGGCGTGTGTTTATCGATTTTTGTCCTTTTTCCGAGAAAACAAGCAATATGGGAAACCGAGGAAATCTTCGATTTTTCGGTGCAGAGTTTGTCGTCATGCGATAATATCGTTCTCTGAGCCAAATTCCGGTCCGCGATTGCGGACTACGGCTGTTACATCATGCGACACGTGATAATCGTGCTGGGAGAAAGGTGTCGTGCCGGGACCAAGTGGTTCCAGCACGATTCTCACGTGTCGCATGATTCAACAGCCGTAGTCCGCAAATGCGGACCGGAATTCGGCCTAGAGAACGACAGTATATGATGTTATATTTATGAGATTTGGATTATGGTGACAACACGGAGAATTGCACCAATTGCACTAATTGTTTAATGCTCACCGTCGCGAGCCGAGCGCGCGCGTGATTTGGAGCTTGTTTCCATAAAGGGGGAAAGTTCGGAAGTAATTAGCACCCTAATGAAAATTTCACCCACTGAAGGGTCCCAGCACCACATTATAGAAATCCCATATCTCGGAGTCTTAAGCGCTCATTTCTAATACAAGATTTAGCTTCCTGGCAAAAGTAACGATTTGGTAGTGGTGAAAAAAGCTTCAAAAATATCTTGAAATATCTTAAAAAATGATTTGGCGTAAAATGGCCTGGAAATATAAAAAAGCTAGGAAATGAAGTGAAATAACCAAAAATGCGATTTGGTGGTCGATCATTTCACAAGCTTCTCCGTTAAACTTATCAAAATAAAATCAAGCACGATATGGAATGGAGTTCGCCTAGCTTGACCTATGCTGATTCCCTTATTACAGCTTTCAAAAATGGCTTAATGTTTCCGTTGCGCGCTTGATTTCGTTTTGATAAGTTTAACGGAGAAGCTTGTGAAATGATCGACCACCAAATCGCATTTTTGGTTATTTCACTTCATTTCCTAGCTTTTTTATATTTCCAGGCCATTTTACGCCAAATCATTTTTTAAGATATTTCAAGATATTTTTGAAGCTTTTTTCACCACTACCAAATCGTTACTTTTGCCAGGAAGCTAAATTTTTAGAAATTTCACATATTTTTCCCGAAGGTTCCCTTTCTAACTTCAATTTTGCTCGACGATTTCCATTTTGGAATGATGAAACATCTAACAGACGATATTGTCGCATGAGTACAATTTTAAAACTTATGGCCCAAAACATTGAAATCTACCACTCATTGCCGCATTTGTGCATTATGTGAGATCTCAATATTATCGATAATAGAAGAAAATCTAGTTTAATATTTGATCTTGCATGATGAGAAGAATTTCCCAAACAAGTGACTTTGAGCCATGAACAATCAAAAATCATTGCGGCATTTTGTGCAACAGGCGGAAAAATCAATATTATTGATTGGTATTTATCGATAATGACCGATGAGCAAAATTCTCCAACCAAGAAAACCAATCCCATCAGCAATCACCACTCCTAGCCGCATTTTGTGCAAAAAGCGCGAAAATCGATAATATTGATTATCGATCGATGACATGTCATGAGTACGGATTCGGACAAGTTCAGTACTTGTCTCCGACGACCTGTGTTGATTGGCTGCAGATTCACCCACACACTCCGGTCTCCACAGCAGTAGCTGAAAAAAGCAGCTTTTGTGCTCCACGGCTAATTTTGTATATAAACCCACGATTTTGAGGTACCCTTCAAAGTTAAGGTATCAAGTTCAAATTGGAATAGGAGCGACCTGCATCCATTTCCAGCCTCCTGTCCAAAAATGAGCTCCCTAGCTAAATTTTAAGTGTACCCGCAAGATCGTGAACGCCGTCTGAAAAAAAAGGAGATTAACAACAAAAAAGCGCGGTCTTTCAATTTTTACTCGAAAACCAGTGAAGCGCTCTAAACCATTTTTTGGCACACATACCAACTATTTGCGCTCTTTTTAATGCAATTTAGCTCTAATTTCTACGTTCACTCTGAACTGAGATTTCGAAAAAGGAGTTGCGCGCGTGGCCAATTCAAAACCAAACCTGGTGCGCGCTTCGCGCGCACCACAATTATCGTGATGTAAAAGCAATAAGTAACCCAGATTGGTAGTATTTACCCTAAACCTCAAATCACCTCTGAAAGTGCCATCTGAAAATTTTTCCCGCTGGAGCCAATCGGTGTCGGGACTGGTTCAAGTCAGTCTACCACAAAGTCGCGCGACCGACACGAAGTAGCACAAGTGCTGCGCCAGGTTTTGCGCAACGTTCGATTATGCTCATAATGTGTGGGCTCCAGAACTGCGAATCAGTATCAGTATAATTAATGAATACTGAAGGGTAATTGTTTTGTTATTTAGTACCATCCACCTCGAACAACCCACAGTAACTATGTATCATTTCTGGAGTAATCATTGGTTTGAAGCGTGATGTGAATGACTATTGATTTTCTAACGAATTTTAGGATTGCTTACGAAAATATTTTTCATTTCGTTAGACGTGAGTCCTTAGTCGTAACACCCAAAAAGCCCGTTAGTCGCTAAATTCGTTAGTCGTAATTACGCACATCCATGTTCGGGATGCAATTTTAATATGTTCTAGGGGAGGGACACTAATCCAATACTCCATACTCAGATTCGGCCAAATGCCCCAGGCAGTCCCGAGGTCAAAATGTGAACAAGGCCATAACGGCTCAACCGAAGTGGGTAGAGCTGATTCAACGAAGGAATCACCTTTAAGTCTGTTCAGAAAAGATGTAGGAAAAATTTGGTGCATCGATCTTGTTTAGATCAAAAGTTATGCATTGATGCCTAGACCACTGAACGGGAATTGAGGGCTCCTCACATAACCCAACTCGTCGGTCTGTGCGTTGACGACTGGATGGTTAGGTGGATAGCGAAGCGGCGACCTAGATGGGTTTCGGAGTTCGAATCACGCTGTGCAGTTTCTGGTGTGTGAGTGTCGATTACACGAAACTAGTTACACATTTTGAAATTTTGACAGTTCTTCAAAGTTTTTTTTTGTTCAATTTAATTTGCTTTGTTCAGGGAAAGTTCGGATCGCAGGCCCGTTCTATTTGATTGTTTCTCTTTTTTGTATTATACTCACTGTGTGAGACTCACGGAAACTTTGAGACTTTATAAATTAGGAAACGTAACTTACAGTTAGGATAACGCGCGATAAAACACTCGAAACAGAGTTGTCTTTAACGCAAGCAACACCGAACAGAAAAACCAATCTCATATTTAAATTCCGTTCTGGCACGGTAAGTTGAACTTTGACTTACAAATGACGTGGATCGATGTGCGGTATCTTCCACAAGTTCTGAGACCTGATCCAAAGTTTGAGACAAGTCATTCGACCAGCTGACTTGAACGGTTTCTCGAAGTTTCATGTTTTCCCCTTCTCGAGTTGTTGCTTGTCTCCTCTCTCACTTTTCACCCGACTTTTCTGCTCAAAATCGTCAGGAAATTACTATCGCTGATGCTTTCCGAGGAACCGTTACCATGGCAGATTAAGCCGTGCGAGGCTCGTGATGTGGACTGGAGCCCAGAAGACGACGACGACACCCATTCCATCGCTCTGCCTTCTGCGGCAGCGCTTATGTGTGGCGATCGTTTCATCCGCCACATACACGACTACGTCATCCATATGCGGCCGAAGTTCAATTGTTTTTCAAGGGACAATACGTTGAAAGTGAGAATACTTTGCCGAAGCTTGAGAACTGCATATGTTATTACTTATTATTATATTTATTTCACTCTTGGTACAGATTCTAAAATCAGTCCTATAGGCAGTTTTGCGCACCCGTGTTCCGACCGCTTTTGCATGGGTGGCATCTGGATATGTAGACACACATCCAGGAAACTTCACGACTCCAAAGATGTGCCTATAGACAGAGAACTGCACTGATTTTGCTTTCGTTCGGTGTTGCTGAGGTGAAAAACAGCTCTGCTTCGAGTGTTTTATCGAGCGTTATCATAACTGTTAGTTACGTTTGCTAATTTATAAAGTGTCAAAGTTTCCGTGAAAGCGCTCGATCAGAGTCTCACAGAGTGAGTAGAATACAAAAAAGAGAAATAATCAAACAGAACGGACCTGCGATTCGAACTTTCCCTGAACAAAACAAACTAAATTGAACAAAAAAAACTTAAAACAACTGTCAAAATTTCAAAATGTGTAACTAGTTTCGTGCAATCGACACTCACAAACCAGCAACTGCACAGCGGGATCCGAACCCCCCAACCCATCCAAGTCGCCGCTTCGTAGTCCGCTTCTTTATCCACTTGACCATCCAGTCGCCAACGCACTGACCGACGAGTTGGGTTATGTGAGGGGCTCTCAATGCACGTTCAGTGGTCTAGGCATCAATGCGTAACTTTCGATCTAAACAAGATCAATGCACCAAACTTCTTACACATCTATGTATTCTGAACAGACATAAAGGTGATTCATTCGTTGAATCAGCTCTACCCACTTCGGTTGAGCCCTTATGACCTTGCTCAGATTTTGACCTTTTTCGGGACTGCCTGGGGCATTTAGTAGAGTGAGGACTTTTTAAAAAGAGACCGAACGAACGAATTTCGAATAAATTCGTTCATTTTTTATTTCGAACGAACGAATTTCGAATAAATTCGTTCATTTTTTATTTCGAACGAACGAATTTCGAATAAATTCGTTCATTTTTTATTTCGAACGAACGAATTTCGAATAAATTCGTTCATTTTTTTATTTCGAACGAACGAATTTCGAATAAATTCGCTCATTTTTTATTTCGAACGAACGAATTTCGAATAAATTCGTTCATTTTTTATTTCGAACGAACGAATTTTGAATAAATTCGTTCATTTTTTATTTCGAACGAACGAATTTCGAATAAATTCGTTCATTTTTTATTTCGAACGAACGAATATTCGAGATTCGAATATTCGAATGACGAATAATTTAAGCATCCATAGCAATATCGCGCAACTACGAAGTGAGCGGCAATAACAAGTTGAATTCTTCTTCTAAAGCCTTATTTCCACCTACAAATGAAATTAATAAGGCACGACTCATCTCTAAACCTGTGCGGGCTACAACGCAAAGAATGCTACAAAATCATTTTTTCCGCTCTAACTTAGCCTAAGGAGCTCGAGGTGCTGAACATGAACAAAAGGTCCTGGACGCTGAAGGCCCTGCTCAATCGCTGGTGGCCCCAGTTGGTGCTCGGTACACTGGCCGGATCGCGTGTTGGCGTGCGGCCGCGTCGTGCACCGGTGCGTGAGTATATTTTTGAAAACAAAAAGCTCAGAGGGGCTTATCACCAGGGCAAGAAGCAGCTACTCGCCCACGACAGTCGCTACCGCCCCCGCGATAGCTACTACCGTGGGCGACAAAACTTCGGATTTTGCGCTCCACGGCCACTATCCCGCTGGCGGCTTTCAGCAGGGCGTGGAGCGCGTTTTTGTCTGAGCCATTAACCCTTTAAAAATTGCGAGAATGATAAGAGATTCTTATTCCACAGCTCAAAAAAAGCCTCTTGGCCAAGTTTTAGCCAAATCGGTGCTATCACTAGAAGGGGGGGTACCAATTGCCATCCCACTTTGGCTCGTCCATTTTTCCGTGCCGCCGCGCAATTATAACACCAATCCGGGGTTTCCTACCCTGCCAGAAGCGTTGCGGCGCGGAGAAATTGGTGTGACCATATGCAGTGGACAAGTGGCCTGACTGGCGAGATAGCACGGCCAAATCTAAAACGTCGACAAATCACCCTTTTTGATGGATCTTTCAACAGAGCTGTTTCCGAAATCTTCATGAAATTTTGCGTCAAATAATGTTTTCAATTTAAGAAAATACGTTCCCAATCTCTCAGCCGGTTCCAATCTATGAATTAACGTTTCTTTCACTAAAAGCAATCAGTTTTTCGTTTATAACTTTTTTTACCCTGGGAGACGGCCCTTTCGTGAAAGTTGTTTTCGGAATCCCCATAAAGTTCTGCATCGAATAGCGTTTCCATTTTGGAAAAATATTCTCTCGATCCTTCAGCCTAACTCATTTTACGAAGCATCGATGTTTCGCCTATAACTCTTTAACCTTTGATGATAGGGTTTTGGTGAAGGTGGTTTCTGAAATTTCTGTAAAATTCGGAGTCGAATGATATATTGGGTTCCTAACTTTGCTGACCCCGTAAGTCAGCCAGGTCGGTGAAGCCGATTTTCATAGTTATCTCCATAGGGTGCTCTCGCCTCTATGGTTTAAATGGGAGACGCAGAGTTCTGCCGGAGCCAACAACGGGGCTCGGCTCCACCGACCTGGCTGGCTTATGAATCAAACAAAGTTAGGAACCCGATATGTCATTCGACGCAGAATTTTACGTAGATTTCAAAAACAACGTTCTACAAAACCCTATCTCCAGAGGTTAAAAAGTTATAGGCAAAAAACCGGTGCTTCCTAAAATGAATTAGGCTGAAGGATCGAGTTTTCAAACTGGAAGCACAATTTGACGCAGAATTCCATCGAGATTTTGAAAACAAGCTTCACCAAAGGTCTCTCCAAGCACAAAAAAGTTATGGACGAAAAAACGATAATTTCAGACGGAAAAATGCACTTTATAAACTGAAATCGGCAGGAAGAAGGGGAACGTATTTTTTAAAACTGAAAACCTTTTTCAATGCAGAATTGTATGTGAATACCGAAAACAACTTTCACCAATGGTCTATCTCTGAGCACAAAAAAGTTATGAACGAAAAAGCGGCAGTGACACCCACCCAATCTTGAAAATGACTTGCATGAGTGTTGGGTCACTTTCATTCTTTTTCGGGGCGTTTCACTGGTTGTCACTGGTTCTCCCAATGGTGAAGGTTTCCCACTTTGCCTGCCCAGGGGTGAAGGTTGGTGGAGTACATGTATCCACCTAACGAAGCTATGGTTGGTGTTATCATTGCGCGGCGGCATGAAAAAATGGGCGTGGCCAAGTTTGATTGCCATGTGGCTCCCTGTTAGAACCGTCCTAGTAGCCTCATCAGACGGTGTAGGGAAAAATTTAGCTCTTGCGTTCGGAAAAATGGAACAATGGAGCAGTGAAGAAAATGAATTCAGCCTTGAAAGGTATGTCGATTCCTTCATACATTAGAGCTGATTTTCATATTTTTTGTTGAATCAGCTCGGGTATTAAAATTCGAATAACGTTCGAATATTCACCTCTGCGAATAATCGAATTTGAATAATGTTCGAATATTCACCTTTTCCGAATAGTCGAATTCGAATAATATTCGAATATTCACCTTTTCCGAATAGTCGAATTCGAATAATATTCGAATATTCACCTTTTCCGAATAGTCGAATTCGAATAATATTCGAATATTCACCTTTTGCGAATAGTCGAATTCGAATAATGTTCGAATTTTCACACTTTTCGAATATTCGAATGTTCGAATAAAAATTCGTTCGAAAAATTCGAATAATTATTCGAACTCGAATATTCGATCCTCACTCTAGCATTTAGCCGAATATGAGTATGGAATATTGGATTAGTGTCCTTCCCCTAGAACATATTAATATTCCACCCTGAAACTCCACCGGATGCTGACCAGCCTCCCTTGTTAGCCTTTCTTGAGCTCCATTGCTCTCATTTTGTTGACAATAACACTTTTCTTTTTGTTTCCTGGGAAGAATTGTTTCAGTCTGCTCTTAAAGGCAGTGGTCACGATGAAAAACGTTACAGAAAAAACTACAAAAATCAGCTTAGATCAAAAACAGCTGAAAAACTATGAAGGTAGAGTGGTGAAAAACGGGCTAGAATTAGAGTTTCTAGGGCCCAAAGAAGCCAGTTCGTGCACACGTGCACAGCGATGACGAAAAAGATCGCAGTCTCATGCCGAGCAGTCAAAAATCATCGACATTCAGACGGTGAAATGAATGCAAATTTAACGAATAAAAACAGCTGAACAATGAAAGCATCACTTCAGTCAATGTTTTTGACTAGATGTGTACATAAATCCGAAGCTTCATTGATTGAAATTCAACTTCAAGCCAGCTGTTGTTCTTGATATAAGAGGTCATCGATGCCGATGATGTGGAGTGGGCTCGTCCACCATCAAAAGACAAGAAAGTTCAGGTTTCAAATTTGGCCCAAAACAGTGGTTTCTTCGCGATGTTTTCTTATAGGTCCTACTACTCGAGACCAAGAGAAGGATTTGGAGAGAAAAAAACGACACGCATATTTGATCGCGACCACTGCCTTTAAACTACTTTATTAGTTGCTGTACACGTCGCGTATTTTTGACCAGGCACAGCATGAACCTCCACTATATATGGGCGGAGATGTGCACCTGTGAACGAATTGGCATCTTTGTGCCTTAATAATTTCATTTTTAGCGCGTTTCTCGCCTCGCAACCTTTGCAGTTATTCAGCTGTATTCGAACAAAACAGACTTTTGCAGTTTCCTCAAGCACTTTTTCCATCGTAAACACTGCCATTAAAGAAACAGTCCAAGCTCGAGGGTGATTTTTGATATTATGCTCCGGCCGCCGTATATAGCAACCCTGCCAAGCGCGGAATCTCAATTCGCTCCGATAAGTGGAAAAAAGTCGACTACGCCCCCATGAAAGGAAAAATGGGTGATGCCCACCGACGAGCTTCCGATCTCAATAGGGAAGAGAAGCGCGATTGATTTCATTCAAAATCTATGTTCTTTCACTTGTTTTCGGCCTGGCTCTATGGTGTGACCCGCTTCAGATCGATGGCCGCGAATAACGAAAAAAAGACAGGCTCGAGACATCTCGTCCGCGAACTTCTCGCCCTCCGAATTCGAAATATTTGAGGAACTATAACTCCGTTCGTAGTTAATTCTGTGCAATTCTGAAGACATCATTGTGATCAGCGAGAAATGTTCTCTTTCTCCAAGAGAACAACAAGTCGATTCTGAGGTTGGACTGTGCCTTTAAGGAAATAATCACCCGTTGCGCCGATTCGAGCGATTGATCACCGGGTCAAATATTGTCAATCAAATTAAAGGCAGTGTTCAGGATGAATATCATATTCGAGTTCAACTCAAAACTGGGGTTGTTCGGTCGTTTGCTAACTAATAGTGAAGAAACAGCGAAGAAAAGCGCTCAGAATAAGCTAAAATAGCGGTTTCTAACCGTCAGGGCGTGGACGAGCGTACTGGCCCTGCTGGTTTCCGCAAACGCTCTGCAAGAGCGAGCGCTAATCGCGAAATTTGCGCGAATCGATCAGGCTGGACGCGGCAGTTGCTTGGCAATATGCCATCAAAAACGTGCGCGGCGCCACAAGCTCGTCCGAATGGGGGGGGGGCGGGATAGCAGGCGCAACGGGATAGCTTTCAGAGCCGCTTTTATTGATTTCTGGCCCATTTTAGCTGATTTCTTCGACTCTATCCCCTCCAGCATCTGCCAGCTTAGTGTTTCGCACTGAAACCTCGAGAACGAGATTTATCGTGGACACTGCCCTTAATAGCGGGCACGGGCTACTCCCGCGTTGAGAGGCGCACAACAGCGGGAACGCACGCTCTCGCCACGTATGGACGCTGCCTAAGAGGCTTAACCTAGGCACTTAGCTCAGCGCACCGGTTTAGGTTCGCGAAGACTTTAGTCGACGTACAGTCGCGGTCATAATTCTATTGACATGGCGCTTTCGCTTATATTGTTTGTAATCATATCTCGGTCTAGGTTTAGCGAAACTTAACGAAAATTCAATATGTTATGAAGCACCACAAACCTTGCTTTGCACATACACATGCTAAGGTTTTGAGACTGCAGTTTTTAAATGTGGAAATTAATGATAATTTCGTGGTAATATTTCAAACTGGGATATGAGAAAATAATTTCTATTCGAATTTTTCTCGAGATCAGTTCGAAATGAAATTATGCTATTCCGCACCTATCAAGTACCTCTCTCTGACGCTAACGAAAAAAGGCGAAATTCCTGTACCAAGTGTACTTCATAAAGTACATTTATTGGAATGGTTCTGGAGCGAATAATTCTAAAGGCAGTGTTCACGATAAAAAATGTGTTTCAGTTTCCACTATGAATGGGAAGTGGAGGGGCACACTGTAACGTTGACGTCGAAAGAACGCATGAAACGAGCCAGGAAAAGCTCCAAAAGAGCCCGAAGTTGCCACTTCGAGCGAAAGGCAAACCCCAAAAGCATCCACACACGCGCACCGACGTGAACAGATGAATGCTCAAGATCGTGGGATGAGCGATGATTTCCTATCATCAGAACCGTTCTTCCCTTCATTCTCAACGTCTCTCTTTACTCAGGTCAGCTCGCATACATCGGCTGCAAAAGACGGAAGTTACAAGCCTCGGACAACTCGTCCACCATGTTTCCTTAGCTCAATTTTTGAGGGACCATAACTCCGTTCCCAGAAGGTTTTGTACGATTTCAGAGACATCATTGGAATCAGCATGGGGCCGTCTTCGAGATAGGCGGGGAAACAGAAAAACGATTTTTATCGTGAACACTGCCTTTAAAAGGGTGAATTTTCAAAAATATGCCCCAATCTCTTCAATTTTCAGTCTTCAGAAAAATTCTGATAGAGATTGCTTTCTTACAAATTCGCACAACGGTTCAGAGTATCTTCTAATTGCAAATAATTGCTGCAGGTTTAGAATTGTATTCCCTTTTTTCGAGTGTGATTCATTTCCGTTCGTCGCGTGCGTCTGCGTGCGTACGCGCGAAGGAACAGAGTAAATCTGTCTGGGAACCAGAGGATAATAGTCATGCATTGAGGGAGTAGTCCTAGCTTGAAATATTATTATGAAATTATAAATAAATTCCATATTTAAAAACTCTGCAATCCAAACTTAGGCTTGTGTACGTGAGAAGCAAGGTTTGTGATGCTCTATAACATATTAAAGTTTCATCAAGTTTTGCTAAGTATAGGCCGAGATCTGTATAAAAACAGTTTCCGCAAAAAAGCCATGTCAAGATTTATGACCGCTACTGTAGTAGTCCTAATGGTTGACGTTCCATAGTTCTTCACGGTAGCGTTCTCCACCTGATATTTCCTCCTATAGGAAGAAAAGCAGGTCTTGATTATGGAGCTGCGCTGCACTGGCAAGGCAAGATCGATTGGAGAAAAGGGATCATTCCAAATTAAATGCGGCTTTTTAAGATCAGTTCCTGACGCGAAATTCGATTTTGGCCTTTATATAAGGCTACGCTCCTTTCCTCTGAATGGAGTTACAGGCGTTGATTGGTAGGTCACCAATATTAATTGTCATTATGCCCATCGTAACCTACCTCAAAGGCAGTGTTCACGATAGAAATCGTTCTTCTGTTTTCCCGCCTATCTTGAAAACAGCTCCATGCTGATTCCAATGATGTCTCTGAAATCGTACAAGACCTTCTGGGAACGGAGTTATGGTCCCTCAAAAATTGAGCTAGGGAAACATGGTGGACGAGTTGTCCGAGGCTTGTAACTTCCGCCTTTTCCAGCCGATGTTTGCGAGCTGACCTGAGTAAAGAGAGAAGTTGAGAATGAAGGGAAGAACGGGGCTAATGATTGGAAATCATCGCTCATCTCACGATCTTGAGCATTCATTTGTTCACGTCGGTGGGCGTGTGTTGCGCTTTTGGGGTTTGCCTTGCGCTCGAATTGGCAACTTCGGGCTCTTTTGGAGCTTTTCCTGGCTCGTTTCATGCGTTCTTTCGACGTCAACGTTACAGTGTGCCCCTCCACTTCCCATTCATAGTGGAAACTGAAACACATTTTTTATCGTGAACACTGCCTTTAATCTTTCTCAAAGCTGAAAATAGACGCCAGAATCGTGCTCTGCTTCCCAAACAACCCTCCTGGAAAAGTACGGGCGAAATGAAAGAATGTCCAGCGCCCCAACAATCCAGAAGGGCTCCACGGTACTCCAGAGGCCATACACATTTCCCGCACCCTATGATTCGGAAAGTTCTTCGCATACTGGTGGTACGCGCCAGGGTACTCTGAAACCATCCTGGTCGCTTCAAAACTCTTCTTCGGTACTGTTCCCCCCTCAATTGGCTCTATGTTTTTCATAGTTGTCTGAAAAATCATTCCACAACCACTTCACTTTTTCGTCTAAGCTATCGAATCTGCATGTGGAACAATTCTTATAGCTATAAAGTTGCTTGAGGAGCAGTCTTTCCTGTTGGAGAGCTATCTGAGAATATCAATTCTCAACGACCCAGACGCGTAAGAGTTGTACTGCGCTCGGGATGGCCACTTTCTCCAAGTGAACCTCAAATTTGAGAAGCGCCTAATACAAATTTCAGCCTATATTGTTGAAGTGGACGCTCTAGGCTAATCCTTGCGCTTATAGAAATTACAATGACGACATTAAGAGAAAGGTAGCCCTTGACAAGGGTGTCAAATAGCCATAGGGACATGATACTGGCAGCTGTGGCCAGTATGCACCACTTCTTCTAAAACGCAAGACCCACAGCAGAGGATAATATTGTTCCACCACAAACCTTCAAAAATCGCCGATGGATCGCATTCTGAAGAAGAGTAAGAGCAGAAGTTCTGATGTCCTCACTAAACCGGCCGTTGGGTGAAAGCAGTTCACGAATCATCGGATACAGTACAGTTAGCTGAGTTGCCCCAACAACATCTTCGAATATGAACGAATCGTCCTTAAAATAGATAACTCAATACGAGATATAGGTGATCAATACATATCTTATACTTACATCATCGCCTGTATCCACAACAAAAGCGCGTTCGTTGAGCAGATTAAGGCATCGCTGAACTGCTGTCGGCAAAGGCTCTTCCTGCCAGTTGGCGACACACCAGTGAGATCCGATCACACGAAGAATGGTGCTGCCCACCAATTCATCTGCAAAAAACCGATCAATACTCATGTTGTCTCAGATGAACGACAGCTTCTCTATTTCGTAATTCTAACCTCCTCAAAACCCTACTGGAACTGTTATTAGGTAGTCAGACAACTATTCTGCTTTTTCTTGACTTTTGCTGGCATAAGGACGACATGCTGAGTTGTTTTTTTTTTCTTTAAGTATGGATACTTTCTCATAACTCACTAGCTTTCGAGTCGATGACCGTGATCACTTGTGTCATATTTTGACCCCCCTTCGGAAAGGAAACACTGCGGTCATCCAAAAAACAGGCTCAATGTAATGTTCCATTTTCGGAGGTTGCCGTGAATGGCACCACATTTTATTTGAAAAGAACATCCCCGAGCGCCCATCAGTTATTGGTCCGGAGACCAAACCAATAAATTGTTGGTTAATATCCAGTCAAATAATCCCCGAAAAAGTTCGCTCATCTCAAAACCCGACAACTGCAGAAACCTTTGGGAAAAACACAGTGAAATTCGGACCACACATCAGCCAGGCACCACATATGTCAAGGAAAACAGAACAAAACACAAGAAAGGAGATTTTTTTGCGAAGAAGTGAAATTCGAAATCTTCCCTTTCAGCTGTTTCGGGGTCAGGGTTGAGCAGGCCGTTGCGCCAATTTTCGGCGGAGTTACGATCCCCCTTGTTAACCGAATTTCTGAAAAAATTTTACGATATCCCCTCGATATTCAGACATCAAATTTGTATTCAGCACACTAATAAAAAATAAATGAAAATAACCCCTAAATAGAAATGTTGACTGAAATCTGACAACTTGCCCAAGCTACCGCATACCCACCGTAACGTAAATTTTCATGACGGCCTCTGCAGACACAGCTGCTTTCGCGCTGCAATCTTACTATCAGAGGGCAATCATTAACGAGGACACCCCCACTCGCCTTCCTTCCACGGGCAGGCCGTCCTCTCCGGATGTCACTTTTGTATCATCCTCTCTTGCTGTTTCCGTAACTGGTCCACTGCTATAGCTATGGCCAGCGATCATGTACCCATATGTGCTTCATTGGATTTGTCTCTCAACAGTCACCTGGCACCTTTCGTAGGCTCTCGTAGCAAATTGTACACCAACTACCGTAAGGCCAACTGGGTCATGTTTAAGGAGGTGTTACTCAGTCGGGTAGCCTACCATCCACTAACCGACTCCGTTCACGAGAAGGACAAGTTCATTGTTGATGCCATATGCAACGCCTCCAGAACTGCAATCCCTACAGGACGCGTTAGAACGTTTCACCCTAACGTTCCCAAAGATGTCCTGGAGCTGATCGAATTACGGGACGAGAAGCGCCGAGCTGATCCTGCAGATCCCAGCATTCAACGACTGTATGATGAGATCACCAAAATGCTGAATGATTACAAGCGGATGCGATGGATGGAGTTCACTGAATCCTTGAATTTCTCCACTGATGCAAAGAAGACCTGGAGCACTCTTAAGCGGTTGTCTGGCGAGAAATCGGCAGCAGAGCGCAACATGCTTGAGTTCCCTTCGGGGAAATTCGAGTCCGGATTTAAGGCTGCATGTCGACTTGGAAAACACTTTGCTTCAGCGACGTCCCGCCGTGATCGTTCCATTAGGCTCACTCTCCGGTCTATAAGGAAGCTCAGCCGACAAGATGTACCTGCCATAACTGCTTCTAAGATGTCTTCCCTCATCAAGTTCATGAAGAACTCGCGAGCCGAGGGACCCGATGGTGTGTCAGCCGTCCATCTCAAGCACTTGCCGGAAGAGTTCCTTGAATTACTTTGTGACCTAGTCTTCTCTTCATTCAGCACAGGTGTCATTCCCGCTAGATGGAAGCAAGCAATTGTTCTCCCGATCCTCAAGCCTGGCAAACCAGAAGATCAAGCAACTTCGCATCGACCCATCTCCCTTTTGTCCCCTATTGCTAAGTTAGCGGAGAAATTCATCAACCCGCACCTCCAAGAAGCATTACGACATAACGTGCATCAACATGGCTTCAAGAAGGCCCACTCTACCATCACGGCACTCACGTCCATCACAGAGCACATAATTGCTTGATTCAACATGAAACCTCCAGCTGGTAGAAGTATAGTCGTGGCAGTTGACTTAACTGCTGCCTTCGATAATGTCAGTATCCCGCTGCTGTCCAAATCGATCCTGGACTCTACTATTCCCGACCGGTGCAAAAGATGGACCGATAACTTTGTCAAAAATCGTTCCATTCGTATGAAATTTGATGGACACTTGTCGAAGTCTGTGCCCCTGAAGGCAGGCGTCCCACAAGGAGGAGTTCTATCTCCCAGCCTGTTTTCTTTGTAACTGTCTGATGTGCCGAAGCCGTCGTCAAACATCCACTTATGTCTATATGCGGATGACATCACTATTATTTGTACTGACCCTGTCATCGATCGAGCCACTGCTGAGATGAATAAATACCTCGTCAGTCTGGCCAAGTTCCTTGAATCGAAGCAGCTAAAGGTCTCTCCAACCAAGTCCAGCGTTACTTTGTGCACTACAGCGACTGCCGAACACAAGCTGCATCCCAACGTTCTTTGGGAAGGAAATATGCTGCCCTTATCAAAACACCCTCGACTTCTCGGTGTATTCCTGGACCCGTCACTACGTTTTCATGAAAACACACGTGTTCGAGCTGCTGCTGCCAACACACGTAACAACATTCTACGTTCGCTGGCAGGCACTTCATGGGGCAGCTCTAAGGAAATTTTGAGAACCACCTACAGGGCTATGGTGCAGCCGGTGCTGGAATATGGTGCCCCAATTTGGTCAAGACACCTGTCGGAAGCCTCTTGGAGCAAGCTTCAGCGTGCACAGAACACTGCTCTACGCGTGATCACTGGATGCCCTAGATCCACACCGGTACCTCATCTACATCAAGAGTGTTCTCTACTACCTGTAAAGCAGCATTGTCAACTCCAGTCGCAGCAGTTCCATGTTGGCATTATAAGGAATTCCACACACCCTAATTTCCCATTACTGTCATCTGGTCCCCATTTCCGACATATTCGCTCGCCACTTCATGCTGCAGTCTCTGTCTAGGATCGTCAACGTTGGGCGACGTCGGAGCTCAATCGCGTGAGATTACTGCAAATGGAGCACACCCGATTCGTCAGAGAATACCTTTCCAGTGCTCCCTTAAATCCAATTCTTGGTGACGTGCCCCCACTGATCGATGACAGCGAAACGGACCTACCCAGACGTACACGCGTCATCCTGGCAGGTCTACGATGTGGACATTCCTCACACCTCAAGGCCTTCGTCCATAAGATCGACTCGTCGATCCCCGACGAATGTCCTGACTGCCACAACCCAGGGCACGATTCATTTCATTTATTTTCATGTCCTGCAAGGCCGACTTCTCTAACAGTTATGGATATGTGGACGAACCCGTGCGATGTGGCTGCCTTTTTACACCTATGAGGAGAAGCTCTATGTGGCCGATAAGAAGAAGAAGAAGAAGAATCAGAGGGCAATCATTACTACCTCATTTTAGTTTTCCAAGTGGTCTGAAGAAAACTTTTCTTCTCTAAAAAACTTACCAGCAAACCCCCCCCCAATTTTCATTTTTCAACAAAACATTTCCAAAAATTTTACGACTCCGTGGCGCCGAGTCGCAGCCTTACCCAAGCCTTACTCATCTCTGTTCGGGGTACAGGAAGCTATTAGGGAAGGTAGGAGCCAAAAAATTGATTATTGCGCAATTTGATGTTCGACTAGCAATACAATAACACTGACAAGCTGGCAACACCAATGCGGAACATCAACAAGACATTAAATACAAACGGATAGGTTCGTACCCAGATAATCCTCAGAATGGGCAAAAGCGATGTCACGATAGGCGAAAAACAAATGAGCTGCTGCTTTACTAACAAGATGGCTGCGAGTCAGAGGAATACAATAGTCGAAGAGCAGATTTGCCCTAAAGAAGAAAGGTTAGTGTTATCTAATGAAACTTTCCCTCGCCAAATTGTGAGAATTGGCTGTCCTGAAATCCGAGAAATAGGATGATGATAGATCTCGAGGAATAAGGAGAATCAGTCTCATTAACAGACCGAGTCATAGCTCCTTGATGATCGGCAGAAACCATCGCTCGTAGTTCATCCAGCTTTGCCTCGGCCACAGAGTACATCTGACGCATTTCGTCTCTTATTTCCTGAATTTCCATCAGGATTAGATCACAAGCAGCAAGTATCGCCTTTGGACTCGCTAAAACAGCACAACCTTCTCTTTAGCCAACTCCTTTTCCATGACTTGTTTTTGAAGAGCGGTCAACTTCCCCTCCTTTCTCTTCTTCTCCGCAAGTTCACGTCGTAGTTGCATTTCCGCTAACTGGTCGCGAAAACTATAGGCTTTGTTCTCACGGCGCATATTGTAACTGATTTCGCCTTCATCACTGAAATTTTTTGGAGAATCAAACCCAGCGCTTGAATGCATTTGCAGTAGCATGCAATACTGTGGAGATTCTCTTAATTTATCGAAATTCCAGTTCAACGAAATCTTCGTTGCGAAAAAAAAGCATAATCGTAGGCGCTGTCTGTTCTCGATCCCTGAAGACTCTAAACATTTTTTTGAAAAATAGATTTCCATTGTGCAATCTCACTCGAACATGAAACGCCTCAAGTGGAATTTGGGGTATGCATAGGTTTTTCAGCTTTTTTTGCACTTTTGAAGCTTTATACAGAGAACGCGGTAGAATATACTTATTCAAAATGCTGTCCATCGTTTATGAAAAAAACTTTTTACTATATGTTTTGATTACTTCTGTGCCAGCAAGGTTTTGTATGATGGTACAGGTTTATTTGGCCGACGTTTCGAGCAAATCCTCGTTTTCAAGGCCTGAAATTGTGCGAAACGTTGACTCGAGGCATACTCGATCAAGCGCCTCTCCCTCTTTTCGGCTAGTTTCGACACCACCCACAGACTCCCAGTGAAGCGAACCCCCCGATGACGAACCAACCTCACACCGTACCACCAGCGACGAGCATTTACCACAGACACAGGCATACTTTTTACTATATTTTGAGCAGCATACGGATTCCGCGTGGGGAGAATGTCTTTCTTTGACTACCATGATCAGTATCATTTTTTGGAGTTTCCATGAAAAGTGAAGAGCGGCTCGGTGAGGACATAGGACCAGAACAAATGCTTGTACGAAGCAGCGATGCCTAGTTAATCCAAAAAAGAACAAGAACACCCCCCCCCCAACCGTCTCCTAGGATTCCTTTACGATCTCGCAAAATATGGCGGAGCCCTGTCGCGCTGAAATATCACCTTGTCATGCCTCTGCATATTGGGAACGTTCGAGCTACAATTCTCGGAAATTGGAGCAAGAAACAGCATTTACCACAGAATGTTTTTCTGGCACCAGGCTTGACATGGCTGGAGTAAAGTATGTTATTTATTTTTATGAATATTTGAATGAAATTTCGAAGAATTGATGAAGCTTGAAGTGCAGTGTTCACGATAGATATCATTTTCGAGTTGTCCACGGTTAGCGGAACGTCTGGTGCCCTATATAGATGCTTAAAAAGAGCCCGAATAGTTTGGAGAGAATCGCACGCTGAACACAATGGTGCCTCCAGAATCGCTCAGAACCCACCGCGAACGGTATTATGGTCCCTCAAAAACTACGAATTTAAGAGGTGAGAATTACGTGGACGAGGCCTTTTTTCGAGGTCTCAGGCCTTTTTTCTTGTCATTCGCAGTCATCGAACTGGAGCAGAGCAGAGTATATCAAACGAATAAAAATTTTCGAATACTCGAATAAACGAATAATTCAAAAAATTGACTTCTCCGAATAGTCGAATAAACGAATTATTCGAAAAATTTACTTCTCCGAATAGTACTGGAAAAATTAGCTTTTTCGAATAAGCGAATTATTGAAATATTCGTTTAAATTTATCGTGCATCTCGTCCCTATTGAGACCGGAACCCCCGAAATGGGCGGACGGAATGGGTGTTCGATGTTTATCCATTGCAACGCTTATTCTGGAGCGTTGGGATTTCGCGCTTTGTAGGGTTGCTCTGCACAGCGGCCGGACCATAATATCAAATTTTTCCCAAGAGCTTGGAGTGCGCCTTCAACAAAATCTACTTCCCTGGTTCGATTTCTTGCTGTTATCCCCATCTGGGGTTTTCATTTGTTCACGTCGAGAGGACGGACGGGGGGCATGGGGCATTTCGGAGACTGCAGCCGTTCTTTCGCCATTCGTGGCTCGTTTTCTGTCACTCGTTCGACATCGCGAGCCGAGATTCCTCTTCGCCTATCACTTTACTGTGTCACAGGTAATGATTATCTTGAATGGTGCCTTTAACATGCTGCTCTAGTTGGCATGCTATTCATGTCAACGCGCTAGCTATGTCATGCTTTGCCACAACCTCGAAACTTATGCAAACCCCTAATATTAGGTGACCGAGGCGCGTACTATAGCTAGTGCGACCGCGCTAAGCGAGGGAAGAAAAGCGCGAAGAATGGGATGCAGACAAACAAAGCAGCGCGAGAGCGATGTTAGAGTGAGCTATCGTCATACTCAATGCCTTTCTTGTACCTGAAAAGTCAACGCACAATGTGGCGTTATCCAATTACTAAAACTGTCCACAGTACCGGAGAATCCAACAACCCTCTAAAACCGAATTGATCCATTCGACCCAAAGGGCTAGCTAAGCTCGCATTCCCAGAGTTCAAATACTCTTGAAGATAATTCCAATATATAATAGACTTCCATTCACCAGAAGTGGGTGTGACCAGAAACGCAGTGAAAAAAAAACCGTCGTCGGTTACGTGACCCAATCCCAGACACATCAGCCAATCTGTGGGCTATCTTTTTACTTTCCGATACCCATGGCCTCAAATCCACTACTCCATATGCTCACTCTGCAGCAGGATGAGAAATTTATAACTCGGAAATCGGGTTCCGGGTTTTCACACAACTTTTTTTCTTCAGTGTCGCGAATCGTGTGTCGAACGTCCAGACATGCTGTTTTCGAAAAGCAAGAGACAAAAAAAATTATTATTGGCTCTGTGTATCCGCGTCCCGTGGCACCTAGTTGCGCTTTTCGAAATAAATCCGCAACGCGAAAAGGCAGACACGCGCGAGACAGCTGGCTTCGAAATGCGGAATTCTGCTCATCGAGGCTCAACAGAGACAACTCAAATCCGGTCAGCACGCTCAAAGCTTCTAATGTTTTTACGAGGTCATAGGCCGTAAACTGAATTTCCGTAGTTCCTTCACGCGCGTGGGCAGGGCGGATATTAGACAGCTAGAGAAAACGCGGGCGGCAGACGGAGGGAGAAGCATTGCGCACGCACCCGCCATGTACGCGTTTTAATGCTTCATTTGAACATTTCCTTGCCAGTTCTGGCCTATCATGTTTGAATTATGAGCCCACTCATGGGCAAAATGTCCTGGATTTGCTCTTATGTAATGACCTGACATTGATTGCTGATTGGGAGGTTCAGCCAAACTTCTCTACAAGCGATCACTCTAGCATAGCCTTTGAAATTGCTCGTGAACCTGACACTCCCAAAGCAGCCCGTAATTTCGATTTTCGCAGAGCAAATTGGGACCAAGTAAATCTTTGGTTGTTAGGAACAGACTGGGATGCACTCTTTTGCACACGCCGGAACATAAACGAAATGTATGAGGCCTTTATTTCCTATGTCCATACTGTAATAGAGACGTGTGTTCCACTTCGGAAACATGGTCCTTCGACCAAGAACTTCCCACCGCATCTACAACGCCTGGCCGCTAAAAAGCATTTCCTCTGGCGTGACCGTTTCCAGCCGGGTGGACGCGCTGCTTTCAATAAGTGCGCTAGGGATCTTGAAAAGGAATGTAAACGTCTTGCTAAAAACCGTGAAAAACGCCTTATTTGCTCAGGAAATCAAAAAAACTTTTTCAAATACATGAATGCTAAGATGAAAACACGTAAAGGTATCTCTACCCTGAAAGATGAAGAGGGCGAAATCATTGTCGATAATCAGTAAAAGTGCAAAATGTTCGCGGACTATTTCTCTAAGGTATTTACTCGCGACAACGGCGCGACCCCACTTTCCCCACGATGTCTTCAGAAATTATGCTCTATACCTATCAACCACGAAGTTGTAATGGGTGCCATAAAAAAGCTCAACGACAAAATTTCGCTTACTCCGGACTCCATACCCTCCTTTTTTATCAAAAGGGCCGCTGACGGGTTGTGTTACCCTCTCATATGCCTCTTTAAACATAGCCTTGCTCTTGGAACTCTTCCGTACGCATGGAAAACCGCGATTGTTACCCCGCTTCTCAAAAAGGCACCAGCCGCTCAGGTCTCGAACTATCGGCCCATCAGTTTAACCTCGTCAGTATGTAAAGTCCTCGAAATCATTGTTAAAGATTGTGTTCTCTCCCATCTTGCGTCGAACGACCTCCTCAGCCCTGCCCAATATGGTTTTCTGCCTGGTAGATCAACACTGTCCCAGTTGGTGTCCTCGTTCCACGACTGGTGTTCGGCTGTGAATGAGAACTGCCAAACTGATGGTGTGGACATCGACTATGCTAAAGCTTTTTGACACAGTCAGTCATCCAAAGCTACTTCTGAAACTCGAAAGCTACGGTATTTCTGGTGGCACTTTAAAATGGCTGAGTTCCTTTCTGACACCACGTGACTTCACAGTCAAAATTGGCGACTTCTGTTCTCATCCTATTCAAATTGCCAGCGGTGTTCCTCAGGGTAGCGTTCTGGGTCCTTTGCTTTTCCTCATTTATGTGAACGACATCTCTGATGAATTATCGAGCACATGCAAACTTTTCGCTGATGATCTCAAGATATATCGCCCTCTTCGCAACCCCGCTATCGATTTCCACGAGCTTCAGTGTGACCTGAACCGGCTTGCTGATTGGTCCAAGCTATGGCAGTTGAAGCTATCTGAGGAAAAATGCAGCTTATTTCACATCAATTTCCAACATGAGTGCTTTTTACGCCTAAATGATGTTGTGCTCCCCGTACGCGAGACTGTCAGTGATCTTGGTGTGCTTATCAGCACCGACCTGAAGTGGGAATCCCACTGCAAGGAAATTTCAAGAAAGCTTCCCGTGTGGCAAATTGCATCCTGAGATCTCTGCAACACCCATGTCTCCGAACATTATAGGAAAGCATATATTGTCTACTGCCGGCCGCTCTTGGAATACTGTACGCAGGTTTGAGTCACCATCTTCTGTTGAAGATGATGAAGTCGTTGAAAACGATGCAAAGGCGGTACTCAAAACGCGTTTTCGTCAAGGCATTCCCTATGCGAGAAGTGCCAGACTACATGAAGAGGCTTGAAATATTGGGAATCGAAACCTTACGATATCGAAGAACTGAGTTCGACTTACATTTATGTTACAAAATCGTTAAAGGTCTCTGCGACATTCCATTTGAAAGCGTTTTCGCGTTCACCCGCCGCTGTGCTCGCTCCCGCCAGCACGCTTTTCAGCTCGAACGTAGATTTACATCGAAATCTAGTGTGCTGCATTCGTTTGCTTTTAGGGTCATCCCAATTTGGAACAAACTACCTCCGGAAATCGTTGATGCCAAAAGTTTTCCAATTTTTGAAAGCAGGCTGTCCCACTTCAATCTCAGGTCATTGCAAGGGACAGATGGCCGCTCTTTCTGTTAGAGCTTTAAGTACAGGGTGCTCCGATTGTACGAGTATTTCATTTTTTTTTCTTCTTTTTTCTCGTTGTTCTGTTGGCTGCGTACTCAGGATCGCGTAATTAACCTCCCTCACATACATTCCGTATGTTTCTTTATTGAAAAATAAAGCTATTGAATTGAATTGAATTGAATTGAATGATGAAAATTTCGCTTTTTCACGAATGGTACCTCTTTTGGAGCCTATGCAAAATGTTATCTGTTTTTACTGAAAGATGATGAATGCTTTCGGGCGCTAAATGCCTCATAGTGCCCTCTTTTGATCATTTGGGAAGACAAAGAAAACCCAAAGAATGGAGTACGGTGAAATATCTGAACAATTTACACACGAATGGTGGATATTACCGCAGAATATATGGAGATCAGATAAGTTTGGAGCAAAACGGCGTTGTTAAAAAACTGAACACCGCTCGAAAAAAATTGTCTGTGTACACATAAATTTTATGTGTACATTTTTTTATCTGTGTACACATCACATATTTGATCTGTGTACACATCCCATAAGAGTGTTAAAAGATATGATCAAATTCAGTTTTCCTATCATTTTTCATAGAACACAGTGAAGATGAAGGCAAGTTTCCCAATCAAACTTACAATTCAAGCACTTCGGTGTTGTATAAATGTCCTTCGGAACAATTGTATATCGCCACATGCTTCTCAGGAATCCGTACGTATTCCCTTACGTCGAGTTCAGCTATACTCTTTTCCATGTGATTCCAAAGCTCTTCGCGCAGAGCAGGAAAACCCAGTGCCACCAGAGTAATCAGTGCATTATCTCTGAACGGTTGAAACAAAAAACAATGTACTTCAACAAATGTTGCTGGAACTTCTGAGAGCACTAAGGTTTACGGAAAGGTACGCACCGAACACCACGATCAGGACAATGAAGAACAAGATTGGTAGCCGTTTCTCTGAGTAATCGACTTGCTTCTAGACGACCACGATCAGCATGCTCGTGCATCCATCTCAACCAAACCGACCCATCAACTTCCACTGGAATTTTTCAAGATATTCGCACAAATTCATATCCTCCGCACAGGACAAGTGGGATCATCATCCGGGGTGAAATCGTTAAACAACAGGTGCTGTAAAACCAATTGGTTCGTCATTCATGGGCCCTGAAATGGTACTTAAGAGCCGCCCGACACACGAACGCTACTCCAAGGCGGAAGTGTTGAAAGGCTACATAGGCGCTGCCAGCCGATCCATTTTTGGCGAGCCGCCGTCGCATCGTATGCAGGGGTGGGCGATAGTTGCTGTTTGCCGTCCGTTTTTCGGGTTCTGCAGTTGCCCTTTGCCGAAAATCAGATTTTCATTGCCGCACACCCTTGGTCGTGTGGCCCTGACAATTTGCGCTCTCTGACCACAATTCATTCAACGAGGAATATGAAAAATGCTAGGATTTTGTCGAGCGAGCTACTGGCAATGTTTGGGCGAAGAACACTGACACTAGAGCAGCTAAGAATGTAAACGCTTGCCGACGGTTTTTATTCGCTCAGCTGCCAAGGTTCTCCGCCGAGGTGAAACAGGAATGAGCCGCGTCACAACGGTTGGTGAGAGGACCGTTGAAAATGTAGGTCAAAAAATTACTATTTTGAGTAGGTATGGCAAGAACTTTGAGGCAAAAAATTAAATTTTTAATTTTAGCAACCCTTCGAAATTTTTCTTTCAGCAAGGGTGAATGTAGCTCCGTTGAGGTGCGTAAGAAAGGCCCGCTTCACCCTGTTCTTCGCCCAGCCGCTCAAGTTCTTTAGCCAGCAGTTCGCCCACGACAGACATTAGCAGGCTCTACAAAACTCGTTATTTTCGCTTTTTTTTTCGCCGTAATTTATTAGAGGCGAGAAATACTTTCGACCTGAGCAGAGAAAGAAAATTGGACGACGCCAAAACTAAATGAATGCCTGCACAACGAAGAACGTAGCTGGAAGACGAACCTAGCCTTTGAATCGAGGCTAACAACAATGTATGGATAGCGAGTTTGTCGAGTTCCGGCCCTGTGGGGGAGAGAAGTAGCCGCAGAACCTACACAAAAAAATCTCACAGATAGACAATACAGATCTCTTTATCGGGTGGGAAAGGTATTCACTTGAAGTGAGATAAAAGCCTCACCTGCACGTACCATTCACCCGGAACTATAAATGATGATGACTCTTGAGAACTATGGTTAACTTTGCGTAGTACCTATAATTCACCACTCGAGAGCAAGTGATTAGAAGACAATGAAAAGGACACCAATAAACACCCAATAAACTCACGTGATCAAGAGATCCGTTGATAGTTTCGGTAAATATAACATCAGAAAGAGCTTCAGCAAAATGCGATTCTTCCACACCCAAGATTCTCTCCAGGGTTTTGGATGATCGCTTCCTAACTTCCCAACTAGGCCAAAAAAGCAGAATGGTCAGCCACTTTAGGCACACTGGAGGGTACGAAACGGTCTAAATGATAATTTTTTAATTATTCTGTGCCTATTCAATTATTTTTTTCAATACAATATTTCATAAAATCGAGTTTTTGTACCGCTGTGTCCCAATTTCCGCATTTGACCAGTGAAATTCCTGCGCCCCTTCCCCTTCCAAAGGGCTCACGGTTGCGCCCCCCCCCCTTGGCTATGATCACCGAGACTGCTTGACCCTGGGAGGTATTCAAGCAAGAAGAGCAGGGTAAAGAGAACACAGGATCAAATTTCTAGATTTTCAGGTCCTAGCATACTAAAAGATTAATGGCGAGAATATTGATATGCGAACTAGGAATCTAATGCTGCGGAAAGGCGTAAGAATATCTGCCAGCGGAGTGCAGTGGGGCGAGTACCCATGTTTAGGAAACCTGTTAGGAATAATATGAGAAGGTAAATCAGATTGCACGAAAGTAGACACTCCGCCCCCAAGAGCTGACCTTGGCAAGTGATAAGCGGTGTAGCTCGGAATGTTAGGTTGGGGATCAGTGGTAGATGGAGAGAGCTTGGTTTCTTGAACCATTGTTGTTGTTGTTGCCCATCATCCACCATACACACTGATCCTGGATCCAATTTCCGGCATATTGACGACGTCATCGAAGCAACATTGCTGGGATCCTCTTCTTTGGAAGATCCCTGAGTGGGGCGTTTTTCCACCCTCTTTTTTTGATTTTTTATTTATTTATTTATTTTATTTCTTTTTCTTTTTTTTACATTTCAAATTCATTATTACATAATTAAAGGGACAGGAAATGGGCTACTTCCACTGGTTTGAGCCAGAGATCTTCTATTGTGAGGTGCGTTGGCTTTCCAGAGCTGTGAGGTACTGTGTGTTCCTCAAGCCCGCAGTCTGGGCAAAGTGAGTTAGGGGGGAACCTTACTTACATCGCGCCACGAAAATCGCGCACGATGTGGTTTGCTCTGCGATTTACATCGCGCCAACACATCGCATCGCGCTAAAGAGAAACCATACTTCGAAGCCGTTTTGCGTCCTCACCCAAACATGCACAAATCGGAAAGAGCAGGATTTTAGAAGTTTTCGAGCTTAGTTTCGTTTTCGCAGATCTTTGTTTTTTCAGAGTTGTCCGTTAATAATTCACTGACTTTGGGGTTTACGTAATTCACTGACCTTGGGCGCATCTCGATTGGGTGAAACGCTCAAATTGAGGAAAAACGATGTTTCGAGGTCATGGTAGGTGTAGTCATGGTCGTGGCTTGTTTCCAGATGAACAGAACGTGATTCGAATTAAGGTTTCGTGCTAAGAGAGCTTAGAAATGGCACTGAAAGAAAAAAGAACTCATAATATGCTCGAGAAAATGTTTTCGCAACGATTTTTTAGCCTCTGCTTTTTTCACAAAAATTTGAGGATTGTGCTATAGTGGAGCTGCCAACGGACCACGACTTCCGTAGAGAATACATTGAACGTGAGAAAGGCTGGAAATTCTTCGTAGTGGCAGAGAATTAAATTTTTGAAAAACGTGCGCTCCGAAGCGGTAGTGGTAGCGTGCGGTCATGAATGGGTTAACAGAGCATAATGAGACATATAATAAGAAGGAAATACAAATACCGAAGACTAACGATTGGAATAAACCGAGGAAACTACGAAACATGAGAAAAAAGCTCCCGCGATGTTCTCACATCGCAGTGCAGGGCGCTGCGATGTGATGAAATCGCGAACCAAGCTAAACAGCAGGCAATCGCGCAAAAAACTATGGTTTAGAAGCAATGTGGGCGCGATGCCATCGCTCGTAGCAGCTGCCACGCAAACGCCGCGCGCGACAGCTGACCTCACCGCTACTCCTCGATTCCTTTGTCGCGCGCGGCGACCAGTGCTAGATCACCCTTCTGACTGCGATAACATCGCTCCAAGTAAGGTTCCCCCCTTCTCGGCTGCTCCTATCTTATGTAGATACCATTGCGACTTCGAATAGAAACCGCTCCGGAGCTGAGGTAGCGCTGCCCGACTTGGTCTTGGCAAAGTCTCCTCCTCCTTAGCAATCTTCGGCGGCGGTCCACTTAGCAAGGGGGAGTTCATAGTAACCAGGAACTCCTTTACAAACTCTTTGTGCACTTCTTTGCACTTTTGCACCGGATTCATTACAGATGGGTTAAACGAGAAGAGACCGCCTAGCCGCTCAATTATGGTTGCACTCGACTTGAAGAAAGCCTATGACACTGTCGTTATCTCCATGCTTTGTCAAAAGCTTGCGGAGTCGTCCCTGCCGAGAGGTTTAGCCCGCTGGATCTCCAGCTACTTGAAGGGCAGAACAATACGAACGGAGTTTAGAGGCCAGATGTCTAACATAAGATTGGTGCGCTCCAGGGTACCGCAAGGTGCGGTTCTCTCTCCGCTCCTGTTTTCTTTCTACATCGCAGAACTCCCGGCACCACCACCAGAAACACGCCTAGTCGGATATGCGGATGACCTAACTTTGGTTGCATCACATCCAGATGTGGAAACCTGCGAAACACGCCTGAACGACTATCTTCCGAAGCTAACAAAGGCCCTGGAAGATCTACATCTTCAACTGTCGCTCCAGAAGACCACTGTCTCTCTTCTTACAACACATCCTGCTCAAGCGAGATACGTGCCGAAAGTGTTCATAAATGGGACGCAAATCACGCACGAAAGAAATCCGACGATTCTCGGCCATCATTCCGATACTATGATGACGGGACGACTACATGCGGAAGCTGTTCGTAAGAAGACGGCTAAACGAGCAAACCTCTTTAAAGCGTTGGCAGGAAGGAACTGCGGACAAAACAAAGAGCTGCTCACATTGACCTACCGTGCCATCGGACAATCCGTGATGTCATACGCTGCTCCAGCCTGGAGCCCGCTCATTGCACCGTCTCACTGGGACCGGTTACAAGCGTGTCAAAATGCAGCCTTGAGGACCGCGACGGGAAGCCTGGCGATGGCGAGCACCACCCACCTGAGTAACGAGACGGGAATCATGCCAGTCCAAGCTCATAATGAGATGCTGACTCGTCAATATCGTACGGTTGCGACAATGGACCCAGAACACCCATCGCACGACATGATGAAGAAGCCGGAACCGCCTAGACAGATAAGGAAGCATGTCAGAACTGTCTAGCCAATGTCGGTAAGACCTAGAACTGCAGAGAGCATTCGGAAAGAAGTTCACAAGGAGTTTGTAAAAGAGTTCTTGGGTACTATGAACTCTCCCCTGCTTTACGACCCTCTTCTCGGAGTTGTTGACGTCGGTTTGCACGGAGGCGATCTTCTTTGCTCCACACTGCCACGGCACGAACGTACGGAATCTCGGCAGTGCCCCTTTATCTCTATTTAACATCTATATTCCTCCTATAACTTCTTGTGTCCCGTCTTACAACCCCATACCCCTCCTTAAGCAGTTGCACGACTGCTCATTCTCCCCTTCAGCTGTCTTTGGGGGTGACTTCAATGCTCACACGTTCTGTTCTGCTCTTGATTCTGACGCCATAGAGGAAGACGTCGAAGAATGGGCTGAGGACTGTGACTTGGTTATCCTCAACGATGACGAGCCCACTCGTCTCCCTGCCAACAGCCGACCCTCTAGCCCAGATATATTTCTTGTGTCATCCAATCTTTCTAATGCTTGCACGTGGTCCATATCCACAACTCTCTCTAGTGATCACATTCCCGTCTTTGTCTATATTGATCTTTCTGACTCTCTTGCCCCTTACTCTGGTTTTCGTCATCGTACTTATCTTAATTTAGGCCTAGCAGACCGGACCCTGTTCAGAGATGTTGCACTCCGCCATGCGGTCGACTACCCATGGAATGGTGATGTGCATCAGAAAGAGCGCCATCTAACAAGTGCCATCCGCAAGGCCATCAAATCAGCAATTCCTGAGGGTCGTGAGGGTCGTGAAGACAAGAGCCAGAGATGGGAAGAGAGTCGCAGACCATCTAGACCCGGAGATTGCTGTGCTGGATGAGATCAGGAAGGATCTGGATAAGAACAAGAAGGAATGCTGGGAGAAGTTCACTGGAAAGCTGAATTTCAAGGCGGACGGAACTATGACGTGGAAAGTGTTGAGGAAAATTTCCGGCAAGTCCGTTCCCTCAATGAGCTCCGCTATTGAGTTGAAGGAGAACGTCTTCAAATCAGGAAAAGCGGCCGCTTATGCGCTCAACAGGAATTTCTTTGTCACACGTGCCAAGCGAGGCGTACAAAACAGAGTCACAGTTAGAGAGCTGAGCCGGTGGCCGCTCATAAACGCTTCTGAGGCCTTTATTCTCACTCAAGTAGAGAAGTCTATCAAAGAAATGCGGAAACCGAAGGCTATCGGACCTGACGGTATCTCCCCAGCCATCCTGAAGAAGCTTCCCACGGAACTTCTACCGATGCTTGCAGATATCATTCACACTTCTTTCCGGACCTGCACTCTACCCCAAGCTTGGAAGACAGCCAATGTGATACCGTTGCCAAAGCCAGGCAAGTCCCAAAGCACGGCAAAAGGCTTTCGACCAATTAGCCTTTTTTCGCCCGATGCCAAATTAGCTGAAAAGTCGCCAACGACATCGCCATCATGTGCCAGGACCGTGACCTGCATGTAGCCGCTAACAAGATCAGCGCCTATCTCATCGAGTTGAAACTCTTCCTCGATAATATGATGCTCACAGTCTCTGCTGCAGAATCTTCTGTTTCAGCGTTCACAACAAACACCAAGGAACACAGTGCCCACCCAGATTTCAGATGGGACGGTAATCGTTTGCCAGCAGTAAGATTCCCCAAGCTGCTTGGTCTTAATCTCGATCCGTCACTGGAGTTCCACAAAAACACGGAACAGAAACAGGCAGTCGTGAAGGCAAAGCTTAATATTCTGAGAGCTCTCGGAGGAACATCATGGGGAAGCAGCCGAGAGACTATTTTGAGAACCTACAGAGCAGTACTTCAGCCGGCTCTGGAATACGCGGCACCAGTGTGGCAGCACCTGTGACCGTATTCATGAAACGGCGGGCGCAGGAATGAGGCGTAACCTTCCCGTACCCGCCGTATGGCCACCAGTTTTGTGGCTTCTCTGTCGAGATTTCAATAGTGGCGGCCTCATCTGTCAGAGCAGAGAGAAGCCTGGGTAGCCACCTGCACAGACGAAGAGGAGACCGCCGGGTAGGAGACTGCTGTGTCTCGACCCCGCTATCAATGCACTCCGGCGGGCACAGCATGCCCGATCTCGAATTTGCGGGTGGACGGGCAGAGCGCGCGCCGCCTGCCAGTAACTTATTGATCACGTTCTGAAAGCAGCCGCGATTGTCTCCGTCTACCCGCTAGGTGGCTAGGAACCTTCCTGTCTACCCGCCAGGTAGCAGGCAGCCTTCCTGTCTACCTGCCATGTACCTAGATCGTAAACTCGTCCAACAGCGGGTGGACTTTGAACCTTCCTGGGAGGCTCCCAGTGTTTTGTGAATACGGCCACTGGTGTCTGACAGCTCCTGGAATAAGATGCAGCGTGTACAGAATGCTGCGCTTGGAATTGCTACCGGTTGTGCAAGGAGCTCCCCAATAGAACATCTTCACGCGGAGGCCTGCATATTGCCGGTCAAGGAGCATTGTGAACTCCAGGCACAGCAGATGTATATTAATGTTCTGAGACAGCCGAATCCTCCAACAAAGAGAATCATGAAGCCCATAAGAGAGAGGTCGATAAGGACGCCGCTCGCCGATGCTCCTCGTAAAGTTGATGCACAGAGATGGGCCGACTCCAACATGGAAAGGCTTCGTCTTCTGCGTGAGGAGCACACCCAGTTTGTTCGAGGATATCTAACGAAGGCGGCTGTGAACCCTATCGTGGGAGCAGTGCCGCCTCGGGTTTGCGAGTCCGAGTCTCAACTCGGCAGACGAGCCAGATGTGCTCTTGCCTCGCTGCGCTGTGGTCACTCTATACTGCTCATGTCTTATGTCAACAAGATCGACAGCAGCCGACCAGACGCATGCCCGGACTGTGGTGCTCCCGGACACGACACGGCGCACTTGTTCATGTGCCCGAAGAGACCTACCTCCTTAACCACAATGGACCTTTGGACGAATCCTGTGAAGGCCGCCCAGTTCCTCAACCCTATGACAAAAAATCACTTTAGGGCTGCAGAAAAAGGAGAAGAAGAAGGAAAATGAGCGGAAACGCATAAGGATCACAAAATCGTTTGGAAAAAAATAGCAGAAATGACTGGGCAGGGAAAAAAGCCAGCACTGAATACACTACAGCATGAACAATCAATAGCGGTAGAAACAGAGTTCAAACAATTCACAATGACCCGAAAAAATACACACGATAAGACCTTTCATGTGAGTGCTGGACGCAGTGATTTCTGAAAGTCCAACTGTTTGCGTAGAGAATAAGGCATGAGCTCTAATGTTCGTACGAAATAGCGAGTATAGTGTGCAACGGAATTGAGAATGAGGCCGAACACCGAAACTTCAAAGTATAAGGGATACTAAAGAGGGAAGGAGAGGCGTACGCTTGTGAAACGGAGCAGTACTACATTCCCTTGATTACGAGAAGAAAATACCTAATCCACCGAAATGGGAGGCGCTTTCTAAGACGAAGGCAGAGTTGAGCAGGCCGTTGCGTCGATTTCTGGCATAGCAACGACCCCCCCCCTATTAGCCAGAAATTTTAAAAAATGTGAAATTTTCTTACGACCCCCCTTAAGGGATAAAAAATTGCTTTAGCATTTTTTCGAGTGAAAAATCTGGAAAAACTTCAAAATTGCAATTAAAAACAACTATTTTCACCTCATTTCACTTTACCAAGTTGTTTGGAGAAAATTTCATTTTTTTACCGAAGATTTTACGAGCCCCCCTCCGCCCGAAATTTCGTTTTTTTTTTCAAAGTTCCAAAATTTCCACGACCCCCGTTGGGCAAAATTTCAACCCTGCTCAACGCTGGACGAAGGGGTCGCTTATTAAGACATTCGTTCAGAAGCTAAGAGTCGTTCAATAGGTGCAGACAAGCACTTCTATAAAAAACACTATTGAAAAAAAATCATTTTCTTGTACGGATGAATAAAAACTTTCTACGCAGAGCGGTTGGGTCCTACACCGCCTTGTCACGAAACAGTCTCGTCAGACAAAAACCACTATGTGCAGATTAATGCGAGAATGAACCCGACCCTGCTTGTACAGAAAACCTATTAGCCTCCGGGTTCAGAAAAATCTCTTCCGTTGTGGAACTCAAGGCAAATACGATAACAGTTCAGAACACGATGCAATGCAGGGTCAAGCGGACAGTCATTCCTTTGATAGACAGTTTTTTTTTCGGATATTTTTCCTCAGAAACTTCTAAAATGCTCCTAGTAGAGTTGAGCAGGTTGGCGACTCGGTGCAACGGTGGTCGTAAAATAACTGGCAATTTTTTGAAAAAAAAAAAAAGAATTAGCCGAATTTTACCACAAAGTCGCATTTTCCAACTTTTCCAAAAAAGGTTAGGATTTTTTTTTGATCTCGGGAGAAGGGTGGTAGAAAATTGGAGATTGTTAACAAATCTGGCCAGAGAAGAGGGGGTCGTACCTCCGCTGAGCATTGGCGCCACGGTCTGCCCAACCCTGGCTCCTAGGCATAGAAAATTTTAGGATCTTTTTTCGAAAACTGGAAGTTTGTTCCAAGCAGGGCCCAGCGGGGTTACGACCGGACACAATGAGGGGTGGAGGGGGGTTAAAAAATCGGTAGAAAAAAAAAAGAAAATTTGTAGGTTTGAGTAGTGATTGAACATTATTGGACTAGATTTCAGCCTATAAGAAAGAATTTCGTTTAGGCTTCCGACATTTCTCGAAAAAAATAAACGCGAGGGGCGGGTCACACCTCCGTCAACGTTGGTCGCCTTTCCGCTGAACCCTGGTTCCAAGTAAGGAGCACGTTTTCTTATCCTGAGTGATCGACACGAACAGTAGCTGAAAGTCGAAAATGGGTGAAATCTTGGAAATCTTTATCGTTCTAGTCTCTGGGAAATGCATACCCTCTATTTCGGAACAAATTTTCCTTTGTTCTTCCGCGCACGTGTAGGGAGCGAGGTTTGAAACAGTCAAGGAGAGGGTGTGGAGGAGAAGGAGTAGCAGTATACGCGTGCTTACGCACGCGACGGTACTAACAATTGTGAGTACATTCCGCTCTTAAAAGTAGGGCGTACTCTGTCCCGATCGAGTGCGCCGACGGGGAGTCTGAAGAAGCAGAAACAATCCATCCGTGTCTCTGCGCGCGCAATGTCGGATGGCTATACGCAGCAGAGACGCAGAGGGTAGGTTTTCGCCTCGTTGGCCTTTATATAAGCAAAATCGATTGAACCTTAGTAAACATCGGATTCCTCCTCTTTCATTAGACCAGCCTAAGCCGAGCTGTAATCGCGCTGTACGTCTGAAAACTTCCTAAGCTACACTGTTGAAGGAAACCGTGTCCATAAATGACAACACAGCTCATACTGGTCAAACCCTTGCTCGAAATTCCTGCACTTCGTAAAGGTAATCGCCTCAATCTCGCAACCCTAATTCCTCCTAAAGAATGCCTTAAATTTCGATTTTTTTTTCGAAAATATTTACCATTCCACTTGTCGCGAGAGACAGTAACCGCTTGACCTTGTTATAGTGGGAGATACAACGACAATTAACGATGCAATTTTCTTTCAGAAATGAAATTAAAAAATGCGGGTGAATGTGGGCAACTTGAGAATAACAACAATGGATGCCGAGAGAGGAAGTGTAAGAAAATGATAACTGATGTTACAGAATAAGCAAAACTCTAGAATCTTAAAAAAGCAACTTACAGATGGCGAAATTGGTCGTTCCAGAATGAGTTTTTCAACGAATTCAACCCATACCATAGCATCTTCAGTTGACATCGAAGAAAGCGGCTTGTCCTTCAAAAACATTTTTGAATTAATAACGAAGTCACGTCAAAGAAAATTGCGACAATAGCACAATCTACATAAGCTATGTCTACCTTCAAAAGCCCGTCATAAGTGCAAGCTTTCCCCCATACTTTGGTGTGATTAGGTGAGCCAGCATTACAACTCTTTACAAGAAGTAGTGAAAGCGAGATGAACTGGAGAGGTTCCTTCGAAGCAGCGTCAAACTCTGCCCAGAGCTGCTTCTCACACTCTTTCGGCAATTCCTTTATTCCACCTGAACAGAAATTTATGAGAGCAATAGGAAAATGAGGGAAGAGATATTTAAAGGAAACACTCACATGAAGCAAAAATTTTTGCTAGAGAACGATATCCAATGTGGCGAACACTCGGAAGTAATTGAGGAGCACTCTATGAAAAAAAAACTTTGTCAAAAAAAATTTTTTTTTCACGAGCGAAATCAGGAGCACAACGCAAATAACACTGCCAATAATCAACCAAAACGGGCAAAGCGATCATGGCCGACTGTACAGTACCCGTGCAATTTTCGTATAATTTAATGCTTAGGGTAAAGATTCAGCTGAAATCGATTGACTATGAAATGCAATGAATTTGCGTGCAACATTTCAACTGTTCATTCTCTCACGGTTTTCTGTTTTTTTTTGCCCACCTGCCGTCTCAGCGTCGCCGCGCATGCTAAGATATGTGAAAAAAGTGCTGAGTTGATCGAAAAACTTTCCGTTATGCGGATGAGGAATGGATGCTTCCGTGAAGGTTTAACCAATAGCTAAACGAGCGCTGCGCTGGGGTTCCGGTGGTACAGTGTGGTAAGGCGCCAGGGTACGGCGCGGGGTGTGGATATCCACAGAGGGGGCCCAGCTGCGTAGGGATGGAAGAGGGGAGGGGGTCTGAGCTCCGCTGGGAGATCTACTGGACTACTCTGGTTGTTTTTTAAAGGTTCATCTGCTTTGAAATTTGCATCTTTTAATATGAATTGTTCATCTTCCTTAAATTTTACAACAAAAAAGCACACAAATTAGCGCTCCTGGGAAGATCCGAGAAAATCGGCGAAAATTTGGCCAAATAACGCTTCTGGGGGGACTCAGGAAATAGCCAAAATTTTGCTCCTGGAGAGGGGGGTCTGAGTAAAATTAGCCTTGCCCACAACCAGGGTTGAGCAGGATTGCGACTCGACGCAACGGGGAGTCGTAAAATAATTGGAAAAATTTAGAAAAATTGAAATCTGGGGGGGTTGTGCGATTTGACCGAATTTTATCACAAACTTGAGCTTTTTTCCAACTTTTTCATCCTCAAAAAAACAATGAATTTTCGATCTTGGGAGGGGATCGATAAAATTTCGGAGTTTTTAGAAAATTTCGGTCAACGGGGAGGGGGTCGTAGCTCCGCCGAAAATTAGCGCAACGGCCTGCTCAACCCTGCCCACAACTCGTGCCGTACCCTGTAAGGCGCTCCCACGGAAAGGGAATATGCTGGTTCAATCTCGCCTGGAGCCGAGCGTTTCGCGATCAGCTCAGCACTCTGTGTCCAGTCTCCATTTAAATGTAGGTTTTCGCAGACTTGGGGACTGTAATTAGAAGCGAATTTGCGATCAAAATGATGTACAAAAGAAACCTTGAAAGCAGAGATAATAGCAGGTGAATTCGTCGCTAAATGTCTTGCCCATGATGCAGCAGCGTTCCACTGGGCCGAAACGATATCTTCATGACCTTAATCAAGCAGCTGATGGGAGTAATTTCGCTTCTTTTCACTCGTCACAAACCTTCTTTGTCCGGACTAGTGGTTTTCGTGACAACATTGCTGGCTATTTTCTCAAGCGCTGGCGATTTTTCACTTTGTGATTCTGCGCACTTCGCGACTCCATTCAACAAGGCTACGCGTTGCTCGGATGACTTTGCCGCTAAATAGAGTATCGAACAGCATTCACAGGTGATGGGCGAAAAAGCGATAAGAAGTGCTCTACGAACCAGTCAGCTGCTCCAGAAGGAAGTTGACGACCTTCTCTAAGGTGGTCGGCCCTGATTTTGGAGTGAAAGCAACAACTCCTTGTATGGCAGCGTCTCTCAACTCGTCACATGTTGTCGTTATTGAAGCTGAACTTTTATTTTGAGCGAATCTTTAATCGCGATTGTCTCCGTATCACAGATTGGCGGGTGCAGTCCGACCTGCCATGCCCAAACAGATCAATTTTGTAATGAACGTAAACTGTAGATCCAACTAAAAAGAACGCTTACGAGCGAGTCCTTTCAGAAGGTCGACCACGAAGTCATCTAAAGGACACTTGACTGCCTGGACTGCTTTCACCACACCTTAATGTATATAGAAAAGCAGGATGGGCATTCGGAAATGAAAACCTGATATGCCTACCGAAGACGGCCACCTCCGGGCTTCTTAGTAGTGATTTCTTTATGTTCGGTAGCAAATCATCCCGAAATTCTGAAGATGAGACGCAGTCCAGCACAGAGCCGCAAAGTCGCTAAAGAAGTAACAAATGAGCACAGTATTTTACGGCAAATCACCAATCGAACAGAAAAGACTAACCACGACGAAATCCTCCGGTTTCATCTTCGCAAACAAGATCGACTTAGAGAAACACTCAATAAATAATTTACGATCCACTTCGCCCCGAACCTCAAGCAAATAAATGGAATGTTCACAAAATCAACAGAAGACTAATAATGTCGAAACACCTACCTTGATAAGATACGACATAAGGCACAGCAACTTCTTGGCAGACAAAGGATCCTTGCTCACTTCGCTAACCCCCTCCTTTAGTCTTCTCTTCTGCTCCGCACTTAGAATTAATTGAAGCGACTTCTTTTCAAATATGTTCGACGACTTCGAGGATGCAGAGCAGTAGAACGACAAATTCCCCAAAGCCGACACCTGGAAAGGATAGACTCCACAAAAGATGACTCAAATGAATTAATGTACCCAAATTTCGTCCAAAAACTTTGATTACGGATTCGTTGTACTTGGGGTCCATCCACACTCCTCAAGGCCCTCTCTGCCAAACGGCCCGCTCCGGCGGCGCGTCGAGTATGACTGAATTTTCGCCCCTCCATAGCGGGCCGCGCATGCCCTTCCTCCAGCTTCACCTGGTGTCGCCGGTGAGTCTTTCATGCTCTTCGTCTGCACCTATTCAATTCAATTCAATAGCTTTATCCTACACAGCAATTCTTTTCACTAAGATCGACCGATTCCGTTGTCCATTCCGGTCCCCCCCCCCTGCCATAGTAGCGGAACTGGATCACCTATACCCTTCGAGAGGGGCGGAAACCATTCATACTCGCCGAGCAGCCATAGTTGCCCGATATGGCGAAGAGGGCGGTGGGTAAGACGAATGGACCCTTAGTAGCACAATCTAGCATCACAAATGTTCACGAATAATGTAAAACTATATAAGCACATGCTAAAAAAAACTAGCTTACTGTCAAGGAAACTCACCAGTTCAGGAACCGAAGAATCAGGAACCTTTTCAAAATAGCGCAGAAGCCACTTTGAAGGATGAATCGCCAGACATGCGATGCTTTCGCTGAAATCTTCGACCGTCAGAACACAATGGCTACCCTACAACGCTACAATTGAGCCTTAAGCAGATAATTTTCAGTCCAATGTAGTCGAAAGACCGCTTCCTCCTTAAACATGAGGTACCAAGTCCTTCCTTGAATGAATGCAATTCACTCGGAAGGCATGAGGAAATCAATTCAGGTCCTCTAACATCTTCAGAGCTTTTTTGAAAAACACGGGAAGCGATGCAGTATTATTTCGGGCTTACCGACGAGCACTTAGTTACTCAAAAAACTCTGATCGATGAGGAACATATGAAACATGAAAAATCTCTACAGAATCGTCCTATTGAGCAATGGGGAATCACAACTACATAGGGTAACACAAACAACCGAAGCTTGCAGAGACGACATTACCGAGAAGATAGACAGTGTTTGTTAGCGCACCCTATCATCAATTTAGCACAAATCAATTTGCGAACGTACGGTTGGCACGGTCGGATTGATAAACGTGCGCTCCTTGTTGTCCGTTGGGGCGAACTCGGTGCACATATGTTATAACCTAAATATGCGCGCCGACTTCCCCCAACGCGCAGTACGGAACGCAAATCAGTGCGATCCGCGCCGACTGTGCTGAAACCTACACTTCACGGTGGCAAAAAAACAATGTAGAGGCTATTTTCGGACTTGAATAACACAGGTAACCACTGCTGAGAGTTCAAGAGATTCGTCAGATTACCGCAGGCCCGTCATACAACGTATCGATAGAAAATTCAACCAGCACTATAAAATCTACGATTTCAATGAATTTTTGACTCCAAGTTGCTCAGCAATAAAGCGACTTGAGCCTTGTAGAACGTCCTCCCATATATTTATTCGCTTTTCGCTTGTGGTTAATCTGCTTACATCTCTCCTCATACTTTTTTCTCATGATTGTCTTATTATTCAACGCCGAGCTTTTCAACATTTCCTTGATCACACTTACTTACTTGATCGTTGATAAGTAAGGCATACCCCTTCGTAAACGACGAAAGAATGTTAGTGAATGGATGAATCCTTACCTTATGTTAGGAATAAGCGGAAAGGACGAGATAACACAATGAGCCAGCGATTTAGCAGTAGCCCCAGCATCATGTTTGGCCAAGGCATTGAGAAGATTCTCCACAGCCTGCAATCTCCGAATACAGAGGTATGGATGTCAGCATGGCAACCCAGCACCAGCGAACACTAGTGCTCCTTCTCGAAATGAGGTAGCTTCTACGACTATCCCGACCATGAGCGAAGCTGCTTCATGTTGTGTTTACCGCGCCGAATTCATCATGCAATTGTTTGCAGAACATATAAAGTAATCTTTACAAGCAATTGATCACGCAATGGCCATTCGTATGCGAATCCTAGACCTCAATCGCTGAACCTTCGGTATATCTTCTATGCGAGCTGCTTAACACTTAAGAGACCGCGTGTCCACACTGCGCACCCACGGCTATTTTGCCCCTCGGACCGCGTGTCCACACTTCGCACCCACGCCATAAAACTTTTAATATTTTCTATATTTCTCTGGCGTGGAGTCTTTCTTAATTACGGATAGGTTCCTTATGATGTAACCTATTTACACTCACAGTGGTCAAGCATTTTCAGTGTTCCTAGTAATTTTACAGCATCTCCGGAAATAGAATTTTTCGAGCTTCTTTGGCCGGAAAGAAATCGTTCCAAACTTGGCTAAGAAGGGGTATCAATGATGCTTATCACGGAACTGATGTTCTACTGTTGATTGTCGAAATAGTAGTGCCACCTATTTGAGATAACTGTAGTAGGTCATCGTTCAAAATTTTGCTGCATTGACCTCGAGGGTTATTCGAGTTGCTGCACAAGGTTCTGGTTTTTACTTTTCAATTTCCAATGAAATTTCCTTCGACTGCGGTATATTAGTCATCGATCAATTTTGTTTAAATTTTCGCTAAATTTCGAGTGGAGGGTAACTTGGGGGAAAGGGGTGAAAAGCTAGGAATAGTTCAGTGCTTAAGATTTTATTGAAATTTAACTACGGGGTATATTTGGAGGCGCTGAACAATGAAGTGGTGTATATTTCACAGTTTTCTAAAGCTTCGCTGGCGTCTGTCGTTCGTTATCCGTTTGTAAACGTTTCAGGTTTTGGTGCGACTTCGCTCACGTGGCCATTGGGAAGGAGGGGGGTGCTGATCATGAATCTGATTCCCATTTTGAGATTTCTGATAAAGTTTCTGTCGGCCGCATCAGACAACTTGGTAGATCAAAGTATTTGAGTCCGTTGAAAGTTCTACATGAGATTTATTAGGGCATCACAAAGGAGAAGTTTGTTCATTTTTCAAATTTTCAATACTCCGCGTTGGTCTAGCACGGCTCAATCCTAACCATTAGCTGTAACCTGAAGAAAATTCCAGAAGTCGACAAACAAACGCTTATTTCGTTACCAGCCTTGTGCATGTAAAGCTGAAATAACTTCCAAAATAAAAAAAAACAGGTCTGCGAAAAAGCGGTGAATCATTGCTTCACCATGGCCTCACTCCAGATCTCTGTGGAGCGACATACTCTCAGGTGGAGTAGAAACGGAATACTGGTTGTCTAAGTAAGAAAGCCTGCTCCGATCAAAATGGTTCCCAGCGGACCGCGTGTCCACACATGTCACCCACGGAAACGATTAGCCGTGGAGCGCACCGGTCCGCTGTGGAAATTCGCCGTGGAGCAGGCGGTCTCTTAAGTGTTAAGAAATTCTCGACCCCTAGCTGTGTGACAGTTCGGCTCCAACCGAAAAAACACATGAATCATCTCCACTGCCTTTCCGCAATCACCAATTCAGGAAAATGACAATGAAAAACCAGCTAAGTCGATGTCTCTTATGATTTGAAGGAAAGAACCAAACTGCCACGCGGCTCGGAGTCACTACTCCCACGAGAAGGCAGTTGTGTGGGCCTACACCATCCAGCTTAAAAAAAATTGAAAAAGAAACCTAGGGATATTCTTTTCAAACGCTCAAAAATTCGAATGCCCTGCAAACAAGATTCTGATGCTGGCAGAAAAAAGCGCCAGGCGTGGTAGTCCCAGCACGAACACCCTAGTTTCCCCTTGTAAGAGCGCATCCGTTAATGTTCAATGTCAACGATAGTCTCACCTTGAAACTTTGCTGGTGACGATAGCGAAGTGTGACGGCCGTTGTGGCAAATTTCACAGTACCTTTTATGAAAGGTTCGGGCACCACTGAACAAAACTGGTTAAAAGGTCAGGTGTAAGGCAGAGTCAAAAGAACAGCAAAAGAACTACTCTTGTGAAGGAAAACATACCTTCCACGCTATTAATGACCTTAATTAGTTGGGAATACGCCTGAACATGAAGTCGCACACTAGGATTATTGACAGCTAAGGCAAACTTCTTGATTTCTTCCTTCAACCACTCTACCTAAACATTTAGATGCAACTGTCGGAATTATCAAAATACATGCGCTACCGAAGTCTCTGGGCCAACTCGTCGACAAACGCCTTTGTGGCTCAGAGTCAGTCAGATTGTTGCCTCCTGAAGGAACTGGAGGGGGTTCACAGAACCTTTGCCCAAAAATGACAATCTGTGGAGTGAATCGTAAACAAACTGGGTCTAAAAAACGAAGATTTGGAAGGGATCGCATTTTCTACCCAGTCTCTCGTTATGTTGGCGTCGTACGCTCGCCTGAACACTGCAGCCACCTGAGTATCCAACGAATTTATTGTGAAATGAAGTAACAAGAATTAGGCACGAGAGTTCAAGCTGTATCGCATGCTCCAATTGATTACATCACTCGCGGCGTCGCATCCTGCCCGAGTCAGCAATTTTTAGAGCGCAGACATGGCAGGTACAACATGTCTGCATCCGCCTATCCAAACTCGACGCTGGCGAGAATAATGAGGGTCGCAAAGTTGGACTGCAGGCTTGGCGCAGCTCTGAAGTATGCACACATGTGGCATCGATTGTGGCGGAAGTCAACGGCGAAGGAAGTAGTTGCTCGTAGAGACGCTCGTGCGTGCTCGCCAACATAACGTGAACACCATCGGCGGGCTCACAGAGACTGAGAGTCACGACGCACGCCCTGATCCTCACGTGGCGCTTTTCTGCTGCCTTTCCTTAACGGCATCACCAGGATTGCCGCTTGCTAAAGATTGCGCTTTTCCGGCCAACATGCGTTAAAACAACAGGGTTAGTGCTCACCGTAGGTTCCGTTTTGGCCAGCAATTTAAAGCCCAAACAAATAAACATCTTGGCTAGTTCCAGGTACTTGCGTACTCATGTAATGCGTAAATATACCCAATGAATCGGGGCCTTAAGTATTTATAAAATTTTTAATAGGTAATCAGAGTACTTTAAAGTTCTACGTTGTCTGGACAGCTCCGATGTTTATTGAATCTTCAAGCCCCAACCCTTCCGAAATGCAGAAATTAGAAACAAAGCCTTTCGCAGAGCACATCGATTCCTGCAGATCTCAAGCTTTAAAAAAACCAACACGGTATCAAAGCTATCGCAAAACAGTTTTTTTTCCAGAGATTTGCACGAGTTCAGAGCTCCTACAAACCGGTCCCCTCATCGTCGGTTGGTGGACGGATGGTAACTGGGACAGGAAGTAGATTACATTCATAGACACCTATCTGAAAATTGAACTATATGCTCAGCGGTCATTAATGGCAGTGTTTACTGCAATTTCCTACCGGGTTAAGCAGGCCGTTGTGCCGATTTTCGGAGGGGCTACGACCCCCTCTTCTGTTGACCGAAATATTGGAAAAAACATTACGATAATCCCTCTCAAGATGAGGAATTGCTTTACCTTTTTTGAGTGACATGTTTGGAAAAATTTCGATATTGAGGCTATAAAAGACAATTTGCCTATTCCTGCCTCATTTTACCTTACCATATGGCTTGGGAAAAATTCCCATTTTTCTCCAAAAAATTTACGTGCCCCCCTCCAAATTGATTTTTTTTCATAGAATACTCAAAGTTCGCATTACAACTTTAGTCTGATGAATGGACAGGGCTGCGACGATAGGTCACCCCGCGCGAATCGAAACCCCATTCTCCAAGAAGGCCACCAACCCCGCACGGCCAGCCGCCTGGTAAATGCGTCAGGGGTATGGTATACTTTGTCGCAGTCGTGAGCGACAGGCATGCAATCTAGCATAAATCGCGGCGGGACCCGCATCGGAACCACGGCGTCGGTGGTCGTAGGAACAGTTGTCTCGCATGTCGCGGCGACGTGTCGCAGATGGGTGACATACTTTGAATGTGCTAGAACCTGACATACTTTGTCGCTCGTCGCCGTGCACTGCACTGCAACAGCGACTGCTGCAGTGGCATCATTTCTGGATTTCACCTTGCTTTTTTCGCTGTTCCCTGCTTTTCTCTCCCTATTCTCTAAAACTTTGTTTTCTGATGGTTCTGTTTTTTATTAGCTGGCATGGTTCGTTGAAAGTGGTGCCTCTAGTGGTGAAACATTGTCGTGCAAGCACCATTTTGTTCGAAAATTTCCTCGAAATGGGACAGGATTTTTTCGTAATTGCTAGCTAGGTTTCGTTCGAGATGCATTGAACTACGAATTGATGAAATCGTCTTCATTTCACCACTTTTCTCAATTTCAAGATTTTCGCTGAGAATGGTGCCTCCAAAGTCGAAAAAATTGACGTGCTAACACCACTTTCTTCAAAAATTTTCTCTAATTGGGATTGGAATTTTTCGTAAATGCTACCTAGGTTTCGTTTGGGATGAGTCTGTTGGGATTAGTGAGATGGTCTGCATTTTCGGACAACTACGCAATTTTACGCCAAATTATGTAGCAGCGACAGCGACCGTGTGTCGCAGAAGTATACCATGCCCCCGACAGCGACAGGTTTAAAGGGCGGGAGCTCCGCGACCGTGTGTCGCAAAAGTATACCATACCCCTCAGACTAAATCGAAAACGGAAACCATACGACCCCTCCGTTGCGTCACGTCACAACCTTGCTCAACCCTGATTTCCTATGTCGCCATCGTCAGAGTAAGGGGTCGTTTACACTTCCGCCGCCGAGTGGCGCGTGAAGTGCAATTCTATAATATTAATCGTGCCGCGTCGCGTGATCAACACTGTGAACTTGCACTTGGCCGCGCCGCTAGGCGGCGGAACTATGAACGACACCTAAGCAAATTCTTGACTCCCTGGCAGAGTTTGTTAAGAAGTGGTGAAAAGGTCTATCATCACTAGTCATCAATCTACTCAAAATTCAACGCTGTACCGCTATTTTCAATCTAACATTCCTATCTGCATAACTAATCACAAGGTTATATTGCGCTGTAACACGCTCAAATAATTACTAGGATTTGATTTGAAGGGGAAGTAAGAATTGTCCATCTATAAAAGATACGTTTCGTGGAGGAGTCGAACCTCAGTCATAATCTCTGTGTCGGCGCACACTTCCAACGCGCCAAGCATGCTTCAGGCGTGCTGCTCCTCTCCGGATCCTGCTATGCTGGGACGCGTTGGCTGCAAGCGCTTTCCACAGTGATTGCTTTGCGGGTCTATAGGTCCTTGCACTTCTCACAGATTTATCCATCTTTACGGTCTTCAGCTTTGAATTCTACGGGAACTTCAAATAGTAACATAACTGCTCACGGCGAGGGATAAGCCAGCAGCCTGGTTGAACTTGATTTTGGCTCATCTACAGGTAGCATACAGAACAGTGCTGCTCATGTTCTCTCTCTGCCATTTTCTGGGTTTGCCGATGTTTTGAATTTCTATACCACACATCCTTGGCCGTCACCCTTTCAAGTTCTACGACGTCGACGAAACGAGATAGAGAAACCGGGACATCTGTTGTGCATAGAGTGGCTTTTGAAGCCGTGGCAAAGCATGGAAAGAACTTATGGATCTACCACTTTATCCAATGCCTTGCTACAAATTGCATTCCGAACGAATAGCAGCAGAATTCCTCGTCTGCAACGGATTGGAAGCAGGATTCAGCGCGGGCGTGAGGCCCCACAGATTCGAGCTGTCACGCCCTCTGCAATGACGACTATTTCGGACGAGCACTTTCAACTACTACTATCTACGCTCTCCAGTGCTCTACTAGGAGCCACCCAGTCCCATTCAACGCCAGCAGTCGATCCGTCGAAGCAATTCGACCTCCTGGCTAGCCGCGTTGTGCCATTCACCTATGATCCTGAGGCTGACATCACATTTGAAGCCTGGTACCGTCGTCATCATGATGTATTCACCATCGACGCACTGTCTCTGGACGATACCACGAGGGTACGACTATTGCTGCACAAGTTCGACTCCACTGCGTACGAAAAGTATTCGAACTACATTCTTCCGCAGACACCACGAGAAGTCAACTTCAGTGATGCCGTTACAACGCTTATGAATTTATTTGGGCCACAGCAATCCTTATTCAGTACGCGTTATTCCTGCCTAAAACTGGTTAAGGATACGAAGGATGATTTTGCAACCTATGCTGGCCGTGTCAACCGGGAATGCTCAAGATTCAAACTCGCTGAATGTAACGACGCACAATTCAAGTGCCTAATATTCGTCTGCGGCCTCCAGTCGACTGAAGACGCTTTTATCAGACTAAAGCTCTTGGACAAAATCGAGGCCGACCCGAAGTGCACGATCCAGACGCTCACAGAAGAGTGCAAAAGACTCATCAACCTGAAGCACGATACTAAGATGATTGAGGATGGAGCGCCAACAATCCAATCTGTCCAGCGATCGATATCAACCCGATCCCGCCCCCATCCACCCCCCATGTCCATGCCCTCCCAGCATGCCATGCCCTCTCCACACGCCAGACAACTGTCATCACGGAACTCCACCGGTCACAAAGATGGTTTCTGCGACCAAGCCAGACGCCGGCAACCACATCGACACAATGATCGACCACGAGATCAAACTACAAAGCAAGGTTTCCGGTCAGATGCAGTTTTCAAAGTCTCCAGTATCGATTGCGGTCAATACCGCCGCTTCGCCACGATAGCAGTCGACGGAAAACCCATTGTTTTTCAAGTGGACAGCGCATCTGATGTGACGATTATCAACGTGAAGACATGGAACCTCATTGACAAACCGAGTCTACAAGCTTCCACTCTCAATGCTCACAGCGCCTCTGGCGACCGCATTCAATTCATTGGTGAACGACAATGCACCTACACCTTCAATGGATCCTCAGCTGATGGAACATACTATGTCGCTGACACCAAATCAAACTTACTCGGATCGGAATGGATTTCCAAACTGGGAATCTACAGCGTGATGGATACTCTCCCAAACACGGATTCTTTGGCATCCATCAATGTCACCAACGTACCCAACCCCGACCCCACCAGTGACCGGATAGCTGCGCAACTACAAGTCGACTACCCAGATGTCTTCAGCACAGATCTTGGTCTCTACAAGTTTTCCAAAGCAACTCTACAACTGAAGAAAACTGCACAGCCGATATTTCGCCCCAAGCGTCCTGTGCCGTACGCCGCTCTTCAAGCAGTGGACAAAGAACTCGATCGTCTGGAGTCAAGCGGTGTCATTTCGAAAGTCGACTACAGCAACTGGGCAGCACCGATCGTGATCGTTAGAAAATCGAATGGGTCACTTCGAATCTGTGCCGATTTTTCCACCGGCCTCAACGGCGCCCTCGATCTGCATCAATACCCACTCCCCTTGCCCGAAGACATCTTCGCGACACTATCTGGCGGTCAATACTTCACGCACATCGATTTTGCCGATGCATACCTGCAGATAGAAATGGATGACAAATCGAAGGAACTACTGGTTATAAACACCCACCGTGGACTCTACCAGTACAATCGTCTGCCGTTCGGAGTGAAGTCGGCGCCAGCAATATTTCAACAACTAATCGACGCGACTTTCGCCGGTCTGAATGGAGTCGTGGATTACCTGGATGATGTCATAGTGGTCGGACGATCAGCCGAGGAACAGCAGCGCAATCTGGATGCCGTCTTCGAGAGAATCGCCGAAAGTGGTCTGCACGTGAAACTCGAAAAATGCCGTTTCGCAGCAACTTCCATAAACTACCTCGGATATATCGTCGACAAAAACGGTCGACGCCCAGACCCACGGAAGATCGAAAGCATCCAAAATATGCCAGCTCCCAAGGATATTTCACAGTTGCGGTCATTTCTCGGATTACTCAGCTACTATGGCAATTTCGTCAAAGAGATGAGGTATCTGCGTGCACCTCTCGAAGCACTATTGGTCAAGCACACCAAGTTTGAATGGTCTTCGAAATGCGACGAGAGCTTCAATAAAGCGAAAAAAATTCTAACGTCTGATCTTCTCCTAGCCCACTACGACCCTAATCAGGAAATCGTGGTCGCCGCCGATGCTTCTAACTATGGATTGGGAGCAGTAATTTCTCACCGATATGCAGATGGATCAGAAAAGGCCGTCTCACATGCATCGCGTTCGCTAAAACCCGCCGAGAAGAACTATAGCCAGATCGAAAAAGAAGGCCTCGCGCTGATATTCGCCATTCAAAAATTCCACCGAATGCTACATGGAAGAAGATTCACTCTTCTAACGGATCACAAACCTCTTCTGACGATATTTGGCTCGAAAAAGGGAATTCCAGTATACACGGCGAACAGACTGCAGCGATGGGCAACGACATTGTTAGCCTATGACTTCAATATTCAGTACCGATCTACAACAAGTTTTGGACAAGCTGACGCTCTTTCTCGGCTCATCGCTACTCAGTCAACTCCGGATGAAGACCGAGTTATCGCTGCTATCTCCACAGATGCTAATCAAGCACATGTATTATGCAGCGCCATTCAAGCTCTTCCAGTGACCGCTGATGAAATAAGGGATTCGACTATGAGTGATCGATTCCTCCAGCTTGTTAAACGTTACGTCCAAGGAAGATGGCCCAAGCCAGTGAAAAACGCGAAAATGCTATGTTTCTACAATCGACGTGATTCCCTCTCCACTCAAGACGGATGTATACTACTTGCCGAACGCGTGGTCATCCCTGATATTCTTCAACAGCGAATGCTTAAACAGCTTCACAGTGGACACCCTGGAATCGTACGAATGAAGGCCCTTGCAAGAAGTTACGTCTATTGGCCAGGAATCGATAAAGACGTCGAAAACACGGTCAAACGCTGCCTAAAATGTGCATCTGTCGCTAAACATCCGGTCAAGACAACGCTTGCATCCTGGCCGCTTCCCGAGAAACCGTGGGCCAGAATTCACATCGATTACGCAGGACCTTATGAAGGCACCTACTTCCTGGTAATTGTCGATGCCTTCTCAAAATGGCCTGAGATTTTCCAAACGGATAGAACAACCACCAGAGCCACCATCGCTGTTCTACGAAAAGTATTCGCAAGATACGGGATGCCCGAAACGCTCGTATCTGACAACGGCAGTCAATTCGCATCTACTGATTTCAAGGATTTTTGCTCGGAAAATGGAATTCAGCACATTTTCTCGCCGCCGTATCATCCACAATCCAACGGACAAGCTGAAAGGTTCGTAGACACTTTCAAACGGACAATTTCCAAGCTCAAAGGAGAAGGAACGCTCTCCGAAATACTGGAAAAGTTCCTGCTTACCTACCGCTCGACCCCGTGCCCCACTCTGCATGATTCAAAAACACCAGCGGAAATCTTCATGGGACGAAAAATCCGCACAACTCTATCCATGCTGAAACCACCAGACAAACGAGGAGGATTGGTGAACGAATCTATGGAGTTCCAGTTCAATAATCACCACGGCGCTAAACGCCGCACCTTCAACGTTGCAGACCCGGTTTTCGCACGGAATTATGGAAAGAAACCGGAATGGATCAGTGGCACTGTTCTTCAACGTATCGGACACGTTCTCGACAAGGTTGCCGTTGGAAACGAAGTATGGACCAGGCACAGCAACCAACTCAGGATTCGTTTGCCATCCGAGGTATGTGAACGTCAAAGAGATATAAACACGTTATTCGAGATGTTCGACTTGGAACGGCCAACATCACATCATCATCCAACCGCTGCTCGAAATGGTGATGACACTATGGAATCGATGGCGCCGGTATCGACTACTCCGCCTCGTCCTGACGCCATGCAGCCACGAAGATCTACCCGATCAAGGAAATCAACTACACGTCCCAACATGGATCCCAACCAGAAGACCTATAGAATTTGATCGTTTTCTGTTACACTATGTTCTTTAAAAAAAAGGGAGGTGTTGTATCGATTTGATCTCCTTGACTGCATGCACTGACACTGATCAATTATATGTACTTTGTACCTTGGCGCTATAAAAGGCGACCTATTTGCTTAGTTGCTAATTCTTCTCTGTTCTACGTTGTGGTCTAATAAATCGTCTAACATATCGTCTATCGACTATATCGACCCGTCCCTCCGACGTAACAGCACTCTACCCCAAGCTTGGAAGACAGCCAATGTGATACCGTTGCCAAAGCCAGGCAAGTCCCAAAGCACGGCGAAAGGCTTTCGACCAATAAGCCTGTTATCGCCCGTCGCTAAATTAGCTGAAAAGTTGATCGTGACGGACCTGGCTGATCAAAATGAGCGACAGCAGCATCAGAATGGGTTCAGGAAACTTCACTCTACTACTACTGCTCTATTGGAGATCGTGAGCTTTGCGGTCGATGGGTTCAACATGAGAAAGCCCCTGAGAACGGTGGCCGTCGCCCTCGACCTGAGCAAAGCGTTTGACTCTGTTAACTTGGGACTGCTGTCCGAGAAACTGCTCAAGTCGTCGCTACCATCATGGCAGAAGCGATCGATTGCAGCGTTCACGAAAGGCCGCCGGGCTAAGGTTCTGTTCCAGAATCACGTATCCGATAGCATTCCAATAGCAGCCGGTGTTCCGCAAGGCGGAGTGTTGTCCCCTGCCCTATTTAGCCTGTATCTTGAGGACATTCCCGAGCCTCCCAATGATGTAAAGATTGTTATGTATGCCGACGACATCACCATCATGTGCCAGGATCGTGACCTGCAGATAGCCGCTAACAAGATAAGCGCCTATCTCGTCGAGTTGAAGCTCTTCCTCGATAAAATGATGCTCACAGTCTCTGCTGGGGGTGTGTATACAAGTCTGTTGGTACCTGCTCGTTGGTGCCCCTGCTTCTACTGAACCCAGCAGACGTTTGAGTGTACACAGGGAACGTTCGAGCGATATAGCGTGCACAACTATATCGCGAAAGTATCCCGCACATTGCATAAAGGTGTCGCCGTCCGGCACACTAAGGCCTCTGGTCCATAACACCTTAGGATCCGTACCTAGGGAGTCATGGAGTCTTTGGCCACAAGCCACAATTTCGCCACCCTGAACTGTCGATCGCTGTCGAGTGATATCCAAAAAACTGCGCTATCCAGACTTCTGAGCTATTTCCATGCACCGTTTGCTGCTTTGCAGGAAACCCGCCTCAAGGATAGACCCGTCATCAGCGTCGGAGAGTACACCATCTACTGCGGTAACGCTGACGATAGGAGAGTGGGAGGCTGTGCAATAGCTGTAAGGAAGGATTTCAATGGTATGGTCAAGGAGTTTGGCTCAACGTCGTGCCGGAATGCATTCGTACGACTGCGGGATCACAGAGGATTCAATCTGTGGATAGTGAGTGCTCATGCGCCCACTGAAACCGCCGAAGACAATTCGAAGGATGCGTTTTATGAGGAACTCAATACGTTGCTGGCCAGGATACCTTGTCAACATGCTGTTGTCGTGGGGATTGACGCAAATGCGAAGATGGGACTTGATCAGGAATCCGAAGTACTCGGTAAATGGTTCTACCCAGTGGAGCAAACGTCGGACAATGGCTACCGCCTTGTCGACTTTTGTGAACGCAGTGGTCTGATTATTGCATCGACATTCAAGAGGAATCATCGCCGCCATCAGCTTACGTGGCAGGGACCAACCCGGCTATCTCCAGAAGAGCAGCGGAAGCGGAAGATGACAACTTTGAAACTACAGCTTGACTATGTCCTGACGAGGAATATTCCAGTATCGGACATTCGAAGATCTAGAGCTGTGTGGGATGTCGCATTCGATTCGGATCACCGTCCTGTTCTGTTGAACTTCACTGCGAGGATTCATAAGAGGAAGCGAGGGTCTCAGCCTCTCCAGTGGATTGACATGACAAGTCTCAGAGATGAAGAGTGCAGAAGGAATTTCCGACAACGCGTTTCTATTCACATCGGAGTACGGACTAAGAAGAAACTTTGCGACGCGGATTCTTTTGTCAAGTGCATCCAGGACGCTTCGAAAGAGGCACTCCCGGTTGTACAGCCTAAGAAGAAGTTCGCCTACGTCTCAGAAGAAACAACATCTACCTACAACAGAGTATGTGCTCTCCGAACTGCAGGAAACTCCGTGGAGGAGAAGCGTCTGAGGAGGAAGTTCGGCAGCTTCAAGGTGACCACGAACGAGTGGACGTGTAGAGCTAAGGAGTTCGAGAAGGCTTGGGAGGAGAAGAATCCGAAGAAAGCCTACACGTTGCTGCGACAGTATAGCGGGAAGATGAAGAGATGTTCTCCTGTCTTGAACACTACCAATGGAGTTGCAGTTGGTGATGCGACGCTGCCAATATGGAAGGATTACTTCAGTTCACTACTGAATCGTCCAGCGCCATCAGTACCTGAGCTCCCGCATGTTCAGAGAGCACATTACGATGTCAGTGAGGAACCGCCGACTGAGTCTGAAGTTTTGGATTGTGTCCGGAAAATGAAGAATGGAAAGGCAGGTGGAGATGACAACATCACTGCTGAAATGCTGAAAGCTCTTCCTCCGTCTGGGATTCGTGAAATGACCAACACCATCCGTGCCATATGGATGAGCGAAAGGATACCCGATTCGTGGAGACATGCGATCATCGTACCTCTTCACAAGAAGCTATCCGTCACGGATCCTAAGAACTACAGAGGAATCTCTCTACTTCGTGTCATGTACAAGGTTTTAGAACGTATCATTCTCGAGCGACTTATCAAACATCGTGAAGGAACGACCAGAGATGAGCAAGCCGGTTTTCGACCTGGAAGATCGACCATCGACCAAGTGTTCGTCGTGAGAAGAGTAATTGAATCGTGGCAGCGGTTTTCGAAGCCATTACAGCTTGCTTTTTGGACTTTGAAGCCGCGTTCGACTCTCCTCATCGTGATCGATTGCTCAATGCTCTGCGAGCAGATGGAGTCCCGGAAAAGTATGTTCGGTTAATCGAGGACATGAACAAAGGAACAACAGCAGCAGTTCGTACACCTGTCGGATTTACGTCAGCTTTCGAGGTGAAAACAGGAGTAAGGCAAGGAGCCGTTGCAGGACCTTTTCTTTTCAGCTTCGCCGTTGATGACATCATGCGTAGAGTTGCAGAACAGTTTCCTGCGGATGTGATCCTAACACCATCAGGACGCTCCCTTGTCGACCTGGAGTACGCCGACGACATTGTGTTATTCGCTGAAAACAACGCAAAACTGCAAAGGATTGTGAACCTCGTTTCGAAGTATGCCGCAGCCTATGGACTTCGTCTTCGTCCCGACAAATGCAAGCAGATGTGGGTCTCTCAGAGGCCTTCAACTGGAGTTTGTGTGGACGGACAACGTATCGAACTGGTGGACGATTTCTGTTATTTGGGCTGTTTGCTGAAGAACGATGGTAGTTATGCAGCGGATATTCGACAACGATGTGCGAAAGCTACGTCTGCATTCAATTCTCTAACCAAGTGTTTGTGGTCTACCACCATCGCGAAGGAAGTCAAGTTGCGCGTCTACCTATCCGCTATTCGCCCTATCATGATGTACGGATCGGAGACGTGGGCAGCACCGAAAACGCAGATGGAAAGGTTGGATTGCACGGAGAGGAAGCTTCTTAGGCGTTTGCTTGGATATTTCTGGCCGCGTGTATGCCATAACGAGGACCTTTACAAGGAAATCGACGCAGTACATCAACGCTTGACACGAGGGAGGTGCCAGCATCTCCTAACGCCATCTCAAGCAGCAATGGAAAGTCGACTTCGACTGCTCGGGCATATACTAAGAAGAACGCCGGATCGTCTCGTACAATACGCTTTAAAAATGCTTCCAAATCCTGTCTGGAAACGGCCACCTGGGCGTAGGCGAAAGTTCTGGACGGATGTGGTTAAAGAGGATTTAAAGTCACTCGGCATCGAAAGACAGTTCAGGCGCGATGTTTCGTTTCGCAGGAAATGGAATAGTGACAGCTGGATGGAATGTGTTCAAATTGTGGCTGAAGACCGTGAAAAATGGACACGGCTGACTACTAGGACGGCACACCTCGGTGAAGATGCGGAATGACCGCGTCAGGCGAAAGCCAACCGATTAAGTCAAGTAAGTCACAGTCTCTGCTGCAAAATCCTCTGTTTCAGTGTTCACAACAAACACCAAGGAACACAGTGCCCATCCAGATGTCAAATGGGATGGTGACCTGTTGCCAGCAGCCAAATTCCCCAAGCTGCTTGGCCTTATTCTTGATCCGTCACTGAAGTTCCACAAAAACGCGGAACAGAAACAAACAGTCGTCAAGGCTAGGCTTAATATCTTGAGAGCTCTCGGAGGAACATCATGGGGACGCAGCCGAGAGACTATATTGAGAACCTACAGAGCAATACTTCAGCCGGCTCTGGAATATGCGGCACCAGTGCGGCAGCATCTGGTGTCTGACAGCTCCTGGAATAAGCTGCAGCGTGTACAGAATGCTGCGCTTAGAATTGCTACCGGTTGTGCAAGGAGCTCCCCAATAGAACATCTTCACGCGGAGGCCTGCATATTGCCGGTCAAGGAGCATTGTGAACTCCAGGCACAGCAGATGTATATTAATGTTCTGAGACAGCCGAATCATCCAATAAAGAGAATCATGAAGCCCATAAGAGATAGGTTGATTAGGACGCCGTTCGCCGATGCTCCTCGTAAAGTTGATGCACAGAGATGGGCCGACTTTAACATGGAAAGGCTTCGTCTTCTGCGTGAGGAGCACACCCAGTTTGTTCGAGGATATCTAACGAAGGCGGCTGTGAACCCTATCTTAGGAGCAGTGCCGCCTCGGGTTTGCGAGTCTGAGTCTCAACTCGGCAGACGAGCCAGATGTGCTCTTGTCTCGCTGCGCTGTGGTCACTCTATACTGCTCATGTCTTATGTCAACAATATCGACAGCAGCCGACCAGACGCATGCCCGGACTGTGGTGCTCCCGGACACGACACGGCGCACTTGTTCATGTGCCCGAAGAGACCTACCTCCTTAACCACAATGGACCTTTGGACGAATCCTGTCAAGGCCTCCCAGTTCCTCAACCTATGACAAAAACCACTTCGAGGCTGCAGAAGAAGAAGAAGAAGTTTCAGATTCCTCTTGGACTAAGATGCAACGCGTACAAAATGCCGCTCTTCGCATCGCCACCGGTTGTGCCAGGAGTTCCCCAGTCGAGCACTTGCCTGCCGAAACAAGTTTACTACTAGTGAAAGAGCACTGTCAGATGCAAGCCCAACAATTCCGAATCAATATCATAAAACAACCAAACCATCCGTCATGGAGAGTGCTCAACCCCGTTAAAGAGAGCCAAAAAAAGCCATTTTCCGATGCTCCAAGCAAAGTCAACTTGCATAGATGGCACGACTCACAGCAAGAACGACTCCGTCTTCTGCGCGAGGAGCACACCAAGTTCGTACGGTGTCACTGAGAAGGCGGCGGTGAATCCTATACTAGGAGAAGTACCACCCCCAATCTGCAAATCCGAGACTCAACTCGGAAGAAGGGCTAGATGCACACTCGCATCGTTGCGCTGCGGTCACTCGTCAATGCTCATGCCCTACGTCAGCAAGATTGACAGCAGCACATCTGATGTTTGTCCGGACTGCGGTACTATCGGCCATGATACAGCACATTTATTTAACTGTCCGGTGAGACCTACCACGCTGACCACAATGGATCTATGGACGAATCCACTACTGGTCGCCCAGTTTCTCCGCCTATGACAAAACCCTCGATGTGGCTGCAAAGAAGAAGAAGAAATAAAAGGCTGATTTAACTGATTTACGAGTCACGGAGTTCAATTAGGAAGTTTAGGGTGAAGTAAAGGTGTTCTGAGAACAATATTCAAGACATATGAATCCTGCATGTAAAAAGACCGAAGCAGTTTGACTACTAAATGCTAAATGATCTCTGAAAATGATTTCTATGAGTCACATGAGTTGATATTTGAGTTGAGCGGGGTCGATTCACCCTATATACTCACTTTCACCATCTCAGATGAACGCCGAAGACCGCTACAGCACACGGGATCAAGCCTTTCTCAGGTGTGGTCCCGCCGGAAGTCGTCAATTTTGAGAACAAGGAATCATGAGAATATAATATTTGAGTCCAGCGTGGTCGATTTACCCTGGTTTGATACTTTCATCACCTCAGAGTAACGCCGAAGACCGCTATATAGACAGCGGGAGACGATAAAAAAAAAAACGCCCAAGTCCAAAACCTCACGGTCCTCAGCGAGGGAAGCTCTCTCGCGGTCGACCGTGGTGTGGATGATGTCCCTGTCGCTGACCGCGGTGGGGGTGACTCCCTCACACGGGCCGCGACATGGACCGTGTCCTTGTTGGGGGAGACCCGCTCCTATTGAAATAATGGGACGCTTGTTTTGCCGTTGTAATTCTAATATAGCATGGTCGAAACCTGCAAATGGCAGTGAATCGCCGGATATCGCGGGTGGAACCGAACATGGTCGAAATCTGCAAACGGCACTGAATCGCCTGATATAGCGGGGCAAATGGCGGATATGGGGCACCCGTTTTGACCATTTTTTTCGTTTCTAACGGGAGCGGTTCAGATTATGACCCGCGTTTGCTGCGCGTTACAAACCCCACAATGCCTGAGTAGAGGGAGGGGGGGGTCTGAGCAAAACTGGTCGGCCCACACCTCTTGCAGTATCCTGATTGGAAGAGAATGATATAGTTAGGTCCGCGGCTTATCTCCTCAAGATAAAAACATTTAAATCTAAACCGCGGCTGAAGCGGGCGGTTTAGATTTAAATGTATTTTTTGAGGAAACAAGCCACGGACCTAACCATACTCCCCTACGAGCGCAACGTGTACCAGAACCTGTTTGAGACACTGCAAAGATGCTTCTAGATGCAAATTTACTATTCATTTGCATTAGGGAAACGCGAAGAAAGGGAAAAAAAGATGCCCTAATTGCTCCAATTGAATCAGATTTCAGCTTTCTATTGTTTCGGAAGCGGAACAATAGGAACGGTTATTGTTTTGCTTCCGAAACAAAGGAAAGCTGGAATATGATTCAATTGGGGAAATTAGGACAGGCATGAACGAGATTCCGGTCGCTAACTAGTTTATGCTCTGAAGGCTCATTCATAGCTGGTCGCTTCGACTTGACGTCGTAGCTGCCGAGATGCCGTACGTTCGTGCCGTGGAAGTGTGGAGGAAAGAAGACCACCTCCGTGCAAACCGACGTGAACCCCTCCGCGTGGAGGGTTTTTGTCATGGGAGAGATGCTGGCTGGCTGCAGCTCTCCTAAGGATTCTACTACAAATGGCCGGCGTCGAGAGGAATCCAGGACCCGCTCAGAAGTACTCATGCGCCACGTGCGGCAAGGATGTTACCAAGAGACATACCAGCGTCCAGTGCTTCGGATGCCAAAGGTGGGTGCATCTCTCCTGTTCGGGTCTCAGTTCTGTGAGGCATCACGATCCTTCCTTCTGTTGTGTTCTGTGCTCTGCCCCCAGTAACTCTGATTCCTCATTTACCAACCGCCCCCTCTCTATTGTGCATATTAACCTCAATGGCCTTCGTGCCAAGTTGTCTGAACTCTCTCTTTTTGCTCGTACTCATCATCCTGATGTCATAATGGTTCAGGAAACCAAACTTTCTCCTTCTACTACCGCACGTCACCCTAACATTCCTGGCTACACTGCTTATCATGCTCCAAGGACAGCTCTCGGCGGAGGAGTTTCCACTTTTGTATTATCAAATCTACCCTCTCATATCATACCAAACACACCAAAGGACGGTACTCTCGAGTACCTACCTATCCATCTCCCTCTTAAAACACCTATATCTCTTTTTAATATCTATATCCCTCCTACCACGTCCTGTCCCCAATCTTATGACCCTATTCCCTCACTCAAGCAGCTGTATGACTGCCCCCTTTCTCCCTCTGTTTGTCTTCGCAGGCGATTTCAATGCTCATACATTCTGCTCGTCGCTTGACACTGACGCTAGAGGAGAAGACGTCGAAGAATGGGCGGAGGAGTGCGATCTGGTCATTCTCAACGATGATCAGCCCACTCGTCTCCCGGCCAACGGCCGATCCTCTAGTCCAGACATCTCTCTTGTATCATCTAATCTCTCCAGCGCCTGCTCTTGGTCTACCGCTACAACTCTGTCCAGTGATCATATCCCCGTTTTTGTCCATGTCGATCTCTCTAATTCTCTTGCTCCTTATTCAGGTATCCGTCAAAGGTCTTATCTTAATCTTCGCCTTGCAGACTGGCGCTTGTTCAGGAGGTGGCACTTCGCCATGTGGATGACTACCCATGGAATGGAAACGTGCACCAGAAAGAGCGTCACTTGACGGACGCGATTCGCAAGGCAATGAAAGCCGCCAATCCGGAGGGCCGAGTTAAGACCTTCTTTCCCAATGTCAGCAGGGAAATCTTGGAGAAGATAAGGACAAGGGATGCAAAGAGAGTGGCAGATCACCTGGATCCGACCATTGCTGAGCTGGATAGCGAGATTAAGAGAGATCTGGACAAGCACAAGAAGGAGTGTTGGGAGAAATTCACGGAGAAGATGAATTTCAAGAGTGATGGAGCGTCAACTTGGAAAGTTCTAAAGAAGATCTCGGGCAAGAGCACCTCCACCAACTACTCTACGATCGAGTTCGAGAATGGAGTCTTCAAATCGGGAAAGGAGGCTGCAACTGCTCTCGGAAATTTTTTTTTCATAACTCAGGCTAAGAGAGGGAAACAAAATCGAGTGAATGTAAGAGAGCTCTGTAAGTTGCCACTCATGAATGAAGCAGAAGCAGTGACGCCCGCGCAGATTGAAAAGGTGGTAAAAGAGATGCGCAACTCGAAGGCTGTAGGGCCGGATGGCATTAGTCCAGCGGTATTGAAGAAACTGCCGAGTGAGATTATGCCAATCCTGGCTGACGTCATCAACACATCCTTTCGCACGTGCATCGTACCCCAAGACTGGAAAATGGCAAGCGTCGTTCCGTTGCCTAAGGCAGGTAAATCACCATCGACGGCTAAGGGATACAGGCCAATAAGTCTGTTATCACAAATCGCAAAGGTCGCTGAGAAACTGGTCGTCAAGGAGCTTGCCGAGCATAATAACAATCAGCAGCACCAGCATGGATTCCGCAAATTACACTCTACCACCACGGCGCTGCTGGAGATTGTGAGCTATGTTTTGGATGGCTTCAACGCCACCAAGCCTCAACGCACTGTTGGAGTAGCCCTGGACCTCACGAAGGCGTTTAACACTGTCAACTTGGGCATACTGTCTGAGAAGCTATTGAGGTCCACCATCCCGCCTTGGCAGAAGCGATGGATTACAGCACTCATCAAAGGGCGCCGAGCAAAAGTGCTGTTTCAGGGACATGTCTCTAATAGCATCCCGATCGCTGCCGGTGTCCCTCAAGGAGGAGTCATATCGCCTGCTCTGTTCAGTCTTTACCTGGAAGATTTGCCCGTCCCCCCAAGTGACATCAAAGTCGTTGCGTATGCGGATGACATCACCATCTTGTGCCGGGACAGAGACATTAATGTAGCTGCACGCAAGATCAATAGCTACCTCATCGTTCTGAAGAACTTTCTCGATGATATGATGCTCACTGTCTCTGCCGCTAAATCATCTGTGCCTGTTTTCTCCACTGACCCCAAGGAACACTGTGCTCACCCCGTTGTGAACTGGGAAGACGCTCGTCTGCCTGCCGAACGTTTCCCGAAGCTGCTTGGTCTAGTATTGGATCCTTCGTTGAGATTCCACAAGAATACTGAGTAGAAACAGGCTACAGTGAAAGCAAAGCTCAACGTCCTACGAGCTCTGGGAGGAACGTCGTGGGGGAGTAGCAAGGAGACAATTTTGACCACCTACAAGGCAATATTGCAGCCGGCGTTGGAGTACGCTGCACCGGTACGGCAGAACATGATATCGGATTCATCGTGGACAAAGATGCAGCGAGTCCAAAATGCTGCTCTTCGGATTGCCACAGGGTGTGCTAAAAGCACACCAGTGGAACATCTTCATGCTGAAGCCCGAATTCTGCCAGTTAAGGAGCACTGCCAACTCCAGGCGCAGCAACTGGTTATTAACATTGTCAAGCAGCCTGACCACCCATTAAGAAGGATCATGAATCCCGTGAGAGAGAGAGACGTATCTTCTTCTTCTGCAGCCTCGAAGTGGTTTTTGTCATAGGTTGAGGAACTGGGCGGCCTTGACAGGATTCGTCCAAAGGTCCATTGTGGTTAAGGAGGTAGGTCTCTTCGGGCACATGAACAAGTGCGCCGTGTCGTGTCCGGGAGCACCACAGTCCGGGCATGCGTCTGGTCGGCTGCTGTCGATCTTGTTGACGTAAGACATGAGCAGTATAGAGTGACCACAGCGCAGCGAGGCAAGAGCACATCTGGCTCGTCTGCCGAGTTGAGACTCGGACTCGCAAACCCGAGGCGGCACTGCTCCTAAAATAGGGTTCACAGCCGCCTTCGTTAGATATCCTCGAACAAACTGGGTGTGCTCCTCACGCAGAAGACGAAGCCTTTCCATGTTGGAGTCGGCCCATCTCTGTGCATCAACTTTACGAGGAGCATCGGCGAACGGCGTCCTGATCGACCTCTCTCTTATGGGCTTCATGATTCTCTTTGTTGGATGATTCGGCTGTCTCAGAACATTAATATACATCTGCTGTGCCTGGAGTTCACAATGCTCCTTGACCGGCAATATGCAGGCCTCCGCGTGAAGATGTTCTATTGGGGAGCTCCTTGCACAACCGGTAGCAATTCTAAGCGCAGCATTCTGTACACGCTGCAGCTTATTCCAGGAGCTGTCAGACACCAGGTGTTGCCACACTGGTGCCGCATATTCCAGAGCCGGCTGAAGTATTGCTCTGTAGGTTCTCAATATTGTCTCTCGGCTGCTTCCCCATGATGTTCCTCCGAGAGCTCTCAAGATATTAAGCCTAGCCTTGACGACTGTTTGTTTCTGTTCCGCGTTTTTGTAGAACTTCAGTGACGGATCAAGAATAAGGCCAAGCAGCTTGGGGAATTTGGCTGCTGGCAACAGGTCACCATCCCATTTGACATCTGGATAGGCACTGTGTTCCTTGGTGTTTGTTGTGAACACTGAAACAGAGGATTTTGCAGCAGAGACTGTGAGCATCATTTTATCGAGGAAGAGCTTCAACTCGACGAGATAGGCGCTGATCTTGTTAGCGGCCATCTGCAGGTCACGGTCCTGGCACATGATGGTGATGTCGTCGGCATACATAACAATCTTTACATCATTGGGAGGCTCGGGGATGTCCTCAAGATACAGGCTAAATAGGGCAGGGGACAACACTCCGCCTTGCGGAACACCGGCTGCTATTGGAATGCTATCAGATACGTGATTCTGGAACAGAACCTTCGCCCGGCGGCCTTTCGTGAAAGCTGCAATCCATCGCTTCTGCCATGATGGTAGCGACGACTTGAGCAGTTTCTCGGACAGCAGTCCCAAGTTAACAGAGTCAAACGCTTTGCTCAGGTCGAGGGCGACGGCCACCGTTCTCAGGGGCTTTCTCATGTTGAACCCATCGACCGCGAAGCTCACGATCTCCAATAGAGCAGTAGTAGTAGAGTGAAGTTTCCTGAACCCATGCTGATGCTGCTGTCGCTCATTTTGATCAGCCAGGTCCGTCACGATCAACTTTTCAGCTAATTTAGCGACGGGCGATAACAGGCTTATTGGTCGAAAGCCTTTCGCCGTGCTTTGGGACTTGCCTGGCTTTGGCAACGGTATCACATTGGCTGTCTTCCAAGCTTGGGGTAGAGTGCAGGTCCGGAAAGAAGTGTTAATGATATCTGCAAGCATCGGTAGAAGTTCCGTGGGAAGCTTCTTCAGGATGGCTGGGGAGATACCGTCAGGTCCGATAGCCTTCGAATTCCGCATTTCTTTGATAGCCTTCTCTACTTGTGTGAGAGTAAAGGCCTCAGAAGCGTTCATGAGCGGCAACCGGCTCCGCTCTCTAACCGTGACTCTGTTTTGCACGCCTCGCTTGGTGCGTGTGATGAAAAAGTTCTTGCCGAGTGCGTAAGCAGCCGCTTTCCCTGATTTGAAGATGTTCTCCTCGAACTCAATAGCGGAGCTCATCGGGGGAGCGGACTTTCCGGAAATTTTCCTCAAGACTTTCCACGTCGTAGTTCCGTCCGCCTTGAAATTCAGCTTTTCAGTGAACTTCTCCCAGCATTCCCTCTTGTTCTTATCCAGATCCTGCTTGATCTCATTATCCAGCACAGCAATCTCCGGGTCTAGATGGTCTGCGGCTCTCTTCTCATCTCTGGTTCTTATCTTCTGCAGTATTTCCCTGCTGACATTTGGAAAAAAGGTCTTGACACGACCCTCAGGAATTGCTGCTTTCATGGCCTTGCGGATGGCACTTGTTAAATGACGTTCTTTCTGATGGACATCACCATTCCATGGGTAGTCGACCGCATGGCGGAGTGCAACATCTCTGAACAGGGTCCAGTCTGCTAGGCCTAAATTAAGATAAGTACGATGACGAAAACCAGAGTAAGGAGCAAGAGAGTCAGAGAGATCAATATAGACAAAGACGGGAATGTGATCACTGGAGAGAGTGGTGGATGTGGACCACGTGCAAGCATTAGAAAGATTGGATGACACAAGAGAGATATCTGGGCTAGAAGGTCGGCCGTTGGCAGGGAGACGAGTGGGCTGGTCATCATTGAGGATAACCAGGTCACACTCCTCAGCCCACTCTTCGACATCTTCCCCTCTGGCGTCAGAATCAAGAGCGGAACAGAACGTGTGAGCATTGAAGTCACCTGCAAAGACAGCTGAAGGGGAGAGTGAGGAGTCGGACAACTGCTTAAGGAGGAATAGGATTATAAGAGGGGGGACAAGATGATATAGGAGGAATGTAGATGTTAAATAGAGATAAAGGGGTTTTGAGGGGGAGGTGGACAGGAATGTACTCGAGAGTACCGTCCTTAGGAGTATTAGGGATAATATGAGAAGGTAAGGCAAATTGCGCGAAAGTAGACACTCCGCCCCCAAGAGCAGACCTTGGCATGTGATAGGCGGTGTATCCCGGAATGTTAGGCTGAGGGTAAGTGGTGGAAGGAGAGAGCTTGGTTTCTTGAACCATGATAACATCCGGGTGATGAGAACGTGCGAATAGAGAGTTCAGATAACTTGTTGCGAAGGCCGTTGAGATTAATGTGAACAATGGAGAGGGGGCGGTTGGTAATTGAGGAATCAGAGTTGCTGGGGGCAGAGCATGGAACACAACGAAAGGATGAGTCATGATGCCTCACAGAACTGAGGCCCGAACAGGAGAAGTGCACCCACCTTTGGCATCCGAAGCACTGGACGCTGGTATGTCTCCAGTTGACATCCTTGCCGCACGTGGCGCATAGGTACTTCTGCGCTGGACCTGGATTCCTCTCGACGCCGGCCCTTTGTAGTAAAATCCTCAGGAGAGCTGCGGCCGACCAGCACCTCTCCCATGACAAAAACCCTCTTCTCGGAGGGGTTGACGTCGGTTTGCACGGAGGCGATCTTCTTTCCTCCACACTGCCACGGCACGAACGTACGACATCTCGGCAGCAGAGACGTATCAGAAGGCCTTTTGCGGATGCTCCCGAGAAAGTTAATATACAGAGATGGACGGACTCCCAACTGGATCGTCTGCGTCTTTTACGTGCGGAGCACACCAAGTTCGTCAGGGATCACTTGAGTAGGATGACCGTCAATCCCATATTAGGGGTCGCACCACCCATAGTCAGCGACACCGAGATGGAACTCGGTAGGCGGGCTAGAAGTACCCTTGCCTCGTTGCGCTGCGGTCATTCCCCTATGCTGATGTCATTCTCGCATAAGATCGATCGCACTAAGCCGGACGAGTGCCCGGACTGTGGTAGCCGTGGCCACACAACTGAACACCTATTCGAATGCCCAAAGAGGCCTACCACTCTTGCAACAATGGATTTGTGGACGAATCCGGTTTCAGTCGCCCGTTTCTTGAACCTTTGACAAAAACCTTCCTGCGGCTGCAAAGAAGAAGAAGAAGAAGGATCATCTCGCCAAAGCGGCCGTCAACCCTATTCTCGGTGATGTGCCGCCCAGGGTATGTGATACCGAGTCCGAGCTCAGTAGGCGCGCCAGGTGTACCCTCGCTTCGTTGCGCTGCGGACATTCTCCATTGCTTATGTCTTACGTGCACAGGATCGAAAATAGCCAGCCTGACGTGTGCCCGGACTGTGGAAACCAAGGCCACGACACTAAACACCTATTTGATTGTCCGAAGAAGCCAACAACGCTCAGTACAATATACTTGTGGACGAATCCAGTGCTGGTCGCCCAGTTTCTCAACTTGTGACGAAACCCCTCTCAGTAGCTGCAAAGAAGAAGAAGACGATGATTATTCGTTTTTCCCCCTCACATGCAGCCTCCTATGTGAGTGAACTGTGACGTCTGCAATTTCGCGCCACATACGCAAAGTTGTGACGAAAGATTGCGGACTAGTCGCTTCGACTAGACGAACCGTTTCAATCATGGAATCGACGCGACTAGTCGAAGCGACCTAACAAAATCAAACAGGTCGCTCCGATCAGCTATGAAATACATAAGTCGCTCGGCGATCGCGACTGAAACTGCAAACTGTTCAAAACCGTCGATACTCAGTGCCATAACTGTAGCCGCGAAGCGTTTTCGGAACTGTTGGCAGTGCAGCGACTAGTCGAAGCGACCTGCTATGAATGGCTTATCACGACTTCCGAAATTAAACGCGCCCTTTCCGAAGTTTTCAAGAATGACCTCTCAACCCGAGAGCCCAGATTTTGCTGTCGCTTCGCCTTACTACTAGGAGATTATATGGATGCACCTTCAGTTAGATCAGAGAAGTATTTTGGAAAGCGCTGAGAATAGGAGTCTTTTTCAACACAGTTAAGGAAACAGAAATCACCTCGTCTCTGACAGTGGGCTCGTTTTGATCAGAAGGATCTACGTTCTCTTTGTATTGGTCTTCTACCGTCGAGACCATGTTGTACCCTGAAAATATGGGACTGAGTCAATGACAATCACAACTTAATAGGACAAGTAAGGCAGTATACATACTTCTCAACGCCAGCGCGTCACGCGCTGGCGTGGCGTTGAAGTATGAATACTTTCTAGAAGCGTTTCACGCTTGCAGGGAGTATGAATACGCTATGGCGGAGTGGATTGAAACGGACCTCCTTTTCGTCCCCCGTTGGAGATTAGCTCAAAGTCGGTGCACCTATGTTATAGCATGTGGCACCGAGTTTGCGCCAACCTTCAACAGCGAACGCAAAGTCTCATTAGGATCCATGCCGACATTACATGCGTTCACTATCATGGTAACAGAAGATAGGGTGCGGTGCTATGTGGAATGGGGGGCCACTGTTGTATCGCACTTGGCCACGCCCATTTTTCCGCGCCGCAATGACTCTCCTGATTTTGGCAGAGGAGGGAAACCCCGGGTGGGCGCTCAAACTTAGTGCGGCACGGAAAAATGGGCGTGGCCAAATGCGATACAACAGTGGCCCCCACATCTCATATAGCACCTAGGGTGCTATCCTAGCGGGGCATTGTTGCATGCCACTTGGCCACGCCCATTTTTTCGTGCCGAAACGACTTTCCTGCTTTCGGCAGGAGAGGGAAACCCTGGGTAGGTGCTTAAATTTAGTGCGGCACAGTAAAATGGGCGTGGCCAACTGCATCGCGCCATAGTGCCCCCCCCGCTAAGATTGCACCGAAGATAGTACTGGAATTATGGAACGGAATGAAATTGATGTTGGTTTAATAATAAAAATGATGAAAAAGTCGTTACAGCCGTCGTCGACACGGAGGAGAGGGCCTCACGCGCATGCCGCGCGAGCGTTGCGCCAGGCCATTCATACTCCAACGTCACGCCCGCGCGTCACGCGCTGTCGTCGAGGGGAATGAATAGCACCTAACTAGAACCAGCATTATTGAATAGGGGTGGGGAAAAACTTCAAAACGCGAGCTAGGTCCCAAGTGGATTACTCCGATTTGACGAGTACTCAGCTTATGCCCACGACAACTCGTTCCGAAGGTTCTAAACGAAGCAGTTAGTGTGAGGACTATGAGAGATGTCTTTGGCAGGTATCGGGACGTTTGAAATCGCAGCGGGTTAGCTCTTAACTAAAATAGTACAAAAAGTCTCATCTTCAGGAATATTCCAAAATCAATTTAGGGGGCTGGTGGATCAGTATGAATGTAAAGCCTGGAAGAATAAATTGATGACACTACTATGTACACCTCAATGGTTATTTTCTGAATGACGGTAATTTATCAACTTGCCGAAAATTGTGCCAAACTATTTCTGCTCTGGGATAAAATGTCCGAAATTGACTTTCTAGGTTTCGATATCTCAGCTGCCGAGATGTCGTACAGGCCATAAAACGGACAATGTCTCACCGTCGACTGCGTACCACGCGCTGCGCGACCGCACGCCCGTCGGAAGCGAACGAGTTTTGGCCGCCGCGCGGCCGCCGAAACGTCGCGCGGCCGCCAAAACTCGTCGCGCGGCGGCCAAAACTCGTTCGCTTCCGACGCGCGTGCGGTCGCGCAGCGCGTGGTACGCAGTCGACGGTGAGACATTGACCGTTTTATGGCCTGTACGTTCGTGCCGTGCCAGTGTGGAGGAAAGAAGATCGCCTCCGTGCAAACCGACGTGATCCCCTCCACAAAGAGGGTTTTTTGTCATGGGAGAGGTGCTGACCGGCCGCAGCTCTCCTTCGGATTCTCCTGCAAAAGGCCGGCGTGAAGAGGAATCGTGGACCCGCTCAGAAGTACCTATGCGCCACGTGCGGCAATGGTGTTAACTGGAGACATACCAGCGTCCATTGCTTCGGATGCCAAAGGTGGGTGCATCTCTCCTGTTCGGGTCTCAGTTCTGTGAGGCATCATAACTCTTCTTTTCGCTGTGTTATATGCTCTTCACCTTCTAACTCTGATTCCTCTAACTCCAATCGCCCCCTTTCCATTGTACATATCAATCTCAACGGCCTTCGTGCCAAGCTTTCTCAGCTCTCTCTCTCTCTCTTTGCACGTACTTACCATCAGGCGTGATCATGGTTCGAGAAACCAAGCTCTCTCCATCATCTACCCGTCCTCATCCTAATATCCCGGGCTATACTGCCTTCCATGCTCCAAGGACAGCTCTTGGCGGAGGAGTTTCAACCTTTGTTTTATCTTCTCTCCCCTCCCACCTCATACCCAACACCTCCACAGACGGTACTCTCGGGTACCTTCCAATCCATCTCCCTCTCAAAACACCTATTTCTCTCTTCAACATATATATTCCACCCACTACCTCTTGCCCCTCATCTTACAATCCAATTCCACTTCTTAAGCAGCTTTACGACTGCTCCCTCTCATCCTCGGTCGTGTTCCCGGGTGATTTCAACGCTCACACCTTTTGCTCGTCTCTCGGTCCTGATGCTAGAGGAAATAACGTCGAAGAATGGGCAGATGAGTGCGACCTTGTCATTTTAAACGATGATAAGCCCACTCGTCTCCCTGCCAACGGCCGATCTTCTAGCCCAGACATATCTCTTGTCTCGTCCAACCTTTCTAGCTGCTGCTCATGGTCTACCTCGACGACTTTGCCAAGTGACCATGTTCCTGTCTTTGTCCACATCGATCTATACAATTCTCTCGCTCCCTTTTCTGGTGATCGCCAACGTTTTTATCTTAATTTAGGCCGAACAGACTGGCGCCTGTTCAGTGAAGTTGCGCTTCGCCTATCGGCAGATTACCCGTGGAATGGAAGCGTGCACCAGAAAGAGTGCCATCTATCTGACGCAATCCGCAAGGCCATGAATCCGGCTAGTCCTATCGGTCGCGTTAAAACGTTCTATCCAAATGTCACAAGGGAGATCCTCGACAAAATTAGAACGAGAGATGCGAGGAGAGCGGTTAATCATCTGGACCCCGTGGTTGCTGAGCTTGACAGTGAGATCAAAAAAGATTTGGACAGACACAAGAAAGAAGAGTGGGAGAAGTTCACCGGGCAGCTGGATTTCAAGACGGACAGTGCAGCTACTTGGAAGGTTTTACGGAAGCTTTCGGGTAAGAGCTCACCCGCCACCGTCTCCACAATCGAATTCGACAACGGCGTATTCAAATCAGGAAAGGAAGCCGCTTATGCGCTCGGGAAAAGTTTTTTCATCACCAGTGCTAAACGAGGTCCGCAGAATAGAGTGACTGTAATAGAGCTGTTCCGCCTCCCGCTTATGAGCACGGCCGAAGCGTTTACTACGACGCAAGTCGAGAAGACTATAAAGGAAATGCGGAACTCTAGAGCTATTGGTCCTGATGGGATATGTCCTGCTGTTTTGAAGAAGATACCCACTGACCTACTACCGCTTCTCACTGATGTGATAAACACCTCGTTCAGGTCTTGTACTATCCCGCAGAATTGGAAGACGGCAAACGTCGTTCCGCTGCCCAAGCCTGGCAAGCCCCAAGCTTCAGTCAAGGGATATCGGCCCATTAGCTTGTTGTCTTCTTTTGCTGAAGTAGCTGAAAAGCTGATCGTCGAAGATCTGGCCGAACACAACGAGAGACAGGTGTTTCAGCATGGATTCAGAAGACTGCATTCCACCACGACAGCATTGTTAGAAATTACGAGCTATGCAATTGATGGTTTCAACGCCTATAAGCCGCAGAGAACTGTAGCAGTTGCCTTGGATCTCACTAAGGCTTTTCGACACAGTGAATCTTGGTATATTATCAAACAACTTACTGGAGTCATCAATCCCGCCATGGCAAAAGCGCTGGATAGCTGCATTCACTAAGGAAAGACGGGCTAGAGTGTTGTTCCAGAATCATGTCTCAAACAGCATTCCGATTGCAGCTGGCGTCCCACAGGGCGGCGTATTGTCGCCTGCTCTCTTCAGTCTGTACCTCGAAGATATGCCCGCACCTCCCCAGGATATCAAGGTGGTCGCTTACGCTGATATGACTGTCTTGTGTCGTGATCGGGACATAAATGTGGCCGCCGCTAAGATTAACGGGTACTTGACCACACTGAAAAGCTTCTTCGACCGCAAAATGCTGAAGATTTCTGCGTCAAAGTCATCGGTATCCGTACTCACAACGGACCCATCGGAACACAGCGCACATCCGTATGTCGTACGGAATGGAGATCGTTTGCCTGCGGCCCGCTTCCCAAAACTTCTCGGACTCGTGCTCGATCCATCGCTCAAGTTCCATAAGAACACGGAACAGAAGCAGGCTATCGTCAAAGCGAAGCTTAATGTGCTTAGAGCCCTGGGCGGTACAACATGGGGTAGTAGCAAAGAAACCATTATTACAACGTATAGGGCGATTCTCCAGCCTGCACTAGAATACGGCGCACCAGTTTGGCAGCATCTAGTTTCGGAATCCTCTTGGACTAAGATGCAACGCATACAGAATGAGGCTCTTCGAATCGCCACCGGATGTGCAAAAAGTTCCCCGGTCGATCACTTGCATGCTGAGACCCGCTTATTACCAGTAAGGGAGCACTGTCAGCTCCAGGCGCAACAATTTTTCATCAACATTGTCAAACAACCAAATCATCCCGCTTGGAAAGTGCTAAGCCCCGTCATAGAGAGAGGCGTCAGAAAGCCATTCGCTGATGCTCCCAGCAAAGTCAATCTGCAAAGATGGCACGACTCACAGCAAGAACGGCTCCGTCTATTGCGCGAGGAGCATACTCAGTTCGCACGGTGCCATCTGGAAAAGGCGGCCATTAATCCCATATTGTTGGTACTGCCGCCCCAAGTCTGCACATCCGAGGCTGAACTCGGAAGAAGGGCCAGGTGCACCCTGGCATCGCTGCGCTTTGGTCATTCTACCATGCTTATGTCTTACGTCAGCAAAGTAGACAGCAGCAAATCAGATGTCTGCCCGGACTGTGGCTGCCTCGGCCATGATACTGCACACCTTTTCAAATGTCCGGAGAGATCCACCACGCTGACCGTAATAGACTTATGGACGAATCCGTTACTGGTCGCCCAGTTTCTCAACCTATGACAAAACCATCAATGTGGCTGCAAAGAAGAAGAGACCTCAAGACGAACTCTTCCTTCAGTGAAGCTTTTGCCCTCAAAAATTCCATCTAATAATATGAGAATTCTAAAAAATCTAAAACAGAGGAAAAAACGGGAAAAGTTTAAGAGAATTGTTGTGAATGGAAAATTAGGAGATTCTCGTTGTAGCGCAGATCTTGCATTAGAGCGCGTTTGCAAGTATATACATTTGCGTAATTCCGAACCGGGTTCCGAATGGATTTGTGCTAGGTTGCATGCCTGTTGTACATGACAGTGACAAGGTGTAACGTACTGTGCTTTTCTGGACCAAATTCCGGTCCGCAATTGCGTCTGGACACACTTTGCGGCCGCACGCGCTCGAGTCAGTCGAGTTTCCAGCGCCAAAGCCGACTCGATATGGCTTTTTTATACAGTTTTCTCCATTTTGTTTAGTTTCCAGTTTCTGAACCCCACCTAAAGTCAACAGATCGGCCGCTGCGGCGCTGGACACTTTTTCGAATTGAAAGCGCGCGGCCGCAGAGCGTGTCAAGACGCGATTGCGGACCGGAATTTGGCCCAAAGAAGCACAGTACCCCTAATCTGACTGTGCTCAGCTCTTGAACGCGACAGTCACATTTCTATACAAACACCCTAATATATTGAAGGCAGTGTTCACGATGATTTTCATTTCCGAGTTTTCCACATAAAACAAAGCGTTGGCCTCCAAGTAATACCAAAATTACGAAGAAACGGCGAGAAACGCACTTAAACGTCGTATTTCAGGGAGACATTCTCTGGCCTGGACTAGTTGTCCGATTGCATGAACATGTTCCCGAGGGTTGGGACCGGTGAAAAATGGGGTCAGTCGAAAATGGAAATTTTTTTTAATGCAAAACAGTATTAGTTAGGGTCAGAAGGAAGGGACGGAGCAACAGAAAGCAGAAAATGGCGAAAGACGGGTCCACAAAATATTTCATCATCACAACCAACAGCTTCCCTTCTGGTCGGTTTTTCTCAGTTTCTCTGTCATTTTAGGTCTACCCGGGGGTCAATTAATCGATTTTGCGAATAAAGAGACAGAGGCAGCATGATTTCGTCATAAAACAAGTCGCCAGTAAACCTACAACAAAAACATTTGGCTGCTGGGCACCCGCGGGACCATGAGGGGGGTGTCGCCGTTGGATAGATTCGCGTTTTACTGTATTTTGTATTGGAGCACCTTTTCTTCTGCGCTCACACTCGTTTCGCTAGTGGTGACATTTGGTTTTTCCTTTGCTTCCGAGCATTTCTCACTGAAAGTTTGAGTTTGAATTCCAATACATAACAAAAATGGTAGGCTCGACAAAAGGATGCATAGATTTCAAACATTTATGCTGAACAAGAAAGCGATATAAAAATGGGAAGAATTATATTTGCTGACCATCTGAACCGAAGTAGCTTACGGATTACGAAAACCCAGGCTCCTAAGCAGATTTACATTGCGCAATCACACACATGTCGTTTCTCACCTCAGTATCGATGCGTATTTCTGGTTACAGTGCGCATGGCACGCAACTACCAATAAGCCCTGGTTGATTCACATAGCACAAATCTAGTGAAATCAACTAAAGCGAGCTGATGAGTTTGCCGTGAGGAGGAATGGGATGAAAAGGTAGCCAAGAGATGGAACACTGGCACTCATGCAGACCTGGAAGGGGTTCCCGCTTCCTTTGTCACCATTTGATGAAGACAACAGTGCTTGTCAGCGTCAGTAGGTATTAGCTGAATAGGTGCTGGTGGTGGCAAAGTAACTGATGAGTAGAATATAGTAAGTAGAATATCTGCCGATTTTAGCAAAACATTTGACGATCGTAGCGGTGTGCTAATAGAATTCAATATATGTTAGCAGATTAATCGACGACTACAGTGGAATATCTGACGATTAGAACAGTAATAGCGGTTTGTAGCGGAATATCTGACGATCATAGCTAGATGCTCTTATGGAGGATCGCCTACTCGTTGGCAAGAGCGTACGCGGAAGAAGAAGTCGTCTACAATGCCGTCATCCTTCCGAAGTCAAAGGTCCTCAACTATACCTCCCAGAATTCACTCTTTCACGAGTCCTGGAGCCAATTTTTTCGGTTACGGATCAGCATAAACCGGCTCAACTGATCCGTTGTCTTCTCCTGCGTGCCGGAATCGAAGCAAACCCTGGACCCCCTCGCCGTATCCGATGGCCCTGCACCCAGTGTGGTACCTCAGCCGCAGCAGGAGTGTCCAATGTATCAAGTGCAGAAAATGGACCCACGTGAGACAATGTTCCGGCCTCAAGTCCTTCAAGGATGCGGATAGCTCATACGTATGTCCCAACTGCAACATAACCGGGTCAACACAACATATCAACTCAGACTCATTGAAGGTAATCCAATGGAACATAAATGGTTTTCGCCACAAATCAGCCGAATTGGAAGCTCTTGCTCATCGCATAGGGGCCGATGTCATAGGACTACAAGAGACCAAGCTGGACACAAGCCATGGTACACCTACTGTCCGAGGCTATTCTTGCCTGAGGAACGACAGATCGAGCTCAGGAGGTGGAGTGGCTTTTCTCGTCAGGTGCAATCTACAGTGCAGTGTGATTACTGCTGGAGTTGACGATGGGTACAACGGAATCCATCTCCATAAGTGTAGAAACTAAGTCCGGGCCTGTACACCTTCACAACATATATTCCCCGCCAAGATCCTCGTGTCCACCCTCTTACGAATTGTCCATTTCACCGTTCCTGACATGTGGGAAGTCCACAATCGTCGTGGGAGATGTCAATGCCCATAGCGCTCTCTGGTCACAGGGCGAAGAAGACCAACGCGGACAGTGCATTGAAGAGGAAATTTCCCAATCCAATCTAGTGATCCTCAATGACACAACGCGTCCTACGAGGAAGCCGACGCATGGAAGACCATCATCGCCGGACCTCTCCTTATGTTCGCAGGACTTAGCATCGTCGGCCGTTTGGGACACCCTGAACACAGGAGCCAGTGACCATCTCCCAATACTGATGGAATTCAAGAGCGAAGCCCCCATATCATCATCGCCGAGGACCACGTTCGTCAACTTTAAAAAGGCGAACTGGATCAAGTTTTCGTCAGTGTTGGAGCAGCAATCGGCTGGTTTTGACTTTTGTGCAAACCCGCAAGAGATGGATCGATTCCTCACATCAGCCATCAAAGCAGCAACTTCGCAATCTATTCCTAAGGGCAGACGGAAAGTTTTCACTCCTTGCCTATCTGATACCGCCAAAGACCTGATACGCGAACGAGACACCATTCGGAGAACGGATCCTGCGAACACCCGAATTCCCGAGCTCAACAAGGAGATCGCAGATGAGGTAAAGAAAGATCGACAACAGACTTGGAGATCTTGTGGAGGAGCATAGACCATCGCACAAATTCCTCCAAGCTTTGGTCCACAATGAAAGCACTTGATGGCCGATCAGCGAAACCGAACCCCTCCAACTTCTGCACAAAGGCCAGCCGATCAGCAACAAGAAGGCGGCAAACCTCCTATGCAAGCAGTTCGGCTCTCCATGTCCTCATAGAAGCCTAAAATCGTCCCGGAGGACCTACAGATGGATTAAAACTTTTCCAAGGAACGACGTTCCTATCATCACGGCCGCCCTCATCGACGCCTCTTTGAAGAAATGCAAGCCTTCTAGAGCTCTGGATACAAGTGGAGTGGCCCCTATTATGCTCAAACATACTGGACCAATTTTCCGCGAATGCGTCAGAGCGCTATTCAACAGGACCCTGTCAACAGGGCTGATACCAGCGTCATGGAAGGAAGCCAGGATTTTCCCTCTGTTGAAGCCCGGAAAACCTCCCGAAGATCCGAGCAGCTACAGGCCCATTTCGATTATCTCATCCTTGGCCCGTACTCTGGAGAGATCCATTCTGCCTACATTGAGACTCCATCTGCACGTTCCCAGTTGGCAGAATGGTTTCCGAAGAGGTTTCTCTACCACCTCCGCCCTGGTCGAACTCACTGGAATCATCACAGACGGAATGAATGAGAAGAGACCACCAAGCCGCTCACTTATGGTGGTGTTGGATTTGAAGAAGGCCTACGATACTGTCGTCACATCCATCCTCTGTCAGAAATTAGCAGAATCACCGCTACCAAGAGGCCTAATCCGCTGGATTGCAAGCTATCTAAAGGGCAGAACAATTCACACAGAGTTCAAGGGACAAACGTCTAATGTGAGACTGGTGCGCTCCGGGGTGCCTCAAGGAGCAGTAATTTCGCCGCTACTTTTCTCGTTCTACATCGCCGACCTACCGAGACCCCCCACCAGAAGTAAATCTCATTGGATACGCAGACGACCTCACACTGATCGCGTCGGACCCTGACGTTACAACTTGTGAGAAACATCTCAACGACTACCTACCAATATTAACAAAGGCCTTGGAAGACCATCATTTGCAACTGTCACTTCAAAAGACCACTGTTTCCCTGCTGACGACCCACACTGCTCAAGCGAAGTACGTGCCGAAAGTTTTCATTAACGGGTGCAAATTTCGCACGAAAGAAACCCTACGATTCTTGGTTATCAGTTCGACACGATGATGACGGGACGTTTACACGCTGAGGCAGTTCGCAAGAAGACAGCAAAGCGAGCGAACCTCCTGAAAGCTCTGGCAGGAAGAAACTGGGGACAAAATAAAGAACTACTAACTACTACCTATCGTGCCATCGGACAATCAGTGTTGTCTTACGCAGCCCCTGCATGGAGTCCGCTACTGGCCTCGTCACACTGGGATCGGCTACAAGCTTGTCAAAATGCAGCTCTGAGAACTGCGACGGGAAGCCTGGCAATGGCGAGCACAACCCACCTCAGTAACGAATCTGGAATCATGCCAGTGCAGGCTCATAATGAAATGCTGTCACTTCAATATCGAACAGTTGCGGCACTCGACCCTGAACACCCCTCCCACGACATGATGAGGAAGCCGGCGCCGCCACGACAGATTAGGAGGCACGTCAGAACTGTCCCCCCAATGACGGTAAGGCCAGGAAATGCTGAGAACATCCGCAAAGAGGTCCACAAGGATTTTGTGAAGGATTTCTTGGGTAATATGAACTCTCCTTTACTAAATGGACCACCGCCGCAAATCGCGAAAGAAGAAGAGACTTCACCAAGATCAAGTCGAGCAGCGCTATCCCAGCTTCGGAGTGGTTACTACTCAAAGTCGCAGTGGTATCTTCATAAGATTGGAGCAGCAGATAATCCACTATGCCCGGAATGCAGTCTGGAGGAACACACAGTACCTCACATGTTCTCATGCGCTACAAAGCCAACGCATCTCACAATTGAAGATCTCTGGGCTTAAACCCGTGGAAGCAGCCAAATTTCTGTCACTTTGATTCTATAAGATTGTAAAGAAAAAAAAGAAGAAAAAAAAGAAAAAAGAAAAAGAAAAAAAGAAAAAGAAAAAGAAAAAGATATATATAAAAAAAAATAGAATAAAAAAAATGAAAAAAAAAGAGGGCCAAAGAAAGCTCCATCAGGGATCCTCCAAAGAAGGGGATCCCAGCCACTCGCTTCGATGATTCGTCTACATGCCGGAAATTGGAACCAGGATCCGTGTCTATGGTGGAGGATGGGCAACAACAACAACAACAATCATAGCTAGATATGAATAGGTTCCAGCAGAATATCTGACACTTCAGGAGAATATTGGACGACTAGAGCCTAATTCCTCGGTTTTAGCAGAGTATCTGACGATCATAGCGTAATAGCAGTCGAGCCTTGGTAGTTATCAGTCCATTCGGATATGTGAAAAATAGAATAACATGTTTTTTATTTTGTAAAAAAAAAACCGAAAACACCGATTGATTGCGTTCAGAGCATTTCAAGGTGAATAGAAGTGATTGAACTGATATCTGAACTCGAATTATACTAAAATTAAGTAAACGGCTATATAAAGTAGTGGAAATGTTGGAACTTGTACGGTTCCCAGCCGAGCACTAGCGGAAACGGTGCTCCAATGCGAAAAACAGTAATACGCGAATCTATCCAACGGCGACACCCCCCTCATGGTCCCGCGGGTGCCCAGCAGCCAAATGTTTTTGTTGTAGGTTAACTGGCGACTCATAAAACACACTAGTTGGGAACAGAGTTGTCAATTATGATAGCCTAGCTAAGCGCGACCCATTGCAAGTTCTTTGCAAAGGATTGACCATTCTTCTGATTTGTGTTGAACGAATAATTTGGGGTGGTATATCTTTGGTATATGGGTTACTGTAGCTATAACGTAACCAATATTAGTGACAGCTCATGACCCTTCGGGACTACTGTTACCCAGAACCTGGCCATCTTGCAATCGATTGCTCAGCAACAGTGGAATAATTGAATCATGGATAGTTACTAGAAATTTTTTTAAACTGTAAAAAAAATTTCAAATTGTCAAAATAACTCAAAAAAGTTGCTACAAAAACATATCATAGCAAATGAAATTTGCTGAGTTCAATGAAATGATTCTCGGAGCTCGAAAATCTCAAATTAACTGCGAAATTGAAGAGCTTTTTTAAAAAATAAATTTCAGAAAAAATTGCTCGAAAAGAAATGCCAACAAATTAGTTATGCTAGCTTAGATAGAATTCCTCACAAACATGTTGGGTACAGGGGGAGGACGGAGTACGGGGTGGCGCCGGCGCCAGCCGGCTGGCAGCAGTGCCCGCTCTCGGCCGAGTCGCCCCGACAGCGAGATCGATAACTCGCTCGCTCGTTGATTGGCGATCGGCGGAGATCACGCACGCGAGATCAGGGCCTGTGCGTGAAAGGCAATCGTTTACAAACAACAACGGTGAAGATTTCCTATATTAAAGCATGCAGCCCCTAAGTATTTTTAGGGGTTAAAGTCTTTTGCCGGAGAGGACCCAATCTTCGAATTTTGAAGGCGTTGGAACCCCGGGTGGGCGAAATTCTGACATGAATGCGAAGTTTTCCCCGATTTTTTCAGGGGGTTGGAACCCCGGGTGGGTGAGATTCTGACATGAGTGCGAAGTTTTCCCTGATTTTTTTCAGGGGGTTGGAACCCCGGGTGGGCGAAATTCTGACATGAATGCGAAGTTTTCCCCGATTTTTTCAGGGGGTTGGATCTCCGGGTGGGCGAAATTCTGGCATGAATGCGAAGTTTTCCCCGATTTTTTCTGGGGGTTGGATCCCAGGGTGGGCGAAATTCTGGCATGAATGCGAAGTTTTCCCCGATTTTTTCAGGGGGTTGGAACCCCGGGTGGGCGAAATTCTGACATGAGTGCGAAGTTTTCCCCGATTTTTCAGAGGGTTGGAAACCCGGGTGGGCGAAATTCTGGCATGAATGCGAAGTTTTCCCCGATTTTTTTAGGGGTTGGAAACCCGGGTGGGCGAAATTCTGACATGAGTGCGAAGTTTTCCCTGATTTTTCAGGGGGTTGGAACCCCGGGTGGGCGAGATTCTGACATGAATGCGACGTTTTCCCCGATTTTTTCAGGGGGTTGGAACCCCGGGTGGGCGAAATTCTGACATGAGTGCAAAGTTTTCCCTGATTTTTCAGGGGGTTGGATCCCCGGGTGGGCGAAATTCTGGCATGAATGCGAAGTTTTCCCCGATTTTTTCTGGGGGTTGGATCCCAGGGTGGGCGAAATTCTGGCATGAATGCGAAGTTTTCCCCGATTTTTTCAGGGGGTTGGAACCCCGGGTGGGCGAGATACTGACATGAGTGCGACGTTTCCCTGATTTTTCAGGGGGTTGGAACCCCGGGTGGGCGAAATTCTGACATGAGTGCAAAGTTTTCCCTGATTTTTCAGGGGGTTGGAACCCCGGGTGGGCGAAATTCTGACATGAGTGCAAAGTTTTCCCTGATTTTTCAGGGGGTTGGATCCCCGGGTGGCCGAGATTCTGGCATGAATGCGAAGTTTTCCCGATTTTTTCTGGGGTTGGATCCCAGGGTGGGCGAAATTCTGGCATGAATGCGAAGTTTTCCCCGATTTTCAGGGTTGGAACCCCGGGTGGGCGAGATACTGACATGAGTGCGACGTTTCCCTGATTTTTCAGGGGTTGGAACCCGGGTGGGCGAAATTCTGACATGAGTGCAAAGTTTTCCCTGATTTTTCAGGGGTTGGAACCCCGGGTGGGCGAAATTCTGACATGAGTGCAAAGTTTTCCCTGATTTTTCAGGGGGTTGGATCCCCTGGTGGGCGAAATTCTGGCATGAATGCGAAGTTTTCCCCGATTTTTTCTGGGGGTTGGATCCCAGGGTGGGCGAAATTCTGGCATGAATGCGAAGTTTTCCCCGATTTTTTCAGGGGGTTGGAACCCCGGGTGGGGGAGATACTGACATGAGTGCGACGTTTCCCTGATTTTTCAGGGGGTTGGAACCCCGGGTGGGCGAGATTCTGACATGAGTGCGAAGTTTTCCCTGATTTTTTTTCAGGGGGGTGGAACCCCAGGTGGGCGAGATTCTGACATGAGTGCGAAGTTTTCCTGATTTTTCAGGGGGTTGGAACCCCGGGTGGGCGAAATTCTGACATGAATGCGAAGTTTTCCCCGATTTTTTCAGGGGGTTGGATCCCCGGGTGGGCGAAATTCTGGCATGAATGCGAAGTTTCCCATGTTCGTGCAAAGACTCTCTAGCAAAGGACTTCAACTCCTCAAAGAATTCAGGGGCTGTTTGCTTTCATAAAAATGAATGAAATCTTAACCCTTTTTGTTTGTAAACGATTGCTTTCCACGCCAAGGCTCTGATCTCGCGTGCGTGACCTCCGCCTATCGCCAATCAACGAGCGAACGAGCCATCGATCTCGCTGTCGGGGCGACTCGGCCGAGAGCGGGCACTGCTGCCAGCCGGCTGGCGCCGGCGCCACCCCGTACTCCGTCCTCCCCCAGCTCCACATGTTGAAATGCTTGTACTCCCGTGAAAACTTCAAAAATGGCAGTAAATTCCCAAAAGGATTCAGATGAATAATGTGTAACCTATTTGACCGAAGAGTAAACGAAATATAAGTGGAAAAACATCTAAAACTTCAAAAACATCTGCTCTAAAGACGACATCATGGGGAGAAAATGCTCTCCTGTTATCCCTGTGGCAATGTCCTAGGTGAGGGGAGGAGAGAAATGTTGTGCACATCTAAGGTGTGACATGACTATCCGCTAGGCGCTATTCATACTCATCAACGCCAGCGCGGCACGCGCGTGCCGCGCTGGCGTGGCGTTTGTGTATGAATGGCTTGACGCCCCGCCCGCGCGGCACGCGCGTCAGCTCCGCCCGCTCCGCCATGGCGTCGCCGCTGCAGTATTCATACTGCCAACCGAAACGCCTTGGCGTTTTCATCCACGGATATTATTTATCGATCGTCTCATTCATTCCAGCTTCACCGCTCCGCCATGGCGTCGCCGCTGGAGTATTCATAGTCTCCGCGAGCGCGGCACGCGCGTCACGCGCGTAGAAAGTAGTCATACACAAGCGCCACGCCAGCGCGGCACGCGCGTGCCCCGCTGGCGTTGAGTAGTACGAATAGCGCCCTAGTGACTTATGCCGCTATGTCCTCACTACTGTCTACAAGGCAAGTACATGCCTATGAGCTATTATCTGCAGGCAAACTCAGTTCAACAGGAGCCAGGTTAGATAGTGGTGCTCTGCTTTTTTTTTGACAAACTCCTCCACGGAACCGTTGAAAATTCGTTCTTTTTTTGCGGATTTCTTCATTTTTTTGTGAACTTTCGCCGGAAACACTATGAAACTTCTATATCACGAATTTTCCACGGATCTGTTGATACAGTTCTTTTTTTTGCGAAATTCACCGTATTTTCCTGAATTTTCGAATTTTGCTCCGAAAACCCCAATATCACTAAGTTTCCACGAATGCGTTGATAACTCGTTCCTTTTGCGAATTTCACCGTACTTCATTGAATTTTCCTAAATTTTCAGAAATTTCATATTAACAATATTTTGTACATAGTAGCACACAGTTTGTTGAATTCTGATACATTTTGTTCATAGTAGCACATATCTTTTGAATTCCTGTTGTTGAACTTTGTACATAGTATAATTCGATTTATTCCAGATTATGACCAAAATTTTTCCTCAACCTAGTAATTTGCATGCAGTAATGTAATCAACTGCATGTATTAAATATTTAAATTTTTAACATTTGCAATTTAACTAGTCAAATGCCCACCTAGGTGTAGCCCTAGTATACCAGAATCAAACGACAGTGCGTTGAAAACGAGCCTCGCTAGGGGTTTGAAACCATTACAGGTCGATTCAGCGTCAAAAACCACCCCAGATTCATACCTCCCATCGAATTATAGCTCATACATTTTCAAAGTTGGCGACATGCCAGAAGAAGGGCTGAATCCGTTTGGACGCACCTGTCATTGCAGTTAGGCGTCGGCTAAATTGTGTGGTGTAGTCACACATACTACGCGCACCGTTACGTCTCGGACATTCGGGGGGCACCAGCCGAGTGCCCGTCGGGGACTCATCCGAGCGTCCCAAACTCGGCAGCAGCCCCCGAGCGCCCTCGGACCAACCCCCCGCTTCTCTTGGCGGCTGATCCGCGGACCTTTTTCGAGTGAAGCGCGGGAATTCAAAACCGTAAAAACGGTTTTCGTCGTATTCCACTATATTTTCACCGTTATTATGCCAATACTAGTACTTTTTCACTAGTACTACACTACTTTGACCATTACTTCTTCATAATACTTAAATTTTATGCTTTCACTACCACTTTATGTAAAACGAGTTGACAACGATTTTATTGAAATGACCGTAAAACACAACAACTCTAAATAAATTGTGGCTAAATGGTACAAAATATTTTTTTTACAAATCTAAAAAAATGAATGCAACAAGTGTCCATGACTTATGAGGGTCGAAAACTAGACTGATTCTTGTTATGGCTGACAGATCAGGAAGTGATCTGAGAGAAAGGGTCCGTGATCGGCGAGGTTAGAATGCCGATGGCCACCCATGTAGGAGAGGTGGTCTCCCGTTGAGCAGATCAGATGAGTGATCCAGCGGGAAGCGGACCGCATAAAAGGCCGTTGGTGAGGGCCGGAGACATGTCAGCCTCAGCCGCACTGCCCCGCTCATCTCTGGTGTTCTACTTGGTATTCTACTAATAAACTACTGTATTCTTCTCGTCTTCCCTGCAGCAGCAACGGTAGCTCTCGCCTGTTAGAGAGAGCGTAGAACTTGTATTCTCCGGAATACAACATTGGCGATCAGGAGTTCCACTTGATTTGATTTGATTTATTACACGGTAGAACCGCGTGATAGACAAACAACAAAACGAAACACCTAAACGGCAATTGAAAAAAGATCAAAGATAGAGGACAATAATAAAGCAGATCGATAAACGTGCTTGCTTGCTATTGGAGCAGCAGTGGAAGAGCTTCCGGAAACGATAGAAGGAAAGTTTCGGAAACTGAAAGAAGGCAGTTTTTCTGAAACGAAAGAAGGAAAGTTTCCGAAAACTGATTGGAAATTTGCAGAAGTAGTTGCAGATTTCTGAAAAGAAAGGCTGTTAGCAGGAAGCCTAGGCTAGATGGAGGATTCAGTCATGAATACTCAACTAGTTATGTCGATGTTCAAAGAATTAATGGAAGAGCAGAGAAAAGCTGCAGAGAAACAGCAGAAAGACATGATAGAGCTGGTTCTGAACAGAATGTCAGGCACAAGTGTAGTCCAGAGAGAAACTGAAGAGATTTCAATTCCAAACATGATGTCGGCTCTGAGTAATCGAATAGAAAAGTTCATATTTGATCCGGATATGGACATGAGTTTCTCGAGATGGTTTTCTCGATACAAAGAAGTGTTTGCTGATGATGCAAAGCAGCTTCCTGAAAGTGCAAGGGTCAGACTGCTTTGAGAGAAGTTAGATTCGGTTTCATTTGAGAAGTATCAGAGGCATGTTTTGCCAAGGGAGGTAGTTGAAATCGGATTTGACGAAACAGTGAACATTCTGAAACAGCTGTTCGATCTCAAGGCATCAGAGTTCACAACGAGATATCAATGCTTGAAAGTTGAAAAGATGGATTCTGAAGATTATCTCACATACACAGGTAGGGTAAATGAGATATGTGAAAAGGCGAAAATCCACGAATTGGATTCGGATGGAACAAAGTGTTTGTTATGGATTTTTGGACTGAAATCTCAGAAAGAAGCCGAGATAAGGCAGCGACTCATTGCAGTGCTTGATAGGGAGTATAAGGCTGAACGAAAAGTTTCACTCCAAGAGTTGCACATGGAATGTGAGAACTTTTTGAGTTTGAAGAGAGACAGTGAAACTATCGCTGGCAATGTGAAGTTCGTGGAAGAAACGAACAAAGTCGAAAAGAAAGCAATTCAGTGTTGGAATTGCGACGGTAACCATTTGGCAAGAACCTGCAAGTCAAAGCCTTGGTTTTGCAAGAAGTGCAAGAAAACTGGGCATAAAGAAAAATTCTGTGAAATTGCAAGTCAACGGCAGGCTGTGGAGAAGAAATCGGTACAAAGAGGCTATCAGGGTGGAAATCATAGAAAGAACACGAAGCAAGGCCTTAAGCGCAATGTTCACGTCGTTAAGATTGCAAATGCGGCTGTCGAGGTCAACTCCGCACGTGTCTATGTGGAAGCGATCGTGAATAATCACCCTATGGAGTTTCTTCTAGACACAGGGTCCGATATTACGTTAATAAACGAGGATGTTTGGAGAAAGATGGGATCTCCAACCCTGCAAAGCACGAGTCTTGTAGTGAAAAATGCCAGTGGGACTCCCATGAAGGTTCGTGGGGAGCTGAGATGCGAGTTTGAGCTCAAAGGGTCAAAATCAGAAGGTTATGCATATGTGACGCCTTACAATTCGCTAATGGGTCTGGAGTGGATTCAAATGAATAAAGAAATGTCTCATCATATGAAAATGATGGTGGCAAAAGTTGAAAGTACAGTGTTTCCCGATGTGGGAGAGCAATTGAAAAGGACCTATCCGGCGGTGTTCGAGGAAAGTCTGGGATGCTGCACAAAGGAAAAAGCCGAATTGGAGCTCATACCAGGTGAACGACCAGTGTTCCGTGGTTGCAGACCGGTGGCACACGCTGCGATCGAGGCGGTCGACAAAGAAATTAACAGACTGCTGGATTTGGGTGTCATTACGCCAGTTAGCCATAGTGAATGGGCTGCACCAATAGTATGCGTGAAGAAATCAAATGGAAAATTGAGAGTCTGTGCGGACTTCTCGACGGGTCTGAACAAGGCATTGCAGTCATTTGATTATCCCCTGCCAGTGCCAGAGGATATTTTTGCGTCTCTGAATGGTGGAACTGTGTTTTCGCAGATCGATCTGTCAGATGCTTATCTGCAGATTGAGTTGTCTGAAGAAGCGAAGAAAAAAGTTGTGGTGAACACTCATCGTGGATTGTTTCAATACAATCGTTTGTCATTCGGAATAAAGACTGCACCGGGAATATTTCAGCAGATAATGAACAAGATGGTGTCAGGACTGAGAGGTGTGACTACGTACCTGGACGATATTTTGGTTTGCGGAAAAACCGAACAAGAGCATAAGGAGAATTTGCTGGCTTTGTTCGAGAGGATCGGTGAATACGGATTCAGAGTGCGCTTGGAAAAGTGCGCATTTTCCAAACCGGAAATTCGTTACCTAGGGTTCATTCTTGATGAGAATGGCAGAAGGCCTAACCCGGAAAAGATTGAAGCCATCAAGAATATGGCTGTACCGAAGAATGTTGGTCAGCTACGAGCATTTTTGGGCATGGTAACGTACTACTCAGCATTCATGCCAACGATGAAAGATCTCCGTGGTCCATTAGACGCAATGCTGAAAAAGGATGTGAAATGGGAATGGAAATTTCAACATCAAACAGCGTTTGAGAAGTTGAAGGCGGCATTGTCTAGTGAGATGAACTTGGCTCACTACGATCCCAAGCAGAAGATTGTGGTCGCAGCTGACGCTTGCGACTATGGCATTGGATGTGTAATCTCGCATAGGTATTCGGACTGCACAGAAAAGCCTGTAGCACATGCTTCGCGTTCTCTGACGAGCGCAGAGAAGAATTACTCCCAGATAGAGAAGGAAGCTCTGGGACTCGTGTTTGCAGTGAAAAAGTTCCATAAGTACGTATACGGAAGGAAATTTCTGTTGCTGACGGATCACAAACCGTTGCTAGCCATCTTTGGTGACAAGAAGGGAGTTCCAGTGTACTCCGCTAATAGACTCATGAGACGGGCAACTATACTGCTAGGTTACGACTTCGACATCGAGTATGTAAAGACCACGAAATTCGGACAAGCCGACGGATTATCAAGATTGATGCAGACGCATAAACTTGAGGAAGAAGACACTGTGATCGCAGCAGTTGAGAAAGATGTGTCTATGGTCCTAGAAGATTGCATCAGGAAGTTACCAGTAACGCACACGGACGTTGAGTTGCTTACGAAAAAAAGATTCGTTGCTGAGTAAAGTTGTGCTGTCTGTGAAAAGTGGAAGATGGCCAAAGATTGAGGGTGATCTGATTCCATTTCACAACAAGAAAGATACACTGTCAGTTGTTGGGAACTGTCTCATGTCTGGTGAAAGAGTGGTGATTCCCGCGAAGCTGCAGTCGCAAGTTTTGAAAGAGCTGCATGTTGGTCATCCTGGGATTGTGAGGATGAAAAAGGTAGCCAGAAGTTACGTGTACTGGCCTAATATTGACAAGGACTGCGAAAATATTGTGCGGCAATGCGAGAATTGCCAAAATTGTGCAAAGAACCCTCGGAAAGTACCACTAGAAGCTTGGCCGGCAGCAACTAATGTTTGGCAGCGAATTCATGTAGATTTCGCTGGTCCAATGCATGGTTTGTACTACATGGTGGTAGTGGACGCGTTCAGCGAATGGCCTGAGATGATCGAAATGGTGAATATCTCTGCAAACCAGACCGTCAAGGTATTGAAAAGTTTGTTCGCAAGATATGGCTTGCCGGAGACCATTGTGAGCGACAATGGGACGCAGTTCGTGTCGGAACAGTTCAGGAAAATGTGCGAAGAGGGAGGAATCCAGCACGTGAGAACTGCCCCCTACCATCCACAGTCGAATGGGCAAGCAGAACGCTTTGTAGATACTCTCAAGCGAGGTATCAAAAAGCTAAAAGGGGAGGAGAGGCCAACAGAAGATACGCTGAATGTAGTGCTGCAAGCTTACAGAAGCACGCCTAACGCTTGTCTTAATGAGAAATCTCCTGCCGAACTGTTCTTGGGTAGGAAAATGAGAACAAGACTGAGCTTGCTGATTCCAGGCAAGAAAGAACGTGAAGATCCGCTCGCACAGGATAGGCGAGCCAGAATGAAGGAACAGTTTGATAGAAAAAACGGAGCTGTTCATAAGGAGTTCGAGGTTGGTGCTCTTGTGTATGTCCAGCGTTGGAAGGCACCGCAGTTCGTATGTGTCAGAGGCAAGATACTAAAACGCCTTGGAACCGTAAACTATGAAGTTATTGTGGACGGAACGGTGGTTAGAAAACATGCAAACCAGATGCGCCAAAGGGAAGATGTGAATGCCCCAGATAGAGAGGAGGAGGCGCTTAGAACTCTGCTCAATGTACTTGAGTTTGATGATGTGATGAACAATACGTCTGCAATCGAGCCGAACCCAACAAGCGACAATGGCAATCCTCCGATGCTCAATCCATTTCGAGAAGCCGATGATGCGAAATTCAATCACCAACCACGACGTTCCATCAGAATCAGACGGCCTCCTCAACGATATGGAATCAATGCTTAGATTATATTGTTAACTTTTTTGTTTTTGCTTAATTCGATTGTATTTTCGTTATTTTTGTAGTAGATTCGTTTTGATTTTTTGTAATAACTCATCTACTAGGGGAGGTGTTATGGCTGACAGATCAGGAAGTGATCTGAGAGAAAGTGTCCGTGATCGGCGAGGTTAGAATGCCGATGGCCACCCATGTAGGAGAGGTGGTCTCCCGTTGAGCAGATCAGATGAGTGATCCAGCGGGAAGCGGACCGCATAAAAGGCCGTTGGTGAGGGCCGGAGACATGTCAGCCTCAGCCGCACTGCCCCGCTCATCTCTGGTGTTCTACTTGGTATTCTACTAATAAACTACTGAATTCTTCTCGTCTTCCCTGCAGCAGCAACGGTAGCTCTCGCCTGTTAGAGAGAGCGTAGAACTTGTATTCTCCGGAATACAACAATTCTGATCAGAATACGATCATACTATGGTAATCAGATACCTCAAAATCACAAAACAAGCAAAGATTGACACTTCAAAATGCAAGGGATAGAACAACATGTCCTCAACCGAATGGAAATTACGAGACAGGGCAGAAATTTCTGAGTACACAAAAGGATGCTTACGATTAAATAGTTGTTGAAAATGATACGATCTGTTCATCCAACGAACTAGAGACACAGAATTATGTGAAGAGCGATCATATCATTGGCTGTGCATGGGACAGTGATCGTACAGTCTTCACGGTTGTCGTGTCATCGATGATGCCTGAATGGTAGAATTAAGGTAATGTTGTATATAGCGAAGAAGTTACAGCCACCTACAAGGGTGTTTTCGACAATATTCAACAGAATGTTGAGGTGTCTCTGCCAATCGGACCGTTGAAACCTGTAGAACACCAAAATTTACATGTAGACGGAATCCTAGTCGCGGATTTACTAGGTAGGAGACCATAGAGAGTGGGATTAAGGAGATTTTAAGAATACAATACACATCGAGAGGCTGCAAATTAATCGATAAAAATCCAAAATTCTCAAAAAAAACTCCAAAATAATCCCCAAAAGTCATTTAGAGAAAGACAAATGGGTGCAAAACTAGTTGGGGGGGCCACTCAAGATATGCCCATAAAAATGAAACGATTCATCCATAAAAATGAAAATTTCTTTGGTTATTAGATATGTGATAACGTTATCACTCATATTTCCTAGAAATTCCATGAAATTAAATCTATTTCTGAAAGCAAAATCATTCATTTCTCGCTTGAATTCTGGGTGCCCCCCCCAACTAGTTTTGCACCGACAAATGAGGTTTCTAGTCCATTTTTCGGAAGGAGAAGAAGGTCTGAGGAAGGCTTTACGAGCCGAAAGGTAGCCTGAGAGAAAGTTTCAAACTTTTGGAGACTCTATTTGAAATTTTTTTAGAATATCGAATCCGAACTTCAATTATTATTGTGCAGCTTCTTGATGTGTAGGCATATGTTGTGAACAAAAATGAAGCTCAAGAATAGCACAATTATTCATTAAGGATATTGATGTGACCGCCAATAACTTAAAGGAAGAAATATACAACACGTCTGCAAAATAAATAAATAAATAAATAAAAATGAAAGCATGAACGACAGGTTTGAAGGACAGCGCTGCAGCTGTTATGAGTGGTCCTACGAGGAAATTGTCGTCGCCCCCTCGGCTGAGACCCTTTCGCCCTCGGCTCGCTCAAAGCGCGACTCCGCCCCCAAATTGGTATCCTCGGATGCTCCCCCTCGTCCGAAATCACCTCGGCTGGCACCCCCCAAATGCCCGAGACGCTCAAATCCTTCAAAGCATCTTGATAGGTGTTTTGCACGTTATGTGAGGGGTAAAATGGTTTCGAAGTGTATTTTAAGGTATTCGCCATTTTACTATAACCCTTTTTATCACAAAAAGATTTTTATGTCACACGGTCATTAAGCTGAGCGGAATGTAACATCAAATACGTAACATCAAAAGATTATTGGCCTGGGCAACAAAATCGGTGAAAAGCTTTATAACTTTGACCGAATCGAATTACTCAAAAAATCGTTCGACTGAAAATGTCGACTTCGAATCGTTCGAGCATTCGAAAAAGGCCATCTTCCGAATTATCCGGAGAACCGAATATCCGGAAGAAGCCGATTCCCGAATTACTCAAAAAGTCGAATATTCGAAAAAAATCTGAAATCGAAAGAGTTTAACAAGCAGTATCATAAACGCCATGCACTATGAAATTTTTATTTTATTGGACTAGATGAAAAATCTAATGGATGTTGAGAAAGATCATGAGCGCAAAAAAAAACACTGACTAGGATATTACTACTGGGTCATCAGCCAATTTTCAAGGGTGTTTTGGAGAATTTTTCGGATTTTGCTCAAAACATGTATGTAGTTTCTAGGGTGCCGAACACGAGTCTGGGGTCCGTTTATCGAAATTCTGAGGTTTCCTGTAGGTTAAGATAGGTACCATGCCATTTAGGGGCAAAACCTACCTTGGGAATTCGAAACTTGACAAATGGGCATCGAATTCGTATTCAACACCCCGAGTACTCTGAGAGTTTTGACCGAGAAATAGCCTCCGATCGGGAGGAAAATTGAGGGTAAAGCGCGACTTTTGACGATTTCCTGTATGCTACGATATATATGGCTCAAATTGTTTTTCTTGGGGTTATTTGGAGCACTGAACACGATTCTGAGGTCAGTTTATCTATTTTTGACAGCTTGTGATAGATTACGGTGGGAATACGGTAGTCTAGTCAAAGTCTCAGATTTGACTCAAATTTTGTATGCGGGGGTTATTCGGGCTGGTGAATACGAATTTAAGGTCCATTTGTCGATTTTCGAATTTCTAAGGTACGTTTTGCCCTCTAAATGGCATGGTACCTATTGGCATTTAACCTACAGTAAACTTTAGAATTTCGACAAGCAGACTTCAGATTCGTGTTCAGCACCCTAGATTACCCCTGCATATAACTTTTGAGCCGAACCCGAATTTTTTTTCAAAACACGCTAAAAATTTACTTTGCCGCCAGGATTTGAAAAACGCGCGTAACTTTTTCCAGAGTGGTTTTAGGCAGCTGCGGAGGGCATATTCGAACTCTACGTCCAAAATTGGTTCTAGTAAAGTTCATCTCATGTGAAATTGTTGGTGTGGCTAATAGTAGTTCACTTGTAAGCAACTGTTCTAGCGATGAAAATGTATGTTTACATGACGTGCCTAACATAAACACAGTTAGCTGTTGAAAAGCGTGCTCTAACGTTTCAAAATGCACTGTAAAACCCTTTTACCCCTCATACAACGTGTAAAACACCTATCGAGATGCTTTGGAGGATTTGCGCGTAACGGTGCGCGTACGGTGTGTGACTACACCACACAATTTATCCGACGCCTAACTGCAATGACAGGTGCGTCTAAACGGATTCAGCCCAGAAGAAGAGGCGTCGCGATTCAAATTTTGTCGTTAATGTGGATAGCACAGCCGAAACGTGACCCCGTCATCCGCTGGATCGCTGGCATGGGGGCGAAGGGAGGATGGGGGGCGAGGCGAGCTGGGGCGCTCGGCCGGGTCAATAATTCCTGCTACAGTATGCTACTGTAATGCTACAGTATTACTGCCAGCCGGAGGCGCGTATACCAAAAGTCTCCCGTCCCCCTATCAGGGATGTGCGGCAATCGCCGTTTGTCGGAGCCTTTGCTGGAGCCCCCGTCGTCTAGTGTCTCTGCAGAGATAGAGTGGAAGGCTGCCAGCTGCTGGCGCCGGCTCTATCGCGTCATGCCGTACATGGGGGGGAGGGTAGCTCAAACGATGGCTGGAACTGTGAGGAAGATGTCGAATGACACTTCTTGAGTTACGGAGTGATTGACAAGGGGAATACAGTAAAGGGAAAGTGACTAAAGCAGTATGTATAAGAAACAACTCTGAATTTTGACGTATTTTGCTGTTTGTGAATTTCTACGGACTCAGGCACCTGTTTTCTTTATTTTGCAGTTAGAAGAACTGTTTTGTGGTGATGAACACAAAGGAAACTGAAAGATTATTGTAGATAAACAAATTATTCTTTAGCAAGTAGCTGTTCAAGAGACACGTCTCCAAAGCACAGTGAGTATCAAAGTTCTCTTCCCCGTGATCGTTATATGTTCGACACGAAAATCGTCGGATAACTGCAAAAACCGCTTCCTCTCTTCACCACCAGTTTTATGTTCCAACAAAATATTGGTTTTTGATTGAGATCCGTTGCAGCATTCGTACGATACCAGTTTTGTAACGAAATTATTGTTGAGTCTTTGGAAATTTCAGTTAATTCGAGGTTATCCGACGCGAAATTGAAAAATATGCAATAATTTACGACTTCCCATCAACCTTTAACTGCAGTGAAATTAAATGTTTTTGTCCTCTTGTTACTCAAACGCATTTGTAAATGTTATTCCTGGATACAAATGTTATTCCTGGATACAATTTACTTGTTATGTCTGTCCTTTTTTCTTGATTTTCTTTTCTCTAGCTCAGTCATTTCACTTATTGTTAGGTGACAGTAGAGATGATTTTTTTTCAGTTTCGTGATACAGATATAATTTAACATTTGAAGGAATAAAGAAAATATGAAGAAGTTATAGGAAAGAGAGGGGAAAACAAAAAGAGAGCCTTGGAAGAGAGGAAAAGAAAGAAAGATAGAGAAAAGGAGTAGATACGATAAAGAAGTTGAAGGCAAAAAAAGATGCAGTATAGAAAGAAGATAAGTAGGAAAAAGAGGAAAAACGAAAAAATTCAAGTGAAATGACGAAGAGAGGATGAAGGGAGCAAAGACGAAGAAAAAAGAGGAAATGACGGAGGAAAAAAACGGAGATGAAGAAAAGAAGACTAGAAGGAAGTCGAATAAGAATAGGAAGAAGACGGAGAAAAAAGATTATGACGGAGCAGAGAAGGAAAAGGAAGTAACGAGATGAAAGTGAATAAAGGGACACTAAAGGAAGGAAGGAAGGAAGGAAACCCTCTTTCCTCAACCTTCTTCTTCTTCATCTTATTCTTTCCTCTTCTTCTTCTTCCTGCTCATCCCTTCTTTTTTTGGTCCCATTTTTTTCTCTTATTTTCCCTTTTCTGGCTTTTTTCCTTCTAATTATGTAATTTCGCATGAACCAGGGAGACAATCCTTTTATGAAAAGATATAACATGACATCTCGTGATAGTTTAAACAATGGGGGGGATGGGGGTGTGAGATTCCTTTGAGTTTCGGTTTGAAGAGGTCTTGGAATACGATTATATTATATTAAATGGAAAGTTAGGTTGTTCGAAAAGAAATGCGCGTTGAATTTGTCCATTTATTTCTCTCCTACTTGAAGATTTTTTAAAACAGTTTTGTCTAATAGGAAGACATTTTTAATGTGCATCTTTGATATATTGTTGTCTATGTCTACTTTGTTTTTTTAAGAAAAAAGTTTAGAAAATGCTTGACCAAAAATTTTGAATGCGAGCTTTCATGCGGTACGACTTCAAGCAAGGCAAATCGGCTGCTGAATCTCATCGTGATCTATCTGAGGTAGTCGGCGAAGAAGACCTGTCAGAAACTGTTAGAAACAGAAACCGTCAGACCAGAAACACTCCGGTGACACTCCAAAATCGACTCCGAAACCGGATATACACGGCAGAAAGGCGATGCTCTGTATTTGGTAGAACAGCAAAGGTTTGATGTACTTTGAAGTTCTGGATTCGGGTCAAACTGTTACGGCGGACATCTACGAAGATCAATTGAACCGCGTGGATCAAGCACTGCGTCGTCAAGGTGTCGAAATGACGTCGACAAAATTCCTCCACGACAACGCTCGTCCGCATGTCGCGAAAATCACTTCGGGAAAAATTGAGGAATTGGGTCAAGCCTCATCCGCCATACAGCCCAGGCCTGGCACCATCCGATTACCATCTGTTCCAGTCGATGAAGCACTCCCTGGCCGAGGGAAAGTTTACAAATCGCGAAGAAGTCCAATTCTGGGTGTCCAACTACATACTTTGAGTCGCAGCTGGCAGAGTTCTTCGAAAGAGGAATCCGTTCTCTGCATATACGTTGGCAACAAGTCATTGATAGTAATGGAGATTATCTTTTGAATTATTCTTGTTTAATTTCGTTTTTATAATGAAAAGTTTTTCAAACTCAAACGCGCATTTCTTTCCGAACAACCTCATATATTTACCGATGATTTTAAACGACTAAAATCTTGTCAGCGAGAGCAACCTAGTTGCTCTGAATATTAGTTGCTTGAGAATAGACGCCGAAAGAATTCGTATCTAACAATAATTCATTTTGCTGATATAAAAATAAAATTTTCAAATATTTACTATTTTACATACACATTTTTGGCACATGGCTCATTTTTTCAGCGTGAAAGTCTCGCTTCACGTTGAAGATATAAGCGTTAGGTTCATGGACTGAATACTTAATTAAAATGTAAATGTTGTCACTTCAATCGATCAAAACGACCGTATCACTATCTGAATGAATAAATCGATTCGAATATCATAATCTTCGAAATGCGTGAAAAAGAGAAGTTTTTAGTCACGCTACGAGGAGAGGAACTATCTAAATTACCTTCCGGGAGATGCTATAAACTCCTAAGGAGAAAGCAACATCGGGATCTCTTCTCTGTAGATCGAAACTCAGAATAACAAAGCCATTCGACCAACATAGTGTTTTCAAAAACATCTTCTACTGACATTTTTGAACTCTTGCTTCAAGAAAGTTCAAGAATTCATTTGAAAAACGATGCGAAGTACCGGCCAGTGTATCCACTTAGCCAGGAGAACACAATGACCTCAAATGGCCACGTGATATTCAAAATAATTACGAAATTCTCCATCAAAGTCGCTGTCTCATTCTTGTGTTGTACCCATCACACAGAGGAGCGGCTGGCGGCGGGCTCGGTCGGCAGCCGGGCCGCTGACCACTCTCCGCCTTGGTGCGCTGACTCTCTTTCTCTGCCGCTGCACTCATCGCGGGAGAGAGAGGCCGTCGCGGGGTGGTGGCCATCGTGTATCAACATCTCTGAGGAGGCGGGAGAAACGAGGGAGGAGCAAGGTTCCTTATTGGACGCAACACGGGCTAGCCCCGGCCCCCGGCTGTTGCGTCCAATCAGGAACCTCGCTCCTCCCCCGTTTCTCCCGCCTCCTCAGGGGTGTTGATACACGATGGCCACCACCCGCCGTCGCGCCGCCGGGGGGTGGTAAGTGACCGAAGACGCCCATGCGGCTGGCGTGCTTCTCAGAACTTTCCAGTCTAGCTTGTTGCGTCTAATCAGCCCGATTCCTTGTTACATGCGTCTTTACAGGGTCGAAATCGTCACTTCTTGTCACTTGCACGTTTGAAAGACGCAAGTAACATACGAGGGGGCGTGTACAGGCTATCAAACGGCGAAATTCACTTGGTTCCTACGCGTGCTGGTGTGGAGCGGAGGTTAGAGACAGTGAGAGAGCGTAGGGCAGACGGAGGCCGAGGCGTCGCGCGCGCCGCTCGCGCCTCGAGTGATGTGAATTTCGACATTTTAGGCCCTAGTTATACACCGGCGGGACGCTGCGGAAATAGCAAGACAACTATCACTTATATGCGCCCTAACTGTGCTCAGGCATGCCAAAAGGAACGGTAGTCGCAGAAAAACGCGCCGGAAGGCCGCACAGAGCAGTTATACACGCCGCGGCACCGTATACTGCATCCTTACGGGACCTGCCCTGTTGGAAATTTGCCAATTTCCACCAGCTGATCATTTTTCAGATTTAAAATTGTTAAAACATTGCCAAAACGACATAACGAGCACTGTAATGACGAGAGGAATTGATTATTAGCGATATTTTGCAAGTAAAAAGTGTCAGAAGCGAAAAACCCGATAAAATACCATTAAAAACGCCTGGAAATTTTTGTCCGCAGTATCGCGTCAAAGACGCCAAAGACGCAACATTGCAGACGAATCCCAGATTCACGCAGCAAGCGGCGGCAATGTCATCGCGAGACGTTTTCATTCCGCTGGTGTATAACTAGGGCCTTATAGAGGATATGGTAAGTGCGTCTTCCGGAAGAGACCACAAAGACGCAAGTAACAAACCGTTTAGACGCAAGAAAGCTATCGTCGATCACTGGTCGAGAGAGCGCCGCGTCGAGCACATGTGGCACGCACGCAAGTGAGGGGGTAGTGATGGGATCATTACCTCCTCGCTTGCGTGCGTGCCACTTGTGTTCGACGCGGCGATCTCTCGAGCAGTGATGGATCATACTCAAATTGTTTATAACGAGTGCGTCTTTCACAACTGATCGATTTCTCGTCGATAACCACTTCATTTCACCTTTCCCCGATGAGTTCATGTGTTTCGCTGATAAGAAAACTTTCTCAGATTTCCATTTTGTTCGTGATTCTGCTAACTATATTTACCTTACTCTCTCTCTCTCTCGTTTATGAGTGTACGTGTGTATATATGTGCGTATGCGATAGTATACATGTGTGTATAAGTGTTTATATGTATGTGTATGTATGTATCGTATATATGTAACGTATGAGCATGTGTGTATGTATGTGCACGTATGTATATAGCCTAGATCCCTCATTTTGAGGCGATCGAGATAAGTCTTATATATAGGGCTTCTCATGTCAAAATCTCCTTATCACTAATGTATTCTGCCATGACCGACCGCTCCGCTGCTTACTCCGCTCAGACTCATCCGAGCAAGCTAGGCCATATGTATGTTTGTAGATGTGAGTATGTCTGTGTGTATGTCGGTTTGTCTATTTTCTGGCTGGCTACAGCCGATCGGACAACTATGACGGGGGCCTTGGGCGTGGTGTGCACTTCCACCGGCGAGCGGCTTGGCGAAAAGTGAAGCAGTGGGGCGCGCCTCTCAAGCATCCACGCCGCTCCGCTTTGTAAGCGGGCAGCGTCAAAACAAGGCGGTAGCGTACGACTGCTATCTTGTGCTTACTGAAGTCGGGACTTGATATTAGACATGACTTTCAGACATCCTGGGCTTCTCAAGTATTCGCGGTGTTCGTGAAAAATAAGGAAACCGCGGAGCTGTAGACGACGAGTATACTCGTGCGCGTGTACATTAACGCTTTGTCGGCGTCAAATCTAAAACTCAAAATCCACATATTACATAGAAATTCGTGCGATCCGCAATTTTACGCCCTGAATTTCGATTTGAACTTACGTAGGAAACCTGATTCTTTCTGGTATACAGCGCAGTGCAAAAGTATAGGTCCACTATAAATTTCGCATTTTCGTTAAATTACGATTCGCGCCTCACGAAAACACAAAATTCAGTTACGCACAGTTACGTGTCCACGGTGAATATCGTCTCCCTAATTTCGTCGAAAATTAAAACAATCGGTAGCTCTCTGCAGCATTAGCGTTAAAAACGTACAGAAACGGGTCTAGAAGAGCACTATGAGGCCATAATATCGCTTGCGCAGACTTCTTCGTTCACAGAAGGCCTTGCGCGACCGGAATTATGGCCTTATAAGAGCTCTTCTGGGCCTGTTTCTGTTTCATTTTTCGGCGCTATTGTTGCAATGAACCACTGGATTTTCGATTTGCGCCGGAAAAAAGACGAATTTTATTGTGGACACTGCCTTTAACTCTGCTGATTTTGAAAGGGTAGACCACCTGTTGGTGCAATGTTCGCCGTGTGTGAAAATCACAGCGCGGACGATTTCCGACGCAACCACCGCATTTGTTGTGCCCGTTGCTTTGATTTTCATTCATACCAAATGATAGATGGAGAGTAAACGTAGTGGTGGAGTGAAATTCGATACAAAGCTCGGAATAATAACCTCACTACGATTGCAAAAAATATCAGCCGTTTTTAAGTCCAATTATCCGATCGGATGCACAAAATACTATCCAGTGGAGAAGTCTGGTTAAGCATAGAGTCCCTTAGCCGGAAACTTTTTCTTAGCCTGAATCTTTTTTATTGGACGAGTCGGTTTTGCGAATTCGGCTCTATCCGAGAATTCGATTCGGTGATTTTAGTCATCGGATGGAACGTATACTGTCGTTCTCGAAGCCTAATTTCGGTCCGCATTCGCGGACAACGGCTGTCTCATTACGGGACAGGATGATAATCGTGCTTAGACCAGTTGGTCCTGGCACGGTTCATTTTTCTCCAAGCACGATTATCATCGTGTTGCGTAGTGCAACCGCCGTTGCCCGCAGTTGCGGACCGGAATTTGGCTTTGAGAACGTTTTTGCGTTTTCCGAGAAAAAACGCAAAAAAAGCGTTTTTGGCGCCCTTTTGTCTTTAAGGCATCGTTCGCGCTGCCTTTCAAATTTCATTTTTCAGGCTCAATTTCATGATTGAGCCCGGTAGACCACACTGGTACACTTTGGCGCTTCAAAAACGTTGGGCAATGAGGTTGGAAGGCGTCAAAGATGAAGATCCGTCACCAATTCTCACCAGTCATCTAGCACTTTTTCCTAGAATGTTGGTGAGACCGTCAGACAACATGAAAAATAGTTACGGCACGAACTCCACATGCAGAAAAACTCCGAAAATGACAGTGAAGAGGCCTCCAAAAGCAGAAAAACTTTAGGAAGGATTTTGGCGCGAAATTCAAATTCGTATTTACAATGTGTTCCGATTGACTTTTCTTTACAAATGAAGGTTTTTCATGGGCCTCATCGACATTTTCGTTCACTAGAGATGCCAAGCTACACAAAGACATGAAAAGATAATATACGGTTTTCTGCGCGTACGATGCCTTTAACTCTGTTCATGATGGCCAATTTGAGAATCCGAAGAAATATTTGGAATCAGGATAGAGAGTACTCTCTTTTAGCATTTGCACTATTTGGCATACTTTGTACAAAGCATTTAGGCGTAACAGCATGGCCACATTCGCTAATAAATGCCTTAACTGCGAAATCGCGATTTGGGTTGATTGTTTCTTGTCTAATTTTGCATACATATCTTGTTGAAGAGGGAACCATATGTTACTCCAGAAATAAAGAGCACACGATGCTGATTCCCAATATCTTTTTAGATTCCCAAATAGAACCTTTTGAACAGAGTTATGGAAAAAGAGCGAAAAAATTTTTTTAGCGTTTTTTTTAGGCCAAAAACGCCAAAATTATGGCCTATATTGCAGTAACAACGTTTCTCTGCAGTGAGGTATCTGCGAGCTTAAGGTATGAAACAATCTTCCTGAATAAGGTTAAATCTCATACTTATTTAATAATAATCAGTAATAATCTCAATGTCATATTGTTTTGTTATTTTATTTGTTAACTACAAGAACGTAGGAACCTTAAGCTATCCATTAACGCACTTGTCATAGTCAAATATGAAGATAATTAGTGTTTTTGCCCTCGAAGATTGGGCCGTTGCCGTAGTTAAGGTGCGTCCGAGTGAGAATGGCTGCCCACGCGGCCGGCGTGCTTGGCAAGCGGCCGTCGCGTTCGCCGCTCTCGAACGAGCATGCGAAATGTCCCCACCGCCATCGACTACGAACGAGGCCTGCACCGGCTGGCAGCAAGCACTGCGCCGATCAATCAGTGGGAGAGGGGACGGCCGTCGTTGAAATCCAACACTCGTCCGAGGGCGACACATGCGACGGGCGCCTGCCAAGCACACCGGCCGCGTGGGCAGCCATTCTCATTCGGGCACACTTTATCATCATGCACATGTTGAACATCGATTGCAAACTCACGCGATGTACGGCGCGCCTCATAAGGGCAAGTCGTTGCTATTTGAAATAAATACCATAGTTCATTGGTCTCTCTCGCGTCCAAAACCGCCGCCCTGACGAGGGCTCTGATATCTTAAAGGCAGGGTTCGGGCAGAATTTCGATTCTGAGATTTTCCACTGAATCTGTGCTCATGGTACAGGTAGTTAGAAGGAACACGCGAGAAATGCGTTAAAACCGGTCTTCTTCAAGTTATTCCAGCCACTTCCGTCAGCCAATGATCCAGAAAAGTCAGAAAAGTGTGGCCATCGTCCATATTTTAGCGGTCGTCCACGCATTCTTCAAAAGTGCTGTGTAATTATCGGTCATTCCAGCCATGATCATCATGCTGTGAATACCGTAATCCCTGACTTTCAGGCTGTTTTCTCCAGAAATACGGACTTAGAGTTTGTGAAAGTTTTGGACGGTGTCCAGCTAGACCAGCCCAATCTATCTAACCCGAATTTCGGTGGTGTCAAAATCTGACCGGACCTTGCCTTTAAGTGTATTGGGCACGCAAACATGAAGTAAGGCGTCTGCGTGTTCAGCGTTTGTTGCATGCGTCTTTGAAGAATGATACATGCGCCTTTAATGTAAGGAGCCTGCGTGTTCAGCGTTTGTTACATGCGTCTTTGAGAAATGATACATGCGTCTTTAGTTCTAGGTATTTGCGTCTTTATGGTATGTAGCATATTGCTATCAGACTACATACTTATAAGGCGCAAATAGCTAGGCTGGAAAGTTCTGAGGAGACGACCACACCCGTTGCTCCGATGCGCCGCGATTTGTGTTAGATTGCATGCCTGGCGCTCATTACAGCGTCTCTAAAATTGGCCGATTTTTGGCTGGTGCACGACTCTAGTGATATTTTGTAGTTTGGTCATCAACTGGCTCAAAGCTGATGATCAGTAATTGTTCTCAGACAGTAGAGTCCACCTTTTACTGCTATTAGTTCTCTCACACTAATTGCTTTGTACTTATTTTGTGTGAAAAATTGTGTCTGTATATTCGTAAATTACTTCACACAGGGTGTTGAGTTGATCGCAAAACACTAGGCCCTGGGCGAGATTGAACCAGCATATTCCCTTTCCGAGGGAGCGTCTTATCGCACTGCACCACCAAAGCCCCAGCGCCGCTCTCACTCAACTGCTCGGTAAATCTTACCCAAAACAGTCATTCCTTCACCCGCATAATGATGAAAAAGGTACACCGCCATAGACTATATAACAGTCGTAGACCTGTCAGGACGACGCCCTGGTTAAGTCTTACACAATTTTTTTCTTTTTATTACGTAAATTACTTTATTAGTTGCTGTGCACGTCGCAAAATTTTGACCAGGCACACCAGCAAATTCCACTTTCTGTGGACGGCGCTGTGCACCTGTGCACGAATTGGCATCTTTGTGCCTTAATAACTTCAATCCTAGCGCATTTGTCGCCGAGGAACCTTCTCAGTTCTTCAGCTATTTCGAACAACACAGATTTTTGCAGTTTTCTCCATTACTTTATCCATCGTGAACACTGCCTCTAAGGTCGGGATCATACTTCCAGCAACGAGCGACGCGACGCAATGTTTGCCATCCATATCGACCCAAAATCGATATGCCTGACATACACTGCAGCCGTCTCTGGTCGCGGAAAGTATGAACCCGGCCTAAAGGGCGGGTACTCCGCGACAGGCGGTCGCTGTCGCTGTGCAGAGCGACGCGACCGTGTGTCGCAAAAGTATACCAAACCCCTTATGCGCAAAATCTGCTCTGACGATGCGCAGAAAACGCAGCGTAATTTTCGCAATGCGCGACAATTTGATGTCTGCAGTGTAAATACGCACCTGCAGGGCTACTATGACATCATGCCGAGTCATGACATAAGATATACTTTTTTGAGTAACAGGACATGCCGAATTTAAGAATATCCTACTCATTATCCGACACGAATCATGACATGTTTCGGATATTCGGTATCCGAATCATCATTCGACTCATGGCACATTTCGGTGATTCAGATTTTGAATCGATCGGATTCTGACGCTTTTTCGGTGAATCGGATTTCTGATCTTTCGGATTTTGACGCTTTTTCGGTGAATCGGAGTTTCGATCATTCGGATTTTGACGTTTTTTCGGTGAATCGGATTTTGAATCATGAAAATTTTGGTTCATTCGGATGGACATCCGAAAATGAGTGAGTCGGATCCAATGTATACTGGCTATACAATAGGTGAGCGAGACGCTGCAATTAAGATGTTCACGAAATCTTTCATCAAGGTGGCTCTTCGTGATAGTTTACACACTTCGCCTGACGGGACGAAAACAATATGAATCAAGAATAAAGGTAAAACAGATGTGATTTGGATTTGACCGCTGTCCACCTGTGTCTAACTTACGGAAAAGTTTATCATTTGAGGTTTATGAGGCGATGCTTTACACAGACAAGGTGAGATAGAAAGAAGTACAAAGTCCGGAGGTGGCCGAGGTCGAAAATAAAAGCCTTTCTCTTACTTATATAGGGATGATTTTTGAACGATTCGCAGCATTTTGAGACCCATTTTTAAACGATTTTTTTAGTCTTACACGATTTTCGGAGGTTTTAAATTTTTTTTTTAGATTCATGTTTTTATACTTGAGAACCCGAGAATTCGAATTTTTTTTTGTATCCCCTCCTGAAAATACTATCACTTCGGGGGTCAATGTGAAGCTTCCCACTAGTACTATTCACAGCCAGAGCTTGAGAGCCCTAGCTCGTGTTTGAACCGAGAACGAGCCACTGGGATCTCCAAAACCGTCCAAAGGGATCCAGGTCCTCGCAAGGGAACCACAATAGGTCATAGTGACCATTCCTAATGAAATGTAGTTTTCTAGAACTATTTTCGGACGAAAAGTCCGAATATGCCTATCGCAGCTGCCTAGACCCACTCTGAAAAAAGTTGTAGGCATTTTTTCTCTGATTTTCGTACCTACTGTACCCTCCAAAAAGCGCATTATTTTAACGAAATTCCGGAAACGGATCTCTTAATCGGCTTTGATCTCTTCCCGCGCCAATGCCCTACAATGAGATCACCTGTTCATACCGTCACCAGAGGTATGAGCTGTACACCATTCGATGCGCTGCAAGGAATTACATATGTGTGCAACTTTTCATCGTAACTGGTCTCCGCTTTCTAAAGATATGACCTCTCAAAGTACGCAAAAACGTTCTCCACCACCGCCTCCGCCACGGCCTCCGCTTCCACCTCCACCTCCGTCCGTTGAATTCCATTTTTTGGAAGGCGTGGACCAAATCGCTTGAAAATGTGTGACTAGTGGTAATCGGCCACGGGAATGCCGAAAATAATTGGCAGAACTCACCATAATGACTTCTGGGCCCCTAAGGCCCCGGTCAGACTCGGTCGAAAAACCTGCTGAGTCCGACTGAGTCCGGATGAGTCCGGGGTGGAAAAACCTGCTGAGTCCCACTGAGTCCGGTTGCCCCCAGCACCAACCAGCTCCTCTGCGAAACACGCAATTGATAGTGACGATTGTCACCTCAGCTGTGAATCGGAACGTGTTTGGTGGCTGATTTTTCTTGTTTTCAACATGTCTGAATCTGATTTCCGTATCAGCAGCAGGTGGGGCAGAGCGCTGACGGTGAGAGTCGAGATGCGGCGGGACTCGGCAGGTCGCAGTCGGCCGAAAAAAATGCACCCAAATCACGTGAAAAATACCTATATCGACCAGGTGGGACTCAGCGGGACTCAGTGGGACTCAGTCGGAGTATTGGCCCCGCCCTTGTACGCATGATGAATATCAGTATCGACCGGGGGGATTGCGGTGGGCATCAGACGGTCGCAGTCGGACTCAGTGGGTTTATTTTTTCCCACCCGTTTTCCACGGATTCGATGCGTATCGACCGGGTGGGACTCAGTAGATCCACCGACTATGACGGGGGCCTAATGGGCGTTCCAAACTCGGAAACCTGCCTCTCAAGATTAGTTCATGAAAATGATGGATTTTCTCGTTATCAGTCATTGTTTTCTTAGACTCCATATAAACACCTTGCTCTCTAGGGTGGTGTACTCTGAACGTCCGGCTCGAAAGAGGACGCTGTGCGGGAGGGATGTTCTTGAGCGCGGCGCGTATTCGTTCCATACGCACCATCGATAAGAAGGCGTCGCAGGGTGTGCTGAAGTGTCGGTTGACTATGCGAGATCGCAGTAGGAGTATGCAGGACGTCATGAAACTACAGCAGAACCTCAGTAGGGGTGTGCAGGACGCCGTAGAACGTGTGCAGGACCTCAGTAGGGGTGTGCAGGACATCATGGAACGTGTGCAGGACTTTAGTAGGAGTGTGCAGGACGTCGTAGAATGTGTGCAGGACCTCAGTAGGAGTGTGCAGGACATCAAGGAACTTGTGCAGGACCCCGTAAGGGTGTGCAGGACGTCGTAGAATGTGTGCAGGACCTTAGTAGGAGTGTGCACGACATCATGAGACCTGTGCACAACCCAAGTAGGGGTGTGCTGGACGTCGTAGAATGTGTGCAGGACCTCAGTAGGAGTGTGCAGGACATCATGGAACGTGTACAGGATCTCAGTACATAGGAGTGTGCAGGACATCATGGAACGTGTGCAGGATCCCGGTAGGGGTGTGCAGGACGTCGTAGAATGTGTGCAGGACCTCAGTAGGAGTGTGCAGGACATCAAGGAACTTGTGCAGGACCCCGTAAGGGTGTGCAGAAAATCTTGGAATGTGTACAGGACCTCAGTAAAAGTGTGCAGGACATCATGAAACGTGTGCAGGACCCTAGTAGGGATGAGCAGGACTTGATGGAATGTGTGCAGGACCCCAGTAGGAGTGTGCAGGACATCATGAAGCGTGTGCAGGACCCCAGTAGGGGTGTGCAGGACGTCACGGAATGTGCGCAGGACCTTAGTATCAGTGTGCAGGACATCATAAAACGTGTGCAGGACCCTAGTAGGGATGAGCAGGACTTCATGGAATGTGTGCAGGACACCAGTAGGAGTGTGCAGGACATCATGAAGCGTGTGCAGGACCCCAGTAGCGATGAGCAGGACGTCATGGAAATGTGTGTAGGACCTCAGTAAAAGTGTGCAGGACACCAAGGGACGTGCGCATGACCTCAGTAGGAGTGTGCATGACATCATGCGACCTGTGCAGGACCACAGTAGCGGTGTGCAGGACGTCGTAGAATGTGTGCAGGACCTCAGTAGGAGTGTGCAGGACATCAAGGAACTTGTGCAGGACCCCGTAAGGGTGTGCAGGACGTCGTGGAATGTGTGCAGGACCTCAGTAGGAGTGTGCAGGACATTATGAGACCTGTGCAGGAGCCCAGTAGGGGTGTGCAGGACGTCGTAGAATGTGTGCAGGACCTCAGTAGGAGTGTGCAGGACATCATGGAACGTGTACAGGACCTCAGTAGGAGTGTGCAGGACATCATGGGACCTGTGCAGGACCCCAGTAGGGGTGTGCAGGACGTCGTAGAATGTGTGCAGGACCTCAGTAGGAGTGTGCAGGACATCAAGGAACTTGTGCAGGACCCCGTAAGGGTGTGCAGGACGTGTAGAATGTGTGCAGGACCTCAGTAGGAGTGTGCAGGACATTGTGAGACCTGTGCAGGACCCCAGCAGGGGTGTGCAGGACGTCGTAGAATGTGTGCAGGACCTCAGTAGGAGTGCGCAGGACATCATGGAATGTGTGCAGGACCTCAGTAGGAGTGTGCAGGACATTATGGGACCTGTGCAGGACCCCAGTAGGGGTGGACAGGACGTCGTAGAATGTGTGCAGGACCTCAGTAGGAGTGTGCAGGACATCAAGGAACTTGTGCAGGACCCCGTAAGGGTGTGCAGGACGTCGTAGAATGTGTGCAGGACCTCAGTAGGAGTGTGCAGGACATCATGGGACCTGTGCAGAACCCCAGTAGGGGTGTGCAGGAAGTCGTGGAATGTGTGCAGGACCTCAGTAGGAGAGTGCAGGACATCATGGGACCTGTGCAGGACCTCAGTAGGAGTGTGCAGAAAATCATGGAGTGTGTACAGGACCTCAGTAAAAGTGTGCAGGACATCATGAAACGTGTGCAGGACCCTAGTAGGGATGAGCAGGACATCATGGGACCTGTGCAGGACCCCAGTAGGGGTGTGCAGGACCTCAGTAGGAGTGTGCAGGACATCATGGAACCTGTGCAGGACCCGGTAAGGGTGTGCAGAAAATCATGGAATGTGTACAGGACCTCAGTAAAAGTGTGCAGGACATCATGAAACGTGTGCAGGACCCTAGTAGGGATGAGCAGGACTTGATGGAATGTGTGCAGGACCCCAGTAGGAGTGTGCAGGACATCATGAAGCGTGTGCAGGACCCCAGTAGGGGTGTGCAGGACGTCACGGAATGTGCGCAGGACCTTAGTATCAGTGTGCAGGACATCATAAAACGTGTGCAGGACCCTAGTAGGGATGAGCAGGACTTCATGGAATGTGTGCAGGACACCAGTAGGAGTGTGCAGGACATCATGAAGCGTGTGCAGGACCCCAGTAGCGATGAGCAGGACGTCATGGAAATGTGTGTAGGACCTCAGTAAAAGTGTGCAGGACACCAAGGGACGTGCGCATGACCTCAGTAGGAGTGTGCATGACATCATGCGACCTGTGCAGGACCACAGTAGCGGTGTGCAGGACGTCGTAGAATGTGTGCAGGACCTCAGTAGGAGTGTGCAGGACATCAAGGAACTTGTGCAGGACCCCGCAAGGGTGTGCAGGACGTCGTGGAATGTGTGCAGGACCTCAGTAGGAGTGTGCAGAACATTATGAGACCTGTGCAGGAGCCCAGTAGGGGTGTGCAGGACGTCGTAGAATGTGTGCAGGACCTCAGTAGGAGTGTGCAGGACATCATGGAACGTGTACAGGACCTCAGTAGGAGTGTGCAGGACATCATGGGACCTGTGCAGGACCCCAGTAGGGGTGTGCAGGACGTCGTAGAATGTGTGCAGGACCTCAGTAGGAGTGTGCAGGACATCAAGGAACTTGTGCAGGACCCCGTAAGGGTGTGCAGGACGTGTAGAATGTGTGCAGGACCTCAGTAGGAGTGTGCAGGACATTGTGAGACCTGTGCAGGACCCCAGCAGGGGTGTGCAGGACGTCGTAGAATGTGTGCAGGACCTCAGTAGGAGTGCGCAGGACATCATGGAATGTGTGCAGGACCTCAGTAGGAGTGTGCAGGACATTATGGGACCTGTGCAGGACCCCAGTAGGGGTGGGCAGGACGTCGTAGAATGTGTGCAGGACCTCAGTAGGAGTGTGCAGGACATCAAGGAACTTGTGCAGGACCCCGTAAGGGTGTGCAGGACGTCGTAGAATGTGTGCAGGACCTCAGTAGGAGTGTGCAGGGCATCATGGGACCTGTGCAAAACCCCAGTAGGGGTGTGCAGGAAGTCGTGGAATGTGTGCAGGACCTCAGTAGGAGAGTGCAGGACATCATGGGACCTGTGCAGGACCTCAGTAGGAGTGTGCAGAAAATCATGGAGTGTGTACAGGACCTCAGTAAAAGTGTGCAGGACATCATGAAACGTGTGCAGGACCCTAGTAGGGATGAGCAGGACATCATGGGACCTGTGCAGGACCCCAGTAGGGGTGTGCAGGACCTCAGTAGGAGTGTGCAGGACATCATGGAACCTGTGCAGGACCCGGTAAGGGTGTGCAGAAAATCATGGAATGTGTACAGGACCTCAATAAGAGTGTGCAGGACATCATGAAACGTGTGCAGGACCCTAGTAGGGATGAGCAGGACTTGATGGAATGTGTGCAGGACCCCAGTAGGAGTGTGCAGGACATCATGAAGCGTGTGCAGGACCCCAGAAGCGATGAGCTGGACATCATGGAAATGTGTGTAGGACCTCAGTAAAAGTGTGCAGGACACCAAGGGACGTGCGCATGACCTCAGTAGGAGTGTGCATGACATCATGGGACCTGTGCAGGACCACAGTAGGGGTGTGCAGGACGTCGTAGAATGTGTGCAGGACCTCAGTAGGAGTGTGCAGGACATCAAGGAACTTGTGCAGGACCCCGTAAGGGTGTGCAGGACGTCGTGGAATGTGTGCAGGACCTCAGTAGGAGTGTGCAGGACATTATGAGACCTGTGCAGGAGCCCAGTAGGGGTGTGCAGGACGTCGTAGAATGTGTGCAGGACCTCAGTAGGAGTGTGCAGGACATCATGGAACGTGTACAGGACCTCAGTAGGAGTGTGCAGGACATCATGGGACCTGTGCAGGACCCCAGTAGGGTGTGCAGGACGTCGTAGAATGTGTGCAGGACCTCAGTAGGAGTGTGCAGGACATCAAGGAACTTGTGCAGGACCCCGTAAGGGTGTGCAGGACGTGTAGAATGTGTGCAGGACCTCAGTAGGAGCGTGCAGGACATTGTGAGACCTGTGCAGGACCCCAGCAGGGGTGTGCAGGACGTCGTAGAATGTGTGCAGGACCTCAGTAGGAGTGTGCAGGACATCATGGAATGTGTGCAGGACCTCAGTAGGAGTGTGCAGGACATTATGGGACCTGTGCAGGACCCCAGTAGGGGTGGGCAGGACGTCGTAGAATGTGTGCAGGGCCTCAGTAGGAGTGTGCAGGACATCAAGGAACTTGTGCAGGACCCCGTAAGGGTGTGCAAGACGTCGTAGAATGTGTGCAGGACCTCAGTAGGAGTGTGCAGGACATCATGGGACCTGTGCAGGACCCCAGTAGGGGTGTGCAGGAAGTCGTGGAATGTGTGCAGGACCTCAGTAGGAGAGTGCAGGACATCATGGGACCTGTGCAGGACCTCAGTAGGAGTGTGCAGAAAATCATGGAGTGTGTACAGGACCTCAGTAAAAGTGTGCAGGACATCATGAAACGTGTGCGGGACCCTAGTAGGGATGAGCAGGACATCATGGGACCTGTGCAGGACCCCAGTAGGGGTGTGCAGGACCTCAGTAGGAGTGTGCAGGACATCATGGAACCTGTGCAGGACCCCAGCAGGGGTGTGCAGGACGTCGTAGAATGTGTGCAGGACCTCAGTAGGAGTGTGCAGGACATCATGGAACGTGTACAGGACCCCAGCAGGGGTGTGCAGGACGTCGTAGAATGTGTGCAGGACCTCAGTAGGAGTGTGCAGGACATCATGGAACGTGTACAGGACCTCAGTAGGAGTGTGCAGGACATCATGGGACCTGTGCAGGACCCCAGTAGGGGTGTGCAGGACGTCGTAGAATGTGTGCAGGACCTCAGTAGGAGTGTGCAGGACATTATGAGACCTGTGCAGGACCCCAGCAGGGGTGTGCAGGACGTCGTAGAATGTGTGCAGGACCTCAGTAGGAGTGTGCAGGACATCAAGGAACTTGTGCAGGACCCCGTAAGGGTGTGCAGGACGTCGCAGAATGTGTGCAGGACCTCAGTAGGAGTGTGCAGGACATTATGAGACCTGTGCAGGACCCCAGCAGGGGTGTTCAGGACGTCGTAGAATGTGTGTAGGACCTCAGTAAGAGTTTGAAGGACATCATGGGACCTGTGCAGGACCCCAGCAGGGGTGTGCAGGACGTCGTAGAATGTGTGCAGGACCTCAGTAGGAGTGTGCAGGACATCATGGAACGTGTACAGGACCTCAGTAGGAGTATGCAGGACATCATGGGACCTGTGCAGGACCCCACTAGGGGTGTGCAGGACGTCGTAGAATGTGTGCAGGACCTCAGTAGGAGTGTGCAGGACATTATGAGACCTGTGCAGGACCCCAGCAGGGGTGTGCAGGACGTCGTAGAATGTGTGCAGGACCTCAGTAGGAGTGTGCAGGACATCATGGAACCTGTGCAGGACCCCAGCAGGGGTGTGCAGGACGTCGTAGAATGTGTGCAGGACCTCAGTAGGAGTGTGCAGGACATCATGGAACGTGTACAGGACCCCAGCAGGGGTGTGCAGGACGTCGTAGAATGTGTGCAGGACCTCAGTAGGAGTGTGCAGGACATCATGGAACGTGTACAGGACCTCAGTAGGAGTGTGCAGGACATCATGGGACCTGTGCAGGACCCCAGTAGGGGTGTGCAGGACGTCGTAGAATGTGTGCAGGACCTCAGTAGGGGTGTGCAGGACATCATGGAACGTGTGCAGGACTTTAGTAGGAGTGTGCAGGACGTCGTAGAATGTGTGCAGGACCTCAGTAGGAGTGTGCAGGACATCAAGGAACTTGTGCAGGACCCCGTAAGGGTGTGCAGGACGTCGTAGAATGTGTGCAGGACCTCAGTAGGAGTGTGCAGGACATCAAGGAACTTGTGCAGGACCCCGTAAGGGTGTGCAGGACGTCGTGGAATGTGTGCAGGACCTCAGTAGGAGTGTGCAGGACATTATGAGACCTGTGCAGGACCCCAGTAGGGGTGTGCAGGACGTCGTAGAATGTGTGCAGGACCTCAGTAGGAGTGTGCAGGACATCATGGAACGTGTACAGGACCTCAGTAGGAGTGTGCAGGACATCATGGGACCTGTGCAGGACCCCAGTAGGGGTGTGCAGGACGTCGTAGAATGTGTGCAGGACCTCAGTAGGAGTGTGCAGGACATCAAGGAACTTGTGCAGGACCCCGTAAGGGTGTGCAGAAAATCTTGGAATGTGTACAGGACCTCAGTAAAAGTGTGCAGGACATCATGAAACGTGTGCAGGACCCTAGTAGGGATGAGCAGGACTTGATGGAATGTGTGCAGGACCCCAGTAGGAGTGTGCAGGACATCATGAAGCGTGTGCAGGACCCCAGTAGGGGTGTGCAGGACGTCACGGAATGTGCGCAGGACCTTAGTATCAGTGTGCAGGACATCATAAAACGTGTGCAGGACCCTAGTAGGGATGAGCAGGACTTCATGGAATGTGTGCAGGACACCAGTAGGAGTGTGCAGGACATCATGAAGCGTGTGCAGGACCCCAGTAGCGATGAGCAGGACGTCATGGAAATGTGTGTAGGACCTCAGTAAAAGTGTGCAGGACACCAAGGGACGTGCGCATGACCTCAGTAGGAGTGTGCATGACATCATGCGACCTGTGCAGGACCACAGTAGCGGTGTGCAGGACGTCGTAGAATGTGTGCAGGACCTCAGTAGGAGTGTGCAGGACATCAAGGAACTTGTGCAGGACCCCGTAAGGGTGTGCAGGACGTCGTGGAATGTGTGCAGGACCTCAGTAGGAGTGTGCAGGACATTATGAGACCTGTGCAGGAGCCCAGTAGGGGTGTGCAGGACGTCGTAGAATGTGTGCAGAACCTCAGTAGGAGTGTGCAGGACATCATGGAACGTGTACAGGACCTCAGTAGGAGTGTGCAGGACATCATGGGACCTGTGCAGGACCCCAGTAGGGGTGTGCAGGACGTCGTAGAATGTGTGCAGGACCTCAGTAGGAGTGTGCAGGACATCAAGGAGCTTGTGCAGGACCCCGTAAGGGTGTGCAGGACGTGTAGAATGTGTGCAGGACCTCAGTAGGAGTGTGCAGGACATTGTGAGACCTGTGCAGGACCCCAGCAGGGGTGTGCAGGACGTCGTAGAATGTGTGCAGGACCTCAGTAGGAGTGCGCAGGACATCATGGAATGTGTGCAGGACCTCAGTAGGAGTGTGCAGGACATTATGGGACCTGTGCAGGACCCCAGTAGGGGTGGGCAGGACGTCGTAGAATGTGTGCAGGACCTCAGTAGGAGTGTGCAGGACATCAAGGAACTTGTGCAGGACCCCGTAAGGGTGTGCAGGACGTCGTAGAATGTGTGCAGGACCTCAGTAGGAGTGTGCAGGACATCATGGGACCTGTGCAGGACCCCAGTAGGGGTGTGCAGGAAGTCGTGGAATGTGTGCAGGACCTCAGTAGGAGAGTGCAGGACATCATGGGACCTGTGCAGGACCTCAGTAGGAGTGTGCAGAAAATCATGGAGTGTGTACAGGACCTCAGTAAAAGTGTGCAGGACATCATGAAACGTGTGCAGGACCCTAGTAGGGATGAGCAGGACATCATGGGACCTGTGCAGGACCCCAGTAGGGGTGTGCAGGACCTCAGTAGGAGTGTGCAGGACATCATGGAACCTGTGCAGGACCCGGTAAGGGTGTGCAGAAAATCATGGAATGTGTACAGGACCTCAATAAAAGTGTGCAGGACATCATGAAACGTGTGCAGGACCCTAGTAGGGATGAGCAGGACTTGATGGAATGTGTGCAGGACCCCAGTAGGAGTGTGCAGGACATCATGAAGCGTGTGCAGGACCCCAGAAGCGATGAGCTGGACATCATGGAAATGTGTGTAGGACCTCAGTAAAAGTGTGCAGGACACCAAGGGACGTGCGCATGACCTCAGTAGGAGTGTGCATGACATCATGGGACCTGTGCAGGACCACAGTAGGGGTGTGCAGGACGTCGTAGAATGTGTGCAGGACCTCAGTAGGAGTGTGCAGGACATCAAGGAACTTGTGCAGGACCCCGTAAGGGTGTGCAGGACGTCGTGGAATGTGTGCAGGACCTCAGTAGGAGTGTGCAGGACATTATGAGACCTGTGCAGGAGCCCAGTAGGGGTGTGCAGGACGTCGTAGAATGTGTGCAGGACCTCAGTAGGAGTGTGCAGGACATCATGGAATGTGTGCAGGACCTCAGTAGGAGTGTGCAGGACATTATGGGACCTGTGCAGGACCCCAGTAGGGGTGGGCAGGACGTCGTAGAATGTGCAGGGCGTCAGTAGGAGTGTGCAGGACATCAAGGACCTTGTGCAGGACCCCGTAAGGGTGTGCAAGACGTCGTAGAATGTGTGCAGGACCTCAGTAGGAGCGTGAAGGACATGATTGGACCTGTGCGGGACCCCAGTAGGGGTGTGCAGGACGTAGTGGAATGTGGGCAGGACCTCAGTAGGAGAGTGCAGGACATCATGGGACCTGTGCAGGACCTCAGTATGAGTGTGCAGAAAATCATGGAGTGTGTACAGGACCTCAGTAAAAGTGTGCAGGACATCATGAAACGTGTGCAGGACCTAGTAGGGATGAGCAGGACATCATGGGACCTGTGCAGGACCCCAGTAGGGGTGTGCAGGACCTCAGTAGGAGTGTGCAGGACATCATGGAACCTGTGCAGGACCCCAGCAGGGGTGTGCAGGACGTCGTAGAATGTGTGCAGGACCTCAGTAGGAGTGTGCAGGACATCATGGAACGTGTACAGGACCCCAGCAGGGGTGTGCAGGACGTCGTAGAATGTGTGCAGGACCTCAGTAGGAGTGTGCAGGACATCATGGAACGTGTACAGGACCTCAGTAGGAGTGTGCAGGACATCATGGGACCTGTGCAGGACCCCAGTAGGGGTGTGCAGGACGTCGTAGAATGTGTGCAGGACCTCAGTAGGAGTGTGCAGGACATTATGAGACCTGTGCAGGACCCCAGCAGGGGTGTGCAGGACGTCGTAGAATGTGTGCAGGACCTCAGTAGGAGTGTGCAGGACATCAAGGAACTTGGGCAGGACCCCGGAAGGGTGGGCAGGACGTGGCAGAGTGTGTGCAGGACCTCAGTAGGAGTGTGCAGGACATTATGAGACCTGTGCAGGACCCCAGCAGGGGTGTTCAGGACGTCGTAGAATGTGTGTAGGACCTCAGTAAGAGTTTGAAGGACATCATGGGACCTGTGCAGGACCCCAGCAGGGGTATGCAGGACGTCGTAGAATGTGTGCAGGACCTCAGTAGGAGTGTGCAGGACATCATGGAACGTGTACAGGACCTCAGTAGGAGTGTGCAGGACATCATGGGACCTGTGCAGGACCCCAGTAGGGGTGTGCAGGACGTCGTAGAATGTGTGCAGGACCTCAGTAGGAGTGTGCAGGACATCAAGGAACTTGTGCAGGACCCCGTAAGGGTGTGCAGGACGTCGTAGAATGTGTGCAGGACCTCAGTAGGAGTGTGCAGGACATCAAGGAACTTGTGCAGGACCCCGTAAGGGTGTGCAGGACGTCGTAGAATGTGTGCAAGACCTCAGTAGGAGTGTGCAGGACCTTATGAGACCTGTGCAGGACCCCAGCAGGGGTGTGCAGGACGTCGTAGAATGTGTGCAGGACCTCAGTAGGAGTGTGCAGGACATCAAGGAACTTGTGCAGGACCCCAGCAGGGGTGTTCAGGACGTCGTAGAATGTGTGTAGGACCTCAGTAAGAGTTTGAAGGACATCATGGAACCTGTGCAGGAACCCAGTAAGGATGAGGAGGACTTCATGGAATGTGTGCAGGACATCAGTAGGAGTGTGCAGTAGAGTGTTGGAACGAATATTTTTTTTGAATATTCGAATAAACGAATAATTCGAATAATCCACTTCTTTGAATATTCGATTATTCGAATAAACGAATTTTCTACTTCTTTGAATATTCGATTATTCGAATAACCCGAGTAATCCACTTCTTTGAATATTCGAATATTCGAATTATTCGAATAAACGCATATTTGGGCAACACTCTATTGCGTATTATCCCATTCAATATACTCAGGCAAACTGGGGCGTCGACAACAGGTTGGTAAGTTGTCATCTCATAAACTGCACCCTCTTGATAACTCAAATCTTTTGTCAGCCTGAGAATTCAGGTGAAGTCCACCGGGAAAGTGGATGAATAGTCTTTTACTTGAGCCAGTTCCATAAAAATACGCATGAAAATGATACAATGTGGCCGTTTTCGCGAGACACTTTCAAGTTCCTCAAGTGTTGCTATACTTATCCGTCGCTCGAAATTTAAACTTTTCCCTATAATTAAAGGTGAAATGGGCATTTCTAGCGTTTTGACAAAATCCTACGAGCAGTTTAATATATTGTACGTGCTTGCTATAACTCTAAATTTATGAGGTACTGAAGAATTGTGAGAAATTAGGAGTCATTACGCTAAAATGTTTGAAATGTAAAATCAGGGCAAAATGGAGTGCGATCTTGTCGAATATTCGAATTATTCATGCTGAATATTCGAATATTCGAATAAACCGAATATTTCACTTCTTTGAATATTTGAATAAACGAATATTCCACTTTTTCGAATATTCGAATTATTCGAATATTCGAATATTATTCGAATAAACGAATATTCGGGCAATACTCTAGTGTGCAGGACATCATGGGATCTGTGCAGGACCCCATTAGGGGTGTGTAGGACGTCGTAGAATGTGTGGAGGACCTCAGTAGGAGTGTGCAGGACATCAAGGGACGTGCGCATGACCTCAGCTCAATGTTCAGGACACCGTATGCAAGCCATGCCTCCGAATCAACAAGAACGATAGTTAAGTGGGCCAGAACAGGGCTACCGTAATCTCACTCGAGTTGGCTCTAAGTTCCGACTCCGAATTCGCTACATCTTCACCACCGGTGGTGCTGTTTTCCTGCTTTGTAGTCCAGGCAGATCCTCAACTGCTGACCTCTGGAGAAGGACGGTGTGTGAATGAAGACACACCGCTCTTCACTTCTTTTATACTTAACCCTTGATCAACCTCGATCGTTGTCAGTATCCGTATTATCCCAGTAAGGAAATTTTCCGGTAAACCTGCACAGAAGGGATAGCGCAGCAATATCTAGACCAACTTTTTGTGGAGAACTACCTGTCACCTCACATCAACCGAGAAGGAGCAGATAAATGAGTCATGCCTGAAATCTCCCTCTGACTTGGAGCTGCCAAGATTGAGAAAAAAACAATCTTCGCAGATCCTGTACTTTTGGGGTTTATTTCAAAGCATTCCATTAGTACTAGTCACAGCCAGAGTTTCAAAGCCCTAGCTCTTGCTTGAACTGAGTTCCAACCGCCGGGATTCTCAATCGTGTTCACAAGGATATCAGGCCACATGACGTGCAAACACGAGATAGGAAATTCCGTTGTGATAGGGGTTGGGTCGCAGTGGCGACTAAACTATTGGGGGGCACTTTTCACCAACTGATCCCTGTGCCTCACCTGACCCTGTTTGCGACACCATCGGTCAGAGGGGATTCGACCTATAGCAGCAATGCACCATCCATTCACTGGACTGAACTTGGCGAAAGGCCTATGCATAACTGAGCCTCCACGTTTCGTGATGGAGCTCTGCTCCAACAGATTTGGGTGGAGGGTATTTACAGTAGTGGAACCTTTCTGGTTCAATAGTGTTTTGTGTGTGGGCTTGAGATTGAGAACAATCACACCAGTATCACTTTAAAATCATAAAGCAAGAGCAAGTGAAGTCCTAAAAGCATCGTTCGCGCTGGACACCAATTTCCATTTTCAGGCAATTTACATTTTTCATGAAACAGCCAGATAGACTGCATCGGTAACATTCGGCGCGTCAAAAACGTAAGGTTATGAGGTTGAAAGGTTTCAAGATGAGGATCCGCCACCGGCTCTCACCAGTCATCTACCACTTTTTCATACAGCGTTGATGCGACCGTCAAACAGCGTAAAAACCGTTCCGGCACAAACTCCACAGGCAGAAAAACTCCGAAAGTGACAGTTACCAGCTCTTCAAATGCAGAAAACTTTCAAAAAGTGAAATTGATATTGAGTTCAGACCAACTTTTCTTCACAATTGAAGCTTTTTCATGGGCCCTTTCGACATTTTCCTTCATTATAGAGGTCAAGTTACACAAAAACATGGAAAAATAATATAGGTTTTCTGCGCGCATGATGCGCTAAGCCCTTTCTTACTTGGACGACTGACGTCGTACGACTCTTTATCAAATGTGATAAGCTAGGATAGATAAGATGGATAAGGTAGGGTAGATAGAAGATACCCGATAAGGAGTCGGCAGACGTCGGTCGGCAGACTATGAAAGGAGCCTCAAAGTGTCAGATGATTCTCGTTTCTCTAGCCAAAGTTATTTCGATCAGAGCACTTTCTTCAGTTATTGAGAGAAATATCATTTTATAAACATTAGTCATGGAACAAGCATAAGCAATGAGGATAAATTTGGCGTAAGGTCTGCTGCTCTCGAATGTCGAACAGTTCATTCCGATTAATAACCATCTGGCAAGTCGGTTAGGTACCCATCACCCGTCAGTGTAGTTAACGCAGGAAACCTGAAGCAAGATATTTTCAACTGACAGTCGTTTCATACAATACCGAGCAAATTTTTTGCAAAAAAAGTGTTTTGCGGCATTTTTTTTGCGCTCACAAAGCGCCGCATCGCCATAACTAGCCTCAAAGTAGTCCGATTTCAAATTGGAAGTCATTTCCGAATTGCTCTCATTGAGTGCTACACGATAGTGGAATGGTAGATTCAACTCTAGAAGTTCATAGAAAATTGCATAATTGCTTAAAATATCTCACTATGGACTGATCAGACCGTCATGATTGCAGACATCTGTCATGTTTTGACCTGTGGTCAATGTGAATATTGCAAAGAAAAACGCATTTTTCAACAAAATACCGGAGTCCAAAAGACTTTCTACACACATCGCTGAATTGACCTAACTGAGAGGAACACGAAAACTCCCTGAAAATCTAATTTCGTCAAATTTCAAGTGAGTTATGCGATGCGGCGCTTTGTGAGGACAAAAAACGCCGCAAAACGCCGTTTTTGCGGAAAAAAAACATGCGCGGTACTGTACGTTCCTTGACTGAGTGAAAAACGTTTGAAAAGGGAGAGTAGGCCACGACCACAGTTGAAGCTGAATAGGGATCAACATTCAGTCGAAGACGCCTCTCAAAATGAAACTTAACATCGGCATGGAACGTGAAGAGACTTTGCGTGCACTGTTGAAGGTTGGCGCGAAATCGGTGCACCTATGTTATAACATATGGCACCGAGTTTGCGCCCACCTTCAACAGTAAACGCGAAGTCTCTTCACGATCCATGCCGACGTTATATGTACTAGTTATCGGCCGGGTTCACACTTCACGCGACCAGCGACAGCGATAGTGCATCACTGGTATATCAGATTTTTTTTTTTCGGTCGACATGGAAAGCAAACATTGCGTCGCTTGATATATGATCCCGGCCCGCAATACACCAACAGAATCAAAACGTCCAGCGAGCACAGCCTGCTTGTTGCTTAGATTGGGAACTTAAGCAGTCTTGCGCACACGACGCAAAGATGCAGGTCAAAAATTATTGGGCATTTGAATTGCATTTGCCACCATTTTGCTCTCCTGGTACATTTTTTGTAGAAAACTTATATTGTTCTAGTCTCTCACTCCATCGCTGTTCGTTCCACTTTTTGAGCTTCAAACAAATTTTACCTTTGAAAGTTATCAGCTTTTGGAGACTTGGCAAAGCCCACAGGGCTGGGCACACGTCCCATGGCGATTCTGAATATGCACCTTAACTCGGTAATTTTAGCACCCTTATGGGAAATCAGGGCTGCGGGCACGTCCCAGCATGGCTTGATTCATGCCCCCTTGGCTCGGTAATTTTTGAAGAGCTTACCATAGGAAATCGAAATCGGCTGTTTTCCGAATAGTTGGACAAAGCCATGATCTTGACTTCCCTGATTTTGATAAACAAGATTATAAAAACATTGAATAGAGAAAATTCCGAAATGGCAACAAAAGGGTGGTGTGAATTTCTGAACTTTCAAAACAACCCCCATGAGGGAAGAATTTGTTGTAGTAAAGACGGTAGGTTATTCCCACCAAAAGATAAAACATTTTTCAATACAAAGACAATTGAACAATTACCAACAACAGAACTACTACTATTGCGATAATTAATGTTTCTGTCGAGTGTTTTCCATAAACCTGTGGAAGGATTAGTTCAATCTGTGTTTGATTGTTCTGATGTGGAGAAATCAGAACTATTTTGTGTTCTGGAACAATGTTAGGATTCATGTGATTCGTAGGAGTAGATAAACCCGAGTTTTACCCTCCTAGAAATGCCGCTATCCCCTTAAAAATCGGCTTGCCGTGCGATACTACAGTGTTTGTACGCAGCTACACAACGCACACGGGAATGGACGCGCACACATTATTAATAAAAATGTATTTTTATTTCAGAACGGGAAGAGAAAAGGATTGAAACTGATGGATATCAGATGGTAAAGGTAGTCTATTCTGGATGTAATCACTTTTGAAATTTAATGTAAACAAACAAAGTTAGAGCTGGTGTAACATATTTATACGTGACAAGGTTCATCTCAAACGAACCTAGTTAATCAAATGTAGCATTAAACAAGAGAGCAAAGGATATTGTGGCAAAGAGGAGAATCTGGCAGAAACATTTTTAGCATCAATGGGACTGGTTTTCATGTGATTTTAAGGACCTTAAATCTGTCCCGGTTTTACTCCCGAAAATCCGGGACAAAACCGGGACGAGTTTTAAGGTCCTTAAATCACATTGAATATCAAATCTATTGCTATTATACTGTTTGCCAGATTCTCCTCTTTCTCGTGTAATCTGCTCTTTAGATTCCTCAATGTTGGTGTTTTAATCAACTAGGTTCAATTTTGAATGAACGTCTTACCACGTCCAAAAAATTCACTCCGCTCCAACATAAGTTTGTTTACATTAAATTTCTATACTGTATACATTTTGAAACAATCCTATATTTCTGCCTCCTTCCATTTACTCCAGCGTTTCAATCATTTTCCGCCCCGTTCTGTAATAAAATACATTTTTTAATTAATTTTGCGAAATTGCGCGTCCACTCCAGTGCGCGTTGTGTAGCTGCGGACAAACACCAGATCGCACGGCTAACCTAGTTTATGAGAGATTGCGGCATTCAAGGTGGATAAAACTCGGTTTTATGATCAGGGTACTTCTCAATAGAGGATGACACGGTTATATTTCGCTTCTTTCTATAGTAACCTGCAGTCTTCAATTTTACAGCTGGCTCTTCTTCATAAGTCAAGCATTCTCATGAATAAAAATCTATTGACTAGTTGTGATGCTGACTGCGCTATCTGTACTTTTAAACTGTCGAAATAAATCCTAGCCTGCTCGGACGAGTCCGGGCAGAGTAAGCGAGCCGGAGCGGGTTCGGTCATGGCCCAAAAATGTATAACAGCTGATAAAGAAGATTTTGACATGATGAGTCTGGATAAAAGCCTCCTGCTTCGACCGGCTCAAGAAATTTAGCGACCTAGGCTATACATCGTTCGCTAATCTTTTTTGAACCAGGATCGATAGTTTTCCTGGGCGCTAAGTCTGCCCACGGTATCTTTGCATGAATCGGTAGCCACCCGGAGTAATCAATGAACGTTACATCAAAAAGAAACATGTCACCACATCAATCCTTACTTGCTAGCAAAGATAACAAGAGAGTAGTGTTTTAACTCGCTTCCATCGTGAAACAAAGCTTTGACAGCAACTATGAATTATTGCGAGAACACAACCTGCACATCTCTATCAATAATTTGATTTCTTTCGGTGTTCGACTCAAAAGCGGGAAGAAGATATGACAAATTAGGGAAAGAATAGTGCGTATTATTTTTTTCCCTGAAATTCGACAGAACATGCACTTCGTTCTTTTTCTGGTGTTCGGTTTAGGCACCCCCTTTGCCTCTCTTGCAAACGTCTCAATCATGCACCCCCTACAAGGTTATTTCCGGGACGCGTGCCCAGCCCTGGCCCCACCAGTAAATAGGTCTCCGCATTGACTCAGTACGAAGTCTCAGCGGCATGTATAACTTTACTCGGTACGGATTTCCGCCGCGCTTTTCCAGTGAGAACTTTTCTTTCTTTCGGTGAGTCAGAGTCGTCTTGTCATTTTCGCATAATTGGGACTGGAGTTACCATGCTCCCTGCCAACAGCTGGAAGTGGAGGGATCACCTGCTGTTGCCAGTAGGGGCTGAGTACATCAGTAAAGTCAATGGCTCAACACCATAGCCTCAACATAATTTATATGGGTGGGAGATTTTCTGCTTCAGCGCCGTCGCAGGAATACCCTCTGCTATTTCAAATCAAGATCTATTTTGTTTTTTTGCGTGCGGGTATAGTTGGAGACCAGGGGTTTGCGGAATTTTCTGTTTTCTGCCCATTTTGGCCCTGTTCTCCGTTTTCTGTAATTATAGGCGAAAATCGGGCAGAAAACAGAAAAAAACGTGAACCGCGATTTGTAGCAGGATTGCCCTAGAAACAAAGTGGCCGGATTCATCGAAGCTCAGCCAATAGGTTAAGGGTGAGTTTTAGCCAGGCTCTCTGCAGTTCTCCCACGCTAGACGGTTTTATCTCGCCGTAGTGGTTATCCATTAGGAGCGCCGTGTTGCCGTATGGCAGGAAGCGCTGCTGTTAGCTATTAAACGGCCGGGTTTGGTCCTCGCCAAGGTAAACCAAATCAACTATCCCACCGACGTCCTTTAATTGGTAACATCTCAGGCCGAAAAAGTCTACTGAAAATCCAGTCATTTACCAGAATTGTACCACTAATTAGTGGTAAATGCGATTTTTACCACAAAATTACCACCTTTTTCCGAAGATTTACCACTAATTAGTGGTACTGAAAATTTTTTACTAGATTACCAGAAATTTACCACTAAAATACCGCCCGATTCTAGTAGATTTTTGTGGTAAATCTCTGGTAAATGACTGGATTTTCAGTAGATTTTTTTCGGCCTGAGATAGTTGTTGTGTACGGGACATAGTCGGCGTGCAAAAGTTCATTTCAAAAGGTTGCCACACGCAGGTGGCTAGGCAAAATGTACAGCAAGAATAACCGTGAGTAGTGAGGCGTGTGGTTGGCTGCTCGGCGTCGTTGTGGTGGTCGGGCGTCGAGACGAGTGGTGGAGTAGCGGTGCAGGAACGGAGTGGTTGTGGTAGACGAATCCAAGTCGGATCTGTAACAGTGCGGCGGCAGGGGTTTATATAGCGCGGTGGGTGGTCTGTGATTGGCCGGTTTTCGCGCCTAGATCAAAATCCACCCACATGGTGATCAGTCGATAAATCAACTGATGTTTGATCTCCCATCACAACACCTCCCCTTTTAAGAGGCGTTCTACGGTGAGGAGAACCAATTTGTTATCAACCGACTAAAGTTCGTAGCGCTTTGGTTTACGGCGCTTTCGGGTTGATCTTCGTAACGTAACTGGAGCAAACCCAACTGTTCGCGGTTTTCGAGCTCGCCTTCCAACTACCCCTGGAGTTGTGTGACTCGTACTGGGTTGCTCATCGTTACCCTGTGTAGCGGCATCGGAGGGATCATCACTGGGTATGATCACGTATCATGCTCTTGATCCGGCCCATCTTGACTAGCTTGTTCTGGCACTCTTTCAGTGCTGAGCGGGGCGGTTTCAAACAAATCCAAGAGCAGATCTCGGGAGTACGCATTGTCGTACTTATGACCCAATATGCTACCTCGCATTTGATGTGCATGTTTTCGAACTGTTCTACCTCCAATGTCAACTTCGTACATGACTTTTCCAATAGTCTTTACCAATGTCCCTTGAGTCCATTTAAAATTGGATGCTCCATTGTAATCCTTTACTAGGACAGTGTCTCCGGAAGAAAAGTCTCGGTGTTTTGTACCATTGTACCGATTGAATTGTTCTTCAGTCCTTTTCCGATGGTCTGCGGCACTGTCTGTTTCTGTCTGCCCTTCCGACGGTCTTAGCATACTCAACCGGGTTCTTAGCTTTCTTCCCATGAAAGCTTCAGCTGGGCATTTACCTTGCAGAGCAGAAATAGGTGTTGTGCGGTAAGCCAACAACACAGCCTTTAGACAGTCACTTTCTGGGCGAGCGGACTCCCTTCCCTCCCCTTTTAGCTTCTTAATCCCTCTTTTCAGGATATCCACGAATCTTTAGGCTTGACCATTCGACTGAGAATGGTACGGCGGTGTTCTTACATGGTTAACACCTCGTTCTTCGCACATCTGCTTGAAAAGCTCGGATGTGAATTGTGTTCCATTATCGCTCACTAGCGTCTTTGGATTTCCATAGCGTGCGAAGAGCTCTTTCAACAGCTTTACCGTTTTGCCAGCTGTGATATTTTTCGTTTCAAACATCTCCGGCCACTTACTCAAGGCGTCGACGACGACCATTTAGTATACTCCATCCATTGGGCCAGCGAAATCAACATGAATTCGCTCCCATACATTTTCTGGTGTCTTCCAGGTTTGCAGAGGTACTTTAGTCGGAGATTTCGATCGTAGTTGGCAATCAGCGCAACTTCTCACAACCTTTTTGCAGTCTTCATCGATATTTGGCCACTAGACATAGCTTCGCGCTAGTCCTTTCATCCTGACAATCCCAGGATGACCATAGTGCAGCTCCTTGAGAACTTCCTGTCTCAGCGCCTCTGGCACGAAAACTCTATCGCTTACCATCACGCAGCTTTGCACTATCGATAACGATTCACGTTTACTGTAAAACTGCTTCATTTTAGGTTTTACGACTTTTGGCCACTTTCCAGTATCAATGAAACTTTTCAGCTTTCGCAGCAGAACATCCTTTTCAGTGTGCCCACGAATCATATTTGCCGTGACGGGCAACCTACGAATAGCGTCTGCAAGCACTACATTCACGTCAACCTCCACTGAGGCGACTACGCGATCCTCCTCAACAAGAGGATGCCTCTGTATCAGCCTTGACAAACCATCAGCTTGTCCAAACGAGTCCGTCTTGATGTACTCGATTTCGAAGTCATAGCGTATCAGCATTGTTGCCCAACGCATCAGACGGTTGGCTGAATGGACCGGTATGTTCTTTTTGCTACCAAATATGGCTAGCAGCGGCTTATGGTCAGTTCGGAGCGTAAAACGCCTCCCGTAAACAAATTTGTGGAACTTTTTGATGGCCTCCATAAGACCCAAAGCCTCCTTTTCGATTTGGGCACAGTTCTTTTCCGCGACTGTTAGTGATCTCGAGCCGTGGGCGATCGGCTTTTCTGTTCCATCAGGCATTTTGTGCGAAATCACGTATCCGATTCCATAATCGCACGCGTCAGCAGCTACGATTAGTTTCTTTTTAGGATCGTAGTGCGTCAGGTTCAAATCTGACATCAACACTTTCTTCAGTTTTTCAAACGCTGTTTCATGTGTGTGTTTCCATATCCATTTAACGTCTTTTTTCAGCAAAGCATCCAGTGGTCCACGCATCTCCTTCATGTTCGGTATGAAGGACGAATAATACGTAACCATGCCCAGGGTTGAGCAGATCGTTGCGACCGGTGACCAAAATTTTACGACTCCCTTGCTAACTAAAATTTTCACGAACCCCCCACCCCCTCTGGGATGAAAAATTTTCATTACCAAGGTTTGTATGAACTCCCCCCCCCCTTTGTATGGAGAAATGGCCGCGATTCAATACACGGCGCTATAGATCAAACGTTGATCTAAGAATGATACATTTCCGAGACCTTTCCGAGTGGTTTGTAGATAAACCCCAATCTACCTTTCCGAGTGTTTGAAGATAACCCCAATTTTTCCGAAAATTTTACGAAGCCCTTCCCCAAAAAAAATCTATTTTTTCAAAAAATTTCCCAAATTTTGCGACCCCCCGTTGCGACCGGTCGCAAGCCTGCCCAACCCTGACCATGCCTAGGAATGCGCGCAACTGTGCCACATTCTGTGGTGCTGGCATTTTAGCGATGGCAGCAACCTTCTCTGGATTAGGGCGACGTCCATCTCGGTCCACAACGAACCCGAGGAAACGGATTTCTGGTTCCGCGAACGAGCATTTTTCCAGCCTTACTCGAAAACCATATTCTTTGATTCGTTCGAATAAAGCATTAATGTTTTTTCTATGCTCTTCAGGTGTCCTTCCGACAACCAGAATATCGTCCAGGTAGTCTGCTACTCCTTCCAGACCCGATATCATTTTGTTCATGATGCTTTGGAAAATTCCTGGCGCTGTCTTGATACCAAAAGGCAACCTTTTGTATCGATATAGACCCTTGTGTGTATTGATTACCACCAACTTTTGGGCCTCATCTGTCAGTTGCACTTGAAGGTAAGCATCCGAAAAGTCAATCTGTGAGAAGACCGTTCCACCATTCAGAGATGCGAAAATATCATCCGGAATGGGAATAGGATACTCATATGCCTCCAAGGCATTATTCAAACCAGTTGAAAAATCGGCGCAGACCCTGGTTTTGCAACTCGCTTTACGAACGCAAACTATCGGAGCGGCCCATTCACTGTGAGTTATCGGTTCGATCACACCCATTTCTTCCAGGCGATCAATCTCTTTTTCAACTGTCTCTATCGATGCATGCGCGACAGGTCTTTTCATTCTGAAAATCGGCTTAGCATTTGGCAACAATTTCAAATCTGCCTTTTCTTTCGTACAAGTGCCTAAGCCCTCTTGAAGCACACTTTCGAATTTCCGTTTCAACTCTTCCACTGTTTTGGCATCATCTGCGGTACTCACACGAGCTACCATTCTTTCCATGTGATATGCCATTTCAGCGTTTTGTTTTATCCAATCGAGGCCGACTAGACTTCTATGGGGGGTTACGTAACAATATCCCTCGCCATTAGCACCTCTCAATTTGAACTGACATTTCAATTCACCGTGAACCTCCATCCGGTTCCCACTAGCGTCTTTTACAACCAAGCTAGTGTTGTTGAGTTCAGGACTGCCCATTTTCTTCCATTCATCCACACTCAACAGCGTGATGTCTGAGCCTGTGTCCAACTGGAACTCTGTTTGGTGCCCAATGACTTTAGCGGTGACGTATTGCCGAACCGCGTTCACCTCAGCTTCAGCACTTCCTGCGAGAACTACTCGCCCGGAGCGTTTCTTGTGAGGTTTCGCAGCCGTCCTCGATCTGGACCTGCTTCGATATTGCGACGCTTTCTCACAATATTTCTCGTTGTGCCCTTTACCTTTACATGAGTTACATACCCATGCCTTGCTTCGGCACTCACGACTTGTGTGACCATTTCTACCACAGTTCCAACATTCTGATGTTCTTTCTTTTTTCTTCCGGAATGGCCCTTTTCTGACCTTTCTGACATCAGCTGAATCCTGTTCAATCATCTTTGACGTCATCAATTACGTCATTATTCGGTCACGTTCCTTATACATCTGATGAAGCGTAGGCTTCCGTTGTTCCTTTGCTTCCTTATCCAAGAAGGCAAGCAATCTTGGTCGAATTTCGCGATCTCTATGCGACTTGAGACCATAAATCCACAATAATGCCTTCAACCCTTCACTATCCAGCTCGTCGAAGTGAGCGTGTTCACACATTCCATTTATTCGACCAGTGTATTGCATGTAATCCTCTGTGTCCAGTTTTTCTACTTTCATACACTGATATCGCAATGTGAATAAAGATTTTCTTACATCGAACATATCTTTAAGGATTGAAATCGTTTCGCTGAACGAAACGTCTGACGGTGCTTTCGGGAGAATTTGACGCTTATATCTCTCGAAGACTTCATTGTCAAGCTTCCCTAGCAACAATCTCAACCTTGCATCTTCAGAAAGGGATGCACCATCCTTTATTAATGTGTCTTCACGTCTTTCATACCACCGAGAGAAACACCTATCAATCTCGGGGTCAAACTCGAATGCTGTGATTCGACCGTTCAATTCCGACATCAATGTCGATTGATGCGGCACCACCTCATTTTCTGGCTTCGCCTCACTTTTTGTAGCCATCAATTGCATCATTTGCTGTACTAATTCCATTTGTTTCTGAGCATTTTCTTGCATCATCAGCCTCATTTGATGAGCGTTCTGATCTAACAGCTTTTGGACGGTTTCCTGGTCCATCTTCAATCAAGGGCGATAATCTCAAATCAAGCCCAAATGCTCTTTTGCTCAAAAACTTTGCTCCAGCGTCTTGAACGCGAGCTCAATCTTTTGCCTTTTGGATCAAGCACAATCAGTCAAAATGTGCGATCTCTCGACCAAGTTCCAGCCCAGAGGGGACTATTGGTCTATTCAGGTGCTCAAGCGCAAAAGCGCGACTTCCCTGATTCCAGCAATTCCAGAAAATCAACCGCCGGGGCGGGCTTCTGGTCTATCTTCAGGTATTCAACCGCAGGGCGGGCACCTGGTATCTCGAAAGCAATTTAACCGCAGGGCGGGCTGCTATCGACTTTTTTGCACTTTTAGTTCGTTTTGCAGGTGATCGACCGCGAGGCGGGAGACCTGATCGCCAGTTGTTGTGTACGGGACACAATCGGCGTGCAAAAGTTTATTTCAAAAGGTTGCCACACGCAGGTGGCTAGGCAAAATGTACAGCAAGAATAACCGTGAGTAGTGAGGCGAGTGGTTGGCTGCTCGGCGTCGTTGTGGTGGTCGGGCGTCGAGACGAGTGGTGGAGTGGCGGTGCAGGAACGGAGTGGTTGTGGTAGACGAATCCAAGTCGGATCTGTAACAGTGCGGCGGCAGGGGTTTATATAGCGCGGTGGGTGGTCTGTGATTGGCCGGTTTTCGCGCCTAGATCAAAATTCACCCACATGGTTATCAGTCGATAAATCAACTGATGTTTGATCTCCCATCACAACAATATTCATGTAGCAGATGAAGGCACTCATTGTGAAGTCGGCTGGCCCCCCGCAAGCCACCATTTAGGCGCGAAAACCATTCAAGCCTCTACGAATACGATGTCAAATGCGCTGCGCATCCCAATAGGGATTCAGGAAGCCGAGCCTCTATCTTTTTTATAATGGACACACTTACTCACAGGTTCACCGTTGACGAGTCCCTCAGATTCAAAGCGCCATTGATGCGATTCCTAAGTGGTCCAGCGCTAATATGCTTCCACTATCAGCGCATAAAACAAAGGTACTGCACCTTGGTAAGAATAACGCCAGACTATCATACGAAATCAATGGTATACCTCTTGAAAAAACAGAATCGGTTAAAGATTTGGGGTTTCTCATCAATTCTCGACTTGATTTTGATGACCATCTAAACATTATTGCCGCCAAGGCAGAGAACAAACTTTTCCTACTTTTTAAATCGCTCAAATCTAAGGATCCCCTTTTGCTTATACAAGCGTACAAAACTTATGTACGTTCCATTTTAGAATATGGTACAAGCATTTTCTTCCCTCATAAGAAGACCTTTGTTACAAAGCTGGAAAAAATTCAAAACAGCTTCACCAGAAAATTGTTCATCAGATCACTTGGCTTCACATACAGAAGTATACCTCGTGGGCTAATAAGGATTAGAATGCTTAATTTGGACACGCTACTTCTCAGACGTAAAAGAAATGACATACTTTTAGTGTACAGTATTCTGAGTGGGAAAGTAAAGGTCAAAAGGCACTCGTTTTTTGGACTTGTCGCTTCAAACACGATAGGTGAGAGGTTTAAGCTTGATTTTCGCCGACCCAGGTCGCCTGTTGCACGCAACTTCTTCACCTTTCGCGCTGGGGTGGAGTATGCAAATATGAGTAGAGTAATTAGTATATCTGATAATTTCGCGCTTTTTAGAAGAGATGTTAGTCGTTACCTACATCGTAGAGATACAGATTCCCTTTCAGTTGTCTAACTTGTAACTAAGAAGCTACAAATTTGTTGTGTTTTGATTACATGTTGTGTTGTTGCCACATGCGCTTGCGCGTGTAATAAAAGTAGAAAGTGTGCGCTGAACGCGCTTCATTGATTTTTTCAAAAATTCTGTCTTCTGTTTTCTGCCCATTTTCGTAGTTTTTTTTCTGTTTTCTATCAAACTAGGTTTTCTGTTTCCAAAAATATTCTTTCCACACATCCCTGGAGGGGACATCGACAGAGTAGGTGGGGGGAGAGAAGCAGCATACTGTTAGGTCCTAAATGATTTTCTGTTGAGGAGGCAAGCCACGGACCTAACTATATGTTTTTTTGTCAAAAACCAAAAAATAAACGAACCAGTCCACGGCTCGAACATGATGAAGAATGACAATAACTGCTGCGATGACGGTCACCACGAACTGAGTGAATGTAATGGCCAAAACGGTCATGAGAATATTCTGGAATGAATTTGCCCTTCAAAAATATGCACTCGAAGAGGATCGCAATGATGGTTGTGGTTCCCTGTTGTCGGTGCCCAATACGTTGGAGCTAACGCAGTGTTAGGGGTCGTTTATACTTCCGCCGCCGAGCGGCGCGGCGAAGTGCCACCCTACATTATCGATCGTGCCGCGGCGCGTGATTAATATTAGGGGTCGCTTATACTTCCGCCGCGGCGCGGCGAGATGCAATACAGCCGTATCGATCAAGCGGCGCCGCCTCGCGGCGCCGCGAGGCGTGTAGAGGTTTTCTGCCCGAAATCTTCCAACGGCGCCGCACGCGGCCCCCGCCTCGGTGCTGCCGCGCCGCCCGGGGAGAGGAGGCGGCGCGGCGGCCGCGTGCGACCCTCTTTAACATCACATGCTTTTTTGCTGATATTTCATATGCATTCTCAATTTCGATCCTCTGATTGATCGCTAAAATTTCTTCCGACGTCCTGGAAGTTGTTTAGAGTAGGCTGGGTTGTGAGTTCTTTTTTTTTCCCTTAAAATAATTCTTCTATAGAGAAAAATTTTCAGAAGACTCTATCTGCTTTCGAGTGCGGTGTTATGTTATACAAACGATTATAAATGTTTCTTCTGCAGAAGAAATCACTCATTACAATCGACCTTGTGCTATGTCAGAGCTACTCCAGGCTGTGTTCAGCGTCATTCTGCGACTTCGCCGCGTCAGTTCGCCGCAGCTCGATTATACATCATAGTGGCGCGATTTTCACGCGCCGCCTCACTTTTCGCCGCGCCGCTCCGCGGCGGAAGAATAAACGACCCCTTAGGGTCGTTTATACTTCCGCCGCCGAGCGGCGCGGCACAGTGCATTTCTGTAATATTGATCACGCGGCGCGGCACGATCAATATTGTAGGAATGCACTTCGCCGCGCCGCTCGGCGGCGGAAGTATAAACGACCCCTAACCGGAATGCACTGTGCCGCACCGCTCGTAAATCACCTCTGAGTAACGCTTGACGCGCACACCGAGTTTGCCCCAACGTATTGTGCACTCACAGCAGGGAACCATAACCGACACTGCAGTCCGTGTCGACGTTGAGTGCTGAGAAATTGAGTTGTACACGAAATCGTACATAATAGCTCAATAAATTCATTCATTTCCACAACAGCTCCTTAAAGGCACAGGACACCCAAGAAATCAATTTTCAGATTTCATACTTTTCTTGGAGAGAGTCACACGCTGATCACAGTGGTATCTTTGAAATCGTTCAAGACCCCTTTTGAACAGAGTTATGGCTCTTCAAAGATGCCTAGATTTTGAGGGTGAAAAATTGGTGGACGAGTTGTCTCAGGCCTGTATTTCTCTTCATTCGCAATCGTTGCGTGAGAGAAAGCCAGGATAAGGAGACAGTCCGGTAGTGGACTGAAGAACGACGACTTGTTGGAATTCATCCATCCATCGAGCCGCAAACGAGTTCGAAAATCTGTTAGGGGGTCGGGCCTGTGGTGGTGAGCGAAAGGGGTCGGGCCTGTGGTGGTCGCTTATATCTCGCCTGTTTAGAGGAAATGAGATCTGGCATTTGACACGTGTTATACAGCAGGGGCCTTCTACACAATTACATGAAAATCTCAAAATTCATATCTGAGGGTGTACTGTGCCTTTAAAGGCAGTGTTCACGATAAAAAAGTTGGCATTTTTTCGCAGAGAACTAACGGTGTATTGGATGGTGAGCCGATCACAAAGAAAAAACGCGAAAAAACCGTCTAGAAGTGCCCAAACGAGGCACCCCCAAAGTCCGGAGACTCCACCTTTTTCCGGAGACCCCGCCCCGCACACTATTCCTTTCTGAAGAAGCTTCAGCACGTAAACAGCCGGTCAGCAACAGAAATGGCTTCGATAAGTCGGTCGATAAGATATGATCACGTTATCACATGGAAAGACTTCATTCCTTCACACCGGTCAATCCTCACATTCTCAAAAATGGGACGTCACACAAGGGATCCTGCTTTGGCGAAAAAAGTGCTTTCTCGTCTCTTTTCGCAGATCTGTCTGACGCTGCTGTCACAGTAAGCCCTTGACCTATCATAATCTGTAAGAAACTGAACACCCATAATTTATCGTGAACACTGCCTTTAAGTTACTTTTGCGCAAACTTAGAAATTGAAAAGCAAAAAAGAATACGTTGAAAAGTGCTTACAAGTAGTGTTATCGCGATTTAGGGCAGTGGAAAACAAATTGATAAAATAGAAGACTGCTAAAGGTGGCTTGAGGGTCTAGCAGCTAGTTTAACTAAAATGTCCAATCATATGAGGGTTACACTAAGGCCCCCGTCATAGTCGGTGGATCTACTGAGTCCCACCGGGTCGATACGCATCGAATTCGTGGAAAACGGGTGCGAAAAAATCAACCCACTGAGTCCGACTGCGACCGTCTGATGCCCACCGCAATCCCCCCGGTCGATACTGATGGTTCTCATGCGTACAAGGGCGGGGCCAATGCACCCACTGAGTCCCACTGAGTCCCACCGAAACCATCCTCACCCCACCTGGTCGATATAGGTGTTTCTCACGTGATTTGGGTGCATTTTTTTCGGCCGACTGCGACCTGCCTAGTCCCGCCGAATCTCGACTCTCGTCGTCTGCGCTCAGCCCCACTTGCTGCTGATACGGAAATCAGATTCAGACATGTTGAAAACAAGAAAAATCGACCACCAAACACGTTCCGATTCACAGCTGAGGTGATAATCGTCACTATCAATTGCGTGTTTCGCAGAGGAACCGGTTGGCGCTGGGGGCAACCGGACTCAGCAGGGTTTTCCACCCCGGATTCATTCGGACTCAGCAGGTTTTTCGACGAAGTCTGACCGGGGCCTAACGGCCCACTCTGGGAGGGGGCCGAAATAATTTGCGAGCTGAGAAGGAGGGGGCCGCACTTCTTACGGACACTTCACATTGGCACGTCTTACCTTGGGTTACTGTCCAGCGGGACATCTGTGGGGACGTGAGACATAAAAATTTCGAAGTTTGGGGGGAGGTGTGAAAAAGTAAGGCCGGAGAAATATCTGAGGAATGCTGTTAGTAGAAGTTATTTCGGAACTTCCCCAGTTGCCTAACGAAAACTCACAATGTGTGTTTGTGTGAAGGAATTGCGATTTCTCACATCCTACTCAGGAATAACCAACTCTTGAGAGCGGTCGGCTTTCCGAATAAGTCGAAAATCGAAATTCTTAAAGACACTGTTCACGATAAACTTCTTCCTCGAATTTTCCATGACAAACGCTTCTCGTGGCTCTCAGAAGCAGAACATCGTCGAAGAAACGTGATGAAAAGCTACCCAGGAGCCGCGAAACGGCTTAGAAAAGTGGGCAAACCCACCGCTTCGGGCAAGTTCGGCCCCTTTCCGCCCCTCGTTGTGAACAATGGAACACTCGATATCGTGAGATGAGCGAGGTTTCCTATCAAAGGCTCCGTTCTTCCCGTCATTCTCAACTTCTATTTACTCAGGTCAGCTCGCATAACCTCCGTTTCCCGGCTACTCGCAGTTTTGTGTATCACTATCACAGCAATGGAGCGGTTTTGAGCATGATTTCTCCATTTTCATTGTGGAGTTTTTCAAAAAAACAACCGCTCCGCATCTACGGTTGTGATAATACGACTGCGAGTAGCTGGATAATGAATGGTACTGTGCTTATCTGAGTCAAATTCCGGTCCGCAATTGCGTCTCGACACGCCTTGCGGCCGCACGCGCTCGAGTCAGTCGGGTTTCCAGCGCCGAAGCCGACTCGATGTGGCTTTTTTATACGATTTTCTTCAAGTTTTCTTAGTTTCCAGTTTCTGAAACCCACCTAGAGTCAGCAGATCGGCGGCTGCGGCTCTGGAAGCTCTTCTGACTCGGGAGCGTGCGGCCGCAAAGCGTGTCGAGACGCAATTGCGGACCGGAATTTAGCCCAGATAAGCACAGTATATTGGCTGGAAAAGGCGGAAGTCAGATTAATCCGGAATTTCAACTTTTCGAACATACAATTGTGGTGAGCGCGAAGCGCTCACCAGATTTGGCTTTGATTCGCCATCGCGCAACCCCCTGATCTCAGTATCAGGGTCCAGAGTAAATGTAAGAAGACCGTTCTTTTTGCATTTAATATACTTTAGAAAGGTGAATAACTGTTCAAAAAATGGTCTGGAATGGTTTCCTGAGATTCGAGAAAAAGTGTCCAAACCACGTCGTTTTGGTCGAAAAAATGTTCATCTCCTTTTTTTTTCAGTTGGCGTTCACGATCTTGTTGGAACACTTATCGTTGAGCTAGAGAGCTCATTTTTGGCCAGGGAGCTGGTTTTGTTTGCACCTAGCTCCTGTCAAAATTTGAAGTTGGTTGCTCAATTTTTGCGGAACCTCAAAATTGAGGGTCAAGAAAGACAAAAACACGTAAACATGTTATTATAAACCATCCGACGTTTACTTATTCGTAAAAATGAACTAGTGAAATAAACACTGTTACTGATAGGCTTTTGCTCAGATTTTGACGGGGCAATGCTTCAATCAATACGGCGGGATCTCGGAAGTACTTTTTGGAACGCCGCACGGTGTGACTCAGAAGTGCCCCACAGAACGCCGTAGATAGTGTGCGGGACCCCAGCAGGAGTGCGAAAGACGCCGTAGAAAGTGTGCGGGACCCAAATGGGTGTGCGCATAACGCCGTAGAAAGTGTGCGAGACCCAAGTGGGAGTGCGCCGGACGCCGTCGAAAGTGTGCGGGACCCAAATGGGTGTGCGCAGAACGCCGTAGAAAATGTGCGGGACCCCAGCAGGAGTGCGAAAGACTCCGTATAAAGTGTGCGGGACCCAAATGGGTGTGCGCAGAACGCCGTAGAAAGTGTGTGGGACCCAAATGGGTGTGCGCAGAACGCCGTAGAAAGTGTGGGACCCAAATGAAAGTGTGCCAGAACGCCGTAGAAAGTGTGCGGGACCCAAGTGGGAGTGCGTCGGACCCCGTGGAAAGTGTGCGGGACCCAAATGAGAGTTCGCCGGACGCCGTAGAAAATGTGCGGGACCCACGTGGGAGTGCGCCGGACGCCGTATAAAGTGTGCGGGACCCAAATGTGTGTGCGCAGAACGCCGTAGAAAGTGTGCGAGACCCAAGTGGGAGTGCGCCGGACGCCGTCGAAAGTGTGCGGGACCCAAATGGGTGTGCGCAGAACGCCGTAGAAAATGTGCGGGACCCCAGCAGGAGTGCGAAAGACTCCGTATAAAGTGTGCGGGACCCAAATGGGTGTGCGCAGAACGCCGTCGAAAGTGTGCGGGACCCAAATGGGTGTGCGCAGAACGCCGTAGAAAGTGTGTGGGACCCCAGCAGGAGTGCGAAAGACTCCGTATAAAGTGTGCGGGACCCAAATGGGTGTGCGCAGAACGCCGTAGAAAGTGTGTGGGACCCAAATGGGTGTGCGCAGAACGCCGTAGAAAGTGTGTGGGACCCAAATGGGTGTGCGCAGAACGCCGTAGAAAGTGTGTGGGACCCAAATGGGTGTGCGCAGAACGCCGTAGAAAGTGTGCGGGACCCAAGTGGGAGTGCGTCGGACGCCGTAGAAAGTGTGCGGGACCCAAATGAGAGTTCGCCGGACGCCGTAGAAAATGTGCGGGACCCACGTGGGAGTGCGCCGGACGCCGTATAAAGTGTGCGGGACCCAAATGGGTGTGCGCAGAACGCCGTAGAAAGTGTGCGAGACCCAAGTGGGAGTGCGCCGGACGCCGTCGAAAGTGTGCGGGACCCAAATGGGTGTGCGCAGAACACCGTAGAAAATGTGCGGGACCCATGTGGGAGTGCGCCGGACGCCGTAGAAAGTGTGTGGGACCCAAATGGGTGTGCGCAGAACGCCGTAGAAAGTGTGTGGGACCCAAATGGGTGTGCGCAGAACACCGTAGAAAATGTGCGGGACCCACGTGGGAGTGCGCCGGACGCCATATAAAGTGTGCGGGACCTAAATGGGTGTGCGTAGAACGCCGTAGTAAGTGTGTGGGACCCAAATGAGAGTGTGCCGGACGCCGTATAAAGTGTGCGGGACCCAAATGAGAGTGCGCCGGACGCCGTCGAAAGTGTGCGGGACCCAAATGGGTGTGCGCAGAACGCCGTAGAAAATGTGCGGGACCCACGTGGGAGTGCGCCGGACGCCGTATAAAGTGTGCGGGACCCAAATGGGTGTGCGCAGAACGCCGTAGAAAGTGTGTGGGACCCAAATGGGTGTGCGCAGAACGCCGTAGAAAGTGTGCGGGACCCAAGTGGGAGTGCGTCGGACGCCGTAGAAAGTGTGCGGGACCCAAATGAGAGGTCGCCGGATGCCGTAGAAAGTGTGCGGGACCCACGTGGGAGTGCGCCGGACGCCGTATAAAGTGTGCGGGACCCAAATGGGTGTGCGCAGAACGCCGTAGTAAGTGTGTGGGACCCAAATGAGAGTGTGCCGGACGCCGTAGAAAGTGTACGGGACCCAAATGGGTGTGCGCAGTAAGCCGTGGAAAGTGTGTGAGACCCAAACGAAAGTACGTTGGACGCCGTAGAAACTGCGAGGTGACCAAGTGGAAGTGCGCCGGACGCCGTATAAAGTGTGCGGGACCCAAATGGGTGTGCGCAGAACGCCGTAGTAAGTGTGTGGGACCCAAATGAGAGTGTGCCGGACGCCGTAGAAAGTGTGCGGGACTCAAATGAGAGTGCGCCGGACGCCGTAGAAAATGCGCGGGACCCACGTGGGAGTGCGCCGGACGCCGTATAAAGTGTGCGGGACCCAAATGGATGTGCGCAGAACGCCGTAGTAAGTGTGTGGGACCCAAATGAGAGTGTGCCGAACGCCGTATAAAGTGTGCGGGACCCGAATGGGTGTGCGCAGAACGCCGTAGTAAGTGTATGGGACCCAAACGAAAGTACGTTCAACCCCGTAGGAACAGTGCGGTGACCAAGTGGAAGTGCACAAGACGCCGTAGAACTGTGTGGGACAAAAGTGGGAGTGCGCGGGACGCCGTAGAAAGTGTGCGGGACCCAAATACAAGCACGCCCATGCCGATCATTTTTTCCGCAGGGCTACCGTAACCATTCTTTAAGAAAACATAATAACGAACGAGGTCGAAATTGTGCAAACATGATTGTTGGCTATTACGATGTGCTCATATCCAGGCTGACACTTGGAAAATTTTCGAAGGAGGGTTACGGTAGCCCTGCGGAAAACATGATCGGCATGAGCGTGCTTGTGACCCTAATGGGTGTGCGCAGAACGCCGTAGAAAGTGTGCAGGACATCAGTGGGAGCGCGCAGGACGGCATAGAAGGGGGGGGGGGCAGGGCACCAGTGGGTTTTCTTTGAATTAACACCACCAGGCATAAACCATGTTAGAAAGGAAACCTTTAGGAAAAAAAATGAAATTCCTGAAAGTTTAGGTTCCTGGCAAAAGTAAAGATTTGGCATGGCCATTTTTTCGAAAAATTAGAAATATAATCACCTAAAAGGGGAAGGTAAAGAAAAATGAAAAAAGTTTTGAAATACTCCTGAGAACGATTTGGCGTAGAATAATTTGATTTTTGGGAAATGTAGTGAAATAGTTGAAAGTATGATTTGGCAGTCGAGTTTGAACCAACTATTGATAAGAGTTGTGCAAAATGAGAGATCGCATTGTATGAGCTTATCCGTAGAACATATCGAAGCAAAATCACGCGTGATAAGGCAAGCAGTAAAAGCACCTTCGGGAGCTGGAATGCCGCGGTCTTCACGTATTAAGTGAAGTAAAATCAACTGTTTGTTCCATATCGCGCGTGATTTTGCTTTGATATGTTCTACGGATAAGCTCATACAATGCAATCTCTCATTTCGCACAACTCTTATCAATAGTTGGTTCAAACTCGACTGCCAAATCATACTTTCAGCTATTTCACTACATTTCCCAAAAATCAAATTATTCTACGCCAAATCGTTCTCAGGAGTATTTCAAAACTTTTTTCATTTTTCTTTACCTTCCCCTTTTAGGTGATTATATTTCTAATTTTTCGAAAAAATGGCCATGCCAAATCTTTACTTTTGCCAGGAACCTAAACTTTCAGGAATATAGTTTTAAAATGAAGCTCACTGGGAAATTTAGGGTCACGGTAGCCATCTAACGATCCTGTATCCAAATATAGCTAAGAATCAAGACTTGCGCTACATGGTTTTTTTTTCGGCGTTTTTTGTACATATTTAGCACGTTCGTACAGTCGGCACGGATCGTACCGACACTTTGCGTTCCTACTCGGTGATGACATGTCTTGGGATAAGGTACGCTTCAGCGAGGCCGAGCTGCTATAATATCGACCTCCATTCAACGTTGTGAATATGTCATACATAGTCCCACACACCCATTGCGACGCCAACAGTCCGACATCGCACGCGAATAGCGGTCCTGTTATGTAATGTGTTGTCTCTCAGATCGAACAAAACTATGAACTGATTTTTTAAGACTTACCACTTTAGTTGCATTCGTGCCAGGAGGCAGCTTGTTCATTCTTCTTCGAGCTGCCGGAGGAGCTGAAACATTTTGCGATTTGATTGGTTCCGCTGCTTCAGTCGACCGATAGCACGTAAAAGCAAGAAATTACAGAAAGCTAGCTTTACTAAAAACCCATAGTATTTAGCTCTCCGAATCTCCGTCAGTGTCTGGTTGGCCAAAGCGTGATCCTGGAACCTCGAAAGGAAGATTCAGATTGGTGACGCTGTCATTGGTCCGGTCAACGCGATCAAATGTTCCACGTCGCCCCTTCGAATAGGCCACGTGCTGCTCAAGATCCTTTTAACTCGACAAGGTATCCGATTAAAAAGCCTATCGTGGTGAAAGCGGACCGCCCCAGTATCTGAGTTAGAAGACGTCAAGTTACGGGCGGGTGAGTTTGCGGCCATGCTCTACCGCTTCCAACAATAAAAACCATATGTTCGATTTTTAATGTTCCATCGTCATCTTGATTTTTTAGCAAACGGCCTCATATACTGATCTCCATCTGACCGCTTCCACTTCGATTCTAGGTTCAAGGCAGGTCACAGAAAAACGAAGGAGGGCAACCCATCGCGGAGAGCAAAATACCCGGAAGCTTGCTGTGAATCCACTGGCGACGGGTGGCAGGAGAGCTTGTGGACGTACACTGGGTTTATGGTAAACGAGAGTTTGTCTCCTGCGAAGTGATCATTTGCACAGCTTGCACAGCGAGGGACCCTCACATTCTGGTTCAGCTGGTTGCAAAGCTTGAGTTTTTGAGGAGCTTACCTTTTCCTGTTACTTCCTGCATCCCGGACTCCTCTGGAGCAGTTCTGAAAAAAAAAACATCGCGTAGAAGACTCGGATTCGGAGAGAACTCACAACCGCTGCGACTTTGAGTACAATGAATTCTGTCGAGTGAGCATGCTCTGAAATTAGCCCTGGCGTGAAGGAGTGGAAGGGAGGAGAAATGCCAAACCGGGAAAGTAGCCACTATATGTAGCCATCCGTTGATTCGTGCTAGTGTGTCTGGCGTTATGTTGATTCTGGGCGGTTCGATTCAGTTGAATCATAAAACAAGTAGACGGTGCAGCCTGTGGTGCTATAGCAGTCGGGGAGGGGTGGAGCACCCAAAATTCAATGCAAGATGAAATGCTATCACTCGAAGTATTTTCTTAACCTTTCCCAGAGAAAAGTCATTTAGAGCAGCCAAGTAGACTCTGGTTCATTTCAAGTGAACTCGTGTTTTTGATTATCTCAGCGCGGAGCGGTGGCTTTTTTGTCGGAACCTCCTTATCACTGGGTATATTTCACCAAGGCCCACTGCTGGGGATAATCGAAATCCACAGGTCACTAGGGGTTTTCCTGAGTCTAGCTTTCAAAATAACGATGTGGAAATGTCATATTTCCGAGAAAATAGAAGTTAAAACAATGTCGTGAAGTTTCATTAGAAGTTGATTTAGGGTAGGATAGGCTGAAGTTATGAAAAAATTTGAAATTTAGCAAAATAGTAAAAAACGCTTTGGCTGTGAAGCATAGACCAACAACCGATAAGTAGTGACGGAATAGGGATTGAATTCTACTAGCTTCAACGTTATACTCATCAAAGGAAAGTAGAGTAAACTCTAGAGACATTAAAACCTTTTTTGAAGCTCTAATACGGCAGTCAGCCAAGGTCAAGCTAGGTGAAAGCGAAGCTCCAATCCATGTAGTGCTTGACTCTGCGCTGATATGTTTGTTGGAGAAGCTTGTAAAACCCGACCCCTCCTCTGTCGCTACTTATCGACAGTTGGTCTACGCTTGACCGCCAAATTGTAATTTTTGTCAGTTCATTACAATTGCCAGGAGTTCCATTGCTTCACATTATTCTGCGTTAAATCATTTTCTAACATATTTGAAGATATTTTTTGAATGTAGGTATGGAGCTTTGAGAAGGATGGTCCATCTTTGTCACGGCTCTATGATTTTTGAAGCTTTTACTCCGATTTTATTATATCTTCACCACCGGTGGTGCTGTTTCCTACCTCCTAGTCCAGGCAGATCCTTAAGGCACAGTCCAACTTCAGAACCTTTTTTCTGTTTTTTCCGCCTACCTTGAAAACGGTCCTACGCTGCATCCAATGTCTCTAGAATCGTACAAAACCCCCTAGGAACGGAGTTATGGCCCCTCAAAATTTGAGCTGCGTCGAGTTGTCCGAGGCTTGTAACTTCCGTGATTTGCAACCGATGTGAACGGGCGGACCTAAACGGATAGAGAGGCTAAGAATGAAGGGAAGAACGGGGATATTTATAGAAAATCATTGCTCATCGCGCTACTGTTCAGCTCGAAAGATCGAAAAAGGGGCGTGCCAAAGTGGCTTCTCGAGGTGGGCGTCCGAGGGTGGCTTCCTCCTATATCTCGCTTATTCGGAGGAATTGAGAGGTCGCACTTGGCAGGTGTTATATATGGCGGGTTTACTTCACAATTATGTGCAAATCTCAAAATTCGCCCCTGAACTTGGACTGTGCCTTTAAAGGCAGCATACACGCTCGTTAACGTGATTGAGATAACTACGGAATTAGAATGGTATTTCACAGAACACAACGCCCCCACATTTTGAAGTGTCAAGAACGACTCACAATGACGCTACACGAGTGATAAGTTGGCCCGCCCCTGTATCTGCCCGCTTCCTGTACTTGCATCCTCTTCCTAAACAGGGGTGCTGGGCCATTCCCACCGTCGGCGACGTTTGTGGTTGGTGGATCAGGTACAATAGGTAAACCACTCACAACGACGACCGTGGAAATGGCCCACCACCCCTGTTTTGGAGGAGGACGCAAATACAGGGGGCGGGCAGATACAGGGGCGGGGCCAATTTCTCACACGTGTAGCGTCATTGTGGGTCGTTTTTGACGCTTCAGAAAGCGTAGGCGTTGTGTTCTGAGCCATGCCAATCCATTTCCGTAGTTTTCTCAATTACGCTTACGAGCGTGTATACTGCCTTTAACTGCTGACCCCTAGAGAAGGACGGTATGTGAATGAAGACACACCTCTCCAATTCTTTCATGCCCGGCCCTTTATCATTTGGTTATCGTCAATCATGTTCACGATGTATCCTTCCCGAAGCTTCATACCTGTGGTTTGTATCTTATCTCCAAGAAGCCGCATTGTTGAATTCATCTCGCTATCTTAGGAGCGGAGCGGTTGTTTCTCTATTTCTACCATTGTGTTCTCTTTGAAACATTGACATTCATGATAAAGCAATCATAGCAGCGTCGCGGTTAAACCTCATTCAGTGATCGACGATACAGTTCATTTTTTTCACTTTTCTTGCCTTCTAAATCCTCGTAGATGTGACATTGCTGAATCATTACTTCTGCCAGGAAGCCAATCTTTTGAAAATTTCATATTTTTCCTAAAGGTTCCCTGTCTGACTTCAGCCTAACGAATTCCACTTTTTAGAGGCGATCTGACAGGTTTTCAATCCGGTGAGTTATTAACTTGGTATTGATCAGTATGTGCATATTATATTGGGTTGATTATGGAACTTTTTTCAAAATATTTTAAGTCAACAAGAACAAAATCAATATTTAATCAAAACTTGTTCAAATGATCATTCGTGAGCATAGTCACCATCCACTTCAAGAACTGCTTCCCATTTGCTTGGCAGTCGGTCGACTCCACGTGCGAAGAAGTCACGATTCTTGGGGGCAATCCACGCTTCGACATCAGCCACCAAGTCATCCAAGTCGTCGTAGACTTTGTTTTTTTTTCAAAGAGCGACTGACATGATAATCCGTTGGTGCTTCTGTCGGTGAGTACGGCGGACGTGGGAGCAGATCTCATCCCTTATTGGCGATGGATTCGATTACACGGCGCTAAACATGTTATCGTGATGGAACACGATGTGGCTTTTTTGCGCGGTGTTTTCGCCCCGATTGCAGCGTTGAGACGATCGAGCTGAGTCAGATAGACGTCGCTGTTACAGTTGGATGGCAGTTTGCCATTTCTGTCATGAATTCTCCATTGTTGCCTTTCATCTGCGTCGCTAAACCAATAACAAAAAAATGATTTCCAAATGAATGATTCCGCTTCTGTCCCACCACACACACACCACATAGCCTTCCTACAAAGCACGTCTTTTGATATTCTTCTGGGGGGAGCATCTGGCTAAACGCAGATTTTCTTTTTTTTTACGTTTTTGAAGAGAATCCATGACTCATCCCCAGAGACAACATTCTTTAAAAATGGTGTTTGTTCGTTTCGCTGCAGTAGATCGGTGAAAATTCGAAAGCGTTTGGCTTTGTTGTTGTCGGAGAGCTCGTAGGGCACCCATTCAGCCAATTTCCATACCTTTTCAAGCGTCTTCAGGCGTCGAACGATCGTTGATTGACTGATATTGATTGATCGTTGATTCAGCCAGCATTCGCGTTGTCAGCAGCAGGGCCCGTAGCAATCCCACCGAAAGGTGGGAGCTCATAGCTGCCTGCCCGGCGTGAGGTGGTGGCTCACATCGCAAGCGGAATAGGTGGTGGCCGCCCTATCCTAATGCACGTGCGCGTGCTGAGGTGGTGACTTCGCTCGCAGCCGAATGTCACCCACCTATGGTTTCCGTTTTCGATTTAGTCTGACGCATGAACCAGGCGGCTGGCCGTGCGGTGTTGGCGGCCTCACTGGAGAATGGGGTTTCGATTCGCGCGGGGTGATCTACCGTCGCAGCCCCGTCCATTCATCAGACTAAAATTATTTTGCGAACTCTATGTACGCAGCCATGGACCTGAGGTCGGAAAGGGAGCCACGAGCTGCGAGTGGAAGGTGGAAATAGCGCGCATTTCGCAGAGTCGCGAAGGGAGGGAGCCAAGTCATGGGTCGTGCATGACCGAGGTAGTGGCGGCGCGGGGAAGAAAACACTATCCTTTGACCTTTTCTGGCGACGTTTGACCATCTGCGTTAACGTTTAAGTGAAATTCTAAGTTTTGCACTGATCATGCGAAAATTCCCCCCAATGGCTGTGATTAGGGCATTGGAATGATAACCTCCCCTAACATGTGATAAATCTTGGAGGAAAAATCATTATGAAGCCTAAAACAACGGAAAACACTTCAATGAGTGGCGATCATTGCCACAATGCTGTTGACCGTCTTCCAAGAAGGCAAAATCAATCGCTCTTCATCAGCTGTTGATTTTTTGCGGACGCTGATTTCCATCTGGTTTCTCATCATTTTTGCTGTTTCTGAGCCTTCAAATTGGCTCTTTTTCCACAAAAAGCTGTACGTGAACTGTCTATACTGAGGGATACATTCCTTAGGTTTCCTTCGCGGATTCACAAAAACAATTCGAAGTTGAAGTCGACAAAGCATTTTTTTCCAGAGGGCTGACTAATTTTTCGGATGGTTTCAGGGTTCACTAATTTTTTTGTATGGTTTCATTGTTCACTAATTTTGCGCCGCCGTTAAGAGATTTTTAGAAAAATTCTTCGCGATGAAAAGTTCGAGATTGTTTTTCAGTTACCCATATCTCTAAAGCCCCTTTCACAGTCTGCCGGACGACGCCGTCCGACACGTTGAAAGTGAGTCGCAGTGCGAGGGAAACTGCGCTGAACAACCGTCAGTTCCGACTCTCCAAAACAAAATGTAAGGCCAAAGCAACACGTTCTAACCCGTCATAACTTGATCCGACGTCGTGTCGATGATTTCACCGCACTGAGACGTCGGTCGGCCGACACCGCAGTGCGGGGTGCACTGACGCAGCAATCCTATCTTATGACATGCCGGACGGCTTCGTCCGGCAGACTGTGAAAGACACTTAACTGGCTCTGTACATTCCGAACGAAATGGTACTGTTCTTCAACACGTTTTTCAGCACATAAGCTGTCGGAAATGCATATTGGATAACCACACCCCCCCAAAAAAAAAAACCTCACCTGCATACCACCATACCGTGAGACACATTGCGTACAGTGTTTATGAAAAAGTCGAAGAAAAAAATTGAACAGCAAGGAAAGGAGGAAACGGCAGCAGCAGTCAAGCATAGTAGCAGATTTAAAGGTGAGGATCAATTTTCTTCGAAGAAGAAAAGCTTAAGGGGTTAATGATTATGAGCTCCTATCAGGCAAAAAATCTGGACGATAATTTCTCGATTGAAAAATTCAGAAGTCTGAGAGATACCTATAAAAATTCAAGATTTGTTTTAACTTTTCCGCCCTGGAAACAATCAAGAACACGCCTACACCACGGTTTTTCAAAAGCCAGCTGAGTTATCATCGAAATTGTTGGGTGTAGGTGAAATTCTCGTGATAACTTGTGAACGGTTTCCCAGCCTCTAAAAAGGGCATTGCACATGAAATATTCAAAAACATTAAGATTTCCTTCTATTCTTAACTCATTTTAGTTCGATGTTTGTTAAGCGAATAGCAGCGTGATCATGTACAAACATGGTTCCCGGAAGAAAAATCATAAGTTTTGTAAGAATAAGTATAATTCTGGAACTGGAACATCGCCTGCTTAGTTTAGAAGAGGGTAAGTAGAGCACTGGGGGAAAAGGTATAATTCTCAACGTCAAGTAATCTGCGGACTTTTCGAAAAAAAAAAACAGAAAACATAAACTTCTTTGCAAATTCGAAAAGTTGTAGTTGTGTGACTGGTTTTTGCAAATAGAATTATCCTGTAGAAGGGTGCGTCTTTCACAACTGATCGATTTCTCGTCGATAACCACTACATTTCACCTTTCCCCGATAAGTTCACGTGTTTCGCTGACAAGAAAACTTTCTCAGCTTTTCATTTTGTTCGTGATTCTGCTAACTATTTTTGCTTTACTCTCTCTCTCTCTGTGTATGAGTGTACGTGTGTATATATGTAGCGTATGCGTTAGTATACATGTGTGTATAAGTGTTTATATGTGTATGTATGTATGAGCATGTGTGTATGTATGTGCACGTATGTATATAGCCTAGATCCCTCATTTTGAGGCGGTCGAGATAAGTCTTATATATAGGGCTTCTCATGTCAAAATCTCCTTATCACTAATGTATTCTGCCATGACCGACCGCTCCGCTGCTTACTCCGCTCGGACTCATCCGAGCAAGCTAGGCTATATGTATGTTTGTAGATGTGAGTATGTGTGTGTATGTCGGTTTGTCTATTTTCTGGCTGGCTACAGCCGATCGGACAACTATGAAGGGGGCCTTGGGCGTGGTGTGCACTTCCACCGGCGAGCGGCTTGGCGAAAAGTGAAGCAGTGGGGCGCGCCTCTCAAGCATCCACGCCGCCCGCTTTGTAAGCGGACAGCGTCAAAACAAGGCGGTAGCGTAAGACTGCTGTCTTGTGTTTACTGAAGTCGGGACATTGATCCTAGACACGACTTTCACAAATCCTGGGCTTCTCAAGTATTCGCGGTGTTCGTGAAAAATTAGGAAACCGCGGAGCTGTAGACGACGAGTATAACCGTCCGCTTACATTAACGCTTTGTCGGCGTCAAATCTTAAACTCAAAATCCACATATTACATAGAAATTCGTGCGATCCGCAATTTCACGCCCTGAAATTCGGTTTGAACTTACATAGGAAACCTGATTCTTTCTGGTATACAGCGCAGTGAAAAAGTATAGGTCCACTATAAACTTCGCATTTTCGCTAAATTACGATTCGCGCTTCACGAAAATACAAAATTCAGTTACGCACAGTTACGTGTCCACGGTGAATATCGTCTCCCTAACTTCGTCGAAAATTAAAACAATCGGTAGCTCACAGCAACATTAGAGTTAAAAACGTACAGAAACGGGTCCAGAAGAGCACTATGAGGCCATAATTCTTGCGTTTTCCTCGAAAAAATGCAAAAAAGCGTTTTTGGCGCCCTTTTGTCTTAACTCTGTTCATGATGGCCAATTTGAGAATCCGAAGAAATATTTGGAATCAGGATCGAGAGTACTCTCTTTTAGCATTTGCACTATTTTGCATACTTTGTACAAAGCATTTAGGCGTAACAGGACACATTCGCAACAACATGGACACATTCGCTAATAAATGCCTTAATTGCGAAATTGCGATTCGGGTTGATTGTTTCTTGTCTAATTTTGCATACATATCTTGTTGAAGAGGGGCCATGTGTTATTACAGAAAAAAGAGCACCCGATGCTTGGGTGCTCTTACCTTGACCTCCACGACACCTGAACGTCTTTTGAAGCCCTAATGAATTTCGAAGGCAGCCTGGCCACGTCTTTCAAAGCCCTACTGAATTTCCACGGCACCCTGGCCACGTCTTTGAATACTCTACTGGATTTCCACGACACAAAAGAATCCGAGGAAAGCCTACACGTTGCTGCCACAGTATAGCGGGAAGATGAAGAGATGTTCTCTTGTCTTGAACATTACCAATGGAGTTGCAGTTGGTGATGCGACGCTTCCAATGTGGAAGGATTACTTCAGTTCACTACTGAATCGTCCAGCGCCGTCAGTACCAGAGCTCCCGCATGTTCAGAGAGCACATTACGATGTCAGTGAGGAACCGCCGACTGAGTCTGAAGTTTTGGATTGTATCCGGAAAATGAAGAGTGGAAAGGCAGGTGGAGATGACAACATCACTGCTGAAATGCTGAAAGCTCTCCCTCCGTCTGAGATTCGTGAAATGACCAACACTATCCATGCCATGTGGATGAGCGAAAGGATACCCGATTCGTGGAGACATGCGATCATCGTACCTCTTCACAAGAAGCTATCCGTCACGGATCCTAAGAAGTACAGAGGAACCTCTCTACTTCGCGTCATGTACAAGGTTTTAGAACGTATCATTCTCGGGCGACTTCTCAAACATCGTGAAGGAACGACCAGAGATGAGCAAGCCGGTTTTCGACCTGGAAGATCGACCATCGACCAAGTGTTCGTCGTGAGAAGAGTAATTGAATCGTGGCAGCGGTATTCGTGGCCATTACAGCTTGCTTTTTTGGACTTTGAAGCCGCGTTCGACTCTCCTCATCGTGATCGATTGCTCAATGATCTGCGAGCAGATGGAGTCCCGGAAAAGTACGTTCGGTTAATCGAGGACACGAACAAAGGAACAACAGCAGCAATTCGTACACCTGTCGGATTTACGTCAGCTTTCGAGGTGAAAACAGGAGTAAGGCAAGGAGCCGTAGCAGGACCTTTTCTTTTCAACTTCGCCGTTGATAACATCATGCGTAGAGTTGCTGAACAGTTTCCTGCGGACGTGATCCTAACACCATTAGGCCGCTTCCTTGTCGATCTGGAGTACGCCGACGACATCGGATTATTCGCTGAAAACAACACAAAACTGCAAAGGATTGTGAATCTCGTTTCGAAGTATGCCGCAGCCTATGGACTTCGTCTTCGTCCCGACAAACGCAACCGAATGTGAGCCTCTCAGAGGCCTTCAACGGGAATTGGTTTGGACGGACAACGTATCGAACTGGTGGACGATTTCTGTTATTCGAACTGTTTGCTGAAGAACGATGGTAGTTATGCAGCGGATATTCAACAACGATGTGCGGAAGCTACGTCTGCATTCAATTCTCTAACCAAGTGTTTGTGGTCAACCCCCATCGCGAAGGAAGTCAGGTTGCGCGTCTACCTATCCGCTATTCGCCCTATCATGATGTACGGATCGGAGACGTGGGCAGCACCGAAGACGCAGATGGAAAGGTTGGATTGCACGGAGAGGAAGCTTTTTAGGCATTTGCTTGAATACTTCTGGCCGCGTGTATGCCATAACGAAGACCTTTACAAGAAAATCGACGCAGTACATCAACGCTTGACACGAGGGAGGTGCCTGCATCTCCCAACGCCATCTCAAGCAGCAATGGAAAGTCGACTTCGACTGCTCGGACATATACTAAGAAGAACGCCTGATCGTCTCGTACAACACGCTTCAAGAATGCTTCCAAATCCTGTCTGGAAACGGCCACCTGGGCGTAGGCGATAGTTCTGGACGGAAGTGGTTAAAGAGGATTTGAAGTCACTCGGCATCCAAAGACAGTTCAGGCGCGATGTTTCGTTTCGCAGGAAATGGAATAGTGACAGCTGGATGGAATGTGTTCAAATTGTGGCTGAAGACCGTGAAAAATGGACACGGCTGACTACTAGGACGGCACACCTCGGTGAAGATGCGGAATGACCGCGTCAGGCGAAAGCCAACCGATTAGGTCAAGTAATTCATCGTTCTACATAATTCACACATTTTGACCGCGTCAGCCACAGATGGCCACACCGGGTGTTTTTTGCAACCTATATCGTCCATGTTTTTCATACGTATCGACCGGGTTGGCCACTATATTTCGGACCGAATTGTATTATTCGAAATTTATTCGAATTATTTTTCGAATTTCGAATCATTCAAAATTCGAAATTTTGGTTCTCGAATAATATTCGAAATACGAATATTTCGAAAACTGCTACGAATACTTCTTAAAAAACGGGTTCGATTAATATTCGAAATTCGAGTAATTGAAAAACAGACTTTCGAATAGTATTCGAAATTGGAATATTTTAAGAACAGACTTTCGAATATTATTTGAAATTCGAATACTTTGAAGAGCATATTCAAATTTTTCGAGTTTGATTATTTGAAATGCATAATCACCTATTCATTAGAAGTTTGTTTTTTTCTGATCGACCATTGAAAACACACTTTATCAAAGCACCATCTTGACCTATTCACCCAACTCCTGATTTAGGTAGAACGAACGCTTGGATCGCGTGAAAATTATTTGGTCACCGTATTACGTGCTTCATCGGGGGGGGGGGGGATAGGCGGGCTTGAACGGCCAGACAATTTAAACTGTTTTTCTCTCTTTTTCGCATTTATTATGTAGCTGCCAGCCAGATATAGATAGCACCAGGGGTTTAGCTTCCGAAACCCTCCCTTTTCAAAGCAACAGCTACTTGGAATACGTAGGGGAGCGATTGAGCTCACTAATCTACAATGACTACTCTAAAAGTACTGGCTTCGAGTGGTTATAATTGGTTGAGTTTTGCGAATCGACGTCCATTTCTGTACTTTCTGAGCTTAGAGAGATTCGGTTTTGACAGTTGAGTGAATTTGGCCAAAACATCGATATTCTGATGCAGTAATGCTAGTGAAACATTTTAAGCCTAATAGAATACAAGTCGAGGGATAATTTTTTTGAATCAAAAACCAGAAAATGAGCTTCAAAAAAAGAAGGCATAAGGTGATTGAATAAGAAAGAATGAGAAATGTACAGCGGTTTTTCCCAGTTCAGCCCGCCTTTGGGAAAACTCGCCTTGACAGTGCCGAGAAAGTACCGCTACTCTCGACTGTGCCGCGATAATACCACGGCGGATCCGCGATCATCACTGCGCCGAGACGATTCAGTTCCAGTGTCTCAAGCCTCAACAACTTCGCGACTGACCCAGTAAATGACAGCTCAAAACTAATTTTTAGAATCGAAGCGATCATTTTTGAATTCGAGAAAATTCATCCGAAAAATAGAAAAATATTTTCAAAAATTCGAAAAAAAAATGTTTCGAAAATTCGAAAACTTTGATTCTCGATTATATTCGAAAGTTTGAAATTCAAAAAATCTGTTTTTCGAATATACTCCAAAATTTTCACAGTTTTGCCCAAGTATATTGGCCACGGAAGTTTACGACGATTTTTTTTCAACCAACTCTCAACTTTCAACAGGGGCCTTAGGAGAAGATAGCCCTTTACAAAGAAATCACAGCAGGTGTCGCATGTGTACCTCCCCCCGGCGAAGATCCGTCCCAGAACATTACCGCGACTCAGAACTTTTTAGATTACTTGATTCCCAGCAATCACTAGCAGAATCAACTTTAATTCGACTAATTAGCTTGAAACTAGTTCACTTCAACTATGTATCGACTTATGCAGGAGACTATCAACTATGAATTGACTACATGACAACGGTAGCCCCACTTTGCGCTGAGTGATTCCAAATTGACACCTTTGCAGAAACGTACACAGTAGTAGTAGTGTAGCATATCTTGGCGAGTAAAAACCTATTGTGGACAAGTTATGACGGGTTAAAACACGTTGTTTTCTCTTCACATGTTTGCACTGGAAAATCGAAATTGACGGTTGTACGTTTCTACGAGGGTGTCCAGATGGGAACAGCCCTTTGCGCTCATGCACTACGGAAACAACTCGAACTCCACCTTGCCGGTCGATTAGGGATGCTATAACGGTAGAATTAAGCTTCGATTCACTTTGAATACGATTCAAACGCCGGCGAGCGCCGATTTCGAAAAAATCTCTACTCGAATAATTTTCACTTTCTCCTATCGCTCGCTATTTTCTGCGTGCTCTTCTTTTCATTTTTTTTCTCTTTTGCTTTTTCTTCCTACTCTCGTGCTTCAGCTTGAGAGCGGTAATTTTTCCTATTCAACATTTTGTTAAACTCTCAGCCAAACCTGGCGGTTTTCAAGCCGAAAGTTAATAAAATTGCAGAGTACAGGCTGTGCGCATTCGCTACTATGTTTTCTAGCTAAACCCCTGTGCCATCAAAGTTGAATCGGCATTTTGACCCACTCGACTGAATTAACTTTTTCATCAATTATCGTAAGCTTCTCTATCACTAAGCTGATCAATACATGACAAAATAAATTGCGTTGGGTAGGGATTTATGAAGCGAATATTGAATTACATCAGGGTTAGCAGTTTCATTTTTTTTACAAAAAGAAGTGACCCCGTTCTATCAAGAACTCGGCCAACGCTATTTTCTCTTGAAAGGTTTGAGTGTCCTGACAACTTTGGCAATTTTGATGGATGGATTGAAAGGGATTAGATGCACTCAATGATCTCAGTCTCAAAATTTCAAAAACAATTTCGATATATGTAATTCCAGCATATTTTTAAGGACTGCTAGGTTTCCCTCTAGAAGAGAAAGAGAGAGCAGCAGATAGAATTTTTTTATTTATTTATTACTATTTTTATTTTTATTTAGAAATTAGTATGTGCTTTCGATCACACTTTGTCAGAAGGCCAAAAGCGGGCTTCGAAAATCGAGAAAGTAGGGAGACGTTCTGTGAGACTCAATACCATAGGGTTTTTTCATTTTCCCGTCATTGTTGGCCACTATGACTCACCATCGTTAGTCTCCAGTATACTTTTACATTTTAAGTTTTTTTTCGAGTATTCGACTTCTCGAATAATCCGGAAATCGGCACTTTTCGATTATCGGTTTTTCGAATTATTCGGAAATCGACACTTTTCAAATATCCGGTTCTCTGAATAATTCGGGAATTTCTCCTTTTCAAATATTCCATTTTCCGAGTAATTCGGAATTCGGACTTTTTCGAATATTGTTCTGGTATTCCATCAGAACCTCTGGGCGCTATCTTTGTTCTAGGATACCAGTGACAAGTATCACTTTTATTTCGCCGCTTATATGCCTTTTAAACACTTGATAGATACCGGGCGTGCCATCGCCGACATAGTAAGAGGCCACTCCCATAATGTTCAGCACTCTACCACAGCGCTCCACAGTGAGCAACAATAAAGCTTTTGGCGAGCTGTAATACTCGCAGCAATATTCGGGAGTCAGACTACTCCCTATAAAGCCACCACAAATATTCGGTTTTCCGAATAATTCATTTCCAATTTAAATTGACCTTTTCCGAATAGTCAATTTTTCAAATAAATGGTCGACTTTTTCAATAGACTGTTGAATGAGTACTCCGATTTTTTTCATTCGACTTTTCGAGTCAATCAAAAAATCAGCCTTTGGCCTATCTTCTACGTAAAAAAGGTCGAATGATTATAGCTAGAATTTCCTTTCTTTCTTTCAGGATTAAATGAAACTGCTCAAGAGAGCAGCAGACAAAGTATTCACGAGAGACATATGAGACAAATGATGCAAACAATTGCTTCGCATCGTTTCATAATTAATCGTTCCACTCTACCTTTATTTCGAAAGAGATCTAACTATAAGATTTGCGTCAGACGAAACTACGCACCTACTGACGCACAGAAACCTCTGAATCTCATCGGTCAACGCTAACAATGTGATGGGATTCCAGCTTATTGAAAAAAATCAGAAGTCAAACTCGAGGGTAATGCGTTTTTAAGAATTCTCAATCAACAGATTTTTATGGATTTATCGATGTTACTGATTTTTCGCGAAAATACACGCACCAGCTCTGGCAAACTCAAATGTCGACAGCAGGTTTCTGAGGTGTCATCACAGAGCACTTCAGCTGAGGACACGAAAAACGGCATGACTTAACTGGAGCCTCGAAAGGTTCAGCTGTCGACCTGCTACCGCGGGATTTATGGATTTTGCTGTAGAGATCCTATCGCCGGACTTTTAATGAGTGTGGCCATCTTTAAAATTCGGAGCAGTTAAACGAGCTGGACCATCGCAGGATTCAGAAACTATTGCTGTATTATTACTTTACCTAGCTATAATTGTAGCCGTCCCCATACTCAACTGCCCTTAAAGGCAGGATCCACGCTCGTAAACGTGGTTGAGATAACTATGGATATGGAATGGTATGACACAGAACACAATGCCTGCGCTTTTTGAAGCGTCAAAAACGACCCACGTTGAAGCTAAACTAGTAAGAAGTTGGTCCCGCCCCTGTATTTTCCCGCCCCCCGTATTTGCGTCCTCCTCCAAAAGAGGGGTTCTGGGCAATTCCCACCATCAGCGACGTTTGTGGGTGGTAAAATAAGTACAATAAGTAAACCACATACATCGACGTCGGAATGGCCAAGCACACCTGTTTTGGAGGAGAACAACATTTACAGAGGCGGGCAGATACAGGGGCGGGGCCAACTTCTTACTCGTGTAGCGGCATTGTGGGTCGTTTTTGACGCTTCAAAATGCGTAGGCGTTGTGTTCTGAGCCATACCATTCTATTTCCGTAGTTATCTCAACCACGTTTACGAGCGTGTATGCTGCCTTTAACCATGGGCATTTCGGTTTTTTTCTGCCGCAATTATTATCGAGGTGTAACTTTTACCGACTCAATATATGAGCTATTTCGCAGCTTCCAGTGCCCAGCAGAAGGAAAAAAAAATTAATTGATTATCTTTCGAACCAATTCGACTTTAACGGGTTTTTTGAAACTCTAAGCAAGAAATATGCAGCAACGATTTAAAAACCAAGACATTTAGGCAAAACATTTATACATAGAACTTTTGACTATGTGAGGGCAGGATTATGGTACTAAAACGGGTTAATAAAATGTCTCCAATGGGCGAAAATCGCAGTTTCCGGGACTTTTTCGAAACGGGAACTCCTGGCATAGCTTCATTATCTGAGAATTTTCCCTCACCAAACCTCAAATTTGCGGGTGTAGGTGTTATTCACAGTGTCTTCTCTGGTCAAAACTATTTTCCTGATTGTGGTAAATTCTTTTCAGAAACCCTTAAAAACCTCTGCCAATTCGAGACTTGATGCCTCAGCAAAAGAAACTTGATGCTCATGTACAAGTCGGCATGAAGTCTTGATTTGCCGCGTTAAATTCATTGTATGGGTGAATTTGCCGCTAGGATAGGTGAGATTGAGGAGAATATCCGGTGAAAATGGTGCGAACTGGCAGCGAGAGAGGGTCCAATTTACCCCGAATATGAGGTGAAATTACCTCGAAAAATGGGTGAGTTTACCTCGAAAATTTCACGAATTTGAAGGTCCACAGCGCAGGAAGCCCCGCCTTGTCCGAAACATGAGCGTAATCTTCACCGAGGTCTGCGGTGAGGAGCCACCCTCTGTGGACCGCGGCGTAATTCCCCCCCCCCCCCGCCGTGAGGATACCCACTGTATCCTCCCAGCAGCCAAAATTGTGCTGGCCTCCGGAGAGTGACCTGAAGTCACCTTCCAGGGCCGACATGAGAATGCCGAATGAGGACTCCAGTGAGATGAGGCGGCTTTTATACCGGCTGTGCTCACGGTAAACACATTGACGTGATCAATTGTGGTGAGCGCGAAGCGCTCACCAGGATTTGGCTTTGATCTCTTCCCGCGCGGATGCCCTACAATGAGATCACCTATTCATACCGTCAACAGAGGTATGAGCTGTACACTATTCGACGCGCTGCAAGAAATTACATATGTGTGCAACTTTTCATCCCAACTGGTCCCCGCTTTCTGAAGTTATGACCTCTCAAAGTACGCAAAAACGTTCTCCACCACCGCCTCCGCCTCCGCCTCCGCCTCCGCCACCGCCTCCGCCTCCGCCTCCGCCTCCACCTCCGTCCGTCGAAAACCATTTTTTTGGAAGGCGTGGACCAAATCGCTCGAAAATTTGTGACTAGATGTAATAGACCACGGGAATGACGAAAATAATTGTCAGAACTCACCATAATGACTTCTGGGCCCCTAACGGGCGTTTGAAACTCGGAAACCGGCCTCTCAAGATTAGTTTATAAAAATGACGGGTTTTTCGTTATCAGTCATTGTTTTCTTAGAGACTCCATATAAATACCTTGCTCTCTAGGGTGGTGTACTCTAAACGTCCGGCTTGGAACAGGACGCTATGCGGAAGGGTTGTTTTTGAGCGTGGCGCGTGTTTGTACCATGCGCACCAAAGATAAGAAGTAGTCGCAGGGTGTGCTGAAGTGTCGGTTGACTATGCGAGACCGCAGTAGGGTATGCAGGACGTCGTGGAACTACAGCAACCCCTCAGTAGGGGTGTGCAGGACGCCGTAGAATGTGTGCAGGACCTCAGTAGGGTGTGCAGGACCTTAGTAGGGAGTGTGCAGGACATCATGGGACCTGTGCAGGACCCCAGTAAGGGTGTGCAGGACGTCGTAGAATGTGTGCAGGACCTCCCGGTAGGAGTGTGCAGGACCTTAGTAGGAGTGTGCAGGACATCATGGGACCTGTGCAGGACCCCAGTAGGGGTGTGCAGGACCTCAGTAGGAGTGTGCAGGACATTTTGGGACCTGTGCAGGACCCAAGTAAGGGTGTGCAGGACGTCGTAGAATGTGTGCAGGACCTCAGTGGGAGTGTGCAGGACCTTAGTAGGAGTGTGCAGGACATCATGGGACCTGTGCAGGACCCCAGTAGGGGTGTGCAGGACCTCAGTAGGAGTGTGCATGACATTATGGGACCTGTACAGGACCTCAGTAGGAGTGCGCAGGATATCATGGAACGTGTGCAGGACCCCAGTAGGGGTGTGCAGGACGTCGTAGAATGTGTGCAGGACCTCAGTAGGAGTGTGCAGGACCTCAGTAGGAGTGTGCAGGACATCATGGGACCTGTGCAGGACCCCAGTAGGAGTGTGCAGGACATCATGGAACCTGTGTAGGACCCCAGTAGGGGTGTGCAGGACATCGTAGAATGTGTGCAGAACATCAGTAGGAGTGTGCAGGACATCATGGGACCTGTGCAGGACCCCAGTAGGGGTGTGCAGGACGTCGTAGAATGTGTGTAGGACCTTAGTAAAATTACACAGGACATCATGGAACGTGTGCAGGACCCCAATAGGGGTGTGCAGGACATCATGGAATGTGTGCAGGACCTTAGTAGGAGTGTGCAGGACATCATGAAACGTGTGCAAGACCCCTGTAAGGATGATCAGAACTTCGTGGAATGTGTGCAGGACATCAGTAGGAGTGTGCAGGACATCATGAAGCGTGTGCAGGACCCCAATAGGGGTGTGCAGGACATCATGGAATGTGTGCAGGACCTTAGTAGGAGTGTGCAGGACATCATGAAACGTGTGCAAGACCCCTGTAAGGATGATCAGAACTTCGTGGAATGTGTGCAGGACATCCCAGTAGGAGTGTGCAGGACATCATGAAACGTGTGCAAGACCCCTGTAAGGATGAGCAGGACTTCATGGAATGTGTGCTGGATCTCAGTAGGGGTGTGCAGGACGCCGTAGAATGTGTGCAGGACCTCAGAAGGAGTGTGCAGGACCTTAGTAGGAGTGTGCAGGACATCATGGGACCTGTGCAGGACCCCAGTAGGGGTGTGCAGGACGTCGTAGAATGTGTGCAGGACCTCAGTAGGAGTGTGCAGGACCTTAGTAGGAGTGTGCAGGACATCATGGGACCTGTGCAGGACCCCAGTAGGGGTGTGCAGGACCTCAGTAGGAGTGTGCAGGACAGTTTGGGACGTGTGCGGGGCCCCAGTAAGAGGTGTGCAGGACGCCGTAGAATGTGTGCAGGACCTCAGTGGGAGTGTGCAGGACCTTAGTAGGAGTGTGCAGGACATCATGGGACCTGTGCAGGATCCCAGTAGGGGTGTGCAGGACCTCAGTAGGAGTGTGCATGACATTATGGGACCTGTACAGGACCTCAGTAGGAGTGCGCAGGATATCATGGAACGTGTGCAGGACCCCAGTAGGGGTGTGCAGGACGTCGTAGAATGTGTGCAGGACCTTAGTAGGAGTGTGCAGGACATCATGAAACATGTGCAAGACCCCTGTTAGGATGAGCAGGACTTCATGGAATGTGTGCAGGACATCAGTAGGAGTGTGCAGGACATCATGAAGCGTGCGCAGGACCCCAGTAGGGTTGAGCAGGACGTCATGGAATGTGTGTAGGACCTTAGCAGGAGTACACAGGACATCATGAAACGTGTGCAAGACCCTGTAAGGGGATGATCAGAACTTCGTGGAATGTGTGCAGGACATCAGTAGGAGTGTGCAGGACATCATGAAACGTGTGCAAGACCCCTGTAAGGATGATCAGAACTTCGTGGAATGTGTGCAGGACATCAGTAGGAGTGTGCAGGACATCATGAAGCGTGTGCAGGACCCCAATAGGGGTGTGCAGGACATCATGGAATGTGTGCAGGACCTTAGTAGGAGTGTGCAGGACATCATGAAACGTGTGCAAGACCCCTGTAAGGATGATCAGAACTTCGTGGAATGTGTGCAGGACATCAGTAGGAGTGTGCAGGACATCATGAAACGTGTGCAAGACCCCTGTAAGGATGAGCAGGACTTCATGGAATGTGTGCTGGATCTCAGTAGGGGTGTGCAGGACCTCAGTTCAATGTTCAGGACACCGTATGCGAGCCAGGCCTCCGAATCTACAAGAACGATAGTTAAGTCCGCCAGAACAGGGCTACCGTAATCTCACTCGAGTTGGCTCTAAAATTTTCTAAGTTCTGACTCCGATTTCGCTTCATCTTCCCTACAGGTGGTGATGTTTCCCTGTTTTTAGTGCAGGCAGATCCTCAGCTGCTGCCCCCTAGAGAAGGACGGTGTGTGAATCAAGACACACCGCTCTTCACTTCTTTTATACTTTATCATTGATCAATTGGGTATCATCAAATTTGTTTACGAGAGCCGAATAACATCATTCCTGAGATTACGGTAGTCCTCTTCTGGCGCACTCAACTATCGTTCGCGCTGGAAATCAATTTCCATTTTTCAGGCTCAATTTCATGATTGAGCCCGGTAGACCACACTGGTAAACTTTGGCGAGTCAAAAACGTTGGACGATGAGGTTAATATCCGCCACCAATTCTCACCAGTCATCTAGCCCTTTTTCCTAGAATGTTGGTGCGACAGTAAGATAACAGGAAAAATCGGTTACGGCACGAACTCCACATGCAGAAAAACTCCGAAAATGATTTTGGCGCGAAATTCAAATTCGTATTTACAGTGTGTTCCGATTGACTTTTCTTTACAAATGAAGGTTTTTCATGGGCCCCTTCAACATTTTCTTTCACTAGAGGGGCCAAGCTACGCAAAAACTCATAGAAATGATGGAAAACTCTGATAAAAGAGGCCTGATACTGCGCTATCAATCATTGTTTTTATTAGAGCTCTACGGAAATACTTCGACTGGTAGCCTCACCAATGGGCCGTTCATTTCATTTCTGTCTTGAGTGGTGCGTGCCCCCCCCCCCGTCTAGAAGTGTGCCTAGAACCTGTACAATTGGGTCATTTTGAAACTCATTTCTTCATTTTTCGACTTTTAAATTCAAAAAGTATATGCCTTGCATCTATTTGTAGGAAGCCGCGTTGCAACTATTATCTTGCAATCCTAGCAGCTGTTTCTTCATTTCTACCACTATGTTTTCGAAAAAAAAACAACTTGACTTCTGGAGCTCGACGATATTGTAGAAGGAAACCTTGTAAAAGTTGTGAAATTTCTGAAAGTTGGGCTCCGCAGAAGGTCAAGGATTTGGCTATCTCTAAACGTTGTGAAATTGTTTTATTGGATTTGGCTCTCAACTTGATTTTTCAAATGTAGTGAAATTGTCGAATTGATTTGGCTGTGATGATACTATATGCAGATAACATAATCATTAAATCTAGTGAAATTGTTGCAAACGGATTTGGCAGGAGCTCTATCAATTATCACAGTCAAATCACGTGTCAGAAGGTCCTCTGGCGAGCGAATGAAGACAAAAAGAAAAAATAATAATCCTCAGTCAACAATGCTGAACGAAACGTGGCCTTATGGGCTAGAATTAAGGTTTCCGAATGCTATTCTGCCCTTTCAGTGTAGCTCCCACTTACAATAAGGTACCAGACCTTCCTTCACCGATGAGATAAAAATCATGAAAACGAAATCTAAAGCAATTTACTCGCTACTGACTCTATGTCTTCGTGTCCTCTACGCTTTCACGGCTCGCATTGTATAGGAACGTTTTTGCTGCTAGGTTTATTCCTGTTCTCATTCGATTCAATATGCGCTTCAAGGAAAAACCCCTTCTGACGCGTGATTTGACTGTGATAATTGATAGAGCTCCTGCCAAATCCGTTTGCAACAATTTCACTAGATTTAATGATTATGTTATCTGCATATAGTATCATCACAGCCAAATCAATTCGACAATTTCACTACATTTGAAAAATCAAGTTGAGAGCCAAATCCAATAAAACAATTTCACAACATTTAGGAGCAATGCCAAATCCTTGACCTTTTCTGCGGAGCCCAACTTTCAGAAATCGTTTTATCATTGTTGTGAACTGTAGTCACAACCTTAAGGGTGTATATAAATAATATGATAGAATGTCGTATAAAATAGTATTGCTCGATATACCGAAAGATAAGTATCTCATCAAACATTTTCTCATTCTTTGATACGTCGGTATATCGAGTAGGCCATTGAGTGCCGTATCAAGTCGATTACTCGAGGCGCGGTCCGCGCTTTGAGGTAGGTAGGCACGTCTTTGAACATCGCTGCGATAGCAGCGATGTATGATGTTTGTAACGGGACCGCCTCCCGATTTCGCATAAAAGGCGGATCTGTAATGTATGATGGGTTCGTCTGTTCACTGATCAGACTCGTTGTAATAAACGACTATTATTACACGTGTCTGTAACCATTGGTATCCACCAAATTGGTGCATCGGCCAGTGAACGATCCCTCGCCTTCCTCTCAGCTAGCGTGTTCCTCCCCGAGGAAACGAGAGAAAAGTGAGCCCCACTTACCCGAAACTTCTCATATCGTGTTCTTCATTGGAGGAACGAGAAGAAAGAGCGTGAATCTCTGTCTTGTGCGTCTCCGCCAGGGGAACCGGCAGAGTTTTTCACCTCAATCGAGTAACTGTCTTGTGCGTCCCCGCAAGGGGAACCGGCAGAGTAAAACTCGAGAGTATCTGTCTTGTGCGTCTCCGCAAGGAGAACCGGCAGAGTAAACCTCAAAAGTGCCTGTCTTGTGCGTCTCCGCAAGGGGAACCGGCAGTGCACAAACTTCCAATATTTCCGATATTTTACGGTAACTTCCGAGAATTCAACACATTCTGGTCCGTCTTTGAGTCCTTTATTCACAACGATGCAGAATTAAGTGACCGAGAGAAGTTCCTATTCCTGAAACAAACGCTGAAAGGAAAAGCTGCAGCATCAATAAGCTGTATCCCTGTAATAGGGGAAAAATACTACGTTGCTGTCAACATTCTCAAAAAGCAGTTTGATAGGTCATCAAGTATCGCTGACGTTTTGATAAACGAAATTGAGCAGTTACCACGGGCTAGAGAAAATTCAAGGAGCTGCCGTGAAACTCTCTCATCTATTTCGTCCAGAATCACGCATCTGGAGCAAACCGGAGTGTCGATGAACGCCGACAGAGTGTGGAGACGTGTAATCCTCTCAAAATTCACGGAGGAAATTTGCAGCAAGGTGATCAAGAAGGAGAATGAAGCCGGCTTCTCATATGGAGTGAACGATATTATGGAAGCAATTGATGAAATAATAGCACTCCAAGAAACGACAGAGCTCACAATGAAGACAATGTTCGGCAATGACTGCTGTCGACAGTACGATATCCGTGAAGAAAATCGGCCGTCTCATACAACGCATCAGAAGCATACATTCAAAAGTGATCGGATTGGCAGTAAAAGTTCCCACACGCACTTGGAAACAGAATATGTCAGCGAACCGGAGCTTATCTCAGCGCAGGCTCTTCATTGCAACGTTTCACAAAACCGTCAGCGAGCCAGACAGCAAGTGCTGCCCATGGCATCTGTATTGATTTTCAATGAAGCTGAAATGGAATATGAGCCTATCACTTTAGTGATGGATTCTGAATCTAAAAGAAGTTTCCTGAAAAATGAGATCGCAGACCGGCTGAAGCTTCTCAGGTAAAACTATTGTCGAGAATCGGACGAAATGTTGTCCTGCAGGCGTACGAAAGCCGGACAACTTCCGCAGGCTCTAGAGAATTCTGGACAACTTTTCGCCCATTTCTCGACAATGCCCGACAACTTCTCGTCCGATTCCCGACAACTTCTCGACCGATTCCCGACAACTCCTTGCCCGATTCTCGACAGTTGAAACACAGTTATACACATGTACAACTGTACGCACTTATCAAAAATTAAAGCTTTTGCCCAACTGATAATGGGAGGGAGAAGCCCACGTAGATGGTTTCACCCCACTCTGTTTGCCGATTTCACAACGTAGCTCGCTTCTTCGACGTTCAGCAGAGGCAAACTGTGCTTCGTATGCTGTGGGCCTACAAAATCGTTCAACATGGACCGCTATTGGCCTTGCCCAGCACCAGTGCGCTATCAGTGTAGTGGTCGTCGGAATTGCTCTAAGACGGTGCAAGTTTGAGTAGAGAGTAAATCGACCACGCTGGACTCGAATATCCTACTCTCGTGGCTCCTAGTTTTCAAAATCGCCGACTTCGGGAGGGACCACACCTGAGAAAGATGTGAGCCATTATAGCGTAGCGGTGTCCAGCCTCCATCTTAGGCGGTGAAAGTTTGTAAGAAGGGTAAATCGACCACGCTGGACTCAAATATCCTACTGTCGTGACCCATACTTTGTAAAATGTAGACTTCCGGCGGGCCACACCTGCAGCCGGCGGCCAAACCGCTGGCTGCAGGTGTGGACCCGCCGGAAGTCCTCATACTGTACGTCAATATAATACTAAACAACCATTGCAAAGTTTAAAGTAGCAAATTTCGGTCAGAACTGAATCATTCGAGATTTATTCAAATTAAGAATCTTAATTCCAAGAGTTGTTCTGATAGTTCTTGGGTACCTTCTTGCTTAATATATTTTAAATCCGACTGCTGCAAATACCGATAATCGAAAAAAAGATCAGATCTTAAAAGCTCGAAATCTTTCAAAATTCACTTCAACTTGAAAATTCCATGTTTTCGTATGTTCGCCATTTTAAGAAGATGAAAATTCCGAAAAACTAGTTTGATATTCAAGAAATCAGTGAAATACATTATAATTGATAACCAGTTAGAAGAATGGAGAATAATAAGAAAAAACAACAGAGGTCCCATACGAAAAGAAAAGAACAAAAACAGCAGTCGCAACATTCGAATAATGTGGTGTAAAGAGGATTCTGAAGTTAGGTCCTGAATTCTTGTGAAATTTTCGAAATATCCGAAACGTATTCTCAATCTCGGAAGGAGTTGTCGAGAAATCTGTCCGAATTCTCGGCAAACACTCGTTCCCCCGAATTTTCGGCAACTTTCTCTGGAATTTTGAACAAATCGGCCGCAATTCTCGACAAATACTGCGAATCTCGGAATTCTCGACAACTTCTATCAACTTTCTGGACAACTTCTCGATTGTCGACCGATTCTCGCCAACTATTCGTCCGATTCTGGACAACTAGTTTTACCTGAGTTCCTGTAACAAGCTCAGAGATGCCCACAACTGCTGGAATCAGAAGATCGCAAGAGATTTCCAGCCTCAATAAAACAAGCATTACTCTGAGAAGCTAATTGTCGGCGGCAGACAAGAACTTCATAAAGAATAGGAGGATTGCAGTTGCCCAGCTTAACCGCCCGTATACAGAGGTGTCCCCAGAGATTCTCATTGGACAAGACCTTCTGAGCGATATCATCGAGCACAATGTTGCTGTCATGAGATTGCCATCTGGTTTACTTCTAACATCAACAGTATTCGGCTATCCTCTACGAATATCACCTGCAACTCCAAAACCAGGAGAAATTACCAAATGAGCTCCATCATCGTGGCAACGTCGATTACATCTTCGCTAAACGGCTGCAAGAAGGGCCTCAAGGACCTGAACGGACTAGAATCACACGATATCTGCAGTAAGAATAGTGGAGATCACTTCAAGGAGCCCTATCAAGGAGGTTCGCATTATCCATTTCAACAGCCGCTGCACAGGAAGTGTCGCCCCTACAAAAGAAAACGGCAACGTAAACGTGCAAAAGGCATTCAAGCCGGTACCACGCCAGTTGGTGAACAGTGCAGTCAGCCGCAACGCGAGAGGGAACATCCGATACATATTCGACTACAAGACGACAGCTGCAATCGCTTGAGCGTCCGAAACGACCGCAACGGGGATAACCGACAACGCACTCATGTACGATCACACGCACCTCGGATCAACTGCGATTCAAGGACATCCAGGAATAAATTGCCGTTTCAGAAGAATATCTCCAGTTTGAATGGTACATAGTATTTTCTATTTCATTTTGTTTTCCTGTAGAAGGTGTGTTTATTGTTAGTTTTGCAGTCAGATTTGTCATAGGAGCCTTTGTAGATATTGAGTTCTATTAGATTTTATCGCTACCGCTCATTGCCGGCCGCCCCAGTGTTGTGAACAACCAAATGTTATATCCTTATACTTAAAGCAGTTATGTCCCGATGTTTGTATGTATGTATGTATGTATGTATGTGTGTGTGTGTAATTGTGTTTTCCCGTGAATCTTCGGAATGGCCGATCAAAACAGGGATGAAATGGTACCAACATTTGCGTGGGTGGGACACTCATCGATTACCAAAAAATCAGCCTGAATCACCTCTTGCGCGCCTCGGGGCCACCGAGTTTGTCCGTGGGGCGCAATTTTAGCCGTGGGTCATGAAAACCTCTATGAGTCATCCAGAGGTAGAAGTGCTACGCTCTAATCACGGCGACAGGTCTTCGGTAATATTTTACGGAAGCTTCGGCCAGCGACAGCGACAGTGGCAGCGACAGGCTTCGGCCCATTCGGAGTATGTCAGCCCTCAGCGTCAAGTCGCTGTGACAAACGCGCGATAACTGTGCCTACGACGGCCGCCTGTCGGTCGTGACGCCGGACGCCGTAGAAAGTGTGTGGGACCCATATGGGAGTGCGTCGGACGCCGTAGAAAGTGTGCGGGACCCATATGGGAGTGCGCCGGACGCCGTAGAAAGTCTGTGGGACCCATTTGGGAGTGCGCCGGACACCGTAGAAAGTGTGCGGGACCCATATGGGAGTGCGCCGGACGCCGTAGAAAGTGCGAGGAACCCAAGTGGAAGTGCGCAGGACGCCGCAGAAAGTGTGCGGCACCCAAGTGGGAGTGTGCTGGACGCCACAGAAAGTGTGTGGGATCTAAGTGGGGGTGCGTCGGACGCTATAGAAAGTGTGCGGGACCCAAGTGGGAGTGCGCAGGACGCTTTGATAAGTGCATGGGACCCCACTGGAAGTGCGGAGGTCGCTTCTGAAAGGCACAATCCAACCTCAGGGGGGAAATATGGTATAATATTCCGCCCACCACAAATGTTATTTGGGCGCCGAACACAATTATGGAGTCCTTTTTCAAGTTTGCAGTAGATTACGGAAGATAACGACCGGAAGATCATAAACGACCTTTTTGCTTTTTTTCTCAAAGGGAACCTTTGCTGAAATAAAATGAAATTTGTAACTGTTTTGCTTCGCTATAAAAGGGTTATGATTTGGCATTGAAGAAATCACGAGAATCTCGTTAAAAGAAGTGAAATACTTCTTGTGTATGATTTGGCACATTTGCCACGAGGGAACGCCAAAAAGTGAGTGAAATGATGGACCATTGATTTGGCCGTACACTTGTTTAATAAACAAGAAAAATTGAGAGTAGCATTGAAAAAACAAATCACACCCGTATTTTCCCCAATCAAGCTAATATCTACAACTTAGCTTTGCCAAGCTGAGAATCAAGTTTTGGCGTTCACCGAAAATTCAGAAACGCATAATTTCAAATATTACTGATTTCTTCATGTCTGTATATTCGCTAGCGGATAAGTAATGAACCACATTTGTATCAGAAACAATATTTAATGAATTTGAAAATAATTGCAGTCACACAAAGATATGTGGGTGCTCAGTAAGACGGGTGTGATTTGGTTTTTCAATGCTACTCTCAATTTTTGTTGTTTATTAAACAAGTGTACGGCCAAATCAATGGTCCATCATTTCACTCATTTTTTGGCGTTCCCTCGTGGCAAATGTGCCAAATCATACACAAGAGGTATTTCACTTCTTTTAACGAGATTCTCGTGATTTCTTCAATGCCAAATCATAACCCTTTTATAGCGAAGCAAAACAGTTACAAATCTAATCTCTGAAAAATGGTTGATAATGGGCAAAATGATTATGTGTAAGCAGTAAGATTAATCGTTGGGCATTATTATCAAATTTGAAGCTGATTGGCTTGAAGACGTTGGATGATGGGGATATAATGGGAATCGTACCTTCTAAACATTTCAAGAAAAGCGAAACTCGCTAAATTGAGAAAAAGTTCCGCGAACCCGATTTGGTACAAGGAATCAGCCCTCATGTAGTTCAAGTGTTCTTGGATCTTGAACAGCGTCGATAGGTTGAAAGAAGAGAACGACTCTGAGAAAATTTGCCGCGTCAGTGCCGGGAAAGTATCACGACCCTCGACTACGCCGCGATAGTTCCGCGATAGTACCGCAGCGGCTCCGCGATCAGGCGAATATGTTGCCGTGTCTTGAGACTCGACATCGCAGCGATAGTACCGCAGCGGCTCCGCGTTAGAACCGCGCCGGCTCCGAGAGGATGCAGCAGCGAAACCGCGTGGAGTACGATGTATTGCCCTGTGTGATCAAACAAATTTGCGGCCGGTTAAATTGCCCAATTTTGAGGTACATTCTGTTTTTCCTTTTGCGCCAAAAGAGCAGTAACCTCTGTCTCCATCAGACGGAGGATGTGCCAACCGCAGGTACTTATTTTTGATCTCAGGTCCCCTTAGGTGTTTTACGTTTCTTATTTAACTTCGTATGATATACTCTCCCAGAGTCACTGCGGCACTAGCGAGGAGCCGCAGCGGCATTGCCGCGTTGCCGCTACGGCTCCGCTGTAGTGCCACCGCGGCTTCGCTGTAGTGCCGCCGCCGCTCCGCTGTAGTGCCGCTTCGGTGCCTGTAGACTCCGAAGCTGCACTATCGCGGAGCCGCAACGGCAATTTTTCTCAGAAAAGGTGTATCCAAACATTTTCGGTCGCTTGAACCGTCCCCGAAACTTCGATGTAAAATACAAAAAGTAGAAATTTCGGGTAACGCTCTTTGATAGAGGAAGTGTTGCGCCCTCAAAAAGTATACCGTATTTGACAAAAAAGATACGTATAGACTGTGAACCAGTGAAATTTCCGTGGTTTCAGCGCGGGCAGGTGCGAAGCGGAGGTTAGAGACAAGGAGCAGAGGTCGACGGAGGCAGCAGCATCGTGCCCTCCGCACGCGCTCTGAATGATCTACAGAGGATACTCAGGGGAGAAAGCCCGCTGATCTACTCTCAGTGCGTAAAGCCCCTTTCATAATTTGCCGGCCGACGTCGGACGACTCGTTATCAAAATTCATAAGTTAAGATAGATAAGATGGGTAGGGTAGGGTAGGGTAGATAGATATTACACATTCGGTAACGAGTCGTCCGACGTCGGTCGGGCAAGTGTGAAAGAGGCTTAAGGTATCCTTCATAGTGCTCACCGCCCCTCTCTTGTGATAGTGCTATCACTCTAAGTTATCACATGCTTTCTCAAGTTTGACTTTTTCATCTGTTCCTCCAAGGGGTGTGAAATAACGGGCCTGTGAGACATGGTTGCTCAAATATTTTCATCCTGGATGGTTTTCAGCCTTTCAAACGTCATTGACGACATGGTGGGGGCCCTGCGGGCCTATTTATGCTGATATCTCGACCATGTTTGAAGCATGTATGCTGCCTTTAAAGCCAGTGGTCACGATGGAAAACGTTATTGAAAAAACTACGAAAATTGTCTTAGATCGAAAATAGCTGGAAAACTATGAAGGCGGCGGTGAAAAACGGGCTAGAATTGGAGTTTCTAAGGCCCAAAGATGCCATCTCGTGCACAAGTGCACAGCGCCTCTCAAAAATATCGCAGCCTCATGTCGAGCAGTCAAAAATCATCGACATTCAGAGAAATAAATAAATGCAAATTGGCCTAATAAAAACAGTTGAACATCGAAAGCAAGCACTTCAGTCAATGTTTTTAACTAGATGAAGTCATAAATATATTAAAATTCAATTTCAAGCCAGCCACTTTCTGCCATGTTGGTGTAATCCTTCGCATTTTACTATAATCTCCAATTACAAATCTGTTTTAGTATTCTTTCGTAAACCTTAAATTATGCTTCCCTGACTTGTGCACTATTCACTCACGTGACACTATAAAATTATATGAATCTGCCGTCTTAATTTCCAGTCTGTCTTGTTGTATAAACACACTCCTGCTTTTTTCACATCTTTTCTATTTTCTCCATACGATGAGGACTTCTGGGACATTTTTCACTATTAGAACGGTGTTTTTTCAGGAAGTGCAAACCGTACAGTACCCGCCTTAGGTTTTTTAAAAACGGGAAGCATTTTCATTTTTGGCAAAAAACGTCCGATGCTTGTAACTTTTTTTTAAACGGAATCCTTTTCTAATTCTGAAAACGCTTTCATATTCACAGCTCAAATTCCTAACGCATAATGTGCTTAGTGTACCGAAGTTTCCTGATATCGCTTTGTTTTTGAATGAAATTGTTTTTACGGTAGTTTTTCAAAAACGTCGCGCGCGGCAAACGTCGTAAATAAGATGCAGATGGGACAATCTCGAGATTTGTGCACGTTGTATTTTCTAAGCGGTTGAGTTTTCGCAACACATGTCCGACTTTTCAGGAAGTTTCCAAGCTTGTTTATTGAAGAATTTCCAAAATTCCTCCTGCACAAATCACGGGATTGTACCACCTGCATTTAATTGATGAAGAAAACATTGAGATGAGATTGGTCTTCTATTAATTGTACAGTTAATACTCAAAGTTCCGCCGCACTTTGTCGCGCACGACATTTTTGAAAAACGATCGCAAGGAAAATTTCATTCAAAAACAAGGCGATTTTAGAGAACTTCGGTACACATAGGTATTAGGCAGGAATTCGATCTGTGAATATGATACCGCTTTCAGCTTTCACTTTTTTGAACGAGGACTGAAAAAGTCCTCGTTCAAAAAAGTTACAAGCATCGGAAGTTTTTTGCCAAGTTTGACAAATGTTCTTAGCACGGGTAAAGTGTGCCCGAATGAGAATGGCGGCCCACGCGGCCGGCGTGCTTGGCAGGCGGCCGTCGCATGTGCCGCCCTCGGACGAGTGTTGAATTTCAACGACGGCCGTCCCCTCTCCCACCGTCTGCGGAGCTGATTGATCGGCGCAGTGCTTGCTGCCAGCCGGTGCCGGCCCCGTTCGTAGTCGATGGCGCTGGGGTCTTTTCGCATGCTCGTCCGAGAGCGGCGAACGCGACGGCCGCCTGTAAAGCACGCCGGCCGCATGGCCCGCCATTCTCATTCGGACGCACCTTATTGTATTTTAGTCAGTGATAAGAGATAAGGTTTGCGCAACCTAGCGTACGCTACTCTATCGGTACGCTTCTCTCTAGGACCCCATGGAGCGATGTAGCGTTCCCTAGATGAATCGGAAAGGGTTGTTGACAAGTCTTTGGACTATACTTGTCAACCAGATTTAGCAATACGGTATAAACAACTAGATGACAGCATAAGACTGCTTGCGGTGCTATGTGGGAAGGGGGGGGCACTATGGCGCGATGGACTTGGCCACTCCCATTTTACTGTGCCGCACTAAATTTGAGCACCTACCCGAGGTTTCCCTCCCTTGCCAAAATCAGGAGAATCATTGCGGCACGGAAAAATGGGCGTGGCCAAGTGTGATACAACAGTGCCCCCCCCCTTCCCACATAGCACCCTGCTTGCTTGTTATAGAGTTGTTCTTACAGTATAGGTGATTGCTGTTGACAAGTGTATGAGCCTGAAGTTGTTATCCTCATAGGAACAACTTTAGCGTGGTACGTTACGGCGACAAGCAGAAAGTTGTTTTGAAATTCGAAATCAAGTAAACGAAAATGTTCTGAGCAGGGGACCATCCTCGCGCGGGGACGCTCGGGGACGGACCGTATGCACATCTCATGTTCGTCCCCCGGGGATGACAGAGTGGCAGAGACGCAGAGGTCGTACAGTGAAAGGGAGGAGGGTGCAGGTTGTGAGGCGGTCGTGACTGTAGCGCGGTTGTGTTGAGGCCAATACCCGCAAACGTTATTGATGAGCGAGATATAAGCGAACTACGCTTTGAGAAGATTCAGTGATGAGGTTGGAGGATTTTAGCTTGGACACTCTGTTTATGGTTAGATCCGCGGCCTATTTCCTCAAGAAAAAAACGTGTAAATTCAAATCGCGGCTGGCGTGGCGGTTTAAATCTCAATCTCTGAGAATTAAATCAAACCGCCGCGCCAGCCGCGGTTTGAATTTAAAGTTTTTTTGTTGAGGACACAATCCACGGACCTATCTATACTTGAGACTGCAAAACCCTAATGGTGGGTGTTTCCAAATAGACACCCCTGCAGAAACGTACAACCGTCAACTAGGAAGCCCTGTCTGCAGGCAACAACGAAACGCGCCATTCACGCGCAAAAATTTTTAATTGAGGCCGAGTGATGATCGCCGGTTTTTCTCATTTTTTTGTGTTTTCCTCGTTTTTCCTGCTTTCTCTTCTATTGTTTTTTGTTTCTTCTGCGTGGTTACGAAGGAAAGTAGTGTTTTTAGGAGGTTTCAGTGCTGATTAGGGTGAAAAAATCCTGATTCGATGCCAGGGAATAATCGAAATATTATTTATGATAATTTTTCGTGGAATCACTATTTCTTACCCTTATCATTTACACCAAGCAGAAGATACAAGACTATAGAAGAGTGGAAGAAACGGCGAAACATCAAAGATATGACATCGATCATGCCTTGAAGGCTGGAAGAATAGAGAAGCTGGAGGGACGTTTTTTTATTCAGTGTTTATAACCGTTATTAAGTACAAAGCTGCACCGTCCAATCTGTATTTCTCTTGATTCGCACCTCCCGGAATCGCTAGGGTAAAAAATTTGCCCACACCCGGGGTTTTCCTCCCCTGCCGGACGGTGCAGCCGAAGGCTGCACCGTCCAGTCTAGATTTCTCCTGATTCGCACCTCCCGGAATCGCTAAGGTAAAAAATTTGCCCACACCCGGGGTTTTCCTCCCCTGCCGGACGGTGCAGCCGAAGGCTGCACCGTTTAATCTAGATTTCTCCTGATTCGCACCTCCCGGAATCGCTAGGATAAAAAATTAGCCCACACCCGGGGTTTTCCTCCCCTGCCGGACGGTGCAGCCGAAGGCTGCACCGTCCAGTCTAGATTTCTCCTGATTCGCACCTCCCGGAATCGCTAGGGTAAAAAATTTGCCCACACCCGGGGTTTTCCTCCCCTGCCGGACGGTGCAGCCGAAGGCTGCACCGTCCAATCTGGATTTCTCCTGATTCGCAGTCCAATTCGGGTTTCTACGATCGGTCCTCATTGAAGATTGGTACTTGGATATATAAGACATTTCTCCCTAATATTGTCAAGGTCTGAAAAACGGATTACATTGTTTGGCTCTGCGCCTCCAATTTCTGTATTGAACGCTTCAGGATAAAAAAAAGTCACTTTGCTGACTAAAAGGTTAGATGTGTCATAATCTGAGCATTTCCTCCTTAAAACGTTGACACAAGGGTAATTCATAGTGATCCGTTGTGAAAAAAAAGTCTTCTGCGCTGGAAATCCTTGAGAACAACTTCCTATCCAGTGACTTCGTATTTTGAAAAATGCGCGTATGGTATGGTGCACGTGGGCCGTAACTGCGGACACATCGGACTTGACGGTTGTACATTTCTGCAGGGGTGTCCAGCTGCCGACAGCCCCTAATGGTAAGATAGAACTTTGCTCCGATTTTCGAATGAATTGTTAACCTCAGACTGTGTTATCGACTTCCGTTGAGAATAGGTGTCTGCATCTTTTGCGTTATTATTTCTATGATCGCCTATAACTTTTTCACTAATTCATTCATTGTACGAAGCTCTTACACGGCATTAACACAGGACGAATGTGATGTTAGTGGTACGACAAAACAAGTATACAAAAAATAGAGAGTGAAATAGCAGTCTAGTGCAATGTTAAAATTGAGTTCAAACAATTATCAAACTAGCGGCAGGCTTTGCAATGTGTTGGAATTCCGTAATGGGGTTCCGTATAATGAATGAGTACACGATAAATGCAGGCGCCTTACTAGTAATACTGCCTCTGTAATGCTGCCGACGCTCTTCACTCACCGAAAATGTAGGCTAATATACAAAAACTTTCAAGCATTCATCAAAATTATGGCTCAAAGTGAGAAAATAACGCGCCACATTCGAGAACCGCGTTCCAATCCCGTCGTCCCAGAACAAATTTATTGGGGGTGGTGGCCATCATGTATCAACACCCCCGAGGAGGCGGGAGAAACGGGGGAGGAGCGAGGTTTGGGGCTAGCCCGTGTCGCGTCCAATCAGGAACCTCGCTCCTCCTCTGAGAAAATTTGCATCGCTATGGCATCGTAATAACCCACATATGGCCGGGCCGGCCACATGTGGGCTATTTCGATGCCACATGTGGGCTATTTCGATGCCACATGTGGCTTATTACGATGCCACAAGTGGGATGCCACATGTGGGTTTTTCTGATGGTACCCACCACGATCTCCGTGTGCGGGACCACCCACCCCCTTAGCCGTGGGGACCATCCCCTCAGCTGCCAAAAATTATTCTTCGGCTTCTGAGTGATCCTTCAAAGGTGACTTGAAGTCACCTTCCAGGATCGGCCTCGAAATGCCGACTGAGCATTCGGTGAGATGGAGCGCCGTTTATACCCTTCGGTTTGTTTACGCTGAGCATGATACTGATACCAGAAAAGAACTCAATTCTCAACAAGTTTCAGATTGTGATGCCATAGCGATGCCACAGCAATGCCATAGCGATGCTATATCACGCAAAAGCTGCATTTCAGTGCCATAGACATGCAATAGCTATGCAAAAATTCTCAGAGTTCCCGTTTCTTCCGCCTCCTGATGAAGGTTGATACACGATGGCCACCACCCATTTATTGGGGGACACCATCCTTGAAAAAGGTGGGCGGAGCCTGTCCCCGAAACATCGCGGGGGAAGATGTGTTCATGCCGGGGATGGCTCAGGGTCGTCCCCATCCCCGCGCGGGGACGCTCGGAGAGAGGTATGCATACGGCCCCAGAGCCGCGGCTCCCTCAAATTAGAATATGGATGATACAGAAAAATCCATCGTTCTCAAAAGAGTGGAACCCCAGGCAGGTTGTGAAATTTAGTGTGGATGTAAAATAAGGTGTGGGTGTGAGTCCTCTGACAACTACAAGTTTCGCGTCCGACTAACATTTCCGATAATTCTCGTCGTTTATCTTTTACGCTCCTCTTCGTCGCTTTCGAGTTCGTTCTCTTCGACGATGGAAACGGCCTGTCATCTCCTTCTGTTTTGGGTGGCTCAACTTTCACATATCCATGTGCAGCTACAAGCTGGTATGCAGCCTCTGGCCTCACGTCTTCGTAACCTTGTGCACCACGCATATCGCCAAACCTGGACCAAGAACATTGAACAAGATTTCGTTAGCAATACTCATAAGGTACACTCTGAGAATCAGTATAGGCACCTGATATGACACAAAATACAACCAGATGCAGACCCAGGATCTAAGCTCGAAATGTTGATTTGCGAAAATGAACGTCACTACATACTCTCTTATGCATAAAAATATCATATGTTGCGGACGATGAGCGGAACAAGGACAGACAAGTCTTAGACTATTAGCCGACGCCCTACTCTCCTTTGATATGCATTTTCGTTGCTGTGCTTCTCTGGGCCAAATTCCGGTCCGCAATCGCGTCTCGACACGCTTTGCGGCAGCGCGCATTCGAGTCGGAAGAGTTTCCAGCGCCGCAGCTGCCGCTCTGTTGACTCTAGGTGGATTTTAGAAACTGGAAAGTAAACAAAATCGGAGAAAACTGTATAACAAGACCGTATCGAGTCGGCTTTGGCGCTGGAAACTCGACTGACTCCAGCGCGTGCGGCCGCAAAGCCTGTCGAGACGCAATTTTGGATCGGGATTTGGCCCAGATACTCAGGAACTCGGGGTTCGCGACCCGCGCGCATTTCGGTTTGTGCTCGCCCGCTAACGTCCGCCGTTGTGACGTCGTTCTCATTAGGCCCCGGTCATAGTCGGTGCTATTTGCATCTGCATCCCCCGCACCCTCCCGCACCCCCAACACCCCCGCACCCCCAACACCCCCAACACCACCCCGGTCGATACGTATGTTTAAAATGATGGAGTGAGGTTGAGAAAATCACTCGATGCATCCAACTAGATATGACGATGATTACGTGGCCAACAGGATTGCACCTGTTCAGAGAAATAGTGAAGGCGAGTATGGTGAAGTCACGGAGGTAGCAGTAAGGTTAGCTTTCTAGTGATACGCAATGTTTTATCTTCGACCCGCCCACCCGGTGATTTTCTCATCCACGTATTGCATGGATATCGACCGCGTCGGATACATTGAGTGATTTTCTCAACCTCACTCCATCATTTTAAACATACGTATCGACCGGGGGTGCGGGGGTGTTGGGGGTGCGGGGGTGCGGGGAGCGGGGGATACACCGAGTGATTTTCTCAGCTTCACCTCACCATGTTGTTCATACGTATCGACCGGGTGGGTGTTGGGGGTGTTGGGGGTGCGGGGGTGCGGGGGATACACCGAGTGATTTTGCATCCCATTTCCAATGCATTCTGTGTGTATCGACCGGGCTGGAGGCGTCGGCTCATCCAACTATGACCGGGGCCTTAGGCGAGGCAGCACATGATTATCCAATGCGTTAGGGCCTATTCATGCATCCAATTTCTCGCTCTGCCAGAGCGGCCCGTTTGGCAAAAGAGGTGAGTATGAGTGAAAACACGACCACCCGCTCCTCCCGCTCCGCCAGTGAAGTATGAATGCTCCAGAGACATCGCCATGGCAGAGCAAGAGGGGCGGAATTCGGTTGGTTTTGTTTTTAGAAATGAAGCGATAGGGGTGGTCTTTGATAAGTTTGATAAGATATGTTGATTTTGTTGTATGTAAAGGCTATCCAGGGGTCGTATTCGCCAACAACCCGCCGAGGGTAGTCGAAGGGAAGCGGAAGGGATGATACCGCGCGCGGCAGAGGAACAGACCGACCCATCTTACACGCTGTAAGATGGAAATGAACGTATTGATCGATTACCCTTAGAATTCCCGTGGACTTCAATTCGAGAATATTGTGTAATTTTCTATGTTTCGTTCGATTCTTTTGCATTTTTAGACTTGTTTCTAGCATACGAATATTGATAACTAATTTCCTTTGTTGCAGAACAATAGTATAGCATGTTTTACTGGGTTTTCTTCGTAGTTCTAGTAAATCGGCGCTCTTAAAGCTCGTGTTCTGATTTTAAAACTTTATAATTCAAGTATTATGGACAGTGGCTCATCAAATCAGACTTCTTTTACCACAAATAGATCGGTCATTCAAATTCAATATTCACATTTAACAAAATGAAACCTGGCAGAATAAAGATCGTTATTTTGCACACTGTCTATAATACTTGGACATAAAGATGAGAGCCCGCAGCTCTCTGGATGATTAAGATGTGGCATAAATCGCTTTTCAATTTTTTTTGGTAAAAATTCAATGAAACGTGCGAAATACTTCCGTGCAATTTGCAATAAATTTCGCCGCGATGCGGCCAATTTTCCCGAAAAGCGATGCAAAAACCTCCGGCGGTCGCGAAGGAAGCCAAGGGAGGCGAGAGGTGGCCGTGGAGCGCGCATTTTGTACTAAATTTTCACCTCATTTACCCTTCGACTACCCGGCGGGTTATTGGCGAATACGACCCCAGGGGTGAATTCTACAGATTTTCTAAATAGACAATGACTGATAATGCTATCGGAAAACCCATATCAGAGGCAACTTTCATTTTTAGGATTGAATCTTGGAAGGCACTCTCCAACTAGATTTGAGCCAAGATTCATAATCGCACGACAGCCTTGTCAGTTTCTTGCGTACCATCCGCGTGGAGGCGTGCATTTTGACCCTTGTAATGAACATTTAAACCTAATTGCAACTATCCCGAACATCTGCGCAAGCGTACTCCCATTTTATTCCCGCATAATTTCTACGATGTTCGCGCACTCCTACGGGGATACCGCACCCTTTCTATGGCGTCATGCGCACTCCCACTTGGGTCCCACATACTTTATGCGGAGCCCGACGCAATTCCACTTGGATTCCACACGCTTTTTAGTGCGTCCTGCACACCCCACTGAGGTCGCGCGCACTTTCTATAGCTTATTGCGCGCTTTCACTGAGGCTCCGCTACACTTATATGACGTAATTTAGTGCAACAAGTAATGCTACCAACAAATGCCTCTGCGGTGCGAGAGGGGAGTATGAATGCTCCAGAGACACCACTGTGGCGGGGCAGGAGGCGGGAGGCGCGGGACGTCGTGTTTTCATTCATACCATACTCACCACTTTTTCTGGCCGCTCTGGCAGAGCGAGAGGTTGGAAGTATGAATAGGCCCTTAGGCGTACCCAAAAGTATCCCAGATAGGTGTTAATGACTTGCACATGGATTCACGCCTCCATTATCACCATATTACTATCCTCACGTCAACGTGACATTCGGCACGCCTCCATTTCATTTTATTTTGGAGCACCCCGAATTACTGAAAAAACTTTCTTAAAAAAAATCTAAAAATCATTCATCTCTTTTTCATAAATTTTGAATGGCTCTGTAGTCCAAAGACGCAGCATATGAAGGTCAATAATTGTGAGATTATCCGAATGAGTACTCGAAATTTTGAACGGTTTTAAAATTATGTATATAACAATATAGTTTTTTTTCATTATCCTCATCCATTAGGCCACAAGGCCACATTGTATAGACATAGCAAATTGATAGACACAGCCCGAAGCGAGGCATTGAATGACAGCTCACAACGTTTCAAAACTATTCGTTCCATTGAATTCCAGTCGGCCAATGTGAGCGTCACAGACATTAAATGACGGAGAAGTTTGTATGTAGACATTTAGTAAGAGCACGGTCATATAATTATTTCAGACAATCGCGTCGAAAATTCAAACATTTCGCTCTAGAAAACCTAAAGGGACGATTTGGCGATCAATGAACTAAATTGAAAATGCACAAGGCATCATATGTACACTTCATATTTGTATTTAGAGCTAGAAATCAAAAAGTTTCGACCCTGGCAGGACTCGAACCTGCAATCTTCGGATCCGAAGTCCGACGCCTTATCCATTAGGCCACAAGGCCACGTTGCCTGGGCGTAGCAAATTGATAGACATGGCCCGTTGCGAGGCATTGAATGACAGCACACAACGTCTCAAAACTATTCGTTAAATTGAATTCCAGTCGGCCAATGTGAGCGTCACAGACATTAAATGACGGAGAAGTTTGTATGTAGACATTTAGTAAGAGCACGGTCATATAATTATTTCAGACAATCGCGTCGAAAATTCAAACATTTCGCTTTCGAAAACCTAAAGGGACGATTTGGCGATCAATGAACTAAATTGAAAATGCACAAGGCATCATATGTACACTTCATATTTGTATTTAGAGCTAGAAATCAAAAGTTTCGACCCTGGCAGGACTCGAACCTGCAATCTTCGGATCCGAAGTCCGACGCCTTATCCATTAGGCCACAAGGCCACGTTGTCTGGGCGTAGCAAATTGATAGACATGGCCCGTTGCGAGGCATTGAATGACAGCACACAACGTCTCAAAACTATTCGTTAAATTGAATTCCAGTCGGCCAATGTGAGCGTCACAGACATTAAATGACGGAGAAGTTTGTATGTAGACATTTAGTAAGAGCACGGTCATATAATTATTTCAGACAATCGCGTCGAAAATTCAAACATTTCGCTTTCGAAAACCTAAAGGGACGATTTGGCGATCAATGAACTAAATTGAAAATGCACAAGGCATCATATGTACACTTCATATTTGTATTTAGAGCTAGAAATCAAAAAGTTTCGACCCTGGCAGGACTCGAACCTGCAATCTTCGGATCCGAAGTCCGACGCCTTATCCATTAGGCCACAAGGCCACGTTGCCTGGGCGTAGCAAATTGATAGACATGGCCCGTTGCGAGGCATTGAATGACAGCACACAACGTCTCAAAACTATTCGTTAAATTGAATTCCAGTCGGCCAATGTGAGCGTCACAGACATTAAATGACGGAGAAGTTTGTATGTAGACATTTAGTAAGAGCACGGTCATATAATTATTTCAGACAATCGCGTCGAAAATTCAAACATTTCGCTTTCGAAAACCTAAAGGGACGATTTGGCGATCAATGAACTAAATTGAAAATGCACAAGGCATCATATGTACACTTCATATTTGTATTTAGAGCTAGAAATCAAAAAGTTTCGACCCTGGCAGGACTCGAACCTGCAATCTTCGGATCCGAAGTCCGACGCCTTATCCATTAGGCCACAAGGCCACGTTGTCTGGGCGTAGCAAATTGATAGACATGGCCCGTTGCGAGGCATTGAATGACAGCACACAACGTCTCAAAACTATTCGTTAAATTGAATTCCAGTCGGCCAATGTGAGCGTCACAGACATTAAATGACGGAGAAGTTTGTATGTAGACATTTAGTAAGAGCACGGTCATATAATTATTTCAGACAATCGCGTCGAAAATTCAAACATTTCGCTTTCGAAAACCTAAAGGGACGATTTGGCGATCAATGAACTAAATTGAAAATGCACAAGGCATCATATGTACACTTCATATTTGTATTTAGAGCTAGAAATCAAAAGTTTCGACCCTGGCAGGACTCGAACCTGCAATCTTCGGATCCGAAGTCCGACGCCTTATCCATTAGGCCACAAGGCCACGTTGTCTGGGCGTAGCAAATTGATAGACATGGCCCGTTGCGAGGCATTGAATGACAGCACACAACGTCTCAAAACTATTCGTTAAATTGAATTCCAGTCGGCCAATGTGAGCGTCACAGACATTAAATGACGGAGAAGTTTGTATGTAGACATTTAGTAAGAGCACGGTCATATAATTATTTCAGACAATCGCGTCGAAAATTCAAACATTTCGCTTTCGAAAACCTAAAGGGACGATTTGGCGATCAATGAACTAAATTGAAAATGCACAAGGCATCATATGTACACTTCATATTTGTATTTAGAGCTAGAAATCAAAAGTTTCGACCCTGGCGGGACTCGAACCTGCAATCTTCGATCCGAAGTCCGACGCCTTATCCATTAGGCCACAAGGCCACGTTGTCTGGGCGTAGCAAATTGATAGACATGGCCCGTTGCGAGGCATTGAATGACAGCACACAACGTCTCAAAACTATTCGTTAAATTGAATTCCAGTCGGCCAATGTGAGCGTCACAGACATTAAATGACGGAGAAGTTTGTATGTAGACATTTAGTAAGAGCACGGTCATATAATTATTTCAGACAATCGCGTCGAAAATTCAAACATTTCGCTTTCGAAAACCTAAAGGGACGATTTGGCGATCAATGAACTAAATTGAAAATGCACAAGGCATCATATGTACACTTCATATTTGTATTTAGAGCTAGAAATCAAAAAGTTTCGACCCTGGCAGGACTCGAACCTGCAATCTTCGGATCCGAAGTCCGACGCCTTATCCATTAGGCCACAAGGCCACGTTGCCTGGGCGTAGCAAATTGATAGACATGGCCCGTTGCGAGGCATTGAATGACAGCACACAACGTCTCAAAACTATTCGTTAAATTGAATTCCAGTCGGCCAATGTGAGCGTCACAGACATTAAATGACGGAGAAGTTTGTATGTAGACATTTAGTAAGAGCACGGTCATATAATTATTTCAGACAATCGCGTCGAAAATTCAAACATTTCGCTTTCGAAAACCTAAAGGGACGATTTGGCGATCAATGAACTAAATTGAAAATGCACAAGGCATCATATGTACACTTCATATTTGTATTTAGAGCTAGAAATCAAAAAGTTTCGACCCTGGCAGGACTCGAACCTGCAATCTTCGGATCCGAAGTCCGACGCCTTATCCATTAGGCCACAAGGCCACGTTGTCTGGGCGTAGCAAATTGATAGACATGGCCCGTTGCGAGGCATTGAATGACAGCACACAACGTCTCAAAACTATTCGTTAAATTGAATTCCAGTCGGCCAATGTGAGCGTCACAGACATTAAATGACGGAGAAGTTTGTATGTAGACATTTAGTAAGAGCACGGTCATATAATTATTTCAGACAATCGCGTCGAAAATTCAAACATTTCGCTTTCGAAAACCTAAAGGGACGATTTGGCGATCAATGAACTAAATTGAAAATGCACAAGGCATCATATGTACACTTCATATTTGTATTTAGAGCTAGAAATCAAAAAGTTTCGACCCTGGCAGGACTCGAACCTGCAATCTTCGGATCCGAAGTCCGACGCCTTATCCATTAGGCCACAAGGCCACGTTGTCTGGGCGTAGCAAATTGATAGACATGGCCCGTTGCGAGGCATTGAATGACAGCACACAACGTCTCAAAACTATTCGTTAAATTGAATTCCAGTCGGCCAATGTGAGCGTCACAGACATTAAATGACGGAGAAGTTTGTATGTAGACATTTAGTAAGAGCACGGTCATATAATTATTTCAGACAATCGCGTCGAAAATTCAAACATTTCGCTTTCGAAAACCTAAAGGGACGATTTGGCGATCAATGAACTAAATTGAAAATGCACAAGGCATCATATGTACACTTCATATTTGTATTTAGAGCTAGAAATCAAAAAGTTTCGACCCTGGCAGGACTCGAACCTGCAATCTTCGGATCCGAAGTCCGACGCCTTATCCATTAGGCCACAAGGCCACGTTGCCTGGGCGTAGCAAATTGATAGACATGGCCCGTTGCGAGGCATTGAATGACAGCACACAACGTCTCAAAACTATTCGTTAAATTGAATTCCAGTCGGCCAATGTGAGCGTCACAGACATTAAATGACGGAGAAGTTTGTATGTAGACATTTAGTAAGAGCACGGTCATATAATTATTTCAGACAATCGCGTCGAAAATTCAAACATTTCGCTTTCGAAAACCTAAAGGGACGATTTGGCGATCAATGAACTAAATTGAAAATGCACAAGGCATCATATGTACACTTCATATTTGTATTTAGAGCTAGAAATCAAAAAGTTTCGACCCTGGCAGGACTCGAACCTGCAATCTTCGGATCCGAAGTCCGACGCCTTATCCATTAGGCCACAAGGCCACGTTGTCTGGGCGTAGCAAATTGATAGACATGGCCCGTTGCGAGGCATTGAATGACAGCACACAACGTCTCAAAACTATTCGTTAAATTGAATTCCAGTCGGCCAATGTGAGCGTCACAGACATTAAATGACGGAGAAGTTTGTATGTAGACATTTAGTAAGAGCACGGTCATATAATTATTTCAGACAATCGCGTCGAAAATTCAAACATTTCGCTTTCGAAAACCTAAAGGGACGATTTGGCGATCAATGAACTAAATTGAAAATGCACAAGGCATCATATGTACACTTCATATTTGTATTTAGAGCTAGAAATCAAAAAGTTTCGACCCTGGCAGGACTCGAACCTGCAATCTTCGGATCCGAAGTCCGACGCCTTATCCATTAGGCCACAAGGCCACGTTGTCTGGGCGTAGCAAATTGATAGACATGGCCCGTTGCGAGGCATTGAATGACAGCACACAACGTCTCAAAACTATTCGTTAAATTGAATTCCAGTCGGCCAATGTGAGCGTCACAGACATTAAATGACGGAGAAGTTTGTATGTAGACATTTAGTAAGAGCACGGTCATATAATTATTTCAGACAATCGCGTCGAAAATTCAAACATTTCGCTTTCGAAAACCTAAAGGGACGATTTGGCGATCAATGAACTAAATTGAAAATGCACAAGGCATCATATGTACACTTCATATTTGTATTTAGAGCTAGAAATCAAAAAGTTTCGACCCTGGCAGGACTCGAACCTGCAATCTTCGGATCCGAAGTCCGACGCCTTATCCATTAGGCCACAAGGCCACGTTGCCTGGGCGTAGCAAATTGATAGACATGGCCCGTTGCGAGGCATTGAATGACAGCACACAACGTCTCAAAACTATTCGTTAAATTGAATTCCAGTCGGCCAATGTGAGCGTCACAGACATTAAATGACGGAGAAGTTTGTATGTAGACATTTAGTAAGAGCACGGTCATATAATTATTTCAGACAATCGCGTCGAAAATTCAAACATTTCGCTTTCGAAAACCTAAAGGGACGATTTGGCGATCAATGAACTAAATTGAAAATGCACAAGGCATCATATGTACACTTCATATTTGTATTTAGAGCTAGAAATCAAAAAGTTTCGACCCTGGCAGGACTCGAACCTGCAATCTTCGGATCCGAAGTCCGACGCCTTATCCATTAGGCCACAAGGCCACGTTGCCTGGGCGTAGCAAATTGATAGACATGGCCCGTTGCGAGGCATTGAATGACAGCACACAACGTCTCAAAACTATTCGTTAAATTGAATTCCAGTCGGCCAATGTGAGCGTCACAGACATTAAATGACGGAGAAGTTTGTATGTAGACATTTAGTAAGAGCACGGTCATATAATTATTTCAGACAATCGCGTCGAAAATTCAAACATTTCGCTTTCGAAAACCTAAAGGGACGATTTGGCGATCAATGAACTAAATTGAAAATGCACAAGGCATCATATGTACACTTCATATTTGTATTTAGAGCTAGAAATCAAAAAGTTTCGACCCTGGCAGGACTCGAACCTGCAATCTTCGGATCCGAAGTCCGACGCCTTATCCATTAGGCCACAAGGCCACGTTGTCTGGGCGTAGCAAATTGATAGACATGGCCCGTTGCGAGGCATTGAATGACAGCACACAACGTCTCAAAACTATTCGTTAAATTGAATTCCAGTCGGCCAATGTGAGCGTCACAGACATTAAATGACGGAGAAGTTTGTATGTAGACATTTAGTAAGAGCACGGTCATATAATTATTTCAGACAATCGCGTCGAAAATTCAAACATTTCGCTTTCGAAAACCTAAAGGGACGATTTGGCGATCAATGAACTAAATTGAAAATGCACAAGGCATCATATGTACACTTCATATTTGTATTTAGAGCTAGAAATCAAAAAGTTTCGACCCTGGCAGGACTCGAACCTGCAATCTTCGGATCCGAAGTCCGACGCCTTATCCATTAGGCCACAAGGCCACGTTGCCTGGGCGTAGCAAATTGATAGACATGGCCCGTTGCGAGGCATTGAATGACAGCACACAACGTCTCAAAACTATTCGTTAAATTGAATTCCAGTCGGCCAATGTGAGCGTCACAGACATTAAATGACGGAGAAGTTTGTATGTAGACATTTAGTAAGAGCACGGTCATATAATTATTTCAGACAATCGCGTCGAAAATTCAAACATTTCGCTTTCGAAAACCTAAAGGGACGATTTGGCGATCAATGAACTAAATTGAAAATGCACAAGGCATCATATGTACACTTCATATTTGTATTTAGAGCTAGAAATCAAAAAGTTTCGACCCTGGCAGGACTCGAACCTGCAATCTTCGGATCCGAAGTCCGACGCCTTATCCATTAGGCCACAAGGCCACGTTGCCTGGGCGTAGCAAATTGATAGACATGGCCCGTTGCGAGGCATTGAATGACAGCACACAACGTCTCAAAACTATTCGTTAAATTGAATTCCAGTCGGCCAATGTGAGCGTCACAGACATTAAATGACGGAGAAGTTTGTATGTAGACATTTAGTAAGAGCACGGTCATATAATTATTTCAGACAATCGCGTCGAAAATTCAAACATTTCGCTTTCGAAAACCTAAAGGGACGATTTGGCGATCAATGAACTAAATTGAAAATGCACAAGGCATCATATGTACACTTCATATTTGTATTTAGAGCTAGAAATCAAAAAGTTTCGACCCTGGCAGGACTCGAACCTGCAATCTTCGGATCCGAAGTCCGACGCCTTATCCATTAGGCCACAAGGCCACGTTGTCTGGGCGTAGCAAATTGATAGACATGGCCCGTTGCGAGGCATTGAATGACAGCACACAACGTCTCAAAACTATTCGTTAAATTGAATTCCAGTCGGCCAATGTGAGCGTCACAGACATTAAATGACGGAGAAGTTTGTATGTAGACATTTAGTAAGAGCACGGTCATATAATTATTTCAGACAATCGCGTCGAAAATTCAAACATTTCGCTTTCGAAAACCTAAAGGGACGATTTGGCGATCAATGAACTAAATTGAAAATGCACAAGGCATCATATGTACACTTCATATTTGTATTTAGAGCTAGAAATCAAAAAGTTTCGACCCTGGCAGGACTCGAACCTGCAATCTTCGGATCCGAAGTCCGACGCCTTATCCATTAGGCCACAAGGCCACGTTGTCTGGGCGTAGCAAATTGATAGACATGGCCCGTTGCGAGGCATTGAATGACAGCTCACAACGTCTCAAAACTATTCGTTCCATTGAATTCCAGTCGGCCAATGTGAGCGTCACAGACATTAAATGACGGAGAAGTTTGTATGTAAACATTTAGTAAGAGCACGGTCATATAATTATTTCAGACAATCGCGTCGAAAATTCAAACATTTCGCTTTCGAAAACCTAAAGGGACGATTTGGCGATCAATGAACTAAATTGAAAATGCACAAGGCATCATATGTACACTTCATATTTGTATTTAGAGCTAGAAATCAAAAAGTTTCGACCCTGGCAGGACTCGAACCTGCAATCTTCGGATCCGAAGTCCGACGCCTTATCCATTAGGCCACAAGGCCACGTTGCCTGGGCGTAGCAAATTGATAGACATGGCCCGTTGCGAGGCATTGAATGACAGCACACAACGTCTCAAAACTATTCGTTAAATTGAATTCCAGTCGGCCAATGTGAGCGTCACAGACATTAAATGACGGAGAAGTTTGTATGTAGACATTTAGTAAGAGCACGGTCATATAATTATTTCAGACAATCGCGTCGAAAATTCAAACATTTCGCTTTCGAAAACCTAAAGGGACGATTTGGCGATCAATGAACTAAATTGAAAATGCACAAGGCATCATATGTACACTTCATATTTGTATTTAGAGCTAGAAATCAAAAAGTTTCGACCCTGGCAGGACTCGAACCTGCAATCTTCGGATCCGAAGTCCGACGCCTTATCCATTAGGCCACAAGGCCACGTTGTCTGGGCGTAGCAAATTGATAGACATGGCCCGTTGCGAGGCATTGAATGACAGCACACAACGTCTCAAAACTATTCGTTAAATTGAATTCCAGTCGGCCAATGTGAGCGTCACAGACATTAAATGACGGAGAAGTTTGTATGTAGACATTTAGTAAGAGCACGGTCATATAATTATTTCAGACAATCGCGTCGAAAATTCAAACATTTCGCTTTCGAAAACCTAAAGGGACGATTTGGCGATCAATGAACTAAATTGAAAATGCACAAGGCATCATATGTACACTTCATATTTGTATTTAGAGCTAGAAATCAAAAAGTTTCGACCCTGGCAGGACTCGAACCTGCAATCTTCGGATCCGAAGTCCGACGCCTTATCCATTAGGCCACAAGGCCACGTTGTCTGGGCGTAGCAAATTGATAGACATGGCCCGTTGCGAGGCATTGAATGACAGCTCACAACGTTTCAAAACTATTCGTTCCATTAAATTCCAGTCAGCCAATGTGAGCGTCACAGACATTAAATGACGGAGAAGTTTGTATGTAGACATTTAGTAAGAGCACGGTCATATAATTATTTCGGACAATCGCGTCGAAAATTCAAACATTTCGCTTTCGAAAACCTAAAGGGACGATTTGGCGATCAATGAACTAAATTGAAAATGCACAAGGCATCATATGTACACTTCATATTTGTATTTAGAGCTAGAAATCAAAAAGTTTCGACCCTGGCAGGACTCGAACCTGCAATCTTCGGATCCGAAGTCCGACGCCTTATCCATTAGGCCACAAGGCCACGTTGTCTGGGCGTAGCAAATTGATAGACATGGCCCGTTGCGAGGCATTGAATGACAGCACACAACGTCTCAAAACTATTCGTTAAATTGAATTCCAGTCGGCCAATGTGAGCGTCACAGACATTAAATGACGGAGAAGTTTGTATGTAGACATTTAGTAAGAGCACGGTCATATAATTATTTCAGACAATCGCGTCGAAAATTCAAACATTTCGCTTTCGAAAACCTAAAGGGACGATTTGGCGATCAATGAACTAAATTGAAAATGCACAAGGCATCATATGTACACTTCATATTTGTATTTAGAGCTAGAAATCAAAAAGTTTCGACCCTGGCAGGACTCGAACCTGCAATCTTCGGATCCGAAGTCCGACGCCTTATCCATTAGGCCACAAGGCCACGTTGTCTGGGCGTAGCAAATTGATAGACATGGCCCGTTGCGAGGCATTGAATGACAGCACACAACGTCTCAAAACTATTCGTTAAATTGAATTCCAGTCGGCCAATGTGAGCGTCACAGACATTAAATGACGGAGAAGTTTGTATGTAGACATTTAGTAAGAGCACAGTCATATAATTATGTCAGACAATCGCGTCGAAAATTCAAACATTTCGCTTTCGAAAACCTAAAGGGACGATTTGGCGATCAATGAACTAAATTGAAAATGCACAAGGCATCATATGTACACTTCATATTTGTATTTAGAGCTAGAAATCAAAAAGTTTCGACCCTGGCAGGACTCGAACCTGCAATCTTCGGATCCGAAGTCCGACGCCTTATCCATTAGGCCACAAGGCCACGTTGTCTGGGCGTAGCAAATTGATAGACATGGCCCGTTGCGAGGCATTGAATGACAGCACACAACGTCTCAAAACTATTCGTTCCATTAAATTCCAGTCGGCCAATGTGAGCGTCACAGACATTAAATGACGGAGAAGTTTGTATGTAGACATTTAGTAAGAGCACGGTCATATAATTATTTCAGACAATCGCGTCGAAAATTCAAACATTTCGCTTTCGAAAACCTAAAGGGACGATTTGGCGATCAATGAACTAAATTGAAAATGCACAAGGCATCATATGTACACTTCATATTTGTATTTAGAGCTAGAAATCAAAAGTTTCGACCCTGGCAGGACTCGAACCTGCAATCTTCGGATCCGAAGTCCGACGCCTTATCCATTAGGCCACAAGGCCACGTTGTCTGGGCGTAGCAAATTGATAGACATGGCCCGTTGCGAGGCATTGAATGACAGCACACAACGTCTCAAAACTATTCGTTCCATTGAATTCCAGTCGGCCAATGTGAGCGTCACAGACATTAAATGACGGAGAAGTTTGTATGTAGACATTTAGTAAGAGCACGGTCATATAATTATTTCAGACAATCGCGTCGAAAATTCAAACATTTCGCTTTCGAAAACCTAAAGGGACGATTTGGCGATCAATGAACTAAATTGAAAATGCACAAGGCATCATATGTACACTTCATATTTGTATTTAGAGCTAGAAATCAAAAAGTTTCGACCCTGGCAGGACTCGAACCTGCAATCTTCGGATCCGAAGTCCGACGCCTTATCCATTAGGCCACAAGGCCACGTTGTCTGGGCGTAGCAAATTGATAGACATGGCCCGTTGCGAGGCATTGAATGACAGCACACAACGTCTCAAAACTATTCGTTCCATTGAATTCCAGTCGGCCAATGTGAGCGTCACAGACATTAAATGACGGAGAAGTTTGTATGTAGACATTTAGTAAGAGCACAGTCATATAATTATTTCAGACAATCGCGTCGAAAATTCAAACATTTCGCTTTCGAAAACCTAAAGGGACGATTTGGCGATCAATGAACTAAATTGAAAATGCACAAGGCATCATATGTACACTTCATATTTGTATTTAGAGCTAGAAATCAAAAAGTTTCGACCCTGGCAGGACTCGAACCTGCAATCTTCGGATCCGAAGTCCGACGCCTTATCCATTAGGCCACAAGGCCACGTTGTCTGGGCGTAGCAAATTGATAGACATGGCCCGTTGCGAGGCATTGAATGACAGCACACAACGTCTCAAAACTATTCGTTCCATTGAATTCCAGTCGGCCAATGTGAGCGTCACAGACATTAAATGACGGAGAAGTTTGTATGTAGACATTTAGTAAGAGCACAGTCATATAATTATTTCGGACAATCGCGTCGAAAATTCAAACATTTCGCTTTCGAAAACCTAAAGGGACGATTTGGCGATCAATGAACTAAATTGAAAATGCACAAGGCATCATATGTACACTTCATATTTGTATTTAGAGCTAGAAATCAAAAAGTTTCGACCCTGGCAGGACTCGAACCTGCAATCTTCGGATCCGAAGTCCGACGCCTTATCCATTAGGCCACAAGGCCACGTTGTCTGGGCGTAGCAAATTGATAGACATGGCCCGTTGCGAGGCATTGGATGACAGCACACAACGTCTCAAAACTATTCGTTCCATTGAATTCCAGTCGGCCAATGTGAGCGTCACAGACATTAAATGACGGAGAAGTTTGTATGTAGACATTTAGTAAGAGCACAGTCATATAATTATGTCAGACAATCGCGTCGAAAATTCAAACATTTCGCTTTCGAAAACCTAAAGGGACGATTTGGCGATCAATGAACTAAATTGAAAATGCACAAGGCATCATATGTACACTTCATATTTGTATTTAGAGCTAGAAATCAAAAAGTTTCGACCCTGGCAGGACTCGAACCTGCAATCTTCGGATCCGAAGTCCGACGCCTTATCCATTAGGCCACAAGGCCACGTTGTCTGGGCGTAGCAAATTGATAGACATGGCCCGTTGCGAGGCATTGAATGACAGCTCACAACGTCTCAAAACTATTCGTTCCATTGAATTCCAGTCGGCCAATGTGAGCGTCACAGACATTAAATGACGGAGAAGTTTGTATGTAAACATTTAGTAAGAGCACAGTCATATAATTATGTCAGACAATCGCGTCGAAAATTCAAACATTTCGCTTTCGAAAACCTAAAGGGACGATTTGGCGATCAATGAACTAAATTGAAAATGCACAAGGCATCATATGTACACTTCATATTTGTATTTAGAGCTAGAAATCAAAAAGTTTCGACCCTGGCAGGACTCGAACCTGCAATCTTCGGATCCGAAGTCCGACGCCTTATCCATTAGGCCACAAGGCCACGTTGCCTGGGCGTAGCAAATTGATAGACATGGCCCGTTGCGAGGCATTGAATGACAGCACACAACGTCTCAAAACTATTCGTTCCATTGAATTCCAGTCGGCCAATGTGAGCGTCACAGACATTAAATGACGGAGAAGTTTGTATGTAAACATTTAGTAAGAGCACAGTCATATAATTATGTCAGACAATCGCGTCGAAAATTCAAACATTTCGCTTTCGAAAACCTAAAGGGACGATTTGGCGATCAATGAACTAAATTGAAAATGCACAAGGCATCATATGTACACTTCATATTTGTATTTAGAGCTAGAAATCAAAAAGTTTCGACCCTGGCAGGACTCGAACCTGCAATCTTCGGATCCGAAGTCCGACGCCTTATCCATTAGGCCACAAGGCCACGTTGTCTGGGCGTAGCAAATTGATAGACATGGCCCGTTGCGAGGCATTGAATGACAGCTCACAACGTCTCAAAACTATTCGTTCCATTGAATTCCAGTCGGCCAATGTGAGCGTCACAGACATTAAATGACGGAGAAGTTTGTATGTAAACATTTAGTAAGAGCACAGTCATATAATTATGTCAGACAATCGCGTCGAAAATTCAAACATTTCGCTTTCGAAAACCTAAAGGGACGATTTGGCGATCAATGAACTAAATTGAAAATGCACAAGGCATCATATGTACACTTCATATTTGTATTTAGAGCTAGAAATCAAAAAGTTTCGACCCTGGCAGGACTCGAACCTGCAATCTTCGGATCCGAAGTCCGACGCCTTATCCATTAGGCCACAAGGCCACGTTGCCTGGGCGTAGCAAATTGATAGACATGGCCCGTTGCGAGGCATTGAATGACAGCACACAACGTCTCAAAACTATTCGTTCCATTGAATTCCAGTCGGCCAATGTGAGCGTCACAGACATTAAATGACGGAGAAGTTTGTATGTAAACATTTAGTAAGAGCACAGTCATATAATTATGTCAGACAATCGCGTCGAAAATTCAAACATTTCGCTTTCGAAAACCTAAAGGGACGATTTGGCGATCAATGAACTAAATTGAAAATGCACAAGGCATCATATGTACACTTCATATTTGTATTTAGAGCTAGAAATCAAAAAGTTTCGACCCTGGCAGGACTCGAACCTGCAATCTTCGGATCCGAAGTCCGACGCCTTATCCATTAGGCCACAAGGCCACGTTGTCTGGGCGTAGCAAATTGATAGACATGGCCCGTTGCGAGGCATTGAATGACAGCTCACAACGTCTCAAAACTATTCGTTCCATTGAATTCCAGTCGGCCAATGTGAGCGTCACAGACATTAAATGACGGAGAAGTTTGTATGTAAACATTTAGTAAGAGCACAGTCATATAATTATGTCAGACAATCGCGTCGAAAATTCAAACATTTCGCTTTCGAAAACCTAAAGGGACGATTTGGCGATCAATGAACTAAATTGAAAATGCACAAGGCATCATATGTACACTTCATATTTGTATTTAGAGCTAGAAATCAAAAAGTTTCGACCCTGGCAGGACTCGAACCTGCAATCTTCGGATCCGAAGTCCGACGCCTTATCCATTAGGCCACAAGGCCACGTTGTCTGGGCGTAGCAAATTGATAGACATGGCCCGTTGCGAGGCATTGAATGACAGCTCACAACGTCTCAAAACTATTCGTTCCATTGAATTCCAGTCGGCCAATGTGAGCGTCACAGACATTAAATGACGGAGAAGTTTGTATGTAGACATTTAGTAAGAGCACAGTCATATAATTATGTCAGACAATCGCGTCGAAAATTCAAACATTTCGCTTTCGAAAACCTAAAGGGACGATTTGGCGATCAATGAACTAAATTGAAAATGCACAAGGCATCATATGTACACTTCATATTTGTATTTAGAGCTAGAAATCAAAAAGTTTCGACCCTGGCAGGACTCGAACCTGCAATCTTCGGATCCGAAGTCCGACGCCTTATCCATTAGGCCACAAGGCCACGTTGTCTGGGCGTAGCAAATTGATAGACATGGCCCGTTGCGAGGCATTGAATGACAGCTCACAACGTCTCAAAACTATTCGTTCCATTAAATTCCAGTCAGCCAATGTGAGCGTCACAGACATTAAATGACGGAGAAGTTTGTATGTAGACATTTAGTAAGAGCACAGTCATATAATTATGTCAGACAATCGCGTCGAAAATTCAAACATTTCGCTTTCGAAAACCTAAAGGGACGATTTGGCGATCAATGAACTAAATTGAAAATGCACAAGGCATCATATGTACACTTCATATTTGTATTTAGAGCTAGAAATCAAAAAGTTTCGACCCTGGCAGGACTCGAACCTGCAATCTTCGGATCCGAAGTCCGACGCCTTATCCATTAGGCCACAAGGCCACGTTGTCTGGGCGTAGCAAATTGATAGACATGGCCCGTTGCGAGGCATTGAATGACAGCACACAACGTCTCAAAACTATTCGTTCCATTGAATTCCAGTCGGCCAATGTGAGCGTCACAGACATTAAATGACGGAGAAGTTTGTATGTAAACATTTAGTAAGAGCACAGTCATATAATTATGTCAGACAATCGCGTCGAAAATTCAAACATTTCGCTTTCGAAAACCTAAAGGGACGATTTGGCGATCAATGAACTAAATTGAAAATGCACAAGGCATCATATGTACACTTCATATTTGTATTTAGAGCTAGAAATCAAAAAGTTTCGACCCTGGCAGGACTCGAACCTGCAATCTTCGGATCCGAAGTCCGACGCCTTATCCATTAGGCCACAAGGCCACATTGTATGGACGTAGCAAATTGATAGACACAGCCCGTTGCGAGGCATTGAATGACAGCTCACAACGTCTCAAAACTATTCGTTCCATTGAATTCCAGTCGGCCAATGTGAGCGTCACAGACATTAAATGACGGAGAAGTTTGTATGTAAACATTTAGTAAGAGCACAGTCATATAATTATGTCAGACAATCGCGTCGAAAATTCAAACATTTCGCTTTCGAAAACCTAAAGGGACGATTTGGCGATCAATGAACTAAATTGAAAATGCACAAGGCATCATATGTACACTTCATATTTGTATTTAGAGCTAGAAATCAAAAAGTTTCGACCCTGGCAGGACTCGAACCTGCAATCTTCGGATCCGAAGTCCGACGCCTTATCCATTAGGCCACAAGGCCACGTTGCCTGGGCGTAGCAAATTAATAGACATGGCCCGTTGCGAGGCATTGAATGACAGCTCACAACGTCTTGAAACTATTCGTTCCATTAAATTCCAGTCAGCCAATGTGAGCGTCACAGACATTAAATGACGGAGAAGTTTGTATGTAAACATTTAGTAAGAGCACAGTCATATAATTATGTCAGACAATCGCGTCGAAAATTCGAACATTTCGCTTTCGAAAACCTAAAGGGACGATTTGGCGATCAATGAACTAAATTGAAAATGCACAAGGCATCATATGTACACTTCATATTTGTATTTAGAGCTAGAAATCAAAAAGTTTCGACCCTGGCAGGACTCGAACCTGCAATCTTCGGATCCGAAGTCCGACGCCTTATCCATTAGGCCACAAGGCCACGTTGCCTGGGCGTAGCAAATTGATAGACATGGCCCGTTGCGAGGCATTGAATGACAGCACACAACGTCTCAAAACTATTCGTTCCATTGAATTCCAGTCGGCCAATGTGAGTGTCACAGACATTAAATGACGGAGAAGTTTGTATGTAGACATTTAGTAAGAGCACAGTCATATAATTATGTCAGACAATCGCGTCGAAAATTCAAACATTTCGCTTTCGAAAACCTAAAGGGACGATTTGGCGATCAATGAACTAAATTGAAAATGCACAAGGCATCATATGTACACTTCATATTTGTATTTAGAGCTAGAAATCAAAAAGTTTCGACCCTGGCAGGACTCGAACCTGCAATCTTCGGATCCGAAGTCCGACGCCTTATCCATTAGGCCACAAGGCCACGTTGTCTGGGCGTAGCAAATTGATAGACATGGCCCGTTGCGAGGCATTGAATGACAGCACACAACGTCTCAAAACTATTCGTTCCATTAAATTCCAGTCAGCCAATGTGAGTGTCACAGACATTAAATGACGGAGAAGTTTGTATGTAGACATTTAGTAAGAGCACAGTCATATAATTATGTCAGACAATCGCGTCGAAAATTCAAACATTTCGCTTTCGAAAACCTAAAGGGACGATTTGGCGATCAATGAACTAAATTGAAAATGCACAAGGCATCATATGTACACTTCATATTTGTATTTAGAGCTAGAAATCAAAAAGTTTCGACCCTGGCAGGACTCGAACCTGCAATCTTCGGATCCGAAGTCCGACGCCTTATCCATTAGGCCACAAGGCCACGTTGTCTGGGCGTAGCAAATTGATAGACATGGCCCGTTGCGAGGCATTGAATGACAGCACACAACGTCTCAAAACTATTCGTTCCATTGAATTCCAGTCAGCCAATGTGAGTGTCACAGACATTAAATGACGGAGAAGTTTGTATGTAGACATTTAGTAAGAGCACAGTCATATAATTATGTCAGACAATCGCGTCGAAAATTCAAACATTTCGCTTTCGAAAACCTAAAGGGACGATTTGGCGATCAATGAACTAAATTGAAAATGCACAAGGCATCATATGTACACTTCATATTTGTATTTAGAGCTAGAAATCAAAAAGTTTCGACCCTGGCAGGACTCGAACCTGCAATCTTCGGATCCGAAGTCCGACGCCTTATCCATTAGGCCACAAGGCCACGTTGTCTGGGCGTAGCAAATTGATAGACATGGCCCGTTGCGAGGCATTGAATGACAGCACACAACGTCTCAAAACTATTCGTTCCATTAAATTCCAGTCAGCCAATGTGAGTGTCACAGACATTAAATGACGGAGAAGTTTGTATGTAGACATTTAGTAAGAGCACAGTCATATAATTATGTCAGACAATCGCGTCGAAAATTCAAACATTTCGCTTTCGAAAACCTAAAGGGACGATTTGGCGATCAATGAACTAAATTGAAAATGCACAAGGCATCATATGTACACTTCATATTTGTATTTAGAGCTAGAAATCAAAAAGTTTCGACCCTGGCAGGACTCGAACCTGCAATCTTCGGATCCGAAGTCCGACGCCTTATCCATTAGGCCACAAGGCCACGTTGTCTGGGCGTAGCAAATTGATAGACATGGCCCGTTGCGAGGCATTGAATGACAGCACACAACGTCTCAAAACTATTCGTTCCATTAAATTCCAGTCAGCCAATGTGAGTGTCACAGACATTAAATGACGGAGAAGTTTGTATGTAGACATTTAGTAAGAGCACAGTCATATAATTATGTCAGACAATCGCGTCGAAAATTCAAACATTTCGCTTTCGAAAACCTAAAGGGACGATTTGGCGATCAATGAACTAAATTGAAAATGCACAAGGCATCATATGTACACTTCATATTTGTATTTAGAGCTAGAAATCAAAAAGTTTCGACCCTGGCAGGACTCGAACCTGCAATCTTCGGATCCGAAGTCCGACGCCTTATCCATTAGGCCACAAGGCCACGTTGTCTGGGCGTAGCAAATTGATAGACATGGCCCGTTGCGAGGCATTGAATGACAGCACACAACGTCTCAAAACTATTCGTTCCATTAAATTCCAGTCAGCCAATGTGAGTGTCACAGACATTAAATGACGGAGAAGTTTGTATGTAGACATTTAGTAAGAGCACAGTCATATAATTATGTCAGACAATCGCGTCGAAAATTCAAACATTTCGCTTTCGAAAACCTAAAGGGACGATTTGGCGATCAATGAACTAAATTGAAAATGCACAAGGCATCATATGTACACTTCATATTTGTATTTAGAGCTAGAAATCAAAAGTTTCGACCCTGGCAGGACTCGAACCTGCAATCTTCGGATCCGAAGTCCGACGCCTTATCCATTAGGCCACAAGGCCACGTTGTCTGGGCGTAGCAAATTGATAGACATGGCCCGTTGCGAGGCATTGAATGACAGCACACAACGTCTCAAAACTATTCGTTCCATTAAATTCCAGTCAGCCAATGTGAGTGTCACAGACATTAAATGACGGAGAAGTTTGTATGTAGACATTTAGTAAGAGCACAGTCATATAATTATGTCAGACAATCGCGTCGAAAATTCAAACATTTCGCTTTCGAAAACCTAAAGGGACGATTTGGCGATCAATGAACTAAATTGAAAATGCACAAGGCATCATATGTACACTTCATATTTGTATTTAGAGCTAGAAATCAAAAAGTTTCGACCCTGGCAGGACTCGAACCTGCAATCTTCGGATCCGAAGTCCGACGCCTTATCCATTAGGCCACAAGGCCACGTTGCCTGGGCGTAGCAAATTGATAGACATGGCCCGTTGCGAGGCATTGAATGACAGCACACAACGTCTCAAAACTATTCGTTCCATTGAATTCCAGTCGGCCAATGTGAGCGTCACAGACATTAAATGACGGAGAAGTTTGTATGTAAACATTTAGTAAGAGCACAGTCATATAATTATGTCAGACAATCGCGTCGAAAATTCAAACATTTCGCTTTCGAAAACCTAAAGGGACGATTTGGCGATCAATGAACTAAATTGAAAATGCACAAGGCATCATATGTACACTTCATATTTGTATTTAGAGCTAGAAATCAAAAAGTTTCGACCCTGGCAGGACTCGAACCTGCAATCTTCGGATCCGAAGTCCGACGCCTTATCCATTAGGCCACAAGGCCACGTTGTCTGGGCGTAGCAAATTGATAGACATGGCCCGTTGCGAGGCATTGAATGACAGCTCACAACGTCTCAAAACTATTCGTTCCATTGAATTCCAGTCGGCCAATGTGAGCGTCACAGACATTAAATGACGGAGAAGTTTGTATGTAAACATTTAGTAAGAGCACAGTCATATAATTATGTCAGACAATCGCGTCGAAAATTCAAACATTTCGCTTTCGAAAACCTAAAGGGACGATTTGGCGATCAATGAACTAAATTGAAAATGCACAAGGCATCATATGTACACTTCATATTTGTATTTAGAGCTAGAAATCAAAAAGTTTCGACCCTGGCAGGACTCGAACCTGCAATCTTCGGATCCGAAGTCCGACGCCTTATCCATTAGGCCACAAGGCCACGTTGCCTGGGCGTAGCAAATTGATAGACATGGCCCGTTGCGAGGCATTGAATGACAGCACACAACGTCTCAAAACTATTCGTTCCATTAAATTCCAGTCAGCCAATGTGAGTGTCACAGACATTAAATGACGGAGAAGTTTGTATGTAGACATTTAGTAAGAGCACAGTCATATAATTATGTCAGACAATCGCGTCGAAAATTCAAACATTTCGCTTTCGAAAACCTAAAGGGACGATTTGGCGATCAATGAACTAAATTGAAAATGCACAAGGCATCATATGTACACTTCATATTTGTATTTAGAGCTAGAAATCAAAAAGTTTCGACCCTGGCAGGACTCGAACCTGCAATCTTCGGATCCGAAGTCCGACGCCTTATCCATTAGGCCACAAGGCCCCGTTGTCTGGGCGTAGCAAATTGATAGACATGGCCCGTTGCGAGGCATTGAATGACAGCACACAACGTCTCAAAACTATTCGTTCCATTGAATTCCAGTCAGCCAATGTGAGCGTCACAGACATTAAATGACGGAGAAGTTTGTATGTAGACATTTAGTAAGAGCACAGTCATATAATTATGTCAGACAATCGCGTCGAAAATTCAAACATTTCGCTTTCGAAAACCTAAAGGGACGATTTGGCGATCAATGAACTAAATTGAAAATGCACAAGGCATCATATGTACACTTCATATTTGTATTTAGAGCTAGAAATCAAAAGTTTCGACCCTGGCAGGACTCGAACCTGCAATCTTCGGATCCGAAGTCCGACGCCTTATCCATTAGGCCACAAGGCCACGTTGTCTGGGCGTAGCAAATTGATAGACATGGCCCGTTGCGAGGCATTGAATGACAGCACACAACGTCTCAAAACTATTCGTTCCATTAAATTCCAGTCAGCCAATGTGAGTGTCACAGACATTAAATGACGGAGAAGTTTGTATGTAGACATTTAGTAAGAGCACAGTCATATAATTATGTCAGACAATCGCGTCGAAAATTCAAACATTTCGCTTTCGAAAACCTAAAGGGACGATTTGGCGATCAATGAACTAAATTGAAAATGCACAAGGCATCATATGTACACTTCATATTTGTATTTAGAGCTAGAAATCAAAAAGTTTCGACCCTGGCAGGACTCGAACCTGCAATCTTCGGATCCGAAGTCCGACGCCTTATCCATTAGGCCACAAGGCCACGTTGCCTGGGCGTAGCAAATTGATAGACATGGCCCGTTGCGAGGCATTGAATGACAGCACACAACGTCTCAAAACTATTCGTTCCATTGAATTCCAGTCGGCCAATGTGAGCGTCACAGACATTAAATGACGGAGAAGTTTGTATGTAAACATTTAGTAAGAGCACAGTCATATAATTATGTCAGACAATCGCGTCGAAAATTCAAACATTTCGCTTTCGAAAACCTAAAGGGACGATTTGGCGATCAATGAACTAAATTGAAAATGCACAAGGCATCATATGTACACTTCATATTTGTATTTAGAGCTAGAAATCAAAAAGTTTCGACCCTGGCAGGACTCGAACCTGCAATCTTCGGATCCGAAGTCCGACGCCTTATCCATTAGGCCACAAGGCCACGTTGTCTGGGCGTAGCAAATTGATAGACATGGCCCGTTGCGAGGCATTGAATGACAGCACACAACGTCTCAAAACTATTCGTTCCATTAAATTCCAGTCAGCCAATGTGAGTGTCACAGACATTAAATGACGGAGAAGTTTGTATGTAGACATTTAGTAAGAGCACAGTCATATAATTATGTCAGACAATCGCGTCGAAAATTCAAACATTTCGCTTTCGAAAACCTAAAGGGACGATTTGGCGATCAATGAACTAAATTGAAAATGCACAAGGCATCATATGTACACTTCATATTTGTATTTAGAGCTAGAAATCAAAAAGTTTCGACCCTGGCAGGACTCGAACCTGCAATCTTCGGATCCGAAGTCCGACGCCTTATCCATTAGGCCACAAGGCCACGTTGTCTGGGCGTAGCAAATTGATAGACATGGCCCGTTGCGAGGCATTGAATGACAGCACACAACGTCTCAAAACTATTCGTTCCATTGAATTCCAGTCAGCCAATGTGAGTGTCACAGACATTAAATGACGGAGAAGTTTGTATGTAGACATTTAGTAAGAGCACAGTCATATAATTATGTCAGACAATCGCGTCGAAAATTCAAACATTTCGCTTTCGAAAACCTAAAGGGACGATTTGGCGATCAATGAACTAAATTGAAAATGCACAAGGCATCATATGTACACTTCATATTTGTATTTAGAGCTAGAAATCAAAAAGTTTCGACCCTGGCAGGACTCGAACCTGCAATCTTCGGATCCGAAGTCCGACGCCTTATCCATTAGGCCACAAGGCCACGTTGTCTGGGCGTAGCAAATTGATAGACATGGCCCGTTGCGAGGCATTGAATGACAGCACACAACGTCTCAAAACTATTCGTTCCATTAAATTCCAGTCAGCCAATGTGAGTGTCACAGACATTAAATGACGGAGAAGTTTGTATGTAGACATTTAGTAAGAGCACAGTCATATAATTATGTCAGACAATCGCGTCGAAAATTCAAACATTTCGCTTTCGAAAACCTAAAGGGACGATTTGGCGATCAATGAACTAAATTGAAAATGCACAAGGCATCATATGTACACTTCATATTTGTATTTAGAGCTAGAAATCAAAAAGTTTCGACCCTGGCAGGACTCGAACCTGCAATCTTCGGATCCGAAGTCCGACGCCTTATCCATTAGGCCACAAGGCCACGTTGCCTGGGCGTAGCAAATTGATAGACATGGCCCGTTGCGAGGCATTGAATGACAGCACACAACGTCTCAAAACTATTCGTTCCATTAAATTCCAGTCAGCCAATGTGAGTGTCACAGACATTAAATGACGGAGAAGTTTGTATGTAGACATTTAGTAAGAGCACAGTCATATAATTATGTCAGACAATCGCGTCGAAAATTCAAACATTTCGCTTTCGAAAACCTAAAGGGACGATTTGGCGATCAATGAACTAAATTGAAAATGCACAAGGCATCATATGTACACTTCATATTTGTATTTAGAGCTAGAAATCAAAAAGTTTCGACCCTGGCAGGACTCGAACCTGCAATCTTCGGATCCGAAGTCCGACGCCTTATCCATTAGGCCACAAGGCCACGTTGTCTGGGCGTAGCAAATTGATAGACATGGCCCGTTGCGAGGCATTGAATGACAGCACACAACGTCTCAAAACTATTCGTTCCATTGAATTCCAGTCGGCCAATGTGAGTGTCACAGACATTAAATGACGGAGAAGTTTGTATGTAGACATTTAGTAAGAGCACAGTCATATAATTATGTCAGACAATCGCGTCGAAAATTCAAACATTTCGCTTTCGAAAACCTAAAGGGACGATTTGGCGATCAATGAACTAAATTGAAAATGCACAAGGCATCATATGTACACTTCATATTTGTATTTAGAGCTAGAAATCAAAAAGTTTCGACCCTGGCAGGACTCGAACCTGCAATCTTCGGATCCGAAGTCCGACGCCTTATCCATTAGGCCACAAGGCCACGTTGTCTGGGCGTAGCAAATTGATAGACATGGCCCGTTGCGAGGCATTGAATGACAGCTCACAACGTCTCAAAACTATTCGTTCCATTGAATTCCAGTCGGCCATTGTGAGTGTCACAGACATTAAATGACGGAGAAGTTTGTATGTAGACATTTAGTAAGAGCACAGTCATATAATTATGTCAGACAATCGCGTCGAAAATTCAAACATTTCGCTTTCGAAAACCTAAAGGGACGATTTGGCGATCAATGAACTAAATTGAAAATGCACAAGGCATCATATGTACACTTCATATTTGTATTTAGAGCTAGAAATCAAAAAGTTTCGACCCTGGCAGGACTCGAACCTGCAATCTTCGGATCCGAAGTCCGACGCCTTATCCATTAGGCCACAAGGCCACGTTGTCTGGGCGTAGCAAATTGATAGACATGGCCCGTTGCGAGGCATTGAATGACAGCACACAACGTCTCAAAACTATTCGTTCCATTAAATTCCAGTCAGCCAATGTGAGTGTCACAGACATTAAATGACGGAGAAGTTTGTATGTAGACATTTAGTAAGAGCACAGTCATATAATTATGTCAGACAATCGCGTCGAAAATTCAAACATTTCGCTTTCGAAAACCTAAAGGGACGATTTGGCGATCAATGAACTAAATTGAAAATGCACAAGGCATCATATGTACACTTCATATTTGTATTTAGAGCTAGAAATCAAAAAGTTTCGACCCTGGCAGGACTCGAACCTGCAATCTTCGGATCCGAAGTCCGACGCCTTATCCATTAGGCCACAAGGCCACGTTGTCTGGGCGTAGCAAATTGATAGACATGGCCCGTTGCGAGGCATTGAATGACAGCACACAACGTCTCAAAACTATTCGTTCCATTAAATTCCAGTCAGCCAATGTGAGTGTCACAGACATTAAATGACGGAGAAGTTTGTATGTAGACATTTAGTAAGAGCACAGTCATATAATTATGTCAGACAATCGCGTCGAAAATTCAAACATTTCGCTTTCGAAAACCTAAAGGGACGATTTGGCGATCAATGAACTAAATTGAAAATGCACAAGGCATCATATGTACACTTCATATTTGTATTTAGAGCTAGAAATCAAAAAGTTTCGACCCTGGCAGGACTCGAACCTGCAATCTTCGGATCCGAAGTCCGACGCCTTATCCATTAGGCCACAAGGCCACGTTGTCTGGGCGTAGCAAATTGATAGACATGGCCCGTTGCGAGGCATTGAATGACAGCACACAACGTCTCAAAACTATTCGTTCCATTAAATTCCAGTCAGCCAATGTGAGTGTCACAGACATTAAATGACGGAGAAGTTTGTATGTAGACATTTAGTAAGAGCACAGTCATATAATTATGTCAGACAATCGCGTCGAAAATTCAAACATTTCGCTTTCAAAAACCTAAAAGGACGATTTGGCGATCAATGAACTAAATTGAAAATGCACAAGGCATCATATGTACACTTCATATTTGTATTTAGAGCTAGAAATCAAAAAGTTTCGACCCTGGCAGGACTCGAACCTGCAATCTTCGGATCCGAAGTCCGACGCCTTATCCATTAGGCCACAAGGCCACGTTGTCTGGGCGTAGCAAATTGATAGACATGGCCCGTTGCGAGGCATTGAATGACAGCACACAACGTCTCAAAACTATTCGTTCCATTGAATTCCAGTCGGCCAATGTGAGTGTCACAGACATTAAATGACGGAGAAGTTTGTATGTAGACATTTAGTAAGAGCACAGTCATATAATTATGTCAGACAATCGCGTCGAAAATTCAAACATTTCGCTTTCGAAAACCTAAAGGGACGATTTGGCGATCAATGAACTAAATTGAAAATGCACAAGGCATCATATGTACACTTCATATTTGTATTTAGAGCTAGAAATCAAAAGTTTCGACCCTGGCAGGACTCGAACCTGCAATCTTCGGATCCGAAGTCCGACGCCTTATCCATTAGGCCACAAGGCCACATTGTATGGACGTAGCAAATTGATAGACATGGCCCGTTGCGAGGCATTGAATGACAGCACACAACGTCTCAAAACTATTCGTTCCATTGAATTCCAGTCGGCCAATGTGAGTGTCACAGACATTAAATGACGGAGAAGTTTGTATGTAGACATTTAGTAAGAGCACAGTCATATAATTATGTCAGACAATCGCGTCGAAAATTCAAACATTTCGCTTTCGAAAACCTAAAGGGACGATTTGGCGATCAATGAACTAAATTGAAAATGCACAAGGCATCATATGTACACTTCATATTTGTATTTAGAGCTAGAAATCAAAAAGTTTCGACCCTGGCAGGACTCGAACCTGCAATCTTCGGATCCGAAGTCCGACGCCTTATCCATTAGGCCACAAGGCCACGTTGTCTGGGCGTAGCAAATTGATAGACATGGCCCGTTGCGAGGCATTGAATGACAGCTCACAACGTCTCAAAACTATTCGTTCCATTGAATTCCAGTCGGCCAATGTGAGTGTCACAGACATTAAATGACGGAGAAGTTTGTATGTAGACATTTAGTAAGAGCACAGTCATATAATTATGTCAGACAATCGCGTCGAAAATTCAAACATTTCGCTTTCGAAAACCTAAAGGGACGATTTGGCGATCAATGAACTAAATTGAAAATGCACAAGGCATCATATGTACACTTCATATTTGTATTTAGAGCTAGAAATCAAAAGTTTCGACCCTGGCAGGACTCGAACCTGCAATCTTCGGATCCGAAGTCCGACGCCTTATCCATTAGGCCACAAGGCCACGTTGTCTGGGCGTAGCAAATTGATAGACATGGCCCGTTGCGAGGCATTGAATGACAGCACACAACGTCTCAAAACTATTCGTTCCATTAAATTCCAGTCAGCCAATGTGAGTGTCACAGACATTAAATGACGGAGAAGTTTGTATGTAGACATTTAGTAAGAGCACAGTCATATAATTATGTCAGACAATCGCGTCGAAAATTCAAACATTTCGCTTTCGAAAACCTAAAGGGACGATTTGGCGATCAATGAACTAAATTGAAAATGCACAAGGCATCATATGTACACTTCATATTTGTATTTAGAGCTAGAAATCAAAAAGTTTCGACCCTGGCAGGACTCGAACCTGCAATCTTCGGATCCGAAGTCCGACGCCTTATCCATTAGGCCACAAGGCCACGTTGTCTGGGCGTAGCAAATTGATAGACATGGCCCGTTGCGAGGCATTGAATGACAGCTCACAACGTCTCAAAACTATTCGTTCCATTGAATTCCAGTCGGCCAATGTGAGTGTCACAGACATTAAATGACGGAGAAGTTTGTATGTAGACATTTAGTAAGAGCACAGTCATATAATTATGTCAGACAATCGCGTCGAAAATTCAAACATTTCGCTTTCGAAAACCCAAGGGATGATTTGGCGATCAATGAACTAAATTGAAAATGCACAAGGCATCATATGTACACTTCATATTTGTATTTAGAGCTAGAAATCAAAAAGTTTCGACCCTGGCAGGACTCGAACCTGCAATCTTCGGATCCGAAGTCCGACGCCTTATCCATTAGGCCACAAGGCCACGTTGCCTGGGCGTAGCAAATTGATAGACATGGCCCGTTGCGAGGCATTGAATGACAGCACACAACGTCTCAAAACTATTCGTTCCATTGAATTCCAGTCAGCCAATGTGAGTGTCACAGACATTAAATGACGGAGAAGTTTGTATGTAGACATTTAGTAAGAGCACAGTCATATAATTATGTCAGACAATCGCGTCGAAAATTCAAACATTTCGCTTTCGAAAACCTAAAGGGACGATTTGGCGATCAATGAACTAAATTGAAAATGCACAAGGCATCATATGTACACTTCATATTTGTATTTAGAGCTAGAAATCAAAAAGTTTCGACCCTGGCAGGACTCGAACCTGCAATCTTCGGATCCGAAGTCCGACGCCTTATCCATTAGGCCACAAGGCCACGTTGTCTGGGCGTAGCAAATTGATAGACATGGCCCGTTGCGAGGCATTGAATGACAGCACACAACGTCTCAAAACTATTCGTTCCATTGAATTCCAGTCGGCCAATGTGAGTGTCACAGACATTAAATGACGGAGAAGTTTGTATGTAGACATTTAGTAAGAGCACAGTCATATAATTATTTCAGACAATCGCGTCGAAAATTCAAACATTTCGCTTTCAAAAACCTAAAAGGACGATTTGGCGATCAATGAACTAAATTGAAAATGCACAAGGCATCATATGTACACTTCATATTTGTATTTAAAGCTAGAAATCAAAAGTTTCGACCCTGGCAGGACTCGAACCTGCAATCTTCGGATCCGAAGTCCGACGCCTTATCCATTAGGCCACAAGGCCACGTTGCCTGGGCGTAGCAAATTGATAGACATGGCCCGTTGCGAGGCATTGAATGACAGCACACAACGTCTCAAAACTATTCGTTCCATTGAATTCCAGTCGGCCAATGTGAGTGTCACAGACATTAAATGACGGAGAAGTTTGTATGTAAACATTTAGTAAGAGCACAGTCATATAATTATGTCAGACAATCGCGTCGAAAATTCAAACATTTCGCTTTCGAAAACCTAAAGGGACGATTTGGCGATCAATGAACTAAATTGAAAATGCACAAGGCATCATATGTACACTTCATATTTGTATTTAGAGCTAGAAATCAAAAGTTTCGACCCTGGCAGGACTCGAACCTGCAATCTTCGGATCCGAAGTCCGACGCCTTATCCATTAGGCCACAAGGCCACGTTGTCTGGGCGTAGCAAATTGATAGACATGGCCCGTTGCGAGGCATTGAATGACAGCACACAACGTCTCAAAACTATTCGTTCCATTAAATTCCAGTCAGCCAATGTGAGTGTCACAGACATTAAATGACGGAGAAGTTTGTATGTAGACATTTAGTAAGAGCACGGTCATATAATTATTTCAGACAATCGCGTCGAAAATTCGAACATTTCGCTTTCGAAAACCTAAAGGGACGATTTGGCGATCAATGAACTAAATTGAAAATGCACAAGGCATCATATGTACACTTCATATTTGTATTTAGAGCTAGAAATCAAAAAGTTTCGACCCTGGCAAGACTCGAACCTGCACTCTTCGGATCCGAAGTCCGACGCCTTATCCATTAGGCCACAAGGCCACGTTGTCTGGGCGTAGCAAATTGATAGACATGGCCCGTTGCGAGGCATTGAATGACAGCACACAACGTCTCAAAACTATTCGTTCCATTAAATTCCAGTCAGCCAATGTGAGTGTCACAGACATTAAATGACGGAGAAGTTTGTATGTAGACATTTAGTAAGAGCACAGTCATATAATTATTTCAGACAATCGCGTCGAAAATTCAAACATTTTGCTTTCAAAAACCTAAAAGGACGATTTGGCGATCAATGAACTAAATTGAAAATGCACAAGGCATCATATGTACACTTCATATTTGTATTTAGAGCTAGAAATCAAAAAGTTTCGACCCTGGCAGGACTCGAACCTGCAATCTTCGGATCCGAAGTCCGACGCCTTATCCATTAGGCCACAAGGCCACATTGTATGGACGTAGCAAATTGATAGACACAGCCCGTTGCGAGGCATTGAATGACAGCACACAACGTCTCAAAACTATTCGTTCCATTGAATTCCAGTCGGCCAATGTGAGTGTCACAGACATTAAATGACGGAGAAGTTTGTATGTAGACATTTAGTAAGAGCACAGTCATATAATTATGTCAGACAATCGCGTCGAAAATTCAAACATTTCGCTTTCAAAAACCTAAAAGGACGATTTGGCGATCAATGAACTAAATTGAAAATGCACAAGGCATCATATGTACACTTCATATTTGTATTTAGAGCTAGAAATCAAAAAGTTTCGACCCTGGCAGGACTCGAACCTGCAATCTTCGGATCCGAAGTCCGACGCCTTATCCATTAGGCCACAAGGCCACGTTGTCTGGGCGTAGCAAATTGATAGACATGGCCCGTTGCGAGGCATTGAATGACAGCACACAACGTCTCAAAACTATTCGTTCCATTGAATTCCAGTCGGCCAATGTGAGTGTCACAGACATTAAATGACGGAGAAGTTTGTATGTAGACATTTAGTAAGAGCACGGTCATATAATTATTTCAGACAATCGCGTCGAAAATTCAAACATTTCGCTTTCGAAAACCTAAAAGGACGATTTGGCGATCAATGAACTAAATTGAAAATGCACAAGGCATCATATGTACACTTCATATTTGTATTTAAAGCTAGAAATCAAAAAGTTTCGACCCTGGCAGGACTCGAACCTGCAATCTTCGGATCCGAAGTCCGACGCCTTATCCATTAGGCCACAAGGCCACGTTGTCTGGGCGTAGCAAATTGATAGACATGGCCCGTTGCGAGGCATTGAATGACAGCACACAACGTCTCAAAACTATTCGTTCCATTGAATTCCAGTCGGCCAATGTGAGCGTCACAGACATTAAATGACGGAGAAGTTTGTATGTAAACATTTAGTAAGAGCACGGTCATATAATTATTTCAGACAATCGCGTCGAAAATTCAAACATTTCGCTTTCGAAAACCTAAAAGGACGATTTGGCGATCAATGAACTAAATTGAAAATGCACAAGGCATCATATGTACACTTCATATTTGTATTTAGAGCTAGAAATCAAAAAGTTTCGACCCTGGCAGGACTCGAACCTGCAATCTTCGGATCCGAAGTCCGACGCCTTATCCATTAGGCCACAAGGCCACGTTGTCTGGGCGTAGCAAATTGATAGACATGGCCCGTTGCGAGGCATTGAATGACAGCACACAACGTCTCAAAACTATTCGTTCCATTAAATTCCAGTCAGCCAATGTGAGTGTCACAGACATTAAATGACGGAGAATTTTGTATGTAGACATTTAGTAAGAGCACGGTCATATAATTATTTCAGACAATCGCGTCGAAACTTCGAACATTTCGCTTTCGAAAACCTAAAGGGACGATTTGGCGATCAATGAACTAAATTGAAAATGCACAAGGCATCATATGTACACTTCATATTTGTATTTAGAGCTAGAAATCAAAAAGTTTCGACCCTGGCAGGACTCGAACCTGCAATCTTCGGATCCGAAGTCCGACGCCTTATCCATTAGGCCACAAGGCCACGTTGTCTGGGCGTAGCAAATTGATAGACATGGCCCGTTGCGAGGCATTGAATGACAGCACACAACGTCTCAAAACTATTCGTTCCATTGAATTCCAGTCGGCCAATGTGAGTGTCACAGACATTAAATGACGGAGAAGTTTGTATGTAGACATTTAGTAAGAGCACGGTCATATAATTATTTCAGACAATCGCGTCGAAAATTCAAACATTTCGCTTTCGAAAACCTAAAAGGACGATTTGGCGATCAATGAACTAAATTGAAAATGCACAAGGCATCATATGTACACTTCATATTTGTATTTAGAGCTAGAAATCAAAAAGTTTCGACCCTGGCAGGACTCGAACCTGCAATCTTCGGATCCGAAGTCCGACGCCTTATCCATTAGGCCACAAGGCCACATTGTATGGACGTAGCAAATTGATAGACATGGCCCGTTGCGAGGCATTGAATGACAGCACACAACGTCTCAAAACTATTCGTTCCATTGAATTCCAGTCGGCCAATGTGAGCGTCACAGACATTAAATGACGGAGAAGTTTGTATGTAGACATTTAGTAAGAGCACAGTCATATAATTATGTCAGACAATCGCGTCGAAAATTCAAACATTTCGCTCTAGAAAACCTAAAAGGACGATTTGGCGATCAATGAACTAAATTGAAAATGCACAAGGCATCATATGTACACTTCATATTTGTATTTAGAGCTAGAAATCAAAAAGTTTCGACCCTGGCAGGACTCGAACCTGCAATCTTCGGATCCGAAGTCCGACGCCTTATCCATTAGGCCACAAGGCCACGTTGTCTGGGCGTAGCAAATTGATAGACATGGCCCGTTGCGAGGCATTGAATGACAGCACACAACGTCTCAAAACTATTCGTTCCATTGAATTCCAGTCGGCCAATGTGAGTGTCACAGACATTAAATGACGGAGAAGTTTGTATGTAAACATTTAGTAAGAGCACGATCATATAATTATTTCAGACAATCGCGTCGAAAATTCAAACATTTCGCTTTCGAAAACCTAAGAGGACGATTTAGCGATCAATGAACTAAATTGAAAATGCACAAGGCATCATATGTACACTTCATATTTGTATTTAAAGCTAAAAATCAAAAAGTTTCGACACTGGCAGGACTCGAACCTGCAATCTTCGGATCCGAAGTCCGACGCCTTATCCATTAGGCCACAAGGCCACATTGTCTGGACGTAGCAAATTGATAGACATGGCCCGTTGAGAGGCATTGAATGACAGCACACAACGTCTCAAAACTATTCGTTCCATTAAATTCCAGTCGGCCAATGTGAGCGTCACAGACATTAAATGACGGAGAAGTTTGTATGTAGACATTTAGTAAGAGCACGGTCATATAATTATTTCAGACAATCGCGTCGAAAATTCGAACATTTCGCTTTCGAAAACCTAAAAGGACGATTTGGCGATCAATTAACTAAATCTAAAATGCACAAGGCATCATATGTAAACCTCATATTTGTATTTAAAGCTAGAAATCAAAAAGTTTCGACCCTGGCAGGACTCGAACCTGCAATCTTCGGATCCGAAGTCCGACGCCTTATCCATTAGGCCACAAGGCCACATTGTCTGGACGTAGCAAATTGATAGACATGGCCCGTTGCGAGGCATTGAATGACAGCACACAACGTCTCAAAACTATTCGTTCCATTGAATTCCAGTCGGCCAATGTGAGTGTCACAGACATTAAATGACGGAGAAGTTTGTATGTAGAAATTTAGTAAGAGCACGATCATATAATTATTTCAGACAATCGCGTCGAAAATTCAAACATTCCGCTTTCAAAAACCTAAGAGGACGATTTAGCGATCAATGAACTAAATTGAAAATGCACAAGGCATCATATGTACACTTCATATTTGTATTTAAAGCTAAAAATCAAAGGTTCGACCCTGGCAGGACTCGAACCTGCAATCTTCGGATCCGAAGTCCGACGCCTTATCCATTAGGCCACAAGGCCACGTTGTCTGGGCGTAGCAAATTGATAGACACAGCCCGTTGCGAGGCATTGAATGACAGCTCACAACGTCTCAAAACTATTCGTTAAATTGAATTCCAGTCGGCCAATGTGAGCGTCACAGACATTAAATGACGGAGAAGTTTGTATGTAAACATTTAGTAAGAGCACGGTCATATAATTATTTCAGACAATCGCGTCGAAAATTCAAACATTTCGCTTTCGAAAACCTAAAAGGACGATTTGGCGATCAATGAACTAAATGGAAAATGCACAAGGCATCATATGTACACTTCATATTTGTATTTAAAGCTAGAAATCAAAAAGTTTCGACCCTGGCAGGACTCGAACCTGCAATCTTCGGATCCGAAGTCCGACGCCTTATCCATTAGGCCACAAGGCCACATTGTCTGGACGTAGCAAATTGATTAACATGGCCCGTTGCGAGGCATTGAATGACAGCACACAACGTCTCAAAACTATTCGTTCCATTGAATTCCAGTCGGCCAATGTGAGTGTCACAGACATTAAATGACGGAGAAGTTTGTATGTAGACATTTAGTAAGAGCACGGTCATATAATTATTTCAGACAATCGCGTCGAAAATTCAAACATTTCGCTTTCGAAAACCTAAAAGGACGATTTGGCGATCAATGAACTAAATTGAAAATGCACAAGGCATCATATGTACACTTCATATTTGTATTTAGAGCTAGAAATCAAAAAGTTTCGACCCTGGCAGGACTCGAACCTGCAATCTTCGGATCCGAAGTCCGACGCCTTATCCATTAGGCCACAAGGCCACATTGTCTGGACGTAGCAAATTGATAGACATGGCCCGTTGCGAGGCATTGAATGACAGCACACAACGTCTCAAAACTATTCGTTCCATTGAATTCCAGTCGGCCAATGTGAGTGTCACAGACATTAAATGACGGAGAAGTTTGTATGTAGAAATTTAGTAAGAGCACGATCATATAATTATTTCAGACAATCGCGTCGAAAATTCAAACATTTCGCTTTCGAAAACCTAAGAGGACGATTTAGCGATCAATGAACTAAATTGAAAATGCACAAGGCATCATATGTACACTTCATATTTGTATTTAAAGCTAGAAATCAAAAAGTTTCGACCCTGGCAGAACTCGAACCTGCAATCTTCGGATCCGAAGTCCGACGCCTTATCCATTAGGCCACAAGGCCACATTGTCTGGACGTAGCAAATTGATAGACATGGCCCGTTGCGAGGCATTGAATGACAGCACACAACGTCTCAAAACTATTCGTTCCATTGAATTCCAGTCGGCCAATGTGAGTGTCACAGACATTAAATGACGGAGAAGTTTGTATGTAGACATTTAGTAAGAGCACGATCATATAATTATTTCAGACAATCGCGTCGAAAATTCAAACATTCCGCTTTCAAAAACCTAAGAGGACGATTTAGCGATCAATGAACTAAATTGAAAATGCACAAGGCATCATATGTACACTTCATATTTGTATTTAAAGCTAGAAATCAAAAAGTTTCGACCCTGGCAGAACTCGAACCTGCAATCTTCGGATCCGAAGTCCGACGCCTTATCCATTAGGCCACAAGGCCACATTGTCTGGACGTAGCAAATTGATAGACATGGCCCGTTGCGAGGCATTGAATGACAGCACACAACGTCTCAAAACTATTCGTTCCATTGAATTCCAGTCGGCCAATGTGAGTGTCACAGACATTAAATGACGGAGAAGTTTGTATGTAGACATTTAGTAAGAGCACGGTCATATAATTATTTCAGACAATCGCGTCGAAAATTCGAACATTTCGCTTTCGAAAACCTAAAAGGACGATTTGGCGATCATTGAACTAAATTGAAAATGCACAAGGCATCATATGTACACTTCATATTTGTATTTAAAGCTAGAAAGCAAAAGTCTCGACCCTGGCAGGACTCGAACCCTCAATCTTCTGATCCGAAGTCAGATGCCTTATCCATTAGGCCACAAGGCCACATTGTATGGACGTAGCAAATTGATAGACACAGCCCGTTGCGAGGCATTGAATGACAGCACACAACGTCTCAAAACTATTCGTTCCATTAAATTCCAGTCAGCCAATGTGAGTGTCACAGACATTAAATGACGGAGAAGTTTGTATGTAGACATTTAGTAAGAGCACAGTCATATAATTATGTCAGACAATCGCGTCGAAAATTCAAACATTTCGCTTTCGAAAACCTAAAGGGACGATTTGGCGATCAATGAACTAAATTGAAAATGCACAAGGCATCATATGTACACTTCATATTTGTATTTAGAGCTAGAAATCAAAAAGTTTCGACCCTGGCAGGACTCGAACCTGCAATCTTCGGATCCGAAGTCCGACGCCTTATCCATTAGGCCACAAGGCCACATTGTATGGACGTAGCAAATTGATAGACACAGCCCGTTGCGAGGCATTGAATGACAGCTCACAACGTCTCAAAACTATTCGTTCCATTGAATTCCAGTCGGCCAATGTGAGTGTCACAGACATTAAATGACGGAGAAGTTTGTATGTAGAAATTTAGTAAGAGCACGATCATATAATTATTTCAGACAATCGCGTCGAAAATTCAAACATTCCGCTTTCAAAAACCTAAGAGGACGATTTAGCGATCAATGAACTAAATTGAAAATGCACAAGGCATCATATGTACACTTCATATTTGTATTTAAAGCTAGAAATCAAAAAGTTTCGACCCTGGCAGGACTCGAACCTGCAATCTTCGGATCCGAAGTCCGACTACTTATCCATTAGGCCACAAGGCCACATTGTCTGGACGTAGCAAATTGATAGACATGGCCCGTTGCGAGGCATTGAATGACAGCACACAACGTCTCAAAACTATTCGTTCCATTGAATTCCAGTCGGCCAATGTGAGTGTCACAGACATTAAATGACGGAGAAGTTTGTATGTAGACATTTAGTAAGAGCACGATCATATAATTATTTCAGACAATCGCGTCGAAAATTCAAACATTTCGCTTTCGAAAACCTAAGAGGACGATTTGGCGATCAAAGAGCTAAATTTAAAATGCACAAGGCATCTTATGTGCACTTCATATTTGTATTTAAAGCTAGAAATCAAAAGTTTCGACCCTGGCAGGACTCGAACCTGCAATCTTCGGATCCGAAGTCCGACTCCTTATCCATTAGGCCACAAGGCCACATTGTCTGGACGTAGCAAATTGATAGACATGGCCCGTTGCGAGGCATTGAATGACAGCACACAACGTCTCAAAACTATTCGTTCCATTGAATTCCAGTCGGCCAATGTGAGTGTCACAGACATTAAATGACGGAGAAGTTTGTATGTAGAAATTTAGTAAGAGCACGATCATATAATTATTTCAGACAATCGCGTCGAAAATTCAAACATCCGCTTTCAAAAACCTAAGAGGACGATTAGGCGATCAAAGAGCTAAATTTAAAATGCACAAGGCATCTTATGTGCACTTCATATTTGTATTTAAAGCTAGAAATCAAAAGTTTCGACCCTGGCAGGACTCGAACCTGCAATCTTCGGATCCGAAGTCCGACTCCTTATCCATTAGGCCACAAAGCCACATTGTTTGGACGTAGCAAATTGATAGACATGGCCCGTTGCGAGGCATTGAATGACAGCACACAACGTCTCAAAACTATTCGTTCCATTGAATTCCAGTCGGCCAATGTGAGTGTCACAGACATTAAATGACGGAGAAGTTTGTATGTAGACATTTAGTAAGAGCACGGTCATATAATTATTTCGGACAATCGCGTCGAAAATTCGAAGATTCCGCTTTCGAAAACCTAAAAGGACGATTTGGCGATCAAAGAGCTAAATTTAAAATGCACAAGGCATCTTATGTGCACTTCATATTTGTATTTAAAGCTAGAAATCAAAAGTTTCGACCCTGGCAGGACTCGAACCTGCAATCTTCGGATCCGAAGCCCGACGCCTTATCCATTAGGCCACAAGGCCACATTGTCTGGACGTAGCAAATTGATAGACATGGCCCGTTGCGAGGCATTGAATGGCAGCACACAACGTCTCAAAACTATTCGTTCCATTGAATTCCAGTCGGCCAATGTGAGTGTCACAGACATTAAATGACGGAGAAGTTTGTATGTAGAAATTTAGTAAGAGCACGATCATATAATTATTTCGGACAATCGCGTCGAAAATTCAAACATTTCGCTTTCGAAAACCTAAAAGGACGATTTGGCGATCAAAGAGCTAAATTTAAAATGCACAAGGCATCTTATGTGCACTTCATATTTGTATTTAAAGCTAGAAATCAAAAGTTTCGACCCTGGCAGGACTCGAACCTGCAATCTTCGGATCCGAAGTCCGACTCCTTATCCATTAGGCCACAAGGCCACATTGTCTGGACGTAGCGAATTGATAGACATGGCCCGTTGCGAGGCATTGAATGGCAGCACACAACGTCTCAAAACTATTCGTTCCATTGAATTCCAGTCGGCCAATGTGAGTGTCACAGACATTAAATGACGGAGAAGTTTGTATGTAGACATTTAGTAAGAGCACGGTCATATAATTATTTCGGACAATCGCGTCGAAAATTCAAACATTTCGCTTTCGAAAACCTAAAAGGACGATTTGGCGATCAAAGAGCTAAATTTAAAATGCACAAGGCATCTTATGTGCACTTCATATTTGTATTTAAAGCTAGAAATCAAAAAGTTTCGACCCTGGCAGGACTCGAACCTGCAATCTTCGGATCCGAAGTCCGACTCCTTATCCATTAGGCCACAAGGCCACATTGTCTGGACGTAGCAAATTGATAGACATGGCCCGTTGCGAGGCATTGAATGACAGCACACAACGTCTCAAAACTATTCGTTCCATTGAATTCCAGTCGGCCAATGTGAGTGTCACAGACATTAAATGACGGAGAAGTTTGTATGTAGACATTTAGTAAGAGCACGATCATATAATTATTTCGGACAATCGCGTCGAAAATTCGAAGATTCCGCTTTCGAAAACCTAAGAGGACGATTTGGCGATCAAAGAGCTAAATTTAAAATGCACAAGGCATCATATGTACACTTCATATTTGTATTTAAAGCTAGAAATCAAAAAGTTTCGACCCTGGCAGGACTCGAACCTGCAATCTTCGGTTCCAAAGTCCGACTCCTTATCCATTAGGCCACAAGGCCACATTGTCTGGACGTAGCAAATTGATAGACATGGCCCGTTGCGAGGCATTGAATGACAGCACACAACGTCTCAAAACTATTCGTTCCATTGAATTCCAGTCGGCCAATGTGAGTGTCACAGACATTAAATGACGGAGAAGTTTGTATGTAGAAATTTAGTAAGAGCACGATCATATAATTATTTCAGACAATCGCGTCGAAAATTCAAACATTCCGCTTTCAAAAACCTAAGAGGACGATTAGGCGATCAAAGAGCTAAATTTAAAATGCACAAGGCATCTTATGTGCACTTCATACTTGTATTTAAAGCTAGAAATCAAAAAGTTTCGACCCTGGCAGAACTCGAACCTGCAATCTTCGGATCCGAAGTCCGACGCCTTATCCATTAGGCCACAAGGCCACATTGTCTGGACGTAGCAAATTGATAGACATGGCCCGTTGCGAGGCATTGAATGACAGCACACAACGTCTCAAAACTATTCGTTCCATTGAATTCCAGTCGGCCAATGTGAGTGTCACAGACATTAAATGACGGAGAAGTTTGTATGTAGACATTTAGTAAGAGCACGATCATATAATTATTTCGGACAATCGCGTCGAAAATTCGAAGATTCCGCTTTAGAAAACCTAAGAGGACGATTTGGCGATCAAAGAGCTAAATTTAAGATGCACAAGGCATCATATGTACACTTCATATTTGTATTTAGAGCTAGAAATCAAAAAGTTTCGACCCTGGCAGGACTCGAACCTGCAATCTTCGGATCCGAAGTCCGACGCCTTATCCATTAGGCCACAAGGCCACATTTTCTCCACGCAACAAGTTGATAGACATGGCCCGTTGCGAGGCATTGAATGACAGCTCACAACGTCTCAAAACTATTCGTTCCATTGAATTCCAGTCGGCCAATGTGAGTGTCACAGACATTAAATGACGGAGAAGTTTGTATGTAGACATTTAGTAAGAGCACGATCATATAATTATTTCGGACAAACGCGTCGAAAATTCAAACATTTCGCTTTCGAAAACCTAAAAGGACGATTTGGCGATCAAAGAGCTAAATTTAAAATGCACAAGGCATCTTATGTGCACTTCATATTTGTATTTAAAGCTAGAAATCAAAAGTTTCGACCCTGGCAGGACTCGAACCTGCAATCTTCGGTTCCAAAGTCCGACTCCTTATCCATTAGGCCACAAGGCCACATTGTCTGCAAGCAACAAGTTGATAGACACAGCCCGTTGCGAGGCATTGAATGACAGCACACAACGTCTCAGAACTATTCGTTCCATTGAATTCCAGTCGGCCAATGTGAGTGTCACAGACATTAAATGACGGAGAAGTTTGTATGTAGACATTTAGTAAGAGCACGGTCATATAATTATTTCGGACAATCGCGTCGAAAATTCAAACATTTCGCTTTCGAAAACCTAAAAGGACGATTTGGCGATCAAAGAACTAAATCGAAAATGCACAGGGCATCATATGTGCACTTCATATTTGTATTCAGAGCTAGAAATCAAAACGTTTCGACCCTGGCAGGACTCGAACCTGCAATCTTCGGATCCGAAGTCCGACGCCTTATCCATTAGGCCACAAGGCCACATTGTCTGGACGTAGCAAATTGATAGACATGGCCCGTTGCGAGGCATTGAATGACAGCACACAACGTCTCAAAACTATTCGTTCCATTGAATTCCAGTCGGCCAATGTGAGTGTCACAGACATTAAATGACGGAGAAGTTTGTATGTAGACATTTAGTAAGAGCACGGTCATATAATTATTTCGGACAATCGCGTCGAAAATTCAAACATTTCGCTTTCGAAAACCTAAAAGGACGATTTGGCGATCAAAGAGCTAAATTTAAAATGCACAAGGCATCTTATGTGCACTTCATATTTGTATTTAAAGCTAGAAATCAAAAGTTTCGACCCTGGCAGGACTCGAACCTGCAATCTTCGGATCCGAAGTCCGACGCCTTATCCATTAGGCCACAAGGCCACATTTTCTCCACGCAACAAGTTGATAGACATGGCCCGTTGCGAGGCATTGAATGACAGCACACAACGTCTCAAAACTATTCGTTCCATTAAATTCCAGTCAGCCAATGTGAGTGTCACAGACATTAAATGACGGAGAAGTTTGTATGTAGACATTTAGTAAGAGCACAGTCATATAATTATGTCAGACAATCGCGTCGAAAATTCAAACATTTCGCTTTCAAAAACCTAAAAGGACGATTTGGCGATCAATGAACTAAATTGAAAATGCACAAGGCATCATATGTACACTTCATATTTGTATTTAGAGCTAGAAATCAAAAAGTTTCGACCCTGGCAGGACTCGAACCTGCAATCTTCGGATCCGAAGTCCGACGCCTTATCCATTAGGCCACAAGGCCACATTGTCTGCAAGCAACAAGTTGATAGACACAGCCCGTTGCGAGGCATTGAATGGCAGCACACAACGTCTCAAAACTATTCGTTCCATCGAATTCCAGTCGGCCAATGTGAGTGTCACAGACATTAAATGACGGAGAAGTTTGTATGTAGACATTTAGTAAGAGCACGGTCATATAATTATTTCGGACAATCGCGTCGAAAATTCAAACATTTCGCTTTCGAAAACCTAAAGGGACGATTTGGCGATCAATGAACTAAATTGAAAATGCACAAGGCATCATATGTACACTTCATATTTGTATTTAGAGCTAGAAATCAAAAAGTTTCGACCCTGGCAGGACTCGAACCTGCAATCTTCGGATCCGAAGTCCGACGCCTTATCCATTAGGCCACAAGGCCACATTTTCTCCACGCAACAAGTTGATAGACATGGCCCGTTGCGAGGCATTGAATGACAGCACACAACGTCTCAAAACTATTCGTTCCATTAAATTCCAGTCAGCCAATGTGAGTGTCACAGACATTAAATGACGGAGAAGTTTGTATGTAGACATTTAGTAAGAGCACAGTCATATAATTATGTCAGACAATCGCGTCGAAAATTCAAACATTTCGCTTTCGAAAACCTAAAGGGACGATTTGGCGATCAAAGAGCTAAATTTAAAATGCACAAGGCATCTTATGTGCACTTCATATTTGTATTCAGAGCTAGAAATCAAAAAGTTTCGACCCTGGCAGGACTCGAACCTGCAATCTTCGGATCCGAAGTCCGACGCCTTATCCATTAGGCCACAAGGCCACATTGTCTGCAAGCAACAAGTTGATAGGCACACCCCGTTGCGAGGCATTGAATGACAGCACACAACGTCTCAAAACTATTCGTTCCATTGAACTCCAGTCGGCCAATGTGAGTGTCACAGACATTAAATGACGGAGAAGTTTGTATGTAGACATTTAGTAAGAGCACGGTCATATAATTATTTCGGACAATCGCGTCGAAAATTCAAACATTTCGCTTTCTAAAACCTAAGAGGACGATTAGGCGATCAAAGAGCTAAATTGAAAATGCACAGGGCATCATATGTGCACTTCATATTTGTATTCAGAGCTAGAAATCAAAAAGTTTCGACCCTGGCAGGACTCGAACCTGCAATCTTCGGATCCGAAGTCCGACGCCTTATCCATTAGGCCACAAGGCCACATTGTCTCCACGCAACAAGTTGATAGACACAGCCCGTTGCGAGGCATTGAATGACAGCACACAACGTCTCAAAACTATTCGTTCCATTGAATTCCAGTCGGCCAATGTGAGTGTCACAGACATTAAATGACGGAGAAGTTTGTATGTAGACATTTAGTAAGAGCACGGTCATATAATTATTTCGGACGATCGCGTCGAAAATTCAAACATTTCGCTTTCTAAAACCTAAGAGGACGATTAGGCGATCAAAGAGCTAAATTGAAAATGCACAGGGCATCATATGTGCACTTCATATTTGTATTCAGAGCTAGAAATCAAAAAGTTTCGACCCTGGCAGGACTCGAACCTGCAATCTTCGGATCCGAAGTCCGACGCCTTATCCATTAGGCCACAAGGCCACATTGTCTGCAAGCAACAAGTTGATAGACACAGCCCGTTGCGAGGCATTGGATGACAGCACACAACGTCTCAAAACTATTCGTTCCATTAAATTCCAGTCAGTCAATGTGAGTGTCACAGACATTAAATGACGGAGAAGTTTGTATGTAGACATTTAGTAAGAGAACGGTCATATAATTATTTCGGACAAACGCGTCGAAAATTCAAACATTTCGCTTTCTAAAGCCTAAGAGGACGATTAGGCGATCAAAGAGCTAAATTGAAAATGCACAAGGCATCATATGTACACTTCATATTTGTATTTAGAGCTAGAAATCAAAAAGTTTCGACCCTGGCAGGACTCGAACCTGCAATCTTCGGATCCGAAGTCCGACGCCTTATCCATTAGGCCACAAGGCCACATTTTCTCCACGCAACAAGTTGATAGACACAGCCCGTTGCGAGGCATTGGATGACAGCACACAACGTCTCAAAACTATTCGTTCCATTAAATTCCAGTCAGCCAATGTGAGTGTCACAGACATTAAATGACGGAGAAGTTTGTATGTAGACATTTAGTAAGAGCACGGTCATATAATTATTTCGGACAATCGCGTCGAAAATTCAAACATTTCGGTTTCGAAAACCTAAGAGGACGATTAGGCGATCAAAGAGCTAAATTGAAAATGCACAGGGCATCATATGTGCACTTCATATTTGTATTCAGAGCTAGAAATCAAAAAGTTTCGACCCTGGCAGGACTCGAACCTGCAATCTTCGGATCCGAAGTCCGACGCCTTATCCATTAGGCCACAAGGCCACATTGTCTGCAAGCAACAAGTTGATAGACACAGCCCGTTGCGAGGCATTGAATGACAGCACACAACGTCTCAAAACTATTCGTTCCATTGAATTCTAGTCGGCCTATGTGAGTGTCACAGACATTAAATGACGGAGAAGTTTGTATGTAGACATTTAGTAAGAGCACGGTCATATAATTATTTCGGACAAACGCGTCGAAAATTCAAACATTTCGGTTTCGAAAACCTAAGAGGACGATTAGGCGATCAAAGAACTAAATTGAAAATGCACAGGGCATCATATGTGCACTTCATATTTGTATTCAGAGCTAGAAATCAAAAAGTTTCGACCCTGGCAGGACTCGAACCTGCAATCTTCGGATCCGAAGTCCGACGCCTTATCCATTAGGCCACAAGGCCACATTGTCTGCAAGCAACAAGTTGATAGACACGGCCCGTTGCGAGGCATTGAATGACAGCACACAACGTCTCAAAACTATTCGTTCCATTGAATTCTAGTCGGCCTATGTGAGTGTCACAGACATTAAATGACGGAGAAGTTTGTATGTAGACATTTAGTAAGAGCACGGTCATATAATTATTTCGGACAATCGCGTCGAAAATTCAAACATTTCGGTTTCGAAAACCTAAGAGGACGATTAGGCGATCAAAGAGCTAAATTGAAAATGCACAGGGCATCATATGTGCACTTCATATTTGTATTTAAAGCTAGAAATCAAAAGTTTCGACCCTGGCAGGACTCGAACCTGCAATCTTCGGATCCGAAGTCCGACGCCTTATCCATTAGGCCACAAGGCCACATTGTCTGCAAGCAACAAGTTGATAGACACAGCCCGTTGCGAGGCATTGAATGACAGCACACAACGTCTCAAAACTATTCGTTCCATTGAATTCTAGTCGGCCTATGTGAGTGTCACAGACATTAAATGACGGAGAAGTTTGTATGTAGACATTTAGTAAGAGCACGGTCATATAATTATTTCGGACAAACGCGTCGAAAATTCAAACATTTCGGTTTCGAAAACCTAAGAGGACGATTAGGCGATCAAAGAACTAAATTGAAAATGCACAGGGCATCATATGTGCACTTCATATTTGTATTCAGAGCTAGAAATCAAAAAGTTTCGACCCTGGCAGGACTCGAACCTGCAATCTTCGGATCCGAAGTCCGACGCCTTACCCATTAGGCCACAAGGATACATTGTCTGCAAGCAACAAGTTAATAGACACAGCCCGTTGCGAGGCATTGAATGACAGCACACAACGTCTCAAAACTATTCGTTCCATTGAATTCTAGTCGGCCTATGTGAGTGTCACAGACATTAAATGACGGAGAAGTTTGTATGTAGACATTTAGTAAGAGCACGGTCATATAATTATTTCGGACGATCGCGTCGAAAATTCAAACATTTCGGTTTCGAAAACCTAAGAGGACGATTAGGCGATCAAAGAACTAAATTGAAAATGCACAGGGCATCATATGTGCACTTCATATTTGTATTCAGAGCTAGAAATCAAAAAGTTTCGACCCTGGCAGGACTCGAACCTGCAATCTTCGGATCCGAAGTCCGACGCCTTATCCATTAGGCCACAAGGCCACATTTTCTCCACGCAACAAGTTGATAGACATGGCCCGTTGCGAGGCATTGAATGACAGCACACAACGTCTCAAAACTATTCGTTCCATTGAATTCTAGTCGGCCTATGTGAGTGTCACAGACATTAAATGACGGAGAAGTTTGTATGTAGACATTTAGTAAGAGCACGGTCATATAATTATTTCGGACGATCGCGTCGAAAATTCAAACATTTCGGTTTCGAAAACCTAAGAGGACGATTAGGCGATCAAAGAACTAAATTGAAAATGCACAGGGCATCATATGTGCACTTCATATTTGTATTCAGAGCTAGAAATCAAAAAGTTTCGACCCTGGCAGGACTCGAACCTGCAATCTTCGGATCCGAAGTCCGACGCCTTATCCATTAGGCCACAAGGCCACATTGTCTGCAAGCAACAAGTTGATAGGCACAGCCCGTTGCGAGGCATTGAATGACAGCACACAACGTCTCAAAACTATTCGTTCCATTGAATTCTAGTCGGCCTATGTGAGTGTCACAGACATTAAATGACGGAGAAGTTTGTATGTAGACATTTAGTAAGAGCACGGTCATATAATTATTTCGGACAAACGCGTCGAAAATTCAAACATTTCGGTTTCGAAAACCTAAGAGGACGATTAGGCGATCAAAGAACTAAATTGAAAATGCACAGGGCATCCTAAGTGCACTTCATATTTGTATTCAGAGCTAGAAATCAAAAAGTTTCGACCCTGGCAGGACTCGAACCTGCAATCTTCGGATCCGAAGTCCGACGCCTTACCCATTAGGCCACAAGGATACATTGTCTGCAAGCAACAAGTTAATAGACACAGCCCGTTGCGAGGCATTGAATGGGAGCACAAAATGTCTCAGAACTATTCGTTCCATTGAATTCCAGTCGGCCAATGTGAGTGTCACAGACATTAAATGACGGAGAAGTTTGTATGTAGACATTTAGTAAGAGCACGGTCATATAATTATTTCGGACAAACGCGTCGAAAATTCAAACATTTCGGTTTCGAAAACCTAAGAGGACGATTAGGCGATCAAAGAACTAAATTGAAAATGCACAGGGCATCATATGTGCACTTCATATTTGTATTCAGAGCTAGAAATCAAAAAGTTTCGACCCTGGCAGGACTCGAACCTGCAATCTTCGGATCCGAAGTCCGACGCCTTATCCATTAGGCCACAAGGCCACATTGTCTGCAAGCAACAAGTTGATAGACACAGCCCGTTGCGAGGCATTGAATGGGAGCACAAAATGTCTCAGAACTATTCGTTCCATTGAATTCTAGTCGGCCTATGTGAGTGTCACAGACATTAAATGACGGAGAAGTTTGTATGTAGACATTTAGTAAGAGCACGGTCATATAATTATTTCGGACAAACGCGTCGAAAATTCAAACATTTCGGTTTCGAAAACCTAAGAGGACGATTAGGCGATCAAAGAACTAAATTGAAAATGCACAGGGCATCCTAAGTGCACTTCATATTTGTATTCAGAGCTAGAAATCAAAAAGTTTCGACCCTGGCAGGACTCGAACCTGCAATCTTCGGATCCGAAGTCCGACGCCTTACCCATTAGGCCACAAGGCCACATTGTCTTCACGTAGCAAATTGATAGACACGGCCCGTTGCGAGGCATTCGCTTCTGCGGAGCGAGGAGAAAGAAAACGAGAGAGCGTGGCGGAGGAGACGCAGCATACGCGTGCAGAAGATGAACGGAGAAAAATTTCTCTCCGAAGCAAAGGATAAATGGGCTCGCTAGCTCTAGGAAAAACGGAGACCACGAGGCATTCAAAGGCAGTGTTCGCGATGAATATCAGATTCGAGTTCGACTCAAAAATATTGTTGTTTGGTCGTGAGCTAACAAATACTGAAGAAACAGCGAGGAAAAGCGCTCAGAATTAGCTAATATAGATGCTTCTGACGTTCAGGGCGTAGACGCGCTTACGGACTCTGCTGGTTTCCGAAAACGCGTTCGAATGTCGAAGTAAACGAGTATCGATCAGGGTGGACGTGGCACAGTTGCTTGGCACTTTGCCATCGAAAACGTTCGCGGCGCATCAAGTTCGTCAGAACGGGGCGGGGAGGGCTAAGAGCAGGTGTACTTGGCTAACGAAATCTTCACTTTGCGACCGTTCTTCCCGATTGCTGGCCCGTTTTCGATGCTTTCTTCGACCCTATCCCCTCCCCTCCAGCATCTGCCAGCATAGTGTTTCACACTGGAAACTCAAAAACGAAATTCATCGTGGGAACTGCTTTTTAGCTGTGAAATGTGAGAGGACTCTACCGGGAAATATAGGATTTTTCTCCTATTTTCGAAGGGCGTCCATACTTCTAAAACGGTCTATTTTGGGGTTCGATACCAACATTTATGTAATCCAAAGCCAATCTCGTTCGGGTGAGACCGGGCGTAGCAAGCAGTGAAGCGGTCAGTCATGGCAGAGTAAAGGTCTTCAAGAGATTCTGACATGATAAGCTCGATAAGCCCAACTTCGACCGGCTCAAAACGAAGGAGCTAAGCTATACTTCTCCACTGCAGCCACCGAAATATTGCAGACTCCAATACCCGCACTAATTTTCTCGAAAAAAAAACCGCAAAAGTCGCGAAATCGCGACTTTTGCGACTTTTCGTCATAACTTGGCTCAAAGAGCTCCAACTGAGCCCTTGAGGACATATTTCGTATCGGCATCGAGAGGTCTTTCTTTTGAGCATACACGTGTCTTACGGGCAAACAAGGCATATAGGGCTTACACAATCAATTGAGTTGGCGAAAGGAAAAGTCTAGTAATTCGCGGTTTTTTCGACATAATTTCACGTCCACCTCAACAGTGTAAACGGTATAGACAGCAGGTAATTAAGCTGTCCGCGGCTGACCGATCTTTTCTACAAAGTTTCAGATTTTTGCATTTTCAAACCCGAATATTTTTGCCATTTCCCAAGCCACAAGCCTCCTTTTGCTTAGATTTACAGGCAATATCAATGCTTTCCGTCAAATGTGTCTGAATCTCTCCATAAGAGAAATTCGGAGAAAATTTAGAACGCGAAAAGTGGTTCCCAGCGATGTCCAATGAGTGACGTCTGACTGCAGCCTTTCCAAGGAGGCCAGGAGTTACTGCTGGTAGCCTTTGTAGCTCCTCGCTGCTCACGATAAATCTGTAGTTTTGAAAACCAGCCAATATTTCTTGCGATCCATTCTTTCTGACCCGGATTGTTATTATCACAAATTTTTCTTCGTTTTCTGAGGCCTCGCTAGCCACGTTCAGCCACCGTAAGACATTCAGAATCTTAGTGATGAAGGCTTCCCAATGTTATAATGTTTTTTAAGTTTCAAACTCAAACAAAAAGATTCTCAGTCCCTCGTTCATATCCAAAGGAGCGATTTGCTGCCGGTCCCTCGCTTTGCTCTCTGCTTCCCCGCGCCCTCTTTCGGAGATGTCGAAATCTTCGCGCTGCAGTGTCTCGCATGCATCCCTCAGTAAGGCCCTAGTTATACACCAGCGGAATGAAAACGTCGGGTGGTGGCCATCGTGTATCAACACTCCTGAGGAGGCGGGAGAAACGGGGGAGGAGCGAGGTTCTTGATTGGACGCAACACGGGCTAGCCCCGGCCCCCGGCTGTTGCGTCCAATCAGGACCCTCGCTCCTCCCCTGTTTCTCCCGCCTCCTCAGGAGTGTTGATACACGATGGCCACCAACCAAAACGTCTCGCGATGACATTGCCGCCGCTTGCTGCGTGAATCTGGGATTCGTCTGCAATGTTGCGTCTTCGGCGTCTTTGACGCAATACTGCGGACAAAAATTTCCAGGCGTTTTTAATGGTATTTTATCGGTTTTTTCGCTTCTGACACTTTTTATTTGCAGAATAGCACTAATAATCAATTCCTCTCGTCATTACAGTGTTCGTTATGTCGTTTTGGTAATGTTTTAACAATTTTTAATCTGAAAAACAATCAGCTGGTGGAAATTGGCAAATTTCCAACAGGGCAGGTCCCGTAAGGATGCAGTATACGGTGCCGCGGCGTGTATAACTGCTCTGTGCGGCCTTCCGGCGCGTTTTTCTGCGACTACTGTTCCTTTTGGCATGCCTGAGCGCAGTTAGGGCGCATATAAGTGATAGTTGTCTTGCTATTTTCGCAGCGTCCCGCCGGTGTATAACTAGGGCCTAAGCGAAGTACCCTGAAATTGATTGATTTCCGGCAGCCGAAATGGACTCGGGGTACTAGCGGGAAGATGGCGTCGGTGGAAGCAGGAAGAACGAGTGGTGGGTAGAAGGGATTCGACAATATGGATGGTCCTTAGGCTATGAATGACAAGAACTGGATTGGAGAGGAGTTAACCTTATAGGTGGTCTAATTGCTAAATATCGAGGGCTCGAGTTTGATGTAGAGAATTGTACTGTACGGGTGGTTCTCAAATATTCTCATCAATCTGACTGCCGCGTTGCATCACAACGCCTTACGGTCGATGTCATGCAATGTCACTCCACGCGATGGGTCATTCACAGGCATTTATGAGCTACGCAAATGGAATCATTCAGGCTTTGATAGAATTCTATTTGAAATCCTTCTGAACCATTGTGACAAATAACATGAATCGCTGAAGTCCCGCAAAAGCCTGTTTTATCGTGGAAGCTGAGTCGCGAGCGGCTTCTTGCGAACGCGAAGCAACCGCTCGCGCGGACTTCTGGGTTCGGAAGAGAGCATTTTTTCGTTTTTTCCATCTATGAATCTCAATTTTCTGCTCCTTCAGACAGCCGCGCTGCACCGCGACGCGGCGCGATCGAGTCTATGCAACAACGCTCCGCATGGTCACTTTTCTTAGTCGTGTATTAGTGGCCACTCAATCCAGATCTATCACACATCACTCAGACAAAGAGAAAACCTGACCGCGGGCAACTATTCGAAATAAAGCTGACCGCGACAATGCGGCGGTTGAAGCGCGTTCCGACCGCGCTCATGTTTTACCGGCGGTCGGACCGCGCTTGGACGCGGTAAAACCGCGATAAGAAACGACGGTCGGACCGCGTGCATCGCAAAATCAGCGGCCGCGAGAGGCAGGGCGGCGCGGCTTTCAGTCCATTGCCTGTAACTCAAGAAGATTCAGAACACGTTCACATATAATGTCACTTCTGCTTAAGTTGTCACGCACGCTGCATACATATTAGCCCGACTCATCATTCATTGATTCTTCTTAGTAAGAATTAATATTAATCATATTATTTATAATTTTATAATTTTCAATTATTTTCGTATTATTATTATTATTATTATTATTATTATTATTATTATTATTATTATTATTATTATTATTATTATTATTATTATTATTATTATTTTTATTATTATTATTATTACTTATTATTATTACTTATTAATTTTAGCTTTCATTCGTTTTCCATTCGATCCGTGAAAATATTTCGGTTGCTACTCTGAAAGTTATTATTGGAAGTTTTCGAGTAATTTTCAAGAGAAATCAGGCATCATTTGCGAGAGAAATCGAGTATCCTCAACTGAAACTGGCCGATTGCTCGGGAAGTTTTTTCCACCTTTGGAATAGTACAAACGATCTTAATTCCCGAATGAATGGGATGAATTCCCGAAAAAGCTAATAATTTGCGTTTCCGAATGTTTCTAAACTACCGAAAGTGAGCTGTCAGAAGTCAAAATATTAGTGCGCGAGCTCTGGAAATTTTGGAAGGAAATTGTCAAAATCTTGGCGTCGGTTTATTTGTCCGCCAAATCTGAATTTTCCACTTTTCATTTTCACGATAGTGTGGTACTTTTTTCCGATTCGATTCATTTTATTTGTTTCTTGGGAAAATGAAATGGAGGCTTTTTCCGACGCTACTTTTCTTCGACCCAAAATCGGTACAAACCCGTCGTTCAAAATAACTATAGTTGACCGCAATGTGCCAGATTCTACCGTAGTTTTAGTGCGAATCCGCAACCGCACCATGTCCTTTTAACATTGCGGTCAACTATAGTTATTTTGAACGACGGGTTTGTACCGATTTTGGGTCGAAGAAAAATAGCGTCGGAAAAAGCCTCCATTTCATTTTCCCAAGAAACAAATAAAATGAATCGAATCGGAAAAAAGTACCACACTATCGTGAAAATGAAAAGTGGAAAATTCAGATTTGGCGGACAAATAAACCGACGCCAAGATTTTGACAATTTCCTTCCAAAATTTCCAGAGCTCGCGCACTAATATTTTGACTTCTGACAGCTCACTTTCGGTAGTTTAGGAAACATTCGGAAACGCAAATTATTAGCTTTTTCGGGAATTCATCCCATTCATTCGGGAATTAAGATCGTTTGTACTATTCCAAAGGTGGAAAAAACTTCCCGAGCAATCGGCCAGTTTCAGTTGAGGATACTCGATTTCTCTCGCAAATGATGCCTGATTTCTCTTGAAAATTACTCGAAAACTTCCAATAATAACTTTCAGAGTAGCAACCGAAATATTTTCACGGATCGAATGGAAAACGAATGAAAGCTAAAATTAATAAGTAATAATAATAAGTAATAATAATAATAATAATAATAATAATAATAATAATAATAATAATAATAATAATAATAATAATAATAATAATAATAATAATAATAATAATAATAATAATACGAAAATAATTGAAAATTATAAAATTATGAATAATATGATTAATATTAATTCTTTGCTAAGAAGAATCAATGAATGATGAGTCGAAGACTAATATGTATGCAGCGTGCGTGACAACTTAAGCAGAAGTGACATTATATGTGAACGTGTTCTGAATCTTCTTGAGTTACAGGCAATGGACTGAAAGCCGCGCCGCCCTGCCTCTCGCGGCCGCTGATTTTTGCGATGCACGCGGTCCGACCGTCGTTTCTTATCGCGGTTTTACCGCGTCAAGCGCGGTCCGACCGCCGGTAAAACATGAGCGCGGTCGGAACGCGCTTCAACCGCCGCATTGTCGCGGTCAGCTTTATTTCAAATAGTTGCCCGCGGTCAGTTTTCTCTTTGTCTGAGTGATGTGTGATAGATCTGGATTGACTGGCCACTAATACACGACTGAGAAAAGTAACCGCGCGGAGCGTTGTTGCACAAAACTCAACCGCGTTGCGCTGCAGTGCGGCTGTCTGAAGGAGCAGAAAATTGAGATTTAAAGATGGAGAAAACGAAAAAAGCTCTCTTTGGACCCAGAAGTGCGTGCGAGCGGTTGCGTCGCTTTCGCAATAAGCGGCCCGCGACTCAGCTTTTACGATGAAACGGGCTTTTGTGAAACTTCAGCGATTTATGTTATTTGTCACAATGGTTCAGAAGAATTTCAAATGGAATTCTATCAAAGCCTGAATGATTCCATTTTCGTAGCTCATAAATGCCTGTGAATGACCCATCGCGTGGAGTGGCATTGCACCACATCGACAGTAACGCGTTGTGATGCAACGCGGCAGTCAGATTGATGAGAGAATTTGAGAACCACCCGTACAGTACAATTCTCTACATTAATTTCGAGCCCTCGATATTTAGCAATTAGACCACCCATAAGTTTAACTCCTCTCCAATACAGTTCTTGTCCTTCGTAATCTAAGGACAATCCATATTGTCCAATCCCTTCCACCCAGCACTCTTTCTTCCTGCTTCTACCGACGCCATCTTCCCGCCAGTACTCCGAGTCCATTTCGGCTGCCGGAAGTCAATCAATTTCAGGGTACTTCGCTTAGGCCCTAGTTATACACCGGCGGACGCTGCGAAAATAGCAAGACAACTATCACTTATATGCGCCCTAACTGCGCTCAGGCATGCCAAAGGAACAGTAGTCGCAGAAAACGCGCCGGAAGGCCGCACAGAGCAGTTATACACGCCGCGGCACCGTATACTGCATCCTTACGGGACCTGCCCTGTTGGAAATTTGCCAATTTCCACCGGCTGATTGTTTTTCAGATTAAAAATTGTTAAAACATTACCAAAACGACATAACGAACACTGTAATGACGAGAGGAATTGATTATTAGTGCTATTCTGCAAATAAAAAGTGTCAGAAGCGAAAAAACCGATAAAATACCATTAAAAACGCCTGGAAATTTTTGTCCGCAGTATTGCGTCAAAGACGCCGAAGACGCAACATTGCAGACGAATCCCAGATTCACGCAGCAAGCGGCGGCAATGTCATCGCGAGACGTTTTCATTCCGCTGGTGTATAACTAGGGCCTTACTGAGGGATGCATGCGAGACACTGCAGCGCGAAGATTTCGACATCTCCGAAAGAGGGCGCGGGGAAGCAGAGAGCAAAGCGAGGGACCGGCAGCAAATCGCTCCTTTGGATATGAACGAGGGACTGAGAATCTTTTTGTTTGAGTTTGAAACTTAAAAAACATTATAACATTGGGAAGCCTTCATCACTAAGATTCTGAATGTCTTACGGTGGCTGAACGTGGCTAGCGAGGCCTCAGAAAACGAAGAAAAATTTGTGATAATAACAATCCGGGTCAGAAAGAATGGATCGCAAGAAATATTGGCTGGTTTTCAAAACTACATATTTATCGTGAGCAGCGAGGACCTACAAAGGCTACCAGCAGTAACTCCTGGCCTCCTTGGAAAGGCTGCAGTCAGACGTCACTCATTGGACATCGCTGGGAACCACTTTTCGCGTTCTAAATTTTCTCCGAATTTCTCTTATGGAGAGAATCAGACACATTTGACGGAAAGCATTGATATTGCCTGTAAATCTAAGCAAAAGGAGGCTTGTGGCTTGGGAAATGGCAAAAATATTCGGGTTTGAAAATGCAAAAATCTGAAACTTTGTAGAAAAGTTCGGTCAGCCGCGGACAGCTTAATTACCTGCTGTCTATACCGTTTACACTGTTGAGGTGGACGTGAAATTATGTCGAAAAAACCACGAATTACTAGACTTTTTCTTTCGCCAACTCGATTGATTTTGTAGGCCCTAAATGCCTTGTTTGCCCGTAAGACATGTTAATGCTCAAAAGAAAGACCTCTCGATGCTGATTCGAAATGTGTCCTCCAGGGCTCAGTTGGAGCTCTTTGAGCCAAGTTATGACGAAAAGTCGCGATTTCGCGACTTTTGCGGCTTTTTTGAGAAAATTAGTGCGGGTATTGTAGGGTTTTCCGGCATGGCGAATTCTGCGGTAATAATAATAACCTCCATGACGAACATGATCCACACCCGAAAACGACTTATTTGGGGGTGCATCTATACTTTTGAAACGCATTGTACTGTGCTTCTCTGGGCCGAATTCCGGTCCGCAATCGCGTCTCAACACGCTTAGCGGCTGCGCGCTTTCGAGTCGGAAGAGTTTCCAGCGCCACAGCCGCCGATCTGTTGACTGTAGGTGGGTTTTAGAAACTGGAAACTAAACGAAATTGGAGAAAACTGCATAAAAAGCCATATCGAGTCGACTTTGGCGCTGGAAACTCGAATGACTCGAGCGCGTGCGGCCGCAAAGCGTGTCGAGACGCAATTGCGGACCGGAAGTCGGCCCCGAAAAGCATGGTATGTGTATCAACATATTCGTAACGAATCTTTTTTTTTCATTGGGGCTCAAGCAGTTGCTGGGTCGGAGGGCTGTAAGCGAGACTTTAAGTAGTAGAACAGTTTTTTCGCCGCACTAATGTAAGGAATGTCATGCGACAGTTGAAAAGCCTTGGAGACAATCATGATGCAAACTTCAATAAAACTTTTCAGATATTTTCAAATACTTTCTCTTTACATATGAAAATTTCATGAAGTCTTGTTCATTTTCATAAACTAAACAACCATAAAGACGAACAATTCTTCGCCGTTTTCTTCAGATACGACACCTTCAACTAATCTCAACGAACGTTATAGGTACAAAACAATCTCTCTCTTGTATGGATTTTTCCTACGCCAATAGCAACTCATCTCATTCCAGTCAAAGGTCTATGGAGCAGTCTGGTTGAGGCTTTGGGATGTGCTATCTACAGGACACTTCTTTCTCGCCATAGTAAGGTGATAATTGGGAGGAACATATCCAGAGGATAGGCATCAATTATACGGAGTCGATTAATTGTGGATTACGAGGGGAAAGAGACCCCACCTGGGACGACGTCTGCTGTTCATTTCTGTGTTCACCGTCACTGTTACTGTTGAATCCTTCTGTAACCCATTTCGGTTTAGTGGTTATGCTGGCGCACCAGGTTTTTCCTCTCGACGACTCCCACAGAGGAGTGGAGTATAATCACGGTAATGTTTCGAAACTTCGATTTACGTAAACTATATTATGACTTCAGTCGAGCAAATGCGATTTTTTCTCAAATAAAATAGTAATTTGTATCTATATTCATTATTGAAGCCTGGAGCAACTCGACGCTTGTTTTTCATTGGATTTTTACAGAAAGTGGAGCCGTGCAGAGTCTCTCAACTTCTGTCGGAGCTTCTCGTTACGTTTATTTTGTACATTTGAAGATCGTGATACCTCAGACTCCAAAAGAAGTACTAACTGTCTATGACCTCTGGACTGGCTCCAGCAGGTCAGTTCCTTAACGATCTGATTTTGGATTCATCCTCATTTACGCTATTTTCAGTGAATACAAGATAGATTTGAACGAGAATGAACGTCTGAAAGAATTCTACGAGCTGTACTCCCATGATTGCGTTGCTATAATTGAGAATGAAGATGACCTCATGGTGAGACTCAAATTAATTTTTTCATAGTTATTAGAACCACTATTTCCGCTTCAGACACTTGGTGTACCCTTGCGCTGTTTTTAATTTTGAACCCGGAAGAATTCTGGAGGAGTTTTCGAACCCAAATTCTGAACTCAATTTTTTTCTGAGAGTGCGAGAAGAATAATTAAAGATATACGTATATCATTTCTACACTTTATTTGATCGCATTTCAGGGTAAGATTCCCAGTTTTCGGAACGAATTGGGCGCTTTCGAAATATTGTCTAATTCTTTTGACGCAAGAATACCACAAATGAAAACGCTCTTTGCTCTGAAAAACTCCAGCATGATCATAAAACATGAGAAATGTGAAATCTATATCTTTTTTAAAATCGGTATTCAAGATGCAACGTCGCAATTCGTCCAAAAAAAAGTTCCTTTCTATGGGACTTACTGTAACTACAGTGGGTTTCATTCATTTGGAGCCATCCCGAATTTGAAGATTTCGCATTTGGGCCAAGTTTTCATGTTGCGGTTCTCATAAATTCACAATCTGTGGGAACCATACTTGACATTTTATTGGAAAACTTTATATTCAGAAGTGGAACTTTTGAAAATCCTAAATCGCTATTATGACCTTACGGCTGTGGAACTGCCTCTAATTAAAGTATAAATTTCAAGGTAATCTTTCGCAAAATCGAGCCTTGAACATGAATTGAACGGACGTGAAAAAGTTTGCTATCAAGATTGAGAAACGGTAGGGTGTCGTCCCTAGTAAGAAACTAAGTATACAAGTGTAAATACCAGAGACAACTGAAAAAAGAAATCTCAGAAGGTTGAATGCGAACGACTAAAAAAATCTAGATCTTATCTTTTGAACTCGTTTTGCTGCGAATTTTTAGGTAGAAGTTCTTTGTTTTCACTAACCTCATGCTTTGTAGAAAGCAATTTTGCGTTGACTTTACGTTGACCTCTAAACCACATAAAGTGCAAGTTTCTCCCTTATAATCAAAAAAGTAGAGATTTTCCGTTGTAGCATTGTAGGTATTACACGCCAGGGTTCTCCACCACACAAAGGAGGTTGTGGGATTGGATCGAATGAAGGTGGTCTCAAAAAGAGAGCAACATGAGGATTTCAAGGAGTACAGATGTATGAGGTGAATCAGTCACAGTACCTATTCCTCTTTCTCTGTTGGACCGAATTTGTTTTCAGGAGTGAAAAGGGGTTTACAGTACTGGCATGCACCTTGGAAGGCATCCGTGTATGGGAATCACGATTCCACAACAAATTCGTCGATGTTGCCCGAACCGGTGGGTCAATCATAAAAGTTGCGAGTGGAAGAATCTGTGGTTCCTTTCAGAGATGCCATGACAATGCCATGCTGTGCGGCAGAAAACACCTGAAGTCCTGAACACTATGAAAAACCCACACAGCAGCCATTTCCAAAACAACTCACCTATGTAATTTTATTCAAAGACAAATCTTCCTGCATGCGGATTGAGGTTATAGGTCGATCAGTTTTAGACGTGCTCGAAGAGAGCGTACAGAGCCTAAAACTCGTCCAGGGATTGAAGAAAAATTTCCCAAACCAGAAATAGAGGTTTTGGAAGATCAGCCGCTGTGTTACACCGACCATGGTTGAAAGCGTCAAAACGAGTCAAAATAACCGTACATGAGCCTTATTGAGCCAGCAGAACGTGCCATCTCCGCCCACTTTCTTTACATTTCCCGCCCCTGAGGTCTCGTCCGAATCGATTTCTTGGATATGGTCTATTTGGCTATATTTTGATGCTTCCACCAACGTAAGCGTTCTAGAACAGACCATACGTGTCTGACAGCTTCGCTATCTCGACCATTTTATTTCCAGTTTCGCTAATTCAACCGAGCGAGTATGAACGGTGTAACTCGTCCACTTCTATTACAATACAGAAACAACTCGTTATTTCTTTATTCATATTGTGTTATCGTCGATTTTTTGTCAGTTTCCAGTACGGCCAACTCCAAACTTTCGATGTATTACATAAAATCGGTATTGTTAGTGAACGTTTATGCTGTCTTCAATTAGCGTACAGGCTATAAAACGGCGAAATTCACTTGGTTCCTACGCGTGCTGGTGCAGAGCGGAGGTTAGAGACAGTGAGAGAGCGTAGGGCAGACGGAGGACGAGGCGTCGCGCGCGCCGCTCGCGCCTCGAATGATGTGAATTACGACGTTTTATAGAGTGTTTGTGCACGGAGATGACGAGAGGGTGGGAGAGAAAGAGAAGCAGCATATCTGCGCTGACACACATGATGGATCCAAGGAAATTTTGCTCCGAAACAAGTTAAAGGCATCGTACGCGCTGAAATCCACTTTCCATTTTTTATGCTCAATCCCTTCCTGGGGCCCCTGTGAGAACGTACAACGAGCTTGGCTGCTCAAAAACGTACCATTGTGAGCATAGAGGAAGTGGAAAGTAAGGAATTCCGCAAAAGGGGCCGGCCCTTCCGTCAGTCATTTGGCACTTTCGCAATATTTAAGCAGAACGTCGTGTCGCTAAGTACAGGACATGCCATTGTACGCTGACGCACCGTCGGACGAAAGTGGCCTTATCGACTGGAAATTTCTCGTCACACAACGAGCGATTGCTTCCAACGCTGCGCCAATGGACGAATTATAGAACTGTTCCTTGCGCCCTCCGCGTAACTATCCCGAGTCGATGCCGGCGCGAATTTCAAATGATTCTCAGAAGTTTTTTTAAAACGTTTTTTCTTGAAAAGTTAACGTTTTTGAGCGGTCTTTTCGCTACCTTTAGTCACTATAGGGGGCTAACAACTCAAAAACGCTTAAAAACGAAACATAGTTTTCAGCGCGTACGATGCCTTTAAAGGACATTTCGGAACGAAATTCTTTCGGATCCATCACGCGCGTCTTAAAGCAGAGTGCATGCTAACTCATTAGGGTGCGGGCAGCATTAACCTTGTGTACATGCAGCCCTCTTTGTGGGGGATAGTCTAGCTACAGACTAAAATCAAATGGCATAAGCGGTCAAGCGCACACACTAATTCGTGTCCTAGAAAAGGAAAAAACAACGCTCGACTGACTCGCTCAGGAGATCGACTGATGCCTGCCCCGACGCAAGCGTTCGTGCTGCTTGATGTACATAGGTCTACAGCTAGGGCATCACCCGCCGAAAAGGCTGCCTTCGGCGCAGAATTCTCATTAATATCAGATAGAGCCTGTTCCGACTTGCCGCACTGCTATAGAGGCACAGAACACCCAAAAACCTTTTTTTTCAGTGTTTATGCTGATCTTGGAGAGAGCCACACACTGATCACAGTAGTGTCTCTAGAATCGCCCAAGACCCCCTATGAACAGAGGTATAGCTCCTTAGAAATGCCTATATTTTGATTGTGAAAAATTGATGGACGAGTTGTCTCAGGCCTGTATTTCTCCAGAATCGCAATCGTTGCGCGTGAACGAGCCAGCATAAGGAGACAGCCCGGAAATGAACTGAAGAACGACGACTCATTAAGAATTCATCCATCCATCTAGCCGCTATCGAGTTCGAGAATCAGGAAGGGGGTGTGGCACGCGATGGCGAGCGAAGGAGGCCGGGCTTGTGGTGGTCGCTTATATCTCACTTATTTGGAGGAATTGAGATCTCGCACTAGTGCGAGTTTGCCATGTGCTATATCTCAGATATTTGTGGGGAAGTTCCCCAGGCTAATAGACCTTATTTGGTCGTTATCACTCGGTCGAGGGAAGAGGAGCGAGACGTCCCCCCGGAGGGAGACTAGCTCGTCTGCATCACCGTATACGCTGCGGCTTTGTTTCCGCGTTCATCATGTTCGGGGGGAGGCCAAGGGAACAACCGTGAAACGAACTTCCCTTGTTCTCCCCCCGAGTTGACTGTTTCGAACGCCTTATCGTTGTTTATAATTCGAGTGGAGAGAGGCGAGACGTCTCCCTCCGAGACGTCCTTCGCACTTCGCAATAAATTATACTAATACGTATGTAAAGTTCATATGTATAGGAATATACATCAAGTATGAACAATGACATAATTGAGAATTTTATAATTATATTAGAGCGCATCTTCAGATTACTCGTGGTAGGTTAATCAAAAGAGGAAAGGTATGAAGGAGAAGTTGACAAAGTTCGTTTCGCCCCTGGCCTCAGACGAACTTTATCAAACAGCTCTGCCGGAGCTCCTCAGAGGAAAGAGGAACAGAACTGTCGATGAAAAAGAGGGATGAATACGAAAGCATGAGCCGAGCAGAGTGAAGTAGTGTTAGAAACGTTAGAAAGAGCAAGAAGCTATAGTATACTATCAATATCAGAATGAAGTTCACAAGTCCTTATTTTGGACAGTATCGAACTCCTACATATGTACCTATCAACAGTGAAGACTTAGTAAGTTATGCTTTTTACCAATTGTGTTATACTTTTCTTATCACCTCTTAGGTTAAACTTATATACTATCATTTTTTGTTTATAGATGCATTTTATCACATTTACTCCCACGAATTCTGGTGTATATAGATTTCCAATTAAAACTGTCTTCATTTCTTTGAGTTTTTCCGTGAAGGAATCTAAATTTGAACAGATATTAGCTAATCTCAAGGTCTCCGTGTAAATTGTGGATGCTTTGACTTTTATAGAGATATCAGAATGAGCATGAGGAAATCTTTTAACTCTGAAAATAAAATCGTCTGTCTTATTATACAATTTTGTGTGTATTCTATTATTATTTTTTTCTATACTAATGTCAGTAATTGCATTTACAGGGATTATTGTGCGTCTTTTTGAGCTCCAATACATTCTTGTATATTAGTGAAATTTGACTATCCACAAATGTTTCATCTTTATTATGGATTATAAGCAAGTCATCCATATATCTAAAAGGTTTGAAAAGTACGTTATTTTCAATTTTCGCGCTAATAGAGTACCTATACTCCAACATGGAAACTGTTATATCGGCTAACAATGGGCTGAAGTTACCTCCCTGAGGAACTCCTTTCGTCTGTTGAAGCACAAGTTCTACGAAACGACGGTAACTGTTGCGTAACAGATAGTCAATGTGATATATCAAGTCTGTGATGGTATAATACCTGTAACCGCCTTTATCTAGCTCAGAATCTCGATAAAATACTCTGTATCCATTGGTAACTATCCATTTTTTATTAGCATTTTTGAAGCAAATTTTCAAAATTTCTTTAATGTTATACAGAATAAAACTGTGTGGAAGGTTAGTGAACATATCCGTAAAATCAGCAGAATAAACTTGAACCCCATTGGTACTCAATCCACATAATTCAGCTGCTATGTTAATGTTGGAGATAGACCTATAGTTCTTGAGTCCTCCCTTTGGTAACTCACATTGGTATAATTATTAAAATGTAATAAAATTTGAGGGGTTAGATCTCCCATTCAAGGACTACGTCTCTGTCTGGATTTCAGAGGAGCTAATAAGCTTCTCTATAACCTTTTGGGAGAGGTGAAAAATTTTGGACCGATCGCAGTTTTGAGGAACAGGACACTGTTGAAAACAGCGAGTTCTAGCAAGCTGATTTTTGAACAATTATTGAACAATGGGAAGATCTGCAGTCGGAAGGTCGCGGGAAGACCAGCAGTCGGGAGAACAAGAGAGCTCCTGCTGTGGGAACTTCCTCTATTACTCTGCTGTCGAGAGGTCCCCTTCGCCTCCCCCATTTCGGGGGAAGTTCCCCAGTTGTTTCGAGGGAAGTTCTGCTGTCGTTCTCGGGAACTTTCCCCACGAATATCTGAGATAGGAGGGGTCTACTACACAATCAAATAAAAATCACAAAATTCATGTCTGAGGGTGTACTGTGCCCATAATCGTCCTGGGACTACGGGGAAACATTGCTGCGTCAACGAGGAGCTATTCCTCATTGGGAAGAGATTTTACTCCTTCACGGAACGACCTTGAGCTCTTGTATTGCGAGTTTGGGGTGTGTGTGCTGCTCACTCCTTACCTCTCTCTCCACCTCCCTGCCCCCACAACGCTCCATCTAACGATCGCTCCGGAAAGCAGTACATACTTGTAGCCATAAAAATGGATGTCAATTTATTTACGTTTCCGAACAAATTCATACTAGTACTATTTCAGACATAAGATATGACGGAGAATACTTCTTTCTCTACACTGATCCGTGGCGTGAGGGTGACACCATCTACTGCTTCGAAAGCGAATTCATTCCTGACTCCGAGAACGACCGCAGTTTCAGTGGAAATCTGTTCGCTATCGATTTATCACGCAAACAGGTTCGTGTCCGTGTAATGCACCATTTCTCACAAACGGAAAAGAGTCGTTCAGATTTGTTCCTGCCCACCTAGATTCCCATTCGCTCCGGCGATTTGCTGTGGACGGGGGAAAAGAATTGTTCATGTGATGGGCGTCTTCCATCGCCCCGGCCATCTATGGATTATCACCCAAAACAGCCAGCAGTTCGCCACATTGAGCGTATGGCGACTGGATGATCATGGGTGAGTGAAGTTTCGCGCATGGCGCTTGCGTGTCGCTTGGTTTAGGGATTTTTGAAAGAACCTCGCAGGGCTTCGCATTCTTTACAAAGCTTAACATGTGCTGATTGCAAATTTTCTAGAGTGTGATCTGCAATTAATTAATAGGAGCAGTACCTGTTCGTTCTTTTTATGGTTAAATAAATGCCAAAAAATAATTAAGGATGCAAAAAAACAATAAGGTACGTAAAAAAAATCGTATAAATCTGTTTGTTTTTATTTACGGTAAGACACATTCTGCGTGGTGTACGTGATTTGGGTACAGTCGGCATGGATCCCAATGATACTTTGCGTTCCATATTAAAGGCAGTGTCCACGATAAATTTCGTCTTCGGTTTTTGGCCGGAAATCGAAAGTTCAGAGTCTCATTGGAGCACTGGGGTCGAAAGAACAAACGAAAACGAGCCAGAAAGAGCTCCATACGGCTCCGAAGTCCGCTCGCGCTAGCCCTTTCGCTCGCGGTCGAGTTCCTCGACGTGAAAGAAGGAACACTCAAATCGCGAAATGAGCGATGGTTTTCGATCAAAAGCCCCGTTCTTCCCTTCATTCTCAACTTCTCTCTTTACTCAGGCCAGCTCGCATACATCGGCTGCAAAAGACGGAAGTTACAAGCCTCGGAAAACTCGTCCACAATGCTTCTCTAGCTCAATTTTTGAGGGACCATAACTCTGATACCAGAAGGTCGTGTATGATTTCAGACACATCGTTGGAATCAGCATGGGACCGTTTTCAAGATAGGCTAAAAAACAGAAAAACGATTTTCATCGTGGACGCTGCCTTCAAAGGTGGCGCAAATTACCACTAGGATCCATGCCGACCAGTGGTGTGCCTAATTACGGTTTACGATTTATGGTGTTTTTTGGTTTCGTGATTACGGTTTACGATTTACGACATTCTGGACCGTAAATCGTAATTTTTCGTTAATAAAAATACATACAATGGAAGTAAATCGCAAGATATCTCCAATTGACCTGCTCTAATCTCACTTTGCGTTTGTTTTTGGTCAGGATATGGGACCAACATAGGCGTGTGACTGCAGCACGATCCCGTTATTATTCTTCAATGTGGTTCTATGATTATAACGCGGGACACACGGTCAGAGTTGGAGCCGCTGGATAACAGATCCGCGTGTCGCGCCGCGTACATCTCATTAGCTGCCGCCCACGACGCAGTGCAATCTAAAAGCACTCCTCACGATCAACTTCGTTTTCGCGTTTTTCGTGAAGATCAACTGTCCAGAATTATATAACTAGATTGGCGTCATATCACTGAGCGAGGCAGTCTAGTCGATCAAAAATTTGCTTCAAATAGTGCTCCTGGCCAGCCTTTTGAGTAGATAATGCCTACACAGAGTCCACAAAAATCAACAAGAGGAGCGTTCGTTTTTATCACAAAACTTTGACGCTCAAAATCGTTTCCTCCAGTTAATTTCTCTTCGTCCGCAACAAACGGACCCTCAGAAAAGGCGTGAGCGCTAGTTTAAACACTCATCTTAGCTCTTTTTTCTGAAATTTCTACCTCTCACAAATGCGAGATGAATGATCGGTCGCTTTGGCTATATTTCCAAACTATGGGGACTATACACAAAGCGGCAGAATTTAGAAAGCGTTTTTTGTGCTTACGTTGCGTTTAGTAATCTACAGTATCGTCAACATAAAGCTACTTTTCTGCAAGTGATTTAGTGGATATAGGAACAATAACTTGGGCTGGGCGACCGATACTGTGCTCTAGATAGAGTTGTCACGGATCGGACTGATACTTTGCAATCTCTATCAAAGATTGGCGCAAGCTCGGTGCCTTTTTTAAAACGTACGTGCACTGAGTTTGAGCCAACCTTCATTAGGGAACTCGAAGTACATATAAGTCCAATTCTTAGTATTAATATTTTTAATGGGTATAGTTATTCTTTGCTGTTTACGATTTACGGTGGTTTTGTCGTAATTACGTTGATTTGCGAAATTTGGAATTTCATTTACGCACAGCCCTGATGCCGACGTGCGTAGCGCGCCCTTCAGAGACGAAGAGGGAGCGCTGCTTCTTTAGACTCTTCGATGGCCGACTCGTTTGGGACAGAGTATATTAGGCTGAGAAATAACTTCCCGCGTTTTGTTATTTTCTGTTTTTTGCTAATTGTAATATGGCAATCGGAAGCACATTACTAACTCTATCTAAGACATTTTTTCGCTTCTATTGAAACTTGATCACCTTCGAATTTCACAGTTGAATCGAGGGTCTGGTTCTGGTCTGAATATTTTAACAATACGACTGATTGAAGGGTTGACCCCTGTGAGGAATAAACAGGGATCACCCTGAACGCAAACTAGGGTTTGGAAAATCGGTCGTGGGTAAAAAAAACCAAAAAAGGGATAGAAACCGATGTTGTGTTAGATTGATAGCATATATGGTAGAACAAAGTTGACCCAAGCATGGGCCTTGACATCATCTGGAAATGTTCTCCAAAATGTTTGAAGACGAGAACTAGCAAGGTTCTAAAGTTATATATTTTCAGTTTCTAAATCCGTTTTTCACAACGTATGTGAGGTAACAGGAGCGTAGTTATTTCAAGTGGGATTTTCATCCATGCCAGTGTTGCAACGTCATGAAGTATAATAAGAGAATGCCTAACATCTATATTAGAAATTATAAAAATCCCCGATCTCAACACTCGCCAGACTATTAGAAAGGCGCCCATACCCTTCTCTCCTCATACGTTGACGAAAAAATGCCTTTATTTTATAAGTGAAACAATTTAGGAACATTATTTCAATATATTTCGTTGAAAAAAGGTTAAGACAACATGAAACCTACCACTTGTTCCTTAAAGGCAGTGTTCAAGATCATTTTCATCCCCGAGTTTTTCACATAAAACAATGCGTTGGCCTCCAAGTGTTACCAAAATTACGAAGAAACGGCGAGAAAAGCATTCAAACGTCTTATTTCAGTGACATTATTCTATAACATGAACTAGTTGTCCATGTTGGATGAACATGTTCATGGTTGTTGTCAAAGGTGGAAAATTCTGTCAATCGAAAATATAAGAATATTTTATGCAAAGCAGATATAGTTAGGGTCCTAAGGAAAGAACGAAGCAATAGAGAGTAGAGAAATGCAAAAGACGGGTCCACAAAAGATGTCATTGTTACAACAAACACTTCCTGTGACACTTAAGAGCCGGGGTGATACTTAAGGATTTCGTGTACTTCTAGTGCGTTTTTCTCAATTTCTACGTCATTTTAGTTCTACCCGGGGCCACTTAATCAATATAGCGAATAATTACAAATTTGAAGATTATCGTAAACACTGCCTTTAAAGGCAATGTTCACGAGACATCTCGTTTTCGAGTTTTCAGTGTTAACCACTACGCTAGAAGATGCTGGAGGAGATAGGGTCGAAGAAATAGCGAAAACCAGAAATCGATAAAAATGGCGGCGAAACGGAGATTTCGTTAGCCCATTACGCCTGCTTAACCCGCCCGGCCCCCGTTCTGATGAGCTTGCGGCGCAGCGAACGTTTTCGATGGCATTTTGCCAAGCAACTCTGCCGGGTACAGTCTGATCGATTCGCGCACATTTCGCCGTTAGCGCGCATTTGCAGAAACTACCAAAGCACGTAAGCTCGTCCGCGCCCTGAACCTGTGCGTACGCTAGAAACCGCTATTTCAAGTTATCCTGAGCGTTTCTTCGCTGTTTTCTCACTATTCGTTAACTCACGACCAAACAACCCCATATTCGAATCGAACTCGAATATGATATTCATCGCGAACACTGCCTCTAATCAATGGCTTATACTTTACCCAACAGAATTTTTTTGAACAGAGGTGGCTTTACCAAAACGCAGGCCGCTTAAACGACCTAAATATACTTGGGCAAAACTGTGGAAATTTTCGAATTTTAGATTATATTCGAAAATAATTTTTTTCGAATTTCAAATGTTCGAATATACACGAAAATCAAATTTTTCGAATCTAATCGAAAATCAAAATTTTCGAATTTCCGAATATTTTTTTTCGGATTTTCGAATAATTTTTTCCTATTTTTCGGATAAATTTTCTAGAATTCACAAATGATAGCTTCGATTTCAAAAATTAGTTTTGAGCTGTCATTTTTTGTGACTTTGTAGAAATATTCATCGGTTACACTTACTCTGAACCTTAAAGGCAGTGTTCACGATGAATATCGCACTCGAGTTCGACCTAAAAATGGGATTGTTTGGTCGTGAGGTAACTAATAGTGAAGAAACAGGGAAGAACACGTCCAGAATAAGTAAAATACCGGTTTCTAAATTCAGGGCGTGGACGATAATCATGGGCCCTGCTGATTTCGGCAAGCGCGCGCTAATCGAGAAATCTGCGCGGATCGATAATGCTAACTGCGGCAGAGTTGCTTGGCAATTCGCCATCGCAACGTGTTCGGCGCCACAAGCTCGTCCGATTGGGGGGGGGGCGGACCGGGATAGGTAGGCGCACCGGGAGAGCTTTCAAAGCCGTTTTTATTGATTTCTGGCCAGTTTTCGTTGCTTTCTTCGACCCTATCCTCTACAGCACTTGCCAACTTAGTGTTTCACACCGAGACTTCGAGAACGAGATTTATCGTGAACACTGCCTTTAAACCATTTTTAATCAGGATGGCTGCAGAATCTGTCCCTGGGTTGGAGTGTGTCGGAACTGCTCAAAAGAGCCTACCACAATGTTAGGCGCTTCATACTACTCAACGCCAGCGCGGCACCCACGGGCGTGGCGTTGATGTAATAATGGCTTGACGCCTCGCCCGCGCGGCACGCGCGTGACGCCCGCTGCGCCATGGCGGTGGCGGCCCTAACAACCTTTTCGTCATTTTTATTATTATTTCGTCTTCAATTTCATTCCGCTTCATAATAATTGATTTAAGTGGTACCTTCTGCTACTATTATGGTGATCGCATGTTGAGATCTTGCTTGCTCGGCAAAGTTAGGGCTCATTTTAATCCGCTCCGCCATAGCGTCGCCGCTGGAGCATTCATAGTCCCCGCAAGCGCGTCACGCGCGTTCAGCACAAAACGCTTGGTTTCAGGTGAGACTTGACCACCAATATACCTCTCCGGGGAAGCGCGTTGTCGCATCCAAACGCCGAGATCCTAGCGCCGCTCTCGAGACCTAATACCACGCCACGGCGCGGTCTCGGCAAATTTGCTGCCACCGAGCTTGCACGGCTTCAGGTAGGGGGCAGGGCTGAACAGGCGACCCTACAGCCCGTTCGCTCTTTTGCCGGCGCGCAAAATGCCGCTTTTGAGTTGCGGCAAACGCGCTATAGCGGTAATAACGATCGAGTACGTTTTCTCCGGCACCGCCGCGTTTTATCATGCTTCTTAGGCAGCGGCATTTTACGGGGCAGCGAAGGGAAGAAAAGGGCGTTAGGCCAATGGTATAGTTTTGCGACACGAGGTCGCGTCGCTCTGTACAGCGACAGCGACCGCCTCCCACCCTTTAAATCTGTCGCAGTGCTCTGCACCAGGCATCGGCACATTAGCAGTATGTCAGCCCTCCACGACACGTCGCTGCGACGAACACGCGACAACTGTTCCTATGACCGTCAGTGCCATTGCTCCGATGCTGGTCCCTCCACGATTTGTGCTAAATGCCATGGCTGTCGCTCATGGCAGCGACAATGTATACCATTGACCTCAAGAGACGTTTATACTCCCGCCGCCGAGAGGCGCGTCGTAGTACGATCCTATGATATCGATCGCGCAGCGCTGCGCGTAAGTGAATTTTGTAATTTCGTAAATCGTAAGTTTTCAAATTCTTCGTAATTCGTAAATATTAATTCACAAGGCCTGAACAAAAGCAAACCTTTCCAGCCGCGAAGACCACTAATGTTTTCGCTAATATTTCCACAGTAGTCATGGCAGATTAGTGAGCTCAATCGCTCCCGTCCGTATTTCGAGTAACTGCTTCTCTGGAACGGAAGGGTTTTGGAAGCTTAAATCCTTTACTGTCCATATCTGCCTGACAGTTACATAGTAAATGCGAAAACGAGAGAAAAACGGATTTGCATTGGCTGGCCGTTCAAGCCAGCCTTTCTCACCGATGGAACACCTTGTACGGTGACGCAACATTTCACACGATCCAAGCGCGTGAGAACCCCAAATCGGGCGTGAGGTGAAAAGGTCAAGATGGTGCTTTGATAGAGTGTGCCTTCAAAGGTTGATCAGAAAAAAAAGAACTTCTAATTAAATGATGATTGTGCATTTCGATTATTCGAATTTCAGAAATTCGAATATGCTCTTCGAGATATTTGAATTTAGAATATTATTCGAAACTCCGTTTTTGAAATATTCGAATTTCGAATATTATTCGAAAGCCTGTTTTCGAAATATACGATATTCGATTATTATTCGAAAACCAAAATTTTCGAGTTTTGAATGACTCGAAAATCGAAAAATCATTCGAATATTTTTCAAGTAATGTAATTCGGTCCGAAGTATACTAAATATATATATATATATATATATATATATATATATATATATATATATATATATATATATATATATATATATATATATATATATATATATATATATATATATATATATATATATATATATATATATATATATATATATATATATATATATATATATATATATATATATAGTGCGTTCGGAAATGATAGGGACACCTCTAAAAATGAGATTTTCAAAAAATTTCTGGGAATGGTGATGAATACTGTTCATCAATGAATTCAGCGTGATAAAAACCTCTGTGCGCAACTTCCTCGAAACCGTGCCTAATTTCATAAGATTTTGCCTTTACATTTAGAAAGTTTCTCCAATCGGAAATGATAGGGACACCCTGCGAAAAATGGAATTTTTCACTTCGAACAAAATTTCCCGTCACAAGTTCACTACATGAACGCAACACGAGGACACCCAACATCTTTATTCCAATCATGGGCCGTGGTACATCGCTTACTGTTTCCGAACAAGCCCAAATACGTGCCCTCAACGCTGCCGGGCTGAGCCAACGTCGAATTGCCTCCCATCTCGAACGTTCCCCCAACTGCATCAGCCAGTTCCTACGAGATCCAGACTCCTACGGCTTGGCGGAGTCCTGGACGCCCAAGAAAGGTCAGGGGCAGGGATGCACGGAGGATAAGCCGACTCTGCTCAAACAGTAATCTGTCTCTTAAAGAAGTGAGGGCTCAGTTATCGTTCAATTGTGGAAGACTACTGTTTGGAGCGTCGTAAACGCAGACGAAAACATCGTCCGCCAAGTGATGAAGAAGGCTACATCACTCTCAGAAGCCCACAAAGTAGCTCGACTCCGGTTTGCAAAGAACAACATGGCAACGGACTGGTCAAAGAGAAGGGATTCTCTAAAAACCCGATAAAATTTAGAAAGATAAAGGTGACATGTTCCAGGTAATTTTCTCCGACGAAAAGAAGTTTAGCCTTGATGGACCTGACGGTGCTCGATGCTACTGGAGAGATCTTCGCAAGGATCCGATGGTATTTAGTCGAAGAAATTTCGGAGGCGGTTCGCTGATGTGTTGGGGAGCATTCTGCAGTGAAGGTGTTTTGGAAATCGCCTTCACTTCGTGTCGGATGGATTCGGAGGAGTATCAAGAAACATTGCGTGCGCATCTTCTGCCGTTCTTCACTGGAAACAGGCGTCAACGCTACATTTTCCAGCAAGATACCGATGCGGTCCATGTCTCCAGATCCACAAAGGCGTGGCTTCAACAAAACCGAGTTCGCGTGATGGAATGGCCCGCGTGTAGTTTTGACTGCAACCCGATAGAGAATATCTGGGGCATAATTGTGCGCCAGATTTACGCGAATAACAAGCAGTATGGGACCGTAGACGAGCTAAAGGCAGCTGTACTTGAAGCCTGGAGAAATTTGGATAAAAATGTGCTATCCAATTTGATCACTTCTATGCCCAATAGAATTTTTGAATTAATTTCCAACTCTGGAGGTGCGATATCATATTAGATTTCATATATGTGTATGTTTTGTTCATTCATGTTTGATAATTTTTGTTTTTTAATAGTGTCCCTATCATTTCCGAACGGCGAATAATGTGACAATTTAAAATAAAATATTACAATATTATGCTATTGTTATAGAAACAAGTGAACAGAGGTTATCTACTTTGCTGAATTCATTTATGAGAATTACTGAATGCCGCACTCAATTTAAACATAAAGACTGTGGTTTTCGGGGGTGTCCCTATCATTTCCGAACGCACTATATATATACTGTGCTTATCTGGGCCAAATTCCGGTCCGCAATTGCGTCTCGACACGCTTTGCGGCCGCACGCGCTCGAGTCAGTCGGGTTTCCAGCGCCAAAGCCGACTCGATGTGGCTTTTTTATACAATTTTCTCCAATTTTTCTTAGTTTCCAGTTTCCAAAACCCACCTAGAGTCAGCAGATCGGCGGCTTCGGCGCTGGAAGCTTTTCTGAATTGGGAGCGTGCGGCCGCAAAGCGTGTCGAGACGCAATTGCGGACCGGAATTAGGCCCAGATACACAGTATATATATATATATATATATATATATATATATATATATATATATATATATATATATATATATATATATATATATATATATATATATATATATATATATATATATATATATATATATATATATATATATATATATATATATATATATATATATATATATATATATATATAAAGAATGGAAACGGCGCGACCAGAAATCCGCGGAATTCGCTGCGCCTCAACTCTTCAGCGTTGTCGATACGCAGCGCGGCGTGTCGCGCGCGGCGCCTCACAGCTGATTATTTTCATTTCCTTTTCCTCAATTTCGCCCCTTTTCTCACGTTTAAAAGTTTTTGCAGCACTGTTTGCCCTTCATTTTGTTCGCTGCTAATATAAACACTTCGTTTTTGTAGCGCTTTCGCCCGCTAAGCCGTTTTTTTCATTTAAGTGTTCTATATTTCTGGTTCTGCGCTTATTTTTTTATTTTGACTTATATTTCTTCGTTTTGTTTTTTTTTCTTTGTTCTGTCTTCTTGCTTTGTAATTTCCTAATTTTTTTACGAAAAATTTTGTGGGAATTTTCGCAGCCAGATTTTTTTTCAAAGAATTTTTGAACGATTTCCAGGTAGGAAGACGGACATTTTAGCCCTTTCTTCGAAAAAAAAATTGAGAGAATTCTTCACTTCACACTCATTTTCTCGTACGAATACTACACGAAGGGTTTCCCGCCAAGATGGCCCATCGTTCGACGAAGCAGAACTATCACTACACGGAGAGTGACCCGCCAATGTGGCCCATCGTTCGGCGCAGCCGATCGAATGCTACGCGAAGGGTTTCCCGCCAAGATGGCCCATCGTTCGGCCAAGCCGAAAAAATACTACACGGAGGGTGACCGGCGAGGCCGGCCCGCCGTTCGGCGAAGCCAAGCGAATATTGCGTAGATGGAGGGGGGTCGGCAAAGCCGGTCCATCGTTGGGCGAAGCCGAACGAATACTACACGGAGGGTGGCCCGCCAAGACGGTCCATCGTTCGGCCAAGCCGAACGAATACTACACGGAAAGTGGCCCGCCAAGACGGCCCATCGTTCGGCGAAGAAGAACTATCACTACACGGAGGGTGACCCGCCAATGTGGCCCATCATTCCACGAAGGGTGGCCCGCCAAGCCGACCCATTGTTCGGCGAAGCCAAACGAATACGGCGTAGATGGGGGGGGGTCTAGAAAGCCGGCCTGTAGTTCGGCGCAGCCGAACGGATACTACACGAAGGGTTTCCCGCCAAGATGGTCCATCGTTCGACGAAGCAGAACTATCACTACACGGAGGGTGACCCGCCAATGTGGCCCATCGTTCCGCAAAGCCGAACGAATACTACACGGAAGGTGACCAGCGAGGCCGGCCCGCCGTTCGGCGAAGCCAAACGAATACTGCGTAGATGGGGGGGGGTCGGCAAAGCCGGTTAATCGTTCGGCGAAGCCGAACGAATACTACACGGAGGGTGGCCCGCCAAGACGGTCCATCGTTCGGCGAAGCCGAACGAATACTACACGGAGAGTGGCCCGCCAAGACGGCCCATCGTTCGACGAAGCCGAACGAATACTACACGAAGGGTGGCCCGCCAATGTGGCCCATCGTTCGGCGAAGCCGAACGAATATTACACGAAGAGTGGCCCGCGAAGCCGACCCATCGTTCGACGAAGCCGAACGAATACTACACGGAGGGTGACCAGCGAGGCCGGCCCGCCGTTCGGCGAAGCCAAACGAATACTGCGTAGATGGGGGGGGGGTCGGGGGAGGCGGGCCATCGTTCGGCGAAGCCGAACGAAGACTACCCGGAGGGTGGCCCGCAGAGACGCTCCATCGTTCGCCGAAGCCGAACGAATACTACACAGAGAGTGGCCCGCCAAGACGGCCCATCGTTCGACGAAGCCGAACGAATACTACACGAAGGGTGGCCCGCCAAGTTGACTCATCGTTCGGCAAAGCCAAACGAATACTGCGTAGATGGGGTGTCTAGAAAGCTGGCCTGTAGTTCGGCGCAGCCGAACGAATACTACACGAAGGGTGGCCCGCCAAGCCGACCCATCGTTCGGCGAAGCCAAACGAATACGGCGTAGATGGGAGGGTGTCTAGAAAGCTGGCTCGTAGTTCGGCGCAGCCGAACGAATACTACACGAAGGGCTGCCCGTCAAGATGGCCCATCGTTCGACGAAGCCAAACGAATACTACACGGAGGGTGGCTTCGCCGAACGAATACTACACGAAGGGTGGCCCGCCAAGCCGACCCATCGTTCGGCGCAGCGGATCGAATACTACACGAGGGGTTGCCCGCCAAGATGGCCCATCGTTCAACCAAGCCGAACGAATACTACATGGAGGGTGACCGGCGAGGCCGGCCGCCGTTCGCCGAAGCCAAACGAATCCTGCGTAGATGGGGGGGGGGTGTCTAGAAAGCCGGCCTGTAGTTCGGTGCAGCCGAACGAATACTACACGAAGGGTTGCCTGCCAAGACGGCCCATCGTTCGACGAAGAAGAACTATCACTACACAAGGGTGACCCGCCAATGTGGCCCATCGTTCCGCAAAGCCGAACGTATACTACACGAAGGGTGGCCCGCCTAGTTGATCCATCGTTCGGCGAAGCCGAACGAATACTACACGGAGGGTGACCAGCGAGGCCGGCCCGCCGTTCGGCGAAGCCAAACGAATACTGCGTAGGTGGGGGTCGGCAAAGTTGGTCCATCGTTCGGGCGAAGCCGAACGAATACTACACGGAGGGTGGCCCGCCAAGATGGTCCATCGTTCGGCCAAGCCGAACGAATACTACACGGAGAGTGGCCCGCCAAGATGGCACATCGTTCGACGAAGCCGAACGAATACTACACGAAGGGTGGCCCGCCAAGTTGACTCATCGTTCGGCAAAGCCAAACGAATACTGCGTAGATGGGGGTGTCTAGAAAGCCGGCCTGTAGTTCGGCGCAGCCGAACGAATACTACACGAAGGGTGGCTCCGCCAAGTTGACCCATCGTTCGGCGAAGCCAAACGAATACGGCGTAGATGGGAGGGTGTCTAGAAAGCCGGCCTGTAGTTCGGCGCAGCCGAACGAATACTACACGAAGGGTTGCTCGTCAAGACGGCCCATCGTTCGACGAAGCCAAACGAATACTACACGGAGGGTGGCTTCGCCGAACGAGTACTACACGGAGGGTGGCCCGCCAAGACGGCCGATCGTTTGGCGAAGCCGAACGAATACTACACGGATGGTGACCCGCCAATGTGGCCCATCGTTCGGCAAAGCCTAACGAATACTACACAAAGGGTGGCCCGCTGTTGACTGATCGTTCGGCGAAGCCAAACGAATACTACACGGAGAGTGGCCCGCCAAGACGGCCCATCGTTCGACGAAGCAGAACTATCACTATACGGAGGGTGACCCGCCATCGTGCTCCATCGTTCGGCAAAGCCGAACGAATACTACACGAAGGGTGGCCCGCCTACCCGACCCATCGTTCGGCGAAGCCGAACGAATACGGCGTAGATGGGGGGGTCTAGAAAGCCGGCCTGTAGTTCGGCGCAGCCGAACGAATGGTACACGAAGGGTTGCCCGCCATGATGGCCCATCGTTCGACGAAGCAGAACTATCACTACACGGAGGGTGAACCGCCAATGTGGCCCATCGTTCGGCGCAGCCGAGAGAATACTACACGAAGGGTTGCCCTTCAAGATGGCCCATCGTTCGATGAAGCCAAACGAATACTACACGGAGGGCGGTTTCGCCGAACGAGTACTACACGGAGGGTGGCCCGCCAAAACGACCCATCGTTTGGCGAAGCCGAACGAAAACTACACGAAGGGTGACCCGCCATTGTGGCCCATCGTTCGGCAAAGCCGAACGAGTACTACACATAGGGTGGCCCGCCAAGACGGCCCATCGTTTGGCGAAGCCGAACGAATACTACACGGAGGGTGGCCAGCCTAGATGGCCCATCGTTCGACGAAGCCAAACAAATGCTACACGGAGGGCGGCTTCGCCGAACGAATTCTACACGGAGGGTGGCCCGCCAAGACGGTCCATCGTTCGGCAAAGCCGAACGAATACTACACGGAGAGTGGCCCGCCAAGACGGCCCATCGTTCGACGAAGAAGAACTATCACTACACGGTGGGTGACCCGCCAATGTGGCCCATCGTTCGGCAAAGCCGAACGAACACTACACGAAGGGTGGCCCACCAAGCCGACTCATCGTTCGGCGAAGCCAAACGAATACTACATGGAGGGTGGCCCGCCAAGACGGCCCATCGTTCGAGGAGGCAGACCTATCACTACACGGAGAGTGACCCGCCCGTCGTCCGGCGAAGCCGAACCAATACTACACGAAGGGTGGCCCGTTGCCGACCTATCGTTCGGCGAAGCCAAACGAATACGGCGTAGATGGGGGTCTAGAAAGCCGGCCCATCGTTCGGCGAAGCCGAGCGAATACTACACGAAGGGTTTCCCGCCAAGCCGACCCATCGTTTGGCGAAACCGAACGAATACTGCGTAGATGGGGGGGGGGGGTCGGCAAAGTTGTTACGTCGTTCGGTAGAATCACATGGCTGCCACGGACTAGTGACCCGAAGGGTCACTAGTATATATATATATATATATATATATATATATATATATATATATATATATATATATATATATATATATATATATATATATATATATTTATATATATATATATATATATATATATATATATATATATATATATATATATATATATATATAGTACTGTGCAAAAGTCTATTCGCGGGCCTTTCCGCGAATAATGTTTATACATATCTTGGCTTGCCCTTAGCGAAACTTGATGAAACTTTGGTATGTTATGGGGCATCACAACCCTTGCTTTACATATGCATGAAATTGGTTTTTGAGCGTGCAGTTTTTAAATATGGAATTTGTTTATCATTTTGTGGTATTATCTAAAATTCGCGCTATTTTCTCAGAACATGGCTATTACAATTTCAAACTCGTAGCAAATATTCGCCATTCGAAAGTCTTCAGAGCCGTCGTATAGCCTTGTAAAAGATTGATCTCCATCGAATTTTTTTTAGAAATAAATTCGAAAAAAAAAGAAAATAATGCGATATTGCACCTATTAAGTATCTCTCTTTGACGTTATCGAAAAAGAGCGAAATTTATGTTCCAGTTGTACTTTGTCAAAGCACAACTACCACATATTTTGGATTGGCTCTGGGGTGAATAATTTTATAGGGGTGAATTTCCAAAAATTGACTCCAACCTGTTCAATTTTCGGTCTCCAGAAAAATTCTGATAGAGGCTGATAGAGACTACTCTTTCACAAAGCTATACAACGGTTTCGAAGACCTTCGAATGGCGAATAACTACTACGGGTTTGGATTTGTAAAAGTTATGTTTTGAAGGAATAGTCCTAATTTGAAATATTACCACAAAATGCAAAAAAAAACAATTGTTTTTTAAAAACTGCACGCTCAAAAACCGATTTCTTTTTCTTCCATGGGGGCGGGTCGACTTTTCCTTGCTTTTTCTCGCTTATTTGAGCGAATTGAGATTCCGCGCTTGGCAGGGTTGCTAAACACGGTGACCGGAGCATAATATCAAAAATTACCGCTGAGCCTGGACTGTGGCTTTAAGTAAAAAAGTCATCTCTTCAACAATCTTCAAGAGACCGTTTTTCAAAACACCAGTTTGTACAAAAAAAAATTATTGCGAAAGTGTTTAAAATGAGACTCCAAAACTCCAAACGATTGCGAAAATTGTCGGTTAGTTTTCGGTGCTTAGCACCTTCGTCAGACCTGAAAACAAAAGCATAGGAGGGCTCTACGAAGTCCGGCTTCGTATCCTCTTAGCAGCTTCTCAAAGCAGCGGGCACGAATACACGCTCATGATGCCCCACCTCCATTCACAGTCACTGTTCTTCACCGTGCGATGGGAAACACACTAGAGCGGAAAATTCTTGAAGCCTTGGAAATCAGACGGTTATCACCTGAGATAAACAGCAGAGACGAAATGGGTGATACTCTGCAGCTCATTGCATGACTACAGTACCGCGTAATTTCCATGACTACGCTAATATCACTTTCTTTGCACCACATTGACCTGCGGCTATTTGAGGGTACGGGCGGAGGAAAATGACCACTTATAGTGTTACAGCGATTTCGGTCGCTCAGTTGAGGGTTCAAACCACCCTTACACTCCCAAAGCAGACATTGGTTCGTCACATCGCGTAATATCTGCTTCAGCAATTTGGAATTGACATGTTTGTTTTCAGGTCTGACGAAGGTGCTAAGCACCGAAAGCTAACCGACAATTTTCGCAGTCGTTTGGAGTCTCATTTTAAACACTTTCGCAATAGATTTTTTTTTGTAACACCATGAGGCTTCGGGACAGATCAATTTTGATACACTTTGGGTTCAGGGTGGTCTCTATGTAATAGGTGACAGCATCAAAACTGATTTGCGGAGTTTCCTCAATGTGAAGAGTTTTGCATTTTTTGCACATACTGCGACCTCCAATATCGTTATTCTATGAGATGGATTCAAAGAGCTAAACTTGATATTTGATTATTATGAGTTATTATCATCAAAGGGGTCAAACATCATCAATTATGGCTGACTTGGGGCTCTAATGGTAACAAAAATGAACATTTTAAAATATTCGGACCTGGACCACACAGTTTATTCGAATGTGGAATTCGAAAATGGGTGATGGTCGTAGTGTATTCCAACCGCGATAATCGGGGAAAAATCAGTGTTCCTTCCAATTACGCGCTCGGCTCCTCCCCATCGTTGGGTGGAACCATGTACTCCACCAACCTTCTTCTCTGGGCAGGTGGAGGGGAACCTTCACCATTGAGAAAACCGGTGACAACCGGTGAAACGCCCCGAAAAATAATGAAAGTGACCCAACACATGCAAGTCATTTTCAAGATTGGGTGGGTGTCACCGCCGGTTTTTCGTCCATAACTTTTTTTGTGCTTAGAGATAGACCTCTGGTGAAGAATGTTTTTGGAATCCCCATAAAATTCTGCATCGCATAGCGTTTCATGTTTCAAAAAATACGTTCTCATTCTTCCAGCCGATTTCGATAAATAAAGTGCATTTTTGTGCCAGAAGTTATCTATTTTTCGCCCATGACTTTTTACGCTAACAGATGGACATTTGGTGAAGGTTGTTTTCGGGATCTCGATGGAATTCTGCGTCGGCAAGTGTTTCCGGTTTGGAAAAAAACTTTTCTCGATCTTTCAGCCTACTTAATTTTACGAAACACCGATTTTCGCCTATAACTCTTTAACCGTTGGAGATAGGTTTCTGGAGAACGTCGTTTTTGAAATCTACGTAAAACTCTGCGTCGAATGACATATCTGGTGCCTAACTTTGTTTGCTCCATAAGCCAGCCAGGTCGGTGGAGCCGAGCCCGTTGTTGGCTCCAGCAAAACTTTCTTCTTCTTCTTTGCAGCCACTGAGAGGGGTTTCGTCACAAGTTGAGAAACTGGGCGACCAGCACTGGATTCGTCCACAAGTCTATTGTAGTGAGCGTTGTTGGCTTCTTCGGACAGTCAAATAGGTGTTTAGTGTCGTGGCCTTGGTTTCCACAGTCCGGGCACACGTCAGGCTGACTAATGTCGATCCTGTGCAGGTAAGACATAAGCAATGGAGAATGTCCGCAGCGCAACGAAGCGAGGATACACCTGGCGCGCCTACCGAGCTCGGACTCGGTATCACATACCCTGGGCGGCACATCACCGAGAATAGGGTTGACGGCCGCTTTGGCGAGATGATCCTTCACAAACCGGGTGTGCTCCGCGCGTAAGAGACGAAGCCGTTCTTGATTCGAGTCGGTCCATCTCTGTACATTCACTTTGTTCGGAGCATCGGCAAACGGCACTCTGATCGATCTCTCTCTCACGGGATTTAATAGTCTTCTCGACGGATGATTAGGTTGCTTAAGGACATTAATAAACATCTGCTGAGCCTGGAGCTGACAATGCTCTTTCACTGGCAAGATACGGGCCTCGGCGTGAAGGTGCTCAATCGGTGAGCTTTTTGCACATCCAGTGGCTATTCGTAGTGCAGCATTCTGAATTCGCTGCATCTTAGTCCAGGAACTGTCCGACACGATGTGCTGCCAGACAGGTGCAGCATACTCCAATGCAGGCTGCAGAATAGCTCGATATGTCGTCAAGATTGTCTCTCTGCTGCCACCCCAGGACGTTCCTCCTAGAGCTCTCAACACATTAAGCTTTGCCTTGATAATTGCCTGCTTCTGTTCAGCATTTTTGTGAAACTTCAGCGATGGGTCCAAAACGAGGCCCAGCAGTTTAGGAAATTGCGCTGTAGGCAAGAGGTCACCATCCCACCTGACAACAGGTTGGGCGCTGTGTTCCTTTGGGTCAGATGTGAATACCGAAACAGAAGACTTCGCCGCGGAAACTGTGAGCATCATACTATCGAGAAAGTTTTTAAGCTCGACGAGATAGTCGCTGATCTTGTTTGCGGCTACCTGTATGTCACGATTACGGCACATGATGGTGATATCGTCGGCATACGCAACAATTTTTATGTCTTCAGGAGGCTCGGGTAGGTCTTCAATATACAGGCTGAAGAGGACAGGTGACAAAACTCCACCCTGCGGCACACCGGCTGCTACAGGTATACTATCGGAGACGTGATTCTGGAATAGCACTTTGGCCCGACGATCTTTCGTAAACGCTGCTATCCAACGCTTCTGCCACGGTTGCAGCGAGGACTTCAATAGTTTCTCGGACAAAAGTCCTAGGTTAACAGAATCAAATGCTTTGGTTAGATCGAGGGCAACGGCCACTCCCTCCACCGAGAGGGTTTTCGTCATGGGAGAGTCGCTGGCTGGCCCCAGCTCTCCAGCTCTCCTGAAGCAAAACTTTGCGTCTCTCATTTAAACCATAGAGGCGAGAGCACCCTATGAAGATAACTATGGAGCTCGGCTCCACGGACCTGGCTGGCTGATGGAGCAAGCAAAATTAGGAACCCGATATATCATTCAGAATTTTACGTAGATTTCAAAAATAACCATTACCACAACCCTATCTTCAACGGTTAAAGAGTTATAGGCGAAAAATCGGTTTTTCGTAAGACGAAATAGGCTTAAGGATCGAGAAAATATTTTTCCAACTTGGAAGCACTAGTCGACGCAGAACATCGAGATTCCGAAAATAACCTTCACCAAAGGTCTATCTCCAAGCACAAAAAAGTTATGGACGAAAAACCGATGTCTTGCGAAAAAAATGCACTTTGTAAACTGAAATCGGCTGAAAGGTGAACGTATTTTATGAAACTAAAAACGCTATTCGATGCAGAATTCAATGGGAATTCCAAAAACAACCTTCACCAGAGGGCTGTCTTTTAGACAAAAAAGTTATGGTCGAAAAACTGATTGCTTTTGGTGAAAGAAACGTTGTATCATAAATTGAAATCGGCTGAGAGATTGAAAACGCAAAATTTCATGAAGGTTTAGGAAACAGCCCCGTTCAAAGATCCATCTCAAAGGGCAAAAATGGTATGAGCGATGCACAGGTAGTTTTTCTTCTTCTTCTTTGCAGCCGCAGAAGGATTTTTGTCATAAGTTCAAGAAATGGGCGACCGAAGTTGGATTCAACCACAAATCCATCGTCGTCAGTGTGGTGGGCCTCTTCGAACAATCGAATATGCTGTAGTGTGGCCAGGGTTACCACAATCCGGGCACTCGTCAGGCTTACTGCTGTCGATCCTATGCAAGTATGACATCAGCACAGGGGAATGCCAGCAGCGCAACGAGGCAAGGGAACATCTAGCCCACCTACCAAGTTCCATCCCGGTGTTGCTGACTTCAGGTGGTGCGATCCCCAATATGGGTTGACAGCCACCTTACTCAAGTGATCCCTAACGAATCGGGTGTGATCCGCGCGTAAAAGACGAACCAATGGGGAGTCCGTCCATCTTTGTATATTGACTTTCTCGGAAGCATCCGCAAAAGGCCTTCTGATATCTCTCTCTCCCACAGGATTCATAATCTTTTTTAATGGGTGATCAGGCTGTTTGACGATATTAATAACCAGTTGTTGCGCTTGAAGTTGACAGTGCTCCTTAACAGGCATAATACGGGCTTCAGCATGAAGATGCTCCACTGGAGCGCTCTTTGCACACCCAGTGGCAATCCGAAGAGCAGCATTTTGAACTCGCTGCATCTTTGTCCTCTATGAATCCGATACTATGTGTTGCCATACCGGTGCTGCATACTCCAACGCCGGCTGCAAGATTGCCTTGTACGTGGTCAGGATCGTCTCCTTACTGCTTCTCCCACGACGTACCGCCCAGAGCTCATAAGACGTTGAGCTTAGCTCTCACTGTAGCCTGTTTCTGCTCAGTGTTTTTATGGAACTTCAGCGAAGGATCCAATACTAGTGTGAACAGCTTCGGGAAACGTGCGGCAGGAAGACGAGTGTCTTCCCAGTTCACAACGGGGTGAGCACAGTGTTCTTCAGGGTCAGTGGAGAAAACAGACACAGATGATTGAGCGGCAGAGACAGTGAGCATCATATCATCGAGAAAGCTCTTCAGGACGACGAGGTAGCTATTGATCTTGCGTGTAGCTACATTAATGTCTCCGTCCCGGCACATGATGGTGATGTTATCCGCATACGCAACGACTTTGATGTCACTTGGGGGGACGGGCAAATCTTCAAGGTAGAGACTGAACAGAGCAGGCGATATGACTCCTCCTTGAGGGACACCGGCAGCGATCGGGATGCTATTAGAGACTTGTCCCTGAAACAGCACTTTTGCTCGGCGCCCTTCGATGAGTGCGGTTATCCATCGCTTCTACCAAGGCTCTTGGACCTCAATAGCTTCTCAGACATTATGCCCAAGTTGACAGAATCAAAAGCTTTTGTGAGGTCCAGGGCTACTCCAACAGTGCGTAGAGGTTTTTTGGCGTTGAAGTCATCCAAAACATAGCTCACAATCTCCAGCAGCGCCGTGGTGGCAGAATGTAATTTGCGGAATCAATGTTGGGGATGCTGCACGGCAAGCTCCTTCACGACCAGTTTCTCAGCGACCTTGGCAATTGAAGGTAAAAGACTTATTGGCCTGTATCCCTTCGCTGTGGATGGCGATTTACCTCTCTTGGGCAACGGAATGACGCTTACCATTTTCCAGTCTTGGGGTAGGATGCAAGTGCGAAAAGAGGTGTTGACGTCGGCCAGGATTCGCATAATCTCACTCGGCAGTTTCTTCAATACCGCTGGACTAATGCCATCCGGTCCTATAGCCTTCGAGTTGCGCATCTCTTTTACCACCTTTTCAATCTGCGCGGGCGTCACAGCTTCTGCTTCACTCATGAGCGGCAACTTACAGAGCTCTCTTACAGTCACTCGGTTCTGTTTCCCTCTCTTAGCCTGAGTTATGAAAAAATTCTTTCCGAGAGCAGTTGCAGCCTCCTTTCCCGATTTGAAAATTCCATTCTCGAAGTCGATCATGGAATAGTTGGTGGAGGTGCTCTTGTCCTTATCTTCTCCAAGATTTCCCTGGTGACAGTGGGAAAAAAGGTCTTAAAGGCAGTGTTCACGATGAAAAAGGCGTTTGAAATTTCACTAGGAATGGGTAGTGGAGGGACACTCTGTAACGTTAACGTCGAAAGAACGCATGAAAACGAGCCAGGAAGAGCCCGAAGTTGACACTTCGAGCGCAAAGCAAACCCCAAAAGCGCATTGCCCGCCCACCGACGTGAACGAATGAAAGCTTGCAATCGTGAGGTGAGCGATGGTTTCCGATCAACAGCCCCGTTCTTCCCTTCATTCTCAACTTCTCTCTACACTCAAGTCAGCTTGCATACATCGGCTGCAAAATACGGAAGTTACAAGCCTCGGAAAACTCGTCCACCATGCTTCTCTAGCTCAATTTTCAAGAGACCATAACTCCGTTCCCAGAAGGTCGTGCACGATTTCAGAGAAATCGTTGGAATCAGCATGAGACCGTTTTCAAGATAGGCTAAAAAACAGAAAAAAAGAATTTTTATCGTGGACACTGGCTTTAACTCGGCCCTCCGGAATGGCTGCTTTCATGGCCTTGCGAATCGCGTCGGTCTAGTGACGTTTTTTCTGGTGCACGTTTCCATTCCATGGGCAGTCAGCCACATGGCGAAGTGCCACCTCCCTGAACAAGCGCCAGTCTGCAAGGCAAAGATTAAGATAAGACCTTTGACGGATGCCTGAATAAGGAGCAAGAGAATTAGAGAGATCGACATGGACAAAGACGGGGATATGATCACTGGACAGAGTTGTAGCGGTCGACCAAGAGCAGGCGCTGGAGAGATTAGATGATACAAGAGAGATGTCTGGACTAGAGGATCGGCCGTTGGCCGGGAGACGAGTGGGCTGATCATCGTTGAGAATGACCAGATCGCACTCTTCCGCCCATTCTTCGACGTCTACTCCTCTAGCGTCAGTGTCAAGCGACGAACAGAATGTATGAGCATTAAAGGCAGTGGTCGCGATCAAATATGCTTGTCGTCTTTTTCTCTCCAAATCCTTTCCTGGGTCTCGAGTAGTAGGACCTATAAGAAAAAATCGCGAAAAAACCACTGTTTTGGGCCGAATTTGAAACCTGAACTTTCTTGCCTTTTGATGGTGGACGAGCCCTCTCCACATCATCGGCATCGATGACCTCTTATATCAAGAACATCAGCTAGCTTGAAATTGAATGTCAATCAATGCATTTTCGAATTTATGTACACATCTAGTCAAAAACATTGACTGAAGTGATGCTTTCATTATTCAACTGTTTTTATTCGTTAAATTTGCATTTATTTCGTCCTCTGAATGTCGATGATTTTTGACTGCTCGGCATGAGACTGCGATCTGTTTCGTCATCGCTGTGCACGTGTGCACGAACTAGCTTCTTTGGGTCCTAGAAACTCTATTTGTAGACCGTTTTTCACCGCGCTACCTTCATAGTTTTTCAGCTGTTTTTGATCTAAGCTGATTTTTGTAGTTTTTTCGATAACGTTTTTCATCGTGACCACTGCCTTTAAAGGCACTGTTCGCGATATAGACGCTTTTCTGTTTTTTTGCCTATCTTGAAACCGGTCCCATGCTGATTCTGAAGTGCTTCGCTGAATTCTGGCCTTGTATTGTTAAAGGCAGTGTTCACGATGAGAATCGTTTTTCTGCTTTTCCGCCCATCTTGAAGACGGTCCCATGCTGATTCCAATGATGCTTCTGAAATCGTACAAGACCTTCTGGGAATGGAGTTATGGTCCCTCAAAAATTGAGCTAGGGAAAATGGTGGACGAGTTGTCCAAGGCTTGCAACTTCCGTCTTTTGCAGCCAATGTATGCGAGCTGACCTGAGTAAAGAGACTGGTTGAGAATGAAGGGAAGAACGGGGCTTTTGATCGGAAACCATCGCTCAACTCACGATTTCGAGTGTTCCTTTGTTCAAGTCGAGGGGCCGGACTTCGTCCACTTTTCTCAGCCGTTTTGCGGCTCCCGGGTAGCTTTTCTTCCCGTTTTTTCGACGCTGTTCTGCTTCTGAAAGCCACGAGAAGCGTTTGTCATGAAAAATTCGAGGATGAAGTTTATCGCGAACAGTGCCTTTAAAATCGCCTGCAAATACAACATAGGGTGAAAGGGAGCAGTCGCACCTGCTTGAGTGAGAGAGTAGGGTCGTAAGATTGGGGACAGGACGTGGCGGGCGAGATAGGTAAGTACTCGAGAGTACCGTCCTTGGGTGTGTTTGGTATGAGATGAGAGGGTATATCTGATTACACGAAAGTAGAAACTCCTCCGCATAGAGAGATGACCTTGGAGCATGATAAGCTGTTCAGTCAGGAATGTTAGGGTGTCGAGCGTTAGCGGAAGGAGACAGCCAGGAAGCGCCCAGGAGTGCGAAAAGAGAGAGTTCAGACAGCTTGGTTCGAAGGCCGCTGAGGTTAAAGGCAGTGTTCACGATGAATCTCGTTCTTGAGGACTAAGTTGGCAGATGCTGGAGAGGATAGGGTCGAAGAAAGCAACGAAAACTGGCCAGCAATCAATAAAAACGGCTTTGAAAGCTATCCCGCTGCGCCTACCTATCCCGGTCCGCCCCCGAATCGGACGAGTTTGTGACGCCGCACACGCTTAGATGGCAAATCGCCAAGCAACTCTGCCGCGACTAGCATGATCGGTTCGCGCAGATTTCGCGATTAGCGCGCGCTTGCCGAAATCAGCAGCGCCCATGATTCTCGTCCACGCTCTGAATTTACAAACCGTTATTTTGACTTATTCTGGACGTTTTTCTTCAGTGTTTCTTCACTATTAGTCACCTCACAACCAAACAATCCCATTTTCGGGTCGAACTCGAGTGCGATATTCATCGTGAACACTGCCTTTAATATACACAATAGAGAGGGGGCGGTTGGAGAATGAGGAATCAGAGTTGCTGTGGGCAGAGCACAGAACACAACGGAAGGAAGGATCGTGATGCCTCGCAGAACTGAGACCGGAACAGGAGGGATGCACCCACCGGTGACATTCAAAACATTTGACTTTTATTCCATTCCAGGTGATCTTCTTGCTGCATGTGGCGCATAGGTACTCCTGAGCGGTTCCTGGATTCCTCTCGGCGTCGGCCTTTTGTAGTAGAATCTTTAGGAGAGCTGCGGCCGGACAGCACCTCTCCCATGACAAAAACCTTCTTCGCGGAGGGGTTGACGTCGGTTTGAACGGAGGTGGTCTTCTTTCCTCCACACTGCCACGGCACGAACGTACGACGTCTCGGCAGCACAGGTAGTTTCTCGAAAATCTCTTGGAGAAATTTTCCAAAAATCTACTCCAAGACAGCTCAAAGATGACCTAGGCAGATCATTTCATTAAGAATAGTGAATTTCTAAAGAAGGTAATCTAACCAAAAAAATGTTTCGAAATTAATGATTAAAAATAAAAATATATTGAATGCAAGAAAAAGACGATTAAGAAAACGTCAAACTTTGAAGTTGTATGTCTATAGGGAGCCTTCACCATTTCCCACTCGGGTATCCTAAACAACTTTCACCTCTCGGACCGCTGTCTCCACCCCAACGAACCTATGCTCCTCCCCAGTCAGTCCAATCACCCGCGCAGTCCAATCACCTCACGAAGTTGGAAGAGTTGAAAACGAGTTAAAATGACCGTATTCGAGCCGTATTCAGTCACAAAATCATCCTTTCTCCGCCCATCGATACGGGCTCCACCCCTCAATACAAATGTCCACTTCTCGATTACGGTCATTTCGGCTAGTTTTTCACGCTTCTAACGTCGTAAGCGTTCCAGAAAGGGCCGTACGAGTACATTAGCGTCGTTATCCCAACAAATTCGGCTCTAGCCACGCGATTTCAGCCAATACGGTACAACTCGTCCACTTCTGGGCCAATATAGAACGAACCGTTATATCTTCATTTCAATTGATTTTTCCGGTTTTTTCGTTATCTCTGAATATTAACAGCTTCAGACCTTCGATTCATTCCATAAAATTGATATCATTTTTGCTGCCTTTAGAAAGCATTACGACCAGGGCTGTGCGGAACTGTTCCGATTCCGCATTTCCGGTGTTTCTTGGGCTGTTCCGTTCCGTTTCCGACTTTTGGAGCCCGGAAACGGAAGAAACAGTGCTGCACGGGTAATGGTGTTGGGTCTAGGCAAGCGTATCTGATGACATCATGAGGGGCTAAAAATCACTTTCGACATTTTGTGTTCGATCGAATATCTGAGCCTGGCTGAGATCCTCAAAAAGTTTGGGATTCTAAAAATGCGCCCCTCTAGAATGATGGCACAAAATAGGCGTGGCTGGAATCTGACCGCTTTTTGGGGTTTTCTAAAGCTATTTCTCCGAGAATTGGTGATTTTTGTGGGACTTCCCGCTAAAGTCCTCTTATTCGTTTGTAAATTTACACAACAGCAATAAAAATTGAGACACGTTTTTTTTGAACGTACAGCCTGTCCTCTAGGAATGTTACTGAGCGGAGACAGGTGGAGGTAGCCACGGGCAACGGCACTGCTCGTTAGAGACAAACCTCTGAATCTCATCGGTCAACGGTCAGTGTGATGGTATTTCCCTTGGAGTAAATCAGTGGTCATACTTTACACTTATGAGATTTTGAGAATCCTCTATCAATATAAATTGCCGCCGTGTATGTAATCAATTTTCGAAACTATCGATTCCATTGACTTTTTTTGCAAAAATCAGTTAAAGACTGTGGAAGTGGATCCGATGATGGACGACCTCCAATAACCACTACAAACTCAATTTGGCAACTGATTTCTTACCGTAAAGGGGAATAATCATAGCACTGCTGGCACTGTTTGATGAGATTCGGGGTTTTGTGCGTTAGATTCAGAACACAAGTGAATTTCCCTAGTCTGCCGAAGAGTTTTCTTCTATTTTCTGGATCGTGTTGTATTCTCTCCGGTGGGCAATCAAGGTTAAAAAATATTTGGAAAGTCGCCGGTGAGAATCTGAAGGTCGACATTTAGTCAGCCCTGAACACGCAACGCGGCCGCCCGCGTTCATCTACACCTGGTACAGCCCAAACTCCTCTCGGGGGGGGGGGACAGGCTGTATACCGCTTCAAAGGGCAGCTACTGTGCTTCTCTGGGCCAAATTCCGGTCCGCAATTGCGTCTCGACACGATTTGCGGCCGCGCGCTTTCAAATCGGAAGTTTCCAGAGCCGCAGCCACCGATCTGTTGACTCTGGGTGGGTGTTGGGAACTGAAAACTAAAAAAATTGGAGGAAGCTGTATAAAAAAAGCCACATCGAGTCAGCTTTGGCGCTGGAAACTCGACTGGCTCGAGCGCGTGCGGCCGCAAAGGGTGTCGAGACGCAATTGCGGACCGGTATTTGGCCCAGAGAAGCACAGTACATATACTTATCAGACGTTCGCCGTTGTCCACAGGACACGAATGAGATGTCACCTCACGCAATGCTTCCTGTAGACATCCAAAAAGGGCAGGGATCGCCCCTCGAGAACTGCCTGTCGCCCCCCTCCTTGATGCCGTAAACAACCTATCCGCTGAAACGCTTTTGCTGTAGACATCCCATCGGAGGAGGGTCTCCGTCCCCGATTCCGCGTTCACATCCTATCAACATCCCGTAGACCTGATATTACCATCCTAGTGAAGCATCAGCCGCCTTATGAAGCCACCCTTTAAAGGCAGTGTTCACGATGATTTTCGTCCCCGAGTTTTTCACATAAAACAATGCGTTGGCCACCAAGTGTTACCAAAATTACGAAGAAACGGCAAGAAACGCATTGAAACGTCATATTTCAGTGACATTATTCTATAACATGGACTAGTTGTCCGGTTGGTCATGGTGGTTGTCACCGGTGGAAAATTGGGTCATTCGAAAATAAAAGAATATTTAATTCAAAGCAGGATTAGTTAGGGCCCCAAGGAAAGAACGGAGCAATAGAGAGTAGAGAATCGTAAAGGACGGGCCTACCAAAAAAATCGTTGTCACAACAAACACTTCCTGTGATACTTAAGAGGCAGTTTGGTACTTAAAGGCAGGGTCCGGGCAGAATTTTGATTTTGAGATTTCCCGCTAAATCGGTGCTCTTGCTACAGGTAGTCCCAAGGAACATGCGAAAACAGCGTAAAAATCTTCAAGTTATTCCAGCCACTTCCGCTAGCCGATGATCGATTACGGGGCACTTACCACCCGACCGAGCTGCGGCTGCTGCGAAACGGTATCGAGCGCGGCTGGCGCCCTCGTCGTCTAGCGTCTCTGCATAGGTTGAGTGGCAGGCTGCTAGCTGCGGGCGGCGGCGGCTCTATTTCGTCATACCGTGCGGGGGAAGCTCCAACGATGGCTGGAATTGTGAGGAGGGTGTCAAACGACACTTCTTGAGTTATGGGGTTATTGACAAGGGGAATACAATGAATGGAAGTGAAGAAAGCAGTAATTATAAGAAATAACTCCGAATTATAACGGATTTTATTGTTTTGGAATTTCTAAGAACTCAGGCTCCTGTTTTCTTTGTTGAGTGGTTAGAAAAAGTGTTTATGGTGATAAACTCAGAAGAAACTGAAAGATTATTCTAGAAAAAAAGAAAAATTAATCTCTTATAAGAGCTGTTCGAGAGGCAAGTCTTCCAAACACTGTAATTGTCAAAACTCTTGCACTTGATCGTTATACATTCCACACTAAAGTCTTAGGATTACTGCAAGGACCGCTTTCTCTCTTCACAATCAGTTTTATGTTACTAAATATAATAACAAAATATTAGTTTTTAGTTGAGACCCGTTGTAGCATTCGTACGATACCAATTTTGAAACAAATTCATCGTTAAGTGTTAGAAATTTCGGTTTTATCCGAGGTTATCGCACTCGAAATTGAAAAATATGTAATAATTTCGGATTTCCCATCTAAATTTAACTGAATTAAAAATGCTTTTCTGCTATTGTTACCCAGACGCATTCGAAAATGTTCTATCTGAATTCAAATAAGACGGCTCACGGTGCGGTCTCGAGAAGATCCGAAAATTGCTGGAGGGAATGAACACTGGCCATCTGCAGAAGAGGCAGACAACCGCTAACACTTTTTAGGCACTACCGTTCCATTTCCTTTTTTTGTCCTCGGAGGTGCAGATTAAGTTGGTTTGTGATTTTCATTAAGCTGCAGATATTTACGAAAGTTATGGAATTAAACGCGACTTTGAAGAGAACAGTAAAACAAAATAGAACACCCCTAATTTGAAGAAATAATTGGGAAGGAGCAAGATAATAATGATTTGAAGTTGTGAGGCATCCATCCATGATAATGCTAAAATATGCATCCGAAAATAAGTGCGAAGAACTGCACAGCTTTATAAAACAACTGTTTTGATGACAGTATTCAAGTTTTATCATAAGGAAGTTTTGGAAAGTTTGAGAAAATTTAGTAGGTTCATTTTTAAATTCAGTATTCTCAAAAAATGGTGATCGCTGTTAAGCTACGAACAAGAACGTTTGAGTCAAATGAAATAGAGATGTATTCTGTACGTAAGCCCTAAAAGCAAGCAGAGATTTGCGTAACTGCTCAGAATGCTTTAAAAGTGTTCAACACTGTACTGGAAAATGGGAGGAATACTGCTTCACTTTCCAAGGCAAACACATCGGCTGCTCACGTGATATGCCAAGACAATGATGAAATACTCCTCCGGATTCGTTGTACAACCCTTGCATTGAACCCAACGCGTCGACGAGCTGCTGGCGGCGGGCTGGTTCGGCAGCCGGGCTGCCGGCCACCCTTCATCTCTGCGCGCTGACTCTCTTTCTCTGCCGCTGCACACATCGCGCGAGGGAGAGGCCGTCGCGCCGCCGTGGGGTGGTAAGTGACCGAAGACGCCGATGATCCAGAAAAGTCAGAAAAGTGTGGCCATCGTCCATATTTTAGCGGTTGTCCACGCATTTTTTTAAAGTGCTGTGTAATTATCGGTCATTCCAGCCATGATTATCATGCTGTGAATACCGTAATCCCTGACTTTGAGGCTGTTTTCTTCAGAACTAAGGACTCTCAATTCGTGAAGCGTTCAGACCATGTTCAGCTAGGCCAGCCCAATCTATTTAAACCCAAATTTCGGTAGTGTCAAGATTTGACCGGACCTTGCCTTTAAGGATTTTGTGTACTTCTGGTGCGTTTTTCTCAATTTCTACGTCATTTTAGTTCTACCCATGGGTCACTTAATCAATGTAGCAAATAATCTCAAAATTGAAGATTATCGTGAACATTGCCTCTAAACGGCGGTATGCCTTCTTTCGAAACTTGATAATAAAGCTTGATTTTCTTTATTTCGGTTCTAATCTAACCGGAACAGAGAAATTGGACCCTCTCAATCAAATTTTCTAGAGAAAAACTAACATTGGCGTGGATCCTAATGAGACTTTTCCTTTCTCTTTGGAGGTTGGCGCAAACTCAGTGCACCTACGTGATAGCATACGGCACCGAGTTTGAGCCAACCTTCAATAGTAAACGCAAAGTCTCATTAGGATCTATGCCGACGTTACAATATTTTAATTATGACGTCCTTATGCGGACAACACTCTACTGCTTACAAGGGAACTACTATAAGTCATACTAACCATTCCAAATGAAATGTATTTTTCTAAAACCAATTTCGGACGAAGAGTTCAAATATGCCCTTTTCAGCTGCCCAGAGTCACTCTTGAAAAAGTTATAGCAGTTTTTTTCTCTGATTTTTGTGCCTATTGTATCCTCGAAAAAGCGCATTAATTTTATGAAAATCCGGAAACGGACCTCATAACCGTGTTCAGGGCCCGAAATAGTTCCCCTGGGCGGGTGAAAGCGCATTCTCCGAGCTATGTGCAGACTGATAGCGTTTTGAACTTGCACGGATTTTCGGTTCAGCGTTCAATTATATCAATTACGGGGTACAGAAAGCGTTGAAACAAAATTTTCTCCAGATTTGACTTAAAATTCAACCTGGGGGTGATTTGTGGTGCTGATCACGAATCTGAGGTTTACCTGTGGTTTTTCCTAAGTTCGACTAAATTTGTTCAAAGCTTCCCACCGGCAGAAAAATTTGACGGCAAAATCGACTTTCGACGATTTCTGGAATCTGACAAAAGATGTGGCTCAAATCGTTCTTTTGGGGTTTATTTAGAGTGCTCAACACGAATCTGATGTCAGCTTATGGATTTTTGACAGCTTACGATAGATTACTTTGGGTATACGGTATAGTTGTACACGAACGAAATTTTCGAAAGATTTTTCGAGATTTTTTTCGTTCGTTCGAAATTTCGTCGCACTCTTGAGGCGGGACACAGATGCCGGCAGCCTCGCTGGTTCAATTACACGAGTTTGCGGTGCTTTGCTTGCCCAGCCGCTGGAGACCTCGTCCAACCACTCTCACCCCCAGATGGTGCTCGGCGAGCTGGCCGAGTTGCATGTCGGTGTGCCGGCCGCGTCGCGTGCCGATGTGCTGCTACGATAACGCTGAACTAGTTTGCAGCACGTGCTCCTGCTATTAAATTTTGCAACACGTGCTCCTACGGTAAAATTTTGCAGCACGCGCTGCTGTTTGGAGCACGTGTCCCTGCAATACAACCTTTCAATGGGTGTGGTCACTCGAGTTGGATACATATTCGACACGCAGTGAATGCGGCAATTTTTTGAGCTCGCAAGGTACTCCATTTCGCTCATTCCGGACTACGCTAAAATGGCTTTCCTTATTAATCAGAAAAGGTGATATCGGCTAGCTACGCTTATTTTTTTGAATCTACAATTTTTTTCATCTCGCTACATTTACGTTTCCTCGAGTATTGACAGCATGATGGGAATCAGGGTAAATAAACACCACCGAATGATCAGAGAATCCTGACAAACAACTAAAAACGACGCAAATGACACACATAAACGGATGGAAAAAAAACCGAAATCTGCCTACGAAGGCAGTTGCTGAAAGCTCCGTAAACCACGGAAACCTTCGGGTCCATCACGGGGAACTCCGCGAGGTGAACCTCTCGGCATGTCACCAACACCCCTCCCACGGAAAGACGTTATTAAAAAACGAATCACAGATCTCACATAATTAAAAATGGGAAGAATTACTATAGAAGTCTACAGCATCATCAAAAAAAAACGAATTGCAAATCTTATACAGTGCGTTCAGAAAGTTTAGGGGCACCCCCGAAAATCAAGGTTTTCAAAATCATGTCATATTTGGCTATCAATACTGTTCATAAATGAATTCAACAAGGTGAAAAACCTCTATTTGTTCTTTTCTATAACAGCTGAGCAATTTTACAAGAATTTATTTCAAATTTCAGAGATTTTTTCGCCGTTCAGAAAGTATAGGGACACAACACAAAAACAAAAATTATTGAACAAAGAAAGAATTACACATACAATCTAAAATGAAATAGCTGCACCACCGTTAACAATGATCTCAAAAATTCTTTTTGGCATAGAATTGATCAAATTGGCGATGACGTTTTCATCCAGATTGGCCCACACTTCGAGGATCGCGACCTTCAGCTCATCTACCGTGCTGTACTGCTTATTGTTGGCATAAACCTGGCGCACAAGTATTCCCCAGATATTCTCTATCGGATTACAATCTGGACTACACGCGGGCCATTCCAACAAACGGATTCGATGACGTAGAAACCAGGTTTTTGTAGACCTGGAAACATGTACCGCCGCGTTGTCTTGCTGGAAAGTGAAATGCTGACGTCGTGTTCCGGACAAAAATGGCAGATGTGTGCGAAGAGTTTCTGGATATTCCTCCGAGTTCATGCGACAAGAAGTGAAGGCCAATTCCAAAACACCTTCGCTACTGAAAGCTCCCCAACACATCAGCGAGTCACCGCCGAAATTCCGTCTGCTGAAAATCAATGGATCCTTGCGCAGATCTCGCCAGTAGGATCGAGCACCATCCGGTCCGTAAGATTAAATTTGTTCTCGTCGGAAAAGATGACCTAATTTTTTTGCGTCATTTCTCGTTTTTTTCCAGATTTTATGAGACTGCCTTACCTTTGCCCAATCAGTTGCCATGTTCCTCTTTGCAAATTCAAGTCAAGCCTCTTCATGGTTTGCAGATAACGACGGGGCCTTCTTCATCACTTGTCGGACAATGTTTTTATCGCCATTTATGGTGTTCCAGACTGTCGTTTTCGCAACACTGAGCGATAATTCAGACTTAATCTGGTTCAGCGACAGTGTGCTGTTAGAGCAGAGCCGAATAATTCTCCGCGAATCTTGATTGCTGATCTTCTTCGGCCGTTCAGTACGTTTTCCAGTACCGTAGGAATCTGGATCTCGCAGGAACTGGTTGATACAGTTGACAGATCTTCCGAGCTGGGTAGCGATTCGACGTTGGCTCAACCCGGCACCGCTGGGCGCACGAATTTGAGCTTGTTCAGCAGCAGTTAGAGCAGTACCACGAGCCATTTTAGGAATGAAGATATCACATGTACTCATCTTGAGTTTATGTAGCGAACATGCAACGGGAAATTTTGTTTGGATTAAAAAATCTGAATTTTCGAAGGGTGTCCCTATACTTTCTGAACGGCGAAAAATTCTAAAAGTTGAGATAAAATCTTACAAAATTTCACAATTGTTATATAAATAATCAAACATAGGTTTTCCATGATGCTGAATTCATTGATGAACAGTATTCATCACCAAACACAAAGTTCTATTGGAAACCTCGATTTTTGGGGGTGTCCCTATACTTTCTGAACGCACTGTATAACCGAAAATGAGAACTCGGACGGCACAATCTTCGCGATACATCAATTGATGGACGCTGCCACCGCCCCTCCCGCGAATGTTCTGTAAACAGCCCATCGACCTGCACCGCCGTAGACATTCCAAATTGTCGTCCTGTGGACAGCAACTCGGTCTGCGTCGATTTTTAGCAGTCGGCTGGATTGCTGGTCGATGAGCTGTTTAACAGCCCGTCGCCCCTGCTCAACAGCACACCGGGACGGCCCCACGTGGAGCTGCTTGTTCGCCTGCGGTGACTCGTTCTGGGCGGATGGACGTCCTGTAGACAACGGCGAACGTCTGAGCTGGTAATTTTCGAAAATGCCTTTCCGGATTTTTCAGGAGCGAGGGCTCGAAAACGTGGAATGCTTCATAGTGGTTTTATGTGGTTTGACTAATTATCACTTCATTCGCTAAACAATACAGTTCAACTGAGCATTGCCGTTCAGTCCGCAAAGTGCACGCGGATTGCGAAAGCGTGCTGCGGCGCGGTTGCGAGTGTCTTCAGACAGGGGTGTGGGATCACCCGGGAGGTGGGATCGCCCGGGCACCAAAGGCAAAAACCGCTCGGGTGACCCACATCCCTGTCTAAGGATACTCGGAACCGCGCCGCAGCACGCTTTCACATTCACCGTGCACTTTGCGGACTGAACGGAGCGCGCAGTTGAACTGTAGGTTATCGAATGAGAGCTGCAAGCCTAGAGCAGCGACGAAATGTGAAAATAAGACGAACCATAATTTGTTGGTCTCTTCCGTTTCCGGCGTTTTTTAGCCATTTTTCTTCCGTTTCCGTTTTCGAAAATCTTGGAAAAGATTTCCGCACAGCCGTGATTACGACCATCACCTCTCGAAAAAGAACGAGTTTCATGGCAAGCGACGACGAGCATTAGCATTAGTATGTGCTTTCGAATGCTATATTAAACTAGCTCGAATTAAGGCGAAAAGAACGAGGTAAAAATCGAAACGGAAAAAACATTCGCCCAATTTCGGCGAGCCCTGTGAGGTTTGACAACACGAACACGGCAGCGATCTCACGCAGAAATCTCTAGGACAGACTTTCAGATGGCACCGGATCACCACAGTCGATAACGATGAGTATGAGGTCACAATGGACGTGTGTGCCGATGGCAGTGCAATGGTAGTACTTGAAGAAGAAGTCAATGGACGGCCCATAATGAGGAACATTAGCCATCAGTACGTTCTCCTCCACAATTTTCAGCCAGTATCCCACAGAAATAGCATTTTCAGAGGTATCCCGACACTTTTTTCTTTGGCCCGCACTGCAACCCTCAGGCACCTTCCAGCCCTCAGATGCGATTCGTATCTTACGCATTTGTTTTCGCAAAGATTGTTTAAATAATGGAAACACTCCTTGATTAGTCAATAATAATAATAAAATAAAGAATTCTCTCGCATTATCGTGTATTGATGGTCATGAAGAATACACAAATCAAATAGTTGAGCATTCAGAGCGTCATCAAATAGAAAACTTCGAGATCTACCTACAGTAGGCTCAATTTGAGAAATCTACAATATATAGAGCATAGTAAAGACAAAATAAACACTAACTAGTAATCTGCTAAGCCTTCAAAAAAATTCTCAAGGAGGAAGATTCCCAATACGCTTTCGGCCTTCCCTTTCAGAACTTCTATTCCATACTGTTTTGGGTTCTATTCCAGTGTTCGGACTGTAGTGGAGGAAATTTTTGGCTTTCACCGAAATTTATTGGTGGGAGAGGGGCTATTTTGGGTGCTGAACACTAATATGGAGTTCATTTTCAGTGTTTTGAAAGATTACGGTAGGGTACGGTACTTATACCGTGATAGATCGATATTTTCAATTCGAATGAAACTTTGTGATGGGAGTTTCTCTAGGTGTTGATCACCAATGCTACACCCTTTAACGCTTCTACCGTTTTGCATGAAATTTTCTTCCACTTTCGATTGACCCCAATTTTCACCGGTCACAACTACCGGAAGCATGTTCATCCAACCGGACAACTAGTCCAGGCCAGAGAATAATGTCACTGGATTAAAGTATTTTGGTGCGTTTTTCGCATTTTCTTCGTGATTTTAGTGACACATGGCGGACAACGCATTGTTTTAAAGGTAGTGTCCAAGATACATCTCGTTCTCGAGGTTTCAGTGTGAAACACTAAGTTGGGAGATGCTGGAGAGGATAGGGTCGAAGAATGCAACGAAAACGGGCCAAAAATCAATAAAAACGGCTTTGAAAGTTATCCTGGTGCGCTTACCTATCCCGGTCCGCCCCTCCCCCCGCTCGGACGAGCTTGTGGCGCCGCACACATTTCGATGGCGAATTGCCAAGCAACTCTGCCGCGTTCAGCCTGATCGATTCGCGCAGATTTCGCGATTAACGCGCGCTTGCAGAAATCAGCAGGGCCCATAATTCTCGTCCACGCCCTGAACGTTAGAAACCGTTATTTTAGCCTATTCTGGACGTTCTTCTTCGCTGTTTCTTCTTTATTGGTTACCTCGCTGCCAAACAATCACATTTTTGGGTCGAACTCGAGTGCGATATTCATCGTGAACACTGTCTTTATCCGGCTCGCAAAGGGGATGACGAGTTCGTAATTAACACCTCGAAGAGCACCTCTAGGCAGTTTCAAACAAATCGGAGACTTCGACAAAACTTACATATACCTGCCAAAAGCTTCTGTAAAACAGTGAAAATCCTCATATTCGTGTCCAGCCCCCTCCCCAACCAAACGATCCCCTCTGCGAATTCGAAAAAAAATCGGCCTGTCCAGTCCGGATACTAATAGCGATTTTATTCGACATGAAACACCAAAAAAAAACCAAAACTGTTGATATCAACATATCGCAAATCCTTGACTTCTATTAACTTTGATAATTTTGACTAGAGAGATTAAAATCGAGTCAATAGACCAAGCTTCTGCTCATTCAAAAGAAAACTGACTTAACTCACACCACAAAGCCGCGATGAAGTGGAAACCAACTTGAGAACAATCACAAAACACCGAATACGTCGCACCTTTAGTGAAAATCCAGATGACTTCAGCAGAAACTTCTGACCAATTGGTTTATGCTTAATGTTAAGTGCGAACCATCGCCACTTACGGCACGGGCAATACCCCTTTTTTGAAACCCACGTTTGCCATAAACTAAGAGGACAAGCGGTAAATTGCTTGAAAATCGAAAGCAACTTGAAATAAAACTTCTGAGGTTGCAGACTTGGCAGATCGCATTGGAGCTGTCTTATTTCCGAGCAATCTGACAACTTTGCGTGAGGGACCAGTCATGCTGCTCAACGCCAGCGCGTTCCACGCGGGCGTTGCTTAGGAGTATGAATGGCCTGACGTCACGCGCGTGACGGCTGCTCGAGTATGACGCCGCTTGAGTATTCATAGTCCTTCAACGTGTTTCAGCGTAGAAAGTATTCATACTACAATGCAACGCCTGCGCGTGACTCACTAACGTTGAGGAGTATGAATAATCCTTGACCGATGGCTGAGTGTTTCATTTCTGTAATGCGGGTAATCTACTGCGCAGCTTCCGGAGACTAGGACTTTCACAAAGCAGGAGAAAAGTGACAGCTGCAACGCACGGTCCAAGTCCGCAACGTCAAAAGGAATGCGTTTCGGGAACCTCCACATCTATACCAAGAATAATCCCTAGTCATGGATGGAGAGGATGCTTATATCGAGAGATTTGTGGTTTTCGGTCTCATGGATGGACAGGACACTCATATCAAGTGTTTCCTGCGTTTCAATTACTTTGGTGATGTTACTGGCGGAATTCTTCTCCTTGAAAAGCTGCGACAATATACGCATGACCTAAACATCGGCTTTGACAAGTTTTCGACAATTTCTATGATGAACTGTGAGAAAAAAAAACTTACCTCGCCATGCTTGACGCCAGGTCCTTTGTGTTTCCCATAGTTCTCCTTGACAAACTTCGCGAACGAATTCAGCTCTTGTCCTTCGCCAGCTGCCGTATTCCTTATTCGCTTGCAGACTTGGAGTGTGAAACGGCCTTTGCAAATTCCGCAGATGATTTTCTCAATATTTAGTGACTTTGAGTGGCGCCGGACCCTAAAATTGACTACCTTAAAAATCACATATATACATACTAATTTGACAAAAAATGGAAATAAATTTACTGAAAAGCGTCTTCTTCCTAGTATTTCACGATTTAAAAGAATGGAATATGAACGAGGATGACCGCATATTTTCATGCACTCTATGCTAATTGAAACATTCAATGCGAACTGCAAAAATAACCCTCCAACGCAAGTTGATATACGCAGCATCACTGTCAACAAAAACCGAGGAACCGTGGGCACGCTTATCAACAGATTAGATCTCTGTTTACCACGACATCCAGGCAGACCGCGAACCTGATGACTTGATGAAGCAGCCAGCTTACGAGGAGGAAATGCAAAAAAAGTCGCATCGGAGTGGAGTACACCAGTAAAAAGAGACGCTGAGAAGACTGCAGAGCTCTTCGCAAAAAAAAAGTTCGGCTATTTTGCTGTTGCGATCAAGAGTCTTGATAAACAAATATACGCCACGAATCTAAAGGCACGCTTGAAAACTTGCTTGAGATAGCAATGTAGATAAACCCGTACGGCTCATAAAACTCAGAGTGGCTCGTCACGCAGCAGATTCTCGTCCGCAACAGTCACTACCGCGTACGCGATAGCCACTACCACGGGCGACAAAACTTCGAATTTTGGGCTCCACGGCTACTATTTCGCCCTGTCGACACCGTCTTTCTGGCTGGGCGTTGAGCGGCTTTTCGTTTGAGTACATGGGGATCAGGGTTATGCGTAATAGAAATTTTGTAATTCGTTAGTCGTTAGTAGTTCAACCGGCCAAAACTCTGGTTAGTCGTCAATCGTCAGTCGTTAAAAATATAGGCTTTGAAAATAAGCACAGTTGAGGCACAAAGAATATGAATGAAAAATTATGAATGAAAAAAAGGAACGCATGAAGAGATGTACGTTTTCCAAAACATTCATGGCCATTAAACACACCAAACATTCTTCGTCAGAGAACCCAGATTAAGCTCAAATCAACAAATGCATCATAAAAAATATGAAACAAAACGCAATACTCGAAAGCGTGTGTTTATCGATTTTTGTTCTGCTTTTAGGTGAGAAGGCAAGCAATATGGGGAACCGAGAAAATCTTGACCTCTTCGAATTTTTCGGTGCAGAAATTGCCGTTCAGCGCTATATGATGTTACATGTATGAGGTCTACCCAAAGGTGACAACACGCAGAACTGCACCAACTTTGAACGAATAGTTCTTGCTCAGCGTCGCGAGTCAAGCGCGCGCGTGGTTCGAAACTTGTTTTCATAATGAGGGGAAGGTCGGAAAAAATTAGCACCCAAATCAAAATGTTATTGACTGAGGGGTCCCATCACCACTATATAGAAATCCCATATCTCGAAGTATTAAATGCTCAGGGCTAATATTAGATTATCGTGGTGTAAAGCAATAAGTACTGCCTTCTAGAAAAATCTCAGCTGGAGCCGGTCAGTATTGGAACTGGTTCAGTGATCCTACCATAAAGTCGTGCGACCGGCACGAAGTCGCATAAATGCTGCCCCTTACAATGCGCGACGTTCGGTTGGGGTCATAATGTGAGGGTTCCAGAACTGCGAAGCAGTGTCAGTAAGAAATAACAAATACTGAAGGCTATGGTTATTTTGTATCATCCACCTCGAACAACCAACAGGGAACTATGTATCAATCCTGATGTAATCCATGGGTTGGAGTGTGATATGAATGTTATTTGTTTTCCAAAGAATTTTGGGATTGCTTACGAAATTACTTTTCATTTCGTTAGACGTTAGTCGTTAGTCGTAACACCCAAAAAGCCCGTTAGTCGTTGAATTCGTTAGACGTTAGTCGTAATTACGCACATCCCTGATGAGGATGTTATAATTCTTGCGACTTCTGATGTTCCCATCTGTGAAATTTGTCAGCTGAAGAACAAAGAAAAAACACCGCGCCATCTACGAAAAGGCAAAGACCACGGCGCCCCCCTGTGTCCACTCGTTCGACGCTTGTCCGGATAGTTACTCAACCGAGTCGAGTCCTTGATGAAGCAGCGGGTTTAGAACTACTTCCTTCTTTTCTGAGGCAGCGAGTTGGAGGCCGGCTGTTCCAACTCTGAGAGCAGCGGGTTTGAACATTAAAGCTTAGTGCTCTCGAAATACCACCTGCTTCATAAATCAGGTACATTTAACCTATCACAGGAGTAGGTTTCTTCTAAGCAAGTGTTAAATACATGTATCGTAAGTGAATGTTCCTTGTGAATTAGACGTAAGTTGGTTAAAGGCTTTACGCGACATACTCAATACCCACATTTATCCTCCATTTCGGAATGAAACTTACTGCCCTTGATCGCGGGCGCGCAGATGCTGCGTCTCTTTGGACTATGTTTACCTCCGAAATAAAAGATACCGTGACTCAGACTTCTGAGCCTAGTCGCCGCTATCTCTATTGATCTTTTTGGAATAATTTTGTAGCAGCTGACTTTCATTTGCTGTCCCGGAATTTCAAAAGAGCCAGATTCGGCCGCGAACGTAGTTCATCCTTTGCGTGAGTTTGAAGTAGCCTTGCGAATAATGTTTTCAACGTCAAATCTCAATACGAGCTAGGAGCACCCATTTCCCGCAAGCTGGCCTAAAATGAGCTCTAGAGCTCAATTTCATCATTAAAAACCATTCTTGGGCGGTTATACCAACGTTTTTGCGATAGTTTCAATGCAACTAAAACAGTATTTCTACGCTAAGATTTGGAAAACGCTGTTGCGCGAGGCCGAATTAAAGCCGAATCTGATGGGCGCTTCGCGCGCAGTGCGTTTTCTTCACCTAAGGTCAATGGTTGGGCTTGTGTATGGCACTGGTAAGAGGCGCCACTGTCACGCGCGCAGTCAAGTGATCGATCCTCGCCCAAATCCAGTCGAGCCTGCTATTCTCTTGGGTCGGTAAATCAGTACCAAACTTGTCTGGGAGGATTAAATAAAGACTTGAACATCGGCTGGCCCCAACAGGTCAATGAGTAGGCCCAATACAAAATCAAAACTCAACAATTTTGGATGGAATTCGAATGTGTCGCGCACCGCAGAGGAATCGAAAAACGACGGGGTTTCTTACCCATTTATCATTTATGGTTAGTGGCCGTAAAGGCGAGAATTTACAGGCGGACGACACGGGATTGCCCAGGTATGTGCATCCTGACTCGTTTTTGACACTTGACCACGCCCATTTTTCGGCGCCGCAACGACTCTTCCGATTTCAGAAAAAGGAGGAAAATCCTGTTTGGATGTACTAAATGAAAGGCGTTACGGAAATTTGGCGTGGCCTAGTACAATTTTATCCAAAAATTATCCAATTTTATCCGAAATTTTGACCCTTCGGATAATGGTTCGATTCGATTATTAGCTGCCGAGATGTCGTACGTTCGTGCCGTGGCAGTGTGGAGGAAAGAAGATCACCTCCGTGCAAACCGACGCCATCCCCTCCACGAAGAGGGTTTTTGTCATGGGAGAGGTGCAGGCCGGCCGCAGCTCTCCTTCGGATTCTCCTGCAAAGGGCCGGCATGGAGAGCAACTCTGGACCCGGTCAGGAGTACCTATGCGCCACGTGCGGCAAGGATGTTACCTGGAATGGGATAAAGTCCAAAGTTTTGGATGTCACAGGTGGGTGCATCTCTCCTGTTCGGGTCTCAGCTCTGTGAGGCATCATAACTCATCTTTTCGCTGTGTTATATGCTCTTCACCTACCAACTCTGATTCCTCTTCCTCATATCGCCCCCTTTCCATTATACACATGAATCTCAACGGCCTTCGTGCCAAGCTTTCTGAGCTCTCTCTCTTTGCACGTACTTACCATCCAGACGTGATCATGGTTCAAGAAACCAAGCTCTCTCCATCCCCTACAAATCCTCATCCCAATATCCCAGGCTATCATTCTTACCATGCTCCAAGGTCAAATCTTAGCGGAGGAGTCTCCACTTTCGTATTATCTACTCTTCCCTTACACCTCATACCTAACACTCCCACGGACGGTACTCTCGAGTACCTCTCAGTCCATCTCCCCCTTAAAACTCCCCTTCTTCAACATCTATATTCCCCCTACCACCTCATGCCCCCCCATCCTATGATCCTATTCCACTCCTTAGGTAGCTTTACGACTGCTCCCTCTCATCTTCGTCTATATTTGCGGGCGATTTTAATGCTCATACATTTTGCTCGTCTCTTGGCTCTGATGCTAGAGGAAATTTATTTTATTTATTTACATAAGCCTGTGTACCAGACCTATGTGCAACGAACAACATAAACGAAATCAGAAAAAAACATACAGCAGGAACAAGGGGAAATTATCAGTTTTCGATCAGGTAGTGTAATGAATTCAAAGCAGATACACTTATAGCCCATAATGTTGTAGAGACAAGGGAATTGCTCCGCGAAGGATTAAAGCTCGCCACGCTCGTTCTCGAAGTGTTCAGTTACAAGTTTTCTGAATGCCTTATTGCTCACAGGGATGGATTTTAGCCTCCGAAGCCGTTCGAATGCCGGGGTCGCCCTATCTATGAAGAAAAAGCGCCTGCAGTTTAGGTTTGAATTTTTGGGCACAATTTTTGAAGCTCCTCCCCTGGTACTCGATGTTCTCACCTCGACAACACACCCAGGCCGGAGACCAAAGTCCGGTTGATACAAGATTTTATGCAGCAGCAGTAAGTCGTTCAACTCTCTCCTTACCAGAAGAGAAGGCAGTCTGAGCTCACTATTCCTGGTTTCTGCAGATGGCATTTGTTGATAATGGCAAAAACCGAGCTTCCTGTTCATTACCTTTCTTGTAAACCCGTTTTGCACCTTTTCGAGTTTGACTATGCTTTTCCTTTTGTGCGGAAATGACGTCGAAGATTGGGCGGAGGAGTGCGACCTGGTCATACTAAACGATGATCAGCCCACTCGTCTCCCTGCCAGCGGCCGATCTTCTAGCCCAGACATAACACTTGTCTCTTCCAACCTTTCCAACACCTGCTCATGGTCTACCTCAACTACATTGTCTAGTGATCATATTCCTGTCTCTGTGCACATTGATCTCTCAAATTCTCTTGCTCCTTATTCTGGTGTTCGACAACGTTCTTATCTCAATTTAGGCCAAGTAGACTGGTGCCTGTTCAGTGAGGTTGCGTTTCGCCTAGCGGCTGATTATCCGTGGAACGGCAATGTGCACCAAAAAGAGCACCACCTATCTGATGTAATCCGCCGGGCCATGAAGGCGGCTATTCCTGTTGGCCGCGTTAAGACGTTCTATCCAGACGTCACCAGAGATATTCTCCAGAAGATTAGGACTAGAGATGCCAGGAGAGCAGCCGACCATCTAGACCCTGTCGTTGCTCAACTAGATGACGAGATCAGAAAAGATCTGGACAGGCACAAGAAAGAAGAATGGGAAAAGTTCACGGGACAGTTGGATTTCAAGGCGGACAGTGCAGCTACTTGGAAGGTACTACGGAAGCTACCTGGAAAGAGCTCGCCAGCCACCGTATCCACCATTGAATTTGATAATAACGTTTTCAAGACCGGTAAGGAAGCCGCCTACTCTCTTGGAAAACGTTTCTTTGTCACGAGTACAAGGTGAGGTCCGCAGAATAGAGTGACAGTTAGAGAGCTGTGCCGCCTCCCGCTCATGAGCACGGCCGATGCGTACACTATGGCGCACGTAGAGAAGATCACAAAGGACATGCGGAACTCCAAAGCTGTCGGTCCCGACGGCATTTGTCCTGCTGTACTGAAGAAGCTCCCGACTGAGATCCTCCCACTCGTCGTTGATTTGATTAACACTTCATTCAGCTCATGCATTATTCCCCAAGACTGGAAGACAGCCAACGTCATCCCGTTGCCGAAGCCAGGCAAACCTCAATCGTCAGTAAAGGGTTATCGACCCATTAGCTTGATGTCACCTTTCGCTAAGGTAGCCGGAAAGCTCATTGTGGAGAATATAGCAGAGCACAACGAGAAACAATTGTTTCAACACTGGTTCAAAAGGCTGCATTCTACAACTACTGCGTTGCTAGAAATTACTAGCTTTGCCATCGATGGGTTCAACGCCAAGAAGCCAAAGAGAACTGTGGCTGTTGCCCTAGATCTCACGAAGGCATTAGACCCAGTAAACCATGGAGTTCTGTCAAGCAACTTACTGGAATCATCAATACCGCCGTGGCAGAAACGCTGGATATCGGCATTAATCAAGGGCAGACGAGCCAGAGTCATGTTCCAAAACCATGTCTCCAATAGTAATCCTATAGCAGCTGAAGTCCCCCAGGGCGGTGTTTTATCACCAGCTCTCTTCAGTCTGTATCTCGAAGATTATTTATTATTATTATTTATTATTTATTATACGCCGTAGCCGACGTGCTCATAATCCACATAGTAGCGAGTTAGAGCCATGAAAATGTATACAAAAACAAATCAGGTCTTAGCGCAACGATTTAACAGCCGACCACAAGGCCATGGTTCAAATTAGAGAATAATCGAAAAGGCGTCACTAGACAAAGTCAGGAGCCATTAAAGGTTATGGGGGCAGTAAGGCAAAAACCCAAGTAGTGATAGAGGCTTGGAACCGTTCAGCGTTTCTTGGTACGAGAAATAAATCCATAGTAATCCGTTTCATATCAAGCTGCAATGGAAGCGACCCTACCCACGCGGTATCCTAGGATGCATACTGTCCTCCGACCGCTGTTAGGTATCTGGGTGATGGTGGTGAAGATATGCCTGAACCACCACAGGATATCAAGACTGTCGCGTACGCCGATGACATAACAATTATGTGTCGAGACCGGGATAGAAAGGTTAGCCGCCACCAAGATCAAAGAGCATCTGAAGACGCTGAAGAGGTTCTTCAACGACAGGATGCTAAAGATCTCCGCATCGAAATCATCAGTATCCGTCCTCACAACGGACCCATCCGAGCACAGAGCTCATCCGGAGGTAGAGTGAGATGGAAACCGTCTACCAGCAGCTCGATTTCCAAAACTGCTGTCTTGTGCTCGATCCGTCGCTCAAGTTTCATAGAAATACCGAGCAGAAGCAGGCTCTCGTTAAGGCCAAACTCAATGTTCTCAGGGCCCTAGGCGGTACCTCATGGGGTAGCAGCAAGGAAACGATACTAATGACGTATAAGGCGATTCTTCAGCCAGCCATGGAATACGCGGCACCGGTTTGGCAGCATCTAGTTTCAGAATCTTCTTGGATTAAGATGCAACGCGTACAAAATGCCGCTCTTCGCATTGCCACCGGATGTGCAAAGAGTTCCCCAGTCGAGCATCTGCATGCCGAAGCCCGTCTATTGCCTGTGAAGGAGCACTGTCAGCTGCAAGCCCAACAATTACGAATCAATATTATTAAGCAACCAAACCACCCGTCCTGGAGTGCTTAACCCTGTTAGAGAGAGAGCCAAAAGAATGCCATTTGCCGATGCTCCATGCAAAGTTAACTTGCAAAGATGGCACGACTCACAGCAGGAACGACTCCGTCTTTTGCGCGAGGAGCACACCAAGTTCGTACGGTGTCATCTTGAGAAGGCGGCGGTGAATCCTATACCAGGAGAAGTACCGCCCCCAGTCTGCAAATCCGAGACTCAACTCGGAAGAAGGGCTAGATGCACACTCGCATCGTTGCGCTGCGGTCACTCGTCAATGCTCATGTCCTACGTCAGCAAGATTGACAGCAGCAAATCTGATGTCTGTCCGGACTGCGGTACTATCGGCCATGATTCAGCACATTTATTTCACTGTCCGGTGAGACCTACCAAGCTGACCACAATGGATATATGGACGAATCCACTACTGGTCGCCCAGTTTCTTCACCTATGACAAAACCCTCGACGTGGCTGCAAAGAAGAAGATGGTTCGATTCAGATAATGCCGATTTTAAATATCCCGGATATTGGTTCGATTCAGATAATGCGTTTTTTCGATTTTTCGGATATGGGATTATCCGAATCTCGTATATCCGAAAAAGAGTGATTCGGATACTAAGTATAATATGCTGCCTTCGCCTTTTATACCTTTGTCGCAAGGTTCTGCGGGACACCGCATTTTAGGATTCTGTAATGGTCTAGGAATTGTCATCTTCTGTCGTCTGGCCCCCACCCAAAAAGCATACGCACGCCGCTCAGTGCTTCTCTGTCTGCGGTCGATCAACAACGCTGGGCTACATCCGAGCTATCGCGAAGAAGACTCCAGATGGCTGAGCATACGCGGTTCGTGGCAGAGTACCTGTCTGATGCTCAGCCCAACTTAATCTATGGCGGCGTGCCCCCACGAGTCGACGACAGCGAAGCTGGACTACCGAGACGTACCCGAACAATCCTCGCTGGTCTGCGATGCGGTCACTCCACATATCTAAAAGCCTACGCTCATCGGATTGACCAGTCAGTCTTCTTCTTTGCAGCCACATTGAGGGTTTTGTCATAGGTTGAGAAACTGGGCGACCAGTAACGGATTCGTCCATAAGTCCATAAGAGTCAGCGTGGTGGGTCTCTCCGGACATTTGAAAAGGTGTGCAGTATCATGGCCGAGGCAGCCACAGTCCGGGCAAACATCTGATTTGCTGCTGTCTACTTTGCTGACGTAAGACATAAGCATGGTAGAATGACCACAGCGCAGCGATGCCAGGGTGCACCTGGCCCTTCTTCCGAGTTCAACCTCGGATCTGCAGACTTGGGGCGGCACTACCCCCAATATGGGATTAATGGCCGCCTTTTCCAGATGGCACCGTACGAACTGAGTATGCTCCTCGCGCAATAGACGGAGTCGTTCTTGCCGTGAGTCAGGCCATCTTTGCAGATTGACTTTGCTGGGAGCATCGGCAAATGGCTTTCTGACGCCTCTCTCTCTCTGACGGGGTTTAGCACTCTCCAAGAGGGATGATTTGGTTGTTTGACAATGTTGATGAAAAATTGTTGGGCCTGGAGCTGAGAGTGCTCCTTTACTGGTAATAAGCGGGTCTCAGCATGCAAGTGATCGACTGGGGAACTTCTTGCACATCCGGTGGCGATTCGAAGATCGCCTATCCTGTCGAGTTGAAGCTTTTCCTCGATAATATCATGCTCACAGTTTCTGCTGCAAAGTCGTCTGTATCAGTGTTCACAACAAGCACCAAGGAACACAGTGCCCACCCAGATGTCAGATGGGATGGTAATTGTTTGCCTGCAGTAAGATTCCCCAAGCTGCTTGGTCTTATTCTCGACCCGTCACTGAAGTTCCACAAAAACGCGGAACAGAAACAGACAGTCGTCAAGGCGAAGCTTAATATTCTGAGAGCTCTCGGAGAAACATCATGGGGAAGCAGCCGAGAGACTATATTGAGAACCTACAGAGCAATACTTCAGCCGGCTCTGGAATATGCGGCACCTGTGTGGCAGCACCTGGTGTCAGACAGCTCCTGGAATAAGCGTGTACAGAATGCTGCGCTTAGAATTGCGACCGGACGTGCAAGGAGCTCCCCAATAGAACATCTTCACGCGGAGGCCTGCATATTGCCAGTCAAGGAGCATAGCGAACTCCAGGCACAGCAAATGTATATTAATGTTCTGAGACAGCCGAATCATCCGACAAAGAGAATCATGAAGCCCATTAGAGAGAGGTCGATTAGGACGCCGTTCGCAGATGCTCCTCGTAAAGTTGATGCACAGAGATGGGCCGACTCCAACATGGAAAGGCTTTGTCTTCTGCGTGAGGAGCACACCCAGTTTGTTCGAGGATATCTGGAGGAGGCGGCTGTTAACGCTATCTTAGGAGCAGTGCCGCCTCGGGTTTGCGAGTCCGAGTCTCAACTCGGCAGACGAGCCAGATGTGCTCTTGCCTCGCTGCGCTGTAGTCACTCTATTCTGCTCATGTCTTACGTCAACAAGATCGACAGTAGCCGACCAGACGCATGCCCGGACTGTGGTGCTCCCGGACACGACACGGCGCACTTGTTCATGTGCCCGAAGAGACCTACCTCCTTAACAACAATGGACCTTTGGACGAATCCCTTGAAGGCCGCCCAGTTCCTCAACCTATGACAAAAACCACTTTGAGGCTGCAGAAGAAGAAGAAGCATTCTGTATGCGTTGCATCTTAGTCCAAGAGGATTCCGAAACTAGATGCTGCCAAACTGGTGCGGCGTATTCTAGTGCAGGCTGGAGAATCGCCTTATACGTTGTAATAATGGTTTCTTTGCTACTACCCCATGATGTACCGCCCAGGGCTCTAAGCACGTTAAAGGCAGTGTCCACGATGAATTTCGTCCTAGGTTTTTCGCCGGAAATCGAAAGTTCAGGGTTTCATTGGAGCACTGGAGTCGAAAGGACGCACGAAAACGAGCCCGAAAAAGCTCCATACGACTCCGAAGTCCGCTCGCGCTAGCCCTTCCGCTCGCGGTCGAGTTTTCGAAAAGTTTGATCCGCTTCTACATTACCATGAGAGCGCGAGCGCGGCTGAGTTTTAGCATTGGGGCGCATTTGCACGCTGTCTAGTTCAGGCCTATGCCCGCGCAACTGATCCACCGTTGAAATGTGGCTTTCAAGAAGAAGAGCTGATTTTGGATGTTTCGCAGCGTTTTTCATGATTCTTTCTTCACTGATGAAACAGTCAGACTCTAAACCTTCGTTTTCTGGTGGAAAATCGAGAACGATTTTTATCGTGGACACTGCCTTTAAGCTTCGCTTTCACGACAGCCTGCTTCTGTTCCGTGTTCTTATAGAACTTGAGCGATGGATCGAGCACGAGTCCGAGAAATTTTGGGAAGCGGGCCGCAGGCAAACGATCTCCATTCCGTACGACATACGGATGTGCGCTGTGTTCAGATGGGTCCGTTGTGAGTACGGATACCGATGACTTTGACGCTGAAATCTTCAGCATTTTGCGGTCGGAGAAACTTTTCAGTGTGGTCAAGTACCCGTTGATCTTAGCGGCAGCCACATTTGAGTCCCGATCACGACACAAGACAGTCATATCATCAGCGTAAGCGACCACCTTGATATCTTGGGGAGGGGCGGGCATATCTTCCGAGGTACAGACTGAAGAGAGCAGGCGACAATAGGCCGCCCTGTGGGACTCCAGCTGCAATCGAAATGCTGTTTGAGACATGATTCTGGAACAACACTCTAGCCCTTCTTCCCTTAGTGAATGCAGCTATCCAGCGCTTTTGCCATGGCGGGATTGATGACTCCAGTAAGTTGTTTGATAAGATGCGAAGATTCACTGTGTCGAAAGCCTTAGTGAGATCCAAGGCAACTGCTACAGTTCTATGCGGCTTATTGGCGTTGAAACCATCAATTGCATAGCTAGTAATTTCTAACAAAGCTGTCGTGGTGGAATGCATTTTCTGAATCCATGCTGAAACACCTGTCTCTCGTTATGCTCAGCCAGGTCCTTGACGATTAGCTTTTCAGTTACTTTGGCAAAAGAGGACAGCAAACTAATGGGCCGATATCCCTTGACTGAAGCTTGGGGTTTGCCAGGCTTGGGCAGCGGCATGACGTATGCCGTCTTCCAATTCTTCGGGCAAGTACACGACCTGAGTGAGGTGTTTATCACATCAGTGAGAAGCGGTAGTAGGTCAGTGGGTATCTTCTTCAAGACAGCAGGACATATCCCATCAGGACCAATAGCTCTAGAGTTCCGCATTTCCTTTATAGTCTTCTCGACTTGCGTCGTAGTAAATGCTTCGGCCGTGCTCATAAGCGGGAGGCGGCACAGCTCTTTTACAGTCACTCTATTCTGCGGACCTCGTTTAGCACTGGTGATGAACAAACTTTTCCCGAGCGCATAAGCGGCTTCCATTCCTGATTTGAATACGCCATTGTCGAATTCGATTGTGGAGACGGTGGCGGGTGAGCTTTTACCCGAAAGCTTCCGTAAAACCTTCCAAGTAGCTGCACTGTCCGTCTTGAAGTCCAAATGCCAGGTGAACTTCTCCCACTCTTCTTTCTTGTGTCTGTCCAAATCCTTTTTGATCTCACTGTCAAGCTCAGTAACCACGGGGTCCAGATGATTAACCGCTCTCCTCGCATCTCTCGTTCTAATTTTGTCGAGAATGTCTCTGTTGACATTTGGACAGAACGTCTTGACGCGACCGATAGGAATAGCCGCATTCATGGCCTTGCGGATTGCGTCAGATAGATGGCACTCCTTCTGGTGCACGCTTCCATTCCACGGGTAATCTGCCGATAGGCGAAGCGCAACTTAACTGAGCAGGCGCCAGTCTGCTCGGCCTAAATTAAGATAAGAACGTTGGCGAACACCAGAAAAGGGAGCGAGAGAATTGGATAGATCGATGTGGACAAAGGCAGGAACATGGTCACTTGGCAAAGTCGTCGAGGTAGACCATGAGCAGCAGCTAGAAAGGTTGGACGAGACAAGAGATATGTCTGGGCTAGGATCGGCCGTTGGCAGGGAGACGAGTGGGCTGATCATTGTTCGAAATGACCAGGTCGCACTCATCTGCCCATTCTTCGACGTCATTTCCTCTAACATCAGGACCGAGAGACGAGCAAAAGGTGTGAGCGTTGAAATCATTCGCGAAAACGACCGCGGATGAGAGGGAGCAGTCGCTCAGCTGCTTGAGAAGTGGGATAGGACTGTAAGATGAAGGGCATGAAGTTGTAGGTGGAATTTATATGTTGAAAAGAGAAAGGGGTGTTTTTAGGGGGAGATGGTTTGGGAGGTACTCGAGAGTACCGTCCGTGGGGGTGCTGGGAATGAGGTGTGAGGGAAGTGAAGATGGAACGAAAGTAGAAACTTCACCGCCGAGAGATGACCTTGGAGCATGGTAAGAAGTATAGCCTGGGATATTAGGATGAGGATAGGGAGGGGATGGAGAGAGCTTGGTTTCTTGAACCACTATCACGTCTGGATGGTAAGTACGTGCAAAGAGAGAGAGAGAGAGCTCAGAAAGCTTGGCACGAAGGCCGTTTAGATTGATATGCACAATGGAAAGGGGGCGATTTGAGATAGAGGAATCTGAGTTGGAAGGTGAGGAGCATAATACACAACGAAAAGATGAGTTATGATGCCTCACAGAACTGAGACCCGAACAGGAGAGATGCACCCACCTTTGGCATCCAAAGCACTGGACGCTGGTATGTCTCCAGTTAACATCATTGCCGCACGTGGCGCATAGGTACTTCTGAGCGGGTCCAGGATTCCACTCCACGCCGGCCCTTTGCAGGAGAATCCGAAGGAGAGCTGCGGCCGGCCAGCACCTCTCCCATGACAAAAACCCTCTTTGTGGAGGGGATGACGTCGGTTTGCACGGAGGCGATCTTCTTTCCTCCACACTGCCACGGCACGAACGTGCGACATCTCGGCAGCGACCAGTCAGTCCCAGATAAATGCCCCGATTGTGAATGTGCTGGAAATGATTCATTGCATCTATTTTCATGTCCGGCCAGGCCTACAACCTTGTCTGCTCGAGATCTATGGTACAAGCCGTGTGAGGTGGCTAGCTTCCTACGCCTCTGATGTGATGCTCTGTTCATGGCTGACAAGAAGAAGAAGAAGGAACCTCGTATCCCGTAAATGGAAAAGGCGGCTACACACACATGACGACCCAAAGCAGCATCCCCAGTTCAAGCATCGACCCGAAGATACAGTGCTTCCTGCCTTAGCTGATATCAATGCAGACCTGTCATCTGCCAGTTTTCCCGTCGCGTGCGCAGCGAGATATCGATCACTTGTCAGGTTTCTTGTGGTTCACGCGACGAGCGCGCTGCGTGTCGGGTGGTCCGCAGCGAGATCGGCAGTTAGGGTCTGCCGAATAGGTATGGTTTACGATAAATTATCGATGGAAGGAATAGTTGACCAGGCTCTAGCTGGCTTCCAATGCTGTTGACAACATCGTCGAAGTATCCACTCAACAACCTTGGAAACAACTCAGCCGCACGCCCTGTCTGGCCCAGGTGCTGCGCTGCCGAAATACTTTGGGTGGTCTACAAAACTCATGAGTATACGTCACATAACCTCTTCATCTGTGGTTGAGAACCAAGAGTTAAAAAGTGTCGAAAAATGCTGAATCCTTCAGAAAACTTACTGTTGTCCACAACGTCCACATTCGTAGATGAATTTCGCCTCAATTTTGTAATCATGACATCGTTCAATGACAGGAAGAGATCGGAATCTTCGCATGCATTGCGAGGCCCTTAAAGTGGTCATTTCATATAGACAGCCTCGAGAATAGAAAACATGAAACTGGGGATGGCCAAACGAAAAACACAAGAAACCAAGCTACTGCTCACCATTTTCTCCACACGGGTCCGTGTCCCTCTTTTCGGATACCGTCAATAATCCAAACTGCTGCGTGACACATTTCATGGATTAGCGTGTCGCGGACTCGATCTAAAGATAATACAACATCAGGTAGCATTCAAGTGTTCGCCCAAACTCGTTGATTAGAGGCTAACCTGGGGTTGAGCAAACCTTGGGTGACAGCTCAATCCAGCAAGTACGATCCGACTTGTTACGACACATACCAGCAGTTTTACAGAGTCGATTATTCCACTGCACAGAGAGGCTCTCAGGCAGCTAAAATATTGTGGAAAATCAGCTTCAGGGCAATTTGCAGGGGCAATCTTCACGACTTGCTGCTACCTCTTCTTTGAAACACTGTCGGCGAAAGATTGCAACCAGGCGAGAAGTGAGTTCCAGACGGAGTTTTTCGTTTTTTATTCCTTTCCTCACATAGACGGCGGCATCTGTATGTCGCTTTCCGTTGAAATCAGGTGACAAAGAGATGAGAAAATGCTCGTCTGGATCACTCTCCTGTAGAAAAGTAACGTAACTCCAATTTGGCATCACGTTGAGAATTGATTTTTAAAGTGTGAGCAATTGTACCAATTTTCTTTCTTTCGACTTGGACAACACAGATGGGCTGTTGAATGAGTCCTTCAGTGAATTTAGCAGTCGCTGCTCTGCAACATGAAACAAAATTCGAACTAGCACCGCGATATTCGAGATAAATATCTGTGAAGATTACGAAAATCACTTCGATCCCTGTCTTTTTCGTCATCATTCTGGTCATTTGGACTCCACGAACTTTCACTGGACTCAGCTTCAGAACTGATATCATCAGTCGACATGTCGCTATCATTCACAACGAATCTGAATCACGATGGAGCAACCTCGGAAAATGAGACGACTTCCGAGTAGCAGACACTTAAAGATGAAAAGTGTACCTATCGCTTGTTCGATAGCTATCCTTAGCTTCCTTCTTGGATTTAGCCTCGTTGTTGCGGAGCTTTTTGAGATCTGTTAGGGGAATCAATGCATTTAACACTAAATTCGCTGACAGAACGTGAGATGTCTTCAAGTTCTAGCAGTACGGTAGGATACTCATCATCAGATTTTTCGCGGCCATGGAAGGTGCAATAGCGGAACATACGATTCGCGAACGAAAGCCTTCGCATGGATTAGAGCTATAAAGCCGCATTTTGAAAACACTGGCATAAAGAACATACACTTCTCGAAGCTGTCGTCACCACCAGAATTGTCGTCGTTATCTGTCTTTTCGCTTTGTCCTCTTCCTTCATACTCAACTCTATTTTCCTTATCTTCCACCTGAACAGGAACACAATTCTATCCTAAACAAAACCACACAAGATAAGCGGAAAAGATGTTTCAGGAAGTAACTTCTTCAGCTTTTTTAGACCTCTCGACTTCAATCTTGAAAAGAAGCGGCGAGAGGAGCCATGGCGAATTATTAATGATTATATGTACGTTTTGATAAAACGCCACCGCTCGCTGCTCATTTTGATCAAAATCTAGAGCTTTCTGAGAATACCCTAAACCATAGGTATCTGATTTAAACCCATAAATCGTTACAAAAAGTAGGGCCTTAGAACTAATTTTGTTCGAGACGTACACGAACAACTCGATATGCCTATGGCACGTCTTTCTCAGATAAACGGCGAATACAAAAACCATGCAGTTGGGACAGTTATTTGGACGGACTAAGCTCAGAACTGTTCTTATCTGGTATCGGAACTACTTTTAAACAAATTTCCCCATTACCTCGGCAGGAGAAGATTCCGGCAACCATAGAATACTCTCTTCGAAAACCTTGTCGCGTTCAGCATCGCTCGAGCTATGCTCACTAATATGCACTTCGTGTACATCTAGAAAGATGCACATCATCTATGAGTTTACATCGGAACTCGCCGGCACCGCGATTTTCTCAGTTCTGAAACTAGGGACAACTAAAATTTGATTTTTCTGTGTGAAAGATACACTTCCTAAGTTGCATGACGCCCTTGATTCCGAAAAGGTACAGGCCATAAAACGGCCAAAGTCTCACCGTCGACTGCGTACCACGCGCTGCGCGACCGCACGCGCGTCGGAAGCAGACGAGTTTTGGCCGCCGCGCGACGAGTTTCGGCCGCCGCGCGGCGGCCGAAACGTCGCGCCGCGGCCGAAACGTCGCGCGGCGGCCGGAACTCGTCGCGCGGCGGCCAAAACTCGTCTGCTTCCGACGCGCGTGCGGTCGCGCAGCGCGTGGTACGCAGTCGACGGTGAGACTTTGGCCGTTTTATGGCCTGTAGGGAAAACCCGGGATGATGCAAAAGTTTTAGCGTGAAAATCACGGCACGGACGAGCCGCTTAAGACCATTCGTATACTTCGTTGTCGCTAAAACGACAGGTTTAGCCAGCTATAACTCATCTTGTCGGGACCGGCCCTGCACCACGGGGGGAGCTATCGCGGGCACAGTTTGCATGCGACCGCCGTGAAGATGTGTCGGTGAAGGGTGTTATACTTTTGAATAGCGTCATCTTGTCCTACTCCGTCGCCGCGGCGACAGTCCGTCAGTGTGCTGCGCATAACCACAGGCTGTCGCAGGGTTTTCTCTTCTCCACAGGTAGACATCCTATCCTATTTTTATACAAGTTCTAGAAATTTAAGAGCACGATAGTAACAACAAAGTGCCTAATACGTTTGTGGGTCCCGAATCAGGCGTGTATGTTCTATTTTCTTCACATTCACAATTCGCCAAGAAATTCACAGCGTTCTATCGAGTTGGCAACTAAGTAGTTGCGGATTTTTTTGAAGAAAATAAAAGACAACTTTTTCACGGAACGAAATAACTTTATTCTGTAATGTATTGAGTGGGATTTGCTCCGGTTCTGTGCGGAGCGTGCTATATTCCGACTGTGTTGCTCTCAAACGACTCCTGTTCCCAAGAGTCGCTTGTCCGCTTGCGCTGTGAAACCAACCTGTAGGCAATAAGCTTTATTGCCAACGGCTCAGCTAGCCGACACAACAAAAATAACTAACAACCTCACTAAGCAACTGGCTTATATAGGGGAGCTGATAAGAAGCCAGCACTATCACCTATGCTAACAGGAGTTGGCGGGGTAAACAGGTTAAGGGTTGCTCTCTACATTAACATGCCGCCCCCAAAAGTTTCGTCAGTCCCTATTGACGACCGGACATTAATAGGGATGGTAGCGCCTGCCTCTGCCGAAACTTCCGCGACCTCTGTGGTTCCCATGCGAAATTCCTCTGTACGGCGATCCGCCTCTGCTAAAGCTTCCACGACCTCTGCCATTTCCATGAGAAGTCGCAGCTGAGTGATTCGTGCGAACGTAGAGCTTGTAGCAGTTGTAACACGTACATTGGCCAGGGATGTGCCGATCGCTTCTCACTTTCGGGTGTGAATGTGCACGGTACGATTTGGTGTGCTGAGGATTTCCACGACTGTATTCCCTCCTCATCGTGCTGACCTCATTTTCAGAGTCGGAATACTGATCGGCAAGCTCTTCGGATTTCCTTGACGCCACTACCTTCTTGTTGTGCGTGTTCACGTTTTTCACACCACAGTAGGGCCCGAATCGCTCGATCATCATTTTGAAAAATCTTCTCGCCGGTCCTCCAGAGTAGAAACACGGTGTTATCTGCGTGCGATCGCCGAGGCAACACCACGGCTGGGCCTTCCAGGGCTCTTCCTTCATCTGTGGCAGCAGGATCTTGATCCTTGGTTTCAGTGACTCACATGCGAGCGCTGTACCCTCAGCTATATCGCGAGTCTGATCGATGGCCTTTTCCCATTCCTTGTCTGTGTAGGGACCCGGCAGAATTATCCATTCAGCTCCGGTGGCTACCGCTCCTAGGATATTCCCTATCGCTGGAAGCCAGCGGCCGAGTCGTGTAAGTCGTAGCAGGTTCAGTGAATAGGATGACGGCCGACAGTTCCTCGTCGAACCATTCTGACTTGATGTCCTCAGGCCTCTGATAGCAACGAGTCGTCTGGGTTGCGTATTCCATATATGAACACTGCGGCTGGAAACCGTCAGGCAGGATGAGCAGTGATCGTTTCACAGGGACGGTTTCCACGTTTCTGCAGTCCAGCTTATCTGTACAGTGGAGTCCAACAAGAGTGTCTCATTTACTTATCAATGAGAAGCGGTCGATTAAAGGTCAATGAACCTGAAACTCGTTGCAGCACAACCGCTCTCGCTCAATCGGTATCGAGCGTGTTGGTATGGGATTCATGCACATTGATCCCCAGCCGACCGCTTCTCAATGATAAGTAGATGAGACACTCTTGGTGGACTCCACTATATGCCTTTGTTGAATGCTTCTTCATACACTCTGGCAATATTGAACGGATCCTGACTTGTCCTTGGAGGATGTGGTGGTCTCGCCGACATCATCATCCTATTGGTCACACCAAGTGTGATATGGACGCATCTCGACCTCATGAAAGAAATCGCCAGGGCTAACTCTCGTACTCCTATTGCCACGTATTCGGGAGATATCAGATTCGCTGATATCACTTCTTTCGGAAGATGTGTGGCGCGGCTTATGGTCAATGCGCGTGCGAGCTCGAAAACTGTCCTCATGGGGAGTTGCGGTACTGCGGAATCAGGTACGATCTCAGAAAGGGTAACAGACGATGTACACATGATCATTCCTGTGAATGGAGTTTCGTACTGTCCTGGGCATTTGAAATCGATGCAGCAGCTGTCCTCCTTGTTTGAAAGCTCGTCGCTGAAAATAGAAAATTGAACGAGATTGCATTGAGACGTATAAGTTGTTTTCTTTTGCCGCCCCCGCTTCCCACGTTTTGTCCTAGTCTCAATTGGAGTGTCATCGATCTCCGTCGGTACTTTCACCAAATGATCGAATTGAATACGCTGCGGTTCTGAGTTTTCACCTATTTTGGATAGTAGTGCAGAGTTATCGCTTGCCTCGATCACTCTAAACGGCCCCCACCAATCGAAAGCCAATTTAGAATGCGCGTGTTTGCTCTTTTCTGCCGGGAGGTGCATATACACACGATCACCGACTGCGAATTTCTGTGACGTCACCGTATCCCATTTCTTGTCGTAATGCTCCTTCATTTTACGACGATAAGCTTCTCCGTACTCGTCGATGCAGTCTCGAGCGAGTTTTAGACCGTTCAGGAACTCGGTCTTGTACTGATCGTAGTCGATCATATATGGCGATAGGTCACTTGTCGGGAACTCACCGCACGGATACTTGGGATCATGTCCGTAGAGCAAGAAATGCGGGCTCTCCTTTGTTGCCTCATGGGGAGCTGCATTATATGCGTAAACAACTTGTGGTAAAACTCTGTCCCACTCTGATGGGACCACTGTCTTCTTTTTAAGCATCCTTGATATCGTCCCATTAACTCTCTCGGTGATACCGTTCTCTCTCGGACAGTAACCTTTTGTGAACCTTTGTTCAATTTTCATTATTGAACACAACGCTTTCGTTATCGAGTTCTCAAATTCTGATCCTCGGTCAGAAAGGATTGTCTCCGGCCAACGCCCTTGTTCACAAATCCATTTGCTGAACAACACCTCGGCGATGGTTTCGGCCTGTTTATCTGGTACAGCGTACGCTCCAAGATATTTTGTGAAATGATCAATGATGGTTACTATGTATCGATTGCCCCTTTCCGTGATTCCCATCTCAAGGACGTCAACTCTGACAAGTTGAAAGGGTCTTGAGCTCGAAAGTGGCTTCAGTGGTGGCACATTAGACCTTTTTGGGTTTGTGATGAAGCATTTCTGGCATTCTCTGCACCAGCGTGCGATGTCTTGCCTCATTCCAGGCCAAAAGAATACCCTTTTCATCTGATTGAACATTCTGTGGGAACTGAAGTGTCCTGCCATCAGACCGTGATGATTCTCAAGAAACACTTCTTTCCGATAAGCTCTTGGTACGACGCTCACAAAAGTACCATCTTCTTTAATAAACTTCAGCTGTCCGTTTTCGATGAGGAAATCGGCGCTGCTCAACTTTTTTTTCATTGCGGGGAAGTCGAATTTCGATGTTTCGATTTTGTTCGATAGCATCTATCAAGGGCTGGAGGTCAATGTCGGTTTTAAGGATAGCAAGCCATTCATTTTGTTGTATCAACCCAACAACTTTTTCGTTCTCTCCGGAGGTAGGAGGCTCTCTGGAGTCTGTTGGTGGAATAGCACGTGACAGCGCGTCTGCCACCTTATTTGCGCTTCCTTTGACATATTCGATCACCAGATTATAACGTTGAACTTCCAACGCCCAACGTAATACCCTTGGTGACACAATGGTTCTTTTGAATAACGAGGTCAGCGGGGCATGGTCAGTTCTTACGATTGTTTTCACTCCGTACACGAAATGATGAAACTTTTTCAGACCATGAATCAGAGCTAAAGCCTCTTGATCGGTAACATGGTAGTTTTTCTCGGCTTTACTCAGCGGTTTTGACGTGAAGTATAGCGGATGGATGAATCCGTCCTCGTTTTCTTGGGCTAATAAGGCTCCTACACCCTTTTGACTAGCATCTGTGTACAAATAAAAGGGCCTGGTTCCGTTACGTGCCCTCTCAATGTCAGGCTGCGCCAAAACTGGGGCTTTTGATAGAACCTCTTTCAGAAAACGAAATGCATCCTCCTGACATGTTCCCCAACTGTATTGAATTTTTGTGCTCGTTATATCGTAGAGCGGTTTCGCTATCTGTGAAAACCGGAAAACGAACTTGTGATAATATCCCGCTAGACCTAGAAACGAGCGCAACTCGGCGAGATTCGTAGGCTTAGGGTACTCCATTACCTTTCGAATCTTTTCTGGATCGGGATGAACGCCGTCTCCTTCAATGACATGACCGAGAAAAGCAATTCGTTGTTCCATGATTCTGCACTTCTGTGGTTTCACCTTCAGATGCGCCTTCTCAAGTGCCTGCAATACCTGTGACAGAACTTCATAGTGACGCCTCTCAGAGTCAGTTGCTATCAGTATATCGTCGATGTACACCGAAACTTCACCTGAACTCTAAATTTTCCCAAAACATGATCCATAAGCCTTTGGAACACTGCGGGAGCGGTAGTTAAGCCAAATGGCAGGACACGGAATTGGAACAGTCCGAATGGGGTAGTGAATGCACTAACTTCCTTCGTTTTGTCTGCCAGAGGTATCTGCCAGTATCCACTAGCGAGATCGACAGTAGTGAACCATTTCTTTCCTCTTAGATTTTGTAGGGTCACATCTATGGATGGAAGTGGATAGCTGTCATTTTTAGTGCATTTGTTGACTTCACGGTAGTCCACACACAGTCGGATAGACCCATCTTTCTTTGCAACCAGAACAATTGGTGATGCCCAGGGAGATCTGCTTTCTTCGATTATGTGCCTTCTTTGTAAATCGACTAGCATCTCCTCTACCTGTGACCTCAGGCCGTAAGGAATCTGTCTTGTACGCTGCTTGATTGGTTTCTGTCCTCCGATATCAATCTCATATTTCTCGAGATCGGTTTGTGATAGCTCCAAATCGGACAGCGCAAACACTTCATTATGTTCTTGGATCACCTCTACAAGTTGGCGAGACATCGCATTATTCTTTTCTTTGTTCGCTGCCAACATTCTCGAAAGCTTGGTGACACGTTCACTCTGCGTCAATTTTTCGGGTTTCCGCAGTTCCAGCATATCTCCACAGACATCGCTCGTGCTAGGGTCGTGCCATGATTCCTCTGTCCAATTTCCAACACAATCGCCCTTTTTGAGTGTCCATGGTTGACTGCCTGCATTAGTGATAGGAATCGTAGCTTAGCCATTCTTAATATGACAAACACCTGAGCTTATTCGACCGGTACTGGTGCTCAACACACGATCTCCACTCGTTTTTGGGCCCAGCAAAGTCAGATTAGCTGTACCTTCAGGCGGAACAATAACTCTCGCCGCGATTCTGGCCTCGACTTCTGTACCTTTCTGCTCACCAGTCTCAGTCAGAACAATTCGCACACCGAAGTCTTCAACGCGTTTCTTCCTAACAGCAAAATGTCTTCCATGCTGTTATGTATGTGCATTTTCACATGAGCTTTTCCAGCACCTACAACACTGACTTCTGCTGATATAAGCTGTAAAAACTTCATTGAATTCCCAGAGGCGTCTCGAATACTCTGAGTTCGAATGTCTCCAAGCATTGTCACCATTTCATCAAGATTGGCGCCGTTTCTCTCCGCGCGTTTCAACATCCCTAGCGACACTATCGAGATCACACTACCAGTGTCGATAAGAGCTTTCGTTCGCATACCGAGTGTGTCCATATCATATACCGAGGGACTTCCGTATGCTACTGTTTGATTTTTGTGCCTTGATATCGGTGTTGATATCGTGCCACACCATTCGTGCAAACGAGTGGAGAATGATGGCATTCCCACTGTTGGTATGTGCTGGCGATTTTGGCGGTCGTTCATTGAGGAATGGTCTGCCTGGTTATTTCTGTTTGCTGAAATGGTTGTTTTGGTGCAGTTCCTCGCCCTGTGACCTTCATTTCCATAGTTGAAACATTTAATGATTCCTCTTCTCGCTGTGTTTTCAGAAGAGTGCAATTCGGGCTCGTGGGAGGATCTGTTAGAAAAGTCATGTTCATCGCGATTTCTCCGGAAACTGTTTTGGGTCGCAGCCCTTTTCGAGCCAACAGCCATTTCTGTTGCTCGCTCCATTTCCAAACGCTGAGCTACCTTTTTGACAGATACATAAACGTGACCGGTTGGTGCTTCCAAAGCGGTCAGCATATGATACGAATTCGACCAATGTTTTAGTGATGCGTACAGCATGGATCCCAGCTCAAAATCCCTATCCAGTCCTGGATGTGCGGTTCTGGAGAGCTTTTCCATCTTCACACAGAACTCATCCACGGATTCACTCGGAGATTTTCGGAGCTGTTTCCATTTTTCAAGTGCCACCAATCTTTCACCGGTCTCATTCCGCGCCTCTCGGAGTGCACTGACTACAGTGGCGAAAGAGCTCTCTCGCTGATCGATTGGGAGGTTATCGTACGTAACCCTAGCTCTACCCTCAAGGTAATCTCCCAAAACGCTGCAACGCTCAGGCTCGGACCACAAAGCAGGTGAATATTTTGCCTCGAAATATCTCAAGAACTCGACAAGAGATGTGTTCCCATTGTATTTTGGCACTTCAGGGGCTATGTTTGCTTTCATCATTTCTTTGAACACGTTTAGTAGATCGGAGTTTTCACTGTTTGCGGCAGGATAATGCTGATTTAGTGCAGTTGTTTGGCAAGGCTCACCCCGGTCTTGCTCGTGGGAAGACTTCCAACACGACTGATTCGACTTTCCACAGCATTCCGACCTCTCTGCATGTTGTGGCGAGTCTCCCAACATCATTCGTTTTGTGTCCGCATTCGACTGAAACTGCAAATACTCGTTTTCATGACATATGGAATTCAACGCGGGTATCATCGTTAGTGGTCGTATCTCACCATTTCTCGCTATCGCTGTTGGCTTGAGTTCGGTGCTTTGCTCCATTTTCTTGGTCAGCTCATCAATTTCGGCCTGTAATTGATGTATTTTGACTTCACAAGAATTACTGAACTCTTGCAGATCTCTGACAGCTGGTAAGATTCCTTCATCACCACACTCAAAATGCGTTCTGTGAGCACGTACCAGGTTTGACTGCCCGCCACTCGCTTTAGAGCTGGACACAGGCGAACCCTGGCTACAGACAGTCTCTACTAACGCAGATTTGAGAGCTGTGAGGAAGTTATCGCGTTTCTTACACGATAAGTTCCTGATATTACCATCCAGCGCGTTTTCGCACTGCTGGATGATGAGATCGATGGTATTCTGGGGCAGATTTACCTTGTCGACTTCATGGCTTCCCTCGCCGTCGAGCTCCATCACGATCTCCTCGGAAGTTGTCATGGCCGGCTATGTCCTCACTTCTGCAAAGCGAAATCGAGTCTCTCTGTCAAAAAGTTTGTGCGCGCACAAACTTTGAACAAGACTTCAATCGGAATCAGCAGCACCTCACACGACCGGTTAAGCCCCCAAGCCGGATTTGCTCCGGTTCTGTGCGGAGCGTGCTATATTCCGACTGTGTTGCTCTCAAACGACTCCTGTTCCCAAGAGTCGCTTGTCCGCTTGCGCTGTGAAACCAACCTGTAGGCAATAAGCTTTATTGCCAGCGGCTCAGCTAGCCGACACAACAAAAATAACTAACAACCTCACTAAGCAACTGGCTTACATAGGGGAGCTGAAAAGAAGCCAGCACTATCACCTATGCTAACAGGAGTTGGCGGGGTAAACAGGTTAAGGGTTGCTCTCTACATTAACAATTGCCCATTCTGAGCAATTACCTTTTGCCATCTTTAAGGCAGCATCATAATTCCAAGATCATAGAACTTCTGGTTTTTATCAGCAAAAAACTGAACCAGGTACGATTTGACATCATTATTATTATTGAAATTTTTACCATTCAAGGAGTTTTGCAAAGATCGAAATAAAAAGTAATCAGATGGTGCAAGGTCAGGACTATATGGTGGATGTGGAAAAACATCCCAACCAAGCTCCAATAATTTTTGCAGAGTGACTAAAATTGTACGTAGAATTATGATGCTGCCTGAAAGATGGCAAAAGGTCATTGCTCAAAATGGGCAATACATTACAGAATAAAGTTATTTCGTTCCATGAGAAAAACTGTCTTTTATTTTCTGAAAAAAAATCCGCAATTACTTAGTTGCCAACCCAATACTTGGAACATCTAGATGTACACATCTTGTAACGATTTCAATGCATTGTTTGGACTTGCGCGCAAACAAGAAATTATGCCTATCAGAGGAAAATAAAGTAAAAATGAAGGATCGAGCGTAATGTTCCGGACCTTTTTCACAATTTTTCAAGATTAAGGGGTCGAATAGAGTCTCGCCGCGCAAAGGCGTGGCAGCATGCGGTCCGGCCGTATCGATCACGCGGCGCCGCTTGCAACCCGAGCGGTGCGGCGAGGTGGCGCGGCAAGAGCAGGCGGTCGAGCCGCTTGCAACCCGAGCGGTGCGGCGAGGTGGCGCGACAAGAGCAGACGGTCGAGCCGCTTGCAACCCGAGCGGTGCGGCGAGGTGGCGCGGCAAGAGCAGACGGTCGAGCCCGTTTTCCATAATGAAACATCAAGATAATATATAGGTTTATGAAGCTCTTTTCAAATGTGAAGTACATCAAACTGCTTGACATGTAGGATCATCATACTCTTGACATTCTTTCGAAGTTCTTGTTTTCTTTTCGATTTTCAGAGGAATTTTTTTTAATGTCCAAGTTTTTCCGATTCCTACGATTGCGTTTGTGCCTTTGCGATAGGGTGAGCTATTGAAAAAAACGTGGTGAATATCGGAAAGGGACGAGTCTGGACTTGAAGGGATTTTCAGTGAACTCTTTCTTTTTTGATGAAACTATGCTGGATTCAACCCTTGAAGTTGAATAAAACTCCAAATTTAAAATTTCAAACGCGCGGCGACAGCAGACGGTCGAGCTCCCTTTTCATGATAAAATCATCGGGAGTATGTACTGTGCTTCTCTGTGCCAAATTCCGGTCCGCAATTGCGTCTTGAAACGCTTTGCGGCCGCGCGCTTTCGAGTTGGAAGAGTTTCCAGCGCCGCAGCCGCCGATCTGTTGACTCTAGGGGGGTTTTAGAAACTGGAAACTAAGCAATTGGAGAAAACTGTATAAGAAAGCCATATCGGGTCGGCTTTGGTGCTGGAAACTCGACTGACCCGAGCGCGTGCGGCCGCAAAACGTGTCGAGACGCAATTGCGGACCGGAATTTAGCCCAGAGAAGCACAGTATGTTCGTGGGTCCTTCTCTAATTCTGAAGTGCGAAATCTGAAGTTTTCTTTCGATTTGGATCGTGTTGTTCTCAGTGGAAGCGTTCAAAAAAACATCTTCTTTTAATTATCGACGTCTTTCCAATGCTAGAGATAATTTGGTCCAATGGTGACTACCGGAAAACGAAAATTTTGAATTTGAAGCATAACTTCTCTCTGTTATTTAAATAAACCCGTAGAGCGCGTTATAAAAATTAATTATCTGTTACTAAATTAATAGCTGATTAGCAAGGAAACCGGTTTAGCTTCTTGGTAGTTAATTATCACTCAACGCTCCAAAAATTCGAGAGCAACCCTGACAGTATCACTCTTCTGATTCACTTGCACTTTGATAGCTTTTTTTGCAGATGTACGCATGTTTGAATCGAACACCAGTTTCTGAATAAATGAGAGTATATAGAATAGGTGGCGGTAGTAAGTAGGGTAAATTGTGCTGCCGAGATGTCGTACGTTCGTGCCGTGGCAGTGTGGAGGAAAGAAGATCGCCTCCGTGCAAACCGACGTCATCCCCTCCACAAAGAGGGTTTTTGTCATGGGAGAGGTGCTGGCCGGCCGCAGCTCTCCTTCGGATTCTCCTGCAAAGGGCCGGCGTGGAGAGGAATCCTGGACCCGCTCAGAAGTACCTATGCGCCACGTGCGGCAATGAGGTTAACTGGAGACATACCAGCGTCCAGTGCTTCGGATGCCAAAGGTGGGTGCACTTCTCCTGTTCGGGTCTCAGTTCTGTGAGGCTTCATAACCCAACTTTTCGTTGTGTATTATGCTCCTCACCTTCCAACTCAGATTCCTCTATCTCAAATCGCCCCCTTTAAATTGTGCATATCAATCTAAACGGCCTTCGTGCCAAGGTTTCTGAACTCTCTCTCTTCGCACGTACCTACCATCCAGACGTTATGAAGGTTCAAGAAACCAAGCTCTCTCCATCCCCTACCTATCCTCATCCCAATATCCCAGGCTATACTTCTTACCATGCTCCAAGGTCATCTCTCGGCGGTGGAGTTTCTGCTTTTGTTCCATCTTCACTTCCCTCACACCTCATTCCCAGCACCCCCACGGACGGTACTCTCGAGTACCTCCCAATCCATCTCCCCCTAAAAACACCCCTGTCTCTTTTCAACATATACATTCCACCTACAACTTCATGCCCTTCATCTTACAGTCCTATCCCACTTCTCAAGCAGCTGAGCGACTGCTCCCTCTCATCCTCGGTCGTTTTCGCGGGTGATTTCAACGCTCACACCTTTTGCTCGTCTCTCGGTCCTGATGTTAGAGGAAATGACGTCGAAGAATGGGCAGATGAGTGCGACCTGGTCATTTTGAACGATGATCAGCCCACTCGTCTCCCTGCCAACGGCCGATCTTCTAGCCCAGACATATCTCTTGTCTCGTCCAACCTTTCTAGCGGCTGCTCATGGTCTACCTCGACGACTTTGCCAAGTGACCATGTTCCTGTCTTTGTCCACATCGATCTATCCAATTCTCTCGCTCCCTTTTCTGGTGTTCGCCAACGTTCTTATCTTAATTTAGGCCGAGCAGACTGGCGCCTGTTCAGTGAAGTTGCGCTTCCCCTATCCGCAGATTACCCGTGGAATGGCGACGTGCACCAGAAAGAGTGCCATTTATCTGACGCAATCCGCAAGGCCATGAATGCGACTATTCCTATCGGTCGCGTCAAGACGTTCTATCCAAATGTCAACAGACATTCTCGACAAAATTAGAACGAGAGATGCGAGGAGAGCGGTTAATCATCTGGACCCCGTGGTTGCTGAGCTTGACAGTCAGATCAAAAAGGACTTGGACAGACTTAAGAAAGAAAAGTGGGAGAAGTTCACCGGGCAGTTGGATTTTAAGACGGACAGTGCAGCTACTTGGAAGGTTTTACGGAAGCTTTCGGGTAAAAGCTCACCCGCCACCATCTCCACAATCGAATTCGACAACGGTGTATTCAAATCAGGAAAGGAAGCCGCTTATGCGCTCGGGAAAAGTTTTTTCATCACCAGTGCTAAACGAGGTCCGCAGAATAAAGTGACTGTAAAAGAGCTGTGCCGCCTCCCGCTTATGAGCACGGCCGAAGCGTTTACTACGACGCAAGTTGAGAAGATTATAAAGGAAATGCGGAACTCTAGAGCTATTGGTCCTGATGGGATATGTCCTTCTGTCTTGAAGAAGATACTGTGCTTCTCTGGCCCTAATTCCGGTCCGCAGTTGCGTCTCGACACGCTTTGCGGCCGCACGCGCTAGAGTCAGTCGAGTTTCCATCGCCAAATCCGACTCAATGTAGCTTTTTATTCAGTTTTATCTAATTTTTCTTAGTTTTCAGTTTCGAAACCCCATCTAGAGGCAGCAGATCGGCGGCTGCGACGCTGGAAGCTCTTCCGACTCGGGAGCGTGCGGCCGCAAAGCGTGTCGAGACGCGATTGCGGACCGGAATTTGGCCCAGATAAGCACAGTACCCACTGACTTACTACCGCTTCTCACTGATGTGATCAACTCCTCGTTCAGGTCGTGTACTATCCCGCAGAATTGGAAGACGGCAAACGTCGTTCCGCTGCCCAAGCCTGGCAAGCCCCAAGCTTCAGTCAAGGGATATCGGCCCATTAGCTTGTTGTCTTCTTTTGCTAAAGTAGCTGAAAAGCTGATCGTCAAAAACCTGGCCGAACACAACGAGAGACAGGTGCTTCAGCATGGATTCAGAAGACTGCATTCCACCACGACAGCATTGTTAGAAATTACGAGCTATGCAATTGATGGTTTCAACGCCATCAAGCCGCATAGAACTGTAGCAGTTGCCTTGCATCTCACTAAGGCTTTCGACACAGTGAATCTTGGCATCTTATCAAACAACTTACTGGAGTCATCAATCCCGCCATGGCAAAAGCGCTGGATAGCTGCATTCACTAAGGGAAGACGGGCTAGAGTTATGTTCCAGAATCATGTCTCAAACAGCATTCCGATTGCAGCTGGAGTCCCACTGGGCGGCGTATTGTCGCCTGCTCTCTTCAGTCTGTACCTCGAAGATATGCCCGCCCCTCCCCACGATATCAAGGTGGTCGCCTACGCTGACGATATGACTGTCTTGTGTCGTGATCGGGACATAAATGTGGCCGCCGCTAAGATTAACGGGTACTTGATCACACTGAAAAGCTTCTTCGACCGCAAAATGCTGAAGATTTCTGCGTCAAAGTCATCGGTATCCGTACTCACAACGGACCCATCTGAACACAGCGCACATCCGTATGTCACATGGAATGGAGATCGTTTGCCTGCGGCCCGCTTCTCGGACTCGTGCTCGATCCATCGCTTAAGTTCCATAAGAACACGGAACAGAAGCAGGCTATCATGAAAGCGAAGCTTAACGTGCTTAGAGCCCTGGGCGGTACTTCATGGGGTAGTAGCAAAGAAACCATTATTACAACGTATAAGGCGATTCTCCAGCCTGCACTAGAATACGCCGCACCAGTTTGGCAGCATCTAGTTTCGGAATCCTCTTGGACTAAGATGCAACGCATACAGAATGCAGCTCTTCGAATTGCTACCGGATGTGCAAGAAGTTCCCCAGTTGATCACTTGCATGCTGAGACCCGCTTATTACCAGTAAGGGAGCACTGTCAGCTCCAGGCCCAGCAATTTTTCATCAACATTGTCAAACAACCAAATCACCCGTCTTGGAGAGTGCTAAACCCCGTCAGAGAGAGAGGCGTCAGAAAGCCATTCGCCGATGCTCCCAGCAAAGTCAATCTGCAAAGATGGCACGACTCACAGCAAGAACGACTCCGTCTTCTGCGAGAGGAGCATACTCAGTTCGTACGGTGCCATCTGGAAAAGGCGGCCATTAATCCCATATTGGGGGTAGTGCCGCCCCAAGTCTGCAGATCCGAGGTTGAACTCGGAAGAAGGGCCAGGTGCACCCTGGCATCGCTGCGCTGTGGTCATTCTACCATGCTTATGTCCTACGTCAGCAAAATAGACAGCAGCAAATCAGATATTTGCCCGGACTGTGGCTGCCTCGGCCATGATACTGCACACCTTTTCAAATGTCCGGAGAGACCCACCACGCTGACCGTAATGGACTTATGGACGAATCCGTTACTGGTCGCCCAGTTTCTCAACCTATGACAAAACCCTCAATGTGGCTGCAAAGAAGAAGAAGAAGGGTAAATTGTTACAATTACATACCTAACGCTACGGATACATGACTACTTGGATCACAAGCAATCAAGAAATTCATCCATATTCGGGTGTTCCGACAAGGATAACGTTGTTTCCCAAAACTTTCTCGCTAAAACGGAGTCATTTCCTATTATGTCGAGCAATTTAAGTCGGGCCCGGCTCCAATGTTTGCTATTTTCTACGGTGAAACAATCTTATTCGGTTTTAGACGTTAGTTGCGTTGCCTTGTACGCAGTACGCAAAATAGCGTCGCCGCTACACATTGCCGCGTCCCGATAAGGGCTGCGGCGGCGAGGAATCTTGTGCGGCGCGGCACGCCGCGTCGCCCCTTCCTTCGCCCCTCATTTCGGCGGCGGGACTCTATTCGGCCTCTAAGAGGTTTCCAAGGGGAAAACAGAGTTAGTCACTGAAGTCAACGAAAGTTATCGAATTTCGGGACTAGGTTTGCAGTGGTACGTAAACATATATGAAAGTAAGCAAAAGCTCGTAACAATCACCGGCGACCGGCTATCGCCGAAGTATGCCAATGGCCTAATAACGATATTCATCTAATAATATCACGAAACATACCCTTTTCTGAAAATGAATTATCTAAATTCTGCTGCTGCATTAGAGCGCCTGCATCCCAATCAATCTGAAATCAGACCGAATCTACCCAACATGAAAACATGCACTTTCTCGCCACCTTCACACACCTACCTTGGCACTTCTTTTGGGTTGGACCCTCATGGATTCACGAATAGATGTTTGTTCCCTATATGAAATGTCGGACCCGGATTTCGTTGCGAAAGATGCATCATCTGCAACACTTTAATATTAGTCAGAAGTCATCAACCGTTAACTCAATTTTATCGCATAAGCTCGAAATATCGAAAGTAGCGCAAGGTGACATTTCATTTTACAATTAAAAAAGTTGAGCAGTGTTTTGACTGCTCACAATGGGGGATCGTAAAAATTTTGGAAATTATGGGAAAAAATGAAATTTTGGGGAGGCGTCGTAAAATTTTTGGAAAAAAATAGGATTTTTTTCAAACCAAATGGTAAGGTAAAATGAGGTAGGAATAGTCAGTCGCGTGCGAGGTGTATGCATTTTCAACAATATAAAATCAGATTATATACAGAGAAGCTGTTTAAAAATTGACACTTTTTCGACAAAATTGACAATTAGACACTGAATAAAGCTTTAGAAATTTTTCGTCCCAGGGGGTCGTAAAATTTTGGGAATTTTTTTTTGAAAAAAGGAAAATGGGGGGGGGGCGTGGCCGCGACAAAAATCGCCACAACGGCCTGCTCAGCCCTGCTCTTCAAATGCACTACAAAATCCAAATCACTTTAACGCTCTTGGGTTTCACTGTTCGAAATGAGATTTTCGCCTGATTGTGAGATCATAATAGCACCTTACAGAAACTGCAGGTATCATCGACTCACCAGTGAGGTAATCGTCAGAAATCACGAAAGAATCAGTCTCGCTGTTCTCATCGCTACTGTCGGATTGTCTGGCACGTTCGCTAAGCTAAAATAGGCATCAAATAAGATCTCTTCATAGAACTTATAATAGTGAAAGGACGGGAGTGTGGGAGTAAATTGTCGCGCGCGATCGAAACCTGTAAGCCAGTGGTGTCGCGAACGCCGCGGGCCAACCGCCTAGACCGCGCGCGTTCATTCGCTAGACTAAACTCCTTGGAAGGCTTTTACGTTCGAGTTTTTCAGTGAACTTGCAACAGCTTTCTCGTTATCAAATGAGGTGTCATAAACGTCTTTTATAGTGTTGTAGCAAGGGTGGAGCAGGCCGTTGCGCCAATTTTCGGCGGAGTTACGACCCCCTTCCCATTTGACCGCAAAATTTTAAACTTTTCCACAATTTTGCGACCCCCTCCCGAGACAAAAAAATTCCTTAAATTTGCTGAAAATGCAAAAGCTGGAAAAAGTTCGAATTCGTGGTAAAATTTGAACAAATCGTACGACCCCTCCCCCCCCCGATTTTCTTTTTCCTCAAAAATTCTGCTTGTATTTTACGACACTCAGTTGCGCAGAGTAGCAACCAGGGATGTGCGGCATTTGCCGTTTGTCATTCGCCGAAATTTTTGTTATTTTTCCGGCAAAACATTGAAAAAATATTGAAAGGAAACGCCGCCTGCTCGCGGCCATGTAGGCACTAGGGGTAATCCGATTGTCCTTTGTTCGCTTAACCGTTATACGGAGTTTTGACTTATCTGGGTGGTAGTAAATCTGTTTGGAAACGCGAGTTAACTCGCGGTAAGCTCGCGGTAAACTGCAGCCAAACGCGAGCTTTTTATTTGACGATTTTCAGCAAAGGGACCGGACATTGCTGAAACTACGCACTCGCATGCTACAACATGAGTCACTAGATGCGCAAAGAGTGAAAAAATTCCGCAAAAAACGGTTCATTCTGTCTTCTTTTGGAAAAAATACTGATTTTAAAAAATTCTGAAGATTTTTCAAACTTTTTCAGATCGCGGAAAACTGCAACTTAACGCGAGCTGACAGAGAGAATGGAAATAGTGTGGGAATGAAGAAAAAGATGGCTAGCTTCCGAAAAGTCCTCCGGAGGACTTTTCCGAATGCTATCCATCTTTTTCTTTATTCGTATACTATTTCCATTTTCCCTGTCAGCTCTCGTTAAGTTGGCAGTAGGTAGTCCACCTCCAATGTGGTGCTTTAGTTTCTGTTCCAGAGTTTTGACAGATTCTAGTGTAACTAAAAGAAGCAGGAAGCAGTTGTGCGACACACGTGGGCAGGGACTCTGAGAAAGTATGCCGCGGCAGTGCCAGGGAAGTACCGCGACCCTCGACTGTGCCGCGATAGTTCCACGGTAGTACCGCAGCACCTCCATGATGATAACTGTGTCGTGGAGACTCGACTACGAATCACTGTTCTGTTTGGTAAAACAGGATTGCTGGTTCAATAGCCCAATTTGATGTAGATCCCGTATCTCCTAGGTCTTAATAACGGGGATACACTATGTCCCTATCAGACAGAGGCTGCCGAGATGTCGTACGTTCGTGCCGTGGCAGTGTGGAGGAAAGAAGACCTTCTCCGTGCAAACCGACGTCAACCCCTCCGCGAAGAGGGTTTTTGTCATGGGAGAGGTGCTGGCTGGTCGCAGCTCTCCTAAGCTGCCGAGATGTCGTACGTTCGTGCCGTGGCAGTGTGGAGGAAAGAAGATCACCTCCGTGCAAACCGACGTCAATCCCTCCGCGGAGAGGGTTTTTGTCATGGGAGAGGTGCTGGCTGGCTGCAGCTCTCCTGAGGATTCTTCTACAAATGGCCGGCGTCGAAAGGAATCCAGGACCCGCGAAGAAGAAGAAGTACCCATGTGCCACATGCGGCAGAGATGTCAATTGGTATGGAACCAGCGTCCAATGTTTTGGATGCGAAAGGTGGGTGCACTTCTCTTGTTCGGGTCTCAGTTCTGTGAGGCACCACGATTCTTCCTTTCGTTGTATTGTGTGCTCCGCCTCCAGTAACTCAAATTCCTCATCTACCAACCGCCCCCTATCTATTGTACACATCAATCTAAACGGCCTTCGGACCAAGCTTTCTGAATTATCTCTCTTTGCCCGTACTCATCACCCGGATGTTATCATGGTCCAGGAGACCAAACTCTCTCCTTCTGCTACCTCTAGACATCCAAACATCCCGGGCTATACTGCATATCGCCTCCTAGGTCATCTCAAGGAGGCGGAGTCTCTACTTTTTGTCCTGTCCTCTCTTCCCTCTCACATTATTCCAAACACTCCAGTGGATGGCACTCTCAGTACATCCCCATCCATCTACCTCTTAAAACACCACTTTCTCTTTTTAATATATATATTCCTCCTTCTTCCTCTTAACCCTCAACATACAATCCTATCCCCTTCTCCAAGCAGCTGTATGACTGCTCTCTTTCTCCCTCAATTGTCTTTGCGGGTGACTTCAATGCGCACACGTTCTGCTCGTCGCTTGATTCTGATGCTAGAGGAGGTGACGTCGAAGAATGGGCGGAGGAGTGCGATCTGGTTATCTTAAACGATGGCCAGCCCACTCGTCTCCCTGCCAACGGCCGATCATCAGCCCAGACCTCTCCTCGTCTCTTCCAATCTCTCTAATGCCTGCTCTTGGTCGACATCCACAACTCTTTCCAGCGATCACATCCCTGTCTTTGTCGATATTGATCTCTCTAACTCTCTTGCTCCCTATACAGGTGTTCGTCATCGTTCTTATCTTAATTTGGGCCTTGCAGACTGGAGCCTGTTCAGGAGGTTGCGCTTCGCCAAGCGGCTGATTATCCGTGGAATGGCGATGTACACCAGAAGGAGCGCCACCTATCTGATGCTATCTTGAAGGCTATGAAAGCTGCGATCCCTGAAGGCCGCGTTAAGACCTTCTTTCCCAATGTCACCAGGGAAACACTGCAGAAGATAAGGACAAAGGGACGCAAAGAGCCGCAAATCATCTTGACCCAGACATCGCTGCGCTGGAAGATGAGATTAGGAACGACCTTGACAGGCACAAGAAGGAAACTTGGGAAAAGTTCACTGAGAAGATGAACTTCAGAAATGATGCAGCAGCAACGTGGAAGGCCTTGAAAAGGATCTCGGAAAGTTCACCTCCGCCGACAATTCCACGATTGAGTTTGAAGGTGGAGTCTTCAAATCAGGGAAGGAGGCCGCAAATGCTCTTGGGAAGCATTTTTCATCACTAGAACGAAAAGAGAGAAACAGAACAGAATATCTGTACGGGAACTCTGTAAGTTGCCTCTCATGGATGTAGATGATGCAGTCACGCCTGCACAGGTCGAGAAGGTGATAAAGGAGATGAGCAACTCGAAGGCATTAGGGCCAGACGGTTTGAGCCCTGCAGTCCTGAAGAGACTGCCCAGTGAACTACTGCCCTTTATTGCTGACGTCATAAATACATCGTTTCGTACATGCATTTTACCCCAAAATTGGAAAGTGGCTCGTGTTATTCCACTGCCGAAGCCGGGAAAGTCACCATCCACGGCTAAAGGGTACCGGCCGATCAGTCTGCTCTCACCCATCGCCAAAATTGCCGAAAAACTGGTTGTGGAGGAGCTTGCCGAGCATAACAGCCAACAGCAGCACCAACATGGTTTCCGTAAATTACATTCCACCACTACGGAGAGCTATGTGCTGGACGGCTTCAATGCCATCAAATCCCAACGTACTGTTGGTGTGGCCCTCGACTTAACAAAGGCATTTGACACTGTCAATCACGGCCTACTATCAGAGAGTCTGTTGAAGTCTACCATCAAGCCATGGCAGAAGCGGTGGATAACTGCCTTCACTAAAGGACGTCGGGCAAATGTGCTATTCCAGGGACATGTTTCCAATAGCATCCCCATCGCCGCTGGTGTCCCTCAAGGAGGAGTTTTATCGCCTGCACTTTTCAGTTTATATCTAGAAGATCTGCCCGTTCCCCCTCAAGACATCAAGGTCGTTGCATACGCGGATGATATTACTATTCTGTGCCGAGATCGCGACATTAAGGTAGCCACCAGTAAGATCAATGACTACTTGATCGAGTTGAAATGTTTCTTCGATCGCAAAATGCTCACAGTCTCTGCCTCCAAATCGTCCGTCACCGTCTTTTCCACTGATAATGCAGAGCACAGTGCCCATCCTATGGTTAAATGGGACGAAACTCAATTGCAGGCCACCCGATTCCCAAGCTGCTTGGACTCGTGTTGGATCCTTCGTTGAAGTTTCATAAGAACACTGAGCAGAAGCAAGCCACAGTGAAAACAAGACTCATCGTCCTGCGTGCTCTCGGTGGAACGTCCTGGGGATGCAATAAAGAAACGATCCTGACCACGTATAAGGCTATTGTGCAACCCCGCCTTGGAGTATGCTGCGCCAGTCTGGCAGCACATCGTGTCCGGACACCTCTTGGTCCAAGCTGCAGCGCGTCCAAAATTGTGCTCTGCGAATTGCAACAGGCTGTTCAAAAGCTCTCCAATAGAGCACTTACATGCCGAAGCTCGCATATTGCCAGTTAGAGACCACTGCCAACTCCAGGCGCAACAAATGTACATTAACATCGTGAAGCAGCCGAATCATCCTTCGCGAAGAGTACTAAACCCGGTGAGAGAGAGATGTATCAGAAAGCCTTTCGCTGATGCTCCGTCGAAAGTAGATGTGCAGAGATGGACTGAAGCACAACAAGAACGCCTCCGTCTCTTGCGCACGGAGCATACCCGATTCGTGAACGAACACTTGAGCAGAGTTGCCATAAACCCCATCCTGGGAGTCGCACCTCCAAAGGTCTCCGAGACAGAGATGGAACTTGGCAGGCGTGCCAGGTGCACCGCCTTGCATCGTTACGCTGTGGACCTCCCCATGCTTATGTCATACTTGCATAGTATTGACAACAGCAAACCTGACGAGTGTCCTGATTGCGGTAGTCAAGGGCATACTACTGCGCACCTGTTCAATTGCCCGAAAAGACCGACTACATTGACGACAATGGATCTGTGGACGAACCCAGTGCTAGTGGCCGAGTTTCTGAACCTATGACAGAACCCCTCTCTGTGGCTGCAAAGAAGAAGAAGAAGCTCTCCTAAAGATTCTACTACAAATGGCCGGCGTCGAGAGGAATCCAGGACCCGCTCAGAAGTACCCATGCGCCACGTGCGGCAGGGATGTCACATGGAGGAAAACAAGCGTCCAGTGCTTCGGATGCCAAAGGTGGGTGCATCTCTCCTGTTCGGGTCTCAGTTCTGCGAGGCATCACAACTCTTCCTTCCGTTGTGTTCTGTGCTCTGCTCCCAGCAACTCTGATTCCTCATTCACCAACCGCCCCCTCTCTATTGTACATATCAACCTCAACGGCCTTCGAGCCAAGCTGTCTGAACTCTCTCTTTTCGCACGTACTCATCATCCTGATATCATTATGGTTCAGGAAACCAAGCTGTCTCCTTCCGCTAACGCTCGTTTACCTAACATTCCTGGCTACACTGCTTATCATGCTCCAAGGTCAGCTCACGGCGGAGGAGTTTCCACTTTCGTATTATCTAATATACCCTCTCATGTCATACCAAACACCCCATCGGACGGTACTCTTGAGTACTTACCTATCCATCTCCCTTTTAAAACACCTATATCTCTTTTTAATATCTATATCCCTCCCACCACGTCCTGTCCCCAATCTTACGACCCTACTCCCTCACTCAAGCAGTTGTACGACTGCTCACTTTCACACTCTGTTGTCTTCGCAGGCGATTTCAATGCTCATACATTCTGCTCGTCGCTTGACACTGACGCTAGAGGAGAAGACGTCGAAGAATGGGCGGAGGAGTGCGATCTGGTCATTCTCAACGATGATCAGCCCACTCGTCTCCCGGCCAACGGGTGATCCTCTAGTCCAGACATCTCTCTTGTATCATCTAATCTCTCCAGCGCCTGCTCTTGGTCGACAGCTACAACTCTGTCCAGTGATCATATCCCCGTCTTCGTCCATGTCGATCTCTCTAATTCTCTTGCTCCTTATTCAGGTATCCGTCAAAGGTCTTATCTAAATCTTTGCTTTGCAGACTGACGCTTGTTCAGAGAGGTGGTACTTCGCCATGTGGATGACTACCCTTGGAATGGAAACGTGCACCAGAAGGAACGTCACTTGACCGACGCGATTCGCAAGGCCATGAAAGCAGCCATTCCGGAGGGCCGAGTTAGGACCTTCTTTCCGAATGTCACCAGGGAAATCTTGGAGAAGATAAGGACAAGGGATGCAAAGAGAGTCGCAGATCACCTGGATCCGACCATTGCTGAGCTGGACAGCGAGATTAAGCGAGACCTAGACAGGCACAAGAAGGAGTGTTGGGAGAAATTCACTGAGAAGATGAATTTCAAGAGTGATGGAGCGTCAACTTGGAAAGTTCTAAAGAAGATCTCGGGCAAGAGCACCTCCACCAACTATTCCACGATCGAGTTCGAGAATAGAGTTTTCAAATCGGGAAAGGAGGCTGCAACTGCTCTCGGAAAGAATTTTTTCATAACTCAGGCTAAGAGAGGGAAACAGAATCGAGTGATGAACGAAGCAGAAGCAGTGACGCCTGCGCAGATTGAAAAGGTGGTAAAAGAGATGCGCAACTCGAAGGCTATAGGAGCGGATGGCATTAGTCCAGCGGTATTGAAGAAACTGCCGAGTGAGATTATGCCAATCCTGGCTGACGTCATTAACACTTCATTTCGCACGTGCATCCTACCCCAAGACTGGACAATGGCAAGCGTCATTCCGTTGCCGAAGCCTGGTAAATCGCCATCCACAGCGAAGGGATACAGGCCAATAAGTCTTTTATCACCAATTGTCAAGGTCGCTGAGAAACTTGTCGTGAAGGAGCTTGCTGAGCATAATAACAAACAGCAGCACCAACATGGATTCCGCAAATTACATTCTACCACCACGGCGCTGCTGAAGATTGTGAGCTATGTCTTGGATGGCTTCAACGCCTATAAACCTCAACGCACTGTTGGTGTAGCCCTGGACCTCACGAAAGCTTTTGATTCTGTCAACTTGGGCATACTGTCTGAGAAGCTTTTGAGGTCCTCCATCCCGCCTTGGCAGAAACGATGGATAACCGCACTCATCAAAGGGTGCCGAGCAAAAGTGCTGTTCCAGGGACATGTCTCTAATAGCATCGCGATCGCTGCCGGTGTCCCTCAGGGAGGAGTCATATCGCCTGCTCTGGTCAGTCTTTACCTGGAAGATTTGCCCGTCCCCCCAAGTGACATTAAAGTCGTTGCGTACGCGGATGACATCACACTCTTGTGCCGGGACAGAGACATTAATGTAGCTGCACGCAAGATCAATAGCTACCTCGTCGTCTTGAAGAGCTTTCTCGATGATATGATATGATGCTCACTGTCTCTGCCGCTAAATCATCTGTGTCTGTTTTCTCCACTGACCCTAAGGAACACTGTGCTCACCCCGTTGTGAACTGAGAAGACGCTCGTCTGCCTGCCGCACGTTTCCCGAAGCTGCTTGGTCTAGTATTGGATCCTTCGCTGAGGTTCCATAAAAACACTGAGCAGAAACAGGCTACAGTGAGAGCTAAGCTCAACGTTTTACGAGCTCTGGGAGGTACGTCGTGGGGAAGCAGTAAGGAGACGATCCTGACCACGTACAAGGCAATCTTGCAGCCGGCGTTGGAGTATGCAGCACCGGTATGGCAACACATAGTATCGGATTCATCGTGGACAAAGATGCAGCGAATCCAAAATGCTGCTGTTCGGATTGCCACTGGGTGTGCAAAGAGCACTCCAGTGGAGCATCTTCATGCTGAAGCCCATATTCTGCCTGTTAAGGAGCACTGTCAACTCCAAGCGCAGCAACTGGTTATTAATATCGTCAAGCAGCCTGATCACCCATTAAGAAGGATTATGAATCCTGTGAGAGAGAGAGATATCAGAAGGCCTTTTGCGGATGCTCCCGAGAAAGTCAATATACAAAGATGGACGGACTCCCAATTAGATCGTCTTCGTCTTTTACGTGCGGAGCACACCCGTTTCGTCAGGGATCACTTGAGTAGGGTGGCTGTCAACCCCATATTGGGGATCGCACCACCTGAAGTCAGCAACACCGAGATGGAACTCGGTAGGCGAGCTAGATGTTCCCTCGCCTCCTTGCGCTGCGGGCATTCACCTATGCTGATGTCATACTTGCATAGGATCGACAACAGTAAGCCTGACGAGTGTCCGGATTGTGGTAACCCTGGCCACACTACAGCTCATCTGTTCAATTGTCCGAAGAGGCCCACCTCACTGACGACAGTAGATTTGTGGTTGAATCCAACTTCGGTCGCCCGTTTCTTGAACCTATGACAAAAACCCTTCTGCGGCTGCAAAGAAGAAGAAGATCAGACAGAGGACGTAAGCACCGCAGGTGTGTATTTTTGTTCGTAGACCCACCCTGGATCGCAGAGCCGCAGCTGCACCATAGCGGAGCAGCAGTGGCACTAACGCGAGTCCGCCACGACATTGCCGATTTGGTGCCTGTAGAAGCCGAAGCCGCTTCTTCGCGAAGCCGCAGCTCACATAAATATTAAAAAAAAGTAGAGCGGCACATGTGAATAACTTTCGAGTTAATCTAAGGGATGAGGTTTTTTGCCGTTAGCCGTTTGCCGGTCGTTTTTGCGATTTTCTTGCCGATTGCCGAAATTTAAAATCGTTTGCCGCACATCCCTGGTCGCAACCTTGCTCAACCCTGCGCATGCACAGTCGCTGATCAGAATCAGACATCGCTACTACACATTTCTGATGCGGCCTAACGTAATCCGTCCCGTAACCTGGTAGAACGCCCTGCAAAGCATTTGGGAGTTGTCTATGTGTGTTTGGCCATTGTTATACTCTGCCACAGCCCTGTCGCGGTCGCAGACCAGAGCGACGTCGCAGTCGCTGAGGGCCAGTCGTGCTATGCCATACATCACGCCAACTTACGTCTCACACGCGCTATCGCCCGCGCAATTGCAGACAAATCAATAACCCAGAATCAACAGCAAATCAATTCAGTTTCAGTTCTGCGAAAAGGCAGGCCTTAAGATTTATACATTAAGAATAAGTAAAGATCCTCAGAGAGAAAAAGAAAGAAGGAAGTACAAAAGGAATGATGGAAATTAGAGGAAACCCGCCCAAAATCAATTACTTGGTCGCTGTCGCGGGCACCGGTCGCAGCGCGCCACACTGCGGCCGGTGCCCGCGACAGCCACCGACTGCGGCACGGTTTTAACATTTGAATGTATAACACCCATCTGCAACCCTGCGACGCGACCTGCGCATGCAAAGTGTTCCTGCGAAAGTTCTTTTCATGATGAGTGGGTGACGACACGATACGTAACAGATGAGCGAACCTGTCGCGGACTGGGGGTATAGCAATGGCCTTTGACATGACGGCTTCTTCTTCTTCTGCAGCCACAGAAAGGGTCCTGTCATAGATTGAGGAACTGAGCCACAAGCGTCGGATTCGTCTAAAGATCTATTGTCGTTAACGATGTCGGTCTCATCGGGCAGTTGAAAAGGTGCGCAGTAGTATGCACTTTATTACCACAATCCGGGCGAACAAATGAGCTGTAGTGTGGCCAGGGTTACCACAATCCGGACACTCGTCAGGCTTACTGTTGTCGATCCTATGCAAGTATGACATCAGTATAGGTGAATGCCCGCAGCGCAACGAGGCGAGGGAACATCTAGCTCGCCTACCGAGTTCCATCTCGGTTTCGCTGACCTCAGGCGGCACGACTCCGAGAATGGAGTTTACGGCGGCCTTGCATAAGTGATCCTTGACGAAATGGGTATGCTCAGCACGTAAGAGACGGAGGCGTTCTTGTTGTGCGTTGGTCCATCTCTGTATATTGATTTTCGTGGGAGCATCAGCAAACGGCTTTCTTATACCTCTCTCTCTCACGGGGTCTAATACTCTTCGTGACGGATGATTCGGCTGCTTCAGAATGTTTATGTACAGCTGTTGTGCGTCGAGTTGGCAATGGTCCTTGACTGGCAGGATGCGAGCTTCGGCGTGTAGGTGCTCTACTGGAGAGCTTTTAGAACAGCCTGTTGCGATTCGCAGTGCTCCATTTTGGATGCGCTGCAGCTTGGACCAGGATGTGTCCGACACGATATGCTGCCACACTGGTGCAGCATACTCCAAGGCGGGCTGTACGATGGCCTTGTACGTGGTCAGAATCGTTTCTTTACTGCACCCCCAGGACGTTCCGCCGAGAGCACGTAGGACGTTGAGTCTTGTTTTCACTGTAGCTTGCTTCTGCTCAGTGTTCTTATGAAAGTTCAACGAAAGATCCAACACGCGTCCGAGTAGCTTAGGGAATCGGGTGGCCGGCAAGCGAGTTTCGTCCCATTTCACCATGGGATGAGCTCTGTGCTCCGCAGGATCAGTGGAAAAGACGGTGACGGATGATTTAGCGTCAGAGACCGTAAGCATCTGGCTATCGAGAAAACATTTCAACTCGATCAAGTAGTCATTGATCTTACTGGCAGCTACATTTATGTCGCGATCCCGGCATAGTATCGTATTATCATCCGCATATGCAATGACCTTGATGTCTTGGGATGGAACGGGTAGATCTTAAATATACAGACTAAAAAGAGCAGGCGATAGAACTCCTCTTTGAGGTACGCTGGCGGCAATTGGGATGCTATTGGAGACGTGTCCTTCAAATAGCACATTTGCCCGACGTGCTTTAATGGAGGCGGTTATCCACCGCTTCTGCCAGAGCGGAATGGTAGACCTTAAAGGCATCGTACGCGCTGAAAGCCACTTACCGTTTTTTTTTCGGTTAGAATGATTTTCTGGGCCCACCTAAGAACGTAGGTAAAGTTTGTTCGGGTAAGAGTGCGTTATTGTGAAGATAAATGAGGTCGAATGCTTCAAATTCCGTCAAAAGAGGCCGGCCCTCCGTCAGTCATCTGGCACAATTTGCTGTCAGCCATCATATAAGTAAATTATCAACAATCGATACAGTACAGCTGAGGGGAAATTCATGAAATATATTATACGATTACGTGAAGAATGACTTTTCTACACTCATCGATTAACTTTTTCTTCTCCACAAGTCACTTGAAAGAAAGATAAAGTTCATTTGATCCTGAGATCGTTGGTCAAAACAGCGATCTCTAACGATCGACTCTTTCTTCGATTGAGATATTTGCGGTCTGAAAAAGGGGTTTTCAGTGATTTTTTCGCGATTTTTTCAACTTTGCTGTTATATCGGGTCCTAGAGCTCTCATTATATATGAAAAACTCGAAAACGAAATCCATCGTGAACGATGCCTATAACAGGCTCTCCGACAATATGCCCAGGTTTACAGTGTCAAAAGCTTTCGTTAGGTCGAGGGCTAGACCTACGGTGCGCTGAGGTTTGTTGGCATTGAAGCCGTCCAAAACATAGCTCACAATTTCCAGCAGGGCCATAGTGATGGAATGTAGTTTACGGAGACCATGTTGATGCTTTTGTTTGCTATTATGTTCGGCAAGCTCCTCCACAGCCAATTTTTCCGCAACTTTGGCAATAGGTGAGAGAAGACTGATTGGCCTGTAACCTTTTGCCGTGGATGGTGATTTACCCGGCTTCGGCAATGGGATGACGCGTGCAGCTTTCCAATCTTGAGGTAATGTACATGTGTGAAACGATGTATTAATGACGTCAGCGAGCAGGGGTCTCTTTCGAAATGCTGGGCTAAAAACATCTCCCGAGATGTCGTACGTTCAGGCCGTGGCAGTGTGGAGGAAAGAAGACCACCTCCGTGTAAACCGACCTCAATCCCTCCGCGGAGAGGGTTTTTGACATGGGAGAAGTGCTGGCTGGCCGCAGCTCTCCTGGAGATCCTACTGCAAAAGCAGGCATCGAGAGGAATCCAGGACCCGCTCAGAAGAAGAAGTACCCATGTGCAACATGCGACAGAGTAACATGACGGCTAGTAGGAGTCTTCCAAGTCACTACACTAAAAAAGGATAGCAGAGCAATCTCAAAGGAGTGAATGTTGGACGTAAAAAAACAGTTGTACTTTGAGAACCGACTCTCCATGAGGGCGATTGAAGCGTGCCGTGTATGCGCCGTTTTGATTGAGATCGACTTAAGGAGGGGAACTATGCCAGTTTGTGACAGCTGAAAAAAAACTGACCTCACTGCGCATCGACACATCACCATCGTGGTCATCCGATAGAAAGCTATTGGTTTCACTGTTGTGGCTGAAAATGTGAAAATATGGAAAGCGGCAACAAATGAACATTCATACACAGTTCAGCTCATTCAGGAGATCAGTCTGAGCCCTGAAAGCAAAATGCAAATGACGAGCATTGATTTCTTGGCGGCGCAGATCGATTATTCCTGATGCATCTTTGTCATGGTTCTCAACAGCGGACTCTATCTGGACCGTTAGCAAAAAGTTAAAACTCGCGATAGGCGCGATTCTGGCGTAAATTCAAAAGCTCTCATGAACGTGTATAGCTTTAAAAGGCAGAGGACATTGCTCGCCCGTCGCGTACGTGGAGCGGCAGGTGAGAGTCGCGCGCGGTGAAGTTCGCAGCGACAAAGCGAGCACGACGCTCACCGAACCGTGACGCTTGGGCGCTATTCATACTCCTCAACGCCAGCGCATCAGGCGCGGAGTGGCGTTGGAGTAAGAATACTTTCTACGCGCGTCACGCGCTTGCGAAGACTATAATTACTCCAGTGGCGACGCCAAGGGGAGCGGAATAAAATGGACCTCATCTTTTACAAATAGCAGAATCTGTGCACGGGTTCATCATAATGGTAGTAGAGGACAGTTCTGGAATCAACTAAACTCTGGTACCGCCGTAGTGACCTGTTGATTTCGATCAATATCAGCAGCGGAGCGGTGGGCCTCGGTGAAATATAACTAGTGATAAGGAGGTTCCGACGAAAAAGCCACCGCTCCGCGCTGTGATAACCGAAATCAACAGGTCACTACGGCGGTACCAGAGTTTACTACGAAAACTAATGAAATTGATGATGGATTAATAACGAAAATGATGAAAAAGACGTTACGGACGTCGCCGCCATGGCGAAGCGGGCGTAACGCGCGTGCGTAGCGTCAGGCCATTCATACTCCACCTTGCGCCTACGGGTGAGCGCTTTCTTGAAGCCCAGATAGGCAACGATATGAGAAGATTTCCGAAGTGCATCACACTACGACACTCTTTATCAGTCTCGAAGGGGTGGCCCATTCTTCCGCACCGTAACGATTCTGAAGTTTATGGGCGCAACTTGAACACCAAATCGGGGTTTTCGTTCCCTTCAAAGATCAGTAGTTGCGGCGCGGTAAAAAGAGCGTGGCCAAGTGCGATGTCATACTGCCCCTATTTTCGATATCACTTCCCGAAGAAGTTATCGCAAACGGGCAGGAGCACAATCGCAAACGAGCTTGGCAAGGTCAATTCTTTCGCGCACCAACATTTTCGAATACAACACATTGACAGTGCATCTCTACTGGTAATAGCCGCGCATCCGCATGCAAGCGCTCGACTGCGGAACTTCTTGCACAATCGGTAGCTACACGAAGAGCGGCATTCTGCACATGCTGCATCTTGATACAGGAGGTCTCTGATACCAAGTGCTGCCACACCGGTGCGGCGTATTCCAAAGCGGGCTGAAGTATGGCTTTGTATGTCGTGATGATAATTTCCTTGCGGCTACCCCTATTTGACCACCCGGGGCTCTGAGCACATTAAGCTTAGCTTCAACGACAGCCTGCTTTTGTTTGGTGTTTTTATGAAACATGAGCGAAGGACCGAGCAGTTTTGGAGAGCGAGCAGCTGGCAAACGGTCTCCGTCCCACTCGGGTGCTGTGATCATGTGGATTCATTGTGAGGACGGGGACTGATGACTTGGTGAAGTCGAATCAATTGTTAATGCCATGCCATCGTTGTTGCTTACGGAGCTTGACCTTTTGGCTCCTGGTCGTGGCGGGACCAACCGCGGGGGCGACGTACCTTTAACCTTCGCAGTGCAGCACTGGTGCTGAAACTCGATCAATATCTTCGCTATTGGTTCTTTCTGTGATTCAGAGCTAAGAAGGTACATAACTAGCTCTACAATAAAGAAAATTAAGGTGGATAACCACTTTTTTGAGATTTATGCATGATTTCAAAGTTTATCCCGACACTATATCGCCTTTTTCTGAATTCTGGATATTTCATGACGGTATTCAAACGGTTATCGCGACTTGTTGAGGGCTGATAACTGAGGGTAAATTTGATATAAATGACACATATCTAAGTATGTTAATTCGTCAATTCTGAGCGGAATTTCCACAATTACCCTAGATAAACTGTGGGTTTTAAACATGGAGTTTTCTGAGGGCTTCAGAAGTTAGTGAAGAATTGCGCATCATTGTCTAGGCTGTTGACATTGTGGCAAAATGCTTCCACATAACATGTCCTCTAAACACCTCTCAGGCATGATTAGCCGAGATACTCGCCTTCAAGTACAATCTCATAATAGTGTCCTTAATCGGTATCAATAAAACAGGCGTCCCGCGCGGCAGTTGGTCCCGCCACGACCAGGAGCCAAAAGGTCAAGCTCCGTAAGCAACAACCCATGCCATCATACCGCACAGGCAATTTGAGTAATTCGGCATTTCGCGTTTACACGACTCTCCCGATTTGGAAGGGGTGGAAGAACTTTGGGTTGGTGTTAATAAATAAAAAAAGTAAACACAAGACGGAATGTTTTTGATGAACTGAAATAGAAAAAAATGAGAAAAATAAACAGATAAAGAAAAAAGCAAGAAATTCAATAGCACTGTATTACCTCTCCGAATGGCTGCTGACGGTAGAATCATCCAATATAATCCTCCGATATCTTTGACTACGAAGAAGGCCAGACGAAGAACCAACGGAGGCACCTCTCTCCATCGCACAGAAACTTCAAAGTCACAGGTGAAAATGGAAACTATTTGAATAATTTGTGTTCGCGCGCAGGCTCCAGACTGGAACTGGAGCGCGTTATCTCCCGTCACCGCTGATTATGCTATGCATGAGGAGAGAGTTTCACCCAGAAATGGGCCTAGGGAAAAAGAGCTAAAAACTTTTGAAGGATTTCCTTTGTACTTTTTGATCTTGTTGGTATCGATAAACATTGTATTGAGGTAATCATCTAGCAAAAATAGATAGAGCTCACAAGTGGGGATTTATTCTCATTTCTGTTACAAAGTGGAATGACAGAATGACATTTCCTGGCAAGCATAGCTTGCAGCTGTCCGAAAAGACCTCAAACATCTGAAAAACCTAACCTGGGAAGACTACAATGGCTCATAAACCCTTTCACTAGAACGAAACCTTAGCAAAGAGCAGATCACCTTGACACTAGTTGATTTCGATAGATTCAAGCTCAAGTAGGAGTGGGTGTGAATGGGTCACTACCACCCACTGTGTTTCTTTATTTGACGGACACTTTAAAGGTAGTTGACCCCTTCCCAAAACCAATATTCTGTGTGTGCCCTAACGATCTCTCTAATCGGTTCTATGGTGCCAAAATTATGCGGCCAGCTCCAGCTACTCTACTCCTATTACTGTATCAGCTTCGCATTGTACTATGTTTTCAATCACCTGCAGCTCCAGGCAGGTTACCTAGGTGGAACTTCCATCTCAACTTGTTTATAGAAAAGTTTAAAATTTTTCAGGTTCAATGCGGGTAGGAGAATTCTGCTCATCGAACACTGAATGTGTTTCGGGAGCAAGCTGTTCGATGGGTCGTTGCACCTGCTTCAATACTCATGTAGCCGTTGAGCGATTCTGCTGGAGAAGTTTGTCCTCATTTCATATTAAAACATTGTGCAATCTGAGTAGTAGTCACATGTTCGCCTCCGTTAGGCTGTTCGACTTTCTTAAACTTGTTTTAACGAAAAATCAGATAAAGACTCAAGCGGCTGCAAGAACAACTGAATTGTGTGTTTCAGAGATCTCACCAGAGGAGTCCGGCTGCACTTATGATGCTCAATGTGAGGCTTCATGGCCTGGAACTACATGTCAGATTTCCACATGCAAGTGTCCTCCGTCAATGCGTCATGCTATTACAAGAGAGGGAACAGTTTGTCATCCCATTGGTAAGGCCACCGCCCACATCCGTCTTCACCCGTCTGTGACCGACTTAGCAAACTCGGGCGACAATCCTTCACCAACGAGCATATTAGGTGTTTGCTCCATCTGATTTAAAGTCCGTCCGAATGAATCTGCCCGCCAAGCTGTTGGCGTCCGTGTCGAGCGGCCGTCGTGAAAGCATATTTAGAAGAGTCTTCTCGATGGCTGCAAGCAGCCGGCTGATATGCTATTCATTATTCGTCTAATATTCCTGAAAATCCATTTGCTGGCCCGAAAAATTGACTTTACGTTTGGCGCTCGACACGCCCGCCAATCGCGTGGGCGTGCATTCTCCTTCACACTGACTTTATCTAGTAATTGACAGGTCGTAGAGAGGCCACAGCTGGTTGCAGGCGGACACACGGGTTATATACAAGACGTCCTGTTCTGAACAAACTTTTGAAAAGAAAACGGAAATGTAGGCGAGTGTGCAATTAATGGGAGAAGTTCTCTACTCTACAATCGCAACACGAATACGCCTTCCATGTGCTTCTTCGTCGACAATCAGGTCAGTAGATTTTCGAAAGGAAAATGCCTAGGTGTTAGGTAGGTGTTAGGTAAGGAGGGTGCGGAATACCAACACCTAACTTTGTAGCAAACTTTTTGAGTCCTAACAAAAAAAACCTTGTCATATGTAAGGATGGAGTCGAGCTCGGAGATATATTTGTTGGAACTGGCCGTATACAGACTTTTCATAAGAGTATGCACTTTCAAAACAGTGCACAAAAACAATTCCCTCTGAAAAAGCACTGGATGCAGCTCATAGCGAGGCCACTCGCGCTGTCCGCAATTACATCCTCTTTCATCCCCGACCCGACTGAACGGTTTTGCAAATTTACCAAAAATTCTTTAAGGAAACAACAAAGACCGCTAGTTAAATTCAGTGTCCACGACGGAAACCGTTTTTGAGTTTTCCACGGAAATCGAAAGATGTAGAGCTCATGGCAGCAGCAATGTCGACAATCTAAAAATGAGCCTCGGAGGGCTGTATGCGGCCCTGACCTCTGTGTAAAGCGCAAGCCGCACCCACTCCCCGAAAATGGCCATTGATGGAAACAAATAACTGAAAAATCGGTTCCGAGAAGAAAATAGTATTGAAATGGGCTGAATTTGGTAAATTCGTGTATCATGGGGAATGGTTTGATCATTTGATAGTCGTATGTATGTTTAGTTGAAGCCAATTTTTTCGTTGTTTGCTCTGAGCAATAGCCGTTGAGGGGAGTGGACGGAGATTGCGCTTTACACAGAAGTAGAGTGCCGTGTAGAGCTACATATTTGAGGTTCCTTTTTAGCCGTTTTTTTTGACAATGCTGTTGCCATAGGCCCAGGACCTTTCGAATTGCGGTGAAAAGTCTGAAACAGTTTTTGTATTGGACACTACCTTTAAAGACACAGTCCAACCTCAGAATCGTTTTTCTGCTTTTTCACATATCTTAAAAACGGTCTCACGCTGATTCCAATGATGTCTCTGGAATCGTACAGGTTCCCCTGGGGACGGAGTTATGGCCCCTTGAAAATTGAGTTAAAGGCAGTGGTCACGATGAAAAACGTTATCTAAAAAACTACAAAAATCAGCTTAGATCAAAAACAGCTGAAAAACTATGAAGGTAGCGCGGTGAAAAACGGTCTACAAATAGAGTTTCTAGGGCCCAAAGAAGCTAGTTCGTGCACACGTGCACAGCGATGACGAAACAGATCGCAGTCTCATGCCGAGCAGTCAAAAATCATCGACATTCAGAGGACGAAATAAATGCAAATTTAACGAATAAAAGCAGTTGAATAATGAAAGCATCACTTCAGTCAATGTTTTTGACTAGATGTGTACATAAATTCGAAGGTTCATTGATTGACATTCAATCTCAAGCTAGCTGATGTTCTTGATATAAGAGGTCATCGATGCCGATGATGTGGAGAGGGCTCGTCCACCATCAAAAGACAAGAAAGTTCAGGTTTCAAATTCGCCCCAAAACAGTGGTTTTTTCGCGATTTTTTCTAATAGGTCCTACTACTCGAGACCCAGGAAAGGATTTGGAGAGAAAAAGACGACAAGCATATTTGATCGCGACCACTGCCTTTAAAGGCAGTGTTCACGATGATTTTCGTCCCCGAGTTTTTCACATAAAACAATGCGTTGGCCTCCAAGTGTTACCAAAATTGCGAAGAAACGGCGAGAAACGCATTAAAACGTCGCACTTCAGTAACATTATTTTATAACATGGACTATAGTTGTCCGATTGGATGAACATGTTCATGGTGGTTGTCACCGGTGGAAAATTGGGTCAATCGAAAATAGAAGAGTATTTCACGCAAAGCAGGACTAGTTAGGGCGTTAAAGGCAGTGTTCACGATATGAATGGTTTTTCATCTTTTTTGCCTATCTTGAAGACGCCCCCATGCTGATTCCAATGATGTTTTTGGTATCGTACAAGACCTTCTAGGAACGGAGTTATGGTCCCTCAAAAATTGAGCTAGGGGAGCATGGTGGACGAGTTGTCCGAGGCTTGTAACTTCCGTCTTTTGCAGCCGATGTATGCGAGCTGACCTGAGTAAAGAGAGAAGTTGAGAATGAAGGGAAGAACGGGGCTAATGCTTGGAAATCATCGCTCATCTCACGATCTCGAGCATTCATTTGTTCACGTCGGTGGGCGTGGAAAGTGCATCTGGGGTGTGACGAGCTGACGGGTGTCCAACTTTGATCCCGTAGGGGACCGTTCCGAGCTCATTTTTCTTAGTTTTTTCAACGTTAGGGTTGCGCCAGGCCCCGCAGCTGCCGATCCCCACCTAAAAATCAGACATGGTTTTTATCGTGGACACTGCCTTTAAAGGCAGCATACGCGCTCGTAAACATGGTCGAGATATCAGCATAAATAGGCCCGCACGGCCCCTACCATGTCGTCAACGACGTTTGAAGCGCTGAAAATCATCCAGAATGACATAGTTTGAGCAATAATGTCTCGCACGCCCGTATTTTCACACCCCTTCGAATAACAGAATGAAAAGTTGAACTTGAGAAAACATGTGATAGTTTAGAGTGATAGCACTATCAAAAGGGAGTGCTCGAGAGAAACAGCTCGATTTACCTGGATATTACATGTTTTTACGCCAATGAAATCCTCCATTTTCAAATCTTCACGGAGAAAATGTCCGGATGAGAGGAGAGAAAATGTCCGAGCGTCGCGTGCAGAGAAAATGTCCGCGAGGGGGGGGGGGAATGTCCGCGGAGGGGGAGAAAATGTCCGCGGAGGAAGTGTCTGCATTGGAGCAAACTTCGGCTATAAAGCGGAATTCCGCAAAGCCAAGGACTCCTACCTGAATAGCCGAACTTTTCTTTGCCATGTCTAACAACCAGTTTTTCAATTAATAGCGTCTGTGCAGAAAGCTCCCCCCGTTTATCAAGGTATCGGGTGGTTTTTCGCAAATCGAGACGGTGAGCGCCAAGCGCCCAAAATAGATGAATTGTTTTCACACTTCATTTTTTCATGGTATGGAAGGCGCCAGTAGCACCCCCTTCAGATGTGGAACGTTCGCGGGAATGGAAAAAGGCGGCTTTGCGGTTGCGTATTCCCACTAAGCATACTGTAGGTTAAAGGCACTGTTCACGATGAGAATCGTTTTCCTGTTTCTCCACCTATCTTGAAAACGGCCCCATGCTGATTCCAATGATGCCTCTGATATCGTATAAGACCTTCTGGAAACGGAGTTACCGTCGCTCAAAGATTGAGCTAGGGAAACATGGTGGACGAGTTGTCCAAGGCTTATAACTTCCGTCTTCTGCAGCCGATCTATGCGAGCTGACTTGAGTGAAGAGAGAAGCCGAGAATGAAGGAAAGAACGGGGCTAATGATTGGAAATCGTCGCTCATCTCACGATCTCGAGCATTCATTTGTTCACGTCGGTGGGCGTGTGTTGCGCTTTTGGGGTTTGCCTTGCGTTCGAGGTGGCAACTTCGGGCTCTCTTGGGGCTCTTCCTGGCTCGTTTTCATGCGTTCTTCCGACGTCAACGTTACAGTTTGACCCTCCACTACCCATTCCTAGTGGAAACTGAAACACTTTTTTTATCGTGAACACTGCCTTTAAGCGACAATAGACAGCAAAGTTGTACAGTTCTTCTGAATTCTGAAGAAAATGTATTGGGAACGTTGAAAAACAGTGAGTTTTCCTCCCATACACAAACATTATCATTATATGTATAGCCTAGCTGCCTCATTTTGACAAGGTCGGAGTGAGGCTTATCGGGCTTATCATGTCAAAATCTCCTTATCACTGTTGTATTTTGCCATGATCGACCGCTCCGCTGCTTACTCCGCCCGGGCTCATCCGAACAAGCTAGGCTTTACTTTTTTTTTGATTTCTATTTTTCTGTAACTTTTCATTTTTCCTGGTATTCGGTGTTTTTCTTCGAAATGAAGGAAAAAATACAACTTTGCTGTCGATTATGGCGCAGCCTTCTTTATGATCAGTGGAGATACGCAACAGCACAACACCTCTTTCCAGTGCCGTAGCTGAACTTACCAAGAATGCCAGAGCCAGAACAGAAAAGCAGAGCTATGATTCCGTCTTCGTCCACAATGATCTCTCCAACTCTCTCGCTCCTTATTCTGGTGCTCGTCAACGTGATTTTCTTAATTTAAAGGCAGTGTCCACGATAAAAACCAGGTCTGATTTTTTTGGTGGGCATTGGCAGCTGCGGGGCCCAGCGCAACCCTAACGTTGAAAAAACTAAGAAAAATGAGCTCGGAAGGGTCCCCTACGGGCCCAAAGTTGGACACTCGTCAGCTCGTCACACCCAGATGCACTTTCCACGCCCACCGACGTGAACAAATGAATGCTCGAGATTGTGCGATGAGCGATGGTTTCCGATCAATAGCCCCGTTCTTCCCTTTATTTCCAACTTCTCTCTTTACTCAGGTCAGCTCGCATACATCGGCTGCAAAAGACCGAAGTTACAAGCCTCGGACAACTCGTCCACCATGCCTCCCTAGCTCAATTTTGAGGGATCATAACTCCGTTCCTAGAAGGTCTTGTACGATTCCAAGAACATCATTGGAATCAGCATGTGACCGTCTTCAAGATAGGCGGAAAAGCAGAAAAACGATTCTTATCGTGAACACTGCCTTTAAGACGAGCACATTTGCCCTGTTTAGAGAAATTGCGCTACGCAAAGCGGCCGATTACCTGTGGAATGGAAACGTGTTCCGGATTTAGAGTGGGATGGATACCGTCTGAATGGTGCTCGATTTCCAAAACTGCTCCTCAAGTTCCACAAAAATTCCGAGCAGAAGCGGGCTGTCGTTAAGGCTAAGCTCAATGTTCTCAGGGCCCTGGGCGATACCACGTGGGGTAGCAGCAAAGAAAAAATACTCGCAACCTATAAGTCGTATCTCTACTGATCGCACTGAAGGCTGCGCCATAATCGAATCCCGCTTTTCGCATTGCCACCGGATGTGCAAGGAGTTCCCCAGTCGAGTGCCTGCATGCTAAAACACGTTAACTACCAGTATAGGAGCACTGTCAGCTCCAAGCCCAGCGATACTCAACCCCGTTAGAGAGAGGCAAAAGAAAGCAATTTGCAGATGCTCTAAGCAGAGTCAATTTGCAGAGACGGCACGACTCCCACCAAGAACGACTCCTTCTCTTGCGCGAGAAGCACACTAAGTTCGTACGGTGTCATCTTGAGAAGGAGTCCGTAAATCCTATACTAAGAAAGGTATGGTTAGATCCGCGCCCTGTTTCCTCAAGAAAAAACGTGTAAATTCAAACCGAGGCTGGCGTGGCGGTTTAAATCTCAATCGCTGAGAATGAAACCGCCGCGCCAGCCGCGGTTTGAATTTAAACGTTTTTTCTTGAGGACACAGGCCACGGACCTAAATATACCACCCCAGTCTGCACATCAACTCAATTCAATTTAAAAAAGAAACATTTTTGACTCTGAAGTCTTGGAAATCAACGTGTATTTGTAAGTGTATTAATTTATTGTAGGTTTATACGCTGTATAACCATGCAACGAAGTCCGAAAATCTGGTACTCGAATCTGTTTGTTATCAAGATTTTAACCCCAGAAGGATCTGATGAAATAGTAATGTGGACAAACGTTACTTCCATTGCGGACATTTTCTCACCTCTATCTTGGCTCGCGGACATTTTCTCCCCTTCCGCGGACGTTTTCTCCCCCTCCGCGGACATTTTCTCCCCCCTCGCGGACATTTTCTCTGCACGCGACGCGCGGACATTTTCTCTCTCCCTATTCGGACATTTTCTCACGTAATCATTTTCAAAAGCCAGCCGGAGTAGAGCGGCATTCTCAAAAGTGGACGAGAGTTAATCGGTACGTAGACATGTTTTGCTCAAGTAAATCGAGCTGTTTCTCTCGAGCACTCCCTTTTGATAGTGCTATCACTCTAAACTATCACATGTTTTCTCAAGTTCAACTTTTCATTCTGTTACTCGAAGGGGTGTGAAAATACGGGTGTGCGAGACATGATTGCTCAAATTATGTCATTCTGGGTGATTTTCAGCGCTTCAAACGTCGTTGACGACATGGTAGGGGCCGTGCAGGCCTATTTATGCTGACATCTCGACCATGTTTGCAAGCGTGTATGCTGCCTTTAAGGAAAGAACGGAGCAATAGGGAGTAGAGAATTACAAAGGACGGGTCCACAAAACATTTCATTGTCACAACAAACACTTCCTGTGATACTTAAGAGGCGGGGTGATACTTAAGGATTTCGTGTACTTCTGGTGCGTTTTTCTCGATTTCCACGTCATTTTAGTTCTACCCGGGGGCCACTTAATCAATATAGCGAATAATCTCAAAGTTGAAGATTATCGTGAACACTGCCTTTAGGAAGCATGGTGGACGAGTTTTCAAAGGCTTGTAACATCTGTCATTTGTAACCGATGTATGCGAGCCGATCTAAACAAAGAGAGAGGCCGAGAATAAAGGGAAGAACGGGGCTTTTGATTGGAAGCCTTTGCTCATCTTGCCACTGTTGAGCTCGAAAGATCGTAAAAGGGGCGTGCCAAAGTGGCTTCCCGAGGTGGGCGCCCCAGGGTGGCTTCCTCCTATATCTCGCTTATTCGGAGGAATCGAGAGCTCGCACTTGGCAGGTGTTACAAGGGCTGGGTCTACTACTCAGTTATGTAGAAAGCCCAGATTTCGTCCCTGAGCTTGGAGTGTGCCTTAAAGGCACAGTCCAACCTCAGAATCGCTATCCTGTTTTTCTGCGTATCTTGAAAACGATCCCACGCTGATTCCAATGATGTATCTAGAATCGTACAAGACCCCGTGGGAACGGAGTTATGGTCCCTCGAAAATTGAGCTACGGAAGCATAGTGGACGAGTTGTCCGAGGCTTGTAACTTTCATCATTTGCAACCGATTTATGCGAGCGAGCCTGTATGGATAGAGGGGATGAGAATGAAGGGAAGAACAGGGATACTGATTGAAAATCATCGCTCATGTCGCCACTGTTCAGCTCGAAAGATCGTAAAAGGGGCGTGCCAAAGTGGCTTCCGGGGGTAGGCGCCCCAGAGTGGCTTCCTCCTATATTTCGCTTATCCGCAGGAATTGAGAGCTCACACTTGGCAGGTGTTATATATGGTCGGCCTACTTCACATTTATATGGAAATTTCAAAATTCGTCCTTGAGCTTGGACTGTGCCTTTAAAAGGCACAGTACACCCTCAGATATGAATTTTGAGATTTTCGTGTAATTGTGTAGAAGACCCCTCCTGTATAACACGTGCCAAATGTCAGATCTCATTTCCCCCAAATAAGCGAGATATAAGCGACCACCATACGCCCGACCCCCTTCGCTCACCACCACAGGCCCGACCCCCTAACAGATTTTTGAACTCGATAGCGGCTCGATGAATGTATGAATTCCAACAAATCGTCGTTCTTCAGTCCAATACTGGACTGTCTCGATATCCTGGCTTTCTCTCATGCAACGCTTGCGAATGAAGAGAAATACAGGCCTGAGACAACTCGTCCACCATTTTTTCACCCTCAAAATCTAGGCATCTTTGAAGAGCCATAACTCTGTTCAAAGGGGGTCTTGGACGATTTCAGAGATACCACTGCGATCAGCGTGTGACTCTCTCCAAGATCAGCATGAAATCTAAAAATTAATTTTTTGGGTGTCCGGTGCCTTTAAAGGCAGCGTACACGCTCATAAACGCGGTTGAGATAACCACGAAAATAGAATGGTATGGGTCAGTACATAACGCCTACGCATTTTGAAGCGTCGAAAACGACTTACAATGGCGCTACACGAGTGAGAAGTTGGCCCCGCCCCTGTATCTGCCCGCCCCCTGTATTTGCGTCCTCCTCCAAAACAAGGGTGCTGGGCCATTTCCACCGTCGGCGACGTTTGTGGTTTACCTCTTGTACCTATTTCAGCACCCACAAACGTCGCCAACGGTGGGAAAGGCCCACCACCTCTGTTTTGCATGAGGACGCAAATACAGGGGCGGGCAGATACAGGGGCGAACTTCTCACTCGTGTGGCGTCACTGTGGGTCGTTTTTGAAGCTTCAAATTGCGTAGGCGTTGTGTTCTGGGCCATACCATTCTATTTCCGTAGTTGTCTCAATCACAATTGCGAGCGTATATGCTGCCTTTAAAGGCACAGGACAACCAAAAAATTAATTTCCAGATTTCACGCTTATCTTGGAGAGAGTCACACGCTGATCACAGTGGTATCTTTGAAATCGTCCAAGACCCCCTTTGAACAGAGTTATGGCTCTTCAAAGATGCCTAGATTTTGAGGGTGAAAAATTGGTGGACGAGTTGTCTCAGGTCTGTATTTCTCTTCATTCGTAATCGTTACGCGAGTGCAAGCCAGGATAAGGAGACAGCCCGACAATGGGGTGAAGAACGGAGTCTCGTAGAAATTCATCCATCCATCGAGCCGCTATCGAGTTCGAAAATCTGTTAGGGGGTCGGGCCTGTGGTGGTGAGCGAAGGGGGTCGGGCCTGTGGTGGTGGCTTATATTTCGCTTATTTGGAGGAAATGAGATCTGACATTTGGCACGTGTTATACAAGAGGGGTGTTCTACACAATTACATGAAAATCTCAAAATTCATATCTGAGGGTGTACTGTGCCTTTAATTAAAGGCAGGGTTCGCGAGAAAAACAATTTCTGCGCCCACTTCATGAAAATGTAGGTCTGGTATTTACAAAAGTACAAACAAGTGAAAAAAGTGAAAATTTGCAGGAAAAACGCACAAGAACAAGCCAGGACGGTTACTGATGTCAGTCAGCCCCCCCCCCCCCAATAAAGGCAGCGTTCACGATGATCATCCTCGTTGAATTTCCACAGTTTAATGATAGACGAGAAGAATCCTCGCCTCGTAGTGTCGAAAGAACGGAAGAAAACGAGCCAGGAGCGGCAAAATAACGGCTGCAAACAAGCGTTTTGGTGCCCCAGACACGCCTGGTGCCCCAGATCCGCCCCCTCGGAATGAACAAATGGGTACTCAGATTACAGGAATGATCAATTCAAGGAAGTGCTGATAAGTGAGCTAATCGCTTCATTGCACTGATAGGTATCATCCTTCTAGCGGTCAATTCCTCCACGCTCAAAAATCAACGTAAACAAGGGAGGGCCTATTTTGGCTCAAATCGTGTCCTTTTGAGCATGCCTTGCTATATAGGGCACCAGACCTTCCGTAAACCGTGGAGATATTGGAAGTGAGATTTATCGTGAACACCGCCTTCAAAGGCAGTGGTCACGATGGTTTTCATTCCCGATTTTTCCACTTAAAGTCAGTGGTCATGAAAAAAAAAGTTATCGGAAAAACTACAAAAATCTGCTCAGATCGAAAACAGCTGAAAAACTATGAAGGTAGCGCGGTGAAAAATGGGCTAGAATTAGAGTTTCTAGGGCCCAAATATGCCAGTTTGTGCACACGTGCACAGCGCCGCTCAAAAAGACCGCAGTCTCATGCGAGTAATGCTAACCAGACACCCACTTGGCGCGACGTAATTACGGACCCCGCACACAATCTCACGCCTAATGGTATTTCTGGCAGTGGAGCAGCCTGCATCCGTGTTTTGTGAATTCAAGCGGATTATAAGTATTTTTGCCTTCTTATTACTGGTGTTATTCGATTTTTCTTTCGTCCTCACCATTCTTTTTCCTTGATTCGCGATTACTTCCCTCTATTGTGCTTTAGACACCATTAATCTTCCTGGCTACTTCCGAATCTTCTATTAAAATATTGAAAACCTTTTGTTTTTTTTTTCATCTTTCGGTATTACTTGCAATTTCGTGTTTGAAAAAAAAACCTTTGCATTGTGCAGTATAGTGAGACCGATCGTATGAATTTGTTCGAATCCATTTGTTTCTCATTTCTATTCCACTTTTTGCACTACAAAGGCTGAACATTTTGTTTCCCTTCACCCAAGGGATTATCTGAGCTGCTGAAAACAGATATGGTGACCGCTCCCAGTATTGAGGAAGCTTACTGTAGAAGCACCGCATTTAAAATTTCGTTCTACGACGGATATTCAAAGTGTTTCCGTGCTCAGCATCTCAAATAAGCCATACCTTCTATTGAAAAGGATGAAAATGGACGACTTTCGGAGTCCGAAAATTGGAATAGTGCAATGCGTCCCCATTTATGCTCTAGCTTGGTTCATGTCAACGTTTTTTCAGGCTAATGGCCGTAGACGAAGATTGTCCGGTCTTTTCGAAGAGTATTAGCCTGAAAGGCTTATACGTTCATCTACGCAATATTCATTTTTGGCCGGAAGAAGAAGAGAAGAGGTTCAGACAAACATATCTTGTTCGGACATATATTGTTGACAGTTTTCACTTAGTGCAATCTCATCCTGCATAGATAATTTATACATAGAAATACATATAGTGAAATTGATATATATATATATATATATATATATATATATATTTATATATATATATATATATATATATATATATATATATATATATATATATATATATATATATATATATATATATATATATATATATATATATATAACATCAGCATGGATCCTGAAAAGACTGCGTTCCCCATTGGAGGTTGGCGCAAACCCGGTGCACCTATGTTATAGGATATGGCGCTGAGTTTGCATAACCTTCAACAATGAACATGAAGTTTCTTCAGGATCCATCTATATATATATATATATATATATATATATATATATATATATATATATATATATATATATATATATATATATATATATATATATATATATATATATATATATATATATATATATATATATATATATATATATATATATATATATATATATATATATATATAGTGAAATAGCTATTTACAGAAATATGTATTCAATGGAGTAATAAATGTGTTCAAGCTCGAAAATTGAGAATTGTTATATAGGTGTTGTGCACTTCTCAATCTACTGCTTGGTTAACTAGAATTGGTTTCCTTAGTTGTCGCAGTTGCCTCCGTTATTTCGTGTGGGAGGGACGGTAAATACAAAATTCGGCTCTTGTCATCGAAGTTCATCACGTAGCCAAAATTTATTGATTTCTTTACGAGCTGGGCGAATTGTGGCTAACTCAGTTAACAATTTATGGAAATAAGCCAAATGAGCGATGGATTACGTTTCCTATGCAAGAAAGGAAAGAACTGAACCTCAACAGTAAAAAAGATCTCGAAGAAAAAAGAATAAAAAGCCACCAGATTTCAATAATTGGATCGTATGCACCGTTTAGAAAGTATAACTTACTGAAAAAAAATTAAGTAAGTAAAATAAAATTATACAATAATGGAAATAGCAAAAAACTGTATAAGTGTGAATGTTTTTTTGGCAATTCGAGAGTTTCCGAACACTCAGTGAATAATTTATGACGACTTCCTAGAAAGTGTGCAGGACATCAGTGGGAGTGTGCAGGACGTCATAGAAAGTGTGCAGAACATCAGTGGGAGTGTGCAGGACGTCACAGAAAGTGTGCAGGACGTCATAGAAAGTGTGCAGGACATCAGTGGGAGTGTGCAGGACGTCATAGAAAGTGTGCAGGACATCAGTGGGAGTGTGCAGGACGTCATAGAAAGTGTGCAGAACATCAGTGGGAGTGTGCAGGACGTCACAGAAAGTGTGCAGGACATCAGTGGGAGTGTGCAGGACGTCATAGAAAGTGTGCAGGACATCAGTGGGAGTGTGCAGGACGTCATAGAAAGTGTGCAGGACTGCAGTGGGAGTGTGCAGGACGTCATAGAAAGTGCGCAGAACATCAGTGGGAGTGTGCAGGACACCACAGAAAGTGTGAAGGACATGAGTGGGAGTGTGCAGGACGTCATAGAAAGTGCGCAGAACATCAGTGGGAGTGTGCAGGACGTGACAGAAAGTGTGCAGGACTGCAGTGGGAGTGCGCAGGACGTCATAGAAAGTGCGCAGAACATCAGTGGGAGTGTGCAGGACACCACAGAAATTGTGAAGGACATGAGTGGGAGTGTGCAGGACGTCATAGAAAGTGCGCAGAACATCAGTTGGAGTGTGGACGTCATAGAAAGTGTGCAGAACATCAGTGGGAGTGTGCAGGACGTCACAGAAAGTGTGCAGGACGTCACAGAAAGTGTGCAGGACATCAGTGGGATTGTGCAGGACGTCATAGAAAGTGTGCAGGACATCAGTGGGAGTGTGAAGGACGTCATAGAAAGTGTGCAGAACATCAGTGGGAGTGTGCAGGACGTCACAGAAAGTGTGCAGGACATCAGTGGGAGTGTGCAGGACGTCATAGAAAGTGTGCAGGACATCAGTGGGAGTGTGCAGGACGTCATAGAAAGTGTGCAGAACATCAGTGGGAGTGTGCAGGACGTCACAGAAAGTGTGCAGGACGTCATAGAAAGTGTGCAGGACATCAGTGGGAGTGTGCAGGACGTCATAGAAAGTGTGCAGGACATCAGTGGGAGTGTGCAGGACGTCATAGAAAGTATGCAGGACATCAGTTGGAGTGTGGACGTCATAGAAAGTGTGCAGGACTGCAGTGGGAGTGTGCAGGACGTGACAGAAAGTGTGCAGGACTGCAGTGGGAGTGTGCAGGACACCACAGAAAGTGTGAAGGACATGAGTTGGAGTGTGCAGGACGTCATAGAAAGTGCGCAGAACATCAGTGGGAGTGTGCAGGACGTGACAGAAAGTGTGCAGGACTGCAGTGGGAGTGCGCAGGACGTCATAGAAAGTGCGCAGAACATCAGTGGGAGTGTGCAGGACGTGACAGAAAGTGTGCAGGACTGCAGTGGGAGTGTGCAGGACGTCATAGAAAGTATGCAGGACATCAGTTGGAGTGTGGACGTCATAGAAAGTGTGCAGAACATCAGTGGGAGTGTGCAGGACGTCACAGAAAGTGTGCAGGACGTCACAGAAAGTGTGCAGGACATCAGTGGGATTGTGCAGGACGTCATAGAAAGTGTGCAGGACATCAGTGGGAGTGTGAAGGACGTCATAGAAAGTGTGCAGGACATCAGTGGGAGTGTGCAGGACGTCATAGAAAGTGTGCAGGACATCAGTGGGAGTGTGCAGGACGTCATAGAAAGTGTGCAGGACATCAGTGGGAGTGTGCAGGACGTCATAGAAAAAGTGCAGAACATCAGTGGGAGTGTGCAGGACGTCACAGAAAGTGTGCAGGACGTCATAGAAAGTGTGCAGAACATCAGTGGGAGTGTGCAGGACGTCACAGAAAGTGTGCAGGACATCAGTGGGAGTGTGCAGGACGTCATAGAAAGTGTGCAGGACATCAGTGGGAGTGTGCAGGACGTCATAGAAAGTGTGCAGAACATCAGTGGGAGTGTGCAGGACGTCACAGAAAGTGTGCAGGACATCAGTGGGAGTGTGCAGGACGTCATAGAAAGTGTGCAGGACATCAGTTGGAGTGTGCAGGACGTCATAGAAAGTGTGCAGAACATCAGTGGGAGTGTGCAGGACGTCATAGAAAGTGTGCAGGACATCAGTTGGAGTGTGGACGTCATAGAAAGTGTGCAGGACCTCATGGAAAATGCCAGATGAACGATGGATTACATTTTCTACGTAAGTAAGTAAAGAATTGAGCCTCAAAAAAAAGAAATAAAAACAACGAGATTTTAGTAGTTGGATCATACGCACCATTTAGAAACCCTAACATAGTAAAAAAGAGGCAAAATAATATGGTACAATAGTAGAAATAGCGAAAAAGTCTATAAACGTGAATGTTTTTTGCCAATCCGAGTGTTTCCAATTCTTGAACTGGAAATTCTTCTTCCCAGATTGAGTAGAATAACCGTAGAATCCTTCGGAACCACGAAAACTGGGTTGCCGCCTCGCCCACTGCCAAAAATAACACTGGGCGTGAGATTGTGTGCGGGGTCCGTAATTACGTCGCGCCAAGTGGGTGTCTGGTTAGCATTACTCGTCTCATGCTGAGCAGTCAGAAATCATCGACATTCAGAGGAAGAAATAAATGCAAATTTACCTAATAAAAACAGTTGAACAACGAAAGCAAGCACTTCAGTCAATGTTTTTGACTAGATGAGTCCGAATGATAATGTTCATTGATTGAAGTTCAATTTCAATCCAGCTGATGTTCTCGATATTAGAGATAATCGATGCCGATGATGTGGAGTGGGCTCGTCCCCCATCAAAAGACAAGAGAGTTCAAACCACAAATTTGGCCCCAAACAGCGTTTTTTTTTCGCGATTTTTTCTTGTAGATCCTACTGCTCTAAACTCAGATAAGGGTTTAGAGAGGGAAAGAGGACAAGCATATTTGATCGCGACCACTTAAAAACCTTTAACGAGGTTTTATATGGATGCTTGCTTATCCGCCTTTTATTTTGCTCGTGAAGTAGCCAGTAGTCTCTAAAAGTGCTCAGCAATTACTTTAGAAGGAAAGTAGAAGTCGACGAAACAGGCTTTCAGAGAAATCTCGATGATTGGGGGGGCGGGGGTCAACAAGCAATAACTTGGTCCAGTGCGTTTTTATCCAATTTTTTACTTATTTTCAAATTGTGATGACCACATATGTCATTCCATGGGGATTGCACAACAACCGATTTTATCGAGAGACCTTGCTGTAAACGCTATTTTTCACCGTATATTGTGTGGCAATATTTATTTATTTAATTATTTGAGACGGGGAACAAGTCCACGTAAGCAATACACAACTTGATATAAAATCGCAGAATTACTGAAATATTGAACGCAACTGTAAAACCTACACTGAGGAAACAAAAAACCGACTAGCCGAAAAATGACATTCAAAAACAAGTAACAAAAAGTAATTGTAGAAGTAAGTGGGACAAAAAACCATCAGTGCAAGTAGATTGAAGGTCAGATGTCTCTTAGAAGGGACTTGAGTGCACTCAAAGACACTCTCAGAAGGATCTCATTCTCACCTAGAATTTGATTGAACTTGCTCACGCTACGGTAGATAAAAAACCCTGACCTAGCTTGTGACCTCGCAACTGGAATATAGAGTCTAAGTTTCCCGCACCTGCTTCTTGAAATGGGAGCTCCGAAAAATTTTACTGGATCTATAGACAACTTTCTAGTATGTAAGTATTTTGTACATCATTATGAGATCATCTCTTTTCCTTCTCCTACGAAGACTAGGCAGTTTCAGAATTCTAGCTCTTTCGGCACCATTGGGCACCTGGGAATACGCGAGTCCAGAACATCTCATCATTAGTTTGCGGGTGCAGTTATTTTGAATGAATTCCAATAGGGCAATGTCCTTCTTTTTCACGGGGTTAAGGACTGTAATTCCACACTCAACTAAAGGCCTCACATAGGTCTTGTAAGCTCGCAGAAGCGCCTGAGAATTAGTAGTTCTGAGTACCTTAAAAATATTATAGGTGCGATAATTAGCCTTCCTAACCAAGTTTCTGTAATGCTGTCTGAAACCCAAATCACTGGATATTTGAAAACCTAAATCTCTCACTCCGTGAGAGTCTGACCTCCTAACGTATACGTGAAACTAATATCAAGATTTCTTTTCTCTATCCGGAGGTGGTTCGATTTTTCTATGGCCAAGGGAAGCTCCCATGTATCTGCCCATTTACCTATGTATGTAATCAGTTGCGGCCTGAATCGCCCTAGAATCCTCGCAGTTCTCAACTTTCTTATAAATTTTGATGTCATCTGCGTGCATTTTGCAGTCGACACCAAAACGTGAAATGGGGTGCGGAAGTTCATATGCATAAATTAGGAAAAATATAGGTGAGAGTACACCCCCTTGAGGAACTCATTTGTATGCTGAATATACCGGAGAGTACGTATCATTGAGTTTAACCTGGTAAGTCCGGTTGGATAGAAAATTCGAGCCCAACGTATAATTCTGGGATGAACACCAATGACTGTCATTTTTCGCAGTAATTTCTGTATGGGGACTCTATCAAATTCTTTTGAGAAATCGAAATAAATCACATCTGTTAAGCTCCTGGTCTCCAAATTATTCGCCCAATCGTTCAAAGAACTTATTAGTGACGTCTCAACGGATCTGCCTTTCAGAAAGACGAACTGATTATCCGAAATGATGCAGTTCTGCTCAAGGTGTCTAGCAAGGTGTTTTCTGACTATTCTCTGAAAATTTCGTGCGAAGATAGAGGTTATACCTACAGGCCTGTAATTTCCAGGATCGCTAAGCGGGGGTTTTTTGGAAATGGGGGTATGTTTCCACCTTTCAGGAACTCCAGCTCTCATATAGCTGAAATTGAAAATGTGTTCAAGTGGGTACAAAATCAGGTACAATATTTTCCTTATGAAAGTGAGAGGAATGAAGTCCGGCGAGATTGAATAAGAATTGGGCCACTTCGTTAGAAATTCAAAAATGTCTTCCTTATGAAACCATAAAGAGTGCTCCATCTGATCATGGCGGGGTAGCGCAAGATCTTCGGATAAAACTAGCTCTGAGTGGATTTCTCGAGGCACACTGAACATTTTTTGAAATTCGTTCACCAAAAGATCGGCCTTTTCAGTGGGAGATGAAAAAACGTTCCCATTCCCGTCAATGAGGCTAGGAATAGAGTTTTTATAACCGCTGTGAGAGCTCACATACCTATAAAATCTGTTTTTGTCATTTGAGTCAATAACCTTTCTCTCTAAATAGATCTGATACCTTGTAAGAGCTTTTTCAACTTTTTTGTTATAGGCCTCAAAATTTTCCCATGCTTTCGAATTTTCGGATGCCGAAGCTCTATTCCACATATCAGATCTGAACTTGGTCGTATTTCTTAGACGCTGTGGTAAATTAAGCTATTTTGGCAAGACTTCACGTAATGGGACAAATAACTCAATGACATGCTTATGACTTCTATGAAAGTTTCGTACTTCTCGTCAACCGTTCCCGGGCTACTCATGATCCCGATCCAATCGACGTTACTCAAGTGCTCATGAATTTTTTTCGAAATCAGCTCTTCTGAAACCTCTAATCAATCGTGGTCGTTCTGGTATAGTCTCCACGGCAAGAGTGAATGCCACTGTTGTGTGATCACTACCCCCAATTGGGGCTACGCTAATATTCCGTCTTTCAGATGCGGCCAGGAGGGTTCATCGGTTGTGACGATTTTCCTGAGGTGCACGACTGTATTGGTGGATTATGCTGTCCTAGCAGAGGTTTTTTGCCATAATATTTTTGCATGGGTAGATGGAGAATTTTCACAAAATGTCCGGTACAGGAAACAAAACACTCATCTATGAATTTTGAAGCGCAAAACCAATTTAAACATTTTGGAGTTTTTTATCTGAAGAGTTTACTCTTCGATATTTGAGAGCTTTGAACGAACTTTTCCCTATCATCCTCAAATTCATGGACTTGCCTGCTCAAAAACATCATAAACTAGAATACGGTTTCTATCGTGGACGCTACCTCCAAGAGAAAGGAGAGCTTCGTGCTTCCATTGAGCAGCTGGCGTTATAACATTCTTTTTTTTTCGCTATATCTTCGCCTAATAATCCCTTTACTGGCATTTGCTGCCTGTAAATCTTGCAGTTTTTCTCATAGGTTTGCGGTTTAGTTAGTGCAATTTTCATGCCTATTTAGCGCTCACTTGCATTCAACCACTAGATACAGGACAGTCTACTGACCGGAATTCGAGTTCAACTCGTTATTATCACGATCCCGTCTCCCACTCCTGCAAGTCATTCATGTTCTCAGGGTCTGGCGGTAATTCCAACAATTTCCTCACAAAAGAACATTGTGAATCATATTGTGTCATGAGTGGGTTCGCAATTTTCTCAGCTTCCTCAGACACGGTCTATCTAGTTAAGAAAATATTCCGGCGAAATCCGAGGGGCAAGTTTAGGATGCCGTCGTGGACAGCCGCTGTTCTCCTTGGCCGTCATTGATCAAATTCAAGACTCTCGTTCACAATGCTTAGTTACGTCTCAAGGTTGCGAATCAAAGCATTTTGAATGCACACGGATCGACTACGGAACCAATCAATGCTGTCCCAGCAGAGGTTAGAGAGTAACTTGAGGTCCAGACTGCCCAGAATCGTTTGGAGTATCTTCTGTTCTAGACTTCATATGCAGTGAATGGGGAGGCATTCGCTCCGAACTCTTCAACCTCGACTTACCTTTTCATGGTCCGCCATATTCATCCGGGTCTCACAGAGCAGGAGGTACTCCCTCAACCAGGTTGACAGTTGCTATTGGCTCTTCCGCTTTCAACTGGAATAAAACACCAATGTGCTAAGGTGGTACTGGGACCGTGCCAAAAACGAGTGCTTTCCTTTCACCTTCTACGGACAAGGAGGGAATTTCAATAATTTCAAGACAAAACACCACTGCAGCGAGTTCTGTTCTACAGGTAGATGGTTTTTTAATCATTCTGAAAACGGGTCTACCTGGAGTTGGTAACCTGTAGTAGGTCTGACTAGGGTGTACCTTACCTTTGCCGCAGGTTTTTATGAAACCATGTTTTGATATTCGTAGGTATGGGACACAGCATTGATAGACCGTTTTTCAAATTCCCTAAATGCCTCAGAGATTCACAGGAGATTTCCAAAAGTGAGCATTTTCTTCACTTTGCGAAGAGAGCAAGGGTGTACTGTGCTTATCTGGGCAAAATTCCGGTCCGCAATTGCGTCTCGACGCGCTTTGCGGCCGCACGCGCTGGAGTCAGTCAAGTTTCAGGCTCCAAAACCGGCTCGATATGGCTTTTTTATACAGTTTTCTCCAATTTTGTTTACTTTCCAGTTTCTAAAACCCACCTAGAGTCAACAGATCGGCGGCTGCTGCGCTGTAAACTCTTCCGACTCGAATGCGCGCGGCCGCAAGGCGTGTCGAGACGCAATTGCTAACCGGAATTTGACCCAGAGAAGCACAATACATACGAATGGCAATTTCTGGGATGTTCTAAAAAATTATCTCGGATTGAGCTCAAAGCTATTCTTCTGGGGTTGTTTTGGGTGCTAATTACTGATCTGAGGTCCATTCGTGATTTTTCAAAAACTTTCGGCTGATTTGGTGCGAAGCTTCAGAACTAAAAAAAAATTGCTTGCCAAACGAGACTCTCAACGATTTCGAGAATGCTACGCTGAAATCGGGTTGAAACTTTTCCATTGGGGTTATTTGGGCGGCCTAACACAATTCTGTGGTCGTTTTTTCAATTTCCCTCGAATTACAGCATGTAACGGTGGGTATGCGGTATACGGGTAGCTTGGTCTAAATCTCAGATTTGACTCAAAATTTTCTGTGGGAGTTATTTGGAGCGCCATACACGGATTTGAAATCCATTTTTTGATTTTCGGAATATCAAGGTAAGTAACGCCAGTTAAAATTCATCATCTTTACCGTAACCTTCATTAACCTCAAGTCTAGCCACAAACACAGCATATGCGTGTTCAGCGCCCTAAACAACCCCCAGTTGAATGTTTGGGCCGAATCCGAAGAGCTTTCTCTGAACACCCCGAAAACTCCCTGATGGGTACCCTTATCTTTTCGTGAAACCATCAAAATGCCCTTGTTTAAAGTCCCCGGAGGCATTTAGGAAATTGAGATGACGGATCATTAAGTGTTCGCGCAACACTTCTAGTCTGATGAATGGACGGGGATGCGACGGTAGATCGCCCCGCGCAAACCGAAACCCCATTTTATAGTGAGGCCGCCAACCCCGTACGGCCAGCCCCAGGTCTATGCGTCAAGACTAAATCGGAAACGCAAACCATATGTATAGTGTGCCCGAATGAGAATGGCGGCCCACGCGGCCGGCGTGCTTGGCAGGCGGCCGTCGCATGTGCCGCCCTCGGACGAGTGTTGGATTTCAACGACGGCCGTCCCCTCTTCCCTCGTCTGCAGGGCTGATTGATCGGCGCAGTGCTTGCTGCCAGCCGGTGCCGGCCCCGTTAGTAGTCGATGGCGGTGGGGACTTTTCGCATGCTCGTCCGAGAGCGGCGAGCGCGACGGCCGCCTGCCAAGCGCGCCGGCCACATGGGCCGCCATTCTCATTCGGACGCACTATATTGTCACCGAATTGCAGCAACGAAAGCATGGTTTTCCAAATCGTCGCGGTGCGGGTAAAACAGACCCTAGTCAGTTATTTTCATGACAACTCTTGAATTCTTAGACTTCTTAATCCTTTATGCCCTAGCCTCCACTTCAGCTCATGATGTCTCGATTTAGCATTGTGCCCAGTCGGTATGCCGTTGAGATCATTTTCTGGTTCAATTGTTTCTTGTTCTGCGACTGATCGCTGCCCATCAACCCATACGTGCTACAATGGTAAATGTTGTCATAAGACAGGTTAGTTGATTTTTGAACGCTCTAATCCCCTTCGCGAATAAGAATAGATTTTTGAAATGCGTGCTTATCTCATCGGAGGAGCACGTTGTCTGAAGTTAAAAGAAGAATAAATTACTGAAGGATTTGTATTAAAATTTACTCAGAACTCAAAACTTCTTCAGTTCCATTAGTTGCAGGCAGTCTGTGTAATCTTCCCCTAAATGAGGGAATCCATTGTCATTTACCAACTTCGTCTCGATTCTGGTACAATGTGTCTTCCTCGAACTGTCAACTTTTCGAATACAAAGGCTGCCAAGGGAACGCAAACAATTTTCTAGCGTTAGAGATCTGTCAGCATTCCTGCAACGGAGTGGAAGGTTTTGTGGCTTTCTTAAGTATCTTTGACCTCATGTGTTTCTGCGAAGCATCGTGGGTGTTCAGCTCTACCCCGCTGCCCCCGTGGTGACGCTCTCATGGAAGGTGTCAAACCGAGACGATGCACTATGAATTTCGGCGACAATGGGTGTCCACTCAATTATGAGTGTCACTTTGATGGCACGACTTATGGATGCTGTCCCACCCAAGGTAAGCTCTGAGGCGTTCCTGAAGAGCTCTCAAATTTGACCGACGGTTAGCCGCAGTCCTCAATCATAGCGAAACATGGCGACGATGGAACCAAAAAGATCCGCTCGCCCAACAAAATGCAGAGCTCTTTATAAACGCCCCAGATCTTATAGTGCGGCTATTCTGCCATCTAAGGCCTTGATAAGATCGGATTCGTTTTTTTTCAGAATACATTTGCATGTTGCCTCAAGAGGGCGGAAGGCCGTGTGACGAGAAACCTTCACAAAGATGGTAAGTGCACTGTCTCTGAACATTTGTTCAACCACCCATGTTCAAAACTTTCCAGGGTCTTCGATAATTCGATGAACACTTGTCGCCCCTTCTTTTTCCATGGCTGTGATGGCAATGCGAACAACTTTGCTGTGCAGCACATGTGCACAGAGTATTGCTCGAAACCCAGTTAGTCTGGGTTGAACTGGAGACAAAATTCAAACCATTGCTTTCTCATGAGACCTTTTACAGACTTGTCCTGTCCAAGTGGCGGGGCATTCCTCCGAAATCCCAGCGGTGAACTCGTAGAATGCGATTCCACTCAGCATTGTCCGATCGATTATGAGTGTTCTGAACCAGTAAAATTGTTTTCAAAGTTCTCAGTCAGTAGGGTACAAATTTTACTCTCAACATTCAGATGATGCACCAAGACAACAGCAAACGTTTTTGTTGTCCTTCCAAACACCTTATCTGCAGCCAACCACCAGACAAAGGAAATGATTGTGGACAAGGAGTAATGAGGTGAAAATAATGCAAAAACGTCGGAGCTAAAGTGGGCACGAATCTCACTGATCCTCTTCCCCATTGTGCGTTGGCGCAAACTCGGTGCACATGCAGGTAACACAGCTGATTATTCATGACATACGTGCATCAAGTTTGAGCCAGCGCACAATAAGGAAGGCCAAATATTAGCGAGATCCGCGCCGCCTGTAGCTCGATTTTCAATTGAGTTTTCGCAACGCACATGCGAGAATTTCTCAGATATTTCTTTGATCCCAAAGATCGACAATGTCGAGCGATGCCGTTTCTTGGATGTGGAGGAAACTCGAACAACTTTCAGTCGAAGCAGATCTGCTACAGCTATTGTCTCAGTGCAGGTAACACAGCTGAGACCTCCATTCTTTCATTTCAAAACCGCAAAGCGACGCGTAAGCTCAGCAGGTTATGTAATTCATATATCAGAGCTCTGCGAGCTACAAACTAGAGTCAGAGTTGAGATCAAAAGTGTCACTGACTTTATCGGAATAAACTGCCTCACACTCGTTCACTCGTTGGGTTGATCGTCGGCACAGTGGCAATGAAACCAGGCGGACAAAAGGATTCACAGAACACTTGCTGTAGCTAAAACTAAAACGATCTGGACCGGGTCTATGTCTCAGACGAGTTTCCTGCAAAGCAGTAAACGGTGCATTGGAATAGCTCAGAAGCCTGGGTAGCGCAGTTTGGTTGATATCATTCGACAGTTCAGGGTGGCGAAATTGTGGCTTGTGGCCAAAGTTTTCATGAGCTCTCTAGGTAATGAATCTGAGGTATTACGGAAAAATAGCCCTCGGGTGCCGGAAGGTAGCACCTCTTTGCAATGTATAGGAATACTTTGGCTGTTCCCTGTGTGCACTCAAACGTGTCCCGGGTCTAGTAGAAGAAGGGGCACCAACAAGCATGTACCAACAGACTTGTATGCACACCCCCATCACCACTTCACTAGACGTAAGTTTCGAAGTTTGCGTCACTGCCTCCTATTTTAAGAGTCTACATAGTTCCATCGACCGGCGGCACAACGCGGAGCGAGGGCTTTGGGGCGTGGTCAAATCATGACGCGCCATTGTATACAGTTCACCTCCGCACTGCCGTTCAGAACTGTATGAACCCCTCGCAGGGTTGCAGCGACACTGCCACCATAATCGCTGTTCTCCCATTGCGTATAACCTCACCCATTCGGCGTGAAATGCATGTCTGATCATTTCAATGTTTTTGATGTACAAATAACGTTACATGAAAGCCACTCCAGCAGTTCATGAAGAATCGTATGATAAGAGGGCAGTTGAGTAAACCTGAAATTCAGGTGAACTAACGTGATGATGCCCTGATATGAAATTTTTATCAAAAGTAGACGCGACGTTCGAGCTAATCAAACAAAATTTCCACTAGGCTACGAAAAAGAACGAAAAAACGAAACGAGACGCAAAAATCGAAGGAAGTCTTAGGTATTATGCACTTTTGAATGTCCGAGATTTTTTCCTATTCTGATGTCGAACCTTAAAAAAACAGGAGCAAAAGTGAACCATTTCAACAGCTTCTACTGCACTCAAAGAAACGGAGCGCAGCTAGAAAGGTCAAGCTCGAATTTTTAGGTCAAATATTGATCCTGAAAAGTTGCATTTCGTCCAGAACGTCCACTTTCTGCAAATGACCCAACCTTGTCAGATAGTTAACTTCTACATGCGTTTCCCAAAGTTTCCAGCCTGTGCTGTGGCTGAAACCGTCTATATCTCCCCATCTACTGGAACGGCACTGGACTGCTCTCAAACACCGTGCCCCGCTGGCTATTCATGCATTGCCGATGTCTGGAATCGGACGAAAATGGTCTGCTGCGGAACATCCAATACCGGTGAGTTCTTGTCAAGGCTCTAGCATGAATTCAACGTTCGCAAGCTAGTTTCCTTCGTAATAATAGAACGACAAATTTATACTTCTAGCGTATATATTCTCAAATATAAAAACAGGAAATTAGTATCGAACAAAAAAAATGAAACAAGTGAGATTATGTGGCAGTAAGAAGCTTAGAGTTGAGGCGCTGAGCTTATTCTTGCTTGAATCCGGAAACGAGTAAAGAAAAAGTAGGGAGTGTGGATCCCGCCCATTGGGCAGTACTTTTCCTCATCAATAATGCAAAGTTGGCTCCAAGGAGTGAGTTCTCCACCAGAACGTGGTGGTTTGTGAGAAAAGAAAACCTAAAGGCATCGTACGCGCAGAAAACCGTATACTATTTTCTCACGTTTTTGTATAACTTGGCCTCTTTAGAATGCGGAATGGAATGCGGAACCATTCCGCTTCCATATTTCCGGCAATTTTCGGGCTGTTCCGTTCCGCTTCGGCTTCAGTCTTCTTGGTCCCGGGAACGAAAGAAAGTAGTGTTATTCGGGTAATGGTCCCAGTCTAGGCAAGGGTGTTACAAGGCATCATGAGTGGCTGAAAACCACTTTCGAACTCTTGTTTTCATTCGAATATCTGACCCTGGCTGAGATCCTCAACAAAGTTTGGGGTCCTAAATTTGCGCAGCCCTACATAGAATAGCGTCAAAAAATAGGCGTGGCAGGAATCTGGCCGCTTTTTGGGGGACTTTTCAAAACAGCTTTTCCTCCGAGAATGATTTTTGTGGGGCTCTCCGGTAAAGCCCTCTTATTCGCTTGTCTTCCTCCGCAACAACAATGAGAATCGGGACACGTTTTCTGGCACGTTCAGCCTGTCATCCTGGAGAGTCTGGGAGGAAGCAGGTGGCCATGGGCAGAGGCGGCTCACAAGTTCCCTATTCTCGGCACATTCTTGTGCATAAAAACACCTGCAGGTACAATGTTCAGGGACGGTCGTCAAAGCTCTTCCCGACCTGCGGAATTTCTCGATTAGAATCTCCTAAAGGTGTTCTACCCAAGTCATTTCAGAACAGCACATTGGTGAATACGAAATTGTGATCTGATGGCGATTGAACCACGCTGCCACGAAATGCTTCGCTGAATTCTGGCCTTGTATTGTTAAAGGCAGTGTTCACGATGAGAATCGTTTTTCTGCTTTTCCGCCTATCTTGAAGACGGTCCCATGCTGATCCCAATGATGTTTTTGGAATCGAACAAAACCTTCTAGAAACGGTGTCATGGTCCCTTAAAAATTGAGCTAGGGAAGCATGGTGGACGAGTTGTCCGAGGCTTGTAACTTCCGTCTTTTGCAGCCGAAGTATGCGAGCTGACCTGCGTAAAGAGAAATGTTGAGAGTAAAGGGAAGAACGGGGCTATTGATCGGAAACCATCGCTCATATCACAATCTCGAGCATTCATTTGTTCACGTCGGTGGGCGTGGAAAGTGCATCTGGGTGTGACGAGCTGACGGGTGTCCAACTTTGGGGCCGTAGGGGACCTTTCCGAGCTCATTTTTTGCAGTTTTATGAACGGTAGGGTGGCGCTATGGTTTTTATCGTGGACACTGCCTTTAAAGGCAGCATACACGCTCGTAAGCGTGCTTGAGATAAATACAGGAGTAAAATAGTATAGCTCAGAACACAACGCCTACGCATTTTGAAGCGTCGTAAACGACCCACAATGCCGCTACACGAGTAAGAAGTTGGCCCCGCTCTTGTATCTGCCCGCCCCCTGTGCTTGCTGCTCTTCTCCAAAACAGGGGTGCAGAGCCATTCCCATCGTCGTCGATGTATGTGGCTTACTTATTGTACTTATTGTACCACCCACAGACGTCCACGAAGGTGGGAATGGCTCAGCACTCCTGCTTGGGAAAAGAACAGCAAATACAGGGGCGGGCAGATGCAGGGGCGGGGTCAACTTCTCTCTCGTGTAGCGGCATTGTGGGTCGTTTATGACGCTTCAAAATGCGTAGGCGTTGTGTTCTGAGCCATACCATTCTATTTCCGTAGTTATCTCAAACACGCTTACGAGCGTGTATGCTGCCTTTAAACGCACATTCCAACCTCAGAGGTAATTTTTGATATTTTGGTCCGGCTGCCGTCTATAGCAACCCTGCCAAGTGCGAAATTTCAATTCGCTCGAATAAGCGAGAAAAAGTGAGGAAAAAGTCGGCCACGCCCCCTTGAAAAAAAAAATGGGTAACGCCCACTGCCAGGTTTCCGACCTCAATAGGGAAGACACGCGCGAATGATTTTATTCAAAATCTATGTTCTTCCTTTTTTTTCGGACTGGCATAACTGGCATTTATAATGTGACCTGCATTTCGGACTGGCATTTATAATGTGACCTGCTTCAGAACGATGGCTGCGAATAACGAGAAATTACAGGCTCGAGACAACGCGTCCGCGAACTTCTACCAGTTCAAATTCAAAATTTTTGAGGAGCCGTCGCTCAGTTCGTAGTGAATTTTAAGCGATTCTGGAGAAACCATTGTGATCAGCGTGGATTCTCTCCAAGATAGGCAGAAAAACGAAAAATCGATTCTGAGCTTGGACTGTGGCTTTAAGGCACAAAACACCCAGAGAATTATTTTTCAGATTTTATGCTTGCCTTGGAGATCACAATGGTGTCTCTTGAATCGTCCAAGGTCCTCTCCGAACAAAGTTATGGCTCCTAAAAGTGCCTATAATTTAATGGCGGAAAATTCGTGGACGAGTTTTTCCAGGCCTGTGCGTCTCTTCATTCGCAACCGTTACGCGAGAGCGAGCCAGGATAAGGAAACAGTTCGGCAATGGTTTGAAGAACGAAGACTCGTTGGAATTCATTCATTCACCTAGCCGCTATCGCGTTCGAAAATCTGGTATTGGTGTTGCCCGTGGTGGTGAGCGAAGGGGGTCGGGCCTGTGGTGGTCGCTTATATCTCACTCATTTGAAGGATTTGAGGTCGAGAAAACCTAAAGAGGCAGCAGCGACTGTTTATCCATACGTGTTCGATCTCACTGCTTTGCCAGTGGAGGTGCTCTACGAGTTTCAACAAGTTTCTACTTGTCCATTTTCTACGTATTCAGTGCGATAAACGATGTGGATAAACGGTCGCTGCTGCCTGTTTAGGAGGCCCCTTTGAGGTCTCGTACTCGGCGCGTGTTATACAGAAGGGGTCTACTATACAACCAAATGAAAATCACAAAATTCATGTCTGAGGATGTACTGTGCCTTTCAAATATGCACCCCTGATGTCCGCGCTGGTCGGTTACCGTCAGGGATGAGCGGAATAAAAATATGAAATTTCGGAAATCGGTTTTCGGGTTTCGGAACAAAAATTTTTTTCTCGGGTTTCTGAAATCGGGCGCGAAACGCCTAAAAATGCGCGGAAATGCGGTTTTCAGAACGCGAAACGCGGAAAAATTCAGAAATCATCTGATGTTTTCTTAGGTACCAGACGACCCGATATTTTCGCAATCCGCGGCGTTTTCTGCGGTTTTCGGAATGCGGAACGCGGAATGCCAAAAATGCGCGAAACTGCGGGTTTCGGAACGCGAAACGCGGAACTCCGCTCATCCCTGGTTACCGTGAGTACTCAAACTCTGAGGGCGACCTTCTTGGTTCACAGATACAAAGCAGTTAGTGACGGATTCCAAATCGAATAAACCATAAGCTCCAATAACTGACAAAAAGCCCCCAGTATTTCGCTGGCTCTAAAATCGTAGCGGATCTCGCCAGTAGTGTTTTTTTTTGGTGTAGGTAGGCCAAACATGCAAGCTCGAACGGGATTCGGCTTAACTTACTCGCTCCACGAGAAGAATTGCGTTTAAAGGCAGCATACACGCTCGCAACTATAGTCGAGATAACAGCATAGATAGGTCCGCACGGCCCGTACTATGTCGTCAACGACGTATGAAGCGCTGAAAACCGTCCAGTATGACAATATTTGACAATGTTTGAGCAATCTTGCCTTCCACGCCCGTATTTTCACACCCCTTCGAGTAACAGAATGAAAGTCGATACTTGTGAAAACGTGTGATAATTGAGAGTGATAGCACTATCAAATGGGAGTGCACGAGAGAAATAGCTTGGTTCACTTGAGTATAACATGTCTGCATACCTATTGACTCTCGTCCACTTTCGAGAATGCCGCTCTACTTTGGCTGACCTCTTGAAATGGAGGATTTTATCAGTGCACAAACATGTTATATTGAGGTAAATCGAGTTTTTTCTCTACTGCACTCCCTTTTTATAGTGCTATCATTTTAAGTTATCACATGTTTTCTCAAGTATGGATTCTCATTCTGTTACTCGAAGGGGTGTGAAAATACGGGCGTGGAAGGCAAGATTGCTCAAACATTGTCAAATATTGTCATCCTGGACAGTTTTCAGCGCTTCAAACGTCGTTGACGACATAGTACGGGCCGTGCGGACCTATCTATGCTGTTATCTCGACTATGCTTGCGAGCGTGTATGCTGCCTTTAAGATCAAAATTTCGCGCTATTCGAATGTTCGCTCCATTTGATTGTTTCGGATATATTGGCTCCAGGACAACAATGGCGTTTACGGGTTTTTCTGTTTTCGGCCGAATTCCGTCCATTTCAATAGAAATCAGAAGAAAATCGGAAGTGGGCAAAAATCGAAATTTTCGCACATCTCTGACAGCTAAGCGACCATGCCCACTGAGTGATAGCCATGTACATATGTAGCTGGAACGCTAGTGAGGATCAGGGATGTGCGGAACAAATATTTTTTGGAAACAGAAAATAGAAAATTCAGTTTGACAGAGAACAGAAAACAATCTCGAAAAATGGGCAGAAAACAGAAAACAGAAAGTTTTTCAAAAATCAATTAATATTGTTCAGCGCGTAGTATCTGAGACTTTTTACAACATCGAATTTTTTACATATTTTTTCCGTAATAATTGGTTCTCTTACACAATATCCAAGAGTCAAAAGTTGGCCGGTGATAGAAGTGTAGACTTCCGAGAGAGGCAGTTTATAAGTTAAAAATGGCTCTTTGAACTCCCTTTTCCGGAGACAATAACACCCGATTACTTGATCAGAGGCTCAATATGTGCAAAGAGTACATAAATTTAGTCGGAATAGACTTTCCCTCCCCTAGTGCACATATTTTGACGATAATTTTCAGATAATTGCTGAATTGAACTCCATACTACTCCTCAACGCCCTAGAGTCAAGTGCGTACCGCGTGGGTGTTCCGTGTGGGTATAAATGTCTTAGCGCTCCGCTCGCTCCACCGTGGCGGGTTTGCTCGTAACTCTGTAACAGTTTCAACAACTTCATCACCACCATCATCATCAATTTCATTGCACTTCATCTTATTCAAATTCTGTATCATCCTGCGCTGGAATGAGGTGAAACACGAACATAGAATTTGCATGAATGGCACGGCTGCCGAAAATTTTTACCCTGCTCCACCTAGGCGCTGGAATCGGAGTATTATCAGTTTTTGCCCACGTATAGAAAGTATTCATACTCGAACGAAGGGCCAGTGAGGGCTCGAATAGCTGGCGCTAAGTAGTATCAATAGCTCATTATTATTATTATCCAAGAAAATTGGAGTTTTTCGCGTTATTATACCTTCTGAGGGTATCATCAAAGGTGAACCTCTGGATAAGGGTAGTACTGTAAGATAAAGATGAAGGCTGGGCTTTCTCAACCCCTATTGTGATACGCAGCGCACTCGAAGTCTATTTCATTGAGGTTTGAATGCTTTTCAGGACTATGCAGTGACATGCGGGGTCAGTCAACTTTTCAGTGAGACCCTTCATCTCCTTACATGAATCTAGTACCGACTCGAGGGCCCCGCAGGGATAGAAGATCTAGGTTACCATGAGCGAGGATCAAACCCTACCGTGTCGAGCGAACAGCAGCGCCTCATGCCACTACACGACTCCAGCCTAGGCAGGCAGTGTCCACGATAAATTTCGTCTTCAGCTTCCCGCCGGAAATCGAAAGGTAGGGGTCTCATTGGAGCAGTAGGGGTGAAAGAACGAACAAAACGAGCCTAAAAGAGTTTAAATCGGCTCCGAGATCTGCTCGCGCTAGCCCTTTCCTCTCGCGGTCGAGTTTTCCGGGGAAGAGTTTGTTTCGCTTCATCATTAGCATTGGAGCGCGAGCGCGGCTGAGTTTTAGCATTGGGGCGCATCCGCACACGCTTTCCACTTCAGGCCCATGCCCGCGCAGCTCATCCACCGTCGAAATGTGCCTTTCAAGAAGAAGAGCTGATTTTGGATGTTTCGAAGCGTTTTTCATGATTCTTTCTTCACTGATGAAACAGTCAGACTCTGAATCTTCGTTTTCTCGTGATAACACGAAAACGATTTTTATCGCGGACACTACCTTTAACCACAGGGTGCTGTAGAGAGTGCGGGTGAGGCCTTCTAAAACTATGTGTTTACCGTTTATGAGTCTGGTAATTTTTCTCTGGAGTAAATTTGCAACAACTCGCGATTCACAATTTTTTCTGTTTTCTGCCAAATTTTGCCTATTTTTACAGAAAACGGAAAAAAAGGTTAAAAATGGGCAGAAAACAGAAATTTCCGCACACCCCTAGTGAGGATGACATCACTGTCCATGACGGACAACGGAACTCTGCAGCTGCTGCGTCTGCGATGTGCAGCAACTACCTCAGTGATGTTCCTGCGGCGGCGGAGTACTAACTTTCTGTGACGATCGTAGACTACATACTATCTACGACTCATCGCTGCCAGAGCTTGGTGGCAACAACAACCTGCGGCTAGTAGAAGAAATTGATACTTCTCACGATGGCTTTCGCTCTCGAGTTTCCCACACTCAAAACATTGCTTTGCCCATCATGTGTTACCGAAATCACGAAGAAACGGCGAAAAACGTATTAAAATTATTCTTTCGGTGAAGGAATTTTCTGACTTGTACTAGTTGTCCGGTAGGATGAACGAGTCCTCGGGTTTGAAAGCCGGTGAGTGATGGGGTCAACGTACATGGAATAATATATCATGCAGAATAGTTTTAGTGAGGTTCCAAACAGAGTAATGGAGCGACAGAGAGTCGAGAATTTTGGAGGACAATTACCAAAAGATTCCATTGTCCTAACTAAGAGTCCCACCGAGTGTACTGGGGCGGAGAGAGTCTACATCATTTCGTGAATCATTGGTGCGCCCTTCTCGATTTTTTCGCCATTTCAGCTCTACCTGGGGATCAAGAAATCTTTTTAGCAAACCATCTTAAAATTGAGAATTGTTGTGTCAAAACAAACTTTAAAGGCAGTGATCACGATGAAAAACTTGCCTATTTCTGGCGGAAACGTCAAATTGGGACCCTCTAAGAAAAGTAAGAACGAAGTTTGAGGGAAAACTGCCCGGAAGTGGGTGAAAATCTCGTGGTTCAGCGAGCCCATTGGGTCACCCCGCCCACGTCGTATAACAGATGTCCTTCGTTCCTTTCACCAAGGGGACAGAGGCGAACTTATGATTGCTCTTTGTCGCAAAAGATTCTAACATCCAAGCATGCGCATTCACCCATTTCATTCTTTAAGAGTTTTTGGTACAGGAAACAGAAAACAAAGAAGTCACTCACCCAAGAAACTCGAAGCTCAAAACATTCGCGGCGTTCGGTTTGACGTCTTTTCCGCAGTGCAGAAACACACCAGCAGGCGTAAATAAATGTTCAATAGGTTTTTCGAACAGTTTTTCTCTGGTACTTGAGAGTTTTATGTGGGCTGCTCCTTATTATCCACTACGTCGTAAACTTGCCTACTCAAAAACAGAAAACTAGAATACGGTTTTTTATCGTGAACACTGCCTTTTAATGTTGGGCTCGTGACTACAGTTAATCTCCATTACACTACCTTGGCCTATAACCGTATTTTTGAACTATAAAAACAACCAAATTGAACGCTCGACAGAGTAAATAAGAAACACCTTCTATCTTTTATTGTAACTGCAAATTAAGACTCATTCCTTTGGTAATTACAGATGTTTGCCCAGAAAGGTTTCTGCCCTTTGTCAATCACCAAACGCTGCTTCCTATGAACTGTCAGGGCAACCTACGCGACGTTTGTCCGACTGGTTATCACTGCCTTCTTAATACGAGACGGAAGCGCTATTACTGTTGCGGAGAGACGAAGCGTCGAGGTTCTGAGTGAGGTATAAGCTAAGTAAAAAAACCTTATTCTTTCTATCGTTTCAGCCTCGTGTCCTTTTGGATCGCGGTTGGTTCGGCGACGCACTGGAGACCCTTTCGCATGCAATTCTGATGGTCAATGTCCAGAACTATCGGCGTGTCAAAAGGAAGATTCTCTTGCATCTGGAGTTTGCTGCCGATCAGTTTACAGTGATAGGAACCCGCGAGTGAATTCAAAGCTTCGACTAGCGAGTAGGGAAGCTATCAAATTCATAGAGACCCAGGATTGCCCTCCAACATTCAAAATCGACCGCAAGTCGTTAGCAGGCAAACCGTGTTCTCCATTTGACAGTCAGCGACGATGCGCATCAGAACAATCATTCTGCCACTTCTCTCAATCACGACAAAGGTACAGTTCTACGAGGTTTTCTTCGTCGACGTGCATTCACGCTTTACTATTCTACGAAGGTCTCGTATTCGGTTGGATCTTCTGTGGCTTTGCGCATTTTTTCCGATGTTCTTTTTACAAGCATTGTTGCAAAGCCCTAATAAACAGTCAGCTAATATATCCTAATCGTTTCACACACTCGGAAATGCCTAGAATCCCAATAGAAATGATTACTTCAAGGGCTCTGCAGAGTGTTGCCGCGGCGAATCTCTACGGCAGGGTAAAGAGCCGTTGTTTATACTTTCGTCGCCGCCCAGCGCGGCGAAGCGCAATCCTATAAGGGGTCTTTTATACTTCCGCCGCCGAGCGGCGCGGCGAAGGGCATTCCTACAATATCGATCGTGCGGCGCCGCATGATCAATACTCCTCAATTGCATGCTGCCGCGCCGTTCAGCGGCGGGAGTCTATTCGGCAACTAACATCGGTTGTGCCACGCCGCCTGATCAGTACAATAGGATTGCTATGTACCAAGCTGCTGCTCGGCAGCGGAAGTATGAACGACGCCTGACGAAGGATGGCGAACGCCAAGCAGCGGTCGAGGGCGGCGATGGGTCGCGTGGAGCAGCGCCGCCGCGACAGCAGCGACTACCGGAGCGATGCCATCAGCGAGAGACGGCGGGCAGTGGTCTCGACCTGTTCCATTGCCCGCGGGAAACGATGCCATCGATCGATTCAAACTTCTTTTCAGATATATTCATAAATTCGATCTTCTGAAGCCTTCTTAATTGTAACTCAAATCGAGTAAAAATTTATTGACCCTACTTGGAAGTGTACAATTTCGCAGCTATTTTCCGGTTTCGGCAAATCTGTTTTCAAATTTATTGTATTTTTTCATCAAACGTGCAGTAGTTGTGATTTATGCGGCTTCTACAAATCGCCTACTATTTTTTCTGCCTTTAAATCTTCATTTTGATCCATGATCACTTTACGAAACGCAAATTTCAAGTTCGCTCTACTGCTTACTGAGCGTGTATTTTTTTGGGAATTGTTTCCAGACATTTCCTGAGTTCTTGAAGCATATCAAAGCAATAAAAGCTCTTTAGATCGAAATACGACGCCGATTGAATGAGGGGCGTACGTAACTGTAGAATAGCGATGCTGGCGACAACTCTGCGGAGTATTTGCGCACAACGTCGACTCAGCTTTAGACCTCACCCTAGACCTCTCGCCCAGCGGCGTGTCGCCGGTTGTGGCAGCTCTGCAGAGCCCTAGTCGATATCGGTACGGCGATTTAAAGGCAGGGTTCGCGATAAAAACCAATTCTTAGCTCTCTTCATGAGAATGTAGAGTTGGTCATCACAAAAGTAAAAATAAGTTAAAAAAACCGGAAATTTACGGGCAAAACGCTCAAAAACAAGGTAGAACAGCTAATTACCGGTGTCGGCCGGCCCTTAATTAACGAGATTTTCATTAATGCTTGCCTTTCGTTCTCTAATTTTGCTGTTAATTTAGCTAGTAGTCTCCAGAAATGCTCAGAAATTACTTTAGAAGCAAAATAAAAGTTGACAAACTAGGCATTTATAGAAATCTAGATAATTAGGGGCGGGAGGACACCAAGTGATAATTTGTTGCTGAGCGTTTTCTCTCCAATTTTTTTCTTGTTTTCACATTTGTGATGGCCAGAGCTACCTTTTCATAAGAATAACACAATGACCAATTTTATGGTGAACCCTGCCTTTAAGCAAGAATTTTTCTTTCAATCTAACGATTGTCCCACAGTCCAGAAAGTAGGCTTCAACATGCTGACAACTTGGTTCTTATTCAAATCAGTTTCCGCCCTAAGCAGATGACGTGTCCTTCTATTGACCGAAAATTGTTTGCGAGGATTCAGCCACAGCTCTGTTTCAGATTTGTCTGCTGTATGAAAATCGCATCAGAGAGCTGGGATGAGAGATTTTGTCCCATGGGCATGGTAGAAGGTAAACTAGACTCATTCTGAACCAAGAATATTCTGAGCGTCAGTTTTTAAAAGTCTTCATTTTGCAGATACGAGAAGAGTGTTCTGCTCAGCGGAGAAGGCTTGCCCTCCATCTTACCAGTGTCTTCGACGCGAGTCAGAACGGAACGGGTTCTGCTGCAGACTAGCTGGCTTGCGATTCGAGGCGGAAACAACTAGTACAAACGACTGTAAGTAAGTTCACTGACAGCAAAAGATTTCTTTGGCCTCTCCTGAAAAAGCCACACAGGACTGAACCGGGGAACCTACCGGGACACCCCAAGATCGGACCTGCTGATACCGCGTGATATGTGTTGAAAAAAAGGAAAAACTACCTACATTGGCCTAGCACAATCATGCGACGCTTCGTCATGTTTTCATTTCTATATTGTGACGCCGCATTTGAGATAAATTTTTTGATTCATTCTATTAGCCTCTGTTCGGAACTCTGAAGCGGCTGACGTCCCCACTTGTAGGATAATCAAGCGTTCGTACCAAATGATTTTTGGGGAACGTTTAGTCGTTTTAATACCACAAAATCATGACGGAAGCATATGAGAATTACAAAATGCGAACCAAAGCCCAAAGTTCAACCACCAATGGTTGTTTTTTAAAGACTTCTCCGTCATTCAGGTCGCCATGTACCCTTGTGAATCGTTTACAGCCTTGTTGATTGATTCTCGATCAACAACACTTTACATGGTTTTTAATCAGTGATCATGGTCATTCTGCACTCTCACCTCATTAGAAGAACCAGTGGGTAACGGTCATAAAGTGTTATATGAAGAATTAGTTTGTCAATTTCTCAATCTTTTCTTCTTACACAAGAACGGTTGATTTCTCTACCTGATTGCTGTGTTGTGTTTCTTAGAGACAGCATACACCTCAAAAATGATATCGGTTTTATGACATAACAGGTTCAGTTTCAATCATACATAGAAGGTTTGAACATGGTGGTGTTGGAAAGTGACGAAAAAAAAACGGTGAAAACCCGATGCAGATAAGGGGATAACGGGTTGATTTTTTCATTAGAATGGAAGCGGAAGAGTTAGGCCCCGGTCATAGTCGGTGGATCTACTGAGTCCCACCGGGTCGATACGCATCGAATTCGTGGAAAACGGGTGCAAAAAAATCAACCCACTGAGTCCCGCTGCGACCGTCTGATGCCCACCGCAACCCCCCCCCGGTCGATACTGATGGTTCTCATGCGTACAAGGGCGGGGCCAATGCACCGACTGAGTCCCACTGAGTTCCACCAGAACCATCCTCACCCCACCCGGTCGATATAGGTGTTTCTCACGTGATTTGGGTGCATTTTTTTCGGCCGACTGCGACCTGCCGAGTCCCGCCGCATCTCGACTCTCGCCGTCTGCGCTCTGCCCCTGCTGATACGGAAATCAGATTTAGACATGTTGAAAACAAGAAAAATCAGCCACCAAACCCGTTCCGATTCACAGCTGAGGTGATAATCGTCACTATCAATTGCGTGTTTCGCAGAGGAGTTGGTTGGCGCTGGGGGCAACCGGACTCAGTCGGACTCAGCAGGTTTTTCGGCCGACTATGACGGGGGCCTTACACCGCTGCACACACGCTCGGTTGAAATAGTGAAACTAGCGAGAAAACAGGTTGAATTAGCGAAGCAGATAGACTCCTACTAGGGCTTACCTTACATTTCCCATGGGCTTTTATAAAACCATGTGTTGATAATTGTAGGTATGGGACACAGCATAGATAATCCGCTTTCCAAAACCCCTAAATGCCTCAGAGATTTGCAGGAGATTTCTTAAAGTGGACATTTTCATACCTTCGCGTAGATGGCATAGGGAATGGCAATTTTTAGGGCGTTCATAACAATTGTCTCAGATTGAGCTTAAACCTTTTTTCTAGAGGTTGTTTTGGGTGCTGATTTCGAATCTGAGGCCCATTTGTCAATTTTTGAAATATCCAGTCTGAATTGGTCCGAAGCTTCGAAATGAGGGAAATTTTGCTGGCCAAACGCGACTTTTGACGATTTCGAGAATTCTACGATGAAATCAGCCTCAAAACGTGTATAGGTTTCAGGCTGCGTAACACGAATCTGCAACCTGTTTATTGACTGTCGATAGATTACGGTAGGTTACGGTAGGTATACGGTAGCTCGGTCAAGGCCTCAGATTTGACTCAACATTTCATTGTGGGTGGTATTTTGGACGCTTAGCACGAATTTGAAGTCTGTTTTTTGATTTTCGAAACTTGAAGGTAAGTAACGCCAGTTAGAAAGCATTATGCCTGCCGTAACCTTCAGTAACCCTAAGTCTGGCGAGGAGTAGACCCTAGATTCGGGTTTAGCGCCCCAAATAACCCCAAGTTGGAAGTTTTGAGCGAAATCCGGAAAATTTTTTCTGAGCACCCCGAAAATTCCCTGATGGGTGGGTGTATCCTCCATTTCCCCGCTACTCGCAGGGTTGGGCGTCACCTCTGCCAATTCGAGACTTGATGCCTCGGCAAAAAAGACTTGATGCTCATGTACAAGCCGGCATGAAGTCCTAATTTGCCGCGCTAAATTCACTGTATGAGTGAATTTGCCGCTAGGATAGGTGAAAATGGGGTGAATATGCCGCGAAAATAAGGTGAATGTAAAGGCAGCAGACACGCTAGAAAAAGTTGTTGAGATAACTACGTTTCTGGAGTCGCATGGCTCCTAGTAGACTGCTCACAAAGTTGGAAGCGTCAAAAATGAGTCAAGATTACTAAATTTCAGCAATGCAAATCGGAAAATTTCTGCAACCCCGCTCAGGAGCTTCTGGAACCCCGCCCCAAAATACAAACTCGTCCAGATTGATAGTACTAATACGGTCACTTTGGCTGGTTTTTGATGCTTCCAACGAGGTTAACGTTCCAGTACACGCTGTAGGAGTATATCGGCTTCTCCATCTCAACCGCTTTGTTGATAATATTCGCTGTTTCAACCGCGCGCGGTAAAACTCGTCCAGTTTCACCCGATAACAAACTGACCGTTATTCCTCAATTTGCGCACAGTTTTCGTTCGTTTTTTCCTCAGTTCCCAATACAACCAGCTCCAAACCTTTGATTTATGTCATAAAATCGATACCATTTTTAAGCGCGTCTGCTGCCTTTAAAGGCAGCATACACGCTCACAGACATGGTCGGGATATCAGCATAAATAGGCCCGCACGGCCTCTAGCAAGTCGTCTGCGATCTTTGAAGCTCTGCAAACCATCCAGAATGACAATATTTGACAATGTTTGAGCAATCCTGTCTCGCCCGCCCGTATTTTCACTCCCATTCGAGTACGAGAATGAGAATCAAAACTTGAGAAAACATGTGATAACTTAGAATGATAGCACTATAAAAAGGGAGTGCAGTAGAGAAAAAACTCGATATACCTCAATATAACATGTTTGTGCACTGATAAAATCCTCCATTTCAAGAGGTCAGCCAAAGTAGAGCGGCATTCTCGAAAGTGGACGAGAGTCAATAGGTATGCAGACATGTTATACTCAAGTAAACGCTATTTCTCTCGTGCACTCCCATTTGATAGTGCTATCACTCTCAATTATCACACGTTTTCACAAGTATCGATTCTCATTCTGTTACTCGAAGGGGTGTGAAAATACGGGCGTGGAAGGCAAGATTGCTCAAACATTGTCAAATACTGTCATCCTGGACAGTTTTCAGCGATTCAAACGTCGTTGACGACATAGTACGGGCCGTGCGGACCTATCTATGCTGTTATCTCGACTATGCTTGCGAGAAGGTAAGCTGCCTTTAAGCGAATTGATGCGAGTTTACTGTCAAAATGGGGTGAAAGCGTTGCAAGATTTCGGGGATCTTCTCCGGCCACGGATCCTAGCGGGCCGGAGCCGCCACGACCCACTGCGAGGTGGCCAGCCTCGCAGTGGAAACAAAATTAACCCCCTCACGTGGTAGATGTTTCAGAAGCCCTCTCTGTGAGCTCTAGAATTTGATCGTGATAGCAAGCAGCCAACTTCATTTTTGTCTGCAGCGTATCCAGCGCGGGTTTGCTGAAATCGTTTATCATGTGCAAAACCAAACCGCACTCCTCGGTCAAGATTGATAATGATAGTTCACTATCACTCGCGGCAAATTCACTCTTTGTGCTGATTGATATCCAGCCGCTCAGAAAATTCACCCTTTGCGCGAATAAGCTTTCAAGACGTCGCTAAAGGTGTATTTCACGCCTAATGATAATAGAGGTGGATAAAGGCCGCTTTCCCCGAAGCATCAAGTCTCGAATTGGCAGAGACTATCATAGGTGTGCTGCGGTTTTGAAAATGATTTGTTCATTTTCATAGTTGCTTTTTTCGGAAAACAACGGCTTCGCATCTACGACACTGATAATATGACTGCGAATAGCTGGGAAATGAATGGTATAGTGGATCTATCCACGGCAGGGATCGATGCACAACCCCTGCCGCCGACATCGGTGGGCGCGCTGCGCAACCGGGTAGGTTCCCGGTTGAAGGTCATCGATCGATTGCTGGCAGCACAGCTGATCGGCAGCAACGCATTTTCCTCGTTTTCATCCCTCATCTGCTTTCTCCTTCCATATTTCTAAATGTCTCCTACTTTTTCTGTTTTTCCATTATTATCTAAGTATTATAATTGCCTGTGCGATGGAATATTAATTTGAAAAAAAAATAATTCGGATTAAAAAGTTGTTGTCGAAGGCACGTGAATCAAACGCACAGGCAATTAGAACACCTAGTTAATAATGGAGAAACAGAAAAAGTAGGAGATAGGAAAAGAAGGATAAAAAGATGGTAGGAGAAAGCAGAAGAGGGATGAAAACGAGGAAAATGCGTTGCTGCTGGCCAGCTGTGCGGCCGGCAATCGATCGATGCCCTTCCATCGGGCGCCCACCCAGTTGCGCAGCGCGCCCACCAGTGTCGGCGGCAGGGGTTGTGCATCGTTCCCTGGCGTGGACAGATCCACTATACCTTTTTGTGAAACAATGAAAATGCCATTTTTGGAATCCCAGCAGCCATTTAAGGAATTTCAGGCACGGATCATTTATGTGCTGTCACAGACCTACAACAACGACAAAATGGTTTTACAAATCTTCACGGGAAGTTTAAAGCAGTCCCTAGTTAAGGCCTAGAGTCCGATCGCGGGGCGGCGCGGTTGTTGATAGGGTTGCACAGCTGAGGGATCGTTTATACTTCCGCCGCGGCGCGGCGAGATGCGTTTCAACCATATCGACCACCCGGCGCGGCGCGATCAATATTATAGAATCGCACTTCGCCGCGCCGCTCGGCGGCGAAAGTGTAAACGACCCCTGACGCATCGCATTGAAAATCGTGCCGCGCCGCGAGCTTGAATGTTATGCGATGGGCTGTCGTGACTACGCACTTTCCTTAATCGTGTAAATTTTTGTCATAATGTAGATTTTTTCTATCCATCCTTATAGATTCTGATTTTTTGCTTTGCCAAAGAAAAAGCCTTGATCGTTGGTTTTTTAGCCCGATTTTTTTCGTGTTGTAGGTTAGTTTTCCTTTATCAGTCCGCTTCTTGTATAGTTAGGTCCGTTCTGTTTCCTTAAGAAAAAACATTTAAATGCAAACCGCGGCTGGCTGGTAATTACTCGCCAGCCGCTGGTGAGATTTAAACCGCCGCCTTAGCCGCAGTTTGAGTTTAAATGTTTTTTCTTGAGGAAACAAGCCACGGACCTAAGCATACATTCTTTTTGTTTGTATTGTCTACAGCAATGGAAGAAGGACCTGGTGAGGTTGCGGACTCTTCCTTACATACGGTAGTTTGTTAGTAATATCACTCATCTTTCCGAAACAGATTTGATAGATCGGTGCCTGTGTTTTCACCGATATGACTACATCTGTGGAAGCAATGAAAACAGGTGAAAATGTGAGAGTGAAAACAAAAACTCACAGACCAATCTCAGTTTATTCGAAAAAATGAGTGATAACACAATCAGACTACATTATTTTAGGAAGAGTCCGCAACCTCACCAGGGGTGCGTTCCAAGAACGTTCCCACGATGCCGTGGTAGGACAAATAGCCTTTCCATGGACAAATTCGCTTCCCATTGCTACGAATTATAACTGCGAATCGCTCCCACGCTGCCGTGGCTACCTTTTCATGGAAGTTTTTGCCATGGGAATGGAGGACAAATAGCCTCTACATGGACGAATTTACTTCCCATGGCTACAAATTATAACTGTAAGTTGTTCCCAGGACGGTGTGGCTTCGTTTCCATGGAAGCCTTTTGCCAATAGTTGCTTGCTCAGTGGGGCTCAAATACGGTCGTTTTGGCCTGTTTCTGTACCTTCCAACGGCATGAGCGTTCTACTATTAGGAACCGCTAGGCCCAATTACTCTGAGAATTTTTGCCGCGACTCCCCCGCGACTGTCCCGCGACTCCTCCGGTTGGGTGCCTGCCGGCGCCGAGACGGAGGAGTCGCGGAGAAGACGCGGGTGAGATGCGGGGCAGTCGCGGAGGAGATACGGGAAAGACGCGGAGGAGATGCGGGGAGAACGCGGAGGAGACGCGGGGCAGTCGCGGGGGAGACGCGGAGATGATGCGGGGTTGTCGCTGGAAGTCCAGGGCTTAGCAAGCGGCTCTCATCTAGACCTGTTGTTGGCAGTGTAGTTGTCGCCCATTTTCTCGCAATCGACCCATCACGCCAGCGTTCGCTGCGTTTGTGGTAGGTGGTCATCTGCGAGAAACTGGGCGGCAAATCTACTCTCAACAAGAGGTCTAAATGAGAGCCGCTTCTCAAACCCTGGACTCCGCCGCAAAGAACCCGCGACTTCTCCCCACTGAGTCCGCAAGCATCGAGCAGCACAGCATCGTGGTAGAACCGCGGTAAAGTTGTAGCTCACGACTCGTTCGACTACAGGGAGAACATAGAGGCAATGCACACGATAAACGTGTTCTAGTTTTCGATGTTTTTGTGTAGACCGGTTGGTTTTCGCCTGACGCGGTCATTCCTCATCTTTACCGAAACGTGCCGTCCTGGCGCTCTGGCGGTCTCCTTAAAATATGCGCGAACAAACGAAGACGACCTTCCGTTGCCGCTTGAGATGGCGTTGGGAGATGTTGGCACCTCCCTCGTGTCAAGCGTTTATGTAAGGCGTCGATTTCGTTGTAGAGGTCTTCGTTGTGGCCCTTGTGCGGCCAGAAATATCCAAGTAAACGTCTAAACAGCTTCCTTTCCGTGCGATCCAACCTCTCCATCTGCCGAAGTCGAAGTCCCTGCGCCGTGCTTCAAAACCAGGTTCACAATCCTTACCAGTTTTGCGTTGTTTTCAGCGAATAAAACTATGTCGTCAGCGTACTCCAGGTCGACAAGGGAGCGTCCTGATGGTGTTAGTATCACGTTCGCAGGAAACTGTTCTGCAACTCTACGCATGATGTCATCAACAGCGAAGTTGAATAGAAAAGGTCCCGCAACAACTAATGCCTTACTCCTTTTTCACCTCAAAAGCTAACGCAAACCCGACAGGTGTACGAATTGCTGCTGTTGTTCCTTTGTTCATGTCCTCGATTAGTAGAACGTACTATTCCAGGACTTCATCGCTCGCAGAGCGTTGAGCAATCGATCACGATGACGAGAGTCGAATGCGGCTTCAAAGTCCAGAAAGGCAAGCTGTAATGGCTTCTAATACTACTGCCACGATTTTATTACTCTTCTCACGACCAACACTTGGTCTATGGTCGATCTTCCAGGTCGAAAACCGGCTTGCTCCTCTCTGGTTGTTTCCTCACGATGTTTGATGAGCCGCTCGAGAACGATACGTTCCAAAACTCTGTACATGACACGCAGTGGAGAAATTCCCCTGTCGTTCGTGGGGTCCATGACGGATAAGTTCTTTCGAAGAGGTACGATGATCGCGTGTCTCTACGAATCGGGTATCTTTCGCTCATCCATATGGTACGGATAGTGTTTGTCATTTCACGAATCCCAGACGAAGGAAGAGCTTTCAACATTTCGGCAGTAATGTTGTCATCTCCACCTGCCTTTCCATTCTTTATTTTCCGGACAAAATTCAAAACCTCAGCCTCAGTCGGCGATTCCTTACTGACATCATAATGTGCTCGCTGAACATGCGGGAGCTCAGGTACTGATGGCGCTGGACGATTCAGTAGTGAACTGAAGTTATCCTTTTATAATGGCAGCGTCTCATCGCCAACTGCGACTCCGTTTGCAGTATTCAGTATATGCGAACATCTCTTCATCTTGCCGCTGTACTGTCGCTACAACGAGTAGGCTTTTTTCGAATTCTTCTCCTCTCAAGCCATCTCGAACTCCACAGCTCTACACGTCCACTCTCGTTCGTCATCGCACTGAAGCTGCGGACGCAACCTCCTCCTCAGACGCTTTTCCTCCACAAAGTTTCCTGCCGTTCGGAGAGCACTCACTTCGTTGTATGGTTTCCGTTTTCGATTAAGTCTGACGCAGGGATCAAGCTACTGGACGTGCACGGTTGGCGGCTTCACTGGAGAATGGGGTTTCGATTCGCGCGGAGTGATCTACCGTCGCAGCCCCGTTCATTCATCAGACTAAAATTCTTGCCCGAACTCTGAGTAGATGATGTTTCCGCTGAAACGTAGGCGTACTTCTTATCAGGCTGTACAGCTCTACTCACTCTCCTCTATGTGCGATATGAAGGTACAGATGAGATGTCGTGCGTTCGTGCCGTGGCATTGTGGAGGGAAGAAGACCGCCTCCGTGCAAACCGACGTCAACCCCTCCAAGAAGAGGGTTTTTGTCATGGAAGAGGTGCTCGTCGGCCGCAGCTCTCCTGAGGATTTTATTACAAAGGGGCGGCGTCGATAGGAATCCAGGTCCAGCGCAGAAGTATCCATGTGCCACCTGCAGCAAGGATGTTACCTGGCATTAAACAAGTGTCCAGTGCTGCGGATGCCAAAGGTGGGTGCACTTCTCCTGTTCGGGCCTCAGTTCTGTGAGGCATCATGACTCATCCTTTCGTTGTGTTCCATGCTCTGCCCTCAGCAACTCTGATTCCTCAATTACCAGCCGCCCCCTCTCCATTGTTCACATTAATCAACGGCCTTCGCAATAAGCTATCTGAACTCTCCCTATTCGCACGTTCTCATCACGCCCGTATGTTATCATGGTTCAAGAAACCAAGCTCTATCCTTCTAGCACTTATCCCCAGCCTAAAGTTTCGGGATACTCCGCCTATCACATGCCAAGGTCTGCTCTTGGAGGCGTAGTGTCTACTTTTGTGCAATCCGCCTTACCTTCCTCATATTATCCCTAATACTCCAAAGGACGGTTCTCTCGAATACATTCCTGTCCACTTCCCCTCAAAACCCCTTTATCTCTATTCAACATCTATATTCCTCCTATAACATCTTGTCCCCGCCTTACAACCCCATATCCCTCCTTAAAGGCAGTATACACGCTCGCAAAGTTGTTGAGATAACTACATTAGTGGGGTCGTACGGGCCCTAGAAGAGCCCTCACGAAGTTGGAAAGAGTTGACAACGAGTTAAAGCGCCCGTATGATTTTGTGATTAATATGGCTACACTTTCCAGCCCGTCTCCAAATTAGCTGGAAAGTGTAGCCATATTGAGTCACAAAATCATCCTTTCCCCGCCCATCGATACGGGCTCCGCCCCTCAATACAAATGTCCACTTCTCGATTACGGTCATTTCGGCTAGTTTTTCACGCTTCTAACGTCGTAAGCGTTCCAGAAAGGGCCGTACGAGTACATTAGCGTCGTTATCCCAACGAATTTGTGGCTAGCTCCGCTATTTCAGCCAATGCGGTAAAACTCGTCCACTTCTGGGCCAATATAGAACGAACCGTTATATCTTCATTTCAATTGATTTTTTTTCCGTTTTTTCGTTATCTCTGAATATTAACAGCTTCAGACCTTTGATTCATTTCATAAAATTGATATCATTTTTGAGCGTGTATGCTGCCTTTAAAGGCAGTGTTCACGATGAGAATTGTTTTTCTGTTTTCCCGCCTATCTTGAAATCGGCCGCATGCTGATTCCAATGATGTCTCTGAAATCGTACAAGACCTTCTGGGAACGGAGTTATGGTCCCACAAAAATTGAGCTAAGGAAGCATGGTGGACGAGTTGTCCGAGGCTTGTAACTTCCGTATTTTGCAGCCGATGTATGCGAGCTGACCTGAGTAGAGAGAGAAGTTGTGAATGAAGAGAAGAACGGGGCTAATGATTGGAAATCATCGCTCATCTCACGATCTTGAGCATTCATTTGTTCACGTCGGTGGGCGTGTGATGCGCTTTTGAGGTTTGCCTTGCGCTCGAAATGGCAACTTCGGGCTCTTTCGTAACTTTTCCTGGCTCCTTGTCATGCGTTCTTTCGATGTCAACGTTACATTGTGCCCCTCCACTACCCATTCCTAGTGGAAACTGAAACACATTTTTATCGTGAACACTGTCTTTAAAGGCAGTGTTCACGATAATCTTCAATTTTGAGATTACTCGCTATATTGATTAAGTGGCCCCCGGGTAGAACTAAAATGGCGTTGAAATTGAGAGAAAACGCACCAGAAGTACACGAAATCTCTAAGTATCAGCCCGCCTCTTAAGTATCACAGGAACTGTTTGTTGTGAAAATGAAATCCTTTGTGGACCCGTCCTTTGCAACTCTCTACTCTGTATTGCTCCGTTCTTCCCTCAGGGCCCTAACTCAATCCTGTTTTGCATAAAATATCCTTCTATTCTTGATCGACCTGATTTTCACCGGTGACAACCACCATGAACATGTTCATCCAACCGGACAACTTGTCCATGTTATAGAATAATGTCACTGAAATACGACGTTTTAATGCGTTTCTCGCCGTTTCTTCGTAATTTTGGCAACGCCTAGAGGCCAACGTATTGTTCTATGTGAAGAACTGGGGGACCAAAATCATCGTGGACACTGCCTTTAAAGGCAGTGTTCACGATGATTCTCGTTTTCAAGTTTTCCACTCAAAACAATGCGTTGGCTACCAAGTGTCACCAGAATCACGAAGAAACAGCGAGAAACGCTCTAATTCGTCTTATTTCAGTGGAATTATTCTATGGCCTGGACTAGTTGTCTGGTTGGGTGAACATGTTCACGGTGGTTGTCACCGGTAAAAAATGGGACTAATCGAAAATGGAAGAATATTTTGGGCAAAACAGTATTAGTTAGGGCCCGAAGGAAAGAACGGAGCAACACAGAAAGGAAAATTGCAAAAGACGGGTCCACAAAAGATTTCATTGTCACAACAAACAGTTCCATTGATACTTAAGAGGCGGGCTGATACTTGAGGATTTCGTGCCCTTCTGGTGCGTTTTTCTCGGTTTCTTCATCATTTCAGTTCTACTCGAGGGCGAAACAATCGATTTAGCGATTAATCTCAAAATCGAAGATTATCGTGAACACTGCCTTTAAGCAATTCCACGACGGCTCACTCTCCCCTTCAGCTGTCTTTGCGGGTGATTTCAATGCTCACACGTTCTGTTCTGCTCTTGATTCTGACGCCAGAGGGAAAGATTTCGAAGAATAGGCTGAGGAGTGTGACCTGGTTATCCTCAACGATGACCAGCTAACTCGTCTCAATGCCAACGGCCGACCTTCTAGCCCAGATATCTCTCTTGTGTCATCCAATCTTTCTAATGCTTTCACGTGGTCCACATCCACAATTCTCTTAAAGGCAGGGTCCACAATAAATTTCGTCCTCGGTTTTTGGCCGGAAATCAAAAGTTCAGAATCTCATTGGAGCACTGGGGTCGAAAGAACAAATGAAAACGAGCCAGAAAGAGCTCCATACGGCTCCGAAGTCCGCTCGCGCTAGCCCTTCCGCTCGCGGTCGAGTTTCTCGACGTGAACGAAGGAACACTCGAAATAGCGAAATGAGCGATGGTTTCCGATCAAAAGCCCCGTTCTTCCCTTCATTCTCGACTCCTCTCTTTACTCAGGTCAGCTCGCATACATCGGCTGCAAAAGACGGAAGTTACAAGCCTCGGAAAACTCGTCCACAATGCTTCTCTAGCTCAATTTTTGAGGGACCATAACTCTGATACCAGAAGGTCGTGTACGATTTCAGACACATCGTTGGAATCAGCATGGGACCGTTTTCAAGACAGGCTGAAAAACAGAAGAACGATTTTCATCGTGGACACTGCCTTTAAGTGATCACATTCCCGTCTTTGTCTGTATTGATCTCTCTGACTCTCTTGCCCGTTACTGCCCGGTTTTCGTCATCGTACTTATCTAAATTTAGGCCTAGCAGACTGGACCCTGTACCGCCATGCGGTCGACATGGAATATGGATGTGCATCAGAAAGAGCGCCATCTAACAAGTGCCATCCGCAAGACCATGAAAGCAGCAATTCCTGAGGGTCGTGTCAAGACCTTTTTTCCAAATGTTAGCAGGGAAATACTGCAGAAGATAAGAATCAGAGATGAGAAGAGAGCAGCAGACCATCTAGACCCGGAGACTCCTGTGCTGGATAATAAGATCAAGAAGGATCTGGATAAGAACAAGAAGAAGTGATGGGAAAAGTTCACTGAGAAGCTGAATTTCAAGGCGGACGGAACTACGACGTGGAAAGTGTTGAGGAAAATTTCCGGCAAGTCAGCTCCCTCGATGAGCTCCGCTATTGAGTTCGAGGAGCACGTCTTCAAATTAGGGGAAGCAGCTGCTTCCGCACTCGGCAAGAATTTTTTCATCACACGTACCAAGCGAGGCGTTCAAAACAGAGTCACGGTTAGAGAGCTGAACCGGTTGCCGCTCATGAGTGCTTCTGAGACCTTTAATCTCACTCAAGTAGAGAAGGCTATCAAAGTAATGCGGAATTCGAAGACTATCGGACCTGACGGTATCTCCCCAGCCATCCTGAAGATGCTTCCCACAGAGTTTCCATCGATGCTTGCAGATATCATTAACATTTCTTTCCGGACCTGCATTCTACCCCAAGCTTGGAAGACAGCCAATGTGATACCGTTGCCAAAGCCAGGCAAGTCCCAAAGCACAGCAAAAGGCTTTCGACCAATTAGCCTGTTATCGCCCGTCTCCAAATTAGCTGGAAAGTTGATCGTGACGGACCTGGCTGATCAAAATGAGCGACAGCAGCATCAGCATGGGTTCAGGAAACTTCACTCTACTACTACTGCTCTATTGGAGATCGTGAGCTTTGCGGTCGATGGGGTCAACATGAAAAAGCTCCTGAGAACGGTGGCCGTCGCCCTCGACCTGAGCAAAACGTTTGACTCTGTTAACTTGGGACTGCTGTCCGAGAAACTGCTCAGGTCGTCGCTGCCATCATGGCAGAAGCGATGGATTGCAGCATTTACTAAAGGCCGCCGGGCTAAGGTTCAGCTCCAGAATCACGTATACGATAGCATTCTAATAGCAGCCGGTGTTCCGCAAGGCGGAGTGTTGTCCCCTGCTCTACCCAGGCTGTATCTTGAGAACATTCCCGAGCCTCCCAATGATGTAAAGATTATTATGTATGTCGACGACATCACCATCACGTGCCAGGGCCGTGAAATGCAGGTAGCCGCTAACAAGCGCCTATCTCGCAGAGTTGAAGCTCTTCCTCGATAATATGATGCTCAAAGTCTCTGCTGCAAAATCTTCTGTTTCAGTGTTCACAACAAACACCAAGGAACACAGTGTTCATCCAGATGTCAAATGGGATGGTGACCTGTTGCCAGCAGCCCAATTCCCCAAGCTCCTTGGCCTTATTCTTGATCCGTCACTGAAGTTCAACAAAAACGCGGAAAAGAAGCAAACCGTCGTCAGGGCTAGGCTCAATATCTTGAGAGTTCTCGGAGGAACATCATGGGGAAGCAGGCGAGAAACTGTATTGAGAACCTACAGAGCAATACTTCAGCCGGCTCTGGAATATGCGGCACCAGTGTGGCAGCACCTGGTGTCTGACAGCTCCTGGAATAAGTTGCAGCGTGTACAGAAAACTGCGCTTAGAATTGCTACCGGTTGTGAAAGGAGCTCCCCAATACAACATCATCACGCGGAGACCTGCATAATGCCGGTCAAGGAGCATTGTGAACTCCAGGCACAGCAGATGTATACTAATGTTCTGGGGACAGCCGAATTATCCGGACAAAGAGAGTCATGAAGCCCATAAGAGAGAGGTCGATTAGGACGCCGTTCGCAGATGCTCCTCGTAAAGTTGATGCCCAGATATGGGCCGACTCCAACATGGAAAGGCTTCGTCTTCTGGGTAAGGAGCACACGCAGTTTGTTCGAGGACATCTGGAGAAGGCGGCTGTGAACCCTATTTAAGGAGCAGTGCCGCCTCGGGTTTGCGAGTCCGAGTCTCAACTCGGCAGACGAGCCAGATGTGCTCTTGCCTCGCTGCGCTGTGGTCACTCTATACTGCTCATGTCTTACGTCAACAAGATCGACAGCAGCCGACCAGACGCATGCCCGGACTGTGGTGCTCCCGGACACGACACAGCGCACTTGTTCATGTGTACGAGGAGACCTCCTTAACTACTATGGACTTTTTGACAAATTCTGTGAAGGCCGCCCAGTTCCTCAACCTATGACAGAAAACCACTTTGAGATTGCAGAAGAAGAAGGCACAGATCGTTGCGGCGATCTAGTCGTTGTGCGGAGTATGCGAGAGATTCGGAGTCGATGGAGATAATTATACCCTCTGGAAATCTGAGTCGAGAACTAATTACAGTCCCGCTGATTGATTTAATCCTAAAGTTGCGCACCCCACTCAAATTGGTTCACACGAAGGGTTAAAGGCACAGAACACCCCAATAACTATTTTTCAAATCTTATGCTTATCTTGGAGTGAATCACACGCTGATCACGATGGTATCCATAAAATCGCAAGATGTCCTTGAAATTCAAACATCCATCGAGCGGTTACCGGGTTCAAAATTCAAGAAGGTGGAGTGGTCGTGGTGGTGAGCGAAGGGGTCCGGGCCAGTCGTGGTCCCTCATATCTCGCTTATTTCGAGGAATGGGGATCTCGCGCTTGACACGTATTATACTGGAGAAGTCTACTACACAATCAACTGAAAATCACGAAATTCATAGCTGAGGGTCTTCTGGGCCTCAAAAGTCACAACCTCGATGGGAGGGAGTCCCACCGACTCCAAATGGGGTGGGGGCACATCTCACGGACCGAGCACACCGCTACCCTTTACCCTGGTTCGATAAGCCAAACATATTTAAGCTCTTGACCCAAGAAGGTTCAACTAAAAAAAACCTAACAGAAAGCATTTACATGAATAGGTGAGAAATACGGTTATTTTTGATGATAGAGAACGCAATCAAATTCCTAATATATGCCCCATCTTTAATCAAAAAAAGCTCTAACGGGTTGTCTCCAAGGCAAGTCATTGGCTGAAAAGGCGGCAACGCTGCATCGAGACAATAGTTTTTAGAGGTTTTGCGCTGATATGTTTATTATCATATTTCTCAGCGTTGAGCCTGGAATTCAAGAAGAATGTTTCATTGTATTACGTTTCCAGTCTACTTGCGATTTTCAGATCCAATTTGCGTGAAACATTGTAAAAACAAACCGTAAGAGGCAATTACGTATAAATGTTGGTAAATACAAAAATTGTACGAAATTTCAATTTATTAGTGGAAAATTTCAAATCCAGAAATCGTAGAGAAAAATTGATCCTTTTCGGGACTGAAAAAGTTTCGACTTTTTTGAAAAAAGTTGGTGATCATGATGGATGGACACGGCTCTTTAGATGTACTCAAAAACGGTCTGCTAGACCTTGACTTATGGTGATGACGATGAACAGAGGAAGAAATGAATTATATCAGGGAAAACACTCAGAACTTCAAGAATTATGTGCATGAGAAAGCTTAGCTCGAAGGTTACTCAGCTAAAATATACGTGGACGCAGTTCATCATACTGGTTCTGATAATGTGATGGAGTGAATGGAGGGCTAGGAGTTCTTCAACAGCTGATGGCCTCGAAATGGTGGGTCGAATCAATCAAATTGTTATAAATGAGTTGGATTCAAAGAGGATACTGCGAAAGGAGAGAATGCATTACAGCGACCGCCCGCTGGGCGTTAAAGAGGAAATTGATAGGAGTGAACGCCAGGAGTTTAATCGATACGATGACATAGCCGTAGAGTCGCGGGGGAGTCGCGGTAGAGTCGCGGAAGCTTCATCCAAGAAGAGGTCACGGGGGAGTCCCAGAAGAGTCGCGGCAGAGTCGCGGAAGAGTCGAGGATCGCGGGGCAGTCCAGGATCGCGGTAGAGTCCCGGGGCAGTCGCGGAGGAGTCGCGGCAATATTTCTCAGAGTAAGGGCCCTATCTCAACCAGAATTGCGGGTGTGTCTATCTAAAAATTAGTAGGGAATTTCAAATTCAATTTTTTTGTCACTTCCTATCAGTGAATATTGCGGAGCCGTCTCCGATATCGCAAAGAGTGGAGTGGGCGCGGGGAAAACATTTTGCGCCCACCTCAGAATTTGGTACACCCAGGAGCTCCAACTTTGAAAAAGCAGCGAATGTTTCGCGCCCAGATTGGAATTTGTAAAATCAAGAACTATTCAGTCCATGCCAAAGAATCGGAGGGAGGCGCCTTCATCACCACATGATCAGATACAGAACCAGCAATAATAATAAAGTTCTGTCGAATACAATGCCGCTATTCAGCCAAACCTCGCTTTCAGAATACTAAACAGCAAGCGTTTTCTTAAAGGCTCATTCATAGCTGGTCGCTTCGACTAGTCGCGGCACTGCCAACACTTATAAACCCATCGCGCCAACACATCTTGCACTGAATCGCGACAGTTTGGAACAGTTTGCAGTTTCAGTCGCAATCGCCGAGCGACTAGGGTATTTCATAGCTGGTCGAAGCGACCTGCTTGATTTTGTTAGGTCGCTTCGATTAATCGCGTCGCTTCCATGATGGAAGCGATTCTTCTAGTCGAAGCGACTAGTCCGCAATCTTTCGTCACAACCTTGCGTGTGTGATGCAAAATTGCAGACGTCACAGTTCACTGGCATAAAATACGGCATGTGAAAGGGAAAAACGTGTATTCATGACACATTTACGCTGATAGAGACGAGAAAATATAATAAGGATACCGAGAAATCACATTTCATGCAGAGCTTCTAGCAATTTGTAACTTTACTCGTGGTTTTAAGTTTTTGCTCAAGCAAATTCCACCCCATCCTCTTGTAGAAATTTTTTTTGTTTGAAAACTGTGCAAAACTTTTTCGTCTAGAAAGTAAGGGCGAATATGTGAAAAAAATAAGTAGGAATGCAGAAAAAAAGCTTTTTTTCATTTCCGCGGATGGGTCCGCAATTTTCCGTCTAGTTCACGCGAAATTAAGCCCGCCCGAGCGATTTGAAATCGGATTTCAGTTCGCGGCAGTATTGTTGGTCGCTTCGACTTGAAGTCGAAGCGACCAGCTATGAATGGGGCTTTAGTCATAACAGAAGACATTTAGGCCCCGGTCATAGTTGGTGCTATTTGCATCTGCATCCCCCGCACCCCCGCACCCCCAACCCCCGCACCCCCAACACCCCCAACGCCACCCCGGTCGATACGGATGTTTAAAATGATGGACTGAGGTCGGGAAAATCACTCGCTGCACCCAACTAGATATGACGATGATTACGGGGACAACAGGGCTGCACCTGTTCAGAGAAATAGTGAAGGCGAGTATGGTGAAGTCAGGGAGGTAGCAGTGAGGTTAGCTTCCTAGTGATACGCAATGTTTTATCTTCGCCCCGCCCACCCGGTGATTTTCTCATCCACGTATTGCATGGATATCGACCGCGTCGGATACATCGAGAGATTTTCACAACCTCACTCCATCATTTTAAACATACGTATCGACCGGGGTGCGGGGGGTGTTGGGGGTGCGGGGGGTGCGGGAGCGGGGGATACACCGAGTGATTTTCTCGCGCTTCACCTCACCATGTTGTTCATACGTATCGACCGGGGGGGTGTTGGGGGGTGCGGGGGGGTGCGGGGGGGAGCGGGGGGGATACACCGAGTGATTTTTGCATCCCATTTCCAATGCATTCTGTGTGTATCGACCGGGCTGGAGGCGTCGGCTAATCCAACTATGACCGGGGCCTTAGCCTAGCTCCCTCATTTAGAGCAGCTCAAAGTAAAGCTTATTGGGCTTATCATGTCAAAATCTTAAAATCACTGTTATATTTTTCTATGACCGACCGCTCCGCTGCTTACTCCGCCCGGACTCATCCGAGCAAGCTAAGCTTTACAACTAGACGCTTTTCGATGTCAACTTTTCAAGGGTAGGGAAATAGCCCGGAACTGTTTTTCGGCTTTTAAGTGGTCAGGATTTCACGTTTCAGCAATGCGACTTCAAGACTTACTCTTTATAGAGAACCTCGCTCTTCATGCATGAGCTTTTGAGAATCTAAGAATGCTCCCTGGTTGATTCTGTCACGCTTTTTCCGACTCTGCCACCGAATTTTGCAGCGGACCTCAACCTAACAGGTTATTACTGGTAAAACTTGTTAAAGGCATCGTACGCGCAGAAATCCGTATATTACATATTTTTTCATGTTTTTGTGTACCTTGGTCTGAAGGATTAGTTATTCTGTGTTTAATTGTTCTGACGAACAAACAAAGACTCTTTTGTGATTGGAAAATAAGTTAGGCTTTATGTGATGGGTAGACACTGGAAAAACCGAGTTGTAGCCATCTGGAATGCCGCGATCCCTTGGAATCGCGCGGCTCGCCGTGCGATATGGTGCTTGTCCGCAACAACACAGCGCACACTGGAGTGGACGCGCACACAATATTAATTAAAAAATTTAATTCATAACAGAACATGGAGGAGAAAATGAACGAAACCGGAAAAAATTGGGAGAAGGCATCGATAGGGTACCTTCAATGTGAAAATTGTAAAAATTTAATGTAAACCAAAAATTTTGTCGCGGAAGTATTTAGCCGTGACAAGGTTCATTCAAACGAACCTAGTTGATCAAAAACAGCATTAAACATGGAATCAAAAGTTATTGTGAGAAAGAGGAGAATCTGTCGAACACTTTAGCATTGATAGGTTCGATATTTAATGTGACTAAAGGGTCATGAATCTCGTCCCGGTTTTACTCCTAAAACCGGGACGAGATTTAAGGTCCTTATATCACATCAAGTATCAAACTTATTGAAACTAAAGTGGTATTCGGTGGTTGAAGCGAGACCAAGATCGTTAAAACCTCTTTATTTGGCTGACGTTTCGGCGATTTTCGCCTTCTTCGGAGCCTGGAAAAACCGAAATAAGATCCAGGAAACTACCCTCCCAAACCCCGTTTCATTCAACAGAGAAGGGTTCACACGATAGTGAACCAAAAGAACGTAAGTCACAGATTATACCAACCTTTGAAGGGGGACCAAGAGGTTCGACAGCCTTGGATGGAAGTTGTTAGGCGACTGACTAGTAAGAACCCTCAGAATCACCCTCGAAGACCTGGGACCGCCCACGCTCAGACCCGCCCTCAGATTATGACCGGTTGGTCAGAATCCGCACAGGTCAACGTACGGCGCCAACTCCTGGGTCACCGCAACACATTCGTCCTTTCGGTTTATTTTGGGTGTTTTTGCGGCAATCCAAAAGGCTTCAAGAGTTCTGCGCGCTGAGATTTCGCTTTCACGTGCCAAGATCGTAACAGCAACTGAAATGCAATTGTTATCGTGACTGCGCACACTGTGTTCCCCAAGCGGAGTAGACAATTTAGACTTGTTCAGTCCGTCCATGTGCTCCTTAATCCTGACACACAGCGGTCTCCCAGTCTCCCCTATATAATCCTCCCCACACAGACGACAATTTATGCGATATACCACTCCAGAGGCCATGCAGTCACCCTCCTTACCAAATGGGCAAATTACACAGGAGGGAGTAAGGCAGACGCGGTCATACAAGCGATTGCGAACTAATCGCCCCCTAAGGTTGGCAGGAGGGATTTCGACAACGGAGACCATTTCTTGAAGATCAGCCCTACGGATACAGGCCCTGATCGCTGAACTGAGGTGGTCCGAGACGAAAGGAACGCGGAACGCTACTTTCGTCCTTTCCTTCTCGTGAACAGCTGAGAGGGCGGTCCGCCGTGGACATTTATCGATGGATAACCGTTCTCGAATGCTATGCGGCGGGCTAGATTTGCAGAAACACTCTTCTGCTCGCTATCCGAAGAGACTGCAAGGGCAGTAAGAAACATATTGCCAACAACTGCATGCTTAGTTTTGGATGGGTGGGCCGAGGTAAAACGAATTATGATGTTTTTATTTGCTGGTTTCCTGTACCACCTAGTTTTTACTAACCCTTGGGAAAGTTGAACCTGAACGTTCAGGAAAGAGAGCCAACTATCTGTAGGTACTTCACGAGTTAACTTTATGTTTTCGGATTGCTGATTGAGCAATTCGAAACAAGTGTCCATCTCTAATTGAGTAGAACACACAATAAAGCAGTCGTCAATGTACCTGCAGTAGATCAGCGGCCTGCGACCCAGTACGGGCTCCTCGATCTTTGACATAAATGCCACAGCGAGTACTGGGGCAAGACGCTGACCCATCGCCAGCCCTCTGACCTGTTTGTAGTAGTTAACTAAAGTGTAACTAAAAAAGTTAACTAAAGAGTAACTAAAAAGTTTGCCAATGTCTCCTCTTTCTTTCAATGCTCCTACTTTTTATGTTTAATGCTGTTTCCATTCACCTAGGTTTATTTGAATGAACCTTGTCGAATCCAAAAAACTCGCCCCGCTCCAACTTAGTTTATTTACACTAAATTTCTATAGTTGATAAATTGAAAGTATCCTACCTCTGCCTTCTTCCATTTACTCCAGTTTTAGCCCTTTTCTCCTTCCCGTTCTGTAATAAATTACATTTTTTAATCAATTTTGTGTGCGCGTCCACTCCAGTGTGCGCTGTGTTGCTGGGGACATGCACCATATCGCACGGCGAGCCGAATTTCAAGGGATTGCGGCACTCCAGATATCTACAATTCGGGTTTTTATAGTTCCAAAGCCCTATTCAGTGCTCTTGTGCTCTGCAGGGTACTGATAGCAGTTTTTTTAGCATGATGACAGACATGGTACTTCTCAAGGAGGAGGACACGATCATTGACTTCTCCCACAAGACCGTGCAAGATCAATTTTCACAATCGGCTCTCTTCATAAGTCTGATGAGCGAAAATTTGTTGGCTAGTTGTGATACTAAATGTGTCATCTGTAATTTCAATCTGTATTAATACAGCAGTCCGCTGATTCTTTTTTGAACGTGAACGATAGCTTTTCTGAGCGCTATCTTTGTATCTTTGCCTCGAATGGGTTACCACCCGTGTAATCAATGAACGTTGCACCAAAGAAACATGAAATCACATCAATCCTTACTTGCTACTAGATAACGGAGTAGTGTTCATTTCTTTATCAAAATAATCAAACACATTATAAATAATTCTTAATTCCTAAAAAATAAAGTAAATAAAAAATAAATCGTAAAAAAAATTTAATAAAAAACCTTAACAGCAATTATTAATTTTTGCGAACGCAACCTGCATATCTAACAATAATTTGAATTCTGTAAGTGTTCTTTTCGAAAAGCGGAGAAGAAGATATGACAAATCGAAAGAAAAACGTGAACTATTTTTTTTCTGAAATTGACAGAACATGCACCTCGTTTTTTTAATGTTCGGTTTAGGCACCCCCCTTTGCCCTCTCCGCAGAGTACAATATGCACCCCTCTAAGGTCAACCGGGGACGCGTGCCCAGCCCTGAAACCGCCCTTATCCAAGGGAAAAAAGTGCCCTGTTTTCAATTCTAAAAAGACCAAAATGTTGGCCGTGCTACAATCTATCCAACTATGGAGAATAATTTTGCACTTTTCTAATGGTAACCCTTTTTTTTTTGAATGGGATTAATTATGAATTTGATAATGTTATCACAGGATAACGAGCACGTTCGATCAAGAACGACCTTGCACAACCTCTAGAGTTGTCAAAATGAAATTGTATTCCACCTTGAAAAATAAAGTTTCTCCGGATTATCGCAAAACCTATTTACGTGATTGATTGGATCAAAACAAGCTGAACATTTCGGCGTTTCGAAAATTCAAAACGGAGCACTTTGAAGCGAGTTCTGGTAGTAAGACGCTTTAGTTGCCCACTTGGACGATTTTGCTCTTTTCCCTTGAATAACAGCTGTATTGTACCTTGTCGTGTTTTTTTGCAATTCTCGTGTATCGAACGAGTGATTTGGGCCTTGAACAGCAATGCGTTGGAAACGGTAAGATTTGGTCTACACAACGCGAGCCTGGCGGTCCCCGTAACAAAAATGGAGGGCACCCTGTGGCCGTATTCATGAAACTACGGAAGCCTCCCGGGAAGGTTTTTAGAGCCAGCCGATGTATGCGGCGGGGGACTTTGAACCCTTCTGGGACTCTCCCATAGTTTTATGAATACGGCCACTGGTTAGAGGCAGGGCTCGCAATGAAAACGGCTGTTGTGCTATCCTCATTTAAGCGAAAAGTTGTAGAAAAAACGTTTGGGATCAAGTTATTGATGGGTGCCGGCCTGCCCCCAATTAACTAGATTTCTACAATGCTTGTTTCACCGTCTTTTACTCTGTCCTAAAATAGTTGCTCACCACTTTGATATTTTACTGACTTCTTTAGGAGCAAAACAAAAGGCAAGAAAACAAGCAGTTTTAAAAATCTGGTTAGTTAGGGGCTTGCGGACACCCACCAATTGGCCGTTCTAACATGTTTTGTGCGTTTTTAATTCCGCAACTTTTCACTCACTTTCTTTTTGCTGATGGCCACATCGAAGGTGCATCCGAATGAGAATGGCGGCCCATGAGGTATACTTAGTATCCGAATCACTCCTTTTCGGATATCCGACCGGGTATCCGAGATTCGGATAATCCGATATCCGAAAATTCGAAAAAGCGCATTATCTGAATCGAACCAATATCCGGGAAATTTAAAATCGGCAATATCTGAATCGAACCATTATCCGAAGGGTCGAAAATTCAGATAAAATCGGATAAACGTCGGGTAAATTTTCGGATAAATCGGTTAATTTTTGGATAAGATCGTATAAAATTGCACGAGGCCACGCCCATTTTTCCGTACCGCCTTCTATTTAGTACATCAACCCAGGGTTTTTCTCTTCCTTCCGAAATCGAAAGAGTCCTTGCGTCGCCGGAAAATGGGCGTGGTCAAGTGAGATGACCAAGTGGCTGGTTATTCAGTGTAGAAGTTTTTTGTATAGTTGCTTTGCATACTTTTCACTTGCTCGTTGTCCTGAAAAACCTGAGTATGGATAATACTGTGCCTACCAAACGACGGCATAGTAACTGAAGATTTGTTTTCATATTTTTATCAATATGCATATATTAAGATTAAAGTGCCTACGTGAACATGCTGCAAATGCAAAGAAGTACTACTGTTTGTTCAATTATGGATGTTTTCAAAGGCCTGCCTTGAGTGCCTGGTTAATTTTTCACCGTTTTGCCTCAACTTTGTTCCGAAAATATCCGAAGTTATCCGAAATTATCCGACGGATATCCGTATCCGAATCATTGGAAAAATGGCATTATCTGAATCGATTCATTGTCCGAAAATTTGAAAACACGCATTATCTGAATCGAACCAATATCCGGGAATTTTGAAATCGGCATTATCCGAATCGATCCATTATCCAAAGAATTATCTTCGGATAACAAGTATACCATGCGGCCGGCGTGCTTGGCAGGCGGCCGTCGCGTTCGCCGCTCTCGGACGAGCATGCGAAAAGTCCCCACCGCCATCGACTACTCAGAGAAAAAACAGCCTACTTCCCACCGACCAAGTCGGGTTAGACGACTTCGCGCGGCCCCAATTCCGTGGGCGTGGCACAGTGCCCCGCTTCCCGCGTAGAGAGCGATTCACCCGACTTTCCGCGGAGTGTCGGCGGGCAGTCGACTTCTATCGCAGGGGCGCGCCCATGGGTTCAAAGAACACATCTGACCCCATCTCATCTTTTTTCTGCGCTAACATCTTTGTATTGACATCCTTTGATTTTCATATTTATTTGTTTTCTAGCTAGTCGCAGTTAAGAACATAATGATATCAGCATTATGGTGGGTGCAAAACTAGTTCGGGGGGGGGGCACTCAAGATTTACCCAGAGAAATGAAAAGACTCATCCATGAAAATGAAACTTTCTTTTGTTATCATACATGTGATAACGTTATCACTCGTAATTTTGGATTCTGAGTTCCCCCTCCCCCCCCGAACTAGTTTTGCACCTAGTCGTGATTATTGTTCTTATGTTTGCTGCCGTTTTTCTTGTTTCAAAGGCACAGAACACCCAGAAAATTAATTTTCAGATTTTATCCTTATCTTGGAGAGAGTCACACGCTGATCACAGTGATATCTCTGAAATCGTCCACGACCCCATTTGAACAGAGTTATAGCTCTTCAAAGATGCCAAGGTTTTGAGGGTGAAAAATTGGTGGACGAGTTGTCTCAGGCCAGTATTTCTCTTCATTCGCAATCGTTGCGCGAAAGAGAGCCAGGATAAGGAGACAGTTCGGCAAGGAACTGAAGAACGGCGATTTGCTAAGAATTCATTCATCCATCCAGCCGATATCGAGGTCGAAAATCCGGAAGGGGGCCGGGCCTGTGGTGGTGAGTGAAGGGGGTCGGGCCTGTGGTGGTCGCTTATATTTCGCTTATTTGGAGGAATTGAGATCTCGCACTTGGCACGTGTTATACAGGAGGGGTCTACTACACAATCAAATGAAAAACACAAAATTCATGTCTGAGGGTGTCTGCAAATCACGCGCAGTATTTTGACGAATTTGTACGTACAATACCCGCGCTAAGTTTTGTAAAAACGGGGAGCATATGGCAAACTCTGCAAAAAAGCGTCCGATGCATGTAACTTTTTTGTATGAAGACTTTTTTGAATTCTGAAAACGCCATCATGTTCACAGATCAAAATGCTACCAAATTATGTGACTTGTGTGCCTTAGTTCCCTAAAATCGCTTTGTTTTTTTAAGAAAATGCTACCAAATTATGTGACTTGTGTGCCTTAGTTCCCTAAAATCGCTTTGTTTTTTAAGGAAATAGTTTTTGCAATCGTTTTTCAAAAACGTCGCGCGCGGCGAATGGGGCGAAACTTTGAGCAGTATTTGTACAAGTAATCGATGAGTAATCGGTATGTTTTCTTTAACAATCAGGTGCAGGTGAGAGAATCTCAAGGTTTGTTCAGGCTGAATTTTCGAAATCCTTCACTAAACACGCTTGAGAACTACCTGAAAAGTCGGAGTTTTGTTGCGAAATACCCGGACTCATAAATGAAGGATTTCGAAAATTCAACTTGAACAAACCTTGAGATTCTCTCACCTGCACCTAATTCTTGAAGAAAACATACCGATTGCTCTTCGATTACTTGTACAAATACTGCTCAAAGTTTCGCCGCATTCGCCGCGCGCGACGTTTCTGAAAAACTATTGCAAAAACTATTTCCTTAAAAAACAAAGCGATTTTGGGGAATTAAGGCACACAAGTCGCATAATTAGGTAGCAATTAGATCTGTGAATATGATAGAGTTTTCAGAATTCAAAAAAGTCTTCATTCAACAAAGTTACATGCATCGGACGCTTTTTTGCCAAGTTTGCCAGAGGCTCCCCGTTTTTACAAAACTTAGCGCGGGTATTGTAATTACCCATTGGTTCGTTGCCTCCCGTTTCATATTTTTGTGTTCAGCATCTACCATACTAACTATTATAATTTACACGTACATCTGATGGTTGCTATCCAAACTCTATGAACCTGAATTACTCTAGCCGCCGATGCCGTTATTTCCGTTATTTTTATACACATTACACATGCTGTGTGCTCGATTTTCAGCATTTTATCGTAAGCACTACATACTATTTTTACTCCTGGCATTAGGAATCGTGATGTAAGAGAACCTAAATCGGATGACACGGATGTATTTGAAAGTTGCGACAGAACCTCAAAACTTTTTATTTTCTGTGGAATGAAGTGGCAAGAAGCTATTTCAGGGAATATTGAGGGGTTTTCGATAGAATAGGTTGTTGTTCTTTTCACATGGAGTGGTAGATCTGGCCATCACAAAAGTGAAAATAAGTAAAAAATTGGAGGAAAACGTTAAGGAACAAGTTATTGCTTGGTGTCCTCCCGCCCCCAATTATCGAGGTTTCTAGAAAAGCCTGATTTGCCGTCTTTTGCTGAGCACATTAGAGACTACTGGCTACTTGGAGAGCAAAATAATAGACGGATAAGAATCTCGCTAATTGGGGGGGGACGACAATAGTAATTAGCCTTCCTGGCTTGTTTTTGAGCGTTTTCCCTGCAGATTTTCACTTTTTCACTTATTTTTACTTTTATAATTACCAGACCTACATTTTCATAAAGAGATCTCAAAAATTGATTTCATCGCAAACACTGCCTTTAACAGTGATTCATGCGAAGTAGGATCCCCTACAATCCGTCTCAGTTTTTTGTGGTGCCTCTTCTCACCTAAAGGCAATGTTCACGATTAAAAACCGTATTCCAGTTTTCGATGTTTTTGAGAAGACAAATTCATAAGGTAAAGTATAGAAATTGAAAGTCCCTATAAACTTTCCATCTGTTAAAAAACTCTTGAATATTAATTGTGCGTGTTCGCGTGTATTGCTCACTGCGGGCAAAACATCGAACTATACTTCGGGAATTCTTTAGCACTTCAAAATTCTTGGGTGAGCGACTTTATTTTCTCTTTCGAGTACCCTAAAAACTCTTCAAAAATAATATGCTTTTTGAAGAGTTTTTACGGTATTCGAAACAGAATCCTTTTTAGAGGAATCCAAAGCTAATGCACATGCTTGGATATTAGAATTAATCGGGAGAAATAGTATTCAAAATTATTGTTCCTTTGGAGTGACAAACACCAACGGCTCCGAAACTGAACAGGACAACTGTCATAGGACGTGGGCGGAACGTGGTGTAGGACTGAGTAAGCTGCGCCCCGGTCGGTCATGAAAACATTGAGTTGATGACATTCAGTATGCCTGGTCGCGCTCTACTGCATATCCCGACGGGCTCGATTTTTTCCGTGGAAAGCTGAACCGGTAAACTTTGAACATTCAACCATGTTTTGCTTATATTACTGATGCGCTTATTATGCAGTTGCTCCTAATGTGGTCTTGTGGGTGCTTTTATTGCTTTGATAGTGGTAATGTAATGTTTTTGCAGCCTAAACTTTTTGCTGTCCATGTTATATGGTTATGATAAACACTTATTCCTTTAGTAGCTTGCAGCATCGTGACTGTGGTTTCTTTTTTGGTATATTCTTGTACAGTTGACCGCAATGTTAAAAGGACATGGTGCGGTTGCGGACTCGCACTAAATTACGGTAGAATCTGGCACTTTGCCAGATTTCGTCATCGATCGGCGCCAACCGTCGTCTCACTGCTCACGAGAATATCAGCTGTGGAGCCGATCGATGCCGAATTCTGGGAAAAAGCCAGATTCTACCGTAGTTTTAGTGCAAGTCCGCAACCGCACCATGTCCTTTTAACATTGCGGTCAACTGTACGTCGGCGAAAGGTGAACGGCTGGGGTAGCTGGAGACTAGGGAACGATAGACAGAATGGACCTGTCACGAAGACCATTTTCTCTTGTTCACTAATTTGCCACTAGACAACTCGAAATTTGGTGGCTTTGAAAAAAATCATTCGGTTAATGCGAGCGCTATTTGATTACCGAATGAATGAGAATGAACCGGTCTCGAAACACTTCACACTTATCAGAGATAAAACCGAGATAAGCCGATGAGATGGCTGCAGAATGAAGGTAAGGCGGCCGCTGAATGGAAACTTATCACTGTTTTATTGCCTACAAAAAGCCTTTATATAACGGGCTGAATACCTGTAGAACTGCCGCAAAATGCACTCAAATAGCTGTTTAACGTGCCGAAAACAGTACACATAGGGTCCGTAAAAGGTATGATAATCGTCGGCAGGAGTGCCGCAGAATGCTGGCAAACAGTTTGCTAAAGGGGGGTGGTGGCCATCGTGTACCAACACCCCTGAGGAGGGGGGAGAAACGGGGGAGGAGCGAGGTCTCTGATTGGATGCAACAGCCGGGGGCCGGGGCTAGCCCGTGTTGCGTCCAATCAGGGACCTCGCTCCTCCCCCGTTTCTCCCGCCTCCTCAATGGTGTTGATACACGATGGCCACCACCCGCTAAAGGGCCGCAAAGTGGTGAATTGATTTGCGCGGGCAGTCGAAGGAACAGCGTTGCCGACTGTCCGCGGCCGATCTACTGACCTCCCGCGGGGAGGGTTACGGGACGTCGGCTAATGGTACCGCGGGAAGTGAGCTGTCTGTATCTGAGTACGAACGGGGCAGGCACCGGCTGGCAGCAAGCACTGAGCCGATCAATCAGCTCTGCGGACGGTGGGAGAGGGGAGACGGCCGTCGTTGAAATCCAACACTTGTCCGAGGCGACACATGCGACGGCCGCCTGCCAAGCACGCTGGCCGCGTGGGCCGCTATTCTCATTCGGGCACACCTTACATTCTCATGGAGAGAACTCAACAATGTTTTTATCGCGAATCCTGCCTGAATATTGCTTACCGAAATATTGCATTTTCAAGCATTCATGAATCCTTCTGAAAATGTCGGAGCACCTCATCGAGCTATTTTTTCCGTGTTCAGGAAGAGGAGGAACATATTTTCTGCTCAAAATACAAGAATATTTTGTCCCCGACCACCAAAATTGAAAGGGAGAGGGGAGATGGGGGAGAAAGCTAAGAAAAATTCCCTTTCGTAATCAAACCATGGTGAGCTCGTTTGAAAGCCGGTCTAGAAAACTCCTTCTGCTTGATCTGTGTACACCACAAATCGCCAAAAACTGCTCGAGATAGTAGTCTCCGAACGGTGTGATTGGGTAGGTAAGTCCACTAAGAAGAGGTTAATAGGAAACAGTTCCCACAGAACACTCAAATACCGGAGAAAAATTGTTAAGAATAATCCCTGAAAAAATTTAATTATGCCTGTTTGTGTGTTTTGGAGACTGCGGACAACGCATCGAACCTGACGTCGGGGATAAAGTTTCACGAAATTCTTGGGTGCGGGGCATTTAGGTCGGGAAGCTAAGCGCGGGCAGGGCAGAGCGAGAATGGAAAATTAGTAACAAGTTTAGGAATATCGAAAGTGCTTTACATTTTTCAGTTCCAGATGTTGTTTCTGCCATATCTGAGGCTTTTCTCGCTCCTCAATTTTGTTTGATAACCTTATTTCATGACAGAAATAGGGAATAACTTCATCTGCGTGTCTGCCCCAATTTCGGCCTAATGTTCCGCCACCTAAAATTTTTAGATAAGTGGTTTTGCTTACTGTTTCCTGTACCAAAGATTCAAAAAAAGAGGGGTCACTGCAGATGCTGGGATGTTAGTACCTTCCATCATGAAGAATACTATAGTTGTGCCATTCGAATAGATTCGAATCGATATATTCGAATAGTTGCTATTCGAATACGCATTCATTATCGGAATTTCTAAAATCGCACTATTTGAATACTATTCAACTATCGGACCTCAAAAAAGGGGGTATTCGAATCTATTCAATAATCGGACCCCTGACAAAAGGGGGTATTCGAATCTACTCAACTATCGAAGCCTACTATTCGAATATTTATTCGAACAGTTATAATTTGGAAAGGTTTCGAATAGATTTGCCCCGTTGCCGCTATTTATAGTGTACTGTGGATGACCGTGTGTTCCATTGGCAGGTACGACCACGTCGAAGGATTTCGAAATCGCGCCGCAATTCAAAAATTGGCGTCTTCATCGTAGCGTGGCGGCTCGATTTCGAAACATTTCGGCGTCTATTTCCGCGGCGAGCGGTGAGTTCCTTGGGACAGGGGCTCTCTACACACATGGGGAGGAGTTGTCCCGTTTTTGCAGTTCGACACGTCTCGCCACTCGATGCAAGCAAAGTGGTCCCGAGTGGAATTAGGGCCGCGAAAGGCCAGACATCACGTCCCTCGGTGTGTAGAGAGACCCTGTTCCGAGTTCCTTGGTTGCGGGGCAGCTCATCCCCATGATTCGTTATTCAGCCGAGAGCGGAGAGGGCGAGACGACGAGACAGTTCGAGGGCGCCTGCGTCAATTGCTCCGGCGTTTGCGTAGCGCTATAGCATTGGAGCACGTATTCACACTACATATGTGTTCCTCAGTCGAAATGATGTCTCTAACGCCACACTGATGATGGATAAGGGGGTTTACAGTGTTTTTCTAGTCTTGTATGCAATTCTGTGCTCCATTCACGGAAAATTAATAGGAAACAAGACGTTTATTAATGTTTTATGGAAATATATTATTACAGGCACTGAACAGGGCTGCATGTGGATTTGTCAGTGGAAGTATTAGTGGTCCTCGTAAGATTTTTAACGCTGTTACGGTCAGGTGAAAGGAATAGAATAGATTTTCTCCAAGAAAATCTTCGACCACAAATCGTTTGAAAAATAGGTTCTATACTGTTTCCTCGACTGACGCGGCAATGGAAATCTTGAGACCAGGATAAACATAATCTCTTTGCGAGTTTACTGGCACCGTATGATCCTCAGAGAAACTGTTTTGAACGAATAAAGGCAGTATTCAAGATAATCATCGATTTTGAGATTAATCACTACACCGATTGTTTGGTCACCGGGTAGAACTGAAATGACGAAGATATCGAGAAAAAATTTTCAGAAGGGCACCAAATTCTTTACTCTCACTCTCACTCCACCTATTTACTGTCACTGGAACTGTTCGTGAATCTTTTGTGGACCAATGATATCTTTTGTGGACCCATCTTTTGCAAATCGCACCTCTCTGTTGCTCTGTTCTTTCCTTCGGACCCTAACTAATACTGTTTTGCCTAATATTCTTCCATTGTTGTTTAACCCCGTTTTTTACCGGTGACAACCGCCGTGAGCATGTTCATCCAATCGAACAATCAGTCCAGGCCAGAAAATTATGCCTCTAAAATAAGACGTTTAAGTGGGTTTCAAGCCGTTCCTTCGTAATTTTGGTAACACTTGGTGGCCGACGTATTGCTTTGAGGGCAAAACTCGGAAATGAAAATCACCGTGAACACTGCCTTTAAGGAAAAGTTAATTTGAGGGTAAGCAATACTTAGATAGCTTATCTGCTCTCCTGCCACATTTATACAGCAGTATTTCCAAGTTTTTTCAAACAATTTCGGAACTAAATTCTTCTTTGCATATTAAATCGTATCAACAAATGTAGAAATTATTTTTTCTAATGCTTATGTTTGTCAAATGCTCTGTCAGTGTTTCCTCTCCGAATGTTTGAAACATCACAAAGTCACTTATAAATATATTGAGTCCAAATCCAGCATAGCCACACTCAGGGCTGGGCACACGTCCCGGCTTGGCGAATCTGAATATGCACCCCCCTTAGCTCGGTAATTTTTAGGCACCCCCTTATGGGAAATCGAAATTGGCTGTTTTCCGAATAGTTGGGCAGCCATGATCTTGACCTCCTGATTTTGATGAACAAGAATATAAAAAAAAGCACTGGATAGATAATATTCCGAAAATGGCAACAAAAAAGGTAGTGTAATTTCTGAACTTCAAAACAACCCCATGAGGAAAATTTGTTAGTAAGACGGTAAGTTATGACAAAAGATAAAACATTTTTCAATTTAAAACAATTGAACAATTACCAACAACAGAACTACTACTATTGCAATAATTAATGCTTCCTGTCGAATGTTTTCACAAACCTATCAAGGATTAGTTAATCTGTTTTTGATTGCTTTGATGTGGAAATCAGAACTATTTTGTGTTGTGGAACAATGTTAGGATTCATGTGATTCGTAGGGAGTAGAAAACCCGAGTTTTACCCTCCTAGAATGCCGCAATCCCTTAAAAATCGGCTTGCCGTGGGATACGGTGTTTGTACGCACCTACACAGCGCACACGGGAATGGACACACACAATATTAATAAAAATGTATTTTATTACAGAACGGGGAGGAGAAAAGGATTGAAACTGAAGGAAATGGAAGATGGTAAAGGTAGTCTATTCTGGATGTACCCATGTTAGAAATTTAATGTAAATAAGCAAAGTTAGAGCGGGGTAAATATTTAGCAGTGACAAGGTTCATTCAAACGAACCTTGTTGATCAAATATAGAACTAAAGAAAAGAGCAAAGGATATTTTGATAAAGAGGAGAATCTGGCCAACATTTTAGTTTCAATAGAACTGATTTTTAATGTGATTTAAGGACCGTAATTCTCGTCCCGTTTTTACCCCGAAAACCGGGACAAAACCGGGACAAAACCGGGACGAGGTTTAAGGTCCTTATATCACATCAAATATCAAACTTATTGAAACCAAGGTGTTTGCCAGATTCTCCTCTTTCTTTCAAAGCTCTTACTTTTTATGTTCAATGCTGTTTTCATTCAACTAGGTTCATTTGAATGAACCTTGTCGAATCCAAAAAACTCACCCCGCTCCAACTTAGTTTGTTTTACATTAGATTTCTATAATGGTTACATTAAAGTATCGTACCTCTGCCTTCTTCCATTTACTCCAAAGATTTCAGGCCTTTTTCTCCTTCCCGTTCTGTAATAAATTACATTTTTAAATTAATATTGTGTGCGCGTCCACTCCAGTGTGCGCTGTGTTGCTGCGGACAAGCACCAGATCGCACGGCGAGCCGAATTTCAAGGGTTTGCCGCACACCAGGTGGCTGCAACTCGGGTTTTTATAGTTCCAAAGCACTATTCAGTGCACTTGTGCTCTGCAGGGTACTGATAGCAGTTTTTTACCATGATGAGAGACATGGTACTTCTCAAGGAGGAGGACACGATCATTAACTTCTCCCACAAGACCTTGCAAAATCAATTTTCACAATCGGATCTCTTCATAAGTCACATTCTCATGAGCTGAAATTAGTTGGCTAGTCGTGATACTAAATGTGCTACCTGTAATTTCAATCTGTGCTAATACAACAGTTCGCTGATTCTTTTTTGAACGTGAACGATAGCGCTTCTGAGCGCTCTCTTTGTATCTTTGCCTCGATTCGGCTACCACCCGTGTAATAAATGAACGTTGCACCAGAAGAGAAACATGACATCACACCAATCCTTACTTGCTACTAGATAACGGATTAGTGTTTATTTCTTTATCAAAGTAATCAAACAAATTATAGATAATACTTAATTCATAGAGTTATTAAAAAGAAACCTCGACAGCAACTATTAATTTTTGCGAACGCAACCTTTATATCTATCAATGATTTGAATTCTGTGGGTGTTTTTTTTTTCGAAAAGCGGAGAAGAAGAGTTGACAAATCAAAAGAAAAGCGTGTACTATTTTTCCCTGAAATTCGGCAGATCAGGCACTTTGTTTTATCTGGGTGTTCGGTTTAGGCACCCCCCTTTGCCCTCTCCGCAGCGTCCAATATGCACCCCTCTAAGGTCAACCGGGACGCGTGCCCAGCCCTGGCCACACTTCCAACTCAGGCAAACTCAAATGTCGACAGCAGGTTGACCCAACTCTTTCTCGAGCAACCGGCGATAGCAGGTTCTTTCGGGAGAAAAACATGGACCTGTTATCGACCCGCTATCGAACTGTCGATAGCAGGTTCACAGCAGGTTGACAAGGCAACACATTTCATCGCTGGTGAGCATTGATCGTCCGATTCTCCGGATGCTTGGCGAATTATTCAGCCGGTTGCGCAATTTAAGAATCTGCTTTTGTTTTTTTGTCTCTCGTGAAGCACACTTGTTTTTGTGCAATAACGCGCAAATCATTCCTGGTATTGAATGAAATTAGTACTCAAATAGTGTTCAAGGAATTTTTGAGGTATTCTTATATTTTATTGACTCTTGGGATTTTTTTATGCGTATTTTTTCAAACACTAGATTTATTTGAAATTCTGAAGCGTCCTTTTTTGAATCCTCGATTATGTCGTGATTTTTTAGTGCTTTGCTTTTCGACTTAGCGGAGGTTTCATATTATTCGCCTCTCGAGTGTTCCATTCCTCCGGGAATTCAAAAATATCTTTGGTTCCGGTCAGGTTAAAATTCCGTTTGTTCGAATATTTGTCTCAATTCAGCTTACGTTGCCCTTCGGAAAAAAAGTTGTTCACTTGTACAAGTATATTACTTGAAAACCATTTCAAATTCGAAATAGAGTGATTGCTTGAATATTTTTACAGATGTTCACATGTAATACAATTAAATCGAGTATAGGATATATTTTTGAACTTATTCAATTGTTAGAAAATTTGTGAAGGACTCACCCCATGTTTTAGATTTATTGAGAGACTTTTTGAAGATTATAGTGGAGAAACTCTCCACATTCCTCATTAGATCTAGTATTGATGCTGTAGTTAAAGACAGGGTTCGTGATAAAAACGGTTTTTGAGCTCTCTTCATATTTTTGCGCTCTCTTTATATAAGTGTAGATTTGGTTATTACACTAGTAAAAATAAGTGAGAAAAACCCCGGAAATTTGCGGTAAACAAGCTCAACAACAAGGTGTGACGGCTAATTACCGGTGTCGGCCAGCCCCTTAAAGGCAGTGGTCGCGCTCAAATATGCTCGTCTTATTTTCCTCTCTAAACCCTTTTCTGGGTATAGAGTAGTAGAACCTATAAGAAAAAATCGCGAAAAAAACGCTGTTCTAGGCCAAATTCGAAGTCGGACCTTTCTTGTCTTTCGATGTAGGACGAGTCCACCCCACATCATCGGCATCGATGATCTCTAATATCAAGAATATCAGCTGGCTTGAACTTGAATTTCAATCAATGAACTTTCGGGTTTATGTACACATCTAGTCAAAAACATAGGCTGAAGTGCTTGCTTTCATTGTTCAACTGTTTTATTAGGTAAATTTGCATTTATTTCTTCCTCTGAGTGTCTGCTTGGCATGAGACTGTGATCTTTCTGTGCACGTGTGCACGAACTGGAATATTAGGGTCTTAATAACTCTAATTCTAGCCTGTTTTTCACCGCGCTACCTTCATAGTTTTTGAGCTGTTTTATATCTAAGCTGATTTTTGTAGTTTTTTCGATAACGTTTTTCATCGGGACCACTGCCTTTAATTAACGAGATTTTCATTGATGCATGTTTATCTGCCTTTTATTTTGCTCTTAAATAGTCAGTAGTCTACAGAAGTGCTTAGCAATTATTTTAGAAGCAAAATACATGTTTAGAAAACAGCCATTTATAGAAATCTCGATAAGTGAAGGCAGACGGACAAAGCAATAACTTCAGACGGACAAAGCAATAACTTGTTGCTGAGCGCTTTTTCTACAACTTTCCACTTATTTTCACATTCGTGATGGTCAGATCTACTTTCTCAAAAATGGTTTTGGAAAATAATGTGGTGTGAATAATGGTTTTGAAAATATGGTATCAGTGATTGTGAAAGCCTCAATTCGACTGGACCTAAGGCCGGGATCATACTTCCAGCGACGAGCGACGCGACGCAATGTTTATCATAAATATCGACCGAAAATGGATATGGCTGATATGCACTGTCGCTGGTCGCGGGAAGCGTGATCGCGGCCTAAATGGCTATGTTTTTGGGGTTGCGGTCTGAAATTTCAATACATACAAATTCTCGGTTTTATACTGGAAATCTCTGCCGGAAATGCGAACATTTCAGCATAAGAATTTCCAAAAATTGCGCCGAATAATAGAAGTACAGCCTCTATTTGAAATACACCTCTAATAGAAGTACATATAAAAAAGGGGCCTGAGTATTAGAAGTACATGTACTTCTAAAAGAGAAAATACGGTATTTTGTCAAAATCTCTTGGTTTTCATAACCTGGCTTCAAATAAAGCCGGTAAAAGTCGAATTGGTTCAAAAATAAATCAATTGTTTTATTTTTATTTTTCGTCCTATCGGTTGCGAAATAGCTCAAATATTGAGTTAGTAAGAGTTACGCCTCGATAACAAGTACGGCAGAAAAAAAACGAAATGCCCATGTCTAAGTAAGGGCAGTCGAGCTTGGGGACTGCTACGTTTTAGTGCTACTGCTAGTTTTTGAATCCTGCGAAGGTTCAGTTCGTATAACTGCTCCGAATTTCGAAGTTGGCCACCCTGTTAATAAAATCCCGGTGATAGGATGTCTACAACAAAATCCATAAATCCGGCGGTAGCAGGTCGACAGCTGAACCTTTCGGGGCTTCGGTTAAGCCATGCCGCCGTCTCCTAGTCCGGGGCTAGGAGGTCTACAGCTAGACTTTTCGGCGTGATACCAGGTTCTCTCGCGCCGAAATCACCAATTTTTTCGTGTCCTCGGCTGATGTGCTCTGTGACGACACCTCAGAAACCTGCTGTCGACATTTGAGTTTGCCCGAGAATATCACCGCATCGTTTGATACAGGACAATGGCAGTCGAGAAGACGACAGACGCGCGCGTGATAGACGGGGGTTGCTGCGGACACGCCAGACGAAACGCCGAATGCGGCGATATGCGTTGAATGATGAGTCATGGGGATGAGCTGCCCGTCAACGGAGTTCCTTCCCAATAATTTCACTTAGGGCATTGGTATACTTCAGCGACGGACACGGCGACGGAGTTGTCGCCGCTGCGTGAATTTCAACGCGCTTTTGAGTACCTGCATTTCTTCATAGTCGCATTTGCAGACCAATTAATGGATACCGATTTTGTTCCTTATAATGTTTTCCTGAGTGAAATTGCATGAGGGACACTTTTTTCATGAAAAAATATCACAATGAAGAGTATGAAGCACATATCTGCAACAGATATTCATTCCAGATTCAGAGAAAAAGGTTCCGATTTCACATGGTACTCCGATATATCTCTGAAATTCATAAATGTCAAAAAGGTTCAAGCAAGATGGAAAATGTGCCCAAGTAAGAAAAAATTATGCAACGAGAAGTGTACGACCTGGAAATAAGCCTAGAAATGGTAGAAGCGGTGTATAAAATGCTGATTAAGTGACTACTATCATAATTGATCATTTACTGACGCTACCTCCTTAGAAATGTTGAAAAAGTCTGAGAGGAAACAAAAAATAGACTTCTCAGGGAAATATTCGGAGCCCAGCGACATCACGTCGCTGTGCTGCTCACAGCGACGGGCTGTCGTTACTGTCACGGAGTATACCATGACTGCGACACTCAAAACTATAAGGCCGAGATCACACTTCCCGCGAACAGCTCGTCGTCAAAAGTATGATCCCGGCCTAACACCCCTCACAAGAGAGGTGGTTAGAGTGGTAAACGCATCTGCCAAAACGACTGGTACCGTTAGTATCTCTTGTGGCTACGGATTTCCGGTTGGGCGTTTACTTATACCGATTAGAGGGTTCTGGAAGCGTTTTAGAAAAATTTTCCAGATTTGACATGAAAATCTCCCTGGCGGGTTTTTGGGGGCGCTGATCACGAATATGTGCTTTATTAGTCGATTTTTCAAAGCTTTGGCTAATTTCGTTCAAAGCTTCCCAACCGGGGAAAATTTCGAGGGAAAAACGCCACTTTCGAGATTTTCGGAGTGCTACGGTAGATATTGCTCAAATTGTCCCTCTGGAGGTTATTTGGAGTGCTCAAACCGAATCTGATGTCCGTTTATCGATTTTTTGCGAATCACGGTAGATTACGGTGGGTAGTTTGGTCAAAATTTCAGATTTTACCCAAAACTTGTATACGGGGGTATTATGGGTGGAGAATACAAATTTAACGCCCGTTTGTCGATTTTCGAAACACTATGATGGGTTTTGTCCCCTAAACGACATGTTCCCTACCGTAACCTACAGTAAACCTCCAAATTTCGACAAAAGGACTCCATATTCGTGTTCACCACCCTAGATTACCCCTACATACACGTTTTGAGCTAAATCCGAGAAAATTTTTTGAAACTCCAAAAAAATGCCTCATGGGTACCCTTGCCTTTTCGCGAAGCTTGAAAAATGCTCATAACTTTTTTGAACTTGCACCTCGGGTCGAGATACTGCGCATTTTTACTATTGAGCCAGAAGAGATACTAACGATACTGGTCGTTTTCGCAGATGCGTTTACCACTCTAAATACTTCCCTTGTCAGCGACCCGTAACAGCGACGGGCGCGTACAGACTGTTCTCACGGCCGGCGCTGCCATAGTAGAGGTGCTGGTCCTGACACGATGAGGGATCGTTGGCGAAACCTGTCGCTGCAGCTTCGAGGAAGTATACTAATGCCCTCAACATCCTGCCTTCTAAGAATAGCGAAGGAACTAGGCACTAGTAGCCTTTTGCTGAAGCACAGATACTCCAATCCCCTTCGGATTGTGAAAAAAATTACGCCTTATTACCCGAGTGCGAGGTCGAGGGAAGCTGAGTTTGAACCCCTGTCCTCTAGTGTTAGAACGTCTCAAGGTGAAGAATTCAGATAGTTTAAGTCCCACTAAACCGTTCATCATAAATCAAAAATGAATCATTTCTTTTCCTACGGAGAGCAAGTGTGTCCAGTTGTAGTCTTTTATTTCTGAGAAAACTCCAAGGAATGTTCGCATACGTGAATCCAAGTGCACGAATAGAGAATTTCCGCGTGAAACTATTTTGCACCCTTTCCAAAATATCTACAATCTGCCGTTTGCAGGGCGCAAAAACGCAGGTACCATACTCCAACATTGAGCGAACGTTAGTTTTATAGGCCTTAATCAGCAACTGTGGATCTTTTGATCTGAAAGGCAGGGTCAGGGCAAAATTTTGGTTTCGAGGTTTCACGCTGAATCGGAGCGTATGGTACAGGGGCAGCGGACATTGCTCACCCTGGCGTTCTGCGTCGCGGTCAGTGAGCGTCGCGCACGACGGATAGGGCGGCGACGCGACACCTCAGCTCTTATGTAAACTGGCATGTCCTGAAGCATTATTCACTTTGCTGCGTTAATTTTATGTCACTAACGATGACAGTTTCGCCGTGCTGATATTTCGCCGTGTTTCGCCGTGCTCTTCTAAACGATGGCGGCTTTTCCGCGTTCGCCGCTCGCGCGACACTCACCAGACCGTAACGCGTGCGCACGCAGTTTACTTCGAAGTATAAGATCCACTGACAGCTCACCTAGCTTGTTTTCAGTTTGTCGCTTTAAAATTATTCGAAAAATTATTCGAATATATTTGAATCGATTTTATTCGAATATATTCGAATCGATTTTATTCGAATCTATTCAAAATTCGGACCTCGAAAAAAGAGGTTATTCGAATTAATTCAAAAATTGGACGTCAAAAAAGGGGGTATTCGAATCTATTCAAAAATCAAACCTCAAAAAAAGAGGCCATTTGAATATATTCAAAAATCGAACGTCAAAAAAGGGGTATTCGAATCTATTCAAAAATCGGACGGTAAAAAGGGGGGCATTCAAATCTATTCGATATTGGGTCTTTTCATGCAGGGCACAACTATAAAGAATACTAGAAAATTCGGTGTCTGTTTTTATGGTAAAACGAGCGCAGGGCAACTGCTATTGGACGTGGGCGGGGTGGTCCAATGGGTTGGCTGGCCCACGAGATTTTCACCCACTTCTTGACTGTTTTTCGTCGCTTTTCCGTTCTTACTCTTCTGAGAGGGACCCAAAGCTTACGGTTTAGCCAAAAAAACGGGCACCTGTTTCATCGTGAACACTGCCTTTAACTTTGTGTTATTCTGCTGTCTGTTGTAACTTATGTGTCTGTCCTTTGCGCCGGGTCTTGCCTTAAAGGCAGTGTTCACGATAATCTTCAGTTTTAAGATTATACGCTATATTGATTAAGTGGCCCCCGGGTTTAACTAAAATAACGTAGAAATTGAGAAAAACGCACCGGAAGTACACGAAATCCTTAAGTATCACCCCGCCTCTTAAGTATCACAGGAAGTGTTTGTTGTGACGATGAAATCGTTTGTGGACCCGTCCTTCGCAATTCTCTACTCTCTATTGCTAGGTTCTTTCCTTAGAGCCCTAACTAATCCTGCTTTGCATAAAATATTCTTCTATTTTCGATTAACCCAATATTCCACCGGTGACAACCACCATGACCAACCGGACAACTAGTCCATGTTATAGAATAATGTCACTGAAATACGACGTTTTAATGCATTCCTCGCCGTTTCTTCGTAATTTTGGTAAGACTTGGAGGCCAACGCATTGTTTTATGTGAAAAACTCGTGGACAAAAATCATCGTGAACACTGCCTTTGAAGGCATCGTATGCGCTGAAAACCACTCACCGTTTCTCCGGTTCGAATGATTTCCTGGGCCTTTGTGAGAACGTAGGGAGAGCTTGTTCTGTTAAAAACGCCTTATTGTGAAGATAAATGAGGTTGAATGTCTCAAATCCCGTCAAAAGAGGTCGGCCGTCCGTCAGTCATCTATCACACTTTGCTGTCAGCCATATTATAAGTAAATGATCAACCACTGTTACAGTACAGCTGAGGGGAAGTTAATGGATTGTACTATACGACTACATGAAGAGTGACTTATCTACTTACATCGGTTAACCTTTCCTTATCCACAAATCCCTTGAAACGAGGATGAACTTCATTTGATCGTGAGATCGTTAATCAAAACAGCGCTTTTTAGCGATCGACTCTTCCTTTCTCAGAAGTCGATTGAGATAATTTCGGTCTGAAATTAGAGTTTCAGTGATTTTTTCGCGGATTTTTTCAACGTAGCTGTTATATACGGTACAAGAGCTCTCATTATATATGGAGAACTCAAAAATGAAATCCATCATGAACGATGCCTTCAAGGAAGCCCCTTCATGAAGGAGGGGAAGGGGAAGTATAAGGAATTGAATGTTGTCTTCGAACGATATGACTATGGAAGTCTACAAGCAGCCGAAGTAACTATAGGTGCATAACAGGGCTGTGCGTAACTGGATTTTGTAATTTCGTAAATCGTAATTTTTAAGAACCTCGTAATTCGTAACTGATAATGAATACTAAGCTCACACATATCCAAAGCCTCATTCGATGTGGAAACACCTCAGCACTTCAAAGCCAAGGTGTTTTTATATCGAACATGTGTTTGATGTTAGGTTTCGAAATAATTCTCTTTCAAACAGTACTTGAATCAAAAACAGGAGCTTACTCGAAATTAAAAAGAGGTTACGTGGGATTGAAACGACTTCAATTGACTAAAGAGAAACTCTAGGCTTAATCAAGGACTAAACCTGTGCCACAATTTGCTCAACTTTTGAATTCGAAAACGTAGAGAGTCCTCGCTTTTCCAAACACACTTCAATGGAAGCCAAGGAGGGTCACACGTGATGAAAAAGAAATTGCGGCTCGATAGTTTCATGCTCAATCTTTCGAGGATAACTTTGCAAAACCACTCTCTGACGCATGCTTGCCGTCAGCCCTCCACGTTTGTGAAACGCTACCCTGGACGGAGTTAAAAGCGTTCCTCCCAAAAAACATAAAATTGTTGGGGTGGAGAGAGCGGTTCGAGAGGTGACGGTTGTTTAGCATTCTGAAACGCAATAAGTTCCCTTCAAATCTCAGATCTCAGAAATAGACAATTTCTCAATCTTCTCTTGTTATTCTAAAATTATTTAAGATTCCTTTCTGAAATGGTAGGTGACTTTGCAGCCATCATTTTTTTCAAATGTTAGGACCGAATTTTGAAATCACCACTTTTCATCTCCAAGCTTAATTGCCTTTGGAGACAGACGTCTAACAAAGCAGGTTTCGGAAACCCTGTAGAACTCTTCGTCCAATAGTGTTCTCAGGTTAGGAAAATATTTTGAAAAAGGAAAATAAAATCTCTTTCGACAGATTTCGATTCATGAAGTACCCAATTTCTGTTTGTAACTTACAAACCACTGAAGATGGATGCGTGATGAAGGTTGTTCTCAGAACCTCCGTGAAACTGCAACGATTTTTTTTGCTTGGGCTCCACTCCTTATTTGCTACAGCTATAAAGAGCTACGTCTTTATAGCCGAGCCGCATATTTGATGTCTACGATACAGGCCGTATCTTTTGCGTTTTGGACGAAAAAGACGCAAAAACGCGTCTTTTGCGTCCTTTCCTCATAACTCTGTTCAAAGTGGTCCATTCTGGAATCTGAAGAGATGTTTGGAATCAGCATTGAGAGCTCTTCCTTTTGAGTCCTCACATGTCTTACTCTGCAACAAGGCATATAGGCGTAACACAATCAATCGAGTGCGCAAAACGCGAAAGCGGAATTGGTGTCGGAGGATTGAATGTGTTTATATAACTATTGTGTATATTCTAGTGGAACATTCCGGTGGGATTTTGACTGAACTAATGAGATATAAATGTCGATTTTCTCCCAATTTCAAGTACCCATATTTCGATCATTTCCCGGGTCACAATCTCGGCGCAAACGGTACTGTGCTTATCTGGGTCAAATTTCGGTCCGCAATTGCGTCTCGACACGCTTTGCGGCCGCTCGCTTTTGAGTCAAAAGAGTTTCCAGCGTCGCAGCTGCCGATCTTTTTACTCTAGGTGGGTTTTAGAAACTGGAAACTAAACAAAATTGAAGAAAACTGTATAAAAAAGCCATATCGTGTCGGTTTTGGAGCTGGAAACTCGATTGACTCGAGCGCGTGCGGCCGCAAAGCGTGTCGAGACGCAATTGCGGACCGGAATTTGACCCAGATAAGCACAGTATCAATTGACCTGAGACTCGGCCAGTAACCTTTTTTTGTGATCTTTTTGCAGATAAGCTCTACAGCAGCTCGATCCGGAGATTTCGATTTTTCATTCCCTCCAGATGTGTCAAAACAGCGTTTTTTTCGCCTTTTTGACGCCTCGGGAGACCCAACAATCGTTCTTCTCTAGGGCGCAAGACATTCGTGTTTACAAGTGCACTTAGTGTAGACTCTTTTAAAACAGTAACAACTGGTCTGGAGGTTCTCTCCGCCTAGCGACACCCCGGCGATTTTGGCTGAAAACGACCCGAAATTACCTCCGTCCTGTTCTCGGCTCAAATGGGACCAATCGACCTGAGACTCGACCACTAATCTTCTCTTATGATGCCCTTTCAAATAAGCATTTCGACAGCCCGATTCGGAGGTTTTGATTTTTCACATTTTGGGATGGGCTGAAACAGCGTTTTTTCGCCTGTTTGGCGCCCCGGCAGACACAGTCATCGTTCTTCGCTCGGGCACAAAATGCCCGCTATCACAACCACACTCAATATAGACTTTTTTGAAGCAGAAGCAACCTGTCTGTAGGCATTTCCCGCCTAGCGACTTACCGGTGATTTTGGCTTTAAAAAACGACCCCCGATCACCGACGTTCCGTTCTCGGCTCAAACGGGACCAAACGACCTCAAACTCGGGTAACAAGCTTACTTTCTTATTCTGTTTCGAATAAGCCCTGCGGTAGCCCAATCCAGAGAACATGATTTTTCACCTCATCAGGATGTGCCGAAACAGCGTTTTTCGCCCGTCTTTTTTTTCGATTTTAGAGACCCGCTATGGCCAGCCAGTGCACTGAGACAGACAGCTATGTTGAGAGAACGCGCAACTCCGCTTTTCCTGGCTTCCAAACGCCACTGAACGTGCGATTCACAGCGCCCCTCGTTGAGTTTCAATGCTCACCCCCAATTGCGACTTGCCGGCCTTTCTCATAAGACCTTTTTCAGAGATCCATCGCTGCGCGACGCGATGGGATGATAATCATGAGCATCGATCGAGATCGCGTCGCACGTCGATCTGCACTCAAAACATGCCATCGCGGCGATCGGCGATCGCACTCTGAAAGAGGCTTAACTCTGTGGAGACAGGGGCAGAGATGCAGAGCTGCACAGCGCAGAGAAGAAGAGCAGCAGGCCAGGAGCAAGCCAGCCTGTCGCATCACCTATTGATTCCTCAGAGTTCGGACTGGGATACAGGCATCTTGCCCCCGTCTCACCCCGGTAACTCATTCCCGCAGGATTTCGCAACATGTATGACGTCTCTCGCCCGTCTCTCGCCTCTCGCCATTCATATCGCAGCGCGTGTGACAAGCGCACCCAACAGAACACACTCAGACTCTGCGGGGGGGCAAGCGCCGGACAATAGAGCCCGTTTTCGACTTGGGGGAGCGACAGCGCAGGCCTCCCCCGAGGGGGGCTTCAGGAGAGGCCCCTGCCCTCCTCCGGCGCTTGCCCCCCCGAGAGGAAGGGAGGGAAAAGATGGGAAGAAGTCGTAGAAGGTAGTTTACGACAATAGAGGCCAGAGAAGCCATCTATCACGTGCTCGAGCGGTATAAAAGGCGCCCCACCTCATGGAGAGCCGCATTCGGCCCAACAGGGCCGGCCCTGGACGGCGACTTCGAGTCACTGTCAGAAAGGGATATTTTTGGTGGAAGCGGAGACGCTTTCCGGGGGAGGGTGACGTCACTGCTCCGGTAGTCAGGACGTCACTGCTCCGGAGCCGTGACGTCATGGCTTCGGGGCAGTGATGGGGCTTCAAGGCAGTGACAGGGGGCTTCAGGCAGTCACAGGGGGCTTCAGGGCAGTCACAGGGGGCTTCAGGGCAGTCACAGGGGCTTCAGGGCAGTCACAGGGGGCTTCAGGGCAGTCACAGGGGGCTTCAGGGCAGTGACGGGGGCCTGATCAAGCCAAATTGTCACTCCGGCGGTAGCCCCGATTGGGGGCAAGCGCCGGTGCCCGGAGGGTTGCCCTGAAGAGCTGCGCTAGCCCCCTCCAGTGTATGAGCAGTGTAGTTGATTTCGAGCGCGGATGCTAAACATTTTTCCAAATAGTTTCGAAATCTTACATGTGTTCAATCCGAGGTCCTCGGAGACGGGAGACAGGGCCGCCGGTAAGTGTCTCCTTGGGCCGCGCGATTCAGCTTGCGCCGCTCACACTCCCCGTGCCTCGCTATGATGAATCGATAAGTAAGGCGATATACCGGCTTACTCTCGGTCTGTTCCTGTTCTTCTCTGCGCTTTGCATCTCTACCCCTGTCTCTAATGAGGATGAAAATTGAAACTTCACGACTGAGGGGCGTTCTTACACACTCGCGGGGGTCGGTGGCCGGTTGAGGGGAGTTGAACAGGTAGCGTGCTTCCGCTCGAAACGAAAAAAGGGGAGGGTTAAGTCCGAAAACTCCCCCATTCATGCCGAAAACTCCGCGTGTCAACCTCCCACCGACCCTACAATGTCACGCCACACTTCACCCGTTTACACCTAAATCTCTGCCTAATCACCTCCCACCGACCACTCAATGTGACGTCACACCCACGTGTTTACACCGAAAGTTTCGCTTGATCACCTCCCACCGACCACCACTTACCAATCCTGCAGTCGCGGGCGTCAGAGGCAGGTCAAGAGCAGGGATGAGCGGAATTCCGATTTCGGCAGGTTTTTGGGCATCGAAACTCCGATTTCCGAAAAATGGGTGCGGAAATCGGAAGAAAATTCGGAAATAACCTGAATCGGCATCCTATGGTAGGCGTTGACCGGTTGAAATCGCGCGAATATCGCTCCACGTATAATGTTCTTTTTATATGATCTTCCTGTTCATATTATGCTACCTTTTTAGAATAATGCTATTTGCCTCACCCCTTCCCATTTTTGGTCTCATTCGCCGTGGGTCAGACTTTTGGCATTGAGGCGCGCTTATCGCTCACTAGGTGTGGACAAGGCCAATTGTGCTCAGACCCCCTTCCAGCAGCATAACTTTGACGATTTTCTCAACATCCCCTCCAGAAGCGTAATAGGTCAAATATTTTTTTCGATTTTCTCAGACACGCTCTCAGTCGTTTGATATATGTTGTGTTGTAAAATCCATATTCAATCTTAGGGAAACATTATGATTTTGACTCTTACTCTAACTTAGTTACGACAAGATTTTATGTAAATTGGACGGTATGATCGAATTCTTCGTAGAAAAATGACTTCTAACAGTGTATACCCTCATTCAAAATGGTTCACTTGGTCTCCCGGCGAAGCTCAGACCCCACCCACTCCACCCCTGCGCAGCTCAGACCCCGGTGTGGGTATCCACACCGCGCGCCGTTCCCTGAACCGAAAAAAGGCTCCGAAATACCGACGATCCCTTTGGGACAGGGTCTCTCTACACACCGAGGGAAGAGTTGTCCCGCTTTTCGCAGCTCTAATTCCACTCGGAACCACTTCGCTTGCATTGAGTAGCGTGACGTTCCGATTTGCAAAGAGGGGACAACTCCTCCCTCGGTGTGTAGAGAGCCCCTATCCCGATCCCTTCCCTCTCTAACAGGACCACCCTTGGTAATGATTACCGAGTGTGTTTGACCCTGAATCAAACATAACGTATCCGTAGGATCTTACCCACACCGCTGCCCCCATTCCTTCTTTATGTTTTTATATCCTTCTTGATTGGGAAATCATCAAGAAAGTATGCACCATACTGGAGCCGCTCGCATCTGCTACAACCATTGCACAGGATCGTGCCTATTCACCGATTAGTGTTGTACTACCACTCTACAACATGATTGCTGAGGGAGTGAAGGAGGACAACCCTATTCATGGGATCAGAAATCTGATTCATGATGGTCTAGTCTCAAGGATGAAAAAGCATCTGGAAAATGAAGATTTGATCATGGCGAAGCTTTAGGACCCAAGGCTCAAGGACACATTTTTCGATTCCAGCAGCAAGTATGTTTTGCTGGACAAGGTCGAGGCTGCAGCGGCACGTGTCTACGTCAGCAGGGAAGAAGAGGACGCCCAGAAATCATCGACGTCCTGAAAGAATGTATTTTTTTCTTTTTTTGAAAGCAGAAGGATCATGAGAAGCACAGTTAACAATGCACGCCCTGGAGTGGACGCGAAGACCAAAGCTTTAGCTGTGAGATTTTCTAGGAGTTAATGTTCACTTTCGTCGACGTTGAAATGACTACCAGTTATTCAGGAGGTAGAAGAGTATCTCAGCATAGAGCCGGCAATCGATTTGGATCCATACAAATTCTGGGGAAATGAAGCGAATTCGTCAAAGTTCCCTCTACTGAAGGCGCTCGCTAGACGATATCTTTCTGCTCCGTCTACGTCCGCAGAATGCGAACGTCTATTTTCGACTTCCGGTGTCACAGTGAATGATCCTATATATAAAGAATGGAAACGGCGCGACCAGAAATCCGCGGAATTCGCTGCGCCTCAACTCTTCAGCGTTGTCGATACGCAGCGCGGCGTGTCGCGCGCGGCGCCTCACAGCTGATTATTTTCATTTCCGTTTCCTCCATTTCGCCCCTTTTCTCACGTTTAAAAGTTTTTGCAGCACTGTTTGCCCTTCATTTTGTTCGCTGCTAATATAAACACTTCGTTTTTGTAGCGCTTTCGCCCGCTAAGCCGTTTTTTTCATTTAAGTGTTCTATATTTCTGGTTCTGCGCTTATTTTTGTATTTTGACTTATATTTCTTCGTTTTGTTTTTTTTTCTTTGTTCTGTCTTCTTGCTTTGTAATTTCCTAATTTTTTTACGAAAAATTTTGTGGGAATTTTCGCAGCCAGATTTTTTTTCAAAGAATTTTTGAACGATTTCCAGGTAGGAAGACGGACCTTCTTCGAAAAAAAAATTGAGAGAATTCTTCACTTCACACTCATTTTCTCGTACGAATACTACACGAAGGGTTTCCCGCCAAGATGGCCCATCGTTTGACGAAGCAGAACTATCACTACACGGAGGGTGAAACGCCAATGTGGCCCATCGTTCGGCGCAGCCGATCGAATGCTACGCGAAGGGTTTCCCGCCAAGATGGCCCATCGTTCGGCCAAGCCGAAAAAATACTACACGGAGGGTGACCGGCGAGGCAGGCCCGCCGTTCGGCGAAGCCAAGCGAATACTGCGTAGATGGGGGGGGGTCGGCAAAGCCGGTTAATCGTTCGGCGAAGCCGAACGAATACTACACGGAGGGTGGCCCGCCAAGACGGTCCATCGTTCGGCCAAGCCGAACGAATACTACACGGAAAGTGGCCCGCCAAGACGGCCCATCGTTCGACGAAGAAGAACTATCACTACACGGAGGGTGACCCGCCAATGTGGCCCATCGTTCGGCAAAGCCGAACGAATACTACACGAAGGGTGGCCCGCCAAGCCGACCCATTGTTCGGCGAAGCCAAACGAATACGGCGTAGATGGGAGGGGGTGTCCAGAAAGCCGGCCTGTAGTTCGGCGCAGCCGAACGAATACTACACGAAGGGTTTCCCGCCAAGATGGTCCATCATTCGACGAAGCAGAACTATCACTACACGGAGGGTGACCCGCCAATGTGGCCCATCGTTCCGCAAAGCCGAACGAATACTACACGGAAGGTGACCAGCGAGGCCGGCCGCCGTTCGGCGAAGCCAAACGAATACTGCGTAGATGGGGTCGGCAAAGCCGGTTAATCGTTCGGCGAAGCCGAACAGATACTACACGGAGGGTGGCCCGCCAAGACGGTCCATCGTTCGGCGAAGCCGAACGAATACTACGAGTGGCCCGCCAAGACGGCCCATCGTTCGACGAAGCCAAACGAATACTACACGAAGAATGGTGGCCCGCCAATGTGGCCCATCGTTTCGCAAAGCCGAACGAATACTACACGAAGGTGGCCCGCCTAGCCGACCCATCGTTCGGCGAAGCCGAACGAATACTACACGGAGGGTGACCAGCGAGGCCGGCCCGCCGTTCGGCGAAGCCAAACGAATACTGCGTAGATGGGGGGGGGTCGGCAAAGCCGGTCCATCGTTGGGCGAAGCCGAACGAATACTACACGGAGGGCGGCCCGCCAAGACGGCCCATCGTTTGGCGAAGCCGAACGAATACTACACGAAGGGTTGCCCGCCAAGATGGCCCATCGTTCGGCCAAGCCGAACGAATACTACACGGAGGGTGACCGGCGAGGCCGGCCCGCCGTTCGGCGAAGCCAAGCGAATACTGCGTAGATGGGGGGGGGTCTAGAAAGCCGGCCTGTAGTTCGGCGCAGCCGAACGAATACTACACGAAGGGTGGCCCGCCAAGCCGACCCATCGTTCGGCGAAGCCAAACGAATACGGCGTAGATGGGAGGGGGTGTCTAGAAAGCCGGCCTGTAGTTCGGCGCAGCCGAACGAATACTACACGAAGGGTTGCCTGCCAAGACGGCCCATCGTTCGACGAAGAAGAACTATCACTACACAAGGGTGACCCGCCAATGTGGCCCATCGTTCCGCAAAGCCGAACGTATACTACACGAAGATGGGGGCCCGTCTAGAAAGCCGACCCATCGTTCGGCGAAGCCGAACGAATACTACACGAAGGGTGGCCAGCCAAGCCGGCCCATCGTTCGGCGAAGCCAAACGAATACGGCGTAGATGGGAGGGGGTGTCTAGAAAGCCGGCCTGTAGTTCGGCGCAGCCGAACGAATACTACACGAAGGGTTGCCTGCCAAGACGGCCCATCGTTCGACGAAGAAGAACTATCACTACACGGAGAGTGACCCGCCAAGCCGACTCATCGTTCCGCAAAGCCAAACGAATACTACACGTAGATGGGTAGCCCGCCTAGCCGGCCATCGTTCGGCGAAGCCGAACGAATACTACACGGAGGGTGACCAGCGAGGCTGGCCCGCCGTTCGGCGAAACCAAACGAATACTGCGTAGGTGGGGGTGTCAGCAAAGCCGGTCCATCGTTCGGCGAAGCCGAACGAATACTACGGAGGGTGGCCCGCCAAGACGGTCCATCGTTCGGCCAAGCCGAACGAATACTACACGGAGAGTGGCCCGCCAAGACGGCACATCGTTCGACGAAGCCGAACGAATACTACACGAAGGGTGGCCCGCCAAGCCGACTCACCGGTCGGCACAGCCAAACGAATACTGCGTAGATGGGGGGGGTGTCTAGAAAGCCGGCCTGTAGTTCGGCGCAGCCGAACGAATACTACACGAAGGGTCGCCCGCCAAGCCGACCCATCGTTCGGCGAAGCCAAACGAATACGGCGTAGATGGGAGGGGTGTCTAGAAAGCCGGCCTGTAGTTCGGCGCAGCCGAACGAATACTACACGAAGGGTGGCACGCGAAGCCGACCCATCGTTCGACGAAGCCAAACGAATACTACACGGAGGGCGGCTTCGCCGAACGAGTACTACACGGAGGGTGGCCCGCCAAGACGGCCGATGGTTTGGCGAAGCCGAACGAATACTACACGGATGGTGACCCGCCAATGTGGCCCATCGTTCGGCAAAGCCTAACGAATACTACACAAAGGGTGGCCCGCCAAGCCGACTGATCGTTCGGCGAAGCCAAACGAATACTACACGGAGAGTGGCCCGCCAAGACGGCCCATCGTTCGACGAAGCAGAACTATCACTACACGGAGAGTGACCCGCCCATCGTTCGGCAAAGCCGAACGAATACTACACGAAGGGTGGCCCGCCAAGCCGACCCATCGTTCGGCGAAGCCAAACGAATACGGCGTAGATGGGAGGGGGGGTCTAGAAAGCCGGCCCATCGTTCGGCGAAGCCGAACGAATACTACACGAAGGGTGGCCCGCCAAGCCGACCCATCGTTCGGCGAAGCCGAACGAATACTGCGTAGATGGAGGGGGGTCTAGAAAGCCGGCCTGTAGTTCGGCGCAGCCGAGTGAATACTACAGGAAGGGTTGCCCGTCGAGATGGCCCATCGTTCGACCAAGCCAAACGAATACTACACGGAGGGCGGTTTCGCCGAACGAGTACTACACGGAGGGTGGCCCGCCAAAACGACCCATCGTTTGGCGAAGCCGAACGAAAACTACACGAAGGGTGACCCGCCATTGTGGCCCATCGTTCGGCAAAGCCGAACGAACACTACACGAAGGGTGGCCCACCAAGCCGACTCATCGTTCGGCGAAGCCAAACGAATACTACACGGAGGGTGGCCCGCCAAGACGGCCCATCGTTCGACGAAGCAGAACTATCACTACACGGAGCGACACGGAGAGTGACCCCCCCCCATAGTTCGGCAAAGCCGAACGAATACTACACGAAGGGTGGCCCGCCAAGCCGACCCATCGTTCGGCGAAGCCAAACGAATACGGCGTAGATGGGGGGGGGTCTAGAAAGCCGGCCCATCGTTCGGCGAAGCCGAACGAATACTACACGAAGGGTGGCCCGCCAAGCCGACCCATCGTTCGGCGAAGCCGAACGAATACTACACGGAGGGTGACCGGCGAGGCCGGCCCGCCGTTCGGCGATGCCAAGCGAATACTGCGTAGATGGGGGGGGGTCGGCAAAGCCGGCCCATCGTTCGGCGAAGTCGAGCGAATACCACACGAAGGGTGGCCCGCCAAGCCGGCCCGACGCTCGGCGAAGCCAAGCGAATACTGCGTAGATGGGGGGGGGGGAGGGGTCGGCAAAGTTGTTCCGTCGTTCGGTAGAATCACATGGCTGCCACGGATTAGCATCCAGGTCCCATAAGTTGGATTTTTTTCGTGAAATTGCAATAAGTATTAGTAGTTAAACAACATTCTCTGTCCTAACTAACACTAGTCTCAGAAAGAGACTAGTCTCAGAAAGAGAATGAATTCCGAGACTCTACAAAAACTGCTGTTTCTCCATCAAAACATTAGTATACTTGGTTATCAATAGCCTCTTCTCGGATTAGCATCCAGGTCCCATAAGTTGGATTTTTTTTCGTGAAATTGCAATAAGTATTAGTAGTTAAACAACATTCTCTGTCCTAACTAATACTCCTACCCTCTTTTCGGAACACTCGGTGATTTTTGAAAATCCGCTTCTGATTTGGTCAGTACTGACTAGCTATGTGTGTCTATGTTTGTTTTGTTCCAAAGTATGAGCTCTGATCTAATCAAAGGATCATTTAACCACGGATGGGACTCCATAGGACCACCCGAAACGGATTGGGTGAGGTTCTGTAACTTGTTATCTGTCGTGGCCGTCTGGTCTTCAGAGGTGCAATGTTCTATTAAGGGTGATAGGGCTATGCCTTGATATTAAATGCTTGAACATTCATATATGACTATTCAGTATTGAGTAGACTACATCTGAATAGGAAACTAAAGAGCGAAAAAGTGTCAAGGGAAGATAGTAGGAATGTGAAAGTTGAAACGTGTTTACCCATTTCACTCTAATTTCCATGAAAAGCACTTAGTCTATCTAAGGAAAATATTTCCAAAAACTTTTTTCTGCATCGGGCTATGTCACACATAGATTGCACTTGCTCCAGAGCTAAATTAGATTGCACAAAATTTATATGCTTTATTATCACGCCCGATCTCGTCAATACCGGTGAGCTCATCAAAGATACGTTGAAGTTCTTGTTTTTTCCAAACCTTGTCACTTGTTGGTTCCATGATATTACTTGTTAACGCGTTCATGCTACAATACCGCTCGTAGGATTTGGTCAGAAAGCGAGCGAGGTCGGGTTTTTGCGTCTTTTTCGTCTTTTTTGTATAACTCGCTTTAAAGTCAACCTTGAGCGAAACTAGGAGGATATTCATGATCCTGGTGTTGAGGGCTATCCAATGGTATAGCCATTGTCGGGAATTATTGATATTGTTTCAGGTTATAAAGTTTTTTGAAGGAATTGGTTTCAAATGAAAGAATCATTTGTTGATTCAAGTAAAAATTACCTTTCAAAGTAAAATGCCTGTTCGAGGAAAATTTTTTTGTTCCGATTTCCGAAGGTCCCTATTGTGTTCCGATTTCCGAATTCCGAAATTTTATTTTTATTCCGATTTCCGAAATTTTATTTTTGTTTCGATTTCCGATTTCCGAAATTTTAAATTTTGTTTCGTTTTCCGATTTCCGAAATTTAAATTTTGTTTCGATTTCCGAAATTCTGATTTTTCTTCCGCTCATCCCTGGTCAAGAGGCAGCATTGGTAATTCAACCTGCACCCGACACCCGCCAGAGCGTCGATATCCCGAACAATGTCAACCATGACAGGCACGAACACCTCACATCCAAGCGCAGCGTATACATTGTGGGCTGCCATTTCCGCGCTCTACACGAGAGAATATCAGAGAAAAACAGTGCAGACACTGCAACACGTTGCCCCGAAAACTCTGCTACATATGAGGTATTACCACGAAAACTTCGGCACTTACGAGTCATGCCGAAACCTCCGCCGATCAGCCAGATCCGATCAATTTGATAGGAAAAGGGGCGTTTCAACCGGCCACCGACCCCCGCGATTTCCTGAGTTGGTAAGCGTCCGTTCAGTGCCGCTTGGGAGTGAATAACAGCGAGAGCGCTTGTTTTCTCGACTTAACACTGTTTCAGTGCCTTAGCTGGCCATAACGGGTCTCGAAAATCGAAGTTTGGCATGTGGTGGATAAAAATCGATAAGGGATTACGGCAGCTCCTTACAATGGAAATTCGATCCTTGAATTGCGTGAAACGCTGAGGAGATCCAAGGAAGTTTTCAAAAATGTGTTTTTTAAGAAGCATTAATGCAAAAGAAAAAATCCTGCGGGACGCTCGGAAATATTATGGCCCGAAAAAGGGCCGTAGCCACGAAAAAAAGTCGTCGAGATCGGATAGTCTCAACAATTTCAGACTGGCATCACGCTCAAGATTGACCTAAACGTGTCCCCAGAAACAAAGAATCAGTTGAAAAAAGTGTTCAGAGAAACTTGAAATTTTGATCTCGATGCCACCTGTTTGACCGCATCGCTTCACAGTGCCGGGTTACGAAGTCTTCCAAAATCACTGGGGAGGCGCTAGGCGGAAAATGCCTACAGGCAGGTTGCTTCTGCTTCAGAAGAGTCTATATTGATCGCGTTGTGATAGCGGGAATTTCGTGCCCGAGCGAAGGACGATGACTGTGTCTGCCGGGGGGCGAAAAAACGCTGTTTTAGCACATCCCATAAAGGTGAAAAAATCAAAATCTCCGGATCGGGCTGATGAAATGCTTATTTGAAAGTGCATCACAAAAGAAGTTTATTGCTCGAGTCTCAGGTCGATTGGTCCCATTTGAGCCGAGAACGGGACGGCGGTCATTTCGGGTCGTTGTCCGCCAAAATCACAGGGGTGTCGCTAGGCGGAGAGAACCTCCAGACCGGTTTTTACTGTTTTAAAAGAGTCTTCACTAACAAGGGAAGGATCATTGCATGGCGTGGCCATTTCAAATGAAATATGCGTTTCTAGAATCAGTTTTTGACGTAGAATTCGGATTTATACTCTGTAGCTGCAAATCGTTCCTCTGAACGGAGTTATGAGCACTTTTATACTGATTTCTATAGAAAAATGGCATTGTACTTGCCGTAACCTACAGAAATCTTCCGAAAAACCGAAAACGGATCTTATATTCGTGACCAGCACCCCAAATAACCCCCCTGGACAAATTCAGAGCAAAAACATTTTTCGACCTTCGGACCCCCAAAAGTGGATTGAGTTACCCCTTGCGTGAGGCTACGAAGGTGAATTTTTTTGCCCAAACGTCGTATAGGTGGGTTATTTGGGGCTCTGAACACAAATACATATGACGTTCTTTTTTGATACGCATGTTGATTATTGTATGTTACGATAGAAATATGGTATTTTGGCTACTACAACCTACAGTAGTTCTCAAAAAAAAGCCTTTTTGAGAAATTCTGAGTTTGTGGCATTCGCGTCAGATCAGCCAAATTTTTTGGAGGCCGTGATCTCCAAATCAATATTGATTCGCTTACTCATGGTATGCGGCAGTGTATCATGAAAACCATCCAAGACAGTTTGAAACTCCCGTTCAGTACTGTTTCCCTCCTCAATTGGGAGGCCTGTGTGATTTTGATGGTTGTTCGAATGTTCACTTCATTCGTTGTTCTCATTGTGAGAAAATCCTTTGTTTTGAACATTTTGTTCACAATAACCACATGTGCTCGTAGCTATAAATTTGTTGCAAGTCTAATTATTTTCACAGTAAAACACCAGCCGCGGGGATAAGACATTTTCGACTGAAACGCTTCATACTCCTAAAAAGTTCTCCCACGATAAAACTGTTAATCTTCTACACTTTCAGTGATTGAAACGAGTATTTTACAAGTGTGCAAAAATTTCGGGTGCAGCATGGATTCGAACTTGTTACCTCTTTCATTAGTGCAGAACCTAACTCCACTGCGCCAACCGGTCGCGACTACATGGGCGCCGACCTCGCATATGAAGGCGCGCAGCATTGTTCATCGTAGCAACATATTTCGGCGCTATAACACACTATGAGGTGATTCCTGGTGTAGAAGTCACATCAGTGTATCTCAGGATGCGACAAAGACTCATGGATTACGCATTATGATGCGTCTACCAGTGAAGCGCTAAAAACGCCTATAACTCCTTTCAGAGAAACGATTCGCAGCTGCAGAGTAAAGATTCGAATTCTACGTCGAAAATTGGTCCTAGTAATGCCTATTTTATTTAGAATCGCCACGGCATGTAATGATCCTTCCCTTGTAAGAGCACTTGTAACCGCGAATGTTTTGCGCCCTAGAGAAGGACGATTGTTGGGTCTCCTGTGGCGTCAAAAAGGCGAGAAAACGCTGTTTTGACACACTTCTGAATGGAGTGAAAAATGGAGTTCAACGAATTGGGCTGCTGCAATGTTCAATTAGAGGAAGATAACAAAAAAAGGTTACTGGCCGCGTCTCAGGTCGAGAACGTGACCCGGTAAATGACCGAAATATGGATACTTGAAAATGGGAGAAATCGAAATTTATGTCTCATTAATTCAGTCAAGATCCCTTCAGAATGTTCCACTAGAATATACACAATAATTGTATAAACACATTCAATCCTCCGACACCAATTCCGCCTTCGCGTTTCGCGCACTCGATTGATTGTGTCACGCCTATATGCCTTGTTGCAGAGTAAGACATGTGAGAGCTCAAAAGGAAGAGCTCTCAATTCTGATTCCAAATATCTCTTCAGATTCCAGAATGGACAACTTTGAACAGAGTAATGAGAAAAGGACGCAAAAGACGCGTTTTTGCGTCTTTTTCGTCCAAAACGCAAAAGATACGGCCTGTATTATCCCTATCGAGGTAGAATTCGTGTCGGCAGTTGCGGACAAATGCATTTGCAGCTTGGAGGTATTCGTGCTGGGACGAGTATCAATCGTGCCAGGACCTCGTGGTCCCAGCATGATTGTTTTTGTTTCACTTCGTGTTGCAACAGCGGTCTTCTGCAACTGCGGACTAGGAATTCACTCCGATATGAACAGTTATTTATTCAATCAAAAGTCTGCGTATCTCGTGTTCATCATGGGGGCGAGAGCATTCAATCGAGATAAGTAACTGTGGAGCTCGGCTCCACAGACCTGGGTAGCAACGAAAGGTTGAAGCCCAATAATACGTTTGAGCCGGTCAGTGTGAGGTGCAGAGCGGTCGGTCATACCTGAAACTCGTTATCAACAATCATACTTCGCCTTGTCCGACTCACTGCTAACTACACCCGGCTGAAAATGTCAGGGCAAGGTTTCAGCAAATTCTGAAATTGGGAGGAGTAATCAAATATTAGGAATGCGCACGTGTTCATTTCATGTATACTCTAGACCACAAATGTATAGTTCAGGTCCGCGATAGCGTTCAGTCCTCATTATCACAAAGCGATTATCACAAAGTAGAAGCGAAGCGGTGTTTTTGAAAAATCCAACTATGAAAATGAAGAAATCATTCTCAAAACAACAGCTTCGCTTCGACGATTGTGTTAATGAGACTTTGCGGACTGAACGCGATTGCGGAACTAGATCATACATTGCTCTCACATTTTCATGATTTGTTACGAATTGTTACGATTCGTTACTACTTAGGCCCGAAATTTCGTAAATCGTAAATCGCAAAAAAATTGGCGAAAACACCCGTAATTCGTAAATCGTACGCACAGCCCTGGTGCATACGGATTAGTTCATTAATTCAAGAAAGGTAGAAGAATGGGCATGAACAGCTGTCATCTCGTAAAGATTTAGATTTTTGGCGGTTGCCGGCTCTGAAGAGATTTTAAATGGGTCTCCCATCAATTTCTGCCATACGAATCACTGTAATGTTGTAATGAATGTAGCAAAGTCACGTGACCGTGTTTTGACCGATCTTAAAGGCAGTGTTCATGATAAATCTCGTTCTCGAGGTCTCGGTGTGAAACACTAAGTTGGCAGGTGCTGTAGAGGATAGGGTCGAAGAAAGCAACGAAAACTGGCCAGAAATAAACACAAACGGCTTTGAAAGCTCTCCCGGTGCGCCTACCTATCCCGGTTCGACACCCAATCGGACGAGCTTGTGGCGCCGCAGACGTTTCGATGGCAAATTGCCAAGCAACTCTGCCGCAGTTAGCATTGTCGTTTTGCGCAGATTTCGCGATTGGCGCGCGCTTGCCGAAATCAGCAGGGCTTATGATTCTCGTCCACGCCCTGAATTTAGAAAACGTTATTTTGACTTATTCTGGACGTGTTCTTCCCTGTTTCTTCACTATTAGTTACCTCACGACCAAACAATCCCATTTTTGGGTCGAACTCGAGTGCGATATTCATCGTGAACACTGCCTTTAAATCAGCCATAGATGACATAACCGTTCAGCGAATAGAAAATGATTCAGGTCCTTACCCCAGATCAAAATAGATGAGGAAAATAGATGAGAATGAGTACGAAGGTGAGCTGCCCATCGAAAAGCGTGAAAGGGTCACTTAACGAAAGACTACAATTCTTCACTTTTTCCAAATTTTTTAAGGACAATTTTTTGTTATTTCATTCGGAGCATATGAAGTCTGATATGGTTCAAATATCTATGCTTTCAGATTGGAAATGCCCTCCTAGGTACAAGGAAGTGGATGGACTTTGCATTCGAAGCAGCCTTTGAGGTCCACAAAGCTAAGTTTAGATGCCAAGTAGGTACAGTACCGAGCAAATGTTTTGCAAAGGAAGCGTTTTGCGGCGCTTTTTGCGCCCACAAAGCGCCGCAAGCCATAACTTGCTTCAAAGTGGTCCAGTTTCAATTCTGAAGTCATTTCTGGATTTCTTTCATCTAGTCTTATACGATAGTGTTACAAAATGATAGATTCATCTCCAGAATTTTATTGAAAATTGCATATATGCACCTCTAAACCCCTCATTATGAACTGATCAGACGGTCATGATATCGAAATCTGTTATGTTTGACCTGTGCTCGATGTGAATTTCAGAAGGAAATACACACTTTCAACTAAGTACCACAGTGAGAAGGGACTACACACACTAACTACACACATCATCACATTCGCCTCACTGAAAGGAAAACGAAAACTACCTGAAACACTCATTTCGTCAATTTTGAAGTGAGTTATGGCGATGCGGCGCTATGTGAGCGCAAAAAACGCCGCAAAACGCTTTTTTTGCAAGAAGTATGCTCGGTACTGTACAGCCGACGCAGAATCGTTCGTCAATCGTTGTATAACTTTGCAGCCTGCGTCTCTGCATGTCCATGTACACTGCGCAGCCTCTATGCCTTCTCCACAGTTAACACTGATCCGACGAACAATTCCACATCGACCTTAATTTTAGCCGACACAGGTCGCAGTGGCGATTGTGGTTCCCCTCTACCGTTGCAGAATACGTAGGCGCAAACTCGGTGCACGTAACGTATCTTACATGATTCGAGTTTGCGCCGACGTTTTGTGCGCTGACAAGAAGGAACCGCAACCGAGACATAAAGTCTTTCCGAATGAGACTGTCCGCCAACGCAGTCGGTGTGCGCATCGAACGCCCCTCGCGGAGGCATTTTTCGAATGACCCTTCTTATGGCTGCAAACAGATGACTGGGATAATATCCACTGTTTTTCTAATACTCCTGCTAATCGATTTGGCAGATATAAAGAATGCTCCGCGATAACGGCTCGACACGCTCGTCGTCCGCTTGGGCGGGCGGTCTCATTCGGATAGACGTTGTGCTCCCAATGAACGGCTTGTGCACGGCTGCGGCAGCAGCTCGAGAAAAATAACTGGTATGTTGAAAAGGAATTCGCGAACGCGGCTAAGGCGGCCGCAACGTGACGCGCTCGTTCATTCAGTTAGTTAGAATAAATGGAACGACTGTATTGTAAATGAAGGTAATCATGTGTCCTGTGAATGTGTATATTGTATATTCCACGTTCGATTTCCCATAAATCTCGGCATATTGGTATACCGTAGTGGTATTCTCGAGCAGTAGACCGAGCTTTGTCAACTTCATTCGGCTAACATTTTGGCAACCACGCCTTCGTCGGTCCTAGAAGCCAAAGATACCTAAAGGCAGTGTTCACGATTAATCTCGTTCTCGAGGTTTCAGTGTGAAACACTAAGTTGGCAGATGCTGGAGAGGATAATGTCGAAGAAAGCAACGAAAACGGGCCAGAAATCAATAAAAATGACTTTGAAAGTTATCCCGGTGCGCCTACCTATCCCGTTCCCCCTCCCATTCGGACGAGCTTGTGGCGCCGCACACGTTTCGATGACGAATTGCCAAGCAACTCTACCGCGTCCAGCCTGCTCGATTCGAGCAGATTTGGCGATTTTGCGCGCGCTTGCGGAAATAAGCTGGGCCCATGATTCTCGTTCACGCCTTGAACGTTATAAACCGTATTTTAGCTAATTCTGGACGTTTTTCTTCGCCGTTTCTTCTCTATTAGTTACTTCACCACAAAGAAATCCCATTTTTGGGTCGAACTCGAGTGCAATATTCATCGTGAACACTGCCGTTAAATCGATTATAGCACTAATTTAGCACAAAATAACCAATTTCATAGAAAGCTGGCAAAAGCGACACCGTATGGCAATTGGAATAGCTGACCTTTAGTGTGCAGATTGAAGCCTGCCAGACACCCTCAGATGGTCTTAGATGGCGAGTGAAAGAGTGGCACCATATCGAACCACCCTCCTCATTAGCCTTCAGAAGGCGTTCATTAGCCTTCCACATCATCGGCATCGATTATCTCTAATATCGAGAACATCAGCTGGATTGAAATTGATTTTCAATCAATGAACATTATCATTCGGACTCATCTAGTCAAAAACATTGACCGAAGTGCTTGCTTTCGTTGTTCAACTGTTTTTATTAGGTAAATTTGCATTTATTTCTTCCTCTGAACGTCGATGATTTCTGACTGCTCAGCATGAGACTGCGGTCTTTTTGAGCGGCGCTGTGCACGTGTGCACAAACTGGCATATTTGGGCCCTAGAAACTCTGATTCTAACCCGTTTTTCACCGCGCTACTTTCATAGTTTCTCAGCTGTTTTCTATCTAAGCTGATTTTAATAGTTTTTTACATAACGTTTTTCATCGCGACCACTGCCTTTAAAGGCAGTGTTTACGATAATCTTCAATTTTGAGATTATTCACTATATTGAATAGGTGGTTCCCGGGTAGAACTAAAATGACGTAGAAAATGAGATAAACGCACCAGAAGCACACGAAATACTCTACTCTCACCCCGCCTCTTTACTCTCACAGGAACTGTTTGTTGTGACAATGAAATGTTTTGTGGACCCGTCCTTTGCAATTTTCCACTCTCTATTGCTCCGTTCTTTCCTAAGGGCCCAAACTAATCCTGCTTTCCATAAAATATTCTTTCGTTTTCGATTGACCCAATTTTCCACCGGTGACAACCACCATGAACATGTTCATCCAACCGGACAACTAGTCCAGGCCAGAGAATAATGTCACTGAAATACGACGTTTGAATGCGCTTCTCGCCTTTTCTTCGTAATTTTGGTAATCCTTGGAGGCCAACGCATTGTTTTATGTGAAAAACTCGGAGACGAAAATCATCGTGAACACTGCCTTTAAGGACACTGGGGAAATCGCTAGAAGTTCAGATGTCCATAAGGCAGCGTCCATACGTGGCGAGAGCGGGCGCTCCCGCTGTTGTGCGCCTCTCGACGCTCCTCAACGCTGCCTGCAAATTAATACAGGCAAACACCCCTGCCTCGTGTTGATTCGATTGACAACATTTGATCGGGTGATCAATCGCTCGAATCGGCGCAACGACTAATGATTTCCCACGGTTTTCGACTTCCGTGGTGGGATTATGGAAAACAAGGGCAGTAGTTTTGATACAGGTTTAATGCCACCTGCTTCAGTGATGAAGCAGTAAGCTTGAAACTTGCTGCTTATTTCGTGGTGGTGGCGCAAGCGCGCGAGAGCGAGCGGGCGAGGGCGCGCGAGAGGGAGCGCCTGTGAGCGGCTAGCGAATCGTGTGCCCACGATGACCATCAATTTTGCGTGATCGCACGCTCTCGCCACGTATGGACGGAGCCTAACCACCCCCGGCCACCGCGGCCGGCCGTTGTTAGTTAGAGATCTACCGCGCGCGTGAACACAACACATTTACATAGTTTGAGAATGAGTGCATGATATAGGGATCCCATACATTGTTCATTAATGCATCACATAACTACATGCAGTATGTCAATCACGAAACAGGTTTCCACCTTTAAAAGTATAATGAGGTGTTTTCCGTCCCATTTGTCTATTCATGTATTCGTGTATGTATGTGGACACAGCTTGTGTACATAATATGATAACAAAATACTGCGTTTACGCAACTTCACCCATGACAAGACCATCAGAAAAAAAGAATACGATTTAGGAATTTGATACAATTTTACGCAGTTTTGAAGGTGCCGTAATGGATATCAGAAATCCCGCTCTATAGCCTCTATTGAAAGAGTAAACTTGTGGTAGACCAAAGCCCTCGACTATTCTACTAATTGAAATCTTATTTGAAGAATGATTTTCAACACTGGCGACTGACTGATTTTTTTGCAATACCTGCTGACAAGGTGGAACTGACAAATTTTCTCGGGACAGGCTTTTTTTCCGTTTTTTTTTCTCGAACGAATGAAAGTGGGAGCAACATTCTAACCAGGGGTGTGCGGAATTTTCGGCATTCTGTTTTCTGCCCATTTTGTGGTAATTTTTTTCTGTTTTCTGTAAAAATAGGAAAATTTGGCAGAAAACAGAAAAAAAAACTATGAATCGGGACTTGTTGCAAATTTACTCCAGAGACAAGTTGCCAGAATCATGAACGGTAAACACATAGGTTTAGAAAGCTTCACCCGAAATCTCAGCTGTTCCCTATGGTTGACTCGTCTATCTCGCTATGGTGGTTACCCGAGCTGGGGTGGTGTAGTGGCAGGATGCGCTGCTGTTCGCTCTAAACGGCAGGGTTCGATCCTCGCCCAGGGTCGATCAGATCTACCAACCCTACGGAGAATGGTACTAGATTCATGTAAGACAATGACGGATATGACTGGGTAGTCGGCTGACCCCCGAATTCCACTGTATACGCCTGAAAAGCATCTAGCCTCTACGAAATAGAAGTCGAATGTGCTGCATTCTCCAATACGTAGAGATTGAGGAAACCGAGTCTTCATACTTATAGTGATAACACTTACCCAGAGGTTTACCATTGATGATACCCCTCAGAAGGCATGCAGTACTGTAATAATGCAGAAACTCCAATATTCTTGTATAAGAACATTAATGAGCTTCAATACTACTGGGTTCGTGCATAATTATGGAAAGTTTTTATTAACGCGTTTTTCTTTAGTAAAAATTAAAATTGCCGTTCCGTCCCTAATATTTATATGAAAACAATCCTGCCGTTCCGTCCCTAATATTTATATAAAAATAATCCTCGATATTTATTAAAAAATGCGCCTTGAAAAGCACATTCATATTCGACATATTATGCTCTACCACTACGAGCAAGGATGGACCTCAGCCCAGTCATTTCGCGATCTCAACTTTTTGGTGCAGGAGGAACAATTACTGGTAGTGCAGTACGGAAGTGGTTTATTCGCTTCAAATCAGGTGACACTAGTTTGGAGGATAAAGAAGGAAGAGGTTGGCCATCGGATCTTGATGATCGAGCACTTTTGACAGCCGTGGAAGAGGACGAAAGCCTGACAACGCGAATGCTGGCTGAATCAACGATCAGTAAATATCAATCAATCAACGATCGTTCGACGCCTGAAGAAACTTGGAAAGGTATGGAAATTGGCTGAATGGGTGCCCTACGAGCTCTCCGACAACAACAAAGCTAAACGCTTTCGAATTTTCGCCTATTTACTGCAGCAAAACGAATAAACACAGTTTTTGAAATATCCTTTCACTGTTGATGAGTCATGGCTTCTCTTCAAAAATGTTAAATAAAAAGATCAGGTGTTTCCCCCAAAGAATTATCAAAAGAAGGGAAAGCAGGAAGGCTACATATGTGGTGTGTGTGGCGGAACAAAGCGGAAGAGGCAACAATGAAGAATCTCTGACAGAAATGGCAAGCGGCAATCCAACTTCACCCGCGACGTCTATCTGGCTCAGCTTGATCGCCTTAACGCCGTAATCGTGGCGAAAATACCTCGCGAAAAAAACCACATCGTGTTCCATCACGATAACGCCCGTCTACATTGAGCGCCGAGTAATCGAATCCATCGCCAATAAGGGATGAGATCTGCTCCCTTATCCGCCGTACTCACCAACAGAAGCACCAGCGGACCATCATGTCAATCGCTCTTTGAAAAACTGGCAAACAAACAAAGTCTATGACCACTTGCATGACTTGGTGGCTGATGTCAAAGCGTGGATTGCCTCCAAGAATCGTGGCTGACTTCTTCGCCCGTGGAATCAAAAGATTGGCAAGCAAGCAGTTCTTGAAGTGGATGGTGGCTATGCTCGCAAATGATCATTTAAACATGTTTTGATTGAATATTGTTATTGTTTTTGTTGAATAAAAATATTTTCAAAAAATGTTCCAGAATTACAGTACCGCGCATGTTTTTTTTTTGCAAAAACAGCGTTTTGCGTTTTTCAAAGCGCCGCATCGCCATAACTCACTTGAAATTTGACGAAATTAGTTTTTCAGGGAGTTTTCGTGTTTTTCTCAGTCAGGCAAATGCAGCGATATGTGTAGAAAGTCTTTTGTACTCCTGTATTTTGTTGAAAAATACGTTTTTCTTTCTAAAATTCACATTGACCACAGGTCAAAACATGACGGATGTCTGCAATCATGACCGTCTGATCAGTTCATAGTGAGATATTTTGTAGTGCAATTATGCAATTTTATAGGAACTTCCGCAGTTGAATCTACCAGTTTGTAACACTATCGTGTAGCACTCAATGACAGCAATTTAGAAATGACATCCAATTTGAAATCGGACTACTTTGAAGCTAGTTATGGCGACGCGGCGCTTTGTGAGTGCAAAAAATGCCGCCAAACGCTTTTTTTTTGCAAAAAATTTGCGCGGTATTGTATGCATCAGCCCAATACTTAGCGCCCGTCATTCCTACCCTCACTTGCTCGGCGTTCTAGTAAGAATACTTTTCACACGCGGGCAGAAACTGAGAATACTCCATTGTCACCGGTTTGGTTGAGAGGGGTAAAGTTGTGCCCCAACTGTGCCGTTCACGCTAATTCTAAGTTCGTGTTTTAACTCATTCCAGCGTAGGATAATACAGAATTTGAATAAGATGAAGTGCCGTGAAATTGATGATGGGGGGGGGTGGTGATGAAGTTGTTGAAACTGTTATAGAATTACGAGACAACTCGCCATGGTCATAGGTTCGTTGGGGTGGAGACAGTAGTTCGGGTGGTGGCCATCGTGTATCAACACCCCTGAGGAGGCGGGAGAAACTTGATAGGAGTGAGGTTCCTGATTGGGCGCAACAGCCGGGGGCCGGGGCTAGCCCATGTTGCGTTTAATCAGGAACCTCGCTCCTCCCCCATTTCTCCAGCCTCCTCAGGGGTGCTGAAACACGATGGCCACCACCCCAGTAGTTCGAGAGGGGAAGGTTGTTTAGGATATTTGAGTGGGAAGTAGTGAAGGTCCCCTCTAGACCTGCAACTTCGAAATTTAACGTTTTCTTAATCCTTTTTTCTGTATTCAATATATTTTTATTTTTTATTATTAATTTTCAAACATAATTTTTTCATTAGGTGATCACCTTCTCAAAATCAAAATTTTTGATAAAATGAACTACCGGGGTCAGGAAAAATTTCTTCTGAGCTGTCTTGAAGTTAATTTTTTGGACTATATTCCCGATTGAAAGTAGTTGTTTCCGGAATCTTCGTAGAATTTGCGTCTTATAACTTTTTCAATTTGAAAAAAATACGTTCCCAATCCCTCAGCCGACTTCAATAATGAAATAACAATTTTCCACTCAAAGTAGTCAGTTTTTCGTCCATACCTCTCTAACCTTGGAGGTAGACCTTTGAAAAGGCTATTAATCACCACGAAGTTCTGCCTCAAAGGCAGTGTTCACGAAGAAAAAGTTGCACGTCTTTTTGGCTAAAACGTAAGCTTTGGGTCCCTCTAAGAAGATTAAGAACGGAAGTGCGACAAAAAACGGCCGGTAAGTGGGGGGAAATCTCGTGGGCCAGCCAACCCGATGGGTCACTCCGCCCACGTTCTATAACAGTTTCCTTGATTTCGTGGAGCTTGGACTGTGGCTTTAAAGATCAATCAAGAGCGCACGCCCTACCTACTCGCCTCACTGAGGAAGCGAATTACTGAAAAGTCGGGGGGGGGGGATGCGCCCTACATTGAAGTCACTGTCGCCACTGTAATTTTTTATAATATGGTCCGACCTCCGTGTATATATTATATCAAGCCTGCCAAACGCGAAAACTCAATTCGCTCGAATAGGCTATGAAAAGCGCGGAAAAGTCGACCACGCAACCATGAAGGAAAAAATGGGTTACGCCCACCGACAGGCTTCCGATCTCAATAGAGGAGAGAAACGCGACTGAATTTGTTAAAAATCTATGTTCTTCCATTCGTTTCCGGTCTGGCTTTATATTGTAGCCTTCTTCAGAACAATGGCTGCGAATAATGAAAAAAAACAGGCTCGGGACAACTCGTTCGCAAACTTATCGCAGTTCAAATTGAAAATCTTTGAGGGACCATAACTGAGTTCGTAGTGAGTTCTGAGCGATTCTGGAGACACCATTGTGATCATAGTTAAATTTTCTCCATTACAACCAGGTAGACAAAAAGTCGATTCTGCTGTTGGACTGTGCCTCTCAGGCCATAAAGGGTCATTTTTCACTCCTTTCTAACCGTTTATCGACATTGTCGTTGCCATGAGCCCCGAACCGTTCGATTTCCTTCGGAAACTCGGAGACGGTTTTCATCGTGGACATGAATGTGCTGCCAGGTTGTGCAGTTGTCAACCACCCATTCTACTTATTTCTTGCAATCCTTGCCTTGCGCGTCTTGTTAATTATCACTAAACCATGTCTATTAAGGAAGCACAGCTCCCTTGCATAAGATAAATTTAACGAAATGTTCATCTGACCACAGAATGCCCTACTCCAATCAAGTCGGTTTCATTTGCTTGATGAGAGTGCGACGATTTTCGTAGAAAAAACTCATTCAATGTGTTCAATAAACATAAAATTCGTGACGCTATGTACTTCAAGTGTATTTGATAATGACTCTTTGTCAGCCTCCTTTTCTTCCATTAAACCATCGACACAAGAATCGGTGTTCCTCCAGACATGGAGCGTTTTTCAACTTCGAATACTACGTGCTTGTCTTGCCCCATTGTCAGCCACCGCTCTTTCTCTGACAATACCGTTGCTACACTACTCACTCTTCTATACATGTCCCATATTTTTGTATTACGCAATGTATTATTAATGGTAACTAGTAAGTGACGCGAGCGACGGCCAAATGTTGTCCTGCAATCCAAAACAGACGGATAATCGGCATATCATTGGTTTTCCCATAGTCTCAGTGTGCTATAAAAGCGGTTAGAAATGTGTGGCAGAGGCGGTGTCTGATTTGTTGAAAACTCGTTTACCAGCCACTGATCATCACTCTTCGATACATAAATGGCATCAACAGTCTGATCCTTGTGTCTTCTCATACACAGCCTTTCTTCTCTCCGCCCACAACCCAAATGAAACATCATAAAACACAGGGGGTAACCTGCACCCAGGAAGGAATCCTGTTCGTTCGTCATTGCGTTCACAATTATTTCCATTCCGCTTGCTGCTTAATGTGTTCATAATTGGACATATGTTCCAGCAGGTGCTTCACGGAACATTGCCGCATTCAAACAATGCTCAACACCCCTAATTTGCGCCTTTGGGCTTCCCTCGTCGATCCAACATTTTGGCACTCTTCGTTTTCCTCTTGTTTCACTATACGGTCTGTCTTCTCTCATAAGCAAGTACATTCGCATTTCTGTGTAGTGGTAGCATTGAAGCTTTGCAGTTAAGTTCTTCGCGTATTTGGAAACTCTTATCTCCTCATATTAAAATCATTATTTCATTTAGTTAAATGATCTTTGAGATTCAGTATGAAAAGGTCCTATGGCGTTTCATCCTCAATGCTGTTCACTCTCTCAAAAATCTAAGATAACCATGAAAGTAATACTTCTAAGTTCCTCTTCGTGCTTGAGTGATCCAATGTACATAACTAACCTGAGCCCTGAAAGAAGAATAAAGTTGATGGATTCAGATTTTCGATCGAATATGTTTTTCCAAATACCCACTTCAGAAACTCTGAACTGATGAGTTTTTTATTTCGAATACAACATTTTAAAATTTTTCAAATAAACTATTTTCTCAAAACGCTAATCTATTAAAAATGGAAACATTTGAAGAAAAATTACACTATGTAACAAATTTTTACTTTTTTTTCTGTTCCTGGGTTGAAATTGTGTTTTCCTAACCCGATCAGTCTAGAACAGACAGGAAATCGCTATTATCCCTGAGAAGCTTCGCTTTTGTGACTTGGACAACGAAATTTGGAAAATTGCTTGTTTATGTAAGACAATTTTCGTTCCTGGCTTCTAAGTAATATATTTTTATTGTTTATGCCTGAAGTATGAATAAAATGACCTCATCAAGCACAAACTTTGCTTACACGACGACAGCACGAAGAAAGCTCGTTTTTTTTTGTGAAAATAGAAGGATTTTAATTCATTTCCAGCACTATGATCAGGTAAAAATAAAAAGTGCCCAAGGAATGGACAAACACAGTCGGAAACCACTCAACAAGGTTCAGAAACACGCAGATTTTCTAGATTTACGATTGTACTGTGAACCACTCTCTCGAAGTTACACCCAAATGTAGTCCTCCCTCATGGTTCTGTTATACTGTCCTTGGTAACGAAGTTCAAAGTCGTATATATATATATCGATGAAAGGGCTCGCCTCGCTCGTTGAATTTTTCAAGATGCGAATCAATGATATGGACTTTTAGAGACGTTCTGCAACCCATTTTGGCGTAATTCTTTATGAGAATGCACCAACTCCACATAGCTTTCACCTTGTGATCACTTAGGAAGCCGTGAACAACTGCAACGAAATTGCTCCAAGCGGTTCTCTCCGTCCTGTTCAACAGCTTTGAAAAATCCTCACATTTTATGATCCTCTTGAACCGTGGTCCGGCGAATATACCAGCCCTGACTTGAGCTTCGAATAGAGTCGTTACCAAGGACAGTATAACGAAACATGATGAGGAACTTCATTGAGGTGCACCTTCGAGAGAGTGATTCACAGTACAATAGTGAATATAGAAAATCTACACCTTTCTGAAATATGTGGAGTGCTTTCCGACTGTGTTTGTCTATTCCTTGTGCATTTTCTTGTTTTTACCCGTTCATAATGCCGAAAATGAATGAAAATCTTTCTATTTTCACAGAAAACGGGTTTTCGTCGTGCTGTTGTAGTGTAAGCGAAGTTCGTTCTCAATGAAGTCAATTTTTCATATACTTTGGATATAAGCAAGTGAAATATAACACTTAGAAGCCAGGAACAAAAATCGTGTTACATAGTGTTATCTATCCGATTCAAATGGGAATTCGCCCATTTATTCGAATATTCGATCACTTTCAAGAACTGCTTGATGTCCATCCTCAGAATCGTTTCCCAGTTCTTTCGGCTCATCTTGGAGAACATTTTGGGCTGATCATAAAGTGTCTTCAAAATCGCTCACAACCCACCACGAACGGAGCTATGGCCTCCCAAATATTGTAAATTCGGACGGTGAGAAATTCTTGGGCGAGTTGTCTTGGGCGTGTTTTTCCTCGTCACCCGTAGCCATCGCACAGCAACAGACCACACTATAAGGCTAGAACGATAACAAATGAACGACCGCAGATTTTGATCAAAATCCATCGCGCATTTCGTCTTTATTGAGACCGAAAACACTGACGTGGGCCGAAGCAATGGGTGCTCGACTTTTCTCGCTTATTCTGAAGAGTTGAGATGCCGCGTTTGGCAGGGTTGCTACACACAGCGGCCGGACCATCATGTCAGATTTTACACACGAGCCTACACTATGCCTTTAGGCCATTTCTTGTGATCGAATAATTCAATTACGTTACTCAAAATATGTACGATCGCTTATTCGAAGTCTTTGTGTTTCTGAAAAAAAAATCGATAATGCGAAAGGTCGTATAACTAATTGAAATCCGAGAATGAATCAGTCATTTGGAGGACAACCCTAAGTTTCTAATGACTGAAAACTGCGGCGCAGCGCTGTTATTAATGTAGTACATATCATGAAGAAGCATAGATTTCAAAGGTACACTGACTGTGTACCGTTGTGATTCTTGAAAGCCATAAACCCCTGAGGGCATTGTGATGATAGATTCTCTTCTGTTTTTTTTTTGTTTTTTTTACATTTTCCTAATTTGAATTGTTGTGAAGGGACTATTTATGTACAATTATTGATGTCTATTTTTGTCTTGTAAATTTCGCTTGTAGTTTTGGCTAGAAAGCGTGCGGCGGCGCTTTCACGCGCTTCTAGCTCTCTTTTATAACTCCTTTCAATGTTAATTCTTATTGTTAGATTCAAAATCAATCTTATCACAGTTCAGAGAGAAATAAGCACGTCGGCGAGCTAGTCTTATGCAATTGCTTCATCACATACCAGCACTGTATGGCCGGGATCATACATCCCGTGACCATCGACAGCGAAACTGCATATCAGGCATATCAACTTTCGGTCGAAATTGATGGTAGACATTGCGTCGCATTGCTCGTCGCTGGGAGTATGATCCCGACCTATCCTTTGCGTCGAATGCAAATGCATAATTGGTCAAGAAGACTTGGCTGCATGCAGGATTTCAGGAAACAAAACAGATTGAAAATAAGAAGATTATTGCGCCGCCGAAAGGTAAAACTCCCACCGGTGAGAATGTTAATGTGAATGAACTGATGAAAGCCCCGAAGGTATCGATAAAAGCAAAGGAACACAATGTTGACCTTAAGACGTCCACTAAATGGCGTTGCAGGAGTTGAAGCCACAACATCATCGCCGTAAGCGGAGACGCATGACGTCGGCATGGATGCGATAGCGCTAGGTTGCATTTCTGACGTTATGGGTCTTTGCAGTTGTGAATTTTTTTGACGTTTCTCAACAGAAATACCGTACGTCCGCGGATAATGGTTACAAAGACCACAGAGTTCGGATACGAGAGCAGTCGAAGATCGTTGATTGTTTAAAATCACTGAAGCTTTGGTTAATTATTTAATTACTTCAGAAAAATACTTTTCATTTTCAAAAAGGTAGTCAGTATCCGGGTAAAAATGGTCATCCGTCAATATAATGCTTGCTAAGATGCATTAAGGAACGAAAAATAATTCAAGTCTGGTTTCCAGCTCGCTATACAGTACACATATCGTGCAGCGGCAAACTGCATTTGCATATCTAGCGTATATCACACTGAATTCTTTTCAAAAACTGTTGATTCAAACTTCAACCCTGGCAAAATCTGAAAACAGATTTAGATTGATGTTGGCGAGAAATACAGTCGAATATTTCTCACCAACAGCAATCTGAATCTGTTTTCTGATTCCAATGGAATAGAGTTTGAAGCGAGTTAACTCGACTATGCTTCTTGTGTATACATAAAATTTAATGCTTTAGGCTGCCCCATGGCTCATAGAAACTCGACTTTTACCTCCTCTTGATCTTTCTTTCCTTTCTTTTATATAATTTTGTAAGGCACACGTAGGTGAGCTACATATGTATGCACCCCAAGAAATCTCCAGTGCTTCTAAAAATAGTTGAATTCTATCTGACAGAAAACTTAGCGTTTAATTTATCACGAAACTCAGCTAGAAAGTCCAGCTCAAGCTTCCAGCTCCTGAGATCCAACAACATTAAGTTGCCAACTTCTATGTGGACACAAGAAATCATCCCTATAATCTCAGAGAACTCCTTCAATCCTTCCCTGTTTAAATCTTTTCATTTGCTTTTTTCATTACACTATAGACTGATAATCGCTTATTGTCGCTTTGTTTGGATCGCATTCTAGAATGATTTTCCAGGTTTAGTGTGTTCAATGACATTCCAAGGCGAGCAAACCTGGCTGCAAAAAAATCTATTTCTTGTGTCCACACTCACCTCAGTCGTCGTGGGCACGGTCGGAGGCTCTCTGCTCCGGTGAGTCCTACTTTTTCGGTTCCACATCTGCTTTTCAGATCTGCTACCTTCACACCGATCTATTATCTGCTTTTTCCCAACTCTCCGTCTGCAAAAGGGGCATTTTGCAGTGCAGTGTGGCAAAATAGCTCATGCCTCTATCAGTTTTTCGATAACCAGTTCACTATGATGGTGTTTTGGGTTGAACACACACAATTTTGTCTGTAATGAAATCATTTGGAGGCAATTTTTGGCACCGAAGATCACTACAGGGGTGATAAATCAGACGTTGGTGAATTCCAGACATGTCGGAATGATTCTGCCCTGTAAATGTCATTTTCCTATTCTCTGGACTATTGTTTCCTTATTCAAAATTAATCTGTCTAAGAACGAGTTTCAAGAGAATGAGAGGCCATTTTACCGAACATTTCGTCTATGAATAATTGAACGATCAGTATTACAACAATCACTGTCTAAGAATACAGTAGTACTAAACAGGAACATATCAGATTTTCAGAGCACTGACTGCCTGCTCATTCGTTAACGGCAGAGCTCAAGATAGAAATGGTCTTTGAGTTTTCACTCAAAATCGAATGCACCGGAGTCCATTGCAACAAAATTGGCGAAAAAGTGCTGAAAAACGAGCCATAAGCAGCCCTAAACGACCCTCAAACTTGGCGGAGCTATACCCGCCCCACCCACTCGCTCAACGGCCAACGACGAAGTGGGCGAGTAGGGCATGGAGCATTCAAGTTTAAGGGTCAAATAGGGTTATCTGTGGCTCGTTTTCAGCCGTTTTTTCGTTATTATTGTTGCAATCCACCCCGGTACATTCAAATTCTGGTGAAAACTCGACAGCCGTTTCTATCGTGAACACTGCCTTTAAAGGCACTGCTCACCATAAGGTTCGTTTTTAAATTTCCGGTGGGGAAGAATTGTGGCAGCTTGCGGTGGAGAGCAGTGTCGAAAGTACGAGGCCAAGCATTCTATCATTGGAAGAAACGGCTTACAAAGTAAGTGTCTAAAGCGTAAAGCGCATCTCATATGAGTTGCCTTGTTAGTATCTCTTGGTCCTCTACATACATACATATAGTAACATTGTGTAAGAGGTGGACACGGGGTGGTTCAGACAGTAGGGTTCTAAGGCGTCGGGGGAGATGTGAGGGTACACTCAAAGTACAATCTTTAGGACCTTCCGAAAATTTTTCTCGGATTTGGCATAAGTTCATAAGTTCTTAGGTGTCTGGTAGGATGTTCCTTACGGTGCTGATCGCAAATCCATTGCTGATTTGTTGCTACTCTTATAACCACTGTACGTTACGGTGATTATAATACTATTTGCCCAGTGTCACCCACCTCAATTTTCCGAAAATATTAAAGTGAACGTTACATTCGTGTTCTCCAGTTATCCCCACAGACAATTTATGAGCCTGGTTTGAGTTTTCGATGTTCCACCTTAAAGGCACAGTCCAAGCTCAGAATCGGTTTTCTGTTTTACTACCTATCGTGAAAACGGTCTCACGCTGATTCCATTTGATGTCTCTAAAATCGTAGAAGACCCCAAGGAACGAAGTTATGGCCCCTCAAAAATTGTGCTACGGAAGCATGGTGGACGAGTTGTCCGAGGCTCGTAACTTCCGTCATTTGCACCCGATGTACGCGAACCGACCTGAACAAAGAGAGAGGCTGAGTATGAAGGGAAGAATGGGGCTACTGGTCGGAAACCATCGCTCATCTCGCCACTGTTGAGCTCGAAAAACCGTAAAAGAGGCGTGCCAAAGTGGCTTCCCGATGGGGCGACCCAGGGTGGCTTCCTCCTATATCTCGCTTATTAGAAGGAATCGAGAGCTTGCACTTGGTATGTGTTATGCGGGGTGGGTCTACATCACAATTCTATGGAAATCTCAGATTTCGCCCCTGAGCTTGGACTGTGCCTTTAAAGGCACAGTCCAAGCTCAAGGAAACTGTTAGAGTGTTGTTACTGTAAGAGTGTTTTCCTCATGAACTGTTAGAGTGTTTATCATGAAGCTTTTATAATACATTACAACGATTAAAAAATGTTTGGCGTCGAATGAGTGAGGTTGTACGCAATGGGAGAACAACGATTCTGGCAGGATAGCCGCTGCAACTCTGCAAGGGGTTAGTGCAGAACGCCGCGTCATGATTTGACCGCGCCCCAAAGCTCTCGCTTAGGGGTCGTTTACACTTCCGCCGCCGAGCGGCGCGGCCAAGTGCATTCCCACAATATCGATCGGCAGCGCCGCGTGATCAATACCGTAGGATTGCACTGTGCCGCGCCGCCCCGCGGCGGGAGTATAAAAGACCCCTTAGCGGCGTGCCGCTGGCCGCTAGAACTCTGCAGACCCCTTGAAAGGGCGGGAGGAGGTCGCTGTCGCTATGCAGAGCGACGCGACCGCGTGTCGCAAAAGTATACCATTGGCCTAACGACCAGCTCGAGCCGAGCTAGTATGCATTGCTACTATAGAGGACCAAGAGATGCAATCCGTTTTAAAATGCGTTACACGCTCTAGACACTTCCCTTGTAAGCCGTTCTTTGCCTTGGAGAGAGCGCCAGTGCCGTTCTGTCGACGCCATTCTGCCTCTTTTAGGCTACATATCTCGATCGTTTCTCTACGAAAATTCAAGAACGAAGTTCAGTGTGAGCAGTACCCTCAATAAAGATACACTGGTCCCAAATAATGTAATTACAGAATACTATCGCTGGAGGATGACGTCATTGTGATGATAGGACTGCCGGGAGAGCTTTTCATGAACATGCTCCGAGCAATGATTCTTCCGCTGATCATCGCCAGCCTTGTCTCTGGTGTGTTTTGAAAATAGAAGAAAAACTTTTGTGAAGAGAGAGAGAGAGAGAGAGAGAGCTGAAGATCACTCTTTTAATGAACTTCGTTTGTTCAGGGGTGTCTATGCTAGACGGCAGGACAGCAGGGAAGCTGAGCACCAGATCATTCCTGTATTACGCAGGAGCAACGTTGCATGCAGTTGTTGTAGGTTGTCTGGCTCTCTATTCAGTTGAAGAACTTTCATCACGTATATTCAGCTTGGAATCGTCATCGCAACGGTAATCCATCCTGGAGAATCAACAATCAAAGAAGGCTTTCAGTCCGAACAGGTTGCTCCCACTCAAGGAAAAATTGTTGAGAAGATCAGTGATCTTCTGAGGTGCCGAGAAATTCAATTAACCTTTTCCGCTCGACGCTTATTGAAGGATATTCCAGGAATATGTTCACGGAGAATCTCGTTCGATCGATGTTCCAACAACAGCAGACCGTTTTCCAGTTGGTGAATTCTACCATGTCCGTCGAAGCGAAACGGACATTGGTCTGGACGGATGGAATGAATGTTGTTGGTTAGTTGTTCAGACTTTCGCACATATGTCACAGAAATATGAAGAATTCGCGCAATAATTTTACAAGGGAAGTATACAAAGCGTATGTCGGATCTGCGGAAACGAATAGTATTGCTAGTATCTCTTGGGCATATATAGTAAAACTGCGCAGTACCCCGTCCCGAGCCGCAGGTTCCGAGAAGTTATAAGCCCAAAACGGTCGATTTTTGCGGTTTTTGTACCTTTCAAAACGCGCATTAGTCTTCGAAAAATCCGGAAACGGATATCATAATTGTGTTCAGCGCCCGAAACTATCCCCTTGACCAAAGTTTGGGGGGAAGCCCATTTTCCAAACTGCGCAGACTGATAGCGTTTTGGACTTTTTGGTTGTGCGGTTATTTATTTGTATCAAATAGAGGTTCTGAAAGCGCTTCAGAAATATGTTTCAGATTTCACTTGAAATTCTCCCATTTTTTGGGGCGCTGATCACGAATCTAAGGTTTGTTTGTCGATTTTCCAAGGTTTACGGCCTGATTCGCTCGAAGCATCCCAGCTGGGGGGAATTTCGAGGGCAAAACGCCGCTTTCGAGATTTCCGGATTCCTTCGATAGATGTGTCTCAAAATCGTTCTCTGGGAGAAATTTGATGAGCTTAACACGAATCTGAGGTCCGTTTGCCCATTTTCTGCACATTACGGTAGATCACGGTAGGTCATTGGTCTAATTCAATCAAGGTCTCAGATTTGACTCAAATTTTGTATCCGGGGGTTTTCGGGGTGGTGATTACAAATCTGATGTCCATTTTCCGATTTCCGAACACATACGGTAGGTCTTGCTCCCTAAATAGCATATTACATACTCTACCGTAACCTACAGTAAACCTCAGAATTTTGACAAACAGACCCCAGATTCGTTTTCAGCTACCTGGATTACCCCTACATAGTACAAGTTTTCAGCAAATCCGAGAAAAAAAAATTTCAAAGCACCCAAAAAAATTTCTGATGGGGTACCCTTACCATTTCGCGAAATTTTAAGAACGCTCATAACTTTTTGGAACTAGCTACTCAGGGCGGGGTACTGCTAAATGTAACTATACAAGCTTAAGAGATACTTACCATAAAATTCGTTTCCGCAGATCCGACACACGGTTTTGTATACTTCCCTTGGTAGTCTGATGAATGGACGGGGCTGCGACGGTAGATCACCCCGCACGAATTGAAACCCCATTTTCCAGTGAGGCCGCCAACCCCACACGGCCAGCCGCATGGTTCATGCGTCAGACTAAATCGAAAACGCAAACCATATCTGCTTGGAGAAGTCTTCTCGACAGGGAGTGTGGCAGCGTGAACAAATCATTGGTTCCACTTATGGAACATCTGTAAACCGAACTCTGCAATAAAGAAAGTGATCCCTGTACTGTAACCTAATTAATGTAAACGGTGGCTTCGTTTCACACGTTTTGATGGCAAAAAATGTGAATGTGTCAATTTCCATCTCATATCCATATTTTCGTTCGCATAGAAGATTACAACGTGAACAGACGCTTACAGGTTTAGATCAACCTGAAGTGCGTCCAGCACGGTTTTTTTTTCGACGGAATCACGCGTGATGAAGGTGTTTGGGGAGAGTTATGACGTCAAAGTTAACGGACCCAGACAAAACAGCCGTATCTCCTCTGTCGTGGACAAAACCTGTCTGTCAAAATGCGAATAATTTGATCTTTCACATTGAAGGCAGTGTTCACGATGAAAGAGTCTTTTTGGCAAAATCGTGACCTTTGGGTCCCTCTAAGAAGCGTAAGAACGGAATTACGACGAAAAACGGCCGGGAAGTGGGTGAAAATTTCGTGGACCAGCCAACCCATTGGATCACCCCGCCCACGTCATATCACAGTTGTCCTGCGTTCTTTTCACAAAAGGAACAGGCACCGAAGTTCTGAAGATTGTTTATCCCGAAGGATTCTGACATCCCAGCTTGTACATTGGTGCATCTAATTTTCAAAGAGTTTTCGGTACAATGAACAGAAAACAAAGTCACTACTTACCTGAGAAATTTCAAGCGCAAAGCGATTTCCGACGTCAGGTTTGAAGCGCTGCCTGCAGTCTCCCGAAACACACCAACCTGGCATAATTAAATTCTCATAGATTTGTTTAAACAGTTTTTCTCCGGTATTGAAGTGTTCTGTGGGGATCTTTCCCAGGAATGGCGGAAAAACGGCTATGAAGTATTGTTTCCGTATTCGATCTAGTCTGCCCCATGGACTAGGCGGCTGGCCGTGAGGTGTTGGCGGCATCACTGGCCGACGGGGTTCCGCTTTACTGTCGCAGCCCCGTCCATTCATCAGACTAAATTTATTAAACGAGATTTATGTTAAAACTGCGTGGGTTCCGCCGACCAATGAGATCACCAGCCCACATCGTGAAAGACTTGTCCATCTCAAAAAGCAGTTGCTGAAGACTTGAACATTCTTTATCTTATTCTATTGTAATATCCGAAGATGCACATCAAAACCTCCATATTTTAAAGTTTTTGGGTGGTAAAATCACAAAACAAAGCCATTTGCGTAGGAAGTTTGAAGCGCAAAACCATTTCTGACGTTTCGAAATTCGAATTTCCAAACTGCCCCAAGCGGGCGTAATTGGATTTTTTATCGTTTTTTGAACAGCTTTTCAATGAGAATTGAGGGTTTTGTGGATTCCTTCCGCTATTATCCCATACTTCGTCCACTTACCTGTGCAAAACATTGAAAACTAATATACAGTTTCGTTATCGCAAACAATAGCTTCAACAGCTTCATGAATATGGGCTTTTTGCACCCTTGCGAAACCAAGTTCAACTGTCGAAACTGTTTTCCTGCATTTGGTCGCCCTATTGACTACTGTCATACAAACAGAACTGCGTGCCGAATGGAAACTGAAAACCTCGTCGTGTACGTATAAAGAAAGAAAAACAATCTATATAACCTAGGCATGGATACTGAAGAGAAATCGCGTTCACTTTTGAAGGTTGGCGCAAACTTGGTGCAACCTGCTATAACAATGGTGCACCGAGTTTGCGCCAACCTCCAATGGGGAATGCAAAGTCTCTTAAGGATCCATGCCGATGTTATGTAAAACTGAACTAACTTCAGGCATCACTATCTTCTCAACAGCTCTCGGTGTCGCGATCTCGGCATCAGGAAGTGATGGTCGCCCTCTTGCTGAGCTTTTCAAGGCTCTTGATGTGGTCATTTCACGTTTCATGGAAGCCATTATGTGGTAATTCCCACAGTTTTGCATCCTGACAGTTCGTGCACTAGCCTTTTTCTCAACGGTATCCTGTGTAAAATCGCTGGCTGATTCGCAAAAAAAAAAGAAATTCTAAGCTACGAATAGCTGTCATGCATCATTGCAGGCTTGGCCCGATCGGTATACCATCAATGATAGCTCACAAATTGCTACAGCTGAAGGACCTGGCTGGAACATTCCGCATGCTTGGATTATTCATTGCCACTGTGATTCTTGGTATGTTCGCAAGTCGTCCTCCGTTTTGTCCTCTCCATTCCAGTGTAATTCCAGGTCTGTCCATAGTGGCATTGGTGACTCTACCCTTGCTTTACTCAACGATTACACGAAGAAATCCCTACAAGTTCATGAGAGCCATGAGCAAAGCATTATTGCACGGTATTGCTACTTCATCGAGGTAAGGGAAGTTGACTCGAGCTCATTTTTAGACATCGCGTGTGCTCTCTTTCAGTGCTGCCAGCCTTCCTGTTACTTTCGAGTGCGTTCGAGAACAGCATCTGGATCCTCGAGTTGCCAAATTTGTCCTGACTGTTGGCACAATCCTTGCCACTGTCAGTTACCTCATCTTCGCAACTTTATCTTTATTCCTATATTCATTTCTGATAGTGCAGACAACAAATACTTCAGATTGGGACGGCCCTGTTCCAAGCGGTCTGCCCCATCTTCATCGCTCAGATGAACGGCGTGACTCTGGATCTCGGACAGTACATCACCTTACTGTAATTTTCATTTATACGATATCTCTATGTGTTCTTCGGCATCTATGTATTTTCAGTGTAACAGCCTGTTTGGCCTCTGCGGGAGCTGCCACAGTACCGAGTTCTGCTCTCGTTACGATGATAATCGTACTATCAGCTCTTGGATTGCCCATTGATGATCTTTCGCTGATCTTCACAGTCGACTGGCTATTGTAAGTTTTTGGATTCAAGTTGAGTGGCATATGTATTTCATAGAGAATAGTGGAGATTTACCGAGCAGCTGAGTGAGAGCGGCGCTGGGGCTTTGGTGGTGCAGTGTAATAAGGCATCCCCCCGGAAATGGAATATGCTGGTTCAACTCGCCCGGTGTCAAGCGTTTCGTGATCAACTCAGCACCTTGTGTAGAGATATTTTGATCACATTCTCAAATGTTAGCACCCTACGAGGTTTCACAGCTGAACACCAGCTATTAGTACATACATATGTCACCATTCAATTTCGATCCGAACAGTCACAAAAGCAGCACTTGCGACAAAAATAAACGGGATTTTTTTACAAATTTTTTCGTCCGGCAAACCGGTTGAAATTCGCGTTCCTCTTTGGCAACGTGAAATAAGGTTTCACATTACTGGAAAAAAAGGTATTATTGCTCTGAATACATTCGAACCTTCACTGAAATCTGTTCCATAATTACAGAGACCGCTTCCGTACATGCACCAACATTGTGGCTGCAGCTCTCGGATGTGGAATTGTGGATCACCTTAGCAGACACGACTTGAGCAACCTTGACGCATCCTCTGAGGAGATTTCCACAACAGAGGAAATGGTATGACTAATACTAATCAGTTACAGGGCCGCAACCTAACTGAGAACAAGTTTTTAGTTGTGTCGTGAATACCACCAGAAACTAGAGTCCACGTATTCGATTTAGCCTTGTGAATGGACGGAGCTGCGGCGGTAGATTGCCAAGCGCGACCTAACCCCGTTATTCGCAGACACCGCCCTGGCCGCACGGCCAGCTGCAATGATCGTGCCTAGTCCATTCACTAGACTAAATCTGAGACGGCGACCATACGAGTAGTACCGCACATATTGTTGCTATGAGAGTGTTTACCGTGAATGATCTTAACCTATGAAACAGCTCAAAGACACAGTCCACCCTCGGAATCTTACTTGCATTCTAGAGAATATGATCCTGGTCTTAATGTTTTCTTCACAATCGCCCAGATTGTACTACGAACGGAGTGTTGTTTTTCAAAAACTGTGGATTTGAACGGCGAGAATATGGTGGACGAGTTGTCTGGGCCTTATTGTTTTCTCTTCAGTCGCAGCCCTCGTACTGGAGCAATTCAATATATAGTTAGACCAATAAAAAATGGTGCAACCATGGCGCGTCTCGTCCCTATTGAGACCGAAAACCCAGGGGACGTAAGGAATGGCTGCTTTTGGGGAGCGGAGTTAATGGATTATCTAACTTTTTTGCCTATTGGATCGAACTGAGATATCGTGATTGGCCGGGTTGCTACGAATACACGGCGGCGGGCTACAATATGAAAAACTGTTTACGAGGTTGAACTGTGCCTTTGATATTTCAAGAACATCGATTAGTTCCTCAAAATTAAATTGTTATAGGAAATTCATGTTGCTCCATGCGAAAAGCCTACTCTAAAACAGTAGGAATGCACTTGCCATTGAACAAGGATGGACAAGAGCGAAAAGGGAACACGATCGGGTCCATGTACATACATATTTACATAATAAATAATAATTGTATATGTAAAGTTATGTGCGTAAGGTTGAGTGTGTTGTATATACCCACGCCAAGTTTTGTGAGAACAGCTCAAAATCCTGCGTACCAGGGGTTAGCGTTAATGAATTTTTTTCGTTAACCGTTAATCGTTAATTTAAAAAAAAACCGCGTTAACCCGTTAATGCGTTAACACGTTAACGTTATTAATGTGTTTTGTGGGCATAGTTTTCTGAAGTCGCTTCGTTTTTGAAAGACATTGTATACGCGATCGTTTCTCGAAAACGTCGCACTCGGCAGAATGCGGCAAAACTTTGAGTAGTAATTATACAGGCTATAAAACGACGAAATTCACATGGTTCCTACGCGTACTGGTGCGGAGCGGAGGTTAGAGACGGTGAGAGACGGGTGGACAGATGGAGGCCCAGGCGTCGCGCGCACCGCTCGCGAATCGATTGATGTGAATTACGACGTTTTATAGTGGGTACAAGTAGTAGGAGAGTAAGCTCTACACTTTCTTCATGAATCAGGTGCAGGTGAGACATTCTAGTGATCGGTGCTGGTCGATTCTCCGAAGTCCTTCGTTTAACGGTCAGGAGTTTTCGCAACGCAAGTCCGACTTTTCAGAAAGTTCCCAAGAGTGTTTAACGAAGAATTTCAAAATTCAACTTGCTAGAATCTTGAGATTGTCCCATCTGCACCTTATTCATGAGGAAAACATGAGATTTTCTCTTTCATTACTTGCGATATTACTGATAAGAGTTTCGCCGCATTTTGCCACTCCCGACGTTTTTGAGAAACGACTGCAAAAACGATTTCCTTCAAAAGCAAAGCGACTTTAGGTAACTTCGGCTCATCAGGCACATAATTAGGCAGTATACGACAGCGTTCTCAAAATCCAAGAAAGGCCGTCCAAAAAAAGCTGCAGGCATCTGACTTTATGTTGCCAAATTTGCCGAATGCTCCCAGTTTTTACAAAACTTGGGGCGGGTATTGTCGAGAAAATCGAGACGGTTTGGAACACGGAAATTTTCGCGGTTTTTTTTTCATTCTGGATCGATAAAGGGTGCAGAAAAATTCGGACATTATTCGGAGGATTCTCAAAAATGCTCTGGCAGGAAAATTATGAGCCTCCGAAATTGATTAATTTTTGAATACTTTTTATGTAGGTCTTCAGCGGAATCGATTTTTCCTGATATCAAAATGCCACTGTAGGTAATCAGTTGCAAAATTGTATATTTATTAATCTTTGGAGGATAACTCCCGCAGATTATCATCATGCTCAAAAAATGCGCTGTAGTCGTCTAAGTCTGATAAAGGAAAAATCTGAGAAAACATTGACCCATTCAATTTCATTTTTACGATACGATGCCTTTTTTTTATTGAAGCTTTCTCAAAAAAATCCGTGTGCAAGAGGCCGCTCTTACATCTTGTTATGCACAAAATGTATTTTCCTATTTGCCTCTTCATTTCATTTCGCTTCGGATAGTCATCCAGCTGCGACTCCGGTTGGGAGTATAACGGCAAAGCAGGGAAAGAGGTTTCGATTCCTCATACTTATGATGGCATTTTGTTATCAGGAAAACTCGTTTCCGTTGAAGATCTGCGCGAAAAAACCATCCGAAATTGCCCAAATTTGGAGGCTCATGCTTCCAATACGTAAGCTATTTCGAAATTTTTTGAAGTGAAGACAAATTCTCTTGCACACTATCGATTCATAACAAAAAAAAACGAAAAAAAAATCGTGCTCTAAACGTCTATATTCTTACTTAGGCGATCGGCCTCGTATGCGTGCTAAAAAAAAGGTGAATGCAATTTGTTATAATAATGCAGTTATTTCGAATTACGAAGCTCAGCATTTAGTTGAGTTTGTCAAACTCAGGTAGAAATGGTCTTCAAGGCCTCACGACTCATGTGTATTTACTATGTACATGCGTGTAGAACAGTCTAAAATTTTGACGTTTTTTACTCTCCGAATTGTTACGATTGCTTTCTGAATTTTCACTACTTTTGAGAGGAGTTATTCCATATTTGTTGTGAATGTCGCTAAACAAAGTAACTCTTTCTTCAACGAGATAATAAGAATTTTTTATTCTACTCTTGTTCCTTTCACTCGAATCAATGACGGCAACGTCGCTCGCTGGTGACCTAATTTGTGAGTTCACCGTACTCACAACTCTCAGTGTTGGTTCGCCTCTGAAGGCATCGTACGTGCAAAAAAACGTGCTTTTCTTGTTTTTGCGCCTTCGAGACCCAAGACAATAGCGAAAAAGCTCCACAAAACCCGTTCCTTCCCCACGCGCTCGTTAACTTGAATGTCGGCACAATAGCAATTGACCCGCGGACAAAGAGATTTGCAGCACACTTGCTGTAGCTGCTGCCAAATAACAGGTCCTCCACCTAGTGTGCTGCTGAACCCATCGTTACCGTCAACGATCCCTGCATTGACTTTCCTGACTGGGGAGAGTCTGGCAGCTCCTTTTCTTAGTGTTCTGCTGATACCTTTGTCGTGCGATTCAACCCCTCCATTGATTTTTCTGATGCGACTAAATACTACAGCATCCTCTTCTACGACGACGGCGGATATATGGCCGGGATCAGGGGTGTACGGAATTTTCCGTTTTCTGATTTCTGTTTTCTGGCCATTTGGGCCTTTCTGTTTCTGTTTACTGAAAATTGGCCAAAATCAGAGAAAGATCGGAAAAATCAATTAATTAATCAATGTTTTTCCAATGATAAGTCGCAGCGACTTGCGAGGCTTATCAGTTTGTGACGAAAAGCCTAAGCGAACTTCTTTAAAGGCAGTGTTCACGATGATTTTTGTTCCCGAGTTTTCCACTTAAAACAATGCGTTGGCTACGAAGTATCCAAAGAATTACGAAGTAACGGCGAGAAACGCACTAAATCGTCTTATTTTAGTGACATTATTCTCTGGCCTGGACTAGTTGTCCGATTGGATGAACATGTTCATGTTGGTTGTCACCGGTGAAGTATGGGGCTAATCAAAATTGGAAAAATGTTTTAGGCAAAACAGTATTAGTTAGGGTCTGAAAGAACGTACGAAGCAACAGAAAGTAGAAAATTGCAAAAGACGGGTCCACAAAAGATTTCATTGTCACAACAAGCAGTTCCACTGAGAGTAAAGAAGCGGGCCGAGAGTGAACGATTTCGTGCCCTTCTTATGCGTTTTTCTCGGTTTCTCGTTATTTCAGTTCTACTCGGAGGCCAAACAATCGATTTAGCGATTAATCTCAAAATCGAAGATTATCGTGAACACTGCCTTAAGGCCCCATTCAATGCTGGTCGCTTCGACTAGGCGACTGGGGTATTTCATAGTTGGTCGAAGCGACCTGCTTGATTTTGTTAGGTCGCTTCGACTAGTCGCGTCGCTTTCATGATGGAAGCGACTAGGCCGTAATCTTTCGTCAAGACATGGGGTATTCGGCGCCAAATTGCGGACGTCACAGTTCACTCACATAAAAGACCGCATGTGAAAGGAGAAAACGAGTATTTTTCACACATTTACGATTATAGAGGTGAGAAAATTTAATAAGGCTACCGAGAAATCACATTTCATGCAGAGCTTCCAGCAATTACTAACTTTAATTGTAGTGTTATGTTGCTGCTTCAACAAAAAATGGTTTCAAAAGACGATTCCATCCCATCGTCTTTTGAAACCATTTTTTGTTGAAAAACTATGCAAGACTAATTTATCTAGAAGATAAAGGCACGAAAGTCACAACAAATTCAGGAGGAATCAGCAAGAGCCGAGAAAAAATGTTTTTTTTATTCCTGCGGCAATGTCCGCAATTGTCCGCATTTTTTACGCGAAATTGCGTCCGCCCGAGCGGCTCGAAATCAGTGGACGAAGCAATATCAGGTCGCCGCATGGAGCGATTCCAGATCGCGGCAGTATCGTTGCTCGCTTCGACTTCAAGGCGAAGCGACCAGCTATGAATGGGGCTTTAGTCACAAGCCACGGAGGATAAAATCTGTTTCACTAGGACGAGCTGGTTGACGGGTATGATGTAGAACTGTTTTTAAGATTCTTCGTACAGATATGTCAGAAAGTACTCGTAGCGAAAGGCAATGTTAGAGAGTTCGATGACGAGGAGTCTACCACTTACTTGATTCAGCTGTTTTTACGTTGTTATGTCCTGGTACATTTGATTGAGTTCATCAAGTGATTACTCATCAGATACCAGATACTCGTTCTGGAGAAGCACTTTATAGATGCCAGGAAAACGCCAATTTCACTTATAATTCTCCCGTCTTGCGTCCTAGGCAAACTTTACCTTGATCTGGGAAGGATGTTCTCATTTGGAATTCAATCCTTAGCAAGAAAAACTCGTAGGCTTCTGAAAGTTTTGAAGGTGACTCAGGCGCCTGTACCGTAGTGACAGGAGGCGCTGTTGTTGCCGTGCACGACCGAGTGTTCGATCCACGCTAAAAACCAACCAACCCTGCGATCCATCCGGGATCGATAGCTTGGTAACAGGCTTTTCAAAGAAGTTAAGGACACTGTCATTAACCCGCCTTCCGAGTTCTTGTATGAGCCCAATACATACTATTATGAATGCTCTGCCAAACGTTCGCAACTTGCTTCGACCAGAATGCCATAAATTTCATGTGCAGGTAAGTTTGAAGCCTGAAATCGTCACGCTATTATCACCTTAGTGATGTAAATGTATCGCGAGAGGCTGATATTGAAGAGCGTTTGACGCGTATCACGCCACAGTACCACGCTTGACGCGACAATCGCCCTCAAATTTCACCACATTACGAAGTCTCCAGAGGCTGAGCAGAGTCCAACTAAATCTGTCTTCTAAATCGTTTTAGAGTTCATTTCTAGCGCCATCTTTTGCGGCCATTTTTCAATCAAGCGCGCTTTTTTTTCTACTGCAAAAATCTGCTCAAGCGTTTCAACCGCGAGCTATCGTATTCTCAGACGAATACGAGCATCACTGGAGTGCGATCCTCAATTCAACCCCGGTATAAACCTTCGGTGGACTTTTCTCAACACCGGAATTGAACCACGGTGGAGTAATCAAAATTTTCAAGACCGGAATCAAGCCACTGAGGCGTACGTTGGTCGATTTTATACAGGCACTGAGCCCGAATCTGATCGCCAATTTGTTACGTCTGCGACTAGCACAGAGTAAGCGAAATGTTTTATTGGCGAGAATACGAAACAGTCAAAAGAGCAGTAGAATATAGTGGCAAAAACGTAGTAGAATATGATGGCGGCAGGTGGGTGATGACGGGTGCTGGATGACGACGGCTCGTTGGGCGTGGTAACAACTGGAGGCGGCGGCAACTGGAGCAGAGTGACGGCGGCTGGAACAGGTGCAGACGGGATGGAATCTAGAACAGTGCAGCGGAGGGGGTTTATATATCGCATTGGGTGGTCTGTGATTGGCGGGTTTTCGCGCCTAGATCAGCAAACTCCGCCTACGTGGTGATTGACTGACACGGCGACCACTCTGTGATCTTTCGTCGCAACAAATACCATACTTTGTTACAATCGAGTCCTCCGATTGAGGGGCCAGAGAGGTAGAAACTTTTCCTTTTCGTCTCTCTAGCTACTCACGCACTCGCGGGGCTCAACTTCAGCGCCATAGCATTTGCACACCATAGCCCCCGACTCCTCGTTTTCAACAGCACGTGCTGCCAACGCATGCTGGGTTTCGACCACTTCTCATCGGCAGCTTGTGCTGCAGCTAGCAGCACCTGTTGCTGCCGACGAGGGGTTCGACTCGATGTCGGCCCGGAGTGCGGCCCCTCATTACATAAGCTAGCAGCAGCACGTTATTCAAATGAAGAAACCTCTTCCTACCGGAGCTACATAGAAATGCGATCCTTGTAATGACTCGCAGCAAGGACGCCAATCTCGCCAAGGTACGCAACAAAGGCATGATCTCGGTCCACTAGAATAATTATTTTCTCGTGATGCACCGCAAGTAAAATCCTTTCAGCGTCCAAAATTGATATCCGGAAAATCGAGTACTTCAGATCACCTTCTGGGATCGGCCTCAAACGGACATCTGCTCTCTCAACAATGGTGAATGCCATGGGCGGTAGTAATGTGGCTTAAGATGCAACTTAAATCGTTGATTTGAGTTGCATCTGAGCGAAATCTGTGTAACAGCTCAAAAACTTTGTTTAATGCATAAGGATGCTCTAGGTAAAGTCTTGACTCTTAATGAGCAAGTCAGCTCCAAATCAGATTCATCTTTATCTCAAACTAGCGAGACCTAGCGAAGTTTTCGCTCACAGAAACTTTTGCGTGAGCCAACTACCTGAGACGGATTAGTTAGTTAGAACGGTGGTGACTGACTTCCGTCTAACCGAAAGTTGCTGTACGTAGGTATGGACTCTCCTGAGCAGAGCAGGGTGCCGTACATTTACAGCAGGCCGTGGGGGTATCACAATGTGGGATCAAAAAGCAAAACATAAGAAGCCAGCAGTAAATCGGCGGTAGCTACCGGCATAAAATTCTAACCCCTTCAGCACTTCCTTCCCTTACTCTGCCAATTCGAGGCTTGATGTCGCAGCAAAAGAGACTTGATGCTCATGTACAAGTCGGCATGAAGTCTTAATTTGCTGCGCTAAATTCACTGTATGGGTGAATTTGCCGCTAGGATAGGTGAGAATGAGGTGAATTTCCCGTGAAGATGGCGAGAACTGGCAGCGAGAGAGGATCCAATTTACCCCGAAAATTAGGTGAATTAACCTCGAAAAATGGGTGAATTTACCCCGAAAATTTCACGAATTTGAAGGTCCACAGCAAGGAAGCCCCCTTGTCCGCAACATGAGCGTAATCTTCACCGAGGTCTGCGGTGAGGAGCCACCTCTGCGAACCCCGGCGTAACTCGTCCCCGTCGTGAGGATACCCACTGTATCCTCCCAGCAGCAAAATTATGCTGGCCTCTCGGAGTGACCCGAAGTCACCTTTTCAGGGCCGGCAGCAGAATGCCGAATGAGGACTCTGGTGGGATGAGGCTGTTTTTATACCGGCGGTGCTCATAGTAAAACACATTGAGACGTGATTATTCGTTTTATCATGTTTTCGCTGGGATGTTTTCATTTGTTTAGAAATTTCTGAGATGCCAGCAACGGCGGTAATTTCACCCTTGCGCTGAGTGGTATCCAGCCGCTCAACAACTGATATGCATTAACATGTTAGCGCAGGCGGTATTTTCACGCTTTGCGCTGAGTGATATCCAACCGCTCAGCAAATTCACCCTTTGCGCGGATAAGCTTTCATGACGGCGCTAAAGGTGAATTTGATGCCTAATGATAACAGAGCGTGATAAAGGCCGCTTTCCTGAAGCATCAAGTCTCGAATTGGCAGAGTACGTCGCTACCCATTGCCCTTTCTTCCAATTTGTAGAGTTCACAAGCTATTAATCTCGCCTTACCGTCTCTATTATGATAAGGACAAACGCATTCTCATTTTATATGATGTTTCCCTAGTTCACCAACGTCATGCCCTTGTTCTCAATGAATGAAATTAGTAGGTGGTTGTTTATGTTTTTGTGGTGCAGATTTTGATAAGCTCAGACTTGCAACATATAAAAACTGGTTTTTGGAAGTTAGGGAATCGAAATGACTGAGCGGTTGCAATGAGTGGCGAACAGAGAAGGTGCGGAAGTGGACGGGCGGCGGCCAGGTGGGACGCCGCGCGCGGCTGGGAGCTTGCGTTGTGTGTCGCGTCGCGGCGTACCCCCAAGCGGTCATTGAGTCATTTCCCTCCAGCCAGCTGTTTGGGAACAGTCAGAGGTAGGTTCTGAGAAAGAAGTTAACATGAATGAGGTTCATAGAAGCGAGTGTCTATCGGTAACTTAAGAATGACTTCTTTGCGCCCGATTTCTGTGAGAATGGTAAGTTCTAATAGAGATCACTAAGAGTGCCATATTTCTGGGATATTAACAATGAGATTCGATGTACTAGCGACCAAGGACGATTCTTAAACTGTAATGCAGTAATTTTGTTTGTGTTGACTCCACGGTTCATTGATGAATCGAAGGTGGTACGCCGCGACGCAACACGCGTCGCATGTCCTTGCCGCGCGCGGCGTACCACCCTTCCCGCACCCGAAGTGGACCTGCTGCTTGTTTCCTAAAACTGGCAAGAAAATGTCTCAGGAGTTCTGCGTCAATCTCGAAACGCGTCGCACGCTTCTCAAAATTCATGTTTTCTAATCTGTTTTCTTCTCCACAAAGGGTTAAGATTTAGCATTAAAAATTTAAAAAACCTTTTCAAATTCTTCACTCTTGGTAACGTCCTGCACACTCCCACTGCGGTCCTGCTAACTTTTGATGACCTGCACACTCCCACTCGTGACCTGTGCATTTTCTATGACGCCCTGCACACTCCCACTGGGGTCCTGCACAATTTCTATGACGTCCTGCACACTCCCGCTGGGGATCTGCACATTTTCTATGATGTCCTGCGCACTTCCACCGGGGTCCTGCACACTTTCTATGGCGTTCTGCACACTTCCTCTGGGGTCCTGCACATTTTCTACGATGTCATGCACACTCCCGCTGGGGTCCTGCACAATTTCTATGACGTCCTGCACACTTCCTTTTGGGGTCCTCTGCACACTTTCAATGACGTCCTGCAACACTCCCGCTGGGGACCTGCACATTTTCTATGATGTCCTGCACACTTCCACCGGGGTCCTGCACACTTTCTATGACGTCGTGCATACTCCCACTGGGGTCCTGCACACTTTCTACGACGTCCTGCACACTTCCCGCTGGGGTCCTGCACACTTTCTATGACGCCCTGCACACTCCCACTGGGGTCCTCCACACTTTCTATGACGTCCTGCACACTTCCGCTGGGGTCCTGCACATTCCTACTTAGGGCCTGCGCACTTTCTATGACGTCGTGCACACTCCGATTAGGGTCCTGCACACTTTCTATGACTTCTTGCACACCCTCACTGGGGTCCTGCACTCCTTTTATGACGCCCTGCATTTTTGCATCGCCAGACGACTCGCAGAAGTTATCATGACCCACGGCCAAAAGTGCGCTCCACGGACAAACTCGGTTGCCCCGGGCACGTAAGAGGTGACTCGGGCTGATTTTTTGGTAATCTATAAATGTCGCACCCACCTAAATGTTGGTACCATTTCATACAAGTTTTGATCGGCCATTCCTAAGATATGCGGGACACATGCACACACATACACACACACACACACACACACACACACACACACACACACACACACACATCGGAGGACATAACTGCTTTAAGTATAAGGATTTGAAGGTGTCGCTGATCGCCAACTTCAGCGACAGATGGCTGTCGCTGATTGTATGGTGGTGAGAGCGCACGAGACAGTGCGGCGAAAGAGAGGGTGCAGCGCTTTCAGATCGATCTTCGCTAAATGTCCTCTCGAGTACATTTAAGACTCCCGTTGAAACGATTCGGCGACCAGGCCGGGAAGCATACCGGACGGGGTGAGTCGCTCACTTAGCGTGGTCGCAAAATGCAAGGTCGACGGAGTGATGCCTGCAGGGGTAGCGCAGTCAATAACCCTACACCGAACGGAGCAGCCCCGGATCGAGAACAGCATCGCAGATGCCACAGTGAACGGGGTGACCCCATCTGAAATAAACGCTTGTGAGGTAAGGAAAAGCCTCCCTTTGACCAATTTTGAAATCTTTGATGACTTTAACGTGTATTACGTAATGCTATGCTCGTCTTAATCCTTCTTACCAATTTCACCATTTTCCGCATATGATTTGTTGATTTTCCATAAATCTACTTACAGTAACGCGCGATTTTTTCGCAAAATGCGTTTTGTGGCGTTTTTTGAGCTCACAAACAGCCACATCGTCATGCCTCGCTCCAAAGTGGTCCGATTTCAATTTTGAAGTCATTTCTGAATTGATTTTTTTTGAGTCCTACACGATAGTGTTACAAAATAATGGATTATACTTGTACACGAACCAAGTTTTCAAAAAATTCTAAAAGATTTTTTGAAATTTTTTTTGTTTGTTTTCGTTCGTTCGAAATTTCGCCGAACGATTTTTTTCAAACTTCATTCGTTCGAAATTTCCCAGAACGATTTTTTTTCGATTTTCGTTCGTTCGACATTTTTTTCGAAATTGTACCATCATATAAAACATTCAACCTTCCAAGTTGATCGAAAAATGCATATTTGCATCACAAAATCCCACATTAAAAACCTATCAGACGATCATGATAGCTGAAATCTTTCATGTTTTTACCTGTGATCGATGTTAATTTTCGGAGGAAATACACATTTGCAGCAAAATATTAAAGGTAAGAAGACTTTCTACACATACCATTGCACTCAACTCACTGAGAGGAGCACGAAAATTGCCTCAAAAACTAATTTCGTCGATTTTTAAGTAAGATATGGCGATGCGGCGCTTTATGAGCCCAAAAAAACGCCGCAAAATTCTAGTTTTGCTTGGAATTTGTTTGGTACTGTATTCCAGTAACAATTCATCAATCATGCAATACAAGAAATTTCCTCCCTTTCTAACCAACAAGTTCTACAAAAAAAATCTCAAATTAATATAACAAACTGTACTGAACACCGACAACCGGAAAGGGATTTTCTCCAAAAAAAGGACAACTACACATAGTATGGAGAAAAACTGAAAACTGTTACGAACACTGCCTCAAAGGTGTAAGACACCCGAAAAAATCCAATGTTATGCTGAGCTTGAAGATAATCACTCGCTAATCATATTCCCCCCCCCGAACTAGCTTCTCACCTATCTCTTGAGCGAATCAGAATAAAGAGACAACCTGGCAAAGGAATGGAAATCAAAGTCGTTTATGAGGAACATCCCTATAGGCAGCTGCTATTAAGCTCGAAGGCTTAGAAAAGGGGCCTGTGGTGGCCTCTTATATCTCGCCTAATACAGGAAATTGAGATCTCGCCCTTGACAAGAGTTATAGAAGAGAATTCTTCTGCGTACTGAAATGGAAATCAAAAAAAAATCCATGTCTGAAATTGTATTGTGCTTTTGAGCACATTATGTGATGCACCAGTGAGCCTGACGGCTGCATTTTGCTTTCCTCAATGCGTTCCACCACTACCTCCACGTGCCTGGTTTAGCGGTAGACAGCTAGCGCTATGGCGCAGTGCAATGTCGCGCTGCTCTCGTTCCAGTCTGGTTGGCCTGGTTCGCTTCTCACAGGTGTGGTAAGTTTTGTTTACATCGTTTCAGATACTCATTCAACATAGGGCTGGCTCCTCATTATTATGGTTGTCTTCTCCACATCAGTGAAAGATGTTCATTATCACTGTTTCGCACTTAAAGGCACAGGACACACAGAAAATTATTACTCAGATTTTATGCTTCTCTTGAGGACGGTCACACGCGGATCACAACGGTATCTTTGAAATTGTCCAAGACCCCTTATGAACAGAGTTATGGCTCCTTAAAAATGCCTATATTTTGAGGATGAAAAATTGGTGGACGAGTTGTCTCAGGCCTGTATTTCTCTTCATCCGTAATCGTTGCGCGAATGCAAGCCAGATGGGCGCGAGAACAGTCCGACAATGGACTGAAGAACGACGACTTGTTGGAATCCATCCATCCATCGAGCCGCTATCGAGTTCGGAAATCTGGTAGGGGGCCGGGCCTGTGGTGGTGAGCGAAGGGGGTCGGGCCTGTGGTGGTCGCTTATATCTCGGTTATTCGGAGGAATTGAGATCTCGCACTTGGCACGTGTTATGTTGGAGATGTCTACTACACATTCAAATGCAAATCTCAAAATTCATGTCTGAGGGTGTACTGTGCCTTTAAAGGCAGCAGACACGCTCGAAAAAGTTGTTGAGATAACTACATTAGTGGGGTCGTGCAGGCCCTAGAAGAGCCCTCACGAAGTTGCAAGCGTTAAAAACGAGTCCAAATGACCGTATTTGAGCCGTAGTCAGTCACGAAATCATCCTTGCTCCGCCCATCGATACGGGCTCCGCCCCTCCATACAGGTATTCAATGCTCGATTGCGGCCACTTTAGATTACTTTTTAGGCTTCTAACGGCGTAAGCGTTCCAGAAAGGGCCGTACGAGTACATTAGCGTCGTTATCCCAACAAATTTGTTGCTAGCTCCGCTATTTCAGCCAGTGCCGTACAACTCGTCCATTTCTGGGCCAATATAGAACGTACCGTTATATCTTAATTTCCGTCGATTTGTTTTCGTCTTTTTCGTTATTTCTGAACACTAACAGCTTCAGACCTTCAGTTTAATCCATAAAATTGATATCATTTTTGAGCGTGTCTGCTGCCTTTAAGGCCAGATTACTACCGCCCCATATGTATGTACCCGCAGCCGTCGTAGAACACCGATCGCACAGGAAAAATCAGTCGAAGGTAGAAACTCGACATCAGAGAGATGAGCAGCACTCTAGAAGAGAAGCTGTTCGAGCAGACTTATTTTCAGCTCACTAGGAGAACCTGCAGCAGCAGCACGTCTTCCTTTCACGCTTTAAATCTAATTGTACTCGGCTTGCTTGCAGTTTTAGACCGTAGCCCCTCTGGTGCTTGAGGGAATAGATTGAGATCAAAAGCTACAGAAGTACATCTGCATGCCATGAGCAGCGACAGAAACCTACCATTTAATCATACTATAATTTTTAGTTCACTTCCGTTTCAGTTTCCGGATTTCCGTTTCCGACGATTTTCAGCCATTTTTCTTCCGTTTCCGAAAATCTTGAAAATGATTTCCGCACAGCCCTGATGTTGGCTCATGGAGACGATGCATCATAATCAGAGGATGCCCGACTGCCTACAACAAACTGGCACTCTACGAGCACAACTGTTCACTGTAAAGCACCATGATCCGGCACTTCCTCCGCCGGGTGAGTTCCTCCTCACTCCATTCCCTCAATTCAGCGACTTAGGACTAGGGGCCATATCCCCATCAGCCGCATCATCTCCTTTGTGTTTCCCTTGCAGGTATGTGAAATTCTGCAGCAAGTTCCATGTACTGCTCTAGCTATTCAAAGGCTATCCTTCACTTTGAGCCGACTTTCAGGAAGGACGGATGGACAACGCTTTATTTTTAGCCTGTTTAAAGGGAACGACTTAGTGGTTATGTCAGACTTCAATTTCCTAACGTCGCTATCGCTTCTGGTGTCCTGCTAGTGCATGTCTGTGAAGATGATTGCTACGGAAATTGCAGTACTCTGCAGAAACTGCATACAATAGAGCAGTGTTCGCTTTCATAACGATCCCAATGACTTCTCCTTACTCTGAAAATTTGCTAGTTAGTCTGCATCCTCGACAATGTGCAAATCCTCCTTCACTAAATTCGTCTTAAACTTTAGCCCTCGTCTTGCAGTTAGCTGATTACGGTGTGTACACGGTCGAAGGCGTTCCGAAATTTTTGTAAGCCTAATCATGTTGGAGCCATGAGGGTTCGTGCTTTGACCACGAGGTCCATGCATGATTATAATTGAGGTGCGTGTTGCGACAGCGGTTGCCCAAAATTGCTGGCCGGAATATCGTCCCGATAAGAAAAGTACAAAGGGCACTCACTGAAGCTTGGTTAAGACATTTGAAACCCGCTTCTTTAGGCAGCGTCCATAACTAGTTGTGAGCATCGGGTTACGCTGGGGCTTGCACCATCAACCATCCGTTACTGATTTTATGCCAGAGCTATCACTGCAGCCGTCCTGCTACCTATGTAGGCCGCGATGTAGCTGCATCGGCGGTCACCATTGCATATTATCTGTACCATCGGCAACTTCCCGCCTTTATAAGGCCCCCACCATAGTTGAAAGATAGTCCTACGTAGTCTACCCTAGGTCATCCGTAGTCCATACTAGGTCGTCCGTAGTCCCACCTAGGTCGTCCATGCGCCTGCATAGTCCGAACACGACGAGCTGTCGCCATGGTGTTAATCAGGGCTGTGCGTTATAACGTTAACGTGTTAACGCATTAACGGGTTAACGCGGTTTTTTCTCGAAAATTAACGATTAACGCTTAACGAAAAAGACTTGAAATCACGTTATTTATAATTTGTTAATTGTCGTAGAATTATGGCAGCAAGGTACTGCGCGAGGTGTTGGTCTGCCAGTTTTGCTCAGACCCCCCACTCCAATGCCAATTTCGCACAGAACCCCTCCCCCCCCCCAGGGGCGTGAGTAGGTCAAGTTTTGACAGTGTTCTATCCCCCTCCGCCCCCTTCTCCCCACCTAAAGCTGTGTTTAAACAGTGTTTATCTAGAAGGTTTGCCTCTACTGTTTGATTGCAGTTAAATTACTTTTGTCGTGTTAAAATGGTGAAGCTAGTGCTATGCAAAAATCCGGATGTTTGCGAGGACGAACAGCGTCCATCGCATTTATGTAGAGAGGGGCTGAAAGGGCAAAAGTGTATGCATAGTGCAGTCCAGAAAATTTTGTTCATGTAGTTATCAATGAGAAGAGGTCGGCAGAAGATCAATATGCATGAATTCTTAAGCAAAACGCTAGCCACCAATTGAGCGAGAGCGGCTTTGCTGCCATGAGTTTCAAGCACATCGATCTTCGACTAACCGCTTCTCATTGGTAATGAGATGTGCAACTTTTGGTGGACTACGCTATAACTGATTACAGCCTGTGCTGTGTAATGAAATGCGGATGTTTGAGGGAGGGGGAGTTCGATCCCGCTCGAAGTTCATAGTTATGCAAAGTACGGATCACCATAGAAGGATATTTGAGTCAAGAGGGGTTTATTTACCCTTCGTATACACTTTCACCGTCTAGGATGGAAGGTGAACACTGTGTACGGGCTCACACTTTCTCAGGTGTGGTCCCACCGGAAGTAGACAATTTTGAAAACTAGTAGTCACGAGAGTAGGATATTTGAGTCAAGCGTCGCTGATTAACCCTGCGTATGAAATTTCACTACCTGAGATCGACGCTGAAGTACTGGGAAAACGCGAATATTGAAGCAAAACCCACACCAAGAAAAATTTCGCGAAGGGCACACTCCAGATGTGCCCTAGGTATCTAACGGTAGGGTACAGAAAGTTGTTTCCCGAAGCTGCGTTTTTTTCCTTGTACCTCAATTAAAACTTAAGTTACTGCAGTTTTAAAACCGTACTAGATTTGTGAACTTGGATATTTTTTGTCTTCTTCCTCTATCAGTGTAGCGGTTTTCGGCGTTCATTTTAGACGCTGAAACCCAGCATAGAATAAATCGGCCACGCTGGATTCAAATATACTACTCCCGCGACTCTTAGTTTTCAAAATTGCTGACTTCCGACGGGACCACACCTGAGAGACGTGTTAGCTCTCATATTTTAGCGATGCTCGGCCTCAATCCTAAACGAGGATTTTTTTGTACAGGGTAAATCGACCACGCTCAACTCAAATATCAACTCTACTGACTCATGGAAATCTTTCGCAGAAATCATCCAGCATTTAGTAGGCAAATTGCTTTAGACACTTCACATTGAGGATTTATATGTCTTGTCCATCATTTTGGGAAAACCTTCACTATGACTAAACCCTGAACTTCCTAATTGAACACCGTCACTCGCGATGCAGTTCAAACAGTATTTCAGTCAAATCGCAATGCATAGTTGAATTCCATGTGAAAATTGCTCCGGGCGGTTTTCTTATCACATACACAATTGTCCATTGGGTCTTCCTCCGAAGGTCAGATATCTCCGGAGCCCTTCATCCTTTCCGGAGCTCAGAAGCCCCTGTGGGGCCCTATCCCGCGCCGAACTCTGTATGGCACTGATTGATATGGGAGATCTGATAATTTATTAATTCTTGACGTGGTAATGTTTTTCTCTTTAATGGGTTAACGAAATGCAAAATTGACGTGTTAACGCATTAACGGATTAACGCGGTTTTTTTTCAAAAATTAACGATTAACGCTTAACGAAAAAAATAATTTTCATTAACGCACACCCCTGATGTTAATGTCATTATTGATCCAACCTCAATCGGGGTTGGACAGGGAGGGACTACGGACAACCTAGGGTGGACTAGCGAAGAACCAATTTTACATAAGAGGAACTATGGACGACCAAGGAGACCCTATCGGAGGACAACATTTTGTTCCTGTTTTAAAGGCAGTGTTCACGATGATTTTTGTCCCCGAGTTTTTCACATAAAACCATGCGTTAGCCTTCAAGTGTTACCAAAATTACGAAGAAGCGGCGAGAAACGCATTAAAACAGAGTATTCCAATGACATTTTTCTCAGGCCTGAACCGGTTGGATAAACATATTCATGGTGTTTGTCACCGTTGGAAAATTGAGTCAATCGAAAATATAAGAACATTCTATGCAAAGCAGGATTAGTTAGGGCCCCAAGGAAAGAACGGAGCAATGGATAGTAGAGAATTGCAAAGGACGGGTCCACAAAAGATTTCGTTGTCACAACAAACACTTCCTGTGACATAAAGGCAGTGGTCGCGATCAATATGCTTGTCGTCTTTTTCTCTCCCGGAAATCCTTTCCAGGGTCTCGAGTAGTAGGACCTATAAGAAAAAATCGCGAAAAAACCACTGTTTTGGCCGAATTTGAAACCTGAACTTTCTTGTCTTTTGATGGTGGACGAGCCCTCTCCACATCATCGGCATCGATTACCTCTTATACCAAGAACATCAGCTAGCTTGAAATTGAACGTCAATCAATGAACCTTCGAATTTATGTACACATCTAGTCAAAAACATTGACTGAAGTGATGCTTTCATTATTCAACTGTTTTATTCGTTAAATTTGCATTTATTTCGTCCTCTGAATGTCGATGATTTTTGACTGCTCGGCATGAGACTGCGATCATTATCGTCATGGCTGTGCACGTGTGCACGAACTAGCTTCTTTGGGCCCTAAAAACTCTATTTGTAGACCGTTTTCACCGCGCTACCTTCATAGTTTTTCAGCTGTTTTTGATCTAAGCTGATTTTTGTAGTTTTTTCGATAACGTTTTTCATCGTGACCACTGCCTTTAAGAGGCGGGGTTTCCGGTGAGTGCTTCCGGTGCGTTTTTCTCAATTCCTACGTCATTTTAGTTCTACCCGGAGGCCACCTAATCAATATAGCAATTAATCTCAAAACTGAAGATTATACTTACATATCGACCGGATGGGCTACCGGCTATCGTCCAGCCATGACGGGGGCCTGAGACAGGCTGCTAGCGTCAACGCTTAAGCGTTGTGCCCCACAGTTTAGCAGCATGATGCTAGCTATGGGCGGAGCCTTATGTAGACTCCTGACAGGTCAGTGGCCCCTCCAGGGACGCAACAGTCACCACCATGAGAGCAGTCCGATAGCGGCTGTTCGCTCCTCGTTTGCGTTCTCATCTTCACGCTTTGACACCTGGAGGCTATCACGCCGGGAGTAGAACCACACACTCTGCAAGAAATTGAAATGCAGATGTAGCTCTCCCACACTGATTAAGGATATCCTATGCATATTTTCCATTGTTCTTACCGACTATCGTTCTCTGGGCCGAATTCCGGTCCGCAATTGCGGACTACGGATGTTGCATCATGCGACACGTGATAACCGTGCTGGTAGAAGGCTGAATCATGCCGGGACCAAGTAGTCCCAGCACGATTAACACATGTCTCATGATGCAATAGCCGTTGTCCGTAAATGCGGACTGGAATTTGGCCCAGAGAACGACAGTACATACTCCAATCAACAGATTTGGTTCACAACTTCGGTAAGATTCTTCCATACAAACTTCCGTTGTAGATCTCCGAGAGACTCACGTTGAATGCGAAGTTTATGGGCTACGGTACACTTCGAAATAAGATTCACAATCTTTACAGCTCTCGTGGCTAATAGAGCGTAGCTACAGTTAGATTCATCACAAATGCCCATTCTCAATCAGTGAATTTTTGAGTAGCAATTTTGCTTGTAAAAGATTATAGAGAACTTCACCGTTCTAGCGAATCATACATATATCTGTGGAGAATACCATGCAAAATCTGCATATCAGTCTGAAGGGACAACTTCGAAGTGATGGATATTTATTTGTTGTTTGCGAGAGTACCAGTCATTTTCTAGGAAAACTGTCGTAATTGCATAAAAAGGGTGTTGTAAGCAAGTTTATTTGACACCAAAAGAGCTAGTCAACCTCCAAGCTTCCATCAAAGGCACAGTCCAACCTCGGAATGGTTCTTCTTTTTCTCTGTCTATCTTGAAAACGGTCCCACGCTAATTCCAATGATGTCTTTGGAATCGTACAAGACCCCCTAGGAACGGAGTTAAGACCCCTCGAAAATTAAGTCACTCAGGGGTGGTAGTAAGCATGCCGAAACTGAGAGTTAAGAACCATGAACATGTCGCGATAATGGGGAAGAAATTAGGTCCGAGACATCAATGTAACCCTCAATCCAACTGGGAACTGCCACATAATCGTTCGCAAAAATGGCTACATTCTGTCAAACGAACCAGCGAACGCCGGTTCACCAACAACGCCACATCGCTCTGCACCAAATTGTTGCTATCGAACGTACGATAAAATATTGAAATCCCGAACTTTTACACATGCATTTGTAAAATAGGACGGTGAAGGACCTGAACCAGTGACCGCACTGACGGGAGCAGGGTTGAGCAGCGTTGTGACTGGTCACAACGGGGGGCCGTAAATTTTTTGGAAATTTCGAGAAAAAAATGAAAACTTGGGGAGGGGTCGTAAAATTTTTGGAAAAAAATAGGATTTTTGCAAACCACATGGTAAGGTAAAATGAGGTAGGAATAGTCAGTCACGTGCGAGGTGTATGCATTTTCAACAATATAAAAGCAGATTAAAATATAATTTATGTCTATGGTGGAGTATGGGACCTGCGTTTTTTCACAGCATGAGCGCAAGTTTATTGATAAAATAGAAAAGGTGCAAAACAGTTTTACGAGGAAAGTTTGCTTAAGAGCAATGGGATTCTCTTATAGCGCTATACCTAGGGGTTACCTTAGGAGTAAAAGGTTGCACTTGGACACCCTTGCTGTAAGAAGGAGGAGAAATGATTTGTTCTTGGTTTTTAGAATGCTGAACGAGCTTGTTGGTTTGAAATTATCCGAGTTTTTCACGCCGATAAGTTCGAATACAAGAGGGAAAAGGTTCAAACTTAGCTTACAAAGGCCTCGTTCTCAAAAAAAGACGGCATTTCTTTACAATTCGTGCGGGATTGGACTATATAAGCTTGAGTAAGAAGTTGCAAGTGCCGGCTACCTATGCTGGCTTCAAAACGGTGGTCAGTCGGTATCTTCAACAAGAACCATCGGTGTTTTAGTCTTGTTTTTTAAACTATGTAGTTTTATAGTGATTGAGTTGATTGTGTTCAGTTTTATTGATTTTTTAATGTCACATCACATAAGATTGCACCGGTAATAAATTTGAATTATATACAGTGAAGCTGTTTAGAAAATTGACAACTTTTTTCACAAAATTGGCAACTAGACACTAAATAAAGCTTTAAATAAGTTTGGTCCAAGGGGATCGTAAAAAATTGGGAATTTTTTTGGAAAAAATGAAAATGGGAGAGGGTCGTAGCCGTGACAAAAAGCGCAACAACGGCCTGCTCAACCCTGGACGGGAGCAACGCGACATTTTCAGATATTCGTGGGGAAGTTCCCAAGGACAATAGACCTGATTTGGTCGTTATCACTCGGTCGAGGGGAGAGGAGCGAGACGCCGCTCTCTCCTAGAATTATACACAACGATAAGGCGTTCGAAACAGTCAACTCGGGGGGAGAACAAGGGAAGTTCGCTTCACGGTTGTTCCCATGGCCTCCCCCCGAACATGATGAACGCGAAAACATTGCCGCAGCGTATACGGCGATGCAGAAGGGCTAGTCGCGAGGTGGTCTCTCAGTGTGCAAGACGAGGGGGTAGATCTGCCACTCAAGGACTACGTAAGGCATCTCTGTCTGGTTTTCAGAGGAGCTAATAAGCTTCTCTATCACCTTCAGCCAGAGGTGAATATTTTTGGACCGATCGCAGTTTCTCAGGAACAGGAGACTGTCGAAAACAGCTAGTTCTAGCAAGCTGATTTGTGATCAATCAATGAACAATGGGAAGATCTGCAGTCGGAAGGTCGCGGGAAGACCTGCAGTCGGGAGAACAAGAGAACTCCTGCTGTGGGAACTTCCCCCATTACTCTGCCGTCGAGACGTCCCCTTCACCTTTCCCCCAATTCGGGGGAAGTTCCCCAGTTGTTTCGAGGGAAGTTCTGCTGTCGTTCTCGGGAACTTCCCCACGAATACCTGAGTTGCGCTACGCCAAGCATTCAGGTACCAAATGACATTTTAGAGGCTCTCATAGCTTCTTGAACTCTGCTCCTTGCACATCAACAGTTAACACTTTCTCACTAGAGCTATGTAGTAGCTGTGCTAATGATCACAGCAGAAATAGTGGTTTTCGATGAGCTTGCAATCTTCTCGTGTTCATTATATGTTTGTTCTCTATATAGTCACTTCTTCTAGTCAGAAATGATAGCGTTGATTTCGTTGATTGACCCGCTCAGTTGACTGTTTTTCCTCTGTTTGTTCTTTCTTTGCCTAGTTTTCATGAGTATTATGTGATTCCGATTTTTCTTGCCGATGTTTTCAATTTGACGAGAATCGTGAATTCTGCTAAGAACGGCCTAAGAAATTTGTCAGAGAAGTAGCTAGGCGAAAACTTGCTGAAAGGCTAATATAAAAGTCTCCCTTATTGAATTTAAACTCAACATTGTGTCTTTTCTCAATCTGTGATTATGAAAACCCTACAACTCACTTTTCTCATGACCCTGTATGGTTTGCTTCCTCGGGTAGTAAGAAAAAAGGGAAAACACACACACATTGTCAGTACTGCCTCCGCAGTATCTTATCTTGTACAAAATCTGTCTGGAGAAATATTTTTTAAAAATACCTTGGAAGAATAAGACCTCGCTGTTAAGTCTGGAATGAATTTGAAACTCTTCATGAACACAGCCAAAAATTTCTCTGCTTTTCTATTTTCGTTATTCTTTGTTATTTTGAATATTCGGCCAACTCTCACTGCATGACGCTCAATCATCCAGCAACTAAAAAAATGGGCTTGCAACTATTTGGGGGGGTGGGCACTCGAGAAAATGAAAGGATTCATCCATGAGAATGAAAATCTGTGCTGATATAATATGCCTGATAGCGTTATCATTCACTGTTTTCGTGGAGACTCCATGGAAATACTTCGACTTCTGAAAGCGGTATCATTCATTCTCCAACTGAATCCTGAGTGCCCCCCCCCGAAATAGTTTCATACCGAAAAATGTTCAATCGTTTTGCTTAACTATTCGGAAATTATTCGAGCATTTTCTCGGAAAAGTGTGGAAAATTTCTGAATATTTGATCGAATCGTATGGAGAACAGGGTTTTGAAATTAATCATTCACTCGGGATAATTCAAGATTTCTTATCCAAGATTTTTCAATCGACTTCTCGCGATTGAAAAAAAAACATTTAATGATTTTTTTCATTCCCGGGTTTTCAAAAAGTTCTCCGCAAATTACTTTTGGGAATCCCATGTTTTAAAAGGCAGTTTCCTAACATATCCGAATCCTGGTCGACCGCAGTCGACCAGGATTCGAATTTGAGAGCATTTTACGAATATCATTTTTACGTCTGTGTAATGTCGGCATGGATCCGGAAGAGACTTTGCGTTCACTGTTGCTGGTTGGCGCAAACTCGGTGCCCTGTGCTATGACATAGGTGCACCGAGCTTGCGCCAACCTCCAATAGGGAACGCAAAGTCTCTTCAGGATCCACGCCGGTGTTAGGTTTTCAATAATCTCATAACAAAACGAATCTAATGTGATATTTCAGCATCTAAAGGCATATTGTTCAGGGGCCAGTTTATGTTCTCTGTTTATCTTTATGTTTTGATCACGTGTGATTTCATCCACGTCTTTGAATGAATGAATAAATAAATTTGAATTTCACAATCCCGAGGAAACAGAAAATGCATGGTTACAACAAGAGTGAATAGTGAACCTTCCACGAACACTGGCGAAAGGGAAAAGCCAAATAGACGTTCTGGTCTAGTTATTCCACTGACAGGTTTCTCGGCCACTATTACCTCAATTCGCATTCCTCCGTAAATAGAAGTGAACAAGAAAACCACATTTACAAAACGCTACTTAAAGAAAGAAGAATTAGAGGGGAGCAGTAAGCTGAGCGTATCAATCGGACAGAGGCAATAATGTGTTATTGATCGCGTTATCGCTGGGCATGACGAATGGTGCGCTAGCCGTTGGGAAATTGAAGCGTATTTAGACAGTTCTTGGCCTATTCACGGCTTGCTCAGACATTCGGACAGCGCGGCGCTGGGGCATTTTCGGCATTTAGCGCAAGGCTGGGGCGCGATTGGTGAGCTGGGCGCAGGGCTGGGCACACGTCCCGGCATGGCGATTCTGAATATGCACCCCCCCTTAGCTCGGTAATTTTTAGGTACCCCCCCCCTATGGAAAATCTGAATCGGCTATTTTCTAAAAAGGTTGAGCACAACAGCCATGATTTTGACTTCCTGATTTCGATAGATAGGAATTAAAAAAAGCACTGACTAGAGAAAATTCCGAAAATGTCAACAAAAAAGGTAGTGTAATTTCTAAACTTCAAAACAATCCCATGAGGAAAATTTGTTAGCAAGAAGGTAAGGTATGAAAAAGATAAAAAAAATTATTAGAAAACAATTGAACAATAACAAACAACAGAACTACTATTATGGCGATAATTAATGTTTTGTGTCGAATGTTTTAATAAACCTATGAAGGATTAGTTAATCTGTGTTTGGTTGTTCTGATGTGGAAATCAGAACTATTTTGTGTTGTGGAACACTGTTAGGATTCATGTGATGCGTAGGGAGTGGGAAACCCTAGTTTTCCCTCCCGCAATCCCTTGAAGATTCGGCTTGCCGTGCGATACGGTGTTTGTACGCAGCTACACAGCGCACACGGGAGTGGACGCGCACACAATATTAATAAAAAATGTATTTTATTACAGAACGAGGAGGAGAAAAGGATTGAAACTGAAGGAAATGGAAGATGGTAAAGGTAGTCTATTCTGGATGTACCCATTTTAGAAATTTAATGTAAATAAACAAAGTTAGAGCGGGTGTAAATATTTAGTCGTGACAGGGTTCCTTCAAATGAACCTAGTTGATCGAATTTAGCATTATAGAGAGAGCAAAGGATATTGTGAGAAAGAAGAGAATCTGGCAAACATTTTAGTTTTATTAGGATCGATTTTTAATGTGATTTAAGGACCTTAAATCTCGTCCCGGTTTTACCCCGAAAACCGGGAAGAGTTTTAAGGACCTTAAGTCACATTGAATATCAAACCTATTGCTATTGGAATGTTTGCCCGATTCTCCTCTTTCTCTCAACGCTCTTATTTCTATGTTTATTGGTGTTTTTAATCAACTAGGTTCATTTGAATGAACCTTACAAAGTCCAAAAAAAAACACTCCGCTCCAGCTTAGTTTGTTTACATTAAATTTCTATAGTGGATACATTGAAAGTATCCTTTTTCTGCCTTCTTCCAATTTACTCTAGTTTCAATCATTTTCTCCGCCCCGTTCTGTAATAAAATACATTTTTTTAATTAATATTGTGTGCGCGTCTACTCCAGTGCGTGCTGTGCAGCTGCGGACAAACACCTGATCGCACGGCAAGAGAGATTACGGCGTTCAAGGTGGATAAAACTCTGGTTTTATGTACAGGGTACTTCTCAACGAGGACGACACGGTCATTCGCTTCTTTCATAGGAACATGCAGTCTTTACAGTTGGCTCTCTTCATACGTTACATTCTTATGAATTAAAATCTATTGACTGGTTGTGATACTGACTGTGCTATATGTACTTTTAAACTGTCGAAGTAAAGCCTAGCCTGCTCGGATGAGTCCGGGCGGAGTAAGCAGCGGAGCGGTTGGTCATGGCAAAATACATATAACAGTGAGAAGGAGATTTTTACATGATAAACCCGATAGGCCTTGCTTCAACCGGCTCAAAATGAGCGACATATGCTATACATCATTTAGGTGATTTCTTTTAACTTCAACGGTAGCTTTCCTGGGCGCTGTCGTTGTATCTTTGCCTCGAATCGGTAGCCACCCGCGTAATCAATGAACGTTGAACCAAAGCAACATGACGCTACATCAGTCCTTACTTGCTGCAAGATAACAGAAGGATGTTTATTCCTTCATCAAAACAAACTTCGACAACAACCATGAATTATTGCGAACACAACCTGCATCTCTATCTATAATTTGAATTCTTCAAGTGTTCGCCTCAAAAAGCGGAGAAGTAGATATGGCAACTCAAAAGAATAATAATGTGTATTTTTTCCTGATATTCGACAGAACATGCACTTCGTTCTTTTTTTTTTGGTGTTCGGTTTAGGCACCCCCCTTTGCCTTCTCTGCAACGTGCAATATGCACCCCCCTAAGGTTAACCGGGACGCGTACCTAGCCCTGGCTGGGCGTCCCTCAGCGCGAGGCCAGCGACTGCCTCTCCGCGGGTTCCTTGCAAGACGGCGCGTTTCCCGCGGGACCTGCTGGAAAAAGCGAACAGTGCCGCGCTGGGGCAATAAATAATAACCCGGCCTCGCGCTCCGTTCTTGTCATCACTTTTATATTTCGATTAGAGCACGGATGTTAATCTGATTTTCATTTCCTCATTTTAGTGATGCAGTGGTTTTCCTTATTTTCCAGCTACCTTTCACGGTTTTTCTATTCTTTGACTGTAATCGGGTTTAACGCAAACAATCCGCTGGGTACTGATCTATTTTTAGCTCATGACAGCAATAATAAAAAAAATGTAGAATATCTAAACCACGTTGTAGGATACACTTTTTCTCGAATGGGATGTTACATGGGAACTAGCCAACCATTTCGATGTTGTTTTATGCCAAATTTTCAAGATACTGTTTCCAATTTTCTTCGGTACCAAACCCATATCAACACAAAGAAAATTTTCAGGGTGTAAATGTCCGGGAATCGAGAGCTCGACGAACGTGCATTAAGGAGCATATGAGGTGGATCGAGTGTTCAAGACGCTGGAGCGGAGCAATACGGAAGTGAGTCCCTTTCGTTTCATAATAACATCAAACATCCTTTTTTCCTCATTGAATTTTTCTGAATTACTTTTCAGAGCTATTTAAAGGCAGTGTTCACGATTATTTTCGTTCCCGAGTTTTCCACTGAAAACAATGCTTCGGCTACCAAGTATTACCAAAATTACGAAGAAACGGCGAGAAAGGCACTAAATCGTCCTATTTCAGTGACACTATTCTCCGGCCCGGACTAGTTCTCTGATTGGATGAACATGTTCACGGTGGTTGTCACCGATAAAAATTGGGGCTAATCAAAAATGGAAGAACATTTTAGGCAAAACAGTATTAGTTAGGTCTGAAGGAATGTGTGAAGCAACAGAAAGTAGAAATTCGCAAAAGACGTGTCCACAAAAGATTTCATTGTCACAACAAACAGTTCCACTGAGAGTAAAGATGCGGGCTGAGAGTAAAGGATTCCGTGCCCTTCTGGTACGTTTTTCTCGGTTTCTTCGTCATTTCAGTTCCACTCGAGGGCCAATTAATCGATTTAGCGAATAATCTCAAAATCTAAGATTATCGCGAACACTGCCTTTAAGAGAAATATTTCAGAGCTGGTCGATGAATAAACGCATCAAAACATTCGGAACTTTGGGACGCTGCAGAATTCTTACGAAGTTGGGCTGACGGGAAATGTTTTTATATCATTTTTTATATCACCCTTTCGCGGTTTGTTCACGATTTTTAGTTGATCCATTGCTGATTATCCATTTCGTATTGCTGAACATTGAACTCCTATTCCCATTTTTCATTAATTTTGTATTTTTTGAACAGGTATTAATAGGACTTTACCAATTTACAAGTGTCTGGACGTGCCATCGTGTATTCAAGTACGTGTATTGCAATTTAGGGTACTGATTGCTTGTGAATGGAAAACTAAAACACTATGTCCTTTTTTTTTTGTTATTGCCAGTACATGAAATCATGTTATTACGACTAAAATTCGTTTCATGACGATTGAAGATGAGAATAAAATATCGATAATTATTAAGTCATAGTATTGATGATATATTGTTAATGTAATGAATGTCGAAGTGGATACACTGACGTGATGGAAGTGGCTGGCTCCGCGCTATTCTGTCAAATTGACCCAGCCCGGCACCGAGAACAGATTCTAGCCTCGCGCTGGGGCGCGAACAGCGCCAGGCTCGAATGGGGGCGCCGCCTCGCGCTGTTCGCGCCCCAGCGCCGCGCAGTCCGGATGTCAGAGTGGAGATGATGGAGGGGGAACCCGGAGTTGGCGGGTTAGGATAAAATTTCTCTAGAGCACTTTTCAAATTAACCAGCAATCGTCGTCCAGCGCACTCTCCAACAGGCGCAGTGTCTCACCGTTGACCTGTGGAAGGCGCTGATTAATTAGCGAACATCAATGTTCGCGGTTGAGTGTTTGTAGGGGGTAAGAAGGTAGTTAGCCTCCATTTCCCAGCTACTCGCAGTTTTCTTTATCACTATCATAAAAGCAACGCGGTTTTAAGAATGATTGCCCCATTTTCATTATTGAGGTTTTCGAAAAACAGCCGCTTCGCATCTTCGATTGTGATAATACGACTGCGAGTAGCGAGGAAATAAAGGATAGTTACAGAGCACTAACTTTGAGGTTTAACCCCAAGATTTTCATAGTAGCCTATTTCGGCCCTAGAGATTTAGTAAACTGATTTGAGTCAAGTCTAATAACTTCGTAGTTAACATTGATGTTAAAAGTCCTGAGTAACATCGTAGTTTGGCAGGTTTACTACCACCTCAGAAGTTTCAACACTAGTTACATGTTTTCCTCAGTAACATACATTGAAGGGCACGCAAACAGCCGGTCAGAAAGGTTAATGGCCTCTATAAGTAGTTGTGGATAAGGCGACTTATTTTATCACAAGGAAAGGCTTCATTCCTTAATATCTGTCAATCCTTACATTCTCAAAAATATGACGCCACACAAGAGGTCCTGCTAAGGCGAAAAAAGGGCCTTCTTATTCTTTCTGCAGTTCTTCCTGACGCTGTTGTCACAGTAAGCTCTTGACCTATCATAATCTGTAGGAAACCGAACATCCAGGATTTATCGTGAACACTGCCTTTAAGCCACTGATGATATTCGTTTCCTTATATAGAGGGCTAGTGAAATCGTTCACGCAATGTATGTTGCTGAAGAAAACATGTAACTAGGGTTGAAACTTCTGAGAACGAAAGCATTGTGGACGAGTTGTTCGAGGCTTGTAAATTCCGCCATTTGCAGCCGATGTGCGCGAGCCAACCAGACCAAAGTGAGTAGTTAAATGCAGCAGACACGCTCACAAATGGTATCGATTTTATGACATAAATTAAAGGTTTGGAGCTGGTTGTATTAGGAACTGACGAAAAACGAACGAAAACTGTGTGCAAATAGACAAATAACGGTTACTTTGTTATCAGGTGAAAGTGGACGAGTTTTACGGCGTGCGGTTGAAACAGCGAATATTAGCAACAAAACGGTTGAGATAGAGAAGCCGATATACTCCTACAGCCTGTACTGGAACGTTCACCTCGTTGGAAGCATCAAAAACCACCCAAAGTGGCCGTATTAGTACTATCAATCTGGACGAGTTTGTATTTTGGGGCGGGGTTGCAGAAGCTCAGGGGCGGGGTTGCAGAAATTTTTCGATTTACGTTGCTCAAATTTAGTAGTTTTGCCTCGTTTTTGACGCTTCCAACGACGTGTGCGTTCTACTAGGTGCCATACGACCCAAATAGCGTAGTTATCTCAACAACTTTTTTCGAGCGTGTCAGCTGCCTTTGAGATTGAAGGGAAGAACGGGCCTTTGGATCAGAAACCATCTCTCATCTCGCCACTGCTGAGCTCAAAAGATCGTAAAAGGGGCGTCCCAAAATTGCTTCCGCATGGGGCGCCCCAGGGTGGCTTCCTCCTATATCTCGCTTATTCGGAGGATTTGAGAGCTCGCACTTGGCAGGTGTTATACGGGGTGGGTCTACTCCACAACTGTGTGAAAATCTTAGATTTCGCCCCTGAGCTTGGACTGTGCCTTTAGGCCAATTTTCTTACATATCTGTGAAGTCATCCTGCTAAAATTTAGGCAAATTACACTTTCTAGCCAGTTGGAGGTCATGATCGAATGCGGAGAACTCGACATCAGTCCCATATTCCACATTGTCATCATGCACTCCCTGCTAATCATTGCCCTTCCGTTGGGCACATTCTCCGTGTTCTGCATTATTTTCAAGTCTACCAAGCAAATGGGTGTCTATAAATGGTATTTGCTTATCTACCAGTCAATATCGGCGCTATTCGACTTTGTATTCATGGGCCTAGGACTGCCGGTGATCTTCTTTCTAATTCCAATGGGCTATCCAGCCGCTTGGATAGCACAAAGATTTTCGATAAGTGTGCACGCCGATGTTCTCCTCATGGTGCCAACACTATTCTGCCTGTTTGCAAGCATCTTAAACCTTTTCATTCACGATGCCATGTTATCATTCCAAGTTATCACAACTTGCGAATCAATAATGGTAGGTACAGTTTACCGCAATATTAAAAGGACATGGTGCGGTTGCGGTCACACACTAAAACTACAGTGGAAGGCGCCAGATTTCATTATCGATCGACAGCACAGCTGATTTTTCATGTAAGTTACGATTTTTCTTTTTTTTTCCTGTTTGCTTCGGCATTATTTTTGTCTCTGACTGTTTAAATATTGCGAATAGGGGATATTCTTAGTGCGTGAGGGAAATTAGCCGTTTGTTCGGGCTTCGATGTGTTTTTTTTTTGAAATTCTGTTTTGAAATATAAAAAACGGCAAATTCGCCTCGCACACTAAGCAAAGCCCCTATTCGTAATATTGTAAGAGTCAGAAACAAAAATAATGCCGAAGCAAACAAGAAGAAAAAAAGAAAAACCGTAACTCACCCAGAAAATCAGCTGTGCTGTCGATCGATAATGGCGTCTTCCACCATAGTTTTAGTGTGTGACCGCAACCGCACCATGTCCTTTTAACAATGCGGTAAACTGTAGACATAGTATGTTTACAGCACAGCGTTCATGATTTCTGCGACTAGTCCCGGCATCCGATATTGCCGCGAATTCCGTACGGCTGTTTACTACTGATGACCGCCATCTGACTATTTGTAACGGGTCTCACCACAACTATAGTCCGACAAAATAATTTTTTCGTTAAGGGTTAATCGTTCATTTTCGAAAAATTCCGCGTTAACCAATCAGTGCGTTAAAACGTTAATTTTGCATTTCGTTAAAAAATTTAAAAGCATGACCTGATCCCAGCAAAAATCAATAGGTCATCAGAGGTCCCATATCAATCAGTGCTATACCAGGTTGTTCAATAAGTTTTGTCGTTGAATAAGAAAAACACAATTTTATGGTTCAAAATACACTTTATTATTCAGTATAATCTCCCTGAACATTAATACTCTTGCTCCAATGATCCTCCAATCTGTGGATCCCATCCCTGAAGATTCCGGAAGGTCTGCAAAATAAGCTTCAACAGCCGTTATGACCTCTTCATTTGATGAAAAACACTTGCCACGCATAAATTTTGTAAGTTGTGGAAACAAATGGAAGTCGCTGGGGGGCAAATCTGGTGAATACGGTGGATGCTCCAACGATTCGAACTTTAATTCATGGATTTTAGCCATCGTCAAAACGCTCGTGCATTGTTCGATGAAAAAGGATTATGTTCTTCTGCGAACCGAGTCTTTTTTCACGATTTTTTTCGTTCAACTGATCCAAAAGGTTGCGATAATATTCAGAATTAATTGTTTTACCAGTTTGCAAGTAACCCACAAACAAAATTCCTTTTGCATCCCAAAAAAACTGGGGTGGTAGTACTTGGGGTGTTAAACGCAAATTAACAGGCGTAAAGTTCGCATTAAACGCGAGTTTAAAGCCACTGTCCAAGCTTGGAATCGATTTTTCGTGTTTTAGCCTATCTTGGAGAAAATTTTACGCTGATCACAACGGTGTCTCCAGAATCGCTCAGAACTCACTACGAACTGAGTTACGGCTCCTCAAAAATTTTGATTTTGAACTGGTAGAAGTTCGCGGACGAGTTGTCTCGAGCCTGTATTTTCTCCTTATTCGCAGCCATCATTCTGAATAGGGTCACAATTAAGGCCAGACCGAAAACAAAAGGAAGAACATAGATTTTGAACAAAATCATTCGTGCGTCTCTTTCCAATTGACATCGGAAACCTGCCGTGAGCGTTGCCCATTTTTTCTTTCAAGGGGGCGTGGCCGACTTTTTCCTAGCTTTTTCTCGCTTATTTGAGCGAACTGAGATTCCGCGCTTGGCAGAGTTGCTATAGACGGCGACCGGGCCAAAATATCAAAAATTAGCTCTGAGGTTGGACTGTGCCTTTAACCACACCAGAATCTGAGCAGGACTCCTAATAGTTGGAAGAGAATTCGCTCAAGTTTCACCCTAACATCCCTCAGTGGTAGGCATTTGATACTTTTTCAATAAAAACGCCTCGAAAAAGCGACAATTGTAACCTTTGTTACGGAAAATAGCGATTTCAAAACGTTTTCAGGGCTGCTTTTTCTCTATAATTCCGACATGTGGCATCCTTGCGGTAAGTTCGAGTTTAATATCATCTCGCAGACAGCACGGAAATAGTGCTGAAATGCGAGAGGAATTGGCGCTTAACGAAAAACTCCTCCCGAGTTTGACCATCTATACTGAGGGCAAGTGCGAGTTAAATTAATGCAGAGGGTTAGGAAAGTTTGATAGCACTGTCGGCCATTTTGTTTCAGGACGTCAGCCTATCTTTAAAACTGGAAGGTGTTTCAAAGGATAGTCTTGTAACGGCTTCCGCCAGGGAAACGGGCGATGAGGGATCAAAAACAAAACAGGGATCATCACTGAAACACGTTGGCCGTCTTCTATGGTGGCACTAATCAATCCCTCCCAATCAGCTGTTAATTTTTCGGCGAGCGCCGGCAATTCTCTATTTTTCCTACTAGTGGCCCGTGGACCAACTGTGAGTGCGTTTAAAAGTAGGTTAAGACAATGAACTGAGCATAGTGTAGTGTAGAAAAACGTGCACATTTATCTACATGTGTATAAACCAGCTGCTCACGCCGTCCAGCGCAGCTGGCGGACCGGCACCGCCGGTTCTGTGGTTCCTGTTCCAGGTAGCCCATTCAGATGAAACAGAAAATGGGACGATTCGGTTACTAAAGAACGGTTTTGCCAGTGAACACGATGTATCTTTAATCAAAGCATCTCTGCTGAAAACAGTTTCCACGACGTCGGACTCTGGGTGTTGGCTTGGCCAAACGATAGGCCGGCTTTCCTCCTTCAACCATGTATAAAATTCGCTTGACTTAGCTTAAAGGCATCGTACGCGCTGAAAACCATGTTTCGTTTTCAAGCGTTTTTGAGTTTTTAGCCCCCTATAGTGACTAAAGGTAGCGAAAAGCCCGCTCAAAAACGTTAACTTTTCAAGAAAAAACGTTTTAAAAAAAACTTCTGAGAACCATTTGAAATTCGCGCCGGCATCGACTCGGGATAGTTACGCGGAGGGCGCAAGGAACAGTTCTACAATTAGTCCATTGGCGCAGCGTTGGAAGCAATTGCTCGTTGTGTGACGAGAAATTTCCAGTCGATAATGCCACTTTCGTCCAACGGTGCGTCAGCGTACAGTGGCATGCCCTGTACTTAGCGACACGATGTTCTGCTCAAATATTGCGAAAGTGCCAAATGACTGACGGAAGGGCCGGCCCCTGTTGACGGAATTCCTTACTTTCCACTTCCTTTATGCTCACAATGGTACGTTTTTAAGCAGCCAAGCTCGTTGTACGTTCTCACAGGGGCCCGAGGAAGGGATTGAGCATAAAAAATGGAAAGTGGATTTCAGCGCGTACGATGCCTTTAACTACAGGCCGGCTTCTCTCCATTGACAATGCGTAGACTCGCATGACTTCACCCAACTATAGGCCGGCTCCCCTCCATTGACCATGTTTAGAATTCATTTATCTTCGCCACACGATAAGCCGGCTTGGCCGGCCTCACCCCTTCAACCATGTGTAGAATTCGCTTCTTTTCGCTTGACCCTAGGCCGGGTAGAGTCGGCACGAACCGCACTGGTCGTTTGTTTCCCTCTTGATAGTGTAGTTTGCGTCAGCTCAGACCGTTTGCACGTATCTCTGAACATAACATCGGCATGGATCGTGAAGAAACTTCGCGTTCACTGTGGAAGGTTGGCGCGAACCCGGTGCACCTATGTTATAGCACATGGCATCGAGTTTGCGCCAACCTTCAACAGTGCACGCGAAGTCTCTTCACGATCCATGCCGACGTTATGTCCACCAAGATTTCGCCAAAGAAAGGTGAACCAAGAGGAAGCAAAGCGATCAGTGCGAGATCCGTTCGACTGAACCCACCGACGTCGCGTAATCGTGGGACGCAAAGAATGTACAGGCTGAATAACTGCGAAATTCCATGGTTTCTACGCGTAATTCTCACGACTCATGGCGCGAGCGGCGTGCGCGATGCTGCTCCCTCCGTCATGCGCTCTCTCGCTGTCTCTAACCTCAGCTCCGTTAGAGACAGCGGGAGACCGCATGACGGACGGAGCAGCATCGCTCGCGCCATGAGTCGTGAGAATTACGACTTTACAAAGGATAGGTGAATTGAAACAGATTGAACCAACTGAACACCTTCAGCACGAAGGAGGAATCCCTGGAAGTCAGTTCCATTGCACATGTCTTTTAATCAAATTCTGATTATTTATCCAAATGCACAATAATACAATGAGGAAACAAAAATATATCACTGGATTACACGTGAACTATCATCTCCGTTGAAGTCACATCAGCAGTCTCTGATCCACCTGGAATGAGAAATGCATGTTAAAAAATTTAGGTATTCCCTTGAAGCTTCAATATATTTCCAATAGAAGCAACTTTGTCATTCATGAAGAAGAATAGATTGAGATTGTCGAAGTAACACTGTCGTTATCAAAGCGAAATTCCGGTCCGCATTTGCGGGCAACGGGTGTTGTATCACGCAACACTATGATAATCGTGATGGGCCCCGGCAGGAATAACCTTTTTTTCAGCCCGACAATCATCGTGTTCTTAGTTGCCGCAGCGGTCGTCCGCAAAAGCGGACCGGATTTTCGCTAGAAACGATAAGACCACCAACTACTCCCATTCCCACACCTGTTCCGAAACCGTACCCTCCGACTCTTGCTGGTCACAAGAATCTCTCCGGACACCTTTTCCATAGTGTAAACTCTAACACACCTAAACCGTCCTACGGTTGTTGATGTTGCGCGCAGCTTCTACCACAACACTCCGTTTCTGTGTCCCTCCCTCCTCTTCGCATTGCAATCGTGCAGGTTAGGATTATCACAAGAAACCTATGTCAAAAAATAATTTTCCTATGTAACACCAAAACTCGGGAAAGTCGCGTTCTGAGCGAAGTGCCCGTAATCCCCTTCCCCCACAGACACCTGCATCTCTCTCCCTCCTTCTCGTTCCCATCTTACCTTCGGATAACTTCAGAAAGGATAAGGCAAGGCATACCGTTACCAGTTTTTAAGCCGTTCCCTTAACTATGACTTCTGACCAAAAATATGAAAGTAAACAAGAAGAAATGCGGTCAATCAGTACCAGGAGCTACGCGCTTGGCCACGCAGAAACTGTTATGACCATTTTTCGAAATAAGCTAACCAAACATAATATTTTCAAAAGAAGGCTTACCTTGACTTTTAATAGTTCAACGGCTCCACAGTTAAGTGAAATCCTGTTTCCTCTGCGGTAGTTCTCCCTGGGTTCACCTTATTTTCTTCCGAATAGTGCATTCCATGTTAGAGTGAGAAATGAGCTAATGCACCTGAATGATCCGAAATAAGCTACAGTAGAGGTAGACATGGTACAGACTCAATTTGAGCTGTCCTTGTGTATTACCGTGGCTGTAGATAGGCCATCGACCGAAACAAATTATTTCTATGCCGCTAGCCCCATAAAGATGCCGAGTGGAATTCCTAACGACACAATCCTAAGCAAGCTCTTGAAAAAGATAACTCTAGATAACACCGCGTAGAGGGTGATCTTATTATTGGCTGAAGTTCGGAGTGGTTGCGTCAATTTTCGGCGGAGCTTCGACCCCTTGTACACCAGAATTTTTTAAAATTTTTCAAAGTTTAATGATCCCCGCACGGAATGAAAAATTCTTTCAGCTTTTTGAGAATGACATGTTGGGAAGCATTCAGAATAGTGTTGGTCCAAGACAGTTTTTCCTCCAAACTGTTTACCACCCCCCCCCTCCATTTCATTTTTTACAAAACTTTTCCAAAAATTCTACAACACCCGTTGCGCAAAGTCGCAACACTGCTTCGTCTGCACCGCCCGCTCCGCAAAGGAAGGAAACCCCGGGTGTAGGCTCATCTTACTGTTGGCTAACATTCGGTGTGGTTCAAGTCACTCGAAACCCAAAATGGACGTTCGGCAAGAGAGAAGAACCCCGGGTGTGGGCTCACCTTACTGTTAGCTAAAATTCGGTGGGGTTCAAGTTACTCGAAACCCAAAAAGGACGTTGGGCAAGGGAGGAAATCCCCGGGTGTGGGCTGATATTCCCGTGAAGCCAAATTCTAGGAGGTGCAAATTGGTCTAAACCCAGAATGGACGGTGCAGCCTGCGGCTGCACTGTGGGCAGGGGAGGAAATCCCCGGGTGTGGGCTGATATTCCCGTGAAGCCAAATTCTAGGAGGTGCAAATTGGTCTAAACCCAGAATGGAAGGTGCAGCCTGCGGCTGCACTGTGGCCAGGGGAGGAAATCCCCGGGTGTGGCCTGATATTCCCGTGAAGCCAAATTCTAGGAGGTGCGAATTGGTCTAAACCCAGAATGGACGGTGCAGCCTGCGGCTTCACTGTGAGCAGAGGAGGGAATCCCCCGGGCGAGAACTGATATTCCCGTGAAGCCAAATTCTAGGAGATGCAAATTGGTCTAAACCCAGAATGGACGGTGCAGCCTGTGTCTGCACTGCGGGCAGGGGAGGAAATCCCCGGGTGTGGGCTGATATTCCCGTGAAGCCAAATTCTGGGAGGTGCAAATTGGTCTAAACCCAGAATGGAAGGTGCAGCCTGCGGCTGCACTGTGGCCAGGGGAGGAAATCCCCGGGTGTAGCCTGATATTCCCGTGAAGCCAAATTCTAGGAGGTGCAAATTGGTCTAAACCCAGAATGGAAGGTGCAGCCTGCGGCTGCACTGTGGCCAGGGGAGGAAATCCCCGGGTGTGGCCTGATATTCCCGTGAAGCCAAATTCTAGGAGGTGCAAATTGGTCTAAACCCAGAATGGAAGGTGCAGCCTGCGGCTGCACTGTGGCCAGGGGAGGGAATCCCCGGGTGTGGCCTGATATTCCCGTGAAGCCAAATTCTAGGAGGTGCAAATTGGTCTAAACCCAGAATGGAAGGTGCAGCCTGCGGCTGCACTGTGGCCAGGGGAGGAAATACCCGGGTGTAAGCTGATATTCCCGTGAAGCAAAATTCTAGGAGATGCAAATTGGTCGAAACCCAGAGTGGAGGGTGCAGCCTGCGGCTGCACTGTAGGCAGGGAGGAAATCCCCGGGTGTGGGCTGATATTCCCGTGAAGCCAAATTCTAGGAGGTGCAAATTGGTCTAAACCCAGAATGGAAGGTGCAGCCTGCGGCTGCACTGTGGGCAGGGAGGAAATCCCCGGGTGTGGGCTGATATTCCCGTGAAGCCAAATTCTAGGAGGTGCAAATTGGTCTAAACCCAGAATGGAAGGTGCAGCCTGCGGCTGCACTGTGGCCAGGGGAGGAAATCCCCGGGTGTGGCCGGATATTCCCGTGAAGCCAACTTCTAGGAGGTGCAAATTGGTCTAAACCCAGAATGGACGGTGCAGCCTGTGTCTGCACTGTGGCCAGGGGAGGAAATCCCCGGGTGTGGCCGGATATTCCCGTGAAGCAAAATTCTAGGAGATGCTAATTGGTTGAAACCCAGAATGGAAGTTGCAGCCTGCGGCTGCACTGTAGGCAGGGGAGGAAATCCCCGGGTGTGGGCTGATATTCCCGTCAAGCCAAATTCTAGGAGATGCAAATAGGTCTAAACCCAGAATGGATGGTGCAGCCTGTGTCTGCACTGCGGGCAGGGGAGGGAATCCCCGAGTGTGGGCTGATTTTACCGTGAAGTCAAATTCTGGGAGGTGCAAATTGGTCTAAACCCAGAATGGAAGGTGCAGCCTCCGACTTCACTGTGAGCAGAGGAGGGAATCCCCGGGCGAGAACTGATATTCCCGTGAAGCCAAATTCTAGGAGATGCAAATTGGTCTAAACCCAGAATGGACGGTGCAGCCTGTGTCTGCACTGTGGCCAGGGGAGGAAATCCCCGGGTGTGGCCGGATATTCCCGTGAAGCCAACTTCTAGGAGGTGCAAATTGGTCTAAACCCAGAATGGAAGATGCAGCCTGCGGCTACACTGTGGCCAGGGGAGGAAATCCCCGGGTGTGGTCTGATATTCCCGTGAAGCCAAATTCTAGGAGGTGAAAATTGGTCTAAACCCAGAATGGACGGTGCAGCCTGTGGCTGCACTGTGGGCAGAGGAGGAAATACCCGGGTGTAAGCTGATATTCCCGTGAAGCAAAATCCTAGGAGATGCAAATTGGTCGAAACCCAGAATGGAAGTTGCAGCCTGCGGCTGCACTGTAGGCAGGGGAGGAAATCCCCGGGTGTGGGCTGATATTCCCGTCAAGCCAAATTCTAGGAGATGCAAATTGGTCTAAACCCAGAATGGACGGTGCAGCCTGTGTCTGCACTGCGGGCAGGGGAGGGAATCCCCGAGTGTGGGCTGATTTTACCGTGAAGTCAAATTCTGGGAGGTGCAAATTGGTCTAAACCCAGAATGGAAGGTGCAGCCTGCGGCTTCACTGTGAGCAGAGGAGGGAATCCCCGGGCGAGAACTGATATTCCCGTGAAGCCAAATTCTAGGAGATGCAAATTGGTCTAAACCCAGAATGGACGGTGCAGCCTGTGTCTGCACTGTGGCCAGGGGAGGAAATCCCCGGGTGTGGCCTGATATTCCCGTGAAGCCAAATTCTAGGAGGTGCAAATTGGTCTAAACCCAGAATGGAAGGTGCAGCCTGCGGCTGCACTGTGGCCAGGGGAGGAAATCCCCGGGTGTGGCCTGATATTCCCGTGAAGCCAAATTCTAGGAGGTGCAAATTGGTCTAAACCCAGAATGGAAGTTGCAGCCTGCGGCTGCACTGTGGCCAGGGGAGGAAATACCCGGGTGTAAGCTGATATTCCCGTGAAGCAAAATTCTAGGAGATGCAAATTGGTCGAAACCCAGAATGGAAGTTGCAGCCTGCGGCTGCACTGTAGGCAGGGGAGGAAATCCCCGGGTGTGGGCTGATATTCCCGTCAAGCCAAATTCTAGGAGGTGCGAATTCGTCTAAACCCAGAATGGACGGTGCAGCCTGCGGCTTCACTGTGAGCAGAGGATGGAATCCGCGGGCGAGAACTGATATTCCCGTGAAGCCAAATTCTGGGAGGTGCAAATTGGTCGAAACCCAGAATGGAAGTTGCAGCCTGCGGCTGCACTGTAGGCAGGGGAGGAAATCCCCTGGTGTAGCCTGATATTCCCGTGAAGCCAAATTCTAGGAGGTGCAAATTGGTCTAAACCCAGAATGGAAGGTGCAGCCTGCGGCTGCACTGTGGCCAGGGGAGGAAATTCCAGGATGTAGGCTGATATTCCCGTGAAGCCAAATTCTAGGAGGTGCAAATTTGTCTAAACCCAGAATGGACGGTGCAGCCTGCGGCTGCACTGTGGCCAGGGGAGGAAATCCCCGGGTGTGGCCTGATATTCCCGTGAAGCCAAATTCTAGGAGGTGCAAATTGGTCTAAACCCAGAATGGAAGGTGCAGCCTGCGGCTGCACTGTGGCCAGGGGAGGAAATCCCCGGGTGTGGCCTGATATTCCCGTGAAGCCAAATTCTAGGAGGTGCAAATTGGTCTAAACCCAGAATGGAAGGTGCAGCCTGCGGCTGCACTGTGGCCAGGATAGGAAATCCCCGAGTGTGGCCTGATATTCCCGTGAAGACAAATTCTAGGAGGTGCAAATTGGTCTAAACCCAGAATGGAAGGTGCAGCTCGCGGCTGCACTGTGGGCAGGGGAGGAAATCCCCGGGTGTAGCCTGATATTCCCGTGAAGCCAAATTCTAGGAGATGCAAATTGGTCTAAACCCAGAATGGAAGGTGCAGCCTGCGGCTGCACTGTGGCCAGAGGAGGAAATCCCGGGTGTGGGCTGATATTCCCGTCAAGCCAAATTCTAGGAGGTGCAAATTGGTCTAAACCCAGAATGGAAGGTGCAGCCTGCGGCTGCACTGTGGCCAGGGGAGGAAATCCCCGGGTGTAGCCTGATATTCCCGTGAAGCCAACTTCTAGGAGGTGCAAGTTGGTCTAAACCCAGAATGGAAGGTGCAGCCTCCGACTTCACTGTGAGCAGAGGAGGGAATCCCCGGGCGAGAACTGATATTCCCGTGAAGCCAAATTCTAGGAGATGCAAATTGGTCTAAACCCAGAATGGACGGTGCAGCCTGTGTCTGCACTGTGGCCAGGGGAGGAAATCCCCGGGTGTGGCCGGATATTCCCGTGAAGCCAACTTCTAGGAGGTGCAAATTGGTCTAAACCCAGAATGGAAGATGCAGCCTGCGGCTACACTGTGGCCAGGGGAGGAAATCCCCGGGTGTGGGCTGATATTCCCGTCAAGCCAAATTCTAGGAGATGCAAATAGGTCTAAACCCAGAATGGATGGTGCAGCCTGTGTCTGCACTGCGGGCAGGGGAGGGAATCCCCGAGTGTGGGCTGATTTTACCGTGAAGTCAAATTCTGGGAGGTGCAAATTGGTCTAAACCCAGAATGGAAGGTGCAGCCTCCGACTTCACTGTGAGCAGAGGAGGGAATCCCCGGGCGAGAACTGATATTCCCGTGAAGCCAAATTCTAGGAGATGCAAATTGGTCTAAACCCAGAATGGACGGTGCAGCCTGTGTCTGCACTGTGGCCAGGGGAGGAAATCCCCGGGTGTGGCCGGATATTCCCGTGAAGCCAACTTCTAGGAGGTGCAAATTGGTCTAAACCCAGAATGGAAGGTGCAGCCTGCGGCTGCACTGTGGCCAGGGGAGGAAATCCCCGGGTGTGGCCTGATATTCCCGTGAAGCCAAATTCTAGGAGGTGCAAATTGGTCTAAACCCAGAATGGAAGGTGCAGCCTGCGGCTGCACTGTAGGCAGGGGAGGAAATCCCCGGGTGTGGGCTGATATTCCCGTCAAGCCAAATTCTAGGAGGTGCGAATTGGTCTAAACCCAGAATGGACGGTGCAGCCTGCGGCTTCACTGTGAGCAGAGGAGGGAATCCTCGGGCGAGAACTGATATTCCCGTGAAGACAAATTCTAGGAGATGCAAATTGGTCTAAACCCAGAATGGACGGTGCAGCCTGCGGCTACACTGTGGGCAGGGGAGGAAATCCCCGGGTGTGGCCTGATATTCCCGTGAAGCCAAATTCTAGGAGGTGCAAATTGGTCTAAACCCAGAATGGAAGGTGCAGCCTGCGGCTGCACTGTGGCCAGGGGAGGAAATCCCCGGGTGTGGCCTGATATTCCCGTGAAGCCAAATTCTAGGAGGTGCAAATTGGTCTAAACCCAGAATGGAAGGTGCAGCCTGCGGCTGCACTGTGGGCAGGGGAGGAAATCCCCGGGTGTGGGCTGATATTCCCGTGAAGCCAAATTCTAGGAGGTGCAAATTGGTCTAAACCCAGAATGGACGGTGCAGCCTGCGGCTGCACTGTGAGCAGAGGAGGAAATCCCCGGGTGAGAACTGATATTCCCGTGAAGCAAAATTCTAGGAGATGCAAATTGGTCGAACCCCAGAATGGACGGTGCAGCCTGCGGCTGCACTGTGGGCAGGAGGGAAATCCCCGGGTGTGGGCTGATATTCGCGTGAAGCCAAATTCTAGGAGATGCAAATTGGTCTAAACCCAGAATGGACGGTGCAGCCTGCGGCTGCACTGTGGGCAGGGGAGGAAATCCCCGGGTGTGGGCTGATATGCCCGTGAAGCCAAATTCTAGGAGGTGCAAATTGGTCTAAACCCAGAATGGACGGTGCAGCCTGCGGCTGCACTGTGGGCAGAGGAGGGAATCCTCGGGTGTGGGCCTGATATTCCCGTGAAGCCAAATTCTGGGAAGTGCAAATTGGTCTAAACCCAGAATGGAAGGTGCAGCCTGCGGCTGCACTGTGGGCAGGGGAGGAAATACCCGGGTGTAAGCTGATATTCCCGTGAAGCAAAATTCTAGGAGATGCAAATTGGTCTAAACCCAGAATGGACGGTGCAGCCTGTGTCTGCACTGCGGGCAGGGGAGGAAATCCCCGGGTGTGGGCTGATATTCCCGTGAAGCCAAATTCTGGGAGGTGCAAATTGGTCTAAACCCAGAATGGAAGGTGCAGCCTGCGGCTGCACTGTGGCCAGGGGAGGAAATCCCCGGGTGTGGGCTGATATTCCCGTGAAGCCAAATTCTAGGAGGTGCAAATTGGTCTAAACCCAGAATGGAAGGTGCAGCCTGCGGCATCACTGTGGGCAGAGGGAGGAAATCCCCGGGTGTGGGCTGATATTCCCGTGAAGCCAAATTCTAGGAGGTGCAAATTGGTCTAAACCCAGAATGGAAGGTGCAGCCTACGGCTGCACTGTGACCAGGGGAGGAAATCCCCGGGTGTGGCCTGATATTCCCGTCAAGCCAAATTCTAGGAGGTGCAAATTGTTCGAAACCCAGAATGGAAGGTGCAGCCTGCGGCTGCACTGTGGCCAGGGGAGGAAATCCCCGGGTGTGGCCTGATATTCCCGTGAAGCCAAATTCTAGGAGGTGCAAATTGGTCTAAACCCAGAATGGACGGTGCAGCCTGCGGCTGCACTGTGGGCAGAGGAGGGAATTCCCGGGCGAGAACTGATATTCCCGTGAAGCCAAATTCTAGGAGATGCAAATTGGTCTAAACCCAGAATGGAAGGTGCAGCCTGCGGCTGCACTGTGGCCAGGGGAGGAAATCCCGGGTGTGGCCTGATATTCCCGTAAAGCAAAATTCTAGGAGATGCAAATTGGTCTAAACCCAGAATGGAAGGTGCAGCCTGCGGCTGCACTGTGGCCAGGGAGGAAATCCCCGGGTGTGGCCTGATATTCCCGTGAAGCCAAATTCCAGGAGGTGCAAATTGGTCTAAACCCAGAATGGAAGGTGCAGCCTGCGGCTGCACTGTGGGCAGGGAGGAAATCCCCGGGTGTGGGCTGATATTCCCGTGAAGCCAAATTCTAGGAGGTGCAAATTGGTCTAAACCCAGAATGGAAGGTGCAGCCTGCGGCTGCACTGTGAGCAGGGGAGGAAATCCCCGGGTGTGAACTGATATTCCCGTGAAGCCAAATTCTAGGAGATGCAAATTGGTCTAAACCCAGAATGGACGGTGCAGCCTGCGGCTGCACTGTGGGCAGGGAGGAAATCCCCGGGTGTGGGCTGATATTCCCGTGAAGCCAAATTCTAGGAGGTGCAAATTGGTCTAAACCCAGAATGGACGGTGCAGCCTGTGTCTGCACTGCGGGCAGGGGAGGAAATCCCCGGGTGTGGGCTGATATTCCCGTCAAGCCAAATTCTAGGAGGTGCAAATTGTTCGAAACCCAGAATGGAAGGTGGAGCCTGCGGCTTCACTGTGAGCAGAGGAGGAAATCCCCGGGTGTGGGCTGATATTCCCGTGAAGCCAAATTCTAGGAGATGCAAATTGGTCTAAACCCAGAATGGACGGTGCAGCCTGCGGCTGCACTGTGGGCAGGAGGAAATCCCGGGTGTGGGCTGATCTTCCCATGAAGCCTAATTCTGGGAGGTGCAAATTGGTCTTTACCCAGAATGGACGGTGCAGTCTGCGGCTGCACTGTGGGCAGAGGAGGGATTTCCCGGGCGAGAACTGATATTACCGTGAAGCCAAATTCTAGGAGATGCAAATTGGTCGAATCCCAGAGTGGAAGTTGCAGCTTGTGTCTGCTGCGAGCAGTGGAGGAAATCCCCGGGTGTGGGCTGATATTCCCGTGAAGCCAAATTCTGGGAGGTGCAAATTGGTCTAAGCCCAGAATGTAAGGTGCAGCCTGCGGCTGCACTGTGGCCAGGGGAGGAAATCCCTGGGTGTGGCCTGATATTCCCGTGAAGCCAAATTCCAGGAGGTGCAAATTGGTCTAAACCCAGAATGGAAGTTGCAGCCTGTGTCTGCTGCGGGCAGGGAAGGAAATCCCCGGGTGTGGCCTGACATTCCCGTGAAGCCAAATTCTAGGAGATGCAAATTGGTCCAAACCCGGAGTGTAACGTGCAGAATGCGGCTGCACTGTGGACAGAGGAGGAAATCCCGGGTGTAGCCTGATATTCCCGTGAAGCCAAATTCTAGGAGGTGCAAATTGGTCTAAACCCAGAATGGAAGGTGCAGCCTGCGGCTGCACTGTGAGCAGAGGAGGAAATCCTCGGGTGTAGCCTGATATTCCCGTGAAGACAAATTCTAGGAGATGCAAATTGGTCTAAACCCAGAATGGACGGTGCAGCCTGCGGCTGCACTGTGGCCAGGGGAGGAAATCCCCGGGTGTGGCCTGATATTCCCGTGAAGCCAAATTCTAGGAGGTGCAAATTGGTCTAAACCCAGAATGGAAGGTGCAGCCTGCGGCTGCACTGTGGCCAGGGGAGGAAATCCCCGGGTGTGGCCTGATATTCCCGTGAAGCCAAATTCTAGGAGGTGCAAATTGGTCGAAACCCAGAATGGAAGTTGCAGCCTGCGGCTGCACTGTAGGCAGGGGAGGAAATCCCCTGGTGTAGCCTGATATTCCCGTGAAGCCGAATTCTAGGAGATGCAAATTGGTCGAAACCCAGAATGGAAGTTGCAGCCTGCGGCTGCACTGTAGGCAGGGGAGGAAATCCCCGGGTGTGGGCTGATATTCCCGTCAAGCCAAATTCTAGGAGATGCAAATTGGTCTAAACCCAGAATGGACGGTGCAGCCTGTGTCTGCACTGCGGGCAGGGGAGGGAATCCCCGGGTGTGGGCTGATATTCCCGTGAAGCCAAATTCTGGGAGGTGCAAATTGGTCTAAACCCAGAATGGAAGGTGCAGCCTGCGGCTGCACTGTGGCCAGGGGAGGAAATCCCCGGGTGTGGCCTGATATTCCCGTGAAGCCAAATTCTAGGAGGTGCGAATTGGTCTAAACCCAGAATGGAAGGTGCAGCCTGCGGCTGCACTGTGGCCAGGGGAGGAAATACCCGGGTGTGGCCTGATATTTCCGTGAAGCCAAATTCTAGGAGGTGCAAATTGGTCTAAACCCAGAATGGAAGGTGCAGCCTGCGGCTGCACTGTGGCCAGAGGAGGGAATCCCCGGGTGTGGGCTGATATTCCCGTGAAGCCAAATTCTAGGAGGTGCAAATTGGTCTAAACCCAGAATGGAAGGTGCAGCCTGCGGCTGCACTGTGGCCAGAGGAGGAAATCCCCGGGTGTGGGCTGATATTCCCGTGAAGCCAAATTCTGGGAGGTGCAAATTGGTCTAAACTCAGAATGGAAGGTGCAGCCTGCGGCTGCACTGTGGCCAGGGGAGGAAATCCTCGGGTGTAGCCTGATATTCCCGTGAAGCCAAATTCTAGGAGGTGCAAATTGGTCTAAACCCAGAATGGAAGGTGCAGCCTGCGGCTGCACTGTGGCCAGGGGAGGAAATCCCCGGGTGTGGCCTGATATTCCCGTGAAGCCAAATTCTAGGAGGTGCAAATTGGTCTAAACCCAGAATGGAAGGTGCAGCCTGCGGCTGCACTGTGGCCAGGGGAGGAAATCCCCGGGTGTGGCCTGATATTCCCGTGAAGCCAAATTCTAGGAGGTGCAAATTGGTCTAAACCCAGAATGGACGGTGCAGCCTGCGGCTGCACTGTGGGCAGGGGAGGAAATACCCGGGTGTAAGCTGATATTCCCGTGAAGCCAAATTCTAGGAGGTGCAAATTGGTCTAAACCCAGAATGGAAGGTGCAGCCTGCGGCTGCACTGTGGGCAGAGGAGGGAATTCCCGGGCGAGAACTGATATTCCCGTGAAGCCAAATTCTAGGAGATGCAAATTGGTCTAAACCCAGAATGGACGGTGCAGCCTGCGGCTGCACTGTGGCCAGGGGAGGAAATACCCGGGTGTGGCCTGATATTCCCGTGAAGCCAAATTCTAGGAGGTGCAAATTGGTCTAAACCCAGAATGGAAGGTGCAGCCTGTGTCTGCACTGTGGCCAGGGGAGGAAATCCCCGGGTGTGGCCTGATATTCCCGTGAAGCCAAATTCTAGGAGGTGCAAATTGGTCTAAACCCAGAATAGAAGGTGCAGCCTGCGGCATCACTGCGGGCAGGGGAGGGAATCCCCGAGTGTGGGCTGATATTCCCGTGAAGCCAAATTCTAGGAGATGCAAATTGGTCGAAACCCAGAATTGAAGGTGCAGCCTACGGCTGCACTGTGGACAGGGGAGGAAATCCCCGGATGTAGCCTGATATTCCCGTGAAGCCAAATTCTAGGAGGTGCAAATTGGTCGAAACCCAGAGTGGAAGTTGCAGCCTGCGGCTGCACTGTGGCCAGGGGAGGGAATCCCCGGGTGTGGCCTGACATTCCCGTGAAGCCAAATTCTAGGAGGTGCAAATTGGTCTAAACCCAGAATGGAAGGTGCAGCCTGCGGCTGCACTGTGGCCAGAGGAGGAATCCCCGGGTGTGGGCTGATATTCCCGTGAAGCCAAATTCTAGGAGGTGCAAATTGATCTAAACCCAGAATGGAAGGTGCAGCCTGCGGCTGCACTGTGGCCAGGGAGGAAATCCCCGGGTGTGGCCTGATATTCCCGTGAAGCCAAATTCCAGGAGGTGCAAATTGGTCTAAACCCAGAATGGACGGTGCAGCCTGCGGCTGCACTGTGGGCAGGGGAGGAAATCCCGGGTGTGGCCTGATATTCCCGTGAAGCCAAATTCTAGGAGATGCAAATTGGTCTAAACCCAGAATGGAAGGTGCAGCCTGCGGCTGCACTGTGGGCAGGAGGAAATCCCGGGTGTGGGCTGATATTCCCGTGAAGCCAAATTCTAGGAGGTGCAAATTGGTCTAAACCCAGAATGGAAGGTGCAGCCTGCGGCTGCACTGTGAGCAGGAGGAAATCCCCGGGTGTGGCCTGATATTCCCGTGAAGCCAAATTCTAGGAGGTGCAAATTGGTCTAAACCCAGAATGGAAGGTGCAGCCTGCGGCTGCACTGTGGGCAGGAGGAAATCCCCGGGTGTGGGCTGATATTCCCGTGAAGCCAAATTCTAGGAGGTGCAAATTGGTCTAAACCCAGAATGGAAGGTGCAGCCTGCGGCTGCACTGTAGGCAGGGGAGGAAATCCCCGGGTGTGGGCTGATATTCCCGTCAAGCCAATTTCTAGGAGGTGCAAATTCGTCTAAACCCAGAATGGAAGTTGCAGCCTGCGGCTGCACTGTAGGCAGGGGAGGAAATCCCCGGGTGCGGGCTGATATTCCCGTCAAGCCAAATTCTAGGAGGTGCGAATTGGTCTAAACCCAGAATGGACGGTGCAGCCTGCGGCTTCACTGTGAGCAGAGGAGGGAATCCCCGGGCGAGAACTGATATTCCCGTGAAGCCAAATTCTAGGAGGTGCAAATTGGTCTAAACCCAGAATGGACGGTGCAGCCTGCGGCTGCACTGTGGGCAGGGGAGGAAATCCCCGGGTGTGGGCTGATATTCCCGTGAAGCCAAATTCTAGGAGGTGCAAATTGGTCTAAACCCAGAATCGAAGGTGCAGCCTGCGGCTGCACTGTGGCCAGGGAGGATATTCCCGGGTGTAGCCTGATATTCCCGTGAAGCCAAATTCTGGGAGGTGCAAATTGGTCTAAACCCAGAATGGAAGGTGCAGCCTGCGGCTGCACTGTGGCCAGGGGAGGAAATCCCCGGGTGTAGCCTGATATTCCCGTGAAGCCAAATTCTAGGAGGTGCAAATTGGTCTAAACCCAGAATGGAAGGTGCAGCCTGCGGCTGCACTGTGGCCAGAAGAGGAAATCCCCGGGTGTAAGCTGATATTCCCGTGAAGCCAAATTCTAGGAGATGCAAATTGTTCGAAACCCAGAATAGAAGGTGCAGCCTGCGGCATCACTGTGGGCAGGGGAGGGAATCCCCGGGTGTGGGCTGATATTCCCGTGAAGCCAAATTCTGGGAGGTGCAAATTGGTCTAAACCCAGAATGGAAGGTGCAGCCTGCGGCTACACTGTGGCCAGGGGAGGAAATCCCCGGGTGTGGCCTGATATTCCCGTGAAGCCAAATTCTAGGAGGTGCAAACTGGTCTAAACCCAGAATGGAAGGTGCAGCCTGCGGCTGCACTGTGGCCAGGGGAGGAAATCCCCGGGTGTGGGCTGATATTCCCGTGAAGCCAAATTCTAGGAGATGCAAATTGGTCTAAACCCAGAATGGAAGGTGCAGCCTGCGGCTGCACTGTGGGCAGGGAGGAAATCCCCGGGTGTGGGCTGATATTCCCGTGAAGCCAAATTCTGGGAGGTGCAAATTGGTCTAAACTCAGAATGGACGGTGCAGCCTGCGGCTTCACTGTGAGCAGAGGAGGGAATCCCCGGGCGAGAACTGATATTCCCGTGAAGCCAAATTCTAGGAGATGCAAATTGTTCGAAACCCAGAATGGAAGGTGCAGCCTGCGGCTGCACTGTGGCCAGGGGAGGAAATCCCCGGGTGTGGGCTGATATTCCCATGAAACCAAATTCTAGGAGGTGCAAATTGGTCTAAACTCAGAATGGGAGGTGCAGCCTGCGGCTGCACTGTGGCCAGGAGAAATCCCGGGTGTGGCCTGATATTCCCGTGAAGCCAAATTCTAGGAGGTGCAAATTGGTCTAAACCCAGAATGGAAGATGCAGCCTGCGGCTGCACTGTGGCCAGGGGAGGAAATCCCCGGGTGTGACATGATATTCCCGCGAAGCCAAATTCTAGGAGATGCAAATTGTTCGAAACCCAGAATAGAAGGTGCAGCCTGTGGCATCACTGTGGGCAGGAGGAAATCCCCGGGTGTGGCCTGATATTCCCGTGAAGCCAAATTCTAGGAGATGCAAATTGGTCTAAACCCAGAATGGAAGGTGCAGCCTGCGGCTGCACTGTGGGCAGGAGGAAATCCCCGGGTGTGGGCTGATATTCCCGTGAAGCCAAATTCTAGGAGGTGCAAATTGGTCTAAACCCAGAATGGACGGTGCAGCCTGCGGCTGCACTGTGAGCAGGGAGGAAATCCCCGGGTGTGGGCTGATATTCCCGTGAAGCCAAATTCTAGGAGGTGCAAATTGGTCTAAACCCAGAATGGAAGGTGCAGCCTGCGGCTGCACTGTGGCCAGGGAGGAAATCCCGGGTGTGGCCTGATATTCCCGTGAAGCCAAATTCTAGGAGGTGCAAATTGGTCTAAACCCAGAATGGAAGGTGCAGCCTGCGGCTGCACTGTGGGCAGGAGGAAATCCCCGGGTGTGGCCTGATATTCCCGTGAAGCCAAATTCTAGGAGGTGCAAATTGGTCTAAACCCAGAATGGAAGGTGCAGCCTGCGGCTGCACTGTGGGCAGGGGAGGAAATCCCCGGGTGTGGGCTGATATTCCCGTGAAGCCAAATTCTAGGAGATGCAAATTGGTCTAAACCCAGAATGGAAGGTGCAGCCTGCGGCTGCACTGTGGGCAGGAGGAAATCCCCGGGTGTGGGCTGATATTCCCGTGAAGCCAAATTCTAGGAGATGCAAATTGGTCTAAACCCAGAATGGAAGGTGCAGCCTGCGGCTGCACTGTGGGCAGGGAGGAAATCCCCGGGTGTAGCCTGATATTCCCGCGAAGCCAAATTCTAGGAGATGCAAATTGTTCGAAACCCAGAATAGAAGGTGCAGCCTGTGGCATCACTGTGGGCAGGGGAGGAAATACCCGGGTGTGGCCTGATATTCCCGTGAAGCCAAATTCTAGGAGGTGCAAATTGGTCTAAACCCAGAATGGAAGATGCAGCCTGCGGCTGCACTGTGGGCAGGAGGAAATCCCCGGGTGTGGCCTGATATTCCCGTGAAGCCAAATTCTAGGAGGTGCAAATTGGTCTAAACCCAGAATGGAAGGTGCAGCCTGCGGCTGCACTGTGGCCAGGAGGAAATCCCCGGGTGTGGCCTGATATTCCCGTGAAGCCAAATTCTAGGAGGTGCAAATTGGTCTAAACCCAGAATGGAAGGTGCAGCCTGCGGCATCACTGTGGGCAGGGGAGGAAATACCCGGGTGTAAGCTGATATTCCCGTGAAGCCAAATTCTAGGAGGTGCAAATTGGTCTAAAGCCAGACTGGACGGTGCAGCCTGCGGCTGCACTGTAGGCAGGGGAGGAAATCCCCGGGTGTGGGCTGATATTCCCGTGAAGCCAAATTCTAGGAGATGCACATTGGTCTAAACCCAGAATGGACGGTGCAGCCTGCGGCTGCACTGTGGGCAGGAGGAAATCCCCGGGTGTGGCCTGATATTCCCGTGAAGCCAAATTCTAGGAGGTGCAAATTGGTCTAAACCCAGAATGGAAGGTGCAGCCTGCGGCTGCACTGTGGCCAGGGGAGGAAATCCCCGGGTGTGGCCTGATATTCCCGTGAAGCCAAATTCTAGGAGGTGCAAATTGGTCTAAACCCAGAATGGAAGGTGCAGCCTGCGGCTACACTGTGGGCAGAGGAGGGAATTCCCAGGCGAGAACTGATATTCCCGTGAAGACAAATTCTAGGAGATGCAAATTGGTCTAAACCCAGAATGGACGGTGCAGCCTGCGGCTGCACTGTGGCCAGGGGAGGAAATCCCCGGGTGTGGCCTGATATTCCCGTCAAGTCAAATTCTAGGAGGTGCAAATTGGTCTAAACCCAGAATGGACGGTGCAGCCTGCGTCTGCACTGCGGGCAGGGGAGGAAATTCCCGGGTGTGGCCTGATATTCCCGTGGAGCCAAATTCTAGGAGGTGCAAATTGGTCTAAACCCAGAATCGAAGGTGCAGCCTGCGGCTGCACTGTGGCCAGGGGAGGAAATCCCCGGGTGTGGCCTGATATTCCCGTGAAGCCAAATTCTAGGAGGTGCAAATTGGTCTAAACCCAGAATGGAAGGTGCAGCCTGCGGCTGCACTGTGGCCAGAGGAGGAAATCCCCGGGTGGGGGCTGATATTCCCGTGAAGCCAAATTCTAAGAGGTGCAAATTGGTCTAAACTCAGAATGGAAGGTGCAGCCTGCGGCTGCACTGTGGGCAGGGAGGAAATCCCCGGGTGTGGGCTGATATTCCCGTGAAGCCAAATTCTAGGAGATGCAAATTGGTCGAAACCCAGAATGGAAGGTGCAGCCTGCGGCTGCACTGTGGCCAGGGGAGGAAATCCTCGGGTGTAGCCTGATATTCCCGTGAAGCCAAATTCTATTAGATGCAAATTGGTCTAAACCCAGAATGGACGGTGCAGCCTGCGTCTGCACTGCGGGCAGGGGAGGAAATCCCCGGGTGTGGCCTGATATTCCCGTGAAGCCAAATTCTAGGAGGTGCAAATTGGTCTAAACCCAGAATGGAAGGTGCAGCCTGCGGCTTCACTGTGAGCAGAGGAGGGAATCCCCGGGCGAGAACTGATATTCCCGTGAAGCCAAATTCTAGGAGATGCAAATTGGTCTAAACCCAGAATGGAAGGTGCAGCCTGCGGCTGCACTGTGGCCAGGGGAGGAAATCCCCGGGTGTGGCCTGATATTCCCGTGAAGCCAAATTCTAGGAGGTGCAAATTGGTCTAAACCCAGAATGGAAGGTGCAGCCTGCGGCTGCACTGTGGCCAGGGGAGGAAATCCCCGGGTGTGGCCTGATATTCCCGTGAAGCCAAATTCTAGGAGGTGCAAATTGGTCTAAACCCAGAATGGACGGTGCAGCCTGCGGCTGCACTGTGGGCAGAGGAGGGAATTCCCAGGCGAGAACTGATATTCCCGTGAAGCCAAATTCTAGGAGATGCAAATTGTTCGAAACCCAGAATAGAAGGTGCAGCCTGCGGCATCACTGTGGGCAGGGGAGGAAATACCCGGGTGTAAGCTGATATTCCCGTGAAGCAAAATTCTAGGAGATGCAAATTGGTCGAAACCCAGAATGGAAGTTGCAGCCTGCGGCTGCACTGTAGGCAGGGGAGGAAATCCCCGGGTGTGGGCTGATATTCCCGTCAAGCCAAATTCTAGGAGGTGCAAATTGGTCTAAACCCAGAATGGACGGTGCAGCCTGCGGCTGCACTGTGGCCAGGGGAGGAAATCCCCGGGTGTGGGCTGATATTCCCGTGAAGCAAAATTCTAGGAGATGCAAATTGGTCGAAACCTTGAATGGAAGCACTGTAGGCAGGGGAGGAAATCCCCGGGTGTGGGCTGATATTCCCGTCAAGCCAAATTCTAGGAGGTGCAAATTGGTCTAAACCCAGAATGGAAGGTTGCAGCCTGCGGCTGCCCTGTAGGCAGGGGAGGAAATCCTCGGGTGTAGCCTGATATTCCCGTGAAGCCAAATTCTGGGAGGTGCAAATTGGTCTAAACCCAGAATGGAAGGTGCAGCCCGCGGCTGCACTGTAGCCAGGGGAGGAAATCCCCGGGTGTAGCCTGATATTCCCGTGAACCCAAATTCTAGGAGGTGCAAATTGGTCTAAACCCAGAATGGACGGTGCAGCCTGCGGCTACACTGTGGGCAGAGGAGGGAATCCCGGGTGTGGCCTGATATTCCCGTGAAGCCAAATTCTAGGAGGTGCAAATTGGTCTAAACCCAGAATGGAAGTTGCAGCCTGCGGCTGCACTGTGGCCAGGGGAGGAAATCCCCGGGTGTGGCCTGATATTCCCGTGAACCCAAATTCTAGGAGGTGCAAATTGGTCTAAACCCAGAATGGACGGTGCAGCCTGCGGCTACACTGTGGGCAGAGGAGGGAATTCCCAGGCGAGAACTGATATTCCCGTGAAGCAAAATCCTAGGAGATGCAAATTGGTCGAAACCCAGAATGGAAGTTGCAGCCTGCGGCTGCACTGTAGGCAGGGGAGGAAATCCCCGGGTGTGGGCTGATATTCCCGTGAAGCCAAATTCTGGGAGGTGCAAATTGGTCTAAACCCAGAATGGAAGGTGCAGCCTGCGGCTGCACTGTGGCCAGGGGAGGAAATCCCCGGGTGTGGCCTGATATTCCCGTGAAGCCAAATTCTAGGAGGTGCAAATTGGTCTAAACCCAGAATGGAAGGTGCAGCCTGCGGCTGCACTGTGGCCAGGGGAGGAAATCCCCGGGTGTGGCCTGATATTCCCGTGAAGCCAAATTCTAGGAGGTGCAAATTGGTCTAAACCCAGAATGGACGGGGCAGCCTGCGGCATCACTGTGGGCAGGGAGGAAATCCCCGGGTGTAGCCTGATATTCCCGTGAAGCCAAATTCTAGGAGGTGCAAATTGGTCGAAACCCAGAATGGAAGTTGCAGCCTGCGGCTGCACTGTAGGCAGGGGAGGAAATCCCCTGGTGTAGCCTGATATTCCCGTGAAGCCAAATTCTAGGAGATGCAAATTGGTCGAAACCCAGAATGGAAGTTGCAGCGTGCGGCTGCACTGTAGGCAGGGGAGGAAATACCCGGGTGTAAGCTGATATTCCCGTGAAGCAAAATTCTAGGAGATGCAAATTGGTCGAAACCCAGAATAGAAGGTGCAGCCTGCGGCATCACTGTGGGCAGAGGAGGGAATCCCCGGGTGTGGGCTGATATTCCCGTGAAGCCAAATTCTAGGAGGTGCAAATTGGTCTAAACCCAGAATGGAAGGTGCAGCCTGCGGCTGCACTGTGAGCAGAGGAGGAAATCCCCGGGTGTGGGCTGATATTCCCGTGAAGCCAAATTCTAGGAGGTGCAAATTGGTCTAAACCCAGAATGGAAGGTGCAGCCTGCGGCTGCACTGTGGGCAGGGAGAAATCCCCGGGTGTGGGCTGATATTCCCGTGAAGCCAAATTCTAGGAGGTGCAAATTGGTCTAAACCCAGAATGGACGGTGCAGCCTGCGGCTGCACTGTGGGCCAGAGGAGGAAATCCCCGGGTGTGGGCTGATATTCCCGTGAAGCCAAATTCTAGGAGGTGCAAATTGGTCTAAACCCAGAATGGAAGGTGCAGCCTGCGGCTGCACTGTGGGCAGGGGAGAAATCCCCGGGTGTGGGCTGATATTCCCGTGAAGCCAAATTCTAGGAGGTGCAAATTGGTCTAAACCCAGAATGGAAGGTGCAGCCTGCGGCTGCACTGTGGGCCAGGAGGAAATCCCCGGGTGTGGGCTGATATTCCCGTGAAGCCAAATTCTAGGAGGTGCAAATTGGTCTAAACCCAGAATGGAAGGTGCAGCCTGCGGCTGCACTGTGAGCAGGAGGAAATCCCCGGGTGTGGCCTGATATTCCCGTGAAGCCAAATTCTAGGAGATGCAAATTGGTCTAAACCCAGAATGGAAGGTGCAGCCTGCGGCTGCACTGTGGGCAGGGAGGAAATCCCGGGTGTGGGCTGATATTCCCGTGAAGCCAAATTCTAGGAGGTGCAAATTGGTCTAAACCCAGAATGGAAGGTGCAGCCTGCGGCTGCACTGTGGGCAGGGAGAAATCCCCGGGTGTGGGCTGATATTCCCGTGAAGCCAAATTCTAGGAGATGCAAATTGGTCTAAACCCAGAATGGACGGTGCAGCCTGCGGCTGCACTGTGGGCAGGGGAGGAAATCCCCGGGTGTGGGCTGATATTCCCGTGAAGCCAAATTCTAGGAGATGCAAATTGGTCGAAACCCAGAATGGAAGGTGCAGCCTGCGGCTGCACTGTGAGCAGGGAGGAAATCCCGGGTGTGGGCTGATATTCTCGTGAAGCCGAATTCTAGGAGGTGCAAATTGGTCTAAACCCAGAATGGACGGTGCAGCCTGCGGCTGCACTGTGGGCAGGGGAGGAAATCCCCGGGTGTGGGCTGATATTCCCGTGAAGCCAAATTCTAGGAGGTGCAAATTGGTCTAAACCCAGAATGGACGGAGCAGCCTGCGGCTGCACTGTGGGCAGGGAGGAAATCCCCGGGTGTGGGCTGATATTCCCGTGAAGCCAAATTCTAGGAGGTGCAAATTGGTCTAAACCCAGAATGGAAGGTGCAGCCTGCGGCTGCACTGTGAGCAGAGGAGGAAATCCCCGGGTGTGGCCTGATATTCCCGTGAAGCCAAATTCTAGGAGGTGCAAATTGGTCTAAACCCAGAATGGACGGTGCAGCCTGCGGCTTCACTGTGGCCAGGGGAGGAAATCCCCGGGTGTGGGCTGATATTCCCGTGAAGCAAAATTCTAGGAGATGCAAATTGGTCGAAACCTTGAATGGAAGTTGCAGCCTGCGGCTGCACTGTAGGCAGGGGAGGAAATCCCCGGGTGTGGGCTGATATTCCCGTCAAGCCAAATTCTAGGAGGTGCAAATTGGTCTAAACCCAGAATGGACGGTGCAGCCTGCGGCTTCACTGTGAGCAGGAGGAATCCCCGGGTGTGGGCTGATATTCCCCGTGAAGCCAAATTCTAGGAGGTGCAAATTGGTCTAAACCCAGAATGGAAGGTGCAGCCTGCGGCTGCACTGTGAGCCAGGAGAAATCCCCGGGTGTGGCCTGATATTCCCGTGAAGCCAAATTCTAGGAGGTGCAAATTGGTCTAAACCCAGAATGGAAGGTGCAGCCTGCGGCTGCACTGTGAGCAGGGAGGAAATCCCGGGTGTGAACTGATATTCCCGTGAAGCCAAATTCTAGGAGATGCAAATTGGTCGAAACCCAGAATGGAAGGTGCAGCCTGCGGCTGCACTGTGGGCAGGAGGAAATCCCCGGGTGTGGGCTGATATTCCCGTGAAGCCAAATTCTAGGAGATGCAAATTGGTCGAAACCCAGAATGGAAGGTGCAGCCTGCGGCTGCACTGTAGGCAGGGAGGAAATCCCCGGGTGTGGCCTGATATTCCCGTGAAGCCAAATTCTAGGAGGTGCAAATTGGTCTAAACCCAGAATGGACGGTGCAGCCTGCGGCTACACTGTGAGCAGAGGAGGAAATCCCCGGGTGTGGCCTGATATTCCCGTGAAGCCAAATTCTAGGAGGTGCAAATTGGTCTAAACCCAGAATGGAAGGTGCAGCCTGCGGCTGCACTGTGGCCAGGCCAGCAAATCCCCGCGAGTGGCCTGATATTCCCCTGTACCCACACTCTAGGGGGCGCAAATTGGTCGAAACCCAGAATGAAAGGTGCAGCCTGCGGCTGCAGTGTGGGCAGGGGAGGAACTCCCAGGGTGTGGGCTGATATTCCCGTGAAGCCAAATTCTAGGAGATGCAAATTGGTCGAAACCCAGAATGAAAGGTGCAGCCTGCGGCTACACTGTGGGCAGGGGAGGAACTCCCCGGGTGCGGGCTGATATTCCCGTGAAGCCAAATTCTAGGAGATGCAAATTGGTGAAACCCAGAATGGAAGTTGCAGCCTGCGGCTGCACTGTGGGCAGGGAGGAATCCCCCAGGTGTGGGCTGATATTCCCGTGAAGCCAAATTCTAGGAGGTGCAAATTGGTCTAAACCCAGAATGGCCAGTGCAGCCTGCGTCTGCACTGCCAGGGCAGAGGAGAAGAAATCCCCGGGTGTGGGCTGATATTGCCCGTGAAGCCAAATTCTAGGAGGTGCAATTGGTCTAAACCCAGAATGGACGGTGCAGCCTGCGGCTGCACTGTTTGAGCAGAGGAGGGAATCCCTGGGCGGGAGCTGATATTCCCGTGAAGCCAAATTCTAGGGAGATGCAAATTGGTCTCAAACCCAGAATGGACGGTGCAGCCTGCGGCTGCACTGTGGGCAGGAGGAAATCCCCGGGTGTGGGCTGATATTCCCGTGAAGCCAAATTCTAGGAGGTGCAAATTGAGTGCAAACCAGAATGAAAGGTGCAGCCTGCGGCTGCACTGTAGCCAGAGGAGGAAATCCCCGGGTGTGGGCTGATATTCCCGTGAAGCCAAAATTCTAGGAGGTGCAAATTGGTCTAAACCCAGAATGGACGGTGCAGCCTGCGGCTGCTAGCGGCTGAGGAGAAATCCCCGGGTGGTAACTGATATTCCCATGAGGCCAAATTCTAGGAGATAGGTGTTCAGAAACCCAGAGTGAAAGGTGCAGCCTGCGGCTGCACTGCCAGGAGGGAAATCCCCGGGTGTGGGCCTGATATTCCCGTGAAGCCAGAGTGCTAGGAGATGCAAATTGGTTCAGAAACCCAGAATGGACGAAGGTGCAGCCTGCAGCTGCACTGTGGGTAGCAGGAGGAAATCCCAGGGTGTGGGCTGATGATTCCCGTGAGCCAAATTCTAGGAAGAGATGCAAATTGGCCCAAACCCAGGAATGGAGGGTGCAGCCTGCGTGTCTGGCACACCTGTGGGCAGGAGGAAATTCCGGGTGTGGGCTGATATTCCCGTGAAGCCAAATTCTAGGAGATGCAAATTGGTTGACAACCCAGAATGGACAGGTGCAGCCTGCGGCTGCACTGTGAGCAGGGAGGTGGAAATACCTCCGGGTGTATGCCTGATATATTCCCGTGAAGCCAAATTCTAGGAGATGCAAATTGGTCGAATCCCCAGAATGTACGGTGCAGCCTGCGGCTGCACTCTGTGGGCAGAGGAGGGAATCCCTACGGTGTGCAAAGGCTGATATTCCCGTGAAGCCAAATTCTAGGAGATGCAAATTGGTTGAAACCCAGGAGGAAAAATAGAGGGTGCAGCCTGCAGCATCACTGTGGGCAGGAAATACCCGGGTGTGGGCTGATATTCCCGGTGAAGCCAAATTCTAGGAGGTGCAAATTGGTTGAAACCCAGAATGGAGGGTGCAGCCTGCGGCTGCACTGTGGGCAGTGGAGTGGAATACCCGGTGTGGGCTGATATTCCCGTAGAAGGCCAAAAAATCTGGAGAGTGCAAATTGGTTGAAACCCAGAATGGACGGTGCTGCACTGTGAGGCAGGTGAGAAAACCCCGGGTGTGAGCTGATATTCCCCGTGAAGCCAAATTCTAGGAGGTGCGAATTGGTCTAAACCCAGAATAGGCAGGTGCAGCCTGCGGCTGCACTGTGGCCAGGGAGAAATCTGGGTGTATTTGATATTCCCAGAAGCCACCTAGGAGATGCAAATTGGTCTAAACCCAGAATGGAAGGTGCAGCCTGCGGCTTCAGTATGGAGCAGGAGGAGGAAAACGCCGGGTGTGTGATGATATTCCCGTGAAGCTGCAAATTCTAGGAGGTGCAAATTGTTCTGCATCCCAGAGGCAGAATGGACGGTGCAGCCTGCGGCTGCACTGTGCTTATGCAGGGAGGAAATCCCCGGGTGTGGGCTGATATTCCCCGTAAAGCCAAAATTTCTTGGAGATGCAACAACGGTTTGAAACCCAGAATGGACGGTGCAGCACTGCGGCTGCACCTGTCAGGGCAGGAGAAATCCCAGGGTGTGGGCTGATATTCCCTGTGAAGCCAAATTCTAGGAGATGCAAATTCCCGGTTGCAACCCAGAATGGAGGGTGCAGCCTGCCTGGCTGCACACTGTGGGCAATGGAGAGGAAATCTCCGGGTGTGGGGCTGATATTCCCGTGAAGCCAAATTCTAGGAGGTGCGAATTGGTCTAAACCCAGAATTTGCGAAGGTTGCAGCCTGCGGGCTGCACTGTCAGCGAGCAGAGGAGGAAATCCCCGGGTGTGGGCTGGATATTCCCGTGAAGCCAAATTCTAGGAGAGATTGCAAATTGGTTGAAACCCAGAATGGAGCGGTGCAGCCTGCGTCTGCACTGTGGAAGCAGAGGAGGAAAACCCCGGGTGTGGGCTGATATTCCCGTGAAGCCAAATTCTAGGAGGGAGTAAATTGGTCTAGAACCCAGAATGGAAGGTGCAGCCTGCGGCTACACTGTGGGCAGGAAGGAAAACTCCGGGTACCCGGGTGTGGGCTAAAGTCTCCGTGACCTTTGGCAAAAGGTCTAGAAGGCCTCAGGTGAGCGGAAGCCAGATTGGCATGGTGCAGCCTGCGATATTTTGCTCAATTTCTACTCACCGGTTGCGCATGATATTCCATATAAGCCCGTACAAGAAGCCTTCCCAGACTTTCAGTTTGGTCGAAACCTCGGAATGGACAGTGTCATCCTGCGGCTGCCAACATGTGAGCCGGGGGAGGCATCCGGTTATGGCGCTGATATTCACTTGGCCACGCCCATTTCTATGAAGGTGCCGCACTAAATGGTTGAGCGCATGCCCGTGATTTTCCCTACAGCCTGCCGAAATGGGCAAGGGAAAATCATTGCGCTACGGAGCAAACTAAAATGGGGTGAAGTCAAGTGCAAGGAGGTACAGATAGTGGTCCCCCCCACTGCAATAGCTTTACCTCAATGGACCTTCCTCCCTCCACGGCTCCACAAAGACAGGCCCAATCCAGAATGCAGTTAGTCTAGTGGAGGTGGTTCTCCGGATTTTCTTACGCTTCTACAGAAATGGCAAAAAAAGCGGTAACACCCCAACAGAAGTAAAACATACATAAAAACAAGAATTGATGAGAAATAGCCGCAAATGAAAACTGACCGACTGACCTGGAAATATGTGCTCTGACATGCCTGAGGGCATTCAGATAGACTATGCAGAAGATACTTATTGCCATCAGCTGTGAGATTGTCATCACGCTGGGCGAGACTCTCACAAAATTGACAGAGCAATCACCGCTTGCATGGATTAAGATCAAAGAATAAAATCTCACTGAAAATCTGAAATGGACCAAAAAGCGAAATCGTTGAAGTGGTGGTGACAGGGCAGTGGAAATCACGGGAATGCGGCAATAGAAACGAATTTCAGCAACTGGAGAACTAAAAAGAACAAGTAAGAAACAGAAAGTCAAGGCTTTAAGAGGCAAAAAAAAAAAAACGAGAAATTTAAGAGCTCGGGCGTCAGAATTCGAGACGTAGAACGTTTACTACGGACGAAACAATATATGAAAATCGTCTGTACTGTTCATTGGCGCGCCCCAATGCCAATGTACATAAAATTTAAAGGACTTTTATTTTTTTACATGCCGGAACTCGTCCGCGCCTACATTTTTGTATGAAAACTGCGGGTCGACGCAAAGTTCCAGACGAGATTCCAGTGCAACCTCCGCTCCTCCCTTCTTTTTCGGTTCTTTATTTATTAGTAGAGGATATCTACCGAACTGCAAAGATGACCTATAAGGCATTGATAGTAGCAATGACGCGTCAGGCTCCGTCCATAGCAGACGACCAAGAGACAAGTGACGCTGGGGGTTTGCATCTTTAGCATTCGGTATTGATCTGCCTCCCCAGCGACCGCTGCAGCCGGCCTGTCGCTGACGGTGGAGACATAGCAGCAGTAGCGGCTGTCATTAATATTATCGATACAATCGTTGACCACGTGCCGTCCTCGTACACGTTGCTTGCGCCAGCCGCCAAGCGTCGTGCGCCAGCGTTACAGCGCTGGCGCATGACGCTCGGCGGCTGGCGCAAGCAACGTGTCCGAGGACGGCACCTAGACGCTGGCTGTCTGCTATGGACGGAGCCTCAATGACGGATACAAGATCATTAAAGACACGCTGGGAGTCTTCGCCAAGAAATAGCCCACCAACAACATGGCTGCGACCATGTTGTTCGCGAAATAATCGAGGAATAACCGAGAAAACATGAGTAGTTGTTCTACGGCGATGTTGACATCCAAATCTGCCTCAACAATACATCTTAAGTGCCTCTCACAGTCTGCCGGATGACGCCGTCCGGCAAGTTATAAGATAGAACTGCGGCGTCGGTGCGGCCCGCTCTACGGTGTCGGCCGACCGACGTCGCAGTGCGGTGAAATCATTGACGCGACGTCGGATCAAGTTATGTCGGGTTAGAACGTGTTGTTTCCTCCTTACATTTTGCACTGAAGAGTGGAACCGACGGTTGTTCACCGCAGCTTCCCTCACACTGAGGCTCCCTTTCAACTTGCCGAACGGCAAAGTCCGGCAGACTGTGATAGACGCTTTACACTCTCCTTTGAGAGCATTCTTTCGCGGCTGTTTCTCGACGACCATTATTTGACGCCTATTTCGCGGCGACCAGCTATTTTCCGAACACGACCTCGGCTGTTACGCGAAAATCAGGCATTTTGTGGTAAATTATCGGCTATTGCTCGGCCAAAACTATCAGAGCACCCACCCGTATGGTAGAACGTCAGCACAATAAGGGTTGCATCCTAGGACAGACATCGGGTTCAGACCCTCGCTGTGTACAGCAGCTGCTGCGAACAAGTAACTGCAGCTGCTGCTGACAAGGGGAGGTTGAATTCGTGCTCTGCCCTAGGATGCTACCCCCGTTGTTCCAAAGTACTACCCTACGAGTGCGTTAGCAGGGCTAGCGATAAAAACCACTGTTGAATTTTCTTTATAAGAATGCATATCTGGTCATCACAAAAGTAAAAATAGGTGACAAGTTGCATGGAAAACGCACAAAAACAAGTCAAAACGGCTAATTGATGGGTGTACGCACACCCGCAATAACAGGATTTTTATAAATGCGTATTTTCCGCCTTCTATTTTGCCGGTAAAAAAAGTTGGTAGTCTCTCGGTGTCTAGCAACTACTTTAAATGCAGAATAAAAGACGACAAAACAAGGATTTGTAGAAATCTAGTTAATTGGGGGCGGGCTGAGACCGGGCAATAGCTTGTTTTTGAGCGTTTTTTCTCCGACTTTCCACTTATTTTCGCTTTTGTGATGACCAGGCCTACCTTCTCAAAAAGATGAAAAAAAAACAACTTGCTGCGCAGCGAGCGGTCGACTCTCATTTCGCTCTGCCCAATTGACAACTTCCTGCGCCGTTTGTGCTTCTACTGACTGTTATTCCTGACTACTACTACTTCTATTATGAGCTCTGCTAGCTTTGACACGCCACGAACAAGCCTGGTCGCCAACGACAGGGAACGCCCGCAGAAACGTCCACATGTCGATCTTGGAAGTTCGCCGACAAACACCTGCCGACTTCTGATTTGGCCCGTCGATATGCTGGTCAAAGATGATACCTTGCTACCATACCTGAAGGAAGCAGTGGTGGGTCATTTGCTTGAAAGTCGCCAATCAACTCAATGTATTAATAGGCACTGTCGTTGACCGTAACAAGCAGTTGCTGAATGAGAACGCTGCTCTCAAGCTCGAGATTGATCAGCTGAAGAATTCCTTAGCCGAGAGCCGTCAATCGATTCCGCCCCAATCAGCTGATCCTTCACCTCCGCCCGTGCCTTCGTGGGAGGAGATGGAGCGTCGACGATGTGTTGTCATTTCGGGTGTTCCAGAGAGTAATTCTAACGTGGCCTCCTCTAGAGTAGCTCATGATTTTAAGATTGTCTGGCAAATTACGGATTTTTTAAATATTGATTGTAGTATTCACTCTGTTTTTAGATTGGGTAAAGTGTACAACAATCGCCCTAGACTCATCCAACTTGTTCTGCTGGCTTCTTGTTTTTCTAGAACTATGATAAGTCGGACTTACCGGCTAAAAACCTTCTATCTCAGAGGTATTTACCTTAGGGCATCGCTTCCTAGAATAGAGTTAGATCGTTTGCGTGATGAAAGAAAATCTAGATCGCATCCTCCTCCTGTAGTTAATAGCAGTCAGTCATCCCAAATGTCCTCTTGTTGAAGTTACCTCCTGTTTTGAAAGATTTGAACTCTGCATCTTCTGGATATTGTACCAGCAACGAACTTCGGGAGACTGTTAAAAATCCCTCCCTTGAACTCCGAAAAATGGTCTTGGAGTGCGTATTCACAAACATTCGATCTATGGTAAAAAAATAAGGAGGCGTTAACTCCTTTTTGTTTTTCTGAATTTAGGCTCAGCAGCTTTAGTAATGCTTACCGAAACATGGTTGAAATCTTCTATTGACCTCGCTCCTCTCTTTCTGGGTTCTTGGTGTTCACTCTACGAATGCTTCCAGATGCATTGACAGACCCCGCAAAAAAAGGTGAAGGTGCAGCAATATTATGCAAGCCCACTCTCTCGCCTGTACTCATTTTCAGAGAATCTGTTCCCGAATCTTATGAATTGCTGTGCACTGATATTTTTGTGGACTCTACCATCATAAGAGTCATAGTAGTTTATAGAACCCCCAACTGTACGCTTTCCAAAAAAAAAACAGATGATAAAAGCCATCAGTGATATCCTTTCCTGTGAACAACCCAGTTGACTAGTTGGAGATTTCAATTTCCCAGATATTTCTTGGGAAAGCCCATACAACGCTCTCAACACCGTATCCAAACAGTTCCTCGATATGCATGAAACACTCAATCTTTTACAATTTGTTCATACTCCGACATTAGGTGACCACATTCTTGACCTAGTTTTATGTAATCACCCCCAAATTGTTCGAAGCATTATCGTAGAGCCCACAGCCCTCTGGGCACCGTGAGCGATCATAACAGCGTCTCGGTAAACATAAGTGCAAAATCTGAACCAAAGCGTTTTGTCACAGTCAGTAGTTAGAAGGACGTAAATTATGATGATGACTTTGACTTACTTACTTGACTTAATCGGTTGGCTTTCGCCTGACGCGGTCATTCCGCATCTTCACCGAGGTGTGCTTTCGTCCCAGTAGTCAGCCGTGTCCATTTTTCACGGTCTTCAGCCACAACTTGAACACATTCCATCCAGCTGTCACTATTCCATTTCGTTGCGAAACGAAACATCGCGCCTCAAGAATCTGTCCTTCGAGCCGAGTGACTTCAAATCCTCTTTAACCACATCCGTCCAGAACTTTCGCCTACGCCCAGGTGGCCGTTTCCAAACAGGATTTGGAAGCATTTTTTAAAGCGTGTTGTACGAGACGATCTTTCGGCGTTCTTCTTAGTATATGCCCGAGCAGTCGAAGTCGACTCTCTCTTCCATTGCTGCTTGAGATGGCGTTAGGAGATGCTGGCACCTCCCTCGTGTCAAGTGCTGATGTACTGCGTCGATTCTCCTTTGTAAAGGTCTTCGTTATGGCATACACGCGTCCAGAAATATCCAAGCAAACGCCTAAAAAGCTTCCTCTCCGTGCAATCCAACCTTTCCATCTGCGTTTTCGGTGCTGCCCACGTCTCCGGATCCGTACATCATGATAGGGCGAATAAGCGGATAGGTAGACGCGCAACTTGACTTCCTTCGCGATGGTGGTAGACCACAAACACTTGGTTAGAGAATTTGAATGCAGACGTAGCTTTCGCATTATCGTTGTCGAATATCCGCTGCATAAATCACTGACCACTGTCTCTTTTCTTCAGCAAAACAGCCCAAATAACAGAAATCGTCCACCAGTTCGTCTGATACGTTGTCCGTCCACACAAACTCCCGTTGAAGGCCTCTGAGAGACCCACATCTGCTTACATTTGTCGAAACGAAGACGAAGTCCATAGGCCGCGGCATAGTTCGAAACGAGGTTCACAATCCTTTTGCAGTTTTGCGTTGTTTTCAGCGAACAACACAAATGTCGTCGGCGCACCCAGGTCGACAAGGAGCGTCCTGATGGTGTTAGGATCACATCCGGCAGGAAACTGTTCTCCTGCAACTCTACGTGCATGATGTCATCAACGGCGAATGCTGGGAAAGAAAGGTATCCTGCAACGGCCTCTTGCCTTACTCCTGTTTTCAATTCGAAAGCTGACGTAAACTGACAGGTGTACGAACTGCCGTTGTTGAAACGTTCCTTTGTTCATGTCCTCGATTAACCTGAACATACTTTTTTCCGGGACTCCATCTGCTCGCAGAGCATTGAGCAATCGATCACGATGAGGAGAGTCGAACGCGGCCTTCAAAGTCCAGTAAAAGCAAGCTGTAATGGCTTCGGAAAACTGCTGCCACGATTCAATTCACTCTTCTCACGACGAACACTTGGTCGATGGTCGATCTTCCAGGTCGAAAACCGGCTTGCTCCTCTCTGGTCGTTTCCTCTCACGATGTTTGGATGAGTCGCTCGAGAATGATACGCCGTTCTAAAACCTTGTAGGCATGACACGAAGTAGAGAGATTCCTCTGTAGTTCTTAGGATCCGTGACGGATAGCTTGTTGCGAAGAGGTACGATGATCGCATTGCCCCCACGAATCGGGTATCCTTTCGCTCATCCAGCTATGGCACGGATGGTGTTGGGTCATTTCACGAATCCCAGACGGAGGAAGTAGCTTTCAGCATTTCAGCAGTGATGTTGTCATCTCCACCTTGCCTTTCCATTCTTCATTTTCCGGACACAATCCAAAACTTCAGACTCAGTCGGCGGTTCCTCACTGACATCGTAATGTGCTCTCTGAACATGCGGAAGCTTCCAGGTGTAACTGATGGCGCGCTGGACGATTCAGTAGTGAACTGAAGTAATCCTTCCATATTGGCAGCGTCGCATCACCAACTGCAACTCCATTGGTAGTGTTCAAGACAGGAGAACATCTCTTCATCTTCCCGCTATACATACTCTGTTGTAGGTAGATGTTGTTTCTTCTGAGACGTAGGCGAACTTCTTGTTAGGCTGTACAATGCCTCTTTCGAAGCGTCCTGGATGCAGCTCTCTTGACAAAAGAATCCGCGTCGCAAAGTTTCTTCTTAGTCCGTACTCCGATGTGAATAGGAAACGCGTTGTCGGAAATTCCTTCTGCACTCTTTCATCTCTGAGAGACTTGTCATGTCAATCCTCTGGAGAGGCTGAGCCCCTCTCGCTTCCCTCCTTATGAATCCTCGCAGTGAAGTTCAACAGAACAGGACGGTGATCCGAATCGAATGCGACATCCCCACACAGCTCTAGATCTTCGAATGTCCGATACTGGAATATTCCTCGTCAGGACATAGTCGAGCTGTAGCTTCAAAGTTGTCATCTTCCGCTTCCGCTGCTCTTTCTGGAGATAGCTGGGTTGGTCCCTGCCACGTAAGCTGATGGCGGCAATGATTCCTCTTGGAATGTTGGGATGCAATAAATCAGACCACTGCGGCGTCGCTCACAAAGTCGACAAGCGCGGTAGCCATTGTCCGGATGTTTGCTCCACTGGGTAGAGAGTCCATTTACCGAGTACTTTCGGATTCCTGATCAAGTCCCATCTTCTCGCATTTGCGTCAATCCCCACGACAACAAAGCATGTTGACAAGGTATCCTGGCCATGGCAACGTATTGAGTTCCTCATAAAACGCATTTCTTCGGAATCTGTCTTCGGCGGTTTCAGTGGGCGCATGAGCACCTCAGAATATCCACAGATTGAATCCTCTGTCAGGATCCCGGCAGTCGTACAGAATGCATTCCTGATCACGACAAATGTTGAGCTGAACTCCTTGACCTGATACCATTGAAATCCTTCCTTACAGCCATGGCTGCACAGCCTCCCACTCTCCTATCGTCAGCGTTACCGCAGTAGATGGTGTAACTCTCCGACGCTGATGACGGGTCTATCTCTGAGGCGTGGGGTTTCCTGCAAAGCAGCAAACGGTGCATGGAAATAGCTCCAGAAGTCTGGATAGCGCAGTTTTTTTTGATATCACTCGACAGCGATCGACAGTTCAGGGTGGCGAAATTTTGGCTTGTGGCCAAAGACTCCATGACTCCTAGGTACGGATCCGTGGTGTTATGGACCAGAGGCCTTAGTGTGCAGCCGGACGGCGACACCTTTATGCAATGTGGATACTTTCGCGATATAGTTGTGCACGCTATATCGCTTCCCCGAACGTTCCCTCGTGTACACTCAAACGTGTCTGCTGGGTTCAGTGTAGAAGCAGAGGCACCAACGAGCAGGTACGCACACAGACTTTGGGTAAAGTACACACCCCAATGAGATGTAATTATGATGATGTAAAGGAATACCTCGCGGAAATTGACTGGATCGGATCATTTAATACAAGTGGGTTCAGTTGATGAAAAAATACGAAATGTTTTCTTGCCACATCTTAAACCATTGCATCGATCTCTTTGTCCCCTATTAAAAATTCCCAGTCAGAAAACAGTTTTTGCAAGGTTTTTTACGCACTTTGTACAATGCTCGTCACACTGCATGGAGAAATGCTACTTTCGAGCCAACCCTTCATATTTAATTGGGAAAAGTACCATAAAATTGACTCCAGATTTTAGCATAAAAAGCTTCTTAAGTTCAATGCTCGCGCGAGCGAAGAGTCGTCGGGCCCAGAAATAAGGCTGCTTTTTATAAATTGGATGAACCAGAAACTTCGGACAAAAACGAACAATAAGTTAATTAGTTGATGAAAAATGGAGAAGTAATTTAGACTCGGATGGTGAAAAATGCGGGAACTCCCCAGGACACTTCTTGCAAAGTCGTAAAGTGATCCGGAGCAATGATGCAGTATTCTTCTTTGTCCAAGCTTTTCCAGAAATGCCTGATTCAGTGTGGTTTTACGCCGATGAACTCTTATTCAATGCTTTCGAAATGGCTCCCAGTCTCTTTCTTGAGACTCCGACGGTATTCCTTTACAGTTCGCTTCAAAGAAACAGCAGCATATGTCGTGAATCCGTTAGAACACATTTTTAATCTGAGTTTCATGAATGCCGAAGTTCCCCGGAAGATGGAAATGCCTTCTTCTTATAACACCTCTCCCGAAAAAAACTTCCTTATAATCAGCCGGGAAATTATCGACCTGTTAGTGTTACTCCCTCAATATTCAGCCAGACTTTTTGAAAAAGTGGGTAACAAACCGAATAGTTGATCATCTCAACAATCATGATATCAGTATCTCCTTGTCAGCACGGCTTTCAAAAGAAAAAGTCAACAGAGACAGCGCTATGCTGGAAGGCGCTTAATGATTGACGGTGGCGACAGATAGTGGGGCTGGGTAGACGTCGCATACTCTGGATTTCTCTAGAGCTTTTGGATAGGGTATGCCATATAAGGCTTGGAAGTGCAAAACTAACTTCGGTCGGGATTCATCCACGTATTGTGTCCTGGGTAGATCTATTTTTAAGTGAGCGAACTTTTTAGCGTACGAGTGAACCAAGCCTACTCTGTTTGGCTGAGAAAAGTTCTCAGTGGAGTTCCCCAGGAATGTGTGCTTTCTCTCATTGTTGTTGAACATTTACACCTATGACATACCGGAGTCTGGTTTCCTCATCCTTTGATGTAGAGCTCACATTGTGTCTCGACGATGATATTATCAAAATATAGTTGTCCGATAACATCCTCAGAGAGTATGAAGCTGCAGAATGCAATCGTTGCTGTAGATCAAGCTGGGTCCCTAGAGTGGAAGTTACTCCTGTCTCAGGAGAAAACCAAAATGCTCCATCTTGGGGGAAACGTAATCCAATCTATAGTTAGTAGTATAGGACATTGTCACCTGGCAAGTGTTGTGCAGAACATTCAAGATCTTGGGTTCCTTGTAACTTCAAAGACCTGAACATTGACCACCATTGTGAGCAAATTGCTAGAAAAGCAATGAGGGTAATGGCATAACTTGCTCCGGAGCTTCCTCACGACAAGAGATACTTCTGTTCTATTGAAGGCTTTCAAAAGCCATATGTAAGACCGCCAATTCTTGAGTATGGCACTACAATTTTCTGTCCTTACAAACGCAAATTCATTCTCAAATTGGAAAGTGTACAGAACAGCTTTCCACTAGAAAGTTATTCATCAGAAAACTAGGCTTTGTGTACAATGTCATTCCTGGCAGTAAGATCTTAGAAACAAGGAGTTCAAACCTTCGATCTATGTCGTATAGAAGGAGAAGGGAGTAGATTCTTGTTATGGTCCACAAAAATTTTAAAATGAATATTGCGGTCCTCTTGATAAGGAAAAGATTTTTCTTCGCAGTGAGAGATTCAAGAACGCGAGGCGGAGAGCAAAAAATCGCCATTAGCACTGCAAAGACTGCTGTTCGACACAACTTCTTCAAGTTAATAGAGCTGGGTCTGACTACTTGAAATTGAGCAAAAAATTTCCTACCTTCTCGTGCAGACATGAAAAGCTTCTATCAAGATAGTGGACTGTTTTCTGAGTTCCTCGGAGCGGAGCAGAGTTAATCGCTGTTCGCTTCTGCTGACCATGAATAAGCGTTTTACAAAAGTGATTTCATTTTTTCATACTTATTAGGCTGTTTCTTCTTCTTAAACTACCCGTCAGTTTATTTTCTAAATTTGTTTTTCTTCAAGTGTGGTTTACTGGAAATTTGTTGGTTGCTGATATTTCCGGGTAGGAACGGGTTTTTTTCTAACATGGTCAATGATCATGTAATAAATAAATAAATAAATAAATAAATAAATAAATATATATATATATATATATATATATATATATATATATATATATATATATATATGATATATATATATATATATATATGATATATATATGATATATATATATATATATATATATATATATATATATATATATATATATATACTTTTATCATACTTTATATACTTTTTACTTTTACACAATTAACTTTTTAATCGCGAATCCTGCCCCTGTAGGCACAAGACACCCAGAAAATTATTTTTTGGGTTTTATCCTTATTTTGAAGAGGATCACACTCTGATCACAAAAGTATTTCTGAAATCGTTCAAGACCCCCTACGAACGGAGATATGGCTCCTTGAAAACGCCTGCATTTCGAGGGCAAAAATTCGGTGGACGAGTTGTCTCAGGCCTGTATTTCTCTTGATTCACACTCGCGGCACGAGAGCAAAATAAGATGAGGAGAAAGATCGGAAATGGAGTGATGAACGGCGACTTGGTCGAAATTATCTGTCCATCTAGCCGCTATCGAGATCGAAAATTAGGAAGGGGGCCGGGCCTGTGGTGGTGGCTGGAGGGGGTCGGGCCTGTGGTGGTCGCTTATACCTCGCTTATTTGGAGGAATTGAGATCTCGCAATTGGCACGTGTTATACAGGAGGGTTCTCTACACAATTACACGAAAATCTCAAAATGCATATCTGAGGGTGTACTGTGCCTTTAACAGCAATCGCACATTGAACACATATAGTTCCTCTAAAGTTCTAGGTATGCTGCGCTGTTCACCAGATCCTGATTTCGTTTTTTTCTCTGATTTTTTTCTGTTTTTCGTAGATTTTTTAGAAAACAGAAATCAGAAAGGCCAAAACGGCCAGAAAACAGAAATGCACTCAACTCGAAGGCAGATCTCGAGGAGTTAACACATGACAGCTCTATGAATCGGCCTAAGCCCACTCTTTGAGAGATTCTGGGCCTCGCGTATGTGCCCCTGGCTTCGATTTCTGGCGTTCAACATTGACAGGTCGGAGCCGTCGTCTGTCGGCACTCGCGCACGCGACGCAACACGCAGCGGCGTATGATAAGCCCAGCAGTTCAACTCATCGTTTTCATCAGTTCAACTCCTCGACAAAATAGTCTCAGTAGTTCAAGTCGAACGTCATTTTCCACTAAAGTTCAACTCTCCGAAAGTTTGAGTACGTAAAATGGCTTTCGGCATGCTAATTTCGCGCTCCAACTCGATAAATTACGGTGTCCGAGCTCGCCCTTTAATCAAGAAAACCGAGACGCTGATCGTTGCTGCATCTCGGATAGTCGGTGGTACCCGGACGCCGCCGATGCGGAGCTCGAACGCTCCCACAGCGACGTCTGGCCTGGAGGACGGGCGCTCACCGGCCACAGAGCCTTCTCGGACGCCGACCTCTACCAAATTTTGGCGGTGAGCGCCCCTTCACGCTATTGTAGGCCGTCGGTTTTTTTGGAAGCCTTCTGAAGTCATCACTTTCAGCAGAATTTTTGAAGAATACTCGACAAAAATATAGATTCCTTGTCTTCTGTTTGCTAACCAGCCTGCATTATAACATCAATATGTGCAAACCAAAAATACGTAAATTGGAAGGTCATCTTATCAAGATTCCGTTTGCTAACAAAATATTTGACAAAGTGAATTTCAATAAAAATGTTTAATTCTTCTCACCATCAAAAACATAATTGGGGTCGTAGATAACAATGAAAAAAATCTTTAGACCAAAATATTTACGTACATGGTAATCCTGTATTTCTGCTAGAATTTACAATTATAATAAATTTCTGAGAACTCTGATCATCACTAAAATTAAAGATGTTTTGAGTATGTCGTGTGTTTGTGAAACAGATAGTGATAAATATCATGATTATATATCTTCCGCTCTCTAGCAATGGACATATAATTACAGGTAATTTGGATATAATTGACGATGTTGTTTTCCTCGTCAACATCCTTAACAAAGGCACTAAGTTCAGATTCAACGATAAGTCTAATAGACAAGATATTAAAACTATTTTTGATCAAACCACACTTAGGAGGTTGTCAATCACTTGATTAATAAGTTCAAGCTAAACGGCGAGAAAATCAACTGTGTTATGTCCTTTTTAGGACACAGAATACAGAGACAAAATTAAAACCACTTCTTCAGTGGAGAGTTACTTAAAGAAAATACTTGGAAGTTTCCATATGAATTTGTCAAAAGGTTGCAAAAGGCTTTCATATTTTGTCCATTGGATAAGGCTAGCAATAACTATGGACTAATTTGTAAGAAATATTATCTTACTAGCGAGACCTAGCGAAGTTTTCGCTCACAGAAACTTTTGCATGAGCCAACTACCTGAGACGGATTAGTTTGTTAGAACGGTGGTGACTGGGACTTCCGGCCTACCCGAAAGTACTCTCCTGAGTGAGCAAGGTGCCGTACATTTACAGCAGGCCGTGGGTATATCAAAATGTGGGATCATAAAGCTAAACATAAGAAGCCAGCGGTAAATCGTCGGTTGCTACCGGCACAAAATTCAGAACCCCTTCTGTACTTCCTTCCCCTACGTCGCCACCCACTGCCCTTTCTTCCAATTCTGTAAAGTTCACAAGCGATTATTCTCGCTTTTGCTTGTCTGACATGATAAGGAAAAAAACGCATTCCCATATTATATGATGTTTCCTAGTTGACCAACATCATGCCCTTTGTTCTCAATGAATGAAATTAGTAGGTATTGCTTATGCTTTTGTGGTGCAGGATTTTGATAAGCTCAGACTTAAACATATATAAAACTGGTTTAGAAGAAGGGATTCGAAATGACTGAGCGGTTAAAATGGAGTGGCGAACAGAGAAGGTGCGGAAGTGAAGCTGTTGCTTGTATCCTAAAAATTGGAAAAAATGTCGCAGGAGTTGGACCTGCGCACCTCAGAACGCGTCCCACGCTTCTCAAGATTCATATTCTCTATCTATTTTTCCACAAAAGGTTAAGATTTAGCATTAAAAATTGAAAACCTTTTCAAATTCTACACTCTTGGTACGTCCCGCACACCCCCACTGCGGTCCCTGTTAACATTTCGATGACGCCCTGCACACTCCACTCGGGACCTGTGCACTTACGACGCCCTGCACACCCTTACCGGGGACCTGCGCACTCTCGATGGATCCGGCATACCCCGTTGCTCACATTTTCTATGACGCTCCACGCTACCATTTAGTCCTGCATCTCTATGACGTGCTGCACACTTTCTTAAGCTTGGGGTCCTGTGGACATTCCTGTACTTAGGACCTGCGCACTTTCTATGACGTCCTGCACACTCCGGGATTAGGGTCCTGCACACTTTCTATGACGCCCTGCACACTCCTGGCTGAGGTCCTGCACACTTTCTATGACGTCCCGCACACTCCCACTTGGGTCCTGCACATTCCCTACCAGGACCCGCGCACTTTCTATGACGTCCCGCACACCCGACCAGGGTCCTGAACACTTTCTATGACGCCCCGCACACTCCCACCGGGAGTGTTCTCTGCACACTTTCTATGACGCCCTGAACACCTCCGCTGGGGTCCTGCACATTCCTACCAGGACCTGCGCACCTTCTACGACGTCCTGCACACCCGCCGATTAGGGTCCTGGCACACTTTCTATGACGCCCGCACTGCCCACTCCCGAGGTCGTCCTGCAACACTCCTATGACGTCCTGCACACTCCCACTGGGGTCCTGCAACATTCCTACTTTTAGGACCTGCGCACTTTCTATGACGTCCTGCACACTCTCGATTAGGGTCCCGCACACTTTCTATGACGCCCCGCAACACTCCCACTGGGGTCCTGTTCCTACTCTAGACCTGCGCACTTCTATGACGTCCTGCACACCCCGATTAGGTCCTGCACACTTTCTATGACAATCTCGAACACTCCACTGGAGGTCCTGCACACCCTATGACGCCCTGCACACTTCCCACTCAGGTCCTGCACATTCCTACGCCGTAGGACTCCAGTGCACTTTCAATGACGTCCTGCACACCCGGAATATGCGGTCCTGCACACTTTCTATGACGCCCTGCACACTCCCACTGAGTGTCCTGCACACCTTTCTATGACGTCCCTGCACACACTTCCGCTGGGGTCCTGCACATTCCTACTTAGGACCCTGCGCACTTTCTATGACGTCCCGCAACACCTCCGATTAGGGTCCTGCACACTTTCTATGACGCCCTGAACACTCCCACTGGGGTCCTGCACATTCCTACTTAGGACCTGCGCACTTTCTATGACGTCCTGCACACTCTCGATTAGGGTCTCCGCACACTTTCTATGACGCCCTGAACACTCCCACCGGGAGGTCCCGCACACTTTCTATGACGCTCCCGCACACCCCCACTGGGGTCCTGCACATCTCTACGTAGGACCCGCAGCACCTTTCTATGACGTCCTGCACACCCGGGATTATGGTCCTGCACCACCCTCTCTAAGTATGACGCCCTGCACACTCCCACTGAGGTCCTGCACACTTTCTATGACGTTCCGCACACTTCCGCTGGGGTCCTGCACATTCCTTACTTAGGACCTGCGTACTTTCTATGACGTCCTGCACACCCGGGATTAGGTCCTGCACACTTTCTATGACGCCCTGCAACACCCCACCGGGGTCCTGGGCACACTTTCTATGACGTCCTGCACACTTCCAAGGGTCCTGCACACATTCCTACTTAGGACCTGCGCACTTTTTATGACGTCCTGCACACTCCGATTAGGGTCCTGCACACTTACCATTTTACGTCTTGCACACCCACACTGGGGTCCTGCACACCTTTATGACGCCCTGCATTTTTTGCATCGCTAGACGACCTCGCAGAAGTTATCATGACCCACGGCCAAAAGTGCGCTCCACGGACAAACTCGGTTGGCTCCGAGGCACGTAAGAGGTGAGTCGGGCTGATTTTTGGTAATCGATAAATGTCGCACTCCACCTAAATGTTGGGTACCCATTTCATACAAGTTTTGGATCGGCCATTCCAAAGATAGCGGGGACACATTGACACACCTACACACAGCCACACACACACACACACACACACACACACACTCACACACACACACACACACACACACACACACACACACACACACACACACACATCGGGACATAACTGCTTTAAGTATAAGGATGTTTTTTAATGAAAGAGATGGGAATTACTTTTTTGATGAAGTCAACAATGCAATAGTGTAAGGAAATAATGAAGCTTATGAAGCCGTTCCAAATGCAAATGAAGTTTCAATAATTCTAAGCAGCCAAGTTTTTCACCCTGAAGAACAAGTTGAAATTACGTAGTGGATTGTTCACTACTGTATTTATGCCATACCAAAAGTACATAAAAATCCTATCAAATTTTATAACAGGAGCCTGACATATAATAGCAGGGTTGAAAACTCGCTCAGGCCTAATTATGTGTATTCACACACTGAAGAAGCATTTTGTTAATTACAATATAGTTAAATCTCGGAACAAAACAATAAACATACTGGTCAATTGCAAACATAAATATTGCAGAGCAACTGAACCTTCTAAAAATAAACGATGCGAAGCTATTCGGCAGATTTTCACTGATATACCACCAACCTACCTCATACTACTATTATTGAGTTTAAGGAGCTATTTGGTCAACACATGCTTCCAAAATGCTATTAAAAAGTTCATCAAAAGCTACTTGTTTCCAAATCTTTCTACACTGGACGACGACTTCAATCTGAAACCAATAAAGCATAGAGTTTATCAGCTCCAAACATGACTTAATTTATTATGACATGATGACTACCTTCTCTCCTCACACAGTTTCCCGTTTATTCGGTAGCGTTCGTTTTCAAACAGAAACAAGGAGTTCCACAAGGCGGTAATTTTAGCCCCAAAGCACCCAGGCAGACTTCTGGTTTTATCAAAGATGAAGTTCTAAATTTTCAAAAACTTTTGTCTTTGATCGTAATGTTTTGTTTGGAGCTCTTATAGATATGTTAGATAACTCTGTTAATCATCCATATAACAAAACGGCAATTATATAGTACATATTATGTTAGCTGTTGTTTGGCACACTTATTAGAGACAAAGCACTCCATGGGGACAATTTTCACACCAAGTACTTAGGATAACAATATAAAAATAGATAGTAAATTAAATTTGACTAGTTGAGTATACATGAAAAACGGATGACTTCGATTTGTCCCTCGTTGAGAAATTTCCTCAGTAGTCAGATTCAGCAAGGCTTCTACACTATCAAGGCCTCAAATAATATACACGGGAGACCTTGAGGATGAACCAATGTCTGTTCTGAGGTGGGATTTCTTCTCCTGATAAATTACTAAAGAGTTAAAAAAAAATTCACTTTTTACAATGGGTACTCGTCAGAATTCATTACTGTGCAATACCCATAGTCAAATGTATCTATCGCAACAAAAAAGTTTCATATAAATTCCTTCTGCCACAGATGATCAAGCAATAACATTAAAAAGTTCTTTCTGCTATTTTATGTGAACGTTTGAGATAGCTAGCCTTCTAATCTTGATTTTGATTCCTCTCCTATACCACTCCATTTGCTTGAAATGTCGATATGTTGGACTTTATCGATCCCATTTTGATTGGACTCACACTCTTCCTCCCCACTCTTGGACCCTTTTTCCTCTTTTTCCACTATTTTTCTTGCCTCTTTTTAATCGTAATATCCCATGCAGCTCTTTAGCCAACAGTTCAAGCCTGAATTTTTTTTCCTTCTCAATATAAAGCTTTCTCAATCGACAATTCTGTTCTCACTGAAAATGAGCCTTCGGCATAATTGTTTTGTAAAATTCGTCTGTGGGTAGGAGGCTGAAACGAGAATTTATCCACAACTTTATTTCCTCTTGCATCTATCTTTCTTTTCATCTCTTTCTTTTTGCAGATGCTTCACAGAATGACCAGCAGTTAAAGTTGTTAGGAAACAGTTCTTGAGGCCTCTTCCTTCAAAATTCGCCTAGCGACAGGCTTCAGTCCCCAGGCCTCCCTTCCTTTTGGGTCACCTCTGTAATATCAAGTCTTTGCTTTGCCTCTTTAAAATGACCATTAATCGGCTGACCAGCCCAACCCCCATTACGTGTTCCAAAGACAGGTCGGGAGAATGTTTGCACTAATCCTTCAATATACTCTCGATGTTGGTCGCTTGACGGTTGTTGAGTCTGCGTCTCGAGGTCGACACAGCTGTCTCAAGTAGGGTATACTGGTCAAAGGCCGCCAGGGGAGTTACCGGTCAGCGTCTCTCATCCCGCTCACTCCTGCCTACCCAAGGTGCTGTTTTACCGGAAACGACAATTTGTGGTGTCGGCGGTCCGAAAGTCGACCGTCCTCGTCAGATGTCCTGAGATGTCGGTGCAATATTTTCCCCAAAGTGATTAACCACCGGAGGCCGGCTGGCGCAGCGCATGCGACGCGAATCTGCAGCGCGCGCGTCTAACGCGATTGGAGCACGATAATACACTCCACCAAAATCCTATACAGGCGAGAGAATGTGATATACAGGGAAAGCGTGGACTAGCTCTTCTTAATACCCTACTGACAAACCTTGAGAAGTAAAAATAATACAATATGTGGTATGAACACTAAATTTCACACTTTCATAAGTTAAGAGGCGAAACTAGTCTCAGCTCTTCCTATTACACAGAAGCAACAGTTCACTAGGGATTATCCACCAGACCAACCTCAAGAGCATATGAGAAGCTCAAAGTGTATAGAACAGACCATTAATAACATCCTTTAAACTGGTTTGGGAAGAACATCTTTTCCAATTCCCAAGTAAGTGATTCCTACTCTATGCAAGGAAAAACTGCTCATTAATCAGTCCTAGAGACTACAGAAGAATATTTTAGCCTACTAGTTAGCAGAAAGTCTAACTCAGTCTTCTCCATCATCACAGTCCGTCTTAGGTTCGATCCATTTCATCCTTCTATAGAAAACGATATATGAGATCGGGATTTCTTATGAATGTAAAATAACGCTAGTAACAACATCAAACTTGGAGAAATCCCAGCGGGAATCTGACATGACTCGATGGATTTGAGGAAACATTTCTGCAGAGCAAAACCTGGCGAAACTACACCCCTCACCCTTCAAAGCTTCGGGTATTACTCAGATTTTCTGAGGTTTTCGACGGTAGGCTGCTTCCTAAGCGCATTAGAAATAGCGTGAATAACAATTCATTAGAAAAACATTCAATATTCCATAGTCGCTGTCGCCTATCACATATTCCTACTACTTCTGACTCTGAGGAATCGTCTCAAGAAGATAAATCAGGTACAGCAGTGGAGCAATAGGGACTACTTTTTCAACAGCTGTTAAGATTGGTCCTGTGGGGTTCTGTACCAAGGGAGATTTGCTCTTACCGGTGGCAATTTGGAAAATCATGTTGTCCTTGCTGTAGGTCTGTGACCTTAAATAAATGGAACCCGTGCTTGAATTTTCTTCCGAAATGGGCTGCGGGGATTTCTGAAAATGGCAATTTCATTGCGTCACAAAAAGGTCATGGTGGTCCATCACCTATAATATGGGAATTTCTTGTGGCTGTCCAAGAAAATTCTGGATATCGGCTCTAAAGTTTCAACTGTGGGTTATTTTTGGCGCTGAACCCGTAATCTGAGATCTGTTCCTCTGCCAGACTTTGGCCTACTGTGGGATGTGGTAGTCATAATGCCTTTAACTGGTGTTATGCACTACCTTATAGATTCAAAGATCAAAAATTGCACTGAATCAAATTGTGTTCAGCGTCCCAACTAACATCCACAGTGAAATTTTTCTTGTGACAATTCCTGACTTACCAAGCTCCATATACCCACCGTATTCTACCAATTTATCAGAAAACCCCTATGTGTAGTATTTCAAGACGATTTGATCGTAGCATTCTCGAAATCTGTCAGGAGGTTGCAAGTTTCTTGGGGCAGCGAAATTTCCCCATTTTGAATCTCCTCCGACCAAATCAGATGGAATTATCAAACATTGACAAAAACCCCTAGAACCAAGTTCTTAAGCTTAATCCAAGACACTCTCTTGAAGGCCCTAGAAATTGTCTCACACATCCGTGTACCCCTTTTCTCTAGGGCAAAGCTATGAAGATGTCTCACTTTTGCAAATCTCTGTGGTATTTTCTAGCCGATCTCAAAGTGCATGGAATACATGGGATCACTGTCCTCCCCATATTATTAGAGTTGCACTTCGAAACTCCATCTTACGTGCAACCCTACCTTGTTAGGTGATGTTTGCTTTGATTCGATTTGATCTCATTACGACGTTTAAGACAGCCGAATGAAACATGAGTACAATGGTGGGACGCGGATTTTGAAACGTAAAGTGCTTCTGCCATAGATAGAAGAGCTTGAGAACATAGTTTCGCTCTGTTGACCTTAGAGAAGTGTGAAATTTTAGTGCCTCATATCACTTTATTGCATTATTTCCACTTCCCGAGGCTCGTCAGTAGTGTATTAAGCAGAGCTAGGCCTCGTTTCGCCTGTATACGATTTTGGTGGAGTGTATAATCGTGCTCCAATCGTGTCAGACGCGCGCGCCGCAGATTTGCGTTGCACGCGCTGCGCCAGCCGGCCTCCGGTGGTTAATCACTTTCTATTTTTCCTATTCTCTTTTTAAACGTATTATTATTATTGTTTCGTATTTTCCATATGTGTTTATTAATGCTGTAGAATGTCGAGTGACGAGAGTGATGGTGAATATCAGGAGCAGCGCGAAGAAGAGCCAGAAGAAGAGGTAGACAGTTAAACTTTGAGTTAAGCTGATTCTTTGTTTTTCTGATAGGATGGTGGAAAATTTAACTTATTTGGCGTTACTGTCATTTTTCGCCAGGCAAATAACAGCGCCTCTGGCTCTGAGAACGGTTCTGGGAGCGAGGATGAGGAGCCGAAGAAGCTAAATAGGAAAAGAAAGGTAAGTTTCTGAAACATTTGTCTTCTGGTGATATCATTGTCGTTCTGTTTGAGCGGCGGACACTGTTCAGTGTGTGCGCATGCGGCGCGGTCGATGAGGTTCGCATACTTGACCGGTAAAGCGTCTTAGTGCCACCCGTTCGATAACTCTTCAGAATTCATGAAACGGGGGGTCGTTGGCTGTTTCCTGGTGACAGTTTTCTTTGCAAAGCACGGTTGTCGCAGGACTGAATCATAATGGTAGTAGCTCTCGAAAGCCCTGGTTTTTCAGAAGCCACTGAAACAGCTCAGAACGTCGGAGGGCCGCGTCCCCGTACCCACCACTCAGCGAGGCGGGGCCCCCCTCCGCGCCAGGCGCCCAACAGGTCCCCGCCCCAGCCCCATGACTCATAATGGGCGCGAAGCCCGGAACATCCAAGCCAAAAGTGGGCGCGGGGCACGGACAGAAAATCTCCGCGGTGTCATCGTTTAAAGCGAGTCGATTCCTTGTATAATAATCTCCGGAACCACTCCCTCCCACACCCTGGGCGGGTGGCTCTACCTTTCTCCAAAATTTTCGAAACCCCACTGGTGGGTGTCCCATTCAAGGTGTCTATCGCCCCGATAGACTGGGAACTTACTCTTACTCGCCACCGCGCGAAGTGCGCGATGATGTAAGTACTTTACTCAAGGCGTTGCCTGCAGTGAACTTATCATAAAAATTGTACCGCTCCGTGTATGTGGTACGGGTTTGATTCTAGCGTTCAACGTGTAATACGATTTCCGGCCTGGAGCGAACACGTTTTCCTCTGTTTCGAATTTTCCCCTTGCAGGACCAAGCGTTACAACGTGAAATTCGGTGGCGCCCCCGCCTCGCGCCTGATGATCTCTCCGCTCGCAAAACATGGCCCCGCCGCCTTCGCCCTCTGGTCGGAACAAATTCCCGGGCACACGGCCCTACGACGTTCTGAGAGTGGTAACAACATTTCAGTGCGAAGTGATCGTCGCGCCGCGCAGTTCTCATTGGGGCGCGCTGTTCTCACTGGAGCGCGCCATCTCAGCGCGCAGCAGCCAAACGGACGCTTTCAGGCACACGAATTTGGTCATTTGATCGATATTCAATCTTACACAATCACACACCTTTGCAACGAATCCACCAAGGAGGTTGGATCAGTGCTCAGGACAGTCAGACAGCGCGAGGCTGGGTGCCAACACAGCGGGGCCACTACCCCAACGGCCTGGCGCCTCGACAGCTCCGGGCTCAGCGCTGCGTGACTCACTATGTGGCCAGAACTTTACCGCCAGGCGCAGGGCCAGGCCTGCATTTTCGGGTTCTCCCGCTCCTTACAGTTCTCATCCATTGTTCGCCTTGTTAGAGGCTGATTTAGACAGTATCATCATAACCCAGAGGCAAGGGGAGGTTTTTCTTTAAAGCCACTGAATCTTTCACGTGTCCCAACGTTTCTGTTTGTGTTATTTCAGCGCTCCCTTCGCAAGCTGTGAAACTCTTTCAGCAATACCTAATTCCATATTGCATGTTATTCATTAGCCACACGTTCATAGAATGAAGTTGTTCCAATCTTGACATGGTGGTTTCAAGTAAATAAATACGCATTTATTGAATGATTAATCGTTAGCACAGAACAATGAACAAATGTGGGAATGGTACGTCGGTACCTTCTCTCCACCACTCATCCCCTTCTTTCGCCGTTCTTCTCCTTGCAGTGCTGAAAGAGTCCTTTTTCAACTATTTTATTATCAATAGTGAGTTAGGTAGAACTCACGTTTATCGGGGCTCATCTTTCTATTTGTCCTCTGTTCACATTCGTAACAATACGTTCTTAGCGTCACTATCTCATTGAGTCTGACGGCATACTCGTGAATTTCAAAACGCGAAGTCAATTGAAATGACAAGGAAATCGACATTGATGTCGGATTGAGTAAGGAAGGATTATAAACGGAAATAACACTAGTCTACATTATTGCTAAACAATAAAGTCTAGTTTGCTCGGATAAGTCCGGGCGGAGCAAGCAGCGGAGCGGGTCGGTCATGGCAAATATAACAGTGTTAAGCAATTTTGACGATAAGTCTGATAAGCATTACTTCGACTGGCTCAAAATGATGGAGCTAGGGCTACATTGGTGAATAGTGGGCGTTCATATTAGAATCGCCATCAATGTCACTATCACTGCTGTCAACCTAGCTTAATCGGTGCCTTAAATTACGCCCCTTACTCACCCACCATGTATACCAGGAAACGAAGAAAGGAAAAAGAAAAAAACATGTAGAATCGAGGAAAATCGACTATGTGCAAAAAAATCCACAGCGAAATGAGTCACGCATTGAGTTCCTAGCCTCGCGCCGCGCAGTTCTCCAAGCACGGGAACTCACGAACAAGCCCTCTTTAAAGTGCGTCCCGCTCACGCTAGGTGCTCAGAATTCTGGGCCCACGCTCTCCGATTTTCGGTGTAACCGGCCTCGCGTCCAACCCCTGGAAATGCATCCCGGCCCACGCCGGCACGGCATCCCCTTCGCCCGTGCTCCCGAGTGTCTGAGTGTGGACTGTGAGAACTAAGTTCAAGGTCGAATTGGGCACTACTTACTACTGATGTTAAGAAGTCAACCTTTTCATCGATGTTTACGTTTCTATTTCTGATTCTCACCGGTTTTTTTAATTGAGAAATTTATGGTTTAAACGCGTTTTGAAGTACGCATAGAAAATCCGGGATTCTCCATGAAAGCGCCTTGATCTGTTTCCTCAGTGAGGCTTTCGAATTTTGAACAGCACTGCGCTTTAGCTAGTTTCAGCAAGATTGTTCTTTACAACACTTTCGCTGCGCTATTTTTCGAAAACAAAATTAAACTTAATCAGGCTGGGCAAATCTGATTCCACTATCCGAAGCCAGTTGAAACTTCAGGGTCTTATTCGAAATTTAAAAATCGAGTCTGCTGAGAGAAGTTTCCAATATCAACATTTCTTTTTGAATCTTTTCACGTTTTCGTTGTTTTTCAGTGATTTCCGTCGCCTACCTTCAATCAGCACTTCGTTTTTAGCTAGGTTCAGCAGAATTGATCTAGATAACACTTTCGCTGTGCTATTTTTGCGGACTTCCTTCCAACATTTTCTTGCCTCTTTTTTTGCTACATTCCCAACCTCGAGCTTAGTAATCTATTTACATTTAGAAATTTTTCCCAGCTCTCTTCTATTAATTTGCGCAGGCTAATTTTGAGCCCCACCGAGGCAAACTATCTCCGTCCTGCCGAGCTTAAGAAACCCAGACAACCACCGAAAGTACCCTGAAGCTATATCTAATGAGAAACACCTTTGTGAACTCCCCACACAGGGCTTGGGCAGGTCGTTTCAAGAGGCGCTACTTTTCTGGCGGAGCTACGACCCTCTCTGACCGACCAAACTTTTTGGAAAGCTTTTGAAATTTATCCCTCTCCTGACAAAAAGACATCAAACTTGTATTCCAGCAGACTGAATAACCCGTTCTCGGACAGAAAGATTTTGATTGAAATCAGATATTTCGGCCCAAAACTACCGTATAACACCACCTGTAACTTAGAATTTCTATGGATTATGTCTAAAGAGTATAGCTGCTCGTTCACTATAGGATCTTTACCATAGGAGATCGGCTTACATACATACTACCTGATTTTAGCGCTACTGACTGACTGGGCTTTTTGAGAAAATTTCTTCTCCAAAAGTGTTCCGAGCCCCCCAAATTTCAATTTTTCGTCACAAAAATCGCAGAACTTTTACGACCCCCCCCCCCGTTGCGCCAGGTCGCAATCCTGCTCAACCCTGCTCCCACACGGTGCTCTACGCTAGTGACTCGCTGATGCTCTGCGCTCTTTGACAATGATGGGGTATCAAACTAGTCGTGCTCATTAATACTTCACCAGGGTTGAGCAGCGCTGTGTCCGGCCACAACGGGGGGTCGTAAAATGCTAAGAAATTTTTGGAAAAAAAATGAAAAAGGGGGTCGTAAATTTTTGGAAAAAATAGAATTTCTTTCTGAACCGCTTGGTAAGGTAAAATGAAGTAAAAATGAGGCGCTGGAACTAATTGCAATGTGTTTCAATGTGTCACATTGCATCTACTAATCAAATACATATATAATAGTGATATATATATATATATATATATATATATATATATATATATATATATATATATATATATATATATATATATATATATATATATATATATATATATATATATATATATATATATATATATATATATAGTATATAGTATATATATAGTATATAGTATATATATATATAGCGAGAGAGTATATAGCATATATGGGATGTGTATACAAGTTCGTTGGTACCTGCTCGTTGGTGCCCCTGCTTCTACTGAACCCAGCAGACGCTTGAGTGTACACAGGGAATGTTCGGAGCGATATAGCGTGCACAACTATATCGCGAAGCAGTATCCCGCATATTGCATAAAGGTGTCTGCTGTCCGGCACCACCATTCTCTGGTCCAGCAACACCTTAGGATCCGTACCTTGGAGTTCAAATTTAGGAATGCCTCATGGAGTCCTTAACACCCTGGGCCGTACCTAAGCCACAATCTCGCTACCCTGAACTGCTGATCGCTGTCGAAGTGATATCCAAAAAACTGCGCTATCCAGACTTCTGAAATACTTCCATGCACTGCTTGCTGCTTTTCGCGCTTGGCAGGGAAACCCGCCTCAAGGATAGACCCGTCATCAGCGTCGGAGAGTACACCATCTGCTGCTGCAATGCTGACGATAGGAGAGTGGGAGGCTGTGCAATAGCTGCGTTGAAGGATTACCAGAAGTGGTCAAGGAGTTCGGCTCAACGTCGTTTGGAATGGCCTTCGTACGACTGTGGACTAGAGGATTCAATCTGTGGATAGTGAGTGCTCAAAGCCCACTGGAACCAAGCCGAAGACAATCAGCTGGAGCGTGCGTTTTATGAGGAACTCAACAACACAAGTTGCTGGCCAGGATACTCAGTCAACATATGTTGTCGTGGGGATTTCGACGCAAATGCGAAGATGGGACTTGATCAGGAATCTGGGGCGCCTGGTAAATGGTTCTACCCAGTGGAGCAAACATCGGACAATGGCTACCGCCTTGTCGACTTTTGTGAACGCAGTGGTCTGATTATTGCATCGAAACATCCAAAGAGGAATCATCGCCGCCATCAGCTTACGTGGTGTGGGACCAAACCTGGCTATCTCCAGAAGAGCAGCGGAAGCGGAAGATGACAACTTTGGAAACTGATGAGTTTGACTATGTCCTGACGAGGAATATTCCAGTATCGGAGATCTGAAGATCTAGAGCTGTGTGATGTCGCATCCGATCTGGACTTTCACCGTCCTGTTCTGCTGAACTTCACTGCGATGGGAGTCCACATAAGAGGAAGTTGAGGGCTCAGCCTCTCCAGAGGATTGACATGTATAAAGTCTCAGAGATGAACAGTGCAGAAGGAAATTCTCCGACAACGCGTTTCTATATTCACATCGGAGTATTGACTAAGAAGAAACTTAAGTGACGCGGGATTCTTTGTCAAATGCATCCTGAGGAGGCTTCGAAAGAGGCACTCCCGGCTGTACAGCCTACAGTTAGTTCCTGCCTCATGTCTCAGAAGTTCTCAACATCTACTCATGCAACAGAGTATGTGCTATCCGAACTGCAGGAAACTTTGTGGAGGAGAAGCGTCTGAGAGGAGGAAAGCTGCTTCGGCAGCTTAAAAGTGACTGCGAACGAGAGTGGACGTTTAGAGCTAAGGAGTTCGAGTGGCTTGGGAGGAGAAGAATCTGAGGAAAGCCTACACGTTGCTGCGACAGTGATAGAGAAGGGAAGACAAGAGATGTTCTCCTGTCTTGAACACTCACTATGGAGTTGCATATGTTGATGCTGCTGGGTTATGGAAGGATTACTTGTGCTCACTACTGGAATTGCCCAGCGCCATCAGTACCTGAGCTCCCGCATGCTCCAGAGAGTACACATTACGATGTCAGTGAGAAACTTGAATGAACAGAAGTTTTGGACAGTCTCCGAAAAATGTAAGAATGGAAAGGCAGGTGAGACATGACAATATCAATAAGGAAATGCTGAAAGTTCTTCCTCCAAGTCACAAAATTCGTGAAATGACCAACACCATCCGTGCCATATGGATGAGCGAAAGGATACCTGATTCGTGGAGACATGCGATCATCGTACCTCTTCACAAGAAGCTATCCGTCACGGATCCTAAGAACTACAGAGGAATCTCTCTACTTCGTGTCATGTACAAGGTTTTAGAACGTATCATTCTCGAGCGACTTATCAAACATCGTGAAGGAACGACCAGAGATGAGCAAGCCGGTTTTCGACTCCGGAAGCGATCGACCATCGACCAAGTGTTCGTCGAGAAGAGGAATTCGAATCGTGGCAGCGGTTTTAGCCGGTTTCGACTGAAGATCGACTTGCTCGTCGTGAGAAGAGTAATGAATGCGAAGGTTATTTTCTGAAGCCACATACTCTCGCGTTCGACTTCAGCCTCCTCATCGCGATCGATTGCTCAATGCTCTGCGAGCAGATGGAGTCCCGGAAAAGCATGTTCGGTTAATCGAGGACATGAACAAAGGAACAACAGCAGCAGTTCGTACACCCGTCGGATTTACGCCAGCTTTCGAGGTGAAAACAGGAGTAAAGCGCAAAGGAGCCGCTGCAGGACCTCTTTCTTCTTTCAACCCGCCGTTGATGACATCATGCGTAGAGTTGCCGCAGAATAGTTTCCTGCGGATGCATCCTAACACCATCAGACGCCCCTGTCGACCTCGGAGTACGCCGACGACATTATCAGGTTATTCGCTGAAAAGTCAACGCAAAACCAGCAGTGCTGATTGTGAACCTCGTTTCCCTGAAGCCATGCCGCAGCCTATGGATTTCGTCTTCGTCCTGACAAATGCAAAGCAGATGTGGGTCTCTTCAGAGGCCTTCAACTGGAGTTTGTGTGACGACAACGTATCGAACCGGTGGACGATTTCGTTATTTGGGCTGTTTTGCCGAAGAACGATGGTAGTTATGCAGCGGATATCTGACAACGATGCGAAAGCCAATAGTCCGTCTGCATTCAATACTCTCTAACCAAGGCTCAGTTTGTAACTACCACCATCGCGAAGGAAGTCGGTTGCGGCTATACCCACCTATCCACTGTTATTCGCCCTATCATGATGTACGGATCGGAGACGTGGGCAGCACCGAAAACGCAGATGGAAAGGTTGGATTGCACGGAGAGGAAGCTTTCTCTTGAGGCGTTTGCTTGATACTTGGCCGCGTGTATGCCATAAACGAAGACCTTTACAAGGAAATCGACGCTAAGTTAGCTTCATCAACGCTTGACACGAGGGAGGTGCCAGCATCTCCAACGCCATCTCAAGCAGCAATGGAAAGTCGACTTCGACTGCTCGGGCATATACTAAGAAGAACGCCGGATCGTCTCGTACAACACGCCTCTTTAAAATGCTTCCAGTCCTGTCTGGAAACGGCCACCCGGGCGCAGGCTATGAAAGTTCTGGACGGATGTGCCAAAGAGGATTTAAAGTCACTCGGCATCGAAAGACAGTTCAGGCGCGATGTTTCCCCGCTCCTGCAGGAAATGGAATAGCGACAGCTGGATGGAATGCGTCAAATTGTCTGGCTGGTTTGAAGACCGTGAAAATGGACACGGCTGACTCAGGGACGGCACACCTCGGTGAAGATGCGGAAATGACCGCAGCGTCAGGCGAAAGCCAACCGATTGTCAAGTAAGCTGGCCTGCGGCCGCATATGAATGGTACTTGACTTAATCCGGGCACACATCAGATTGACTGCCGGCTGTCATTCCGCATCTTCACCGATGGGCAGGCTTGAAGCACTGGAAAACTCCACAGCGTAGTTGCCAGTCCATTTTTCACGTGCATTCTGCGCCACACCGAATGAGCATATCTCCATCCAGCTGCTCAGACTTGGGCGCCATTGCCTGCGAATACAAAAACATCGCGCCTGAACTGTCTGGGATTCTCGACCGCCGAGTGACTTTCCAGATGCTCTTCATAACCACTGAGTCCGTTCATGAATCTCGCGCAATAGACGCTCAGGTCGGTTCTGCTGTCAGAGTCAGGATTTGAAGCCATCTCGCAAGATTGCGTGTTGCTGGGACGCACCATTGATCGACCATGCGTTCCTGGAAATTTCTTAGTACTATGACGGGGTTTACAGTCAAGAGTCGAACTCTTTGCCATGTAATGCTGCCTGAAAATGGCGTTAGAGATGCCTGGATACAGTGCCCTTCGTTGCGGGTCTCAACTCTGCGTCGATTGCTCTGCACTTCTGCATTCGGTGGCGATTCGAATAGCTGCATCTCTCGGTATATTCGTTGCATCTTTACACGCGGATTCTGAAATCTAGATGCCGAAGCAAACGCGCCGTAAAAAGCTCATCCAGGCAATCGACAACTAGCCTTTCCATACGTGGTGGTAATAATGGTTTTGCCGCTAAATACCCCATGTTGTACCGCCCAGGGCCTCTGCTCGCCGTTGCTTCGCGATTGTGGGGCGATAGCCTAGCGGAGGTAGACGCAAATTTGTTTTCGATGGTGGTAGACTACAACATTTGGGTTATCGAATTGAATGCGAGATGAAGCCGTGAGACATCGTTGTCGAAGATCGGGCTGGCAGTGGCAAAGCATCGTCAGCAAACAGCCCAAATGGCCAGAAATGTCCACCAGTGCTGATGCCGTCCGTCCCTCAAACCCATGAAGGTCCGCGAGAGTACCTGGCATTCTTGCTTTGACAAGCAGAAATTTGTCGGGACTATTTGACGGTTCCAGGCTAGCAAGTATTTCCTTGAAACGAGGTGCGGTCACCAGTACCCAATCTCTTGCAGTTTAGCGTTGTTTTCCACATTTAATGTCCCGTCGGGTATCATGCCCAGAGAATCATATCATGGCGGCGACCACCTTGATATCTTGGGTGCGACTGGGCATATTCGCAGGAAACCAGTTTGTTCGCAACCTAGCTTGCGATGTCAACCGAACGGCGACTCCAGTTCAATCGGAATGAAATTTACGACCATGCAACGGAACATCTACTACTTGCCTTACCTCTGCATTTTCACTCTCGAAAGCAGCGATTGTGAAATGGCGGGACAGGTGTGATTGAATCTGCCAGCTGTTGACTTTGTTCGCGTTCAAGATATAAAGAATATCATTTAAAGTCTGAAAGCTCCATCTGCTCGCAGAGTATTGAGCACCGATCACGATGAGGAGAGTTGAATCCGGCTTCAAAGTCCAAAAAGTGCTGGTCGTTGAAAACCGCTGCCATTGATTGCATAGCTGCAGTGATTTCCACGACGTGAAAGCTTGGTCGATGTGTGGATCTTCCATTTTGGTCTGAATCCGGCTTGCTGAAACATCTCTGGTCTCATTCCTTGTGTCACATGTTTGTAGATCGCTTTTCCAGCAGAATGATACTTTAAAACCTTGTAAGGCGATAAGAAGACAGAGATTCTCTGTCACGCGGGCTTCGATGGGATCCGTGACGGAATAAGCTTAAGTTGCCAAGGCTTGAGGTAGCGGAACGACGTCGTAATGCCATCCCCACCCTATGAATCGGGTATCCTTTAACAGCTCATCCAGGTGAACGAGGAGTTGGCTGGTCACGAATCCTAGAGAGAGCGGTAGTAAGTCAGTGGGCACTTCAGTCAGTGATGCTTAAGTCATCTCCACTCGCCTTCCATCTCTTCTACCTTCCGGACACAATCCAAAACTCTAGACTCAGTCGGCGGTTCCTCAAGCATGGCTGTAATGGTGACTATCCTCGAATTTGCGGGAGTAAACGCTTCCTACTGATGGCAAGCTGGACGATCTCAGTAGTGAATCACAGTTTCTAATTTCTTCCATATCTGCGGACCTTAGCTTAGCATCATGCCAGACTTCAACCCATTGGTACCGAGCGCACAGAATACATCTCTTCATCTTCCTGGGCTATTTGAATACGCAGCAACGTTGTTGAGGCTTCCCTGATTCTGAGACTTTGCCCTCCCAAGCCCTTTACCTCGGAAACTCCCCGTAACTTCTAACCTTCCACTCCGTTCATTGCGGCACTGTCCGAAGCCCAGTTGACGAAACTTCCCATCCTGTCAGACGCCTTCCTTACCACGCATTTTTCTTCTTGTCCGTCTGGAGCCACAATCCTTTTTCTAGGTAGACGTTGCTCTCTTACTGAGACGTCCCCTCCCCGAACTTTCATCTTCTTAGCCGTACAATTTTGTCCAAATTTGCCTCTTTAGATACTGATAGACGTCCTGATGCACTCTGATAAAATAGCTGCAATTCATGCCTTGTCAAGCGGATTTCTTCAGTTAGGCTCACGTACTCCTTGTGAAGAAACGCGTTGTCAACCAATCTTCCACGGACTCTTCATATCCGATAGGCGAAGCGCAATCGCTCAATCCTCTGGAGAGGCTGAGCCCTCGCTTCCTGTTATGGCCTAAATTTTAGTTCGAACGTTGGCGAACACCAGAACAGGGATAGATAACTTCTAGATCGAATGGACAAATGACAGGAACGTGGTCACTTTTTGAGGCAGAGTAGACTCTTCGAAATGTCCTCAGCTGGAATAGCCTCGTCGACATAGTGTGATGCTTTAGAAGATCGCGCTCAAGCCATGGGCTTCATCGTTTAGAATTCCAGGCATCCTGGCTGCCTGTTGGTGGATCCAGGGGATCATTTCTCTTAGTGTGCCGGACGGCGACGACTATGCAATGTGAGCCCGATGAAAATTCCCGCGAGAAATACGACTGTGCAGCGCTATATCGCTCAGAACGTTCCCAGTACACCTCAAACGTGCTGTTGGGTCTAGAAGCTAGGGGCACCAATGAGCATTGGTAAGATGAACAGAAGCTTGTATACACATCTGTATATGTATATATATATATATATAGTTTTATAGGGGGGGATATATATATATAGATGGATATATAGAGAGGTATCGAGAGCACCAAACCGGCATATATATATATATGATATCATATATTCATAAGAGATGAAGTTATAGAACGATAGACCTCCTATGCTGCCGAGAGATGTACCTTCGTGCCGCATCAAAGTAAAGTACAGTGTGGAGGAAAGAAGATCGCCTCCAGTAAACTGACGTCAACTCTCTCCGGAGAAGAGGGTTGTCTTTCGGTCATGGGAGAGGTGCTGGTCGGCCGCAGCCTCCCGGAGGATTTTATTATGCACAAAGGGCCGGCGTCGAGAGAGAATCCAGGTCCAGCACGGCAGGATCCATGTGCCACCTGGCGGCGAGATGAGTTATGACTACTCTGGCACAAACAAGTGTCCAGTGCTCTGATGCCAAAGGTGGAGATGCACTTTGCATCCGTTCGGGCCCTCAGTCTCTGTGAGGCATCATGACTCATCCTTTCGTTGGGGGTTCTATGCTTCTGCCCCAACAACTCTGATTCTCAATTACCAACCGCCCTCTCCATTGTTCACATTAATCTCAACGGCCTTGCGCCGGCCAAGTTATCTGAACTCCCATTCTGCACGTTCTACCCTTCGGATGGCATCACAGTGGTTCAAGAAACCAAGGCTCCTCTCCATTTCTACCACTTATCCCCAATGAACCTAACATCTCGGGCTACACCGCCTATCACATGCCAAGCGACAGCTCTGGGGCGGAGTGTCCTGGCTTTCGTTCAATCTGCCTTACCTTCTCATATTATCCCTAATACTCCTAAGGCGACGGTACTCTCGAGTACATTCCTGTCCACCTCCCTCAAAACCCCTTTATCTCTATTTAACATATATATATCCCCCCTGTAGTACATCTTGTCCCCGTCTTATAATCCTATACATTCCTCCTAAGGCCAGTAAATCACGACTGCTCACTCTCTCCCCTTCAGCTGTCTTTGCAGGGTGACTTTAATGCTCACACGTTCTGTTCCGCTCTTGACTGACGCCAGAGGGGAAGATGTCGAAGAATGGGGCTGAGGAGTGTGACAATCTGGTTATCCCCAATGATGACCAGCCCACTCGTCTCCCTGCCAACGGCCGACCTTTCTAGCCCAGACATCTCTCTCTTGTGTCATCCAATCTCTAATGCTTGCACGTGGTCCACATCCACAACTCTCTCCAGTGATCACATTCTCTGTCTCTTTGTCTATATTGATCTCTCTCTGACTCTCTTGCCCCCTTCTACTCTGGTTTTCGTCATCGTACTTATCTTAATTTAGGCTTCAGCAGACTGGACCTCTGTTCAGAGATGTTGCACTTCGCCATGCGGTCGACTACCCATGGAATGGTGATGTTCATCAGAAAGAGCGCCATCTAACAAGTGCCATCCGCAAGGCCATGAAAGCAGCAATTCCTGAGGGTCGTCAAGACCTTTTTCCAAAATGTCAGCAGGGAAATACTGCAGAAGATAAGAACCAGAGATGAGAAGAGAGCCGCAGACCATCTAGACCCGACATAGCTGTGCTGGATAACGAGATCAAGCAGGATCTGATAAGAACAAGAAGGAATGCTGGGAGAAGTTCACTGAAAAGCTGAATTTCAAGGCTGACGGAACTACGACGTGGAAAGTGTGTTGAGGAAAATTTCCGGCAAGTCCGCTCCCCTCGATGAGCTCCGCCATGGCTGAGTCTGAGGAGAACGTCTTCAAATCAGGGAAAGCGGCTCAGTTTATGCGCTCGGCAAAAGAACTTCTTCATCACACGTGCCAAGCGAGGCGTGCAAACAGAGTCAAGGAGCAGAGAAGCTGAGCCGGTTGCCGTGCTCATGAACGCTTCTGAGGCCTTTACGATTTCACGCACAAGTAGAGAAGGCTATATCAAAGAAATGCGGAATTCGAAGGCTATCGGACCTGACGGTATCTCCTCAGCCATCCTGACGAAGCTTCCCACGGAACTTCTACCGATGCTTGCAGATATCATTAACACTTCTTTCCGGACCTGCACTCTACCCCAAGCTTGGAAGACAGCCAATGTGATACCGTTGCCAAAGCCAGGCAAGTCCCAAAGCACGGCAAAGGGCTTTCGACCAATAAGCCTGTTATCGCCCGTCGCTAAATTAGCTGAAAAGTTGATCGTGACGGACCTGGCTGATCAAAATGAGCGACAGCAGCATCAGCATGGGTTCAGGAAACTTCACTCCACTACTACAGCTCTATTGGAGATCGTGAGCTTTGCGGTCGATGGGTTCAACATGAGAAAGCCCCTGAGAACGGTGGCCGTCGCCCTCGACCTGAGCAAAGCGTTTGACTCTGTTAACTTGGGACTGCTGTCCGAGAAACTGCTCAAGTCGTCGCTACCATCATGGCAGAAGCGATGGATTGCAGCGTTCACTAAAGGCCGCCGTGCTAAGGTTCTGTTCCAGAATCATGTATCCGATAGCATTCCAATAGCAGCCGGTGTTCCGCAAGGCGGAGTGTTGTCCCCTGCCCTATTCAGCCTGTATCTTGAGGACATTCCCGAGCCTCCCAATGATGTAAGGATTGTTATGTATGCCGACGACATCACCATCATGTGCCAGGATCGTGACCTGCAGATAGCCGCTAACAAGATCAGCGCCTATCTCGTCGAGTTGAAGCTCTTCCTCGATAAAATGATGCTCACAGTCTCTGCCGCAAAATCCTCTGTTTCAGTGTTCACAACGAACACCAAGGAACACAGTGCCCATCCAGATGTCAAATGGGATGGTGACCTGTTGCCAGCAGCAAAATTCCCCAAGCTGCTTGGCCTTATTCTTGATCCTCACTGAAGTTCCACAAAACGCGGAACAGCAACAATCAGTCGTCAAGGCTAGACTTAATATCTTGATAGCTCTCGGAGGAGCATCATGGGGAAGCAGCCGAGAGACTATATTGAGAACCTACAGAGCAATACTTCAGCCGGCTCTGGAATATGCGGCACCAGTGTGGCAGCACCTGGTGTCTGACAGCTCCTGGAATAAGCTGCAGCGTGTACAGAATGCTGCGCTTAGAATTGCTACCGGTTGTGCAAGGAGCTCCCGGTGGAGCATCTCCACGCGGAGGCCTGCATATTGCCGGTCAAGGAGCATTGTGAACTCCAGGCACAGCAGATGTATATTAATGTTCTGAGGCAGCCGAATCATCCGTCAAAGAGAATCATGAAGCCCATAAGAGAGAGGTCGATTAGACGCCGTTCGCCGATGCTCCTCGTAAAGTTGATGTACAGAGATGGGCCGACTCCAACATGGAAAGGCTTCGTCTTCTGCGTGAGGAGCACACCCAGTTTGTTCGAGGATATCTAGCAAAGGCGGGTGTGAACCCTATCTTGGGAACGGTGCCGCCTCGGGTTTGCGAGTCCGAGTCTCAACTCGGCAGACGAGCCAGATGTGCTCTTGCATCGCTGCGCTGTGGTCACTCTATTCTGCTCATGTCTTACGTCAACAAGATCGACAGCAGCCGACCAGACGCATGCCCGGACTGTGGTGCTCCTTATCACGACACGGCGCACTTGTTCATGTGCCCGAAGAGACCTACCTCCTTGACCACAATGGACCTTTGGACGAATCCTATCAAGGCCGCCCAGTTCCTCAACCTATGACAAAAACCACTTCGAGGCTGCAGAAGAAGAAGAAGCCATTGATGGTAGGACTTCGGCGTTTTTTGGCTACCGTAATCCGGCAATCGCTTCAGGACCCAAAGCCCGGGATTACTCCTCCGCCTTTAGATTGGCCGTTTCACTCACCACCTTGACAGCGAGAAAGTTTGGGATGGCAGACGCAGCGTATGCGCACAGACGCACGCCATGAACGGAAATAACACTTTGAAGCTGAGAATACTCCGTCCCAAACGATGGCAAGGGAAGAGCACACCTAAATAAGCAGCGCTCCTCTGCGTAGTTCTGAATACTTATTGATTTCTTGAAAGACGTCGCGTACGCAAATTAATCCAAACGCTTTTGCGCCTTATCCTAGCAGGCGGTTGTATCGCACTTGGTCATGATGATTTTTCCGTGCCGCAATGACTCTCCTGATTTTGGCGGGGAGGGAAACCCTGAGTAGGAGCTTAAATTTAATGCGCGGCACAGTAAACGGGCGTGGCCAAATGCATCATGCCATAGTGTCCACCTACTAGAGAATTAGTTTTTCTATGATTGTTCTGCAGGCTCATTAGACAAAAAAATGAGAACGTGCAAAAACCGACAAAGACAAGGTCGCGTAATGTGGTACGCGAAGTCTTACCGTACACTCCAAAAAATGTCAAGTGTCAGAGAACGGAGCAGAGGTGACAAACACAGGCCATGCAAAATCAGGCCAAAGTCTCACCGTCGACTGCGTACCACGGCGCTGCGTCAGTAATGAACAGCAACGGCGGCCGAAACTGCGCACCGCGCGGCGGCCAAAACCGTCTGCTTCCGACGCGCGTGCGGTCGCGCAACGCGTGGTACGCAGTTCGACGGTGAGACTTTGGCCGTTTTATGGTCTGGGTACAATGACCGGAGACCCTTGAAGAGGAGAGCCTTAGGGCTGACATTTTCGCCTTTGTTTTCTCAGTCAAATAGATCGCGTAAGGGCTGCCTAGAGCGCAGGAGAACGCGCGGAGGTCGAACTGAATGAGAGCTCTGACGAGAGGTTTCGATTCTCGTTCGGGCTGTGTCCAAGTCATGGACGTCCGGTTTTCTGAAGATTTTTCTCGCCTGCGTGGCCACGCTGTGTAACTGATCATGCCTTAGTGGCCTCTGCCTCGGCCTATAAGCTCTGTGCGGTTATTCGGACGGGGCATATTCGCCTCCTCGGTCATCCAGCTGTAACCGATACTTTGCCTTCCGTGGCCTCACAGACTCGTGGGCGCGTTAGATTTGGGATCAGATCCTCCTCTGTCCTGGGTTTCCGTCTACAATTTCCGCCTCTACTTGCCTGGTCGTCAACCGATCTGACACCGCTCTAGTGCCTGGTGATCATATAGTACATTATTGGGTATTGTTGGTCCGCATAAATCTCTTTATTCACCCCTTGTGTGCCCCTCCTTCCCAGAAACAAAAAGGTTATCCTCCCTAAAAGTGGATCGTTCTCCAGAACTCGTCCTAGAACGTTCCCATGGCAAAGCCGCTGCAAGAGACGAAAACAGCCACGTGGGAGCGCTGCTTCAGTTGACTATTCGCATCCACGGAAAGCAAGTTTTTCCATCAGGGGTGCGTTCTAAGAACATTTCTGTCGAACTCTTGTTTGATAGTGGATACCAACCAATGATAGTCATGTGGTCACCTAAATGAACATGTTGTCTTCGGCCTATCAGTCTGTCATATCTTATCAGAAAATTTTTCCTCCCATGGAAAAACTCAGAAAGCAAGAAACAAGGTTACTTGTCATATAAAAGCCAGAAATCGAGTTTAACTTGTAACATACCCCCAAAGTCGATGTAAATTACCTTGCAACCGGCTCTTTACGAAGAGTATTTAAGTTACTGCAACATATTGTATACCCCTATCCTTGTGTTGATACTTTCGTCAACGAAAGAAGTTTGCCAGTGACTACATGATCAGGCTTTTGTTGGGAATAGAGCACGAGCAGAGAAGTGAGTTTTGATTTGGAAAGTCATACTTCCGTAAAGGTCTTTGCAAATCCCTACAAGCTCTTTTCCGCGTTCAAAGGTATGCTCGTGGATCACGCCTTGATGACTCGGATGATTGAGCCTGTTTAACGATTCATACTGCTACTGTATCCGTTTCCTGTTTTTTTTAAATATTCACGGGTCGCTTTTCCGGGAACTTTGTTTTCCTATGAAAGCTTAATCATGCTATTGTGGTGACCTGTAATAAAACAAATGTTTTACAAATATCGGAGGGGCATTGTTTGGTTTCGTGTACGATATGTTGAATGTACATAATCTTCACATATGACTTTGAGATAAGTCGCAACTCTAAAGCTTATCATTGATATGTTACAAATAACTTGTTTTCGTTCTCTGAAATTACTGCGCAGCAAAGTGTCCTTCACATATGTTGACGGTAACTTAAAATGGCACAGCTCATGCCACAGAAATTTTCTGACGCCTATGATTCGAAAGTGCTGAAAATGGTGGCACATTTTCCGTGCTGCGGCATCTGTCTAAAAAGAAGATAAAGTGGCGAGTGCAAACTGACGTCAACCCCTCCGAGAAGAGGGTTTTGTCAAGACCATTATTATCGGCTGCAGCTCTCCTGAGCTGCCGAGATGTCCAATGCCGTTCACGCCACAGGCAGTGTGGAGGAAAGAAGATCACCTCTATAACTGATGTCACCCCTCCGCGAAGAGGGTTTTTGTCATGGGAGAGGTGGCTACGGCCGCAGGTCTCCTTCGGATTCTCCTACAAAGGGGTTCAGGCGTGGGAGAGGAATCCTGGACCCGCTCAGAAGTACCTATGCGCCACGTGCGGCAAGGATGTTACCAGGAGACCCATACCAGCGTCCAGCGCTCCGGGATGCCAAAGGTGGGTGCATCTCTCCTGGGTTCGGGTCTCAAGTTCTGTGAGGCATTATAACTCTGCTTTTCGCTGTGTTTTATGCTCTTCACCTACCAACTCTGATTCCTCTTCCTCAAATCGCCCCTTTCCATTGTACATATCAATCTCAACGGCCTTCGTACTAAACTTTCTGAGCTCTTCTCGCACGTACTTACCATCCAGACGTGATCATGGTTCAAGAAACCAAGCTCTCTCCATCCCTACCTATCCTCATCCTAATATCCCGGGCTACACTGCCTTCCATGCTCCAAGGTCAGCTCTTGGCGGAGGAGTTTCAACGCTTTGTTTTATCCTCTCTCCCTCCCACCTCATACCAAACACCCCCACGGATGGTACTCTCGAGTACCTTCCAATCCATCTCCTCTTAAAACACCCCTTTCTCTTTTTCAACATATATATTCCCCCTACCACCTCATGCCCTCCTCCTACAATCCCATTCCTCTTCTCAAACAACTCAGCGATTATTCCCTCTCTCATCATCAGTTGTTTTCGCGGGCGACTTCAATGCCCACACCTTCTGCTCGTCCCTTGGTTCTGATGCTAGAGAAGAAGAAGTCGAAGAATGGGCTGAGGAGTGCGACCTGGTCATCTTAAACGATGATCAGCCCACTCGTCTCCCTGCCAACGGCCGATCTTCTAGCCCAGACATAACTCTTATCTCGTCCAACCTTTCCAAACGCTTGCTCATGGTCTACCTCAACAACATTGTCTAGTGATCATGTTCCCGTCTCTTTGTGCACATCGATCTCAAATTCTCTTGCTCCTTATTCTGGTGTTCGTCAACGTTCTTATCTCAATTTAGGCCAAGCAGACTGGTGCCTGGTTCAGTGAGGTTGCGCTACGCCTAGCGGCTGATTACCCGTGGAATGGCAATGTGCACCAGAAAGAGCATCACTTATCTGATGCAATGCAGGGCCATGAAGGCGGCTATCCCTGTTGGCCGGAGTTAAGACGTTCTATCCAAACGTCACCAGAGAAATTCTTGAGAAAATCAGGACTAGAGATGCCAGAAGAGCAGTTGACCATCTAGACCCTGTCGTCGCTCAGCTGGATGGTGAGATCAGAAAGATCTCGACCAGCACAAGAAAGAACAGTGGAAAAATTCACAGAACAGTTGAATTTCAAGACGGACAGTGGAGCTACTTGGAAGGTTCTTCGGAAACTATCGGGAAGAGCTCGCCAGCCACCATCTCCACTATTGAGTTCGGTAATAACGTTTTCAAGTCAGGAAAGGAAGCCGCCTACTCTCTCGGTAAAAGTTTCTTTGTCACGAGTACAAGGCGAGGTCCGCAAAATAGAGTGACAGTAAGAGAGCTGGGCCCCCCCCCCCTCATGGGCACCGCCGATGCGTTCACTGTGGCGCAAGTAGAGAAGATTGTAAAGCGACATGCGGACCTCCAAAGCTGTCGGTCCGGACGGCATTTGTCCTGCTGTACTGAAGAAACTCCCGACTGAGATCCTTCCGCTCATCGTTGATATGATTAACACTTCGTTTAGCTCTTGCACTATTCCGCAAAACTGGAAGACAGCCAACGTCATCCCGTTGCCCAAGCCTGGCAAACCTCAGTCATCAGTAAAGGGATATCGAACCATTAGCTTGATGTCACACTTCTCCAAGGTGGCCGAAAAGCTCATTGTCAAGGATCTAGCGGAGCACAACGAGAAGCAGTTGTTTCCAACCTGGGTTCAGGAGGCTACATTCCACAACTACGGCGTTGCTAGAAATTACCAGCTATGCTATCGACGGGTTCAACTTTAACAAGCCATTGAGAACTGTAGCTGTTGCGTTGGATCTCACCAAGGCATTTGATACGGTTAACCTTGGAGTCCTGTCAAGCAACATTCTGGAGTCGTCAATACCATCTTGGCAGAAGCGCTGGATATCGGCCTTTATTAAAGGTCGGCGGGCAAGAGTCAAGTTTCAGAACCATGTCTCCAACAGTATTCCTATGGCAGCTGGAGTCCTCAGGGCGGAGTTCTATCGCCAGCCCTCTTCAATCTGTACCTCGGAGATATGCCTGAGCCTCCACAGGACATCAAGGTCGTCGCGGTATGCCGATGACATAACAATCATGTGTCGAGATCGGGACTTACAGGTGGCCGCCAATAAGATCAACGAGTACCTGATCACACTGAAGAGCTTTTTCGACCGCAAGATGCTAAGTATCTCTGCAGCCAAGTCGTCAGTGTCCCGTTCTCACGACGGACCCATCCGAGCACAGCGCTCATCCGGATGTCGTGTGGGATGGAGACCGATTGCCTGCTGCTCGCTTTCCAAAGCTGCTCGGTCTTGTGCTCGATCCTTCACTCAAGTTTCATAAGAATACCGAGCAGAAGCAGGCAGTCGTTAAGGCTAAGCTCAACGTTCTCAGGGCCCTGGGCGGCACTTCGTGGGGTAGCAGCAAGGAGACTATACTCACAACGTATAAGGCAATTCTGCAGCCCGCCCTGGAGTACGCCGCACTGGTTTGGCAGCATCTCGTCTCAGAATCCTCCTGGACAAAGATGCAACGAGTACAAAATGCTGCTCTCCGTATCGCCACCGGATGTGCAAGGAGTTCCCCAATCGAGCACCTGCATGCTGAGACCCGTCTATTACCAGTGAAGGAGCACCGTCAGCTCCAGGCCCAGCAATTCCGCATTAACATTATAAAGCAACCAAATCACCCGTCGTGGAGAGTGCTAAACCCCGTGAGAGAGAGAAGTATAAGAAAGCCATTCGCCGATGCTCCAAACAAAGTCAATTTGCAAAGATGGCACGACTCACAGCAAGAACGACTCCGTCTTTTGCGCGAGGAGCACACCAAGTTCGTACGGTGTCATCTTGTGAAGGTGGCCATAAATCCTATACTAGGAGATATACCGCCCCCGTCTGCACCTCAGAGTCTCAACTCGGAAGAAGGGCGAGATGCACGCTCGCATCATTACGCTGTGGTCACTCTACAATGCTAATGTCTTATGTCAGCAAGATTGACAGCAGCAAATCTGATGTGTGCCCGGACTGCGGTATCGTCGGCCATGATACCGCACATTTATTCAACTGTCCGGAGAGACCTACCACGCTGACACCAATGGACCTATCGACGAATCCACTACTGGTCGCCCAGTTCCTCCGCCTATGACAAAACCCTCTATGTGGCTGCAAAGAAGAAGAAGACACTGATCCTGGATCCAACTTCCGGCACGTAGACGACATAATCGAAGCAGATTGGGATCCTCTTCTTTGGAGGATCCCGGGATGGGGCGTTATTCAACCCTCTTTTTTTAGCTTTTTTAAAGCCTTTTAGCTTTTTTGTCTAGTTTTTTTTTCATACTTATATGATCAAAGTGATAGTCAATGAATTATCAAAGTGACAGAAAATTGACGACTTCCACTGGTTTGAGCCAGAGATCTCCGATTGTAAGGTGCGTTGGCTTTCCAGAACATGAGAACATGTGAGGTATTGTGTGTTCCTCGAGCCCACAGTCAGGGCAAAGTGGGTTATCGGCTGCTCCTATCTTATGCAGATACCATTGCGACTTCGAGTAGAAACCACTCCGGAGCTGGGATAGCGCTGCCCGACTTGATCTTGGCAAAGTCTCCTCCTCCTTCGCAATCTTCGGCGGCGCTCCACTTAGCAGGGGAGAGTTCATAGTACCCAAGAACTCTTTTACAAACTCCTTGTGAACTTCTTTTCAAATGGTCTCTGCAGTTCCAGGTCTTACCGACATTGGCTTAACAGATCTGACATGCTTCCTGATCTGTCTAGGTGGTTCCGGCTTTATCATGTCGTGCGATGGGTGTTCTGGGTCGATTGTCGCAACCGTACGATATTGAAGAGTCAGCATCTCATTGTGAGCTTGGACTGGCATGATTCCCGTCTCGTTACTCAGGTGGATGGTGCTCGCCATAGCCAGGCTTCCCGCCGCGGTCCTCAAGGCTGCATTTTGACACGCTTGTAACCGGTCCCAGTGAGACGATGCAATGAGCGGGCTCCAGGCTGGAGCAGCGTATGACATCACGGATTGTCCGATGGCACGGTAGGTCAATGTGAGCAGCTCTTTGCTTTGTCCCCAGTTCCTTCCTGCCAACGCTTTCAGGAGGTTCACTCTTTTAGCCGTCTTCTTACGAACAGCTTCCGCATGTAGTCGTCCCGTAATCATAGTATCGAAATGATAGCCGAGAATCGTCGGATTTCTTTCGTGCGTGATTCGCGTTCCATTTATGAACACTTTCGGCACGTGTCTCGCTTGAGCAGGATGTGTTGTAAGAAGAGAGACAGTGGTCTTCTGGAGCGACAGTTGAAGATGTAGATCTTCCAGGGCCTTTGTTAGCATCGGAAGATAGTCGTTCAGGCGTGTTTTGTAGGTTTCCACATCTGGATGTGATGCAACCAAAGTTAGGTCATCCGCATATCCGACTAGGCGTGTTTGTGGTGGTGGTGCCGGGAGTTCTGCGATGTAGAAAGAAAACAGGAGCGGAGAGAGGACCGCACCTTGCGGTACCCCGGAGCGCACCAATCTTAGGTTGGACATCTGGCCTCTAAATTCTGTTCGTATTGTTCTGCCCTTCAAGTAGCTAGAGATCCAGCGGGCTAAACCTCTCGGCAGGGACGACTCCGCCAGCTTTTGACAAAGCATGGAGATAACGACAGTGTCATAGGCTTTCTTCAAGTCGAGTGCGACCATAATTGAGCGGCTAAGCGGTCTCTTCTCGTTTAACCCATCTGTAATGAATCCGGTGAGTTCGACCAACACTGAGGTGGTAGAGAAGCCTTTCCGAAAACCATTCTGCCATCCAGGGATTTGCAGGTGCGTCTCTAGTGTAGGAAGAATGGTTCTTTCAAAAGTGCGAGATTATCCATAGATGAGATTATCGAAATAGGCCTGTAGCTGCTTATATCCTCAGCAGGTTTTCCGGGCTTCAGGAGTGGGAAGATTCTTGCCTCCTTCCCCGATGCCGGGATCAGTCCAGTTGACAGGGTTCTGTTGAAAGGGACTCTAAGGCATTCACGAAAAGATGGTCCTGAATGTTTGAGCATGATGGGGGCCACACCACTTGTATCCAACGCTCTAGACGGCTTACACTTCTTGAAGGCGGCGTCAATAAGGGCGGTCGTAATGAGTGGGACGTCTTCTCTCGAAAAGTTTTTGATCCATCGGAAGGTCCTTCGTGACGATTCAGGCTTTGATCAGGGCAATGCGAACTGAACTGTTCGCATAGAAGGTTGGCCGCATTTTCGTTGTTCAACGGTTTGCCCTTATGCAGAATTTGGATGGGATTGGGTTTCGCTGAACGGCCATCCAAAGCTTTCATGGTTGTCCATAGCTTGGAGGAGTTTGTACGATGATCTATGCCTTCCACGAACGCTCTCCAAGTCTGTTGTCGGTTCATCCTCACTTCATCTGCGATTTCTCTGTTCAGCTCAGGGATCCTGGTGTTGGTGGGGTCCGTTTTACGAATCGAGTCTCTTTCCCTTATTAGGTCCTTAGCGTTATCCGACAGTCCGGGCATAAAAGCCTTACACCTACCCTTAGGGATATATTGTGACGTTGCTGTCCTTACGGCTGATGTCAGGAATCGATCCATCTCCTGTGGGTTTGCTCGGAAGTCAAAACCAGCAGATTGCTGTTCCAGCACAGACGAAAACTTGAACCAGTTCGCCTTTTTGAAGTTAACGAACGTGGTTCTCGGTGAGGAAGATATAGGGGCCTCGCTTTTGAACTCCATCAGGATCGGGAGGTGGTCACTCGCCCCTGTGTTCACGGTGTCCCAAACTGCTGACGACGCTAAGTCCTGTGAGCACAGCGAGGGGTCCGGTGACGACTGTCTTCCATATGTCGGCTTCCTAGTAGGGTGAGGGGCATCATTGAGAATCACGAAATTAGACTACGCTATCTCCTCTTCGAGGTCCTGTCCACGGTGGTCCTCTTCACCTTCTGACCATAGAGGACTGTGCGCGTTGACATCTCCCATGATGATTGTGGACTTCCCGCATGTCAAGAATTGGGCGATAGACAGCTCGTATGAGGATGGGCATGAGGATCTCGGCGGTGAGTAGAGGTTGTGAATGTGAACGGATCCAGCCTTCGTTTCCACAGCTATGGAGATGCATTCCGTGGTACAGGCCATAAAACGGCCAATGTCTCACCGTCGACTGTGTACCACGCGCTGCGCGACCGCACGCGCGTCGGAAGCAGACGGGTTTTGGCCGCCGCGCGACGAGTTTTAGCCGCCGCGCGACGTTTCGGCCGCCGCGAGGCGGCCGAAACTCGTCGCGCGGCGGCCAAAACTCGTCTGCTTCCCACGCACGTGCGGTCGCGCAGCGCGTGGTACGCAGTCGACGGTGGGACATTGGCCGTTTTATGGCCTGTACCATCGCTAGTTGTTGTAGTGATCACACTGCATTGTAAGTCGTTTCTAACCAGAAAAGCCACACCTCTAGAGCTCGTTCTGTCGTTTCTCAGGCATGTATAGCCTCGAACAACCGGTGATCCGTGATTTGGGTCCAGTTTAGTCTCTTGAAGTCCCACAGTTGCAGCTCCTATACGGTATGCGAGAGCTTCTAGTTCCGCTGATTTGTTGCGAAAACCATTGATATTCCATTGGATTATCTTCAGAGAATCTGGACTTGAACGTTGAGGTTGAGAAGCCGGCACGGCTACGCAGTTTGGGCACACGTATGAGCTGCCCGCATCCTTGAAGGACTTGAGACCGGAACATTTCCTCACATGAGTCCATTTCCTGCACTTGATATATTGGACGCTCCCTGCAGCGGCTGAGGTACCACACTGGGTGCAGGGCCATCGAATCCGACGAGGGGCTCCAGGGTTCGCTTCGATTCCGGCACGGATGAGTAGACAACGGATCAGCAGCGCCGGTTTATGCTGACCCGCAACCAAAAAATTGGCTTTAGGACTCGTGAAAAGTGAATTCTGGGAGGTATAGTTGAGGACTTTTGACTTCGGAAGGATGACGGCAGTTGTAGACGACTTCTTCCGCGTATGCTCTTGCCAACGAGTAGGCGATCCTCCATAAGAGCTAGAACTGTTCTATACTTTGGTTTAGATCAACTCTGATAGCGAAGAGGGAGAAGGATCTGATGGTGAGAGCGACAACGATTCAGAGGAAGAGGATGACGAAGAAGAGGGCTCGAAGAAGCATTCCAAGAAGCACTCGAAAAAGAAGAAGCGGGTAATTTCTTACGATTCTTTGTTAGTTAAGGAACACGTGTTTCTAAACTTCATGTGAACATTTGAAATTGATCTACATCTGCTCATTTACTGTTCTATAGAAGGATCGCCGTATACGAGGGTCAGACTTCCTCTTGCAAGATGTAGACGTTGACGATGAAGAGCAAGAGGAAGAAGAATGGGATGATGAGGAGGACCGTGCACTTGAACCCAATGAAAAAGAGGAGGTTTGTGCTTGGTTTTTGATATGTTATATTGTTTGCCTTATCATTTCTATTCTAAGGCTGAGAAGTACATGAAGCAGCTCGATGCCGAACGAAGACGTAATGAAAGGAACAAATTTGCGTAAGTTATCTCTAGATCAAATAATTTCCAAAGTTTTAAATGATGCCACGATTAGCCGTCAAATGTAGGGCAATTAAAATGAATTGCGACTAAGGGTGGTGGTTGCCGTCGACAGTTTTTTTGAGTTCTTATCCACAAAAGCCTTCCTCTTCAAATGTGATTTCTATGCTAGAAGCTTATATTGTGGCTGCTTGACCTGCAGGTGGTGCAGTGGCGAACTATACCCATTTAACGACACACTGAGCAGTATTTTAATGTTTTTTAATATTGAACGCCTTTTTATGGGATTGTATATTATCGCATGAGATACTAAGGTAGCTGAGTTGAACACAAAACTTAGGTTTCAGGCAAGAGTCGAACCCACCTCGCGTCGGTTACCGGGCGAGATTGTTGCAATCACACTACCGACACCGCTCTGCATTCCTCAGCTAGTTGGGGAATGCAGAGCGGTGTCGGTAGTGTAACAGTAACACTTTAGGCCGCAAAGTGATGCGATGCGGGTTTGATCCCTGTGTCACACTTAAGTTTTGTGTTCAATTCACCTACCTTGCACTGAGCAGTTTCTGCACCTCAGATTTTTCACATTTTCAGCAATATGAACGAAGATGAAATTGGTCGATATTTCGAGAACAAGTATAAAACGCAACCGGTCAAGGATCTGATTGATGAAGATTCTACAATCGGTTGGTTTTCTTTCTAGAAATATTCAATTATTGCACGATTTTGTTATATTTCAAGATGACATTTCCCAACACGGACTTCTTCCATCGACGAAAGACCCGAATTTGTGGATCGTGAAATGCAGAATGGGCGAAGAAAAGTTGGTTACGATGCAACTGATGAGGAAATTTCTGGCGTACGAGAATACTAACGAGGTTCCATCTCACTTTGATTATCATTTTTTCGCATATTATTGTGACGGGGTGTGTTTAGCCTCTCCAAATCAAATCAATTGTGGCGAAGGAAGGTTTGAAGGGAATCCTTTATATTGAAGCCTTTAAACAATCCCATGTGGCAAACGCCATCAATGGGATATCTGCTTTGAATCAGTTCAATGTTACGGTAAGCATTTTGCAATTTTCTATCTCCTTTCGTAATAAATTTGAAAGTGTTTAGATGGTGCCCATCAAGGACATGGTTGATACCTTGCGTGTTGTGAAGGACGTTCCTTCTTTGAAAGTTGGGGCGTATGTCCGTCTGAAGCGCACCCAATATAAGGATGATCTCGCTCAGGTTGATCAGCTGTTCATTCTCAGTATACTTCATTATTGAAACGACAATCTATTTCAGGTGGACTGGGTGGACGTTGCACAAAGCAAAGTCAATTTGCGAATTGTTCCTCGGATCGATTACACTCGAATGAGAGGTGCTCTAAGAACGGTCAGTTTTTTCACGCTGTCAGATTTTTTTTGGAAAAGGAATTATTTTCAGGATGCGGACCGTAATCATAAGATCAAACGTCGTCCTATGCCCCGCCTTTTCGATTTGGAACGGATAAAGTGAGTACTGGGCAGCATTCAAGAAGACGAGCGTCGTTAGGGTTCCTATCCTCTCTCTCTCTCTGATGCTTTGCGCTTCCTTGGATCTAAAAAATAATGCATTGAAAGCATCCAAAATCGATAGCTTGTGCTACCAACTTGAGCATGTTACGTAAAGATACCTCTAGTCGCCGTCGCGCGGCGCGGCGAGGTGTGATGGGGCGCGCTTGTCACATTCACACACCGCTAGTCGCATGGTGATGAAACAAACAGAGGAGTGAGGAACAACTGATATGGTTATGTTTCCCGTCATAATTTGATTCAGAGTGCCAGACTGTTTACGTTCTAGGAACGCAAATGAACCGGCTCAATTGTTGAGCCGCGATTTGAACTGAAAACTGCCTACATGTAGGCAGTTCTTCCATAAATAAGGGTTAACCATTGCTACCAATCGTAACTTGTCCTCGTATCGGAAACAATGCTGCTCATGAACACCGTTCAATGTGTTTCGATAGTCAAAAACAAGATTGTCTCGAAACTAGAGATAAAAAAAATTTAAACATTTGCGAGCAACAATTGATTTAGTATGAACTGAATCCTCATAACTAATAGATACGGAAGGCATAATCTTTTTTATTCACATCCTATTCGATTCGGCGCAGGTGCGTCAAGTCTATCCACACGTTATTTAACCAACTGAGCACGATGCAACTTCCGCCCGCGAGCCTCTCGTGTGGGAGCATTCTTAGATGTTTCAAAGAAACGAACATATGTATCGTTTATATTAATTCACCCTAAGAGGAAACGAGAAAAAATTTCTTTCTGGTTTAGCAATGGTTAGCGATAGAATGCGAGAAACACTGCCTCACATTAATGCAGAGATCGGTGGATTCCAGAAAATCTGGAAAATATCGTAAACTGAGTGGAACGTTGAGTCGGCAGACTCAGATAAATCTTACATCGGTAAGTGGCAGGGAAGATGCTTTTGCAATGTGATGGTATATTCAGAACTTAGAATTTTAAGATTCGAAAACTGTCGATTTTTTCTTCCAGAGCAACGTTCACTGTCGTCTCTGCGGCGTGTGCCCCTACTCTTGGTTCTGCACGTGCCAAGATAATAGAACGGGCATTTCCTGTAAGCATAGGCAGGACAGTACTGAAGACGTTTGCGATTTTGACTGGGAAGCCGATGAGCTGGAAAGTGATTCTCCTTAGACGGAACCACAGCATCTAGAGGAAGTGAATTTGCCCGCAGAGGAGGAAATAACTGGAGCTCAGCTTCACATAGAACTGGGATATCAAAAATTGCATCCCATAGTATGAATTCATGAACAAACTTTATCATGAAGAAATGTGTTGTTAATTACTGATTTTTTGCGAGCCTATATAATATATTTTGATACATTTAGAAGGTAATGTTGAATACATTATTGAACACGTGTTGAGGAAAGAGGCGTAAATCCGTCAAATTCCCTGTGAATGAGCAAGTTGTCATCATTAACGAAATACTCAGGTGCTGTTAGTTCAGCAGGTGTTGGCGTGGTCGCTTTCCAGTACAACTGAACATTATCTCTAATAATGGATCCAATGTCAGCATTTGGGCTAAAAATGTATCCGAGAAAAACGGTATGCGATATGAATCAAAGCTCTGCCAGCATTGGTCTCACCACTATGCGACTAGCGGTGTGTGTGTGTGTGCGTGGTGTGACAAGCGCGCTCCATCATACCTCGCCGCGCCAGCCGCGCCGCGCGATGGCGACTAGAGGTATCTTTACGTAACATGCCAACTTGAGATATAATGTTTTCTAGTAGTCGACGTAACTCACATAAAAAGCAGAGTGCAAGGCCGGACGGGCCGTTGTGTAGGAGTTTGGCGGGGCTACGATTCCCACTTCTTTTTATAAAAGTTTTCTGAAATCTCTTCGATCTTCTCCCAATCCATGTTTTGGGCGGAATTCGCAACAAACTCGCTCAACACTTCCATTTCTGGGAACAATTTTCACGAAACTCCCACTGACTATTTGTTGGGTGCTAAAACTATCGCTCTAGACCAGGCCTGATGCGTAATTATACAAGTTGTGGAGCAATCGACTATCAGATCACCTTTCAGGGAAATCGGTGGCGAGGTCACAAATGATGGCGACTTTTCCATCTTCGAAGGAAATAGCTACAGACGTGGTTTTCTATACAAATCATTCCCGATGAATGCTATAGTTAGTGATTTGATTGGTGTTAAAATTTCCGTGTGTTCACTTGCTTTGTCTTGCAGGTTGCGGAAGGTGTGAAGCCCACCCTTGCGGAACTAGAGCGCTTCCAGGATACGAGTGAAGATCTCAAGAAAGAGTGTAGGTTCCATGTTTGGTTGTTTGTGGCTCATGTAGGGAGCGGAATTTTTGCATTTTTAGAACAAGCATTTCAATCAAACTTCCCTGGCTAGTGCATTTCTTGATCATCTCTTGGGTCCATAGTTATCCTTAAAGACACTAGGATCAGACTTGTAAGGTACAAGAGGAGAAAGCTTCTCGTCCCCATCAAAATTGGTGTTAACTAGATGAAATACCCCATTTTGATTTCTTTCGGTTTAGTGGAATCGACGACTGTGAAGGATAACACTTACCTCTTTGCGCCTGGTGATAATGTGGAAGTTACTGAGGGAGAGTTGGTCAATCTACGCGGTAAGGTGGTTAGCGTTGATGGGCCCAAGGTCGTTATGCTGCCAGACCACGAAGATCTGAAGGTGAAATTATGATATTCTGTTGATTTTCTTGGCGGTTTTATGTGTTGTGTTTCAGGAGCCACTGACGCTAAACGTATCGGAGTTGCGCAAATATTTCCGCGCGGGAGACCATGTGAAGATGATTTCTGGTCGCTATGAAGGAGATACTGGTCTTATTGTTCGCGTAGAGCACAATCTCGTCGTTGTTTTGAGTGATCTCAGTATGGACGAGGTTTGGTCGCTGTCATTTTTTGCCCTACATCTTCATCGTGGTCAATGAATTGTTGTAGTTGAAAGCCCGCCCACGTGATGTGCAGCTGTGTGCCGATGTAACGACCGGAGTTGATTCGCTGGGACAGTTCCAATTTCACGATCTCGTTCAGCTTGATAAAGAGAATGTTGGTGTGATTGTACGTCTCGAGAAGGAGACGATGGAGGTCCTCAATCAACATGGAAAGGTATATTACGTTTCTGCCTTGTTTGAAGATTGCTATTGGAGAAATCTCAGTTCGAAAAATCAGTGTTGCAAAAGTTGAAAACTGACGTCTGGCGGAGGAATTTTATTTAGAATTTTGTTACTAAGTCTACGACAGTACCTAGTGGAACAGCGATATCGAGAGGATTTGCAAAAAAAAGTTTGAAAAAGTCTTTTCCGCATAGTATTTCTTAGAATGCAAAAGTAGCGCGCCCTTCAAGAGCCATACCTTCCTATATTGTCAGATCGTCAGTTTTTTCTTATTAAAAAACTGTATACTTCTGTAGTGTTTCCTGCCTGGTATTGCTAGTAGGGTAATCTTGCTCGAACTGGGCCTAATTTCTGACGCAAGCTGTAAGGGGTGACTATGGTTCCTCAGCTATCGATACAGGCATGTGTACTGCCTTGATAAACTCCACATGATATCCCTCACCTAGAGGAAATGATGTATTTCTGGCGAATCGGCGGTGTCTCTGAAAAAACCATACGGACATTGATTGACAGACTAATTTTAGCCACCTCTCTCCCTCAGTTTTGAGGAATGGGTAGGTCAAATAGGGCTACTATCACCAGAGACAAGCAAGCTATTGCTATCCCGCTCGTCAACGGGGTCGTGAGATTTTTTTTTGCTGAAAAGCGAAAACACGTGGGCGGGATTGTAATTTTTTGGTCTGAAGGAACGATTGGACGGTGAAATTTTCGAGTCTTGCACAGTAGAGAGGTGGGTCGTGGGTTCGACGATGTCTGAGACGGCTGCCCGTTCGGACCACATTATCCTTGCCTTTAAAGGCAGTGTCCGCGATACATTTCGTCCTCGGTTTTTGGCCGGAAATCGAAAGTTTAGGGTGTCATTGGAGCACTGGAGTCGAAAGAACGAACGAAAACGAGTCTGAAAGAGCTCCATACAGCTCCGAAGTCCGCTCGCGCTAGCCCTTCCACTCGCGGTCGAGTTTTTCCGAGGAACAGTTTGGTACGCTTCTACATTAGCATTGGAGCGCGAGCGCGCCTGAGCTTTAGCATTGGGGCGCATTTGCGTACGCTATCTACTTCAGGCCCGTGCCCGCTCAACACATCCATCGTTGAAGAAGAAGCTTGCTGCCGAGATGTCGTACGTTCGTGCCGTGGCAGTGTGGAGGAAAGAAGATCGCCTCCGTGCAAACCGACGTCAACCCCTCCGAGAAGAGGGCTTTTGTCATGGGAGAGGTGCTGGTCGGCCGCAGCTCTCCTGAGGATTTTATTACAAAGGGCCGGCGTCGAGAGGAATCCAGGTCCAGCACGGAAGTATCCATGTGCCACCTGCGGCGAGGATGTTACCTGGCATAAAACAAGTGTCCAGTGCTTCGGATGCCAAAGGTGGGTGCACTTCTCCTGTTCGGGCCTCAGTTCTGTGAGGCATCATGACTCATCCTTTCGTTGTGTTCTATGCTCTGCCCCCAACAACTCTGATTCCTCAATTACCAACCGCCCCCTCTCCATTGTTCACATTAATCTCAACGGCCTTCGCAACAAATTATCTGAACTCTCTCTATTCGCACATTCTCATCACCCGGATGTTATCATGGTTCAAGAAACCAAGCTCTCTCCATCTACCACTTATCCCCAACCTAACATTCCGGGCTACACCGCCTATCACATGCCAAGGACAGCTCTTGGGGGCGGAGTGTCTACTTTCGTTCAATCTGCCTTACCTTCTCATATTATCCCTAATACTCCTAAGGACGGTACTCTCGAGTACATTCCTGTCCACCTCCCCTCAAAACCCCTTTATCTCTATTTAACATATATATTCCTCCTATATCATCTTGTCCCCCCTCTTATAATCCTATTCCCTCCTTAAGCAGTTGTACGACTGCTCACTCTCCCCTTCAGCTGTCTTTGCGGGTGACTTCAATGCTCACACGTTCTGTTCCGCTCTTGATTCTGAAGCCAGAGGGAAGATGTCGAAGAATGGGCTGAGGAGTGTGACCTGGTTATCCTCAATGATGACCAGCCCACTCGTCTCCCTGCCAACGGCCGACCTTCTAGCCCAGACATCTCTCTTGTGTCATCCAATCTCTCTAATGCTTGCACGTGGTCCACATCCACAACTCTCTCCAGTGATCACATTCCTGTCTTTGTCTATATTGATCTCTCTGACTCTCTTGCCCCTTACTCTGGTTTTCGTCATCGTACTTATCTTAATTTAGGCCTAGCAGACTGGACCCTTTTCAGAGATGTTGCACTTCGCCATGCGGTCGACTACCCATGGAATGGTGATGTTCATCAGAAAGAGCGCCATCTAACAAGTGCCATCAGCAAGGCCATGAAAGCAGCAATTCCTGAGGGTCGTGTCAAGACCTTTTTCCAAATGTCAGCAGGGAAATACTGCAGAAGATAAGAACCAGAGATGAGAAGAGAGCCGCAGACCATCTAGACCCGAGATTGCCGTGCTGGATAATGAGATCAAGCAGGATCTGGATAAGAACAAGAAGGAATGCTGGGAGAAGTTCACTGAAAAGCTGAATCTCAAGGCTGACGGAACTACGACGTGGAAAGTCTTGAGGAAAATTTCCGGAAAGTCCGCTCCTCGATGAGCTCCGCTATTGAGTTCGAGGAGAACGTCTTCAAATCAGGGAAAGCGGCTGCTTACGCGCTCGGCAAGAACTTCTTCATCACACGTACCAAGCGAGGCGTGCAAAACAGAGTCACGGTTAGAGAGCTGAGCCGGTTACCGCTCATGAACGCTTCTGAGGCCTTTACTCTCACGCAAGTAGAGAAGGCTATTAAAGAAATGCGGAATTCGAAGGCTATCGGACCTGACGGTATCTCCCCAGCCATCCCTGAAGAAGAAGCTTCCCACGGAACTTCTACCGATGCTTGCAGATATCATTAACACTTCTTTCGGACCTGCACTCTACCCCAAGCTTGGAAGACAGCCAATGTGATACCGTTGCCAAAGCCAGGCAAGTCCCAAAGCACGGCAAAGGGCTTTCGACCAATAAGCCTGTTATCGCCCGTCGCTAAATTAGCTGAAAAATTGATCGTGACGGACCTGGCTGATCAAAATGAGCGACAGCAGCATTAGCATGGGTTCAGGAAACTTCACTCCACTACTACAGCTCTACTGGAGATCGTGAGCTTTGCGGTCGATGGGTTCAACATGAGAAAGCCCTTGAGAACGGTGGCCGTCGCCCTCGACCTGAGCAAAGCGTTTGACTCTGTTAACTTGGGACTGCTGTCTGAGAAACTGCTCAAGTCGTCGCTACCATCATGGCAGAAGCGATGGATTGCAGCGTTCACTAAAGGCCGCCGTGCTAAGGTTCTGTTCCAGAATCATGTATCCGATAGCATTCCAATAGCAGCCGGTGTTCCGCAAGGCGGAGTGTTGTCCCCTGCCCTATTCAGCCTGTATCTTGAGGGCATTCCTGAGCCTCCCAATGATGTAAGGTTTGTTATGTATGCCGACGACATCACCATCATGTGCCAGGATCGTGACCTGCAGATAGCCGCTAACAAGATCAGCGCCTATCTCGTCGAGTTGAAGCTCTTCCTCGATAAAATGATGCTCACAGTCTCTGCCGCAAAATCCTCTGTTTCAGTGTTCACAACGAACACCAAGGAACACAGTGCCCATCCAGATGTCAAATGGGATGGTGACCTGTTGCCAGCAGCAAAATTCCCCAAGCTGCTTGGCCTTATTCTTGATCCCTCACTGAAGTTCCACAAAAACGCGGAACAGAAACAAACAGTCGTCAAGGCTAGACTTAATATCTTGAGAGCTCTCGGAGGAACATCATGGGGAAGCAGCCGAGAGACTATATTGAGAACCTACAGAGCAATACTTCAGCCGGCTCTGGAATATGCGGCACCAGTGTGGCAGCACCTGGTGTCTGGACAGCTCCTGGAATAAGCTGCAGCGTGTACAGAATGCTGCGCTTAGAATTGCTACCGGATGTGCAAGGAGCTCCCCGGAGGAGCATCTTCACGCGGAGGCCTGCATATTGCCGGTCAAGAAGCATTGTGAACTCCAGGCACAGCAGATGGATATTAATGTTCTGAGGCAGCCGAATCATCCGTCAAAGAGAATCATGAAGCCCATAAGAGAGAGGTCGATCAGGACGCCGTTCGCCGATGCTCCTCGTAAAGTTGATGTACAGAGATGGGCCGACTCCAACATGGAAAGGCTTCGTCTTCTGCGTGAGGAGCACACCCAGTTTGTTCGAGGATATCTAGCAAAGGCGGCTATGAACCCTATCTTGGGAACGGTGCCGCCTCGGGTTTGCGAGTCCGAGTCTCAACTCGGCAGACGAGCCAGATGTGCTCTTGCATCGCTGCGCTGTGGTCACTCTATTCTGCTCATGTCTTACGTCAACAAGATCGACAGCAGCCGACCAGACGCATGCCCGGACTGTGGTGCTCCCGGACACGACACGGCGCACTTGTTCATGTGCCCGAAGAGACCTACCTCCTTAACAACAATGGACCTTTGGACGAATCCTGTGAAGGCCGCCCAGTTCCTCAACCTATGACAAAAACCACTTTGAGGCTGCAGAAGAAGAAGAAGAAGCTTTCAAAAAGAAGAAGAGCTGATTTTGGATGTTTTGCAGCGTTTTTCATGATCCTTTCTTCACTGACGAAACAGTCAGCTCTAAACCTTCGTTCTGTGGTGGAAACTCGAAAACCATTTTCATCGTGGACACTGCCTTTAATAGACTGTGTTCTGGTTTTTCAAGAAAGCGTTACGTGCCTCGTTCTTTCCCTGGATTTTCCACGAAAGTTTCGGATACGAAGTTATGTTTATTTGCTGTCGAAGTAAGGTGTTCGTGTGTTAAAGTATTCTTTGTGAAGTTATTCATCGTTTAGATAATTCGAGTGAAACCGCAGTCCATTCAAGGGAAGAAGGACAGTCGTCATTCGCAGGCACTGGATAGCCAGCAGAATCCCATACAGTGCAAGGACATGGTGAAGATTGTCGATGGACCATTTGCAGTAGGTTTATTTAAGAACTTTCAAATTCACAGTCTCAGTGAATTTGTTTGAAGCTGCCGTCGTTTAGAAATTTGAATAATTTGTTAAGGCCAAGAAAAACGAAGAGGAGAAGCAGGGAGAGATCAAGCACGTCTACCGCTCTTGGGTGTTCGTCTATTCAAGAAAGCATACCGAGAATAGCGGCATGCTTGTGTGTAAGGCCCGTCATCTCCTCTTGATTGGGGCTCGTGCAGTTGCAGGACGTGGTTAGTCTTATATTTTTTCCTATCATTTTACAATCATCCGTTTTCACAAACCATATTCGTTTTGAGGTGATATGCCATCAATGAACCGCCTGAGCATGTCGAGTCCTAATCCATTCGCTTCTCCTCGACACAATGGCAGTGCTACTCCCGCTCATTCAAGTTCTCAAAGTGTGAGCGGATATAGCGTGGGAGGAAAAACACCAAATCACGTTGGTACGTATTATTTTTCTGAAAAAGGTTGTTTTGGAATTAAATTGCCTCATTACTGATGAAATTCTCGGTTTGTCTTCGAATATTTGAACCGGCCTATCGAAGAAGTGGATTAATTTGTTCTGTCTTCTGTCAGTTATAAGCAGTCATAAATCGTTATGACCGAAAGTCCCACGTCTGACTCCGCCCATCTCAAGATTTTGTTTTAGTTTGGCGTGTGGTATAAAGAGTACATGTTACAGCTGGCTTCGGTGGACCTGGTATGGGAGGTGGAGCGAATAAGGTGCGGAGGGATAATGCGATCATTGGAAAGAGTGTACGCATTACCCAAGGGCCGCTCAAGGTTGGACGAGTCTCAGTGTTCATCATTAAATAAACATGTTGAACTGATTGTTCAGTTGACGGCCTTATATGTATTGTTAAGGGATACTTTGGAATTGTCAAAGATGCTACAGAGCAGACCGTTCGAGTTGAGCTTCACACCCAGTGCAAGGTAAATACCGTATACTCACCATGTTTTCCGTCATTCATTCGTCTGTTAATGCATGTATTCATTACTTTTCACTATTTTCCATGCACTACCTTTTCTTTTTCTGAATAAGTTCTATTCAACTGCTTATTTTTATGATTAGGTGAGTGTGGTCTGCTTTCTTTCGAGGCAGCCCGTCGCAATGGAATCCTGTTTGATTGGACTGCAGAAAATGAGTTACCCAGGGTTGAGCAGCGTTGCGAGTCGGCGCGACGGAGGGTCGTAAATTAATTGGAAATTTTTCGAAAAGTACAAGCAAATCGGGGGGGATCGTCCGATTTGACCAATTACGCCAGAAATTTGAACCTTTTCCAACTTTCTCTCTCGAAGAGCTTGATGATTATTTTTTTTAGCTCAAGTCGAGAGGGGGGTCGCGAAAACTTTGGAAATTTTTCAAAAGTTATGATCAAATAAGAGGGGGTCCGTAAATTTGCCGAAAATTGACGCAACGGCTTGCTCAACCCTGAAGTAGAGTGGCCGCGTTCCTAAACGCAGTGTTAGTGATGAAATTGAATCTCCGCAATCTGTTAGCATCCACGATTACTGTGGTTTGAATGATTTTCATTAGTGAAGGGGTGGGGTGATAATGAGAGCTCAGCGCGGTAGACTCGATCCTAAGGAAGAGTTGGTAATTTGGTTAATCAAACTGGAATCTATCACTTGGTTAAAAATTTTTCCCAAGGCTTGTCAGACGTGATTCAGGCGTAATTTCGTATTCTAACGTTATTTCGCATGTGTTCTTATCGTGAATGAGTCGGGCGCGCTGAGCGGCTAATTGATGCAGTGATAGTGATGTATGCTCAGACTGTCGGCTGGGAACGAATTCGTTTGGAGCAGATATCGCTCCAGCCGCGAAGCGGCTGGAGAGGTTTGGTTTTGCCTACACCTTGTGATCACTTGGAATTTTATAAAATAGTTTATAGAATCTTTAAAACAAAATTTCTGAAGATGTTCTTCTGGATATAAGTTAAGGGGTCCAGAAGACACCTGCTGTCCAAATTTCAGCCAAATCGGTTCACAAATAACAAAGCTGTGAGCCCGAAAGCTTAAGAATTTTTCATGTTGTGCGCCGTAGGCCGTAGGCCGTCACGCTTTTCAGTCCTCACTGTTAATAGCCACTGCCGATGGTCGCTGCAATCAACTTGGCAGACAGGTAAGTTGGTAGGGGGTACGTAGGCTGGTAAGTAATCGATTTGTAGGTGAGTGGGGCTTCTGATGACGTCATCGGGTTGTCGTGAAAAACGCTTCGGGCTTCTGATGACGTCATCGGGACGTCGTGAAAAGTGCTTCGGGCTTCTGATGACGTCATCGGGACGTCGTGAAAAGTGCTTCGGGCTTCTGATGACGTCATCGGGACGTCGTGGAAAAGGCTTAGAGCTTATGATGACGTCATCGGGGCGTCGTGAAAAGTGATTCGGGCTTCTGATGACGTCATCGGGACGTCGTGAAAAGTGCTTCGGGCTTTTGATGACGTCATCGGGACGTCGTGAAAAGTGCTTCGGGCTTCTGATGACGTCACTGGGACGTCGTGAAAAGTGCTACGGGCTTCTGATGACGTCATCGGGACGTCGTGAAAAGTGCTTCGGGCTTCTGATGACGTCATCGGGACGTCGTGGAAAGTGCTTAGAGCTTATGATGAAGTCATCGGGGCGTCGTGGAAAGTGCATCGGGCTTCTGACGACGTCATCGGGACGTTAAAAGTGCATTTGGCTTCTGGTTACGTCATCGGGACGTCGTCAAAAGTGCATCGGGATTCTGATGACGTCATCCAAACGTCGTGAAAAGTGCATCGGGCTTCAAATGACGCTTCCAAGACGTCGTGTAAAGTGCAGAGCGGTTCATGTAATATGTGCATATTGCCGCGAAATGTGAGTTGCGCTTCATTTGCAGCGTGCTTCACAAGTTGATTGCACAAGATTGTATTTTGCCATCGGCACAAAATTCTCACGGAGATGTAGCAGCTTTTCTTGCCAGAGTTTTCCATGTTTAGGCCCAGATATCGTGATATCTTTATAACCGGTGGGGCTGTTTCCCTAATCCCTAGTCTGTTCAGCTTGAGCCGCTCACCTCCAGAGAAAGATGGTGTGAGAATGAAAACTCACCGCTCTCAATTTCTTTCATACCGTACTCTCTATCAACTGGTTGTCATGAATTTTGTTTACGGTGAGAATTTGGGCCGGTGGCAACTTATAAACGTCTGTTGATTGCTTACTGATTATCGTATCAGTCCAAAAAGGTTGATAAGTGTTGCATATTTTTGAGGGATATTACTGCGTAATATCAGGAAAAAGTGAACAATTCTATCCAAAAGGGGTCTTCTTAACGAAAGAGGTTTGGTGCGTGCCAGAAACGTTCGAAGAAAAAGGGAACAATATAATTGTGGAGTGATGAGAGTCTACAAAAAATGAACAATATTTTCTAGAAGCAAATTTTTTGGTCGACACTTTTAAACGGCGGAAACAAACCGTTGTGGTATTACACGGAGGAGAGTTTGAAGGTTTTCAAAAAAAAAAACTTCTACTCGTTTAGCGAGATTATATGGCAATACTCTTGCTTGATGTCATACTTCGATTGTTTTATTTTTCTCAACCGCTGTAACGCGAGTACGTCTGTCAAGGTCGATTTGGCAGCACCTCCTCTTCTAATGATAGCTATTAAGGGGTGCTCTTATTCAGCCCATCCCCCCCATAGGCTCACTCGAGTTGGCTCAAGAATTTTCTAATTTTTTCCTGCGACTTTGTTCTATCTTGAGCACCGGTGCTGCTGTTTTCCCACTTTCTAGTCCATGCAGAGCCTCAACTTCTGACCGCTGGAGAATGACCATGCGTGAATGAGTACACACCGCTCACCTCTTCTTTTATACCCTACTCTTTATCTACTGGGTATCAACAACTTTGTTTACGAAAGCCGAATGGAGGGGGGTGGGCTCTATAACATTATTCGCTATTAAGTACACATACGTATATATTTTTGAAGGTTTGCGCATAATCAGTCATTTTTGGAACCACGAAATATTTCCGTGTAGAATACCGCAACGGTTTGTTTTCGCCGTTTAAAAGTGTCGACCAAAAAATTTGCTTCTAGAAAATATTGTTCATTTTTTGTAGACTCTCATCACTCCACAATTCTATTGTTCCCTTTTTCTTCGAACGTTTCTGGCACGCACCAAACCTTTTTCGTTAGGAAGACCCCTTTTGGATAGAATTATCATTTAGCTCCTAGTAGGGATTACGAATCTGATATTCGTTTTCTGATTCTCGAAGGACTACGGATACGGTAGCCAAATAACGATTGCGTCTGCCTTAGGGGCCAAATAGAGTCCCGCAGCTGAAAGGCGCGGCAGCATGCAATGGAGGGGAATCGATCGAGCGGCGCCGCATGGTCGATACTCCTCCATTGCATGCTGCCGCGCCTTTCAGCGACGGGACTGTAATGAGCCTCTTAAACTCACATTATTTATTCAAAGTGACAAAACAAATATCACAGCTGATTCAAAACAGATCGTTCTCTGAGCTTCATGATAAATCGCTAATTTTTTGAGGAGATGAAGACTCGTGATGAATTTATTGGCAACGTTTCGATATAATAATATCTTCTTCAGGCCAACTGAAATTATCACAAAAAATCAGTAATACATCATAAACAATTGGGAGTACCAACCTTATTAGACAAGAGTGGCACTAAACCATCAAGTAGAAGGAAGAACCCAGCCGCAAGATATTCTATAAATAGTGTTTATGGTAGGTTGTCCGACTGGTGTGGTGGCTATCCTACCTATTCGAGACGAAGGGCCGTTCAAAAATGAAGGGTGAGGTCAGGGTGGGTAATGTAATCGTTATCTCAGCGAATCTCGTATGTATCACGTCATATCCACTGAATATCTCAGAATTACTCCAACGTGATAAGCCTCATAGCGGCCCTCATTTCTTCTCTGATGTTTATTGGCGGTTTCCAATGTTGAATTTCCAAAGCTTCCTTGATTTTCCTCCCCACCGGATCACACAAGTTTCTGTGAAGGATCATCACGTTCAACTGAGGGGCGGGTTCGGAAGTATGCCGCAAAGTGCGGTGTCGTGAAAAAGGATTGTCCGGGTAGCTCTGTGGACGGCGCAGGGCTCGAATGTGTTCCTCCATCCTAGTTCGTAGGGGTCAGCGGTCTCTCCAATGTAGAATCTCGTTACAGGAAAGGCAGACCACCTTATAAACAACATACTTCATTTCGCATACTCCAGCTTGTCCTTGGCAGATGCTACAGCTTACTCGGTCGCACAGACTCTCATATTGACGAGATGACGTAAGGATGTGCCGTAGTGAAGGGGGTGGTCTGAACACCAAACATATTGGGAGCTTCGAACGCTTCACGATACGATTCACATCCATCGCGAATGAGTCAGTGATGAATGGCAGGACAAGAGTAGTTCCACCTGGTGGACGATGTGGTCTCCAGCAGCGACTTTGCTGTAGTCCATATCCGTTCCCTCGCAGAATTTCGTTGACTTCTTCTTCAACTTGACTTTGGTTCACGGAAGTGAGTTGTGCCGATGTAGTGATTGTATGACGAACAACGTTTAGTTTCATATACATAGGGTGTTATTAACATCATTATAACATCATTATTCATGTATAACATCATTATTCATGCGCGGAGTTGCCACCCTATGTATATGAAACTAAACGTTGTTCGTCATACAATCACTACATCGGCACAACTCACTTCCGTGAACCAAAGTCAAGTTGAAGAAGAAGTCAACGAAATTCTGCGAGGGAACGGATATGGACTACAGCAAAGTCGCTGCTGGAGACCACATCGTCCACCAGGTGGAGCTACTCTTGTCCTGCCATTCATCACTGACTCATTCGCGATGGATGTGAATCGTATCGTGAAGCGTTCGAAGCTCCCAATATGTTTGGTGTTCAGACCACCCAATTCACTACGGCACATCCTTACGTCATCTCGTCAATATGAGAGTCTGTGCGACCGAGTAAGCTGTAGCATCTGCCAAGGACAAGCTGGAGTATGCGAAATGAAGTATGTTGTTTATAAGGTGGTCTGCCTTTCCTGTAACGAATTCTACATTGGAGAGACCGCTAGACCCCTACGAACTAGGATGGAGGAACACATTCGAGCCCTGCGCCGTCCACAGAGCTACCCGGACAATCCTTTTTCACGACACCGCACTTTGCGGCATACTTCCGAACCCGCCCCTCAGTTGAACGTGATGATCCTTCACAGAAACTTGTGTGATCCGGTGGGGAGGAAAATCAAGGAAGCTTTGGAAATTCAACATTGGAAACCGCCAATAAACATCAGAGAAGAAATGAGGGCCGCTATGAGGCTTATCACGTTGGAGTAATTCTGAGATATTCAGTGGATATGACGTGATACATACGAGATTCGCTGAGATAACGATTACATTACCCACCCTGACCTCACCCTTCATTTTTGAACGGCCGTTCGTCTCGAATAGATAGGATAGCCACCATACCAGTCGGACAACCTACCATAAACACTATTTATAGAATATCTTGCGGCTGGGTTCTTCCTTCTACTTGGTGGTTTAGTGCCACTCTTGTCTAATAAGGTTGGTACTCCCAATTGTTTATGCTGTATTACTGATTTTTTGTGATAATTTCAGTTGGCCTGAAGAAGATATTATTATATCGAAACGTTGCCAATAAATTCATCACGAGTCTTCATCTCCTCAAAAAATTAGCGAAATATCACAGCGTTATACGCCATAGAAAACTTCCCTGGACGTTTTGGCCAAATTTGAGACGTTAAACGTTCATGGTGTACCTACCGGAATCGACGCAACAGTTGTGATCGGCACCAGGAATGAGCGGAATTCCAATTTCCGAATTCCGATTTCCAATGGTTTTTGGCCTTCCGATTTCCAAAAAAAGCGGAAAAAATCGGAAATATCCACGAAATCAGACTTTTTCGTACACGTTGCCTTACAAAGTTCCTAGGGGGTTATTTCGGGCGCTGAATTCGACTTCGAGGTTGGTCTTCACTTTTAGCAAAGCCAGGGTTGATAGTAAATAGGTTTTTGACGTGGGTTGACCACCACCTTCGAACGCGAATTTACCACTAAGCTTACGCGAGTAAACCGCCAGGTTTGTGCGAGCTCACCAATCTTTCGATTCGAAAGGAGGACATCCAGGACGCCGTAGAAAGCGTGCAGGAACCCAATGAGATCGTGTAAGATGCGCGCGGATCCCAGTAGAAGTGTGCAGGATCTGTGCCAGACCTCAGTGGGAGTGTGCAGGATGTGCGCAGGACCCTAGTGGGAGTGTGCAGAATGTGGGCAGGTCCCTAGTGGGAGTGTGCAGTGTGTGTGCAGGACTCGAGTGGGAGTGTGCAGGATGTGTGCCGAACCCCTTTGGAAGTGTGCAGGGTGTGAGCAGGACTTCTCAGTAAAGTCCTACATGCTTTCCTCAACGTCCTGCGCACTTCCTGTGAATTCCTGCACACATTCCCCGACGTCCTGCACACTCCCACTCAAGTCCTGAACGGAATGCTCGATCTCCTGCACACTCCCAGTGAAGTCTTGCAAACATTCCCCGACTCCTTGCACACTCCCAGAAATGTCCTGCGCACATTCCATGACCCCTGCTCAATCCCAGTGATCCCACACACAATCTGCACGCTCCCTCGGGATTCTGCTCACCTGCGCACTCCCACGGAGGTCCTGAATACATCCTGCACATTTACACTGGGGTCCTGCGCCACTTCGTCAACGCCCTGAACGCTTTTCACGACAGGATGAATACTCTTCAGCAAAAGCAAGCGCAAGGAATACGCTTCATCGTATCCGATCTCGCGTTAAAGGCATCGTACGCTCTAAAATACACTCACCGTTTTTTTGGGTTTGAATCATAGGCTGGGCCCGCCTGAGAACGTAGGTGGAGTTTTTTGGGTCACCAACGCATCATTTTGAAGATATGGGAGATAGTATGGCTCCAGCTGCGTCGAAAGAGTATTTACATAAAAATTGTTCAATAGAGAAGGACAAGCCCACGTTTTTTTGGTGGGCACAGTTAAGAAGGGAGGGTTAAGAAATTCGCTGAACCCATTTCCGAATTCCGATTTCCGATGGTTTTTGGCGTTCCGATTTCCGAAATTTCGAAGGTTGTTCCGATTTCCGCAAATCATAAAAAATTTCCGCTCATCCCTGATCGGCACCCAAATATCCTCCTCATGGATAAGGTTTGACCAATTTCTTTCCCGCCTCAAAAACTGGGATAGCGTAAGATTGGATAATTACTGAAAGATAATTAGTCAAATTCAAAATGTTTATCCAGCGGTGAATAGAATTCTAAGAAGTGCCAAATTTGAAGAAGACATTAATGTTGTATTTCCTGCAATTAGTAAGATTGAAATCAGAAATTCGGAAGTGACATTCTACATCAACGATGCCCCTAGGGCATACCTTTTCGTTAGTAGGAGAGCTGAACTTTCTACATATGAGTTTTGTTCACGTAGTGCTTTTGTTCAGACAATATCTGTGGATAGATCAAGGATAGCATGTGTTGGTGATGGAACTCCTGGTGGCTCTATCTCGGGAATGACACAGTTTGCGAAGACTCCATTCCCAGGAGACGATGGTCGCACACCTATGTATGCGGGAAGCAAAACACCAATGTATGGATCAGGTGCCAAAACTCCAATGTACGGCCAAGACGAAGGTATGTTTTGTAGCGATCGATCGTTGCGAGTGCAAATTTTTCTTGTGAATAATAGCTTTTGTATTAGGAGGCAGAACACCGTTTGGATCACATACTCCATCCTACGATATCTCAAGGACACCGGTCAGCGGCCGAACTCCTGCTTATGATGGGGGACGCACTCCAGCTTATGATGGTGGACGAACACCTGCCTATGATGGAGGGCGCACACCCATGTACGAGAGTGGAAGGACTCCATCATATGAATCTGGCAACAGGACACCTGCTTACGAGGGTGGAAGAACACCCGCATACGAAAGTGGTCGAACTCCGGCTTATGAGAGCGGTCGTACTCCTGCATATGAAGGCGGAAGAACGCCAGCGTATGGTGTTGATGAACCATCTGCCGGGTCAGCCTCTCGCAGAGGTGACAGCAGCGATGAGGAGGTAAGGCTGCTTGGAATTTCTTCGTCTGGTCCAGAAAAAAGGTATTGATACTCTTTAGGATAACGAGCCACAGTACGAGGCACCCGCATCTCCATCGTACAGTGTTCCAACGCCAGGTACCAACCTCAATCCTCAGACACCTGGATTCGCTCCTGAAACTCCAATGGGTAAGGTGGCAATCCTTTTTTGTTGAAATCTTTGTTGAAACCTCGTGTTTAGGCAATTACAATCCGATGACTCCTGGTGGAATGTACGATTATTCTGCTCCTTCCCCGTATGTACGCAACAACTATGACTCCTTGGGCGGTCAAAAGATTCGTAAGTGGTTTTTGGCTCTTTTCGAAGAGATAGATCTGAATGATGTGTAGTTAAATACATATTATTTAGCATCCCACTTCTTGGAAGGAGGAGAGTGGGTGATGGAAGATCTCTTTGTCATCATCAAGAGTAACCATGACGAAGATCGGTTCCAAGATCGCGAAGCTATCGTTACAAGCGTACAGGTGTGACAGAAATCGAGCGTTCTGATGTTATTCGTGCTCGGAAATAAAGCTTTCATCATTTTGTAGGATGGCCGATGCCAAGTTTACATTCCCGATTTGAAATGTTCGGCTACAGCTGATTTTGATCAAATCGAGCCTCTCAAGCCACAAGAGGGAGATTACGTAAGTGTTATAATTGAATTTCGTATCAGAGCTTGATATTATTCTCAAATCTGATTTCAGACTCGTGTCATTTACGGCGATGAGGTTGGTGTGATGGGCCAGTTGATTTCGGTGGACGAGGCCGATTGTGTGATCAAGGTGGGGGCAGACGACATGCGGCTGAGTCCGCTCGAGTTCTGCTGCAAATTCAGCAAGCGGTAAGCAGCGATGCTTACCAACAGTAGAGTTGTTCGGGTTTTGGATCGGATTTCTGTATTTGCACCTTGTTAATAATTGCTGATTATTTATCTCGGTCACGTAGAAATGGTAAACCATGTCTAGTATTAGGTAGTTTGTAAGTGTTGTTTTGAATTTAAAACTTTATCAATTATTTTCCCTCTACATCCTCTTGTTCTTTGTTGAGAAGCAAATACTATACATAATGTATTAAAATATTTATCGGCCTTGGTTTTTGTTGCACGCGTTTTGTAAGTACTGGTGAAGATTAGAGTACGGGGTGAGGTTGGTGCATTGCTATTCCCTACGTCGGCCAGCCACTGTATGGGATTCCATGAGAACTCGTACCCGCCGCAATATCAGACGTTCCGATATCTGCCAACTAAGCTCTATTTGAAGTTCGACTTTTTGTGGGATATGAAGCTCTTGAGTCAGTTACTCCCTCGCCTTGGAAAGGGAAGGAAACCCCGGTTTGGTCTGCAGTTCGGGGTGTGTGGAACGCCGTGTTTTGAACAGCGTGGCCTGGCGGGATCGAATTCTCCGGCAAACATTGAATGAACAACTCTCCAATTTCGGAGACGGTGTCGATTGATCGTACGAGTGATGAGGGAAGTGTTAACCCTGCCCCGTACTTTTGCCTGCACTAGTGCCGTTTTGTATTGCTGTCCTCTAATTAGGTAGATGTAGTGATACTGATCTGAGAGAAGCTTCTCACAAATTTGCACTATTAAACGTATATTCTGTTGGTGAGGTTTGCGCATTGAAAAATTACTATATAGCAAGCAAACACGACTGCGAAAATTAGTTGATCGTGTGATTTTATTCCGAAGCGAAGATAACCTTCTGAGCTACGTAGGTAACGAGCACACAGTTTGTGTTTAAACGAAGTTCGTGTGGCTCCTTTGCTTGCGTGTGCGGAAGTCGCGGAGATAGATGGTGGATAGATAGATGTCCTCTAACTAGGTAGAAGAAGGACCACAAGTTCTAAACGACATGTTTCTGAGTGCTGCCACCGGGTCTGATTCATCTGTTTGCGAAGATTTTGAATCGCTCTAGCTCGACCATCATAGGACACCGCGCACCGCCCCAGATGGAATCTTCATTAGTCCGAGAACACCGGTTTTCTCGATTCGATTGCTACCTTGGATGAGAAATGGACTCCTTTTGATAGTTCTACGAGGGAAAAGTGTTTTTTACCGGAGCTCGATCCGAAACCCAGTCGACATAACCAATGGTGTTTGTGTGGTGGATTCGCAAAGGTTTCGACTATTTTTATAACTTGGAACCAGGAGAAACTGTAACTGCGGAAGTCTCCTCGAAGCACGCATCTGCAAAAACGTTTTTCACTGGTAGTGTATTTTGATAGTAAAGCAGCGTGCTGTCTTAGCTCGTTTTGCGGGTTCCAAGAAGTGATAGGGCATTGGTATACATACCGCTGCAGCGACAGGTTTCTCCAACTATCACTCATCGTGTCGGGACCAGTACCGGCACTGGCAGGGTCGGCCGCGGGAACAGCTTGCATGCGCCCGTCGCGGCGACGGGTTGATGAGGGGTGATGTGGATCCGAGATGCTCAACCTACGGGTGGTGTTAATGTGGAGTCGACTACCAAGATCAAGGAGACTCATCAAACGGGCATCAACAACTCCACGAGGAGTTTTTCCTGTATGGGAGCTTATTGTTGTACTTCTTGCTCTAACTCTCCCCCTAGTGTTCCTCTTCATAGTCTAGACATTTTTCAACTCAATATCAATGGCCTGCTTGCCAAACTTGCTGAGCTCACATTGTACATTGAACGCTTTCGTCCAGATGTCATTCTCCTTCAGGAGACTAAACTTAGCCCAACATCCTGCCTACCCCTCCTCCCCGATTATACGTCTTACCACCTCCCTCGCACATCTCATGGTGGAGGCGTCTCTACGTTTGTAAAAACCTCTGTACCTTCTCATCTTATAGCTCTCCCTAATGATGATGTTGTAGAGTGTATTGGTGTTCATGTTGTATTGCAAAGTTGCCCTATAGATATTGTTAATATTTATATTCCCCCAATCTCCTCATGTCCCAATTTGTTTGACCCCACTCCATTTTTGCAATCTGTGCACACTGCCCTCCCATCGTCTTCTGTTGTCATGGCTGGCGATTTTAATGCCCACTCCACATCCTGGTTCTCCTCTCTAGATCCCGATGACAGAGGGTAACTACTTGACCTTTTTGCTGAGGATTGTGATCTTGTTTCCATTAACGAGGACGGCCCCACTCGCCTTCCTTCCACGGGCAGGCCGTCCTCTTCAGATGTCACTTTTGTATCATCTTCTCTTGCTGTTTCCTGTAACTGGTCCGCTGCTATAGCTATGGCCAGCGATCATGTACCCATATGTGTTTCATTGGATTTGTCTCTCAACAGTCACCTGGCACCTTTTATAGGCTCTCGTAGCAAATTTTACACCAAGTACCGTAAGGCCAACTGGGTCATGTTTAAAGAGGTGTTACTCAGTCGGGTAGCCTGCTATCCGCTAACCGGCTCCGTTCATGAGAAGGACAAGTTCATTGTTGATGCCATATGCAACGCCTCCAGAACTGCAATCCGTACAGAACGTTTCACCCTAACGTTCCCAAAGACGTCCTGGAGCTGATCGAATTACGGGACGAGAAGCGCCGAGCTGATCCTGTAGATCCCAGCATTCAACGACTGTCTGCTGAGATCACCAAAAGGCTGAATGATTACAAGCGGATGCGTTGGATGGAGTTCACTTGAATTTCTCCACTGATGCAAAGATGACCTGGAGCATTCTTCAGCGGTTATCTGGGAAGAAAATGGCAGTGGATCGTAACATGCTTGAGTTCCCTTCAAGGAAATTCGAGTCGGGATTTAAGGCTGCATGTCGACTTGGAAAACACTTTGCTTCAGCGACGTCCCGCCGTGATCGTTCCAACAGGCTCACCCTCCGGTCTATAAGGAAGCTCAGCCGAAAAGATGTACCTGCCATAACTGCCTCTGAGATGTCTTCCCTCATCAAGTCCATGAAGAACTCGTGAGCCGAGGGACCCGACGGTGTGTCAGCCGTCCATCTCAAGCACCTGCCGGAAGACTTCCTTGAATTACTTTGTGACCTAGTCTACTCGTCAGTCAGCACAGGTGTCATCCCCGCTAGATGGAAGCAAGCAATTGTTCTTCCGATCCTCAAGCCTGGCAAACCAGAAGATCAAGCAACTTCGCATCGACCCATCTCCCTTTTGTCTCCTATTGCTAAGTTAGCGGAGAATTTCATCAAACCGCACCTCCAATAAGCATTACGACATAATGTGCATCAACATGGCTTCAAGAAGGTCCACTCTACCATTACGGCCATCACAGAAATCATAATTGCTGGCTTCAACATGAAACCTCCAACTGGTAAAAGTATTGTCGTGGCGGTTGACTTAACCGCTGCCTTCGATAACGTCAGTATTCCGCTGCTGTCCAAATCGATCCTGGACTCCACTATTCCTGACTGGTGCAAAAGATGGACAGATAACTTCGTCAAAAATCGTTCCATTCGTGTGAAATTTGATGGACACTTATCGAAGTCTGGGCCCCTGAAGGCAGGCGTTCCACAAGGAGGAGTCTTATCTCCTAGCCTGTTTTCTTTGTATCTGTCTGATGTGCCGAAGCCGTCGTCAAACATCCACTTATGTCTATATGCGGATGACATCACTATTATTTATTATTCGTACTGACCCTGTCATCGATCGAGCCACTGCTGAGATGAATAAATACCTCGTCAGGCTGGCCAAGTTCCTTGAATCGGAGCAGCTAAAGGTCTCCTACCAAGTCCAGCGTCACTTTGTGCACTACAGCGACTGCCGAACACAAGCTGCATCCCAACATTCTTTGGGAAGGAAATACGCTGTCCTTATCAAAACACCCTCGTCTACTCGGTGTATTCCTGGACCCGTCACTACGTTTTCACGAAAATACACGTATTCGAGCTGCTGCTGCCAACACACGTAACAACATTCTACGTTCGCTGGCAGGCACTGCATGGGGCAGCTCTAAGGAAATTTCGCGAACCACCTACAGGGCTATGGTGCAGCCGGTGCTGGAATATGGAGCCCCAATATGGTCGAGACACCCGTCGGAAGCCTCTTGGAGCAAACTTCAGCGTGCACAGAACACTGCTCTACGCGTGATCACTGGATGCCCTGGATCCACACTATACTTGTTTCAGATGGAATTTATTTCGAATATCCGACTTTTCGACTATAGTCGGATATTACACATTTTCGAATATTCGACTTTTCGACTGTAGTCGGATATCACACCTTTTCGAATATTCGACTTTTCGACTGTAGTCGGATATCGCCCTTTTTCGAATATTCGACTTTTCGACTGTAGTCGGATATCGCACTTTTTCGAATATTCGACTTTTCGAATAAAAAGTCGACTTTTTTATCCGACTGAAACAGTCGGATACTCGTCCGATTATTCGATTCGGAACAAGTATAATCCACGCCGGTACCTCATCTACATCAAGAGTGTTCGCTGCTTCCTGTAAAGCAGCATTGTCAACTCCAGTTGCAACAGTTCTATGTTGGCATTGTAAGGAATTCCACACACCCTAATTTCCCATTACTGTCATCTGGTCCCCATTTCCGATATATTCGCTCGCCACTTCATGCTGCAGTCTCTGTCTTGGATCGTCAACGTTGGGCGACGTCGGAGCTCAATCGTGTCAGACTACTGCAAATGGAGCACACCCGATTCGTCAGAGAATACCTCTCCAGTGCTCCCCTAAATCCAATCCTTGGTGACGTGCCAAGGATTGGATTTTTTTTCGATCGATGACAGCGAAACGGACTTACCCAGACGTACACGCGTCATCCTGGCAGGTCTACGATGTGGACACTCCTCACACCTCAAGGCCTTTGTACATAAGATCGACTCGTCGATCCCCGACGAATATTCTGACTGCCACAACCCAGGGCACGATTCATTTCATTTATTTTCATGTCCTGCAAGGCCGACTTCTCTAACAGTTATGGATATGTGGACGAACCCGTGCGATGTGGCTGCCTTTTTACACCTATAAGGAGAAGTTCTATGTGGCCGATAAGAAGAAGAAGAAGAGGGGTGATGTCGTTTTGAGTTACGTAACCCTGGTATACTCCGTCGCTGGGGGGTCCCGTTTACTTCCCAGAGAAATTTATTTTTTGTTTCCTCTCAGATTTTTTGGGTATTCCTTATGGGGTAGCGGTAAGAAGTGATGTTTTGTCAGAAATCACTTAAAGGCAGCATACACGCTCGCAAGCATAGTCGAGCTAACAGCATAGACAGGTCCGCACGGCCCCTTCAATGTCGTCTACGACGTTTGAAGCGCTGAAAACCATCCAGGATGACAGTATTTGATCATCCCTGTCACGCACGCCCGTATTTTCACGCCCCATCGAGTAACAGAATGAAAAGTTAAACTTGAGAAAACATGTGATAATTGAGAGTGATAGCACTATCAAGTGGGAGTGCACGAGAGAAACAGATCGATTTACCTGGATATAACATGTTTGTGCACTGATGGAATTCTCCACTTTCAAAAGCCATCCGGAGTAGAGCGGCATTCTCGAAAGTGGGCGAGAGTCATTAGGTATGCAGACATGTTATACTCAAGTAAACCAAGCTATTTCTCTCGTGCACTCCCATTTGGTAGTGCTATCACTCTCAATTATCACACGTTATCACAAGTATCGATTCTCATTCTGTTACTCGAAGGGGTGTGAAAATACGGGCGTGGAAGGCAAGATTGCTCAAACATTGTCAAATACTGTCATCCTGGACAGTTTTCAGCGCTTCAAACGTCGTTGACGACATAGTACGGGCCGTGCGGACCGATCTATGCTGTTATCTCGACTATGCTTGCGAGCGTGTATGCTGCCTTTAATGAGCATTTTGTACGCTGCTTCTACCATTTATGGGCATATTTGCTGGACGTTTAGTGCACTTTATATAATTTTTTTTTTACGTAAGCACAAAGGAATGAGCCCCCGCTGTTTTTCCCCAGTTGTAGATTTCGCATCTAATTTCGCAAGTTTTGGCGGTATGTCAGAGTAGTTGGTTTTTTTTTTCAAAAGCTCGAATAACCAATTTTCGAATAGATGAAGCGGAGGGTAAAAAGGTGCTTCACACGAGCCAAAAATTGATGAACGATCCTATCTGAAAGTTCATTTACACCATCTTGTATCTTGCTAAAAGTTTCCCTTTCGAATGACGGATAACATGTTGCCGAAATTTTTTTGTTTTGCCAACGACGATCTCAAAACCTGGCTCACGAGTTTAGTCAGCACCCGGCAGAGCGTCCTTTGGCGGAACGACACCAATAATTTGACTCAGGGGCGGAAGCAGGGGTCAAAAACAAGGGAAGATATTAGATTGAAGGCATGGGTGCTCTTCTTATACACAAATGCCGATATTCAACAATCTTTCCGTGTTTTCCGAGGGCGCGAGCACTTTTTCTCCAACTTTTAGTCGGAAGACACGTAAAGTTTGTTGAATATCAGCATTTGTGCATAAGAAGAGCACTCATGCCTTAAAGGCAGTGTTTACGATGAAAATCGTTTTTCTGTTTTTCCGCCTATCTTGAAAACGGCCCCATGCTGATTCCAATGGTGTCTCTGAAATCATACAAGACCTTCTGTGAACGCAGGTATGGTCCCTCAAAGATTGAGCTATGGAAACATGGTGGACGAGTTGTCCGAGGCTTGTAACTTCCGTCTTCTGAAGCCGATCTATGCGAGCTGACCTGAGTAAAGAGAGAAGCTGAGAATGAAGGGAAGAACAGGGCTAATGACTGAAAATCATCGCTCATCTCACGATCTCGAGCATTCATTTGTTCACGTCGGTGGGCGTGTGATGCGCTTTTGGGGTTTTCAATGCGCTCGAAGTTGCAACTTGTGGCTCTTTTGGGGCTCTTCCTGGCTCGTTTTCATGCGTTCTTTCGACGTTAACGTTATAGAGTGTCCCTCCACTACCCAATCCTAGTAGAATTTCGAAAACTTTTTTCATCGTGAACACTGCCTTTAAATCTAGTATTTTCCGTTTTTGACACCTGCTTCCGCCTCTTTGTCGAAATATCGGTGTTGTTTCGCCAAAAGACGCTGTGCAGTGCAACTGAGTTAACAAATCAATTTTTTTTTTCAAATGATTTTGTGGTCACTAAAATGAGGCCTTTTTTCACCCCTCACTTTGTCGATCCAAAAATTGGTAAAGTTGAACATTTTGAAAAGACCATCTATCTTGTAGAGCATTTAATTTCCTCTTGAACTGTCTTCTTATAGCATGTCGCCGAAATCGGTGACTTTCGATGCGCCGCAATATCCGATTAAAAAAGCGCAGGTACTAATTCCTCAACCTAATACATTCTCGGACATTCTTTGAATTCTGCTTTTCGAATTCGCAAGAAATTTCCAATCGTGCTGAATGTCTTTCACCCCTTTATTGTATTGGTTTTTCATAGTAAGGTTTTTTCTCTTTCATAGTTTCATTCCGAAAGGAGTGCAGCACAGTTCCTTGTAACTTGTGAAATTCGAAAGGACGAGCTGTAAACATTTGCTACTAAGTTTGTTTACTGCCTTTACCGGAAAGAATGTCCAGTTCGAAGCTGCAGGTAACCGCTGTTGCAGCACACAGCTCGGGCATAATCGTGCTGGGACAAGGACTGATTGTGCTGGGACCCTCCTAGAACGACTGTTTCCGAGCTGCCTGCTGTTGCCTGCAACGGCGGACAGGAATATCATCCCGATAAGGAGAGCATGCCCCCTCTCGTGGAAAAAGGAGGTTCCCCGGAGTGCGTTAGCACGAACGTTGATGTGGTTTCATTAATGACAGCTACTTAAAGTTACTTGAAAATGGAGTCAAATACAATAAGGATTATTTATTTGTGCATCTACAGTATTTTGCTCTTCATCTTGGACGCAATTCTAGCAACATTAGCGAACTGCTGAATCTCCAGCTTCCAGCCGGTAAAATAGTCATCGACCATGTACGGCAAATCGTTCTCTGCACAGAACTGTTTCACCATCGGCATCACCTGAAACACTGACAGCTAGGCAGGAATAACAACGGGAAATAGCGTCAATCGAATTCTCACCTTGCTGAGGTTATGACGAGGCATAGTCGGGAACAGATGGTGTTCTATCTGAAACAGCTGCTCTAAAAAGGAGTTAGGTACAAACGGTAGAATATCTACATTAGGTATCTGCTGTTCTTGAAAATGGGGAAAGGAAAATTGCAAAAACCATCGAGAGTTTGTGAGCTCTGCCTTATATTTTTGGGTGGAATGGGCGATTTTTGCGACTTTTCCTCAGCGAATATCACACTACGTGCTGCAGTCGGATGTCTTTCTGTCGTAGTGCTGTGTTTTTGTGATACTCCATCATTGGGCACATACAGTTGACCGCAATGTTGAAAGGACATGGTGCGGTTGCGGACTGGCACTAAAACTACGGTAGAATCTGGCACTTTGCCAGATTTCGTCATCGATCGGCGCCAACCGTCGTCTCTCTGCTGAAGAGAATATCAGCTGTGGCGCCGATCGATGACGAAATCTGGCAAAGTGCCAGATTCGACCGTAGTTCTAGGGCGAGTCCGCAACCGCACCATGTCCTTCTAACATTGCGGTCAACTGTATGGTGCAGAACAGGAATCTGAAGTTCCATCATGAGGGCCGCATTAGGTTGGACTATGAAGGTATAGGCTATAAAACGGCGGAATTCACATGGTCCCTACGCGTTCTGGTGCGGAGAGGAGGTTAGAGACAGTGAGAGAGCGTTGGGCAGACGGAGACCGAGGCGACGCGCGCGCCGCTCGCGCCTCGAATGATGTGAATTTCGACGTTTTATAGAGGGTAGACCTACTAAAATTATGATGTAGTTGTTCTAAAAACAAACTTCAGGACAAGTTCTGATAAAAAACCGCACAAAAGATTCTACCGCAAAGGTGCTTTTTAGCCAGGACCACTTAGAGGTGGTATCATAACCGTTTCTGCTTTTTGTTGCGGTAGCGGTTCTAGGAGGCTTCCGCAGAGCTTCGTGGCTCAATGTCATACAGAATTCGGATGTGACCTTATCGGTAGCTACCCATTACGATGCGGAACTGCTGGAACTAGTTCACTCACCTGATAGTTGAGCCCACCCCACAGCCAATCGATAAATATGCCCGGTCGCATGTTTCGGGTTGTGTGTAGCTGGAGGCATGCGTAATTGGACATGATCTTGGAGGTGTCTATAAAAAACTGTATAAGAAAAATCTATTTCCAAAGAAAGCACTTAGAGGCGGTTCTCAATCTGAAAAATCCCGTTCTCTTGCGCTAATGTGAGCTTCGGGTTCCGGTAAGAGAAGCGAGGGAAAAAGAACGATGAAAAACGGTCATCGGGGGGAGGGGGGGGATGGTACTCTTCTGGATCAGTCAACAAAACCGGGTCAACCCTCCCACAAAGTAGGGTAGTTGTCCATCCAAATGTACGTGCATGAAGCTATGATATGAGCATTTACACGCGATTAAGATTGTCCGACCGACCGCCAGTGCAGCGAAAATAGTTCCAAAGGTCTACCGGTGCACCCGCACATAGCCAGTCGACAGCCAACTCTGGCGCAATTTCTCGGTGCCCCGGCTGTGAATCGGCAATGGTGTGGGTTCGCCGGCGCTCCGGTCCCGAGAAGGCCTGAGAATACAGATCCACCGGCTGGCTGCATCTGGCCCAGTCGGCCACAACGGGTGGACTTTTCTATCTGTTCTAAATAATGTGGAAGCATATGGCCCGACTACGGAGTGGGAGGCTGATACAGCGATTGCGATCATTTCCCTATCAAGTGCGTATGTCTGAGCTTCCTTACATGGGAACTTTTCCACAGAATAGTGATTGTAGGTAACGACGTGTGCGAGCAGAAATCCACCAGTTAGTTGAGAGATAGCGAAGAAGAGCAATCTGCAAGAGGCCCATGATTCGGAACATAAGGAAGAATACTATGGATTTTGACGATACCTGACTTGCGTTGAAGGAAGAAGATATAACTGTGCTAGCACAAGAACCCAGTGCAGCGTTAGTGTGACCTGGAAGAAGGAAGCTTCACTTCTGAATGCAGAGGATGCAGGGAGGTCGTCTGACCTGCTCATAGACAGCTCTATCCCTGTAATATTTGTAGTAGTGCTGTGGCATAGTGTTGACAAACACAATCGACTGCAGCAGCCAGCTGATTCGGAGCAGCGGCAACATTACCGACCAGTAGATGTGCTGATACGGTAAGACAGACAACCACCAATTATCCGCATTCTGAAACTCCCCACTCGTAAATCTCAAGACCTCTAGAAGAGAAGGAAGCAGGAGTACCTTGAGGTCTTGAACGACAGTGGCCCACAGGGGCATCAGATCCAGATCTCCGTCTCTTCCGACAACGTTCGTGGCCGCATGATGGATGTTGTGCTGTTCCTTCCAGCCGCCAGAAGAGAACCCTTGCAATAGGTTTCCCACAAAGTAACTGAAAATCTGTAATATTCTATGACCAGGCGTTGCACTCAATCGTTTACTTCAATGTTTTACCTAGCAATATCATTGTGCCAATGGTTTTTGAAGAGCTGATTATGAGCGAACTCGTGGATAAGCCATCCGAGCTGCTGCCAGCTAAGCCCCATTAGAATCGCGGATATGATGTACCATCCGTGAAGTTGTAGATAGACTGCTAATCCAATCATCATCAGAGACTCGAACACCTGAGTGGAATTGCTAGCTCTACTACACAGTACACTATTGATTGCCGTTTGAAGTAAATGTTTGCTGAACGAGGGGTAGAGACATCTTGTGCACACACGCGTGTGATGGATAATGGGAATTGGCACTGACTGCACGTACAGTCGGCATAGATCCTGGGGATACTTAGCGTTCCCCATTGAAGGTTGGCGCAAACTCGGTGGACCTTTGTTATGGCATATGGCACCGAAATTGCGCCAAGCTTCAATAGGGAAGGCAAAATATCACTGTATGCCGACTGGACGTCTGAGGGCTTCATTATGTGAAACAGCTATCATGCTCAAACGTCGTGATTGATTGCTAACCTTTCTAGTGTAGAAGATCATGCTGCCTTCCATGAGACCTTCTCGCCGCACCTGAAGTCGGAGCCGATCGAAGTTTCTAGCGATCTCTGAGCTTTTTTCCTCGCTGATTTCGAAATCTCCCATATTTATGTCCTCATACCCAGGTAGCATCTCTTCCTAAAGCAACTGCTGCTACTACTGATGCCAGAGGATTACGTGAGAACTGGTCCGCGCCGCGATTTCGGAAGCCCTGATACCTGGGATTAAACTCGAATAAAAAATTCGACTTTGTGTTTAAGCTTCACTTCTTGAGGCTCTAAACTATCCTGATTTTGAAAGAGGAGGAAAACCCCGGGGGTTGATGCGAAGTTTTTTGTGGGGGAAAAATTAGGCGCGGACCAGTTCTCCGACAACGAGAGACAGAAGGTACACCACCGCAGCGGGGGTCTGCGGCTGCTAGAGTGCTTCACCAATTCCGTGAAGGGCTGCTTGCACGGCATGTTTTAGGCTCAAGTCAGAACACAAGCTGGCTTCCGACCTACGCACTTGTGCATTGGCCGTTTGAACGGAAACAAGTGGCTTTTAGCGTGCTAAGAAGTTGAAAAATCGAAGTCCACCTATAAACCTCCTCCTGTTGAACTTCCAGCGTTGGATGAACTTCGACTCAAACCTTTTCTTCGACGATCTTCGGGTCTTGAGTTGGGCAATCCTTCTTGAGCTGCTGCAGCCATCGGTAGGCTTCTTTTGACTCAGCGTGGAATGTGTGGAAAACTGTGCTGGCCTAAAATTTTACCGCATTCGTATCATCGATCCTTCTACATAGAGCTCAAGACTCAAAACTTCAGAAATCATTTCTGGAAGCCCTTTTGAAATGAACATTTCTCGTACTTCACGCCCTTGCTGATAAAATGTTTGATACATACTGTCGGAGCGGAACCTAGTCATACTTTGCGTTCATTGTTGTTCGTTGGCGCAGACTCGGTGCGCATATGCTATAACATACGAGCACTGAGTGTTAACCAATACACAACGAGGAACGCAAAGTATCAGTAGCTTCCGTGCCGACTGTAGCACCCCTGTAGACTGTAGACCGCTTCCCGAATAGAATCATCTCCTATTCTACAACGAACTAGTTTGCGCTTTCATCTGGTGTGGGACAGAAGCATGCTATTGCTCGTGCTCATACTTCCCACGACGGGCGGCGCGACTTCGCGTTTATCATCCATGTTGAACAAAAGTCGATAGGATTTGATAAGCACTGTCGCGGCCGCGAGTAGCGGGATGTAGAGTCTCCTCTCAGAAATCAAGCCTGGATCATATTTCCAGCGACGAGCGATGCGAAGCACTGTTTACCATCCATGAATGGTCGGAGTTGCGGATGATCGTGAAAATCCTGCTGAGCGGTGGTGTCGCGAACACCGCCCGGTCTGCCTTAATGGTCGTGCCCCTTCAATTTACTACAATAAACTTGGCAAGAATGCCATTTGAACCCGCCCATATTTTGAGCACTGATATCTGAATTCTAAACAAAATGTTTGGCTCAGAAAAGCGATGGGTGCAAATGGCGAGCTCCCACAGCGGGTAAGCTATCGCTGGATCCGCCCTACACCGCTGAGTTTGCCAACATATAAGTTTCTTTCGGGGGCTTGTAAAGTAAAAGCTATGAATTTTTGCAAAGTTAAAGTTTGCCTCAAAATTGAGTCTTTTGATGCTCAATGTTAACCAGCTGATCTTCAAATCATAGTACTTATCCCTCCAGAAAAGTATTTATGTACCAACTTACTAAAAAAGGAGAGCAGGAAACACTTACATTCGAAAAAAAAAACCTAAAAGAGATGTAAATTAGTGCGTGTATATGGAGCTCTTAGTTAGGGTGCGTCAACGAAAATTGTTTCAATTCAGAATTTTTGGTTTAAACGGAGGGATGGGCTCAGAGAACAGCTGAGAAACTGAAGAATATAGAAAAATGCAGAATTTCCACTATATACATACGTATTTCTAAAGGTGCATGTTACTTTCTCATTTAAAACAGTGGCTAGAGGAGCCACTGCCAATCACACGGCCGAGTGATCGATCCTAGGCCAATGACAACCAAGCATACCATCCTCCGAGTAGATTGGAACCAGACTTTTCTGGGAGAGTATGTGGGAACACTTACATACGTGAACTTCGGCTGGCCCCGGCAAGTTATTGTACAGGCCAATTCTTGAGTCTGTTCGATTCCTAATGGAAGTCGAGTAAGTGGTGCATCCCCAGAAGGAATGGTTAATGCCGAAAACTTCATCATTTTTATTACATGGCACTCTTGACTCTTCCTTTTACTTTTACTGCGAAAGTCGAAAATGCAAGTGTGGTCATGAAGGTAACAAACTTTGAAAAAAAACTTTCTGGACGTACAGTTACGAGCAGATTTTCTCGCAATGCCGGCCTTTTGCGGCATTGTTTTGCGCGCGAAAATCGTCGTCAACAGGCATAACTCGCTTCAAAGTTGTCCGATCCAATTTTCAGGTCATTTTTGAACTTATTCAATCGAGACCACTACAGGTGTGACGAAATAAGTAATTAAAGTCCAGAAATTCATAGAGAACTTGCCTAGTTAGACTCTGTTCCATTCCAAGTGAACTCATGTTTTTGGTTATCACAGCGCGGAGCGGTGGCTTTTTTGTCGAAACCTCCTTATCACTAGTTATATTTCACCGAGGACCACCGCTCCGCTGCTGGTGATAATCGAAATCAACAGATCACTACTGCTGTACCAGAGCTTACACAAAGCTGTCATATGTACCGGCTGAAATCTACCATGTTTTAACCTCGATGGAAATTCTTGAAGGAAATACAAAATTTTCGACGAGTACCCGGGGTTAAAAAGACTATTCTCACATATCACTGCATTTGGCGTACTGCAAAAATACAGATATTCCCTTAAAAATTAGGTGGGCTTTTTTTGGATCGATTTTAGGCGATATGGCGCTTTATGTGCGCGAAGAACGCCAGGAAACGCAATGTTTACAAGAAAACGGCTCGGTCCTGTAGAATGCAAATGTACCCCCAAGAGCTGCATCCATATACTCTGAACGATGTTTGGGTGTTTTCGGAGCTTTGCGAAATGAAAAGGCAAATTTTAGAGCTTCGTAAAAAACAATCTTCAAATTAAAAAAAAAACAGGTATGTTGGGCCTATTTAATGTTCCTAATACGAACTCCCGTAGATGTTTTGACGTCTACTGTAAGCTATATTTCCGAGCGAAATATACTTTGTTTCTTCGAGTGCACGTGCAGTAAGAGGGGAGAGACAGCGAAAGCTAGCAGGGACAGTATACCCACACAATGGACCAGAGTGAGTTTCGCTCCGAAAGAAAGGGTACCTTAGAAATTCAAAAACCCCCAAACGGAATCTAAGTCCGTGTTTTGCATATAAAATAACACTTCAAGTCGATTTTGAATAAAATCTTCAAAAATCCACAACACTACTCGCCGGAAACCTTCATATAGGGCACATACGTATAACTTTTTGTGATCCTTGGTGAGAGGGACACTCCAAGAGCATAATGTATAATAACGAGTAAGGTAATAATAAGTAGGGTTGAGAAAAATGTTTGTGTGTTTTTTGTGTGTCATACAGTATATATAGAAATACTGTACATGTAGTTTACCGCAATGTTAAAAGGACATGGTGCGGTTGCGGTCACACACTAAAACTACGGTGGAAGACGCCAGATTTCATTATCGCTTGACAGCACAGCTCATTTTCTGGGTGAGTTACGACTTTTCTTTTTTTTACGTTTGCTTCAACATTATTTTTGTTTCTGACTTCTATATTATTACGAAAAGGGGCTTTTCTAAGTGTGCGAGAAGAATTTGCCGTTTTTTTGGACTTCAAAACGGAATTTTGAAAAAAAAAACATTTTGAAGCCCAAATAAACGGCTAATTTCCCTCACGCACTAAGGATAGCCCCTATTCGCAACATATAAACAGAAACAAGAATAATGCCGAAACAAACAAGAAAAAAAGAGAAACCGTAACTTACCCAGAAAATCAGCTGTGCTGTCGATCCTCCGACACTGGCAGTGGACTCCTACAGGAGAAAACGACGATCGCGTTCTCCTACTGGAGCTGTTTTGTCCTGTGGGAGACTGAACTAGTGCGAGGAGGTCTCCTACAGGACACGCTGCCGCATCGCTTCCACTGGATCTCCTACAGGACAGAACAACTCCGGTAGTTCACCTGGAACGCGCACGTTGAACTATTGATCGAACCCGCGCGGTGTACGATACACGTGTGCATGGGCTGGAGAGCTGATTCTCACATGCAGGTTCATAGAGGCGCCCCTCCCATTGATTGATTGGGGGTGCTTAGGAGCCGAATTTATTCCTTCATGATAAGGGGGGAGGAATAATAGTGGGGCTTATGTCCTACTCTAATTTTTGCCGTTGACTAAATTTTCAACGAGGAAGTGTGAAATTCATGCTTCGATAATAAACAAACTAAAAACAAGGCGGTTTTGGCTTGATTCCAGCGAACGTTATTTGAAATTCCCTCCAAACTACCGTACAAGATCAGGTCTCCTACTGGAGAATAACAAGACTCCGTCAGGAGAAAACCAGGACTCCTGTTGCAGGGAGACTAGGACTCCCAGCGGACTTCTGTAGGACCCGTTTCGGAGTCGGTAATGAAATCTGGCGTCTTTCACCGTAGTTTCAGTGTATGACAGCAACCACGCTCATAGGGTTTGGTCAGAAGGCGCGCAGGAAGCGTGTTCGCGTTTTTAGCGCCTTTTCTTAAAAGAATACTTCAGAATCAACTTTTTCAGAGCTGAAAAAGTGGATTCTGAAGTATTCTTTTAGGGAAGCGCGCTAAAAACGCGAACACGCTTCCTGCGCGCCTTCTGACTAAACCCTATGAGTGGTGTTGTACATTTCTCTTAGAACGGCTACCGTCACCAATGAGACTTCCCTAAAATTGTGATTGGCTTTCTCACTACGCCCTTATACTCTTAGAGGAACTGCTCGAAACAGCACTGAAACAGCCGGTATTCAAAAATATGGAGGCCTGAAACCTCCTGAGCTAAGAAAGGGGGTAAAATATCATAACGGGTGACCAGCCCTAATTCCGCTTCAACCTCATGATTCATGAGTTACAGCAAGCCGCAATATGGTTCCTCGATCGAGACCAGGGGTGCGCATTTTCCATTTACCGATTTTCCTGATTTACCGGTGTTTTCCGGTAAATTTTGATTTAGCGAGTTTTCCTCGAAATTTACCGAAATTTTTGCAGAAAATTTGGGTGTTTTTTGTCTAATCAGCCTACTTCTTATTCGTATTTTACAGGTTCGCTACTGTTAAGGCATGCAATTAGAGCAATATCCTTCTTCATCCTTCTTTTTGTTACACTTTTTTGAACCCTATGGCTTACTTTTGAATGTTCGAACGATCTCTTCACCTTTTCTGAATCAACGTCCCACTGATCAGGTTCAGCCGTTGAGCTCAGTTTAACTAGTAAAACTGAATTCTTGCACTATCCTCACGCACTATTGGAAATGATACATCAATATTATTGGTCATTTGTGCTATCGTATGGGACAGACACCAAAAAGCCTGAGTCAGAAATTTACCCGAATTTTCCGTTTTTACCGTACTTACAGAAAAAAAATCGGTTAAAAATTTACCGGAAAGAATTTTCCGCACACCCCTGATCGTGACCATTGAATTATCCACCGTGGAAATCATTAAATTGAATGCTCGTTGTCTTAAAGAACCCTATACTGTGCTTATCTGAGTCAAATTCCGGTCCGCAATCGCGTCTCGACACGCTTTGCGGCCGCGCGCTTTCGAGTCGGAAGAGTTTCCAGCGCCGCAGCTGCCGATCTGTTGACTCTAGGTGGGTTTTAGAAACTGCAAACTAAACAAAACTGAAGAAAACTGTATTGAAAAGCCTTATCCAGTCAGCTATGGAGCTGGAAACTCGATTGACTCGAGCGCGTGCGGCCGCAAAGCGTCTCGAGACGCGATTGCGTACCGGAATTTGACCCAGATAAGCACAGTACCTTCATTTCGTCACACATACAGTACCGAGCACATTTTTATTTGCAAAGAAAGCGTTTTGCGACGTTTTTTTGCGCTGACAAATCGCCGCAACGTCATAGCTTGTTTCAAAGTGGTCCAATTTCAATTCTGAAGTCATTTTTAGATTGCTTCCATTTACTCCTATACGATAGTGTTACAAAATCATAGATCCAACTCCAGAATTTTATCGAAAAATGAATATTTGTACCACAAAATTTCCCATTATGAACTGATCAGATGGTCATGATAGCAGAAATCTGTTCTGTTTTGACCTGTGGTCGATGTGAATCTTAGAAGGAAATACACATTTTTGAACGAAATATCGGAGTTACAAGGGGTTTCTACTCGTACCATTACATTCGCCTCACATAGAGGAACACGAAAACTTTCTGAAAAACTCATTCCGTCAATTTTGAAAGGAGTTATGGCGATGCGGTGCTTTGTGGGCTCAAAGAACGTCGCAAAACGCCGTTTTTGCAACAAAAAACATGCGCGGTACTGTAGTACCCAACTCAATGTTTCGTATAAAAAATTTGGGAACGTATTAGAAATATTTCCATAGAGTTTTTCAAAAGTGATGTTGTGACGACGAAACGACCGAGCGGGGAGTAAAGAACAGTTTTACAGCAGCAATTGTTTTTACTAATCTCGCGAGAAAGAGAACGTGGATTGAACTTTGTGCAGCGTCCACGATACGGTGAAAAAAAAAACATGGAACTGATCAGTGCTCCAATCAGCAGAATTGTTTCAGTGCTAAGGTCTCCGTCTGATTAAAGTCTCATTTACACCGCGAATTCTGATAAGGGCGCATAGAACACGCAAATCAGGTGATCGCCTGACCCGCGAGCGGGCGCTGGCCAAAGTGTTTTCAAGGTCTGCAAATTTTGAAGGTTTGTAAAGATGCACTGATGGACCCAACCTGCCGCATAGTGTATTGGTGGGGCCAGAAAATCTAATAATCTCAGCGAGAAACGTAAGAGTGCGAGGATGACCTGGGGACAGCAGTATGAACAAAGAAAAAACTGAATTTTGTTTTTGAAAGACGCTACGTTCGTAAAATTGAATCAAGGAAACACTTGATAAACTCATTGTCAGAATATATAGAGCTGCTAGAAAAAAACATGAAGAAAAAACCCAATAAAGAAGAAAACCTGAAAAAGCAGTCATGGTTTCATGCATGCGTAATTTAGAAACTGAGTCAAAAAAGCGCAGCATTTCAAAATGCTCATTTGCTTCATTTGCTAACCATACATATGAAAAATATATAACCTTCTTTGCTGGATCTATGTACAGTGAGCCTTAAAAGTGACGAATGTGGGGGAAAAAAGGTAAAATACAGGGGTCTTAAAGGCAGTGTTCACGATAAAAAATGTTTTTCAGTTTCCACCAGGAATGGGTAGTGGAAGGGCACACTGTAACGTTGACCTCGAAAGAACGCATGAAAACGAGCCAGGAAGAGCCCCAAAAGAGCCCGAAGTTGCAGCTTCGAGCGCATTGAAAATCCCAAAAGCGCATCACACGCCCACCGACGTGAACAAATGAATGCTCGAGATCGTGAGATGAGCGATGATTTCCAATCATTAGCCCCGTTCTTCCCTTCATTCTCAACTTCTCTCTTTACTCAGGTCGGCTCGCATACATCGGCTGCAAAAGACGGAAGTTACAAGCTTTGGACAACTCGTCCACCATGTTTCCTTAGTTCAGTTTTCGAGGGACCATAACTCCGTTTCCAGAAGGTCTTGCACGATTTTAGAGGCATCACTGGAATCAGCATGGGGCCGTTTTCAAGATAGGCGGGAAAACAGAGAAACGATTTTTATCGTGAACACTGCCTTTAAAGGCACAGGACATCCAAAAAATTAATTTTCAGATTTCATGCTTATCTTAAAGAGAGTCACACGCTGATCACAGTGGTATCTTTAAAATATCCCAAGACCCCCTTTGAACAGAGTTATGGCTCTTCAAAGATACCTAAATTTCGAGGGTGAAAAATTAGTGGACGAGTTGTCTCAGGCCTGTATTTCTCTTCATTCGCAATCGTTGCGTGGGAGAAAGCCAGGATAAGGTGAAAGTGCGGTAATGGACTGAAGAACGACGACTTGTTGGAATTCATCCATCCATTGAGCCGCTGTCGAGTTCGAAAATCTGTTAGGGGGTCGGGCCTGTGGTGGTGAGCGAAGGGGGTCGGGCCTGTGGTGGTCGCTTATTTCTCGCTTATTTGGAGGAAATGAGATCTGGAATTTGGCACGTGTTATACAGGAGGGGTCTTCTACATAATTACATGAAAATCTCAAAATTCATATCTGAGGGTGTACTGTGCCTTTAAGCATCTAAAACCAGATGGAATAAGGAAGAAAAAGTTCCTCATGTGCAGGTTGGTTCATCAGCGTACTTCTTTCTCATAGGAGAGGATTCATCTAAAAAAAAGATAACGAGAGATGGCAAAAGGGTAGGAAAGATTGTTTGAAAGATGCGGGAGCAAGGGGAAGGAAGTGAAGGTCGTAATCAGCCTTTCGATACGCAACTTCATTGGAATCACTGGGTTCAAATGGGACTAATTGAGAGCTGCCTCATTGAGCTGGACCCTGTATGAGATTAGAGAAAATGGAAGAAAAGCGTACATCTTTGTTGCGATATGTGGTGATGGCGCTTCCACCTGGATGATTTTTTAGCACTTCTTCACTCACAAACACCCATTTGCCGTCGATTTTTAGGTAGAATGGACGATCGTCGATTTTCCGCACTACCATACCCGAATATGCGCGGCCCAATAACCCTGAAATTCACAGACCGTCGACGATTCTTGAACAGAGGAGTGAACGAGTAACAGCTGATGGGAAGAACCGAAATTGGGAGGTAGACGTGATGTGTGGAAGAGCAGCGAGTTCGCTACTGCAGGAAGGCGTTCAGCTTCCACGGCCAATGAGCCAAGAGCATGAGGATCTGATGGAAGCTGGATGAGGTCTGAATGTGGGGCGTGGATAGCTGTTTCAGGATGAAAACGGTTCCATCGGGGGCGGCGATCAATTCGTGCGCTGCTTGGGCGGTCCGGCGCTCTTGCCGTTGCAGCCATTGCGGCCCGTGCAGATGACCTTCGACTCCTTTGGGGGTTTCCCCTCGCACACATCTGTCACCCACTGGAAACATCCATACGTGAGCTCCTCTGTTTCAGGGTCACATAGGAAAAATAAATATCTGCCGAGATCTAGGTAGAAGCTAAAATGGCTGGCGGGTGCTAAGTAGAATAGCATCTACAGGGAAAGTGGTGGGAGTGTTTGGAAAAAGCAGAACACAAGTGTGTTTTTTCTCCAAGGATGCCCAAAATTTTCAGTCCAACTCAAGGTATCTACGCGCTGCACTTCGGAAGCATTGGTTCAGTCGGTATTCCGCTATTAATATTTCGTTGGCTTGCCGAACATATGCGTTTTTGTCAGCAATAGTATTCTTGATTCCGAAACCTCTAGTTGCTAACAAAGAAAGTGCGATTAATCGATCGAGCCGTTTGTAATCAGATATATACGGGAGCGCCCGAAGAGGCACTCTCGGGTGGGCGTGTCCCAGTTGGGTGGGTCGACTCCGCCCCTCGGCGCGGACGAGATTGCCTCCAGAGTGCCTGTTTCATGAGTGCTTCGATTTGATTGCGTCCTCACTGTATTTCTACACTATTCACCTGTATTCCACTGAACTGCAAGGTACTAGATGCTGATAAACAGTTGTATTCAACCCCAATAGCAATCCTCCCGATAAACGTTGATCCCAAATGCATTGATTTGCTAAATCATGAGAGTTTTCATGTTTCATTGTTAACATGAAACTTTTCTTGACCGGCAATATGATGCTATACGTTTCCTTCTCTTTTCCGCAAAGGTAATTCTATGAAAAAGGTGAGTCCTGTACTTGGATTTCCTTCTCTCTTTTTATTTAAAAGATATAAATGTTTAATGAATCATGATAAGATCCCTATTCGCGTATTGCAGTAACTCTAAATGTTGCTTACGCTTTAAATCACTTCACTTCCCAATACGCGACCCCCGAAGAAAAATATTTTAAAAAAAACACTCAAGTGTTATTTGTTTCCTCCATTCCTTGATTTACATTTGACATTATCTATACCAGTTATCCTGCCCCTATGAAAAGATTTTTGAAGCCTCTTGACAACTTTTCATTCCCAAGTAAATTAACTGTTACTGAAAAAAATCATAGATATGCCTTATGCTGGTGAAATATTTTTAACAAATTTCCTAGATTATTCAAGTGTCTACTGATTCCTCGTTAGCATTTTTAGTCACCAATAGAAAAAAAATCGGACGAGTTTTTAAAAACCAATTCTGTGTTAGTTTTATGAGGCAGTAACTTTTCTAAAGATCTTTACATATAATTTGTATGAAGGAAATTAGTGAGTGGTAGTGATCAAATAAAGAACTCGGACCTATTTTTAGAACCTCTGCTTGATCGGATCATTTCCTAGCCTGTCTGATAAAGTTGCTATAGAAATATGAAAACTGTCGGTGACTTATGAATTCGGATTTTTTCAATCAAAGCGTAGGTGAACAGTCACATGGAATCAGAAAGAGGAGTTCGTTCTAAATTTGACGTCTACTCCCATTTTTATGATTTTTAGCGATCATGAAAACGCGTCTGATTTTCAGGCAAAATTAAATGATTTTTTTTTCTTGAAGTTTGTTTCTACCTTATTTCATTTTTTTAATTTGTATTATAAATTCATTTTCACTATAAAAAATTTATTCTAAAACGAGACGAACCCTTGAAAAAGGAGAACAAGCAGAAAATATTGACATTTATTAACAATTTCTATTCTTATTTACACTGTTTTTAGTTATGCCTATTTTAATTCCGTATATATTCTCAGCCTTCACCATTCAATCTAATAATTTTTGGCACATATGGGTCGATATCCCCTCCACTAGCCCGCTCGTGCTGCTGCATAGCCAGTGGACATAACAAATCCGAAGACAAGCGACCCAGGATCGTAATCATGTCCCAATGGCATTTGCTAATGGCCATGGGTCGGTGGAGTGAGAGATAGGTATCGGCTGATGTCAACGAGGATTTATTAGTTTGAATCCATAGACTCAGACCATGTTTAAGAAGAAAGACGTTATTTCTTTTTCAGCGAACGACAGAAATCAGTCATAGAAGGTAACGAGATTTTTGTTGTTGACGGAAAATTCAATTGTTTAAAACTGAAATTCAATTGGACATCAATGAATAAAAAAACATGAAAACACCACCGACGGCACAAAAATTCGAGATTCTCATTGCTGAAGTGGTGTTTTTTTTTAAAGCATTTTTTGCATTTTCTGGTGTAGAAAACATGCTATTTAATGTTTAAAAATTCTATCTGATAATGTGACAATTTTATTGAACAGTAAAGTTGAAATCTCGTCACCGTTTACTAACTTCGTTCGAAACCTTAATAAATTTTTCACATAAATCTCTGGTTCTTCAGAAAAATTAGTTTAGATTTTGCTTTTTCCCTAAAACAATTTGGGGAGTAATCCTATGACGAGAAAATGTTGATTCCGCTTCAGAAAGTACTCGCTAATATTACTTAAAAAACTGTGCAGAAGGCAGAAGAGAAAGAAGGCACAGAAGAGAAAATACTCACTGTGCAATAAATTACTTTGCATACGAGTGGTGCGAGGTAGTGCTACAAAATTAAAAATTGTGCGAAGTGGAAATGGAAAAAATTACGAATTTGTGTCCAGTACCCAACTTTGAAATTTTGCTAATCAAATTGCTCCACCATGAAGAATAGATTGCATTTACATTTTACAAAATTTGAGCTCAACCACCTAGCATGAGTTACCCAAGGCTTCATAAACACTATTTTTCAATATGAACAATCAAAAAAATAATTGGAAGCCAGACCCATATTCAAATCCAGTAGTTCGTAGTAGAAATGGGGTTAACGCATTAATATCATCGTATTGCTGGTCAAGAAAAGTTTCATGTTGACATGGAAACATGAAAACTCTCATGAGTTAGCAAACCAATGCATTTGGGATCAGCGTTTATCGAAAGGGGTGTCATTGGGGTTGAATAGAATTGTTAATCAGCAGAATAGTAGCTCATGATTCAGTGGAATACAGACGAATACAGTGAGGAAGTAATCAAATCGAAGCACTTGTGAAAGAGGCACTCTGGAGGCAATCTCGTCCGCGCCGAGGGGCGGAGTCGGGCCCGCCCCTCTGGCTCCGCCCACAGCAGAGTGCCTGTTGTCTACCCCCCGATATATACCGACTGATATATACCCTATCTCGCTCATTTGAGCAGTGAAGCGGTCGGTCATGGTAAAACATAATGGTGATAAGAAGATTTCAACATGATAAGACCGATGAGCCAGGATAACAAAGAGGAAGATAATCTGTACCTGCAATAAAGATTTTTGATTCCAACTCTTTAGTTGCCAAACGATTCTCCCAACCGAGTTAGGGAAGGGTTTCTTAGTTGGTCGAAAAGGCAGGGATACACCATTGGGCGAGGGTGTTCGGAAAAAAAGTCCCGGATTTGGATCGAAACTGTGTACTAGGGTTATTCAGGATCCTGAACACGTATCTGGGGTCCGTTTTTTGGTGTTCTGAGGCTTGATGGAGATATTGCGCTATTTAACAGGAGCAAGCTACGCTAGTGTTACGAAAATCGAGAAGTGGACTCTAAATTCGTATTAAGCATCCCAAGTAACTCTCACAGGAAGATTTGATTCGTTTATCAAACTATCGTATACCCAACCTAACTTACCGTAAACTACCGAAAATCGATGAACGGGCCTCAGATTGGTGTTGAACACCCCAAATGTCCTCTACAGAGAATTTTTGGTCGGAAATATGCCGTAGCGTTTTGGGAACCATCATAGGTCGCGACGTGCCGCGGAGATTTGCCCTCGAAGGAACGCTGGGAGCCAGACCCGAATTGCGTGATCCCCAGTAATGACCTGCCTCTTAAAGGCAGTGTTCACGATAAGAATCGTTTTTCTGCTTTTTCACCTATCTTGAAAACGGTCCAATGCTGATTACAATGGTGTTTTTGGAATCGTACAAGACCTTCTGGGACCGGAGTTATGGTCCCTTAAAAGTTGCGCTAAGGAAGCATGGTGGACGAGTTGTCCGAGGCTTGTAACTTCCGTCTCTAGCAGCCGATGTATGCCAGTTGACCTGAGTAAAGAGAGAAGTTGGGAATAAAGGGAAGAACGGGGCTAATGATTGAAAATCATCGCTCATCTCACGATCTCGAGCATTCGTTTGTTCATGTCGGTGGGCGTGGAAAGTGCATCTGGGGGTGACGAGCTGACGAGTGTCCAACTTTGGGCCCGTAGGGGACCGTTATGAGCTCATTTTTCTTAGTTTTTTTTTCAACGTTAGGGTTGCGCTAGGCCCCGCAGCTGCCGATCTCCACCAAAAAAACAGACATGGTTTTTATCGTGGACACTGCCTTTAAAGGCAGTGCTCCAGATGATATGATTTCCGTTGCGGATTTCCATTTTAAAAGAATGTGTTTGCTACCAAGTGTTACCATAATTACGAAGAAACTGCAAGAAACGCACGAAAACGCCTTATTTCAGTGACACTATGCTATGGCATGGGCCTATTGTCCGATCGTTTGAACATATTCTCGGTGGTTGTGACCGGCGAAAAATGGGCTCAATCGAAAGTGAAGTACTATTTTATTCGAAACAGTATTAGTTAGGGTTCGAACGAGATAACGGAGAGTAGAGAATTTCAAAGGACTGTTCCACAAAAGATTCCATTGTAATAGCAAAAAGCTACACTGAGACCTCCTTCAGTGTAGCGAAAAGCTACACTGAGCCTAGATCCCTCATTTTCACCCGGTAGAAGTAAGGCTTATCGGGTTTATTATGCTAAATTCTCCTTATCACTGTTATATTTTGCCATGACTGACCGCATCGCTGCTTGCTCCGCCCGGACTCATGCGGGCAAGCTGGGCTTTACAGGACTTCGTGTACTTCTGGTGCGTTTTTTCCCAGAGTTCTCGTCGTTTCAGCTCTACTCGGATGCCAGACGATCGATCTAGCAGACAATCTCGAAGTTGAAGATCATCGTGATCACTGTTTTCGCTCGGTCGGGAGCAGGACAGCTCGAAATTTTCTGTCTTCTTTTGCTGCCCATTTTTGACCGTTTTTTCCACTTTTCTGTAAAAATAGGTGAAGCATGCTTATTTTCTGCTCTTTTTGTAGACATTTTTCTGTTTTCTGTTTCCAAAAAAAAAGTTCCGCTCATCCCTGGTTCGCAGCAGCAAGCTTGGATTCAGAAACTTCAGGCAAAGCCTAGCTCGCTCGGATGAGTCCGGGTGGAGCAAGCAGCGGAGCGGTCGGTCATGACAAAAAATTACACGGATAAGGAGATTTTGACATGATAAGCCAGAGAAGAAATTTTTCGACCTGCTCAAAATGTGGGACCTAGGCTATATATGGATGAGCATAAATTTATTTGCAAACAGCTAGATCATCCAGTTGCTTTTTCCTTGTCAACTGTCTTCAGTTACGCCTGAATATTTGAATCAAGATTTAGTGTGTAGCAAAACTAGCTTTATAGCATACAGGCTATAAAACGGTGAAATTCACTTGGTTCCTACACGTGCTGCTGCGGAGCGAGGGTTAGAGACAGTGAGAGAGCGTAAGGCAGACGGAGGCCGAGACGTCGCGCGCACCGCTCGCGCCTCGAATGATGTGAATTACGACGTTCTATAGAGGGTACAATAATTTGTGATTCCTCCCTCATTCAAAATGACTTGTGCATAGCGCTTTTGCATTTAAAGGCAGCATTCACGATGATTATCCTCGTTGACTTTCCACAGTGAAATGATAGAAGAGAAGGGTCGTAGGCTCCCAGTGTCGAAAGAACGGTAGAAAACGAGCCAAGAGCGGCAAAATAACAGCTGCAAACAAGAGTTTTGGTGCCCCAGACACGCCTGGCGCCCAGATCCGTCCCTCGAAAAGAACAAATGAAGACTCAGATTACAGAAATGATGAAGTCAAGGAAGTGCTGATAAGTGAGCTGATCGCTTGATTGCATTGAATGCTACCATCTTTCATAGCGGTCAATTCCTCCACACTCAAAAATCAACGTATACAAGGGAGGGCCTAATTTGGCTCAAAAACGCGTCTATCGTGCCCTTTTTGAGCATGCCTTGCTATATAGAGCACCGGACCTTCTGTAAGCCGTGGAGATATCGGAAGTGAATTTTATCGTGAACACTGCCTTCAAAGGCAGTGGTCGCGATAAAATATGCTTGTCTTGTTTTCCTCTCTAAACCTTTTTCTGGGTTTAGAGTAGTAGGACCGATGAGGAAAAAATCGCGAAAAAACCGCTGTTTCGGGTCAAATTTGAAGCCTTAACTGTCTTGTCTTTTGATGGTGGACGAGCTCACTGCACATCATGGGCAGCGATGATCTCTGATATCAAGTAGATCAGCTGGTTTGAATTTGAATTTCAATCAATGAACATTATCCTTCGGACTCGTCTAGTCAAAAACATTGACTGAAGTGCTTGTTTTCATTGGTCAACTCTTTTCATTAAGTGAATTTGAGTTTATTACTTTCTCTGAATGTCGATGATTTTTGACTGCTCGTCATGAGACTGCGATCTTTTTTTGTGGCGCTGTGCACATGTGCACGTACTGGCTTCTTTGGGCCCTGGAAACTCTAATTCTAGACCGTTTTTTACTGCGCAACCTTCATGGGTTTTCAGCTGTTTTCTATCTAAGCTGGTGTTTATAGTTTTTTAGCTAATGTTTTTCATCGCGACCACTGCCTTTAATTAGGCGAATTGGCAGCCAAAATAGAGCTTGGACAAGCAAAAACATTTAGTATCGTCTCCCTGGGCTCAACAGCTGTTTTATCAGGCCCGTTAAACAATCTAGGTCTTCTGCACAGAGTTAACAAAACGGATTTATGGTGAATGCGAGATGACATCGCATATGGGTTGGATAGAATCGAGAATGTTTTTGCTCTACTCCGCCAAAGTGGTCCTATAAACGTGGACACTCGTTCCTATATGCATCGAAATGTGCTGTTAAAGGGCGGTGATGTCAAAAAAGAGAGCAGTGTGTGCAGCATATACTCAGACAACCGCCGCATTCAGTGTGGGTCGAATATGCATTCAACTCGAACACAAGGCAGCCTCGAGCACAGTCAGCAAAGTGCTGCTAGGGGAGCACGTGCTCCTATTGTGTTTCAAATTACAGCACGTGCATCAACAAATAAGACGCTCAATGCGTGCATGATACACATTTTACTCGATGACTTAACGATTTTCGTAAAAAGGAAACATATGACGCACTCTTGAGGCGAGTCTCAGATGTCGGCAGCGTCGCCGATTCAGTGAACTAAGCTTGATACTTGGCCTGCCTAACTGGCGGCCCTAGATGGTGCTCGGCGAGCTGGCAGCGTCGCATGTCGGTGTTCCGGCCGCGCCGCATGCCGCTGTGCAGCTAATATAGCTCTGAACTTACCTCGCAGCACGTGCTCCCGCAATTAATTTTTTCGGCACCTGCTCCTGCAATGAAATTTCGCAGCACGTGCTGCACATGACTCTGCGATAGAACCTTCCGATGGGAGTGTTCACTCGAGCTGGCTGCATATTCGACATGCATTGAATGTGGCGATTTTCTGGGACGCTAAGTTTGTCAGGCCTGGACCGGGGCTGGGGAGTCATTCTGTTCGGAAGCCAACAGGCACGTCGGGTTTGGCCGCCATAATGTAGCAACAACCCACCTCCGGTCATCTTGTAATGCGGAAATTCGGTCCTTTGTGTTTGGTTGAACAGGTTTTCCAATGTGCATAGGGGCCTATCTGACCTCTGTGTTTTGCGTTCAACTCAGAAGCCTTGCGATTTTTCTTTTCAAAATTGTTTTAAAATAATATGTTTAAATTGCGGGCTGAATGCACGATCACTACCTTACTTCCTGAAACCTGTCATCACAAGAAGTAGAAGAAGTCACATTACCTCTCGGCTCGAGAAACCTCCCTGTTCGGCCGCGTCCATACGTCACAAGAGCACTCGTTCTCGCTGTTGTGCGCCTCTCAACGCTGCTCAGCACTGAAGTAGCCTGTGCCCGTGAATCATCACGATTTACCAACCTTTACCTTGTGAAAGTTAGATTGAAAACGCTTGACCAGATGATCACTCTCTCGAATCGGTCTGACGGCTCATCATTTCCTACGGTTTGCGTATTTCGTGGTGGGATTATAGAAAACAAGGGCATTAGTTTTGCAGCAGGTTCAGTGTCTCCTGCTTCAGGGATTGAGCAGTAAGTTTCAAACCTGCTGCTTCTTTCTTGGAGCTGGCGTAAGCGCGCGATAGTGAGCGGGCGTGAGCACGCGAGAACGGCTCGCAATTCGTGTGCTCAAGATGAACATCGATTTAGCGGGATCGCACACTCTCGCGAGGAGTGAACGCTGCGTCATCTGTGCATGGTTTGTATCTTATCTCTAGGAAGCCGCGTTGCATATACAGTGCGGTCGGCTGCCAAGGGTAAAAAGGCGGCGGCGGGCGGCTGCCGCCCCCGTTTTTGTGCGGCGTCCAATTCAGGAACGGTTTACCGCGTTTAACGACTTCTCCGGTTGATTCTGTTTCTGTGACACTTTCGAGGCAGCCCTGCGATTCTGCCAAAGAAGTTCTAAGAAATTTCGAAAACTTTGAAATTTTTTTCGAGAAATTGAACTGGAAGGGTGACGAGTCTTCAGAAGTTCATAAACATTTTTAAAACGACGGCTCATGATCAAAGAAAATTGCAAGTTATACGAAACATGCAGTACCGTGTATAAAACATTTTGTCAGAAAACTGCGAGCTGGAAATAAAAAAAACTCTGGATGAAAATTACGATACAGCACTGCAGAGCAGGAGTGAAACCAATTTTCGGCTCAGACAGGCCTATGGTGGTTGAAATGTTATAATGATGATTCAAATGATTTATATGCACAACCACGAATACATCGGAAGATTTTCTGGTTGAACGGGCATTTTTTAAAAAAAATCCAAAAACGGGTGTTTTTTTTTTCGGAAGTTCAATGTTTATTTAAAGACCCTAACAAATTTACTTCTTTGTTTTGATTGATGCTTTCATTAGAGCTAGGTATGTGACACCACCAGGGAGTTATCTGGTCATTTTTGATTGCTGATTTCCAAATTATCGTTTACCCAACATTGTTCCGCGAGACGTGACCAGTTCTTATGAGCTTTTCGAGTGTATAGCTCCTATAAAAAAGATTTTCAGAAACTTTAGCTATGAAATACTTCATGTGGGCATCCGTAAGAAGTAGCATAATATAAGAAACACGAAAACGAGAGAATTTGATTTTTTTTTGAACTTTCGCATTTTTCGTTTTTTTTTGTTGTGTTTCAGCTTTTATTAAAAAGCTCCACTGTGGAATGCAGCCATGATAACTGTGCTTTCTAATGAGAGCACACATTTCTACATTATAAACTAGTTTGGGACGAAATTATTGAAAAATGGGTGAGAAATTTGTTTTCAAAAAGTGCTTCGCGCTCACTTTAGTGGCATTTCTTTCATATCCAGGTTTATGTGGATTTATGGGAAGAAATGGGATATGATACTCCAGAAAAAGTTTATTCGCGTTTCAGTGAACAATCCTGAAAGCCATGTAGAAGTTTCCATGGAAAACGATTCAACTTCGGTTTTGCAAAAAATAATGATATCAAAAGTTCAATATTTGCGCCGACGTCAAACAATTTGTATTTAAGCTTTACCAACGCGCATGTCACATATGAAAGAGAAAAAGGATGGCAATTATACCTCAAAGCGTGAACGAGAATACCTCAGTGGTCATGAAAAAAACAGTAACCAAACTCAGCTGATCATGCTCAAAGCTATTTTCCTCAGAGTATATTGATCCCAAATCAGTTCATATCTTGATAATGAAGCGAAACGCTCACACACAGAATAGTAATGAGCCAAGCCTTTGAATAGGCGACAAAGAAAATCTCAAACGTGGGTGCGAAAATATTCGATTTTTTCGTTGACGGAATTCTGAGCTCAGGGCCCGATGTGGGCTCACTATTGACAGATGACTGTCATAACAATGAAATTGAGGAAATTCGTGCTCGCTCACAAAAACACCCAAACAACATTCATATACATAGAAAGACTCATACGCCAAAATTTGATCAAAATGTGATTCGGAGAGGCAAGATATGCGCAGAAAACGACCAGCGTTTTTATAGAAAACAAAATTTGAAAAAAATATGAATCCGCTGATCTAGAATCGATTCTTTCACGCTAGTGTACAGATGCGAATATGTAGGTTGTGGCAAATATCATAGCTCCTCTTAATGTGCCCTAGATTCCTGCTGGCATCGAGTTGTAGTGCCCTGACACGTCCAACTGGAGGTGCGAAGTCCGCAATTACCCGGACGAGGGCATATCGATGCCAGCAGGAATCTAGGGCACATTAAGAGGAGCTATGATATTTGCCACAACCTACATATTCGCATCTGTACACTAGCGTGAAAGAATCGTTGCTGTATCAGCGGATTCATATTTTTCAAATTTGTTTTTCTATAAAAACGCTGGTCGTTTTCTGCATATCTTGCCTCTGAATCACATTTTGATCAAATTTTGGCGTATGAGTCTTTCTATGTATATGAATGTTGTTTGGGTGTTTTTGTGAGCGAGCACGAATTTCCTCAATTTCATTGTTATGACAGTCATCTGTCAATAGTGAGCCCACATCGGGCCCTGGCTCAGAATTCCGTCGGCGAAAAATCGAATATTTCGCCATTTGAGACCTCTTTGTCGCTATTCAAAGGCTCATTACTATTCTGTGTGTGAGCGTTTGCTTCATTATCAAGATATGAACTGATTTGGGATCAATATACTCTGAGGAAATAGCTTTGAGCATGTCAGCTGAGTTTGGTTACTGTTTTTTTCTGACCACTGGTATTCTCGTTCACGCTTTGAGGTATAATTGCCATCCTTTTTCTCTTTAACATATGTGACATGCGCTGGTAGCAAACAAATTGTTTGACGTCGGCGCAAATATTGAACGATATCATTATTTTTTGCAGAGTTGAATCGTTTCCATGGAAGACTTCTACATGGCTTTCAGGATTGTTCGCTGAAACGCGAATAAACTTTTTCTGGAGTATCATATCCCATTTCTTCATAAATCCACATAAACCTGGATATGAAGAATGCTAAAAGTGAGCGCGAAGCACTGAAAACAAACCACTCGCCCATTTTTCAATAATTTCGTCCCAAACTAGTTTATAATGTAGAAATGTGTTGGCTCTTAGATTAGCGCAGTTATCATGGCTGCATTCCACAGTGGAGCTTTTTAATAAAGCTGAAACCAAGAAGAGCGAAATTTCAAAAAAATCAAATTCTCGTTTTCGTGTTTTTATATTATGTTATCTACGGATGCTTACATGAAGTATTTCATAGCTAAAGTTTCTGAAAATCTTTTTATCAGGGCTATACGCTCACTAGGAAACGATATGTATATGGAGTCGCGGAACAATGAACTGAGTCAGCAATCAAAATGACCAGATAACTCCTGGTGGTGTCACATACCTAGCTCTAATGAAAGCGTCAATCAAAACAAAGAAGCAAATTGTTAGGTCTTCAAATAAACATTGAACTTCGAAAAAACACCTGTTTTTGGATTTTTTAAAAATGCCCGTTCAACCAGAAATCTTCCGATGTATTCGTGGTTGTGCATATAAATCATTTGAATCATCATTATAACATTTCGGCCCACCATAGGCCTGTCTGAGCCGAGTGGTTTCCATCCACTGCTCTGCAGTCTGTATCGTAATTTTCATCAGAAGTTTTTATTTCCAGCTCGCAGTTTTCTGACAAAATGTTTTATACACGGTACTGCATGTTCCGTAACTTGCAATTTTCTTTGATCATGAGTAGTCCTTTAAAATGTTTATGAACTCTGAAGACTCGTCACCCTTCGGTTCAATTTCTCGAAAATTTCAAAGTTTTCGAAATTTCTTAGAACTTCTTTTGGCAGAATCGCAGGGCTGCTGAAAGTGTCACGAAACAGAATCAACCGGAGAAGTCGTTAAACGCGGTAAACCGTTCCTGAATTGGACGCCGCACAAAAACGGCGGCGGCCGCAGCCCGCCGCCGCCTTTTTACCCTTGGCAGCCAACCGCACTGTATCATCACGCTACCTTCAAAGCAGAGCGGTTGCTTCTCCGATTTCGCCATTGCGTTCCTTCGGAAACAACCGCTCGGCTTTTATGATAGAGCTATCACAGCAGCGTCGCGACTTCTTCCCAACTAGAGCTTGACGATATATGAGTAATCATCAGATCATAAAGGAAACATTTGGAGGCGAAGTTTGGGCGTTGCTAAAACCATACAAAAACAGTTGCGTTCAGAAGTGAATACGGAGGCGATCAAAATAGAAATTTATCGATTCTACTAAAACACATTCAACAGAACAATGTCATCAATTGCGTAACGAGAGATCACAGTTATCACAGTCAAAGGCAAAGAATTGGTCGACGAACGCGAGAAATTCTCTGTGATGAGCTCGAATTTTATCAAAATAAAGGGAGACTCTTCAGCCATTCGGACCAGCTAAAAGGCGGTCCGTATTGGAGTTTATTACAAGAAATATAATTGCTTCTTTTCACGGCTTCTCAACAGAGAAAGGCGTATGCAGTGGTCTCTCGACGAGGGGATATGTGATAACGAAATTGCAAGGGGAAAGAAATCACTTGATTCTGGTCATCAGTACCAGACTTCCGGATATAGAAACATTGTGATGTTGATGGCAATCAGCGACAAATAGCCGCACAAGGAGATCGTCTCCAATCGTCTGATAATCCGCTCCCAGAATGTGCGAAGCTGTTGATTCCGATGCTGTGTCTGCTTCACGGAGATCACCTCCCGCAACAAGGCGATGATCACGTCCACTTTCCCACTCGCACCGGGATGAGCTAAAAATACGTCATGTGGTGCCATCCTAATCTGGTTGGAAGATGAAAGTTTACCTTCAAGTAAAACTTCGCCATGCAAAGGAGCATCCGTATTCATCTCCGTAAAGTTCACCTGAGAACGCGAATTGAAGGGCAAGAAATGTTATCAAAGAAAAGGGAAAGCCTACCTCATTGGGAATGAGATTTTTCATCAGCGCATGCTCAGGACTCGAATGGACAGAGATCGCCTGAATAAAATCCATACACAATTGCTCTTTTATGCGCCAAAAATCTTTGGATACATTGCTCTCTGAGAAACTGTTTTTATATGCACGTATCTCAGCTTCTGCTTGTCGGAACTTGATGAAATTTTGGGTTGTTATAGGGCATCGCGAACCATACCTTGCACATACAAAAGTTAGATTTTTTATGCACAGTACGTTTCATATGAAAACTATGTGATTTTGCGGTATTAAAACAGATTTAGCCTGTTTCCTCGAAACGTGGTCATAAAAACGCCAAACCTACCACAACTATTGACAGTTGTGTGGATTTCAAAACCACTGCATGTCTATAGGCATTGGCAATGCTCAACTACTCTACGAATTTCGCTTTCCATCCTTCATGCCAAGGCGAGATACTTATACAGTACTGGAATACAAATTAAGGGCTCTGCGGAATTTCGCGGGTCTCGCTGCGGCACGATAGTGTTGGAAAATGGGGAAAGCCACGCAGCGAGCGAGGGCGGCGATGAGTCGGGCGAGAGCGGCGACGGGATGACCTGGCAGAGTGTTTGGCCGGAATCATACCTCCCGCGACCAGCGACGGCGACTGTGCACCAGGGGTGTGCGTAAATGGAATTTCAAATTTCGTAAATCGTAAACCGTAATTACGACAAAACCACCGTAAATCGTAAACCGTAAATCGTAAATCGTAAACAGCAACTAATAACAATATCTACTAAAATTATTATTACTATGGTGAAACAAGAGAAACTACCTACTGTCCACCGTTTCACGTACTTGGTTCATACACACATATTAGGTTGCGTTAAGAATTCGACAGCTAACCAGGTTTAGGAGGGATGGCATACTTTGTCGCTGTCATGAGCGACTGGAATGAAAACTAGCACACATCGCGGTTGGACTCGCATCGGAGAAGCAGCATCGGCTTTCGTAGGAACAATTATCGCGCATGAGCCTCAGCGACGTGCCGCGGAGGACTAACATACCGCAAATGTGCCGAAGCCTGTCGCTGTGCAGCGCACTGTGAATGCGAAAGGTTAAAGGCACAGTACACCCTCAGATATGAATTTTGAGATTTCCATGTAATTGTGTAGGAGACCCCTCCTGTATAACAAGTGCCAAATGCGAGATCTCAATTCCTCCAAGTAAGCGATATATAAGCGACCACCACAGGCCCGACCCCCTTCGCTCACCACCACAGGCCCGACCCCCTTCCGGATTTTCGAACTCGATAGCGACTCGATGGATAGATGAATTCCAACAAGCCGTCGTTCTTCAGTCCATTACCGGACTGTCTCCTTATTCTGGCTTTCTCTCACGCAACGACTGCGACTGAAGAGAATTACATGCCTGAGACAACTCGTCCAGCAATTTTTCAACCTCAGAAACTACGCATCTTTGAAGAGCCATAACTCTGTTCAAAAGTGGTCTTGGGCGATTTCAGAGATACCGCTGTGATCAGCGTGTGACTCTCTCCAAGATAAGCATAAAATCTGAAAAATAATTTTTTGTGTGTCCTGTGCCTTTAAGAGGGCGGGAAGCGGTCGCTGTCACTGTGCAGAGCGACGCGACCGCGTGTCGCAAAAACACCATTGGCCTGGTGTCTTACCCGTATTTGTCTCCTTTCCCTCAACACTTATTCCAAAACTCCTCCCCAGATCTTGAGAAATCCGGAAGTTCGATTCAGCTTTCCGCGAATCTGCTGGGCAACACCAACACAATTATACTCGTGATGCCTCTCCCGAAACGCTAACGCCGTTATAAGCGTTAAAACGAGCCAAAATGACCATATTTGAGCAATTCTCAACAGCCGAATTTAAGAACTCCTCCCATTTGCCAGCGGAACGGCAACACCGATTATACAATCGGTGAGGATCGCATTGATATGTATAGTTAGCTCCGTGGCTTGTTTCCCCAGAAAAAAAAAACATTTAAATTTAAACCGCGGCTGTCGCGGCGGTTTAAATCTCACCAGCGGCTGGCTGGTAATCACAAGCCAGCCGCGGGTGATATCTAAACCGCCGCGACAGCCGCGATTTGAATTGAAGTGTTATTTCCTGAGAAAACAAGCCACGGACCCAACCATAGTACATTATGTACTTCGAGTTCCCTACTGAAGGTTGGCTCAAACTCGGTGCACGTACGCCAAAAAATATGGCACCGAGCTTGCGCCAACTTTGAATAGAGATCGCAAAGCATAGGTTCGATACGGTCCGACTCTATATTATCTAGAGCACAGTATCGGTCTACCAGTACATGTTATTTTTCCTATATCCACTAAATCACTAGCAGAATCGTGGCTTTATGATGACGATACCGTAGATTATCAAAGACAACGTAAGCACAAAAACCCGCTTCCTAATTGTTGCCGGTTTGTGCAGTTTGGTCCCCATAGTTAAGGAATATAGCCAACGCGCTTCACCAAACGATCGCATTTGTGAGAGATAACAGTTTCGGAAAAAGGGCGAAGATGAGCATTTGAACTAGGGCTTGCGCCTTTTCCTAGTGTCCGTTTCCTGCGAACGAAGAAAAAATAACTAGATGAAACAATTTTTAGCTCCAAACGTTTCGGGTTTAAAAAAACCAACGCTCCTCTTATTGATTTTAGCGGACTCTAAGCAGCCGTAATCTACTCAAAAGGCGGGCCAGGAGCAATATTTGAAGCAATTTTTTGATTGATTAGACCGCTTCGTTCGATGTCGTGACATCAATTTAGTTATAGGAATCAGGACAGTTGATATTTATAAAAAAACTCGAAAACGAAGCTCCTCGTGAAGAGTGCTACTACATTGCTTTACGTCGTAGGCGGCAGCTTGTGAGAAGTGCGCGGCGCGCAATGTGGGTCTGTTATCCAGCGGCTCCAACTCCAACCGCGTGTCCCGCGTTATAATGATAGAATCACGTCAAAGAATGATAATGGGATAGTGCTGTAGTCACACGCCTGGATTGGCCCCATCTCCTGACCAAAAACATTGGTATACGCAAGGTGGAATTAGAGCAGGTCAATTGGAGATGTCTTTTGATTTATTTCCATTTCATGTATTTTTATTTACGAAAGATTACGATTTACGGCTCAAAATGTCGTGAATCGTAAACCGTAATTACGCACACCCCTGCTGTGCACATCAGGTATATCGATTTTCGGTCGATATACCTGATGTGCACAGCAGGGGTGTGCGTAATTACGGTTTAACATTGCGTCGCGTCGCTCGTCGTTGGAAGCATGATCCCGGCCCTTCCGCTCGACTCTCGGAGTGACGCCGTTAACGAGCGGCGGCAGGAAATGGTTTGTACTATAGTTGTACACGAACGAAATTTTCGAAAAGTTTTCGAAAGATTTTTCGAAATTTTTTTCGTTCGTTTTCGTTCGTTCGAAATTTCGTCAAACGAAATTTTTTCAAATTTCGTTCGTTCGAAATTTTTTCGAACGAAAATTTTTCGATTTTCGTTCGTTCGAAATTTTTTCGAACGAAAATTTTTCGAAATTCGTTCGTTCGAAATTTTTTCGAACGAAATTTTTTCAATTTTCGTTCGTTCGAAATTTTTTCGAACGAAATTTTTTAATTTTTCGTTCGTTCGAAATTTTTTCGAACGAAATTTTTTCAATTTTCGTTCGTTCGAAACTTTTTCGAACGAAATTTTTTTCTATTTTCGTTCGTTCGAAATTTGTTCGAACGAAATTTTTTCATTTTTCGTTCGTTCAAAAAGATTTCGAACGAAAAAATTTCGATTTTCGTTCGTTCGACATTTTTTTCGAAATTGTAGAACTATAGTTTGTACCATTTCCTGTCGAGGCGAGGAACGGCGACATCAATCGCCTAGCCTAGTGGTGACATATGAAACTAGCCGTGAATACTCTACTATTTTTGTTGTCTTCAGATTTCTGTGTTAAGGGTCATTCACTTAAAGGCAGCATTCACGCTTGTGAACGTATTTGAGATTACTACGGAAATAGAATCGTATGGCTCAGAACACAACGCCTATGCATTTTGAAGCGTCAAAAACGACCCACAATGCCGTTACAGGAGTAGCAAGTTTGGCCCCGCCCGTATTTTCACGCCCCTGTATTTGCCCTTTTCCTCCAAAACAGGGTTGATGTGTCGTCTTCGCCGTCAGTGACGTGTGTGGTTTACTTGTCAGGCAGTCCACCAACAGTACCGACGGTGATGATGGCCCAGCAACCTTGCGTTGCGGAAAAAGGGCAAATACAGGGGGCGTCAAATTACGGGCGGGGCCAAACTTGCAATTCCTGTAACGGCATCGTGGGTCGTTTTTGACGCTTCAAAATGCATAGGTGTTGTGTACTGAGCCATACGATTCTATTTCCGTAGTAATCTCAAATACGTTTACGAGCGTGTATGCTGCCTTTAAAGGCACAGTCCAACCTGAGAATTTTTTTTGATATTTTGGTCCGGTCACCGTCTATAGCAACCCTGCGAAATCTCAATTCGCTCAAATAAGAGAGAAAAAGCTAGGAAAAAGTCGGCCACGCCCCTTGAAAGAAAAAATGGGCAACGCCCATTGGTAGGTTTCCGACCTCGATAGGGAAGAGACGTGCGAATGATTGTATTCAAAATCTATGTTCTTGCTTTTGTTTTCGGTCTGGCTTCATATTGTGACGTGCTTCAGAATGATGGCTGCGAAAAACGAGAAAATACAGGCTCGAGACAACTCGTCCGCGAACTTCTACCAGTTCGAATTCAAAATTTTTGAGGAGCAGTAACTCAGTTCGTAGTGAGTTCTGAGTTATTCTGGAGACACCATTGCGATCAGCATTACATATACTCCTTTATAGGCAGTAAAACGAAAAATCGATTTTGAGCTTGGACTGTGGCTTTAAGTAAACGTAAATAGCAGCTTCGCTTCACTGCTTTTTATTATGCTGTTTTTCAGGGATTGTTCATAGGAACTTTTTAAACTCCCAAGTCATAGCTGAACAAGAGAAGCTATAAAAAAGAATATGTGACGCCGGTATGAATTAGTGCCTACGCTATGGTGGAATAGTGTCGCCGACGGCAAATTCGCTGCAACTTGCGAGACCCAACGCCGCGTCATACTTCGACGCCGTTCCCTACCTATCGCTCGGCAGTGTGCCGCCGGTCGCTGCAACTCTGCAAAGTCCTTTTGTCTAACGAATGGGCGGAGCTGCAAAGATAGATCGCCGCGCGCAATTGAAACCCCGTCGGTCGGTGTTGCCGCCAACGCCGCACGGCCGGCTACAATGATAGCGCCTGGTCCTTGGACTAAATTTGATACGGAAACCATGCACATAGTAGGTGCGAAATCTCGTGAATTTGCTTTGATGACACATAGTGGTTTTTGAAGCCTTCCAATAGGCAACAACTGGTATAGAGTTGAATTTATTACCATGTTATGAGGAAATAGGCTTAACTCAGAAAAATGAAAACAAGTTACTTGTAACATAAAAGGCCGAAAACAAGTTACTTGTAACATAAAAGGCCGAAAACAAGTTACTTGTAACATATCTGAGCCGATGTAAGTTACTTGCGACTTATCTCAGGTCATTTAAGTTACATGTAACATATCCGTGGGATACTGCGTGCGCTGCGCATCCGATATATTACATGTAACTTAAAGGCACAGTACACCCTATGATATGAATTCTGAGATTTTCGTGTAATTGTGTAGAAGACCCTTCCTGTATAACACGTGCCAAATGTAAGATCTCATTTCCTCCGAATAAGCGAGATATAAGCGCCCACCACAGGCCCGACCCTCTTCGCTCACCACCACAGGCCCGACCCCCTAACAGATTTTCGAACTCGATAGCGGCCCGTTGGGTGGATGAATTTCAACCAGTCGTCGTTCTTCAGTCCACAACCGGACTGTCTCCTTATCCTGGCTTTCTCTCACGCAACGATTGCGAATGAAGAGAAATACAGGCCTGGGACAACTCGTCCACCAATTTTTCACCCTCAAAATCTAGGCTTCTTTGAAGAGCCATAACTCTGTTCAGAGGGGGTTTTGGACGATTTCAGAGATACCACTGTGATCAGCGTGTGACTCTCTCCAAGATAAGCATGAAACCTGAAAATTAATTTCTTGGGTGTCCTGTGCCTTTAAATGACTTGAGATAAGTCGCAAGTAACTTACATCAGCTCAGATATGTTACAAGTAACTTGTTTTCGATTGCTGAGAAGACACTGCGTGAAGTGCGCCTCCGATATGTTACATGTAACTTAAATGGCACAATATAAGTCGCAAGTAACTTAAATCGGCCTAGAAGATATTCACCAGGGGGACGTACGACGCACTCGCGGGGTTAGGCTTAAAACTGGCGTTCCTGTTGGTTCAATTACCCAAGTTTGAGGTATTTGACCCCCCACCAGCAGGGAAGGCCGTGCACAGCATTTCGTGGCGTAGTGTGTGGTCTGGGACGCGCCCTCTCTGTCGCGTGTCGTCTGCGTCACGTGATGGCCACCCATAGTGAAAATTCGAATGTAAGTTACATGTAACATAAGTGTAACTTACATGTAATATAAATTTAAGTTACATGTAATATAAATGTATGTTACATGTAATATAAATGTAAGTTACTTGAGACATTCAAGTAAGTTACATTTATATTACAAGTAACTTGTTTTGATTTTTCTGAGAAAGGCAGTGTTCACAATGGAAAAATCTCTAGTTTTCTACAGAAACGTGAGCTTTAGGACCTACCGATTAAAACAGCGAAGAGAGAGTCACGAAAAACCAACGGGAAGTGGGTGAAAATCGCTTGGGCCAGTCAACCCATTGGGCCACCCTGCCTCCTGAACTAATCCTTTCTAAAGAGGCTTGAACACGTAAGCAGCCGCTCAGCAGAGGTACTGGTTTTTATAAGTAGCGGTGGATAAGGTGGATCACATGGAAAGACTTCATTCGTTCACATCGGTCAATCCTCACATTCTCAAAAAATATGACGTCACACAAGAGGTCCTGCTGAGGCGGAAAAAAGTGCATTTTGTCACTTTCTGTAGTTCTTGGTGAGGCTGCTGTCACAGTAAGCTCTTGACCTATCATAATATTTGAAAATCTGAGCATCCAGGATTTATCGTGAACACTGCCTTTGAAGGCAACATACACGCTCGTAAACGTGTTTGAGATAACTTCGGAAATAGAATCGTATGGCTCAGAACACGACGCCTACGCATTTTTAAGCATCAAAAACGACCCACAATGAAGCTTCACGAGTAACAAGTTGGCCCCGTCCCTTCATCTGCCCGCCCCTGAATTTGCGTCCTCTTCCAAAACAGGGGTGCTGGGCCATTTCCACCGTCGGCGACGTTTGTGGGTGGTACAATAAGTACAATAAGTAAACCACATACATCGACAGCGGTGGAAATGGCCCGGGACCCCTGTTTTGGAGGAGACGGCAAATACAGGGGGCGGGTAAATACAGTGGGCGGACTGATACAGGGGCGGGGCCAACTTCTTACTCGTGTAGCGGCATTGTGGGTCGTTTTTGAGACTTCAAAATGCGTATTCATTTTGTTCTGAGCCATACGCTTAGACAGTAAAACCGGTCGGACCGACGACAGCCATTGAAGTTGCGGTCGGATGACGGGCAGCCCTGGAAACGGCGGCTGGATTGCGGGAATGGAGCTGTTCATATTTGGCACGTTTGCTAACCTGCGACGTATACGATGCATGGCTTACCGCCTTTCAAGTAGGCCGATGCCTAGGCTGCCCAAACTTGATAGGCCATCAGGCTCTCTCATAGTGCGCTAGCGCATGGTCCACCCTGTTGCAAACAAACTGAGACCAATGAGCGTTAGTGCTTTATTTTTGAATTAGTGTCTTATTATTTATACACGAGTATCGCTTTATAAAGGCACCAAAAATCACTCATCCCACGATCCGACCGCCATCGTCCCGGGATCAGCCCGGCAATATCTCGTAGCCCAGCTTATTCCGGGACAATGGCGGTCGGATCGCGGGGAGGGTGTTGTTTGGCCCGCCATGCTCCCGCGATCCGACCGGTGTTACTGTATGAGCGATTCTATCTCCGTAGTTATCTCAAACACGTCTACGAGCGTGTATGTTGCCTTTGATCTGGCATCGCAAAATCGCTATTATTTTTCGTATTGAACGAACGGCGTAATCAAAATCCAACTTTAATCATGTGTAAGGTAGGATTTGTGTGCCCTCTATAATATACTTCGGACCGAATTATATTATTCGAAAAATATACAAACGATTTTTCGAATTTCGAATCATTCAAAACTCGAAATTTTTGGTTCTCGAATAATTTTCGAATTTCGAATACTTCGTAAAAAGTGCTTTCGAATAATATTCGAAATTCGGATATTTCAAAAACAGACCTTCGACTAATATTCGAAATTCGAATACTTTGAAGAGCATATTCGAATTTTTGAAATTCGAATAATTGAAATGCACACTCATCCTTTCATTAGAAGTTTGTTTTTCTGATCGACCTTTGAAAGCACACTTTATGAAAGCACCATCTTGACTTACATCTTGTATTCACCCCACGCCTGATTTGGGGATAGCGCACGCTTGGATCGCGTGAAATATTTCGTCACCGTATTACGTGCTCCATCGATTGGATAGGCTGGCTTGAACGGCAATCCAATGCAAACTATTTTTCTCTCATTTTCACATTTATTATGTAGCTGCTAGCCAGATATAGAGAGTATCAGGGTTTTAGCTTCCGAAACCCTCCCTTTTTCAAGTAACAGCTTCTTGAAATACGTAGGGAAGCGATTGAGCTCACTAATCTACGATAATTGCTCCAAAAATACTGACTTCGATTGGTTATAATGGGTTGTGTTTAGCGAATTGACGTCCATTTCTGTACCTTCTGAGCTTAGACAGATTCGCTTTCGACAGTTGAGAGAATTTGGCCAAAACATCGATATTTTAATGCAGTAATGCTAGTGAAACATTTTAGGACTTAAAGTTTACAACTCGACAGATAATTTTTTTGTCAAAAACCTGAAAATTAGCTACAGAAAAAAAAGACAAGCTGCTTGAAAAATGAAAAAAAAATGAGAAATTTGCAGCGGTTTTTCCCAACGCAGCCCGCCTCTGGGAAAACTCGCTGCGACAGTGCCGAGAAAGTACCGCTACTCTCGACTGTACCGCGATAGTACGCGATCATCACTGCGCCGAGACGATTCGGTTGCAGTGTCTTCGGCCTCAACGACTCCGCGACTGGCCCAGTGAATGACAGCTCAAAACAAATTTTTTAAATCGAAGCTATCTTTTTTGTATTCGAGAAAATCTATTCGAAAAATCGGAAAAATCATGCTAAAATTCGAAAAAAAATGTTTGAAAATTCGAAAAATTTGATTTTCGACTATATTCAAAAATTTGAAATTCGAAAAATCTGTTTTTCGAATATATTCCAAAATCCAAAATTAGAAAAATTCCATTTTCGAATTTATTCGAAAAATTTAAAATTCGAAAAATTTGACTTTCGAATATATTCGAAAATTTGAAATTCGAAAAAAAAATTGATTTTCGAATTTATTCAAAAAAATTTAAATTCGAAAAAGATAATTTTTGAATATATTCGAAAATTCAAAATTCGAAAATTTTTACAGTTTTGCCCAAGCATACTCTATAACATATCAAGGTTTCATCAGGTTTCATTGAACCTGAGCTGGAATACAAATGAAAACATCTCTCTCCGCAGAGTATTACAATACTGGTCATATCTTTTGCGTTTTGGGCGAAAAAGACGCAAAAACGCGTTTTTGGTGTCCTTTTCTCATAACTCTGTTCAAAGTGGTCCATTCTGGAAACTGAGGAGCTATTTGGAATCACCATTGAGAGCTCTTTCTTTCGAGCCCTCACATGCTTTACTCTGCATTAAGGCATACAGGCGTGACACAATCAATCGAGTGCACGAAACGCGAAGGCGGGGCTGGGGTCGGAGAATTGAATGTGTTCATGAATACCATCATTGCGTATATTCTAGTAGAACATTCTAATGGGATTTTGATTGGATTAATTACATATAATTTCCGATTTCTCCCATTTTCAAGTCTCCATATTTCGGTCTCTTCCCGAGTCAGTTTCTCGGCACAAACGGGAGCAATCAATTTGAGACTCGGCCAATACTCAAAGAGTCGGGGCTTAGTACGTCGGCACAATAGCGTTAGTACGCCAAGACAAGCCTGGCGTACTAACGCTCGTTGTGTTCAGGAGCTGCTGCTAGTTGCGGCAGCATATCCTGCCTACGTATGCTGGCGTACTAACCCTCATTACCGACAGAAATTGAACTGTCACCCTCCTAAGCGGTGTTGGGTATAACTCTTGACACGGCCAGCGGCAAGGAGGCCATCCTCGCCGCGGTCCGCAACAAGGGCATCATCTCGCCAGTCACCTCCTCGGACTGGCCTCAAAACGGCCAACTACCCCCTCTGCGAGACTGGCCGCCTTATATACCCGCCGCCGTCGTACAATAAAAAAAGGTGCTTCAATGTTCATTCGTAACAGACAAATTAATGGAGGAGAGTGGCAGCAGACATTAGGAGAGAGGGGCTGGCAATAGCACGCGTGCCACGATAAACAAAGCGTTAGTACGCCAGCACAAGCAGCAGGAGCTCCTGGTCGTTGCCAGCATATTCTGCTGTTACCAGCAGCTACAGCACAGGTGCTGCCGATCCCTTTGTACCGGCGTACTAACGGTATTGTGCCGACGTACTAAGCCCCGACTGTCCGAGTAACCTTTTTTATGATCTTCTTGCAGATACATAAGCACTACAGCAGCCCAATCCAAAGAACTTGATTTTTCACCCCCTTCAGATTTCAAAAAAAGATTGGTTACATTATGTCACTTGCTGTCAACTTGACTTTCTTCATTCTGGTAGCCTGGCTGTGCACTCCGATTATGCAAAACAAACGAGCCCGAAATGTCCTCAGATAGCCCTAGTGTGGTCCGCCCGCCACAACCTTTCCTGCTACGTCCACCGATGAAAGTAAAAAAACATATTATCAAAAAATTACTATTCGTATTGTCATCCCCAGCATAACAAGATCACTTCATTCGAGTACCGGTTGCTTTCTTTAAGTCGATTTTTAGTTGCGTACCTCGATCGGTGGTGACCTATGGGAGTGTTCGTTATGGGCGCGGCATATTCAAATTTGGGACCGTTTAGTGTCATTCCAGGCTCGTTTTCTCCGACTTTCGACAATGTGTTGCAATGGACCTCGGCGCCTTGGATTCCCAGTTGAAACTCAGAAAATGTTTTTATCGTGAACACTGCCTTTAATACCGCTGTTCGTAGGGCGTTTTTCCCTGTGAAAAATTGATGTATTTCAGGCTATTGTCACATCAAATAAATGTTTGTAATTCTTTTGAGGACTTTTGCCATCGAGAAAACACCCGAGAACCAACTATTCGTTTTAGCGAACAATCTCAACATGGAAAGTACACGGCAGTACTATATGTAGTGCTACCTCGTAGCCTCATTGCAGATTGATAAATCAAATGTAAGGCGCCGAAAAATCTGCAAAACTCGGAAAAGGGTGAAGAAAATCGGCGTAAACATAATAAGTTACTAATTTAAATGAGAAACTGTGATTGCGTCATGAACTTTTTACATGCTATCATGCTTCTCCTTTTATAAAGAAAGTGACAGATTTACCTGAATGTTGTTGTTTCTAACGACATCATCTTTGCCATACCGGAAAGCCCTCGGTACATAACAACAGAAAAGCTTCTTCGCCGCTAACCATTGCAGACACCAAGGAACAGCCTGAAAACCAGAGAGCCTTTTTTTTTGAGTTCCCTTGTATGTATCCTACTATGAAAGGGATATACATCATTGGAAAACATTCGCCGTTTTTCTTGCGATTGAGCACTCAGCTGTACTATTTTCTATCCTCAACCAAAACGGGATTCAATTACAAGTAGTGCTCTGATTTCCAAGCGAGAATTCCAGAAGTCAATAGTATGTATGACTGAGCAGCGTTAACCAGCCAAGCAAAAGTATTTATTTACTCGCTAAAACCATGTCTGTGCTCGTCATAAAGTCATCCAAAAGTGATTGTCAAAAGTGATCGAAGGGATGAAGGCTTATGTCAAGTTCGGGTCAGCAAAAAATCGTAAGGAGAAGGGACATGTGTGCGCGAAAGTTCGGTACTCGTGGTGAACGCCTCGTAAAATTCGTGGAGCTTGAAAATTTCTGTTTTTTTTTTCTCTGAGAACTTATGTTACTAAAGTCAATCTTCAACAACGTTTCAAAATTGTTACTTGGTATGATGCACCTATCAAAGGTTCTGGAACGTTGTATCCTTCAATGTTCAATCAGAATCGATGGAGAAGGCTAACCTCCTTCGAATAATCGTCCATCGTAGAATCTTAGAATGGAAGAGAGTCTCTAGGGCGCACAGCAGAGTTGTATCGCGGCGCAAAGCGACCTTATGATGGGCTGACGTATTGATAGGTCGCGGTGATTCATCAATACGGCATCCTATCATAAGACATTTTTCATAATCTTCACCGTAAGCGCGGCACGCGCGTGACGTGCAAGATGAGCGCTGAGCTTCGACAACGCGCGGGTAATAACTATGATGATCTACGGCGGTGCGGGTTGAAGTTAGGCCTCAACTGCGACAAATACAGGAATTCCTAGCTTGCATTTGAGTATACGGTAGCATACTATAGTCCCAAAATTGTTTATGTTAGAGTCGACTTGAATTGAGAAGCGAGTATCGATCCAAATGGTGAAACCGCTAAGGTGGTTTGGGCGGTGCTGCTATGGCGGTGGTGGATGGGGGTCTCGCGCGTCTCGTGCGTGGTGGTGAGGACTATAGGGCTCTGCAGAGTTGTACCGCGGCGACTCCCGCGGCGACACGGCTGTGTTGGAGGATGGGGGACGCCACGCAGTGGGCGAGGGCAGCGATGAGTTAGGCGAGAGCGGCGGCGCGGCGACCTCGCAGAGTGGTTTTGCCACCGCGACAGCAGCGACTTCCGGAGCGACGCCGTCGGCGAGCGGCTGCACTAATTCGTTAGTACCGTTTCCTGCCGCAGCGAGGAACACCGCCGTCGATGTGCTCGAGCTGCTTTTCTGACTTTTCCATGAATTTGAACTTCTCAAGGCGTTCTTTTTTAAATTCAGCACAGAATGATAGAAACAATGATTGGACAATGTTTTGAAGCGTACACTTTTCTAGACTGATCCTTGTTTTGATTTCTTTGTTCCACAATAATTTTGGCTTTCTTCTTTGTTGCTCTAACGTGGCCTATTGGTGGTAAACACAACTACCACAAACCCTCTACTAATTCTGTTGTCTTAGAATGTGTGCCCTAAAGCATCACCACTTCACAGAACATAAATTAGTGGTTGACTTCGCTGCTTCCTGTAAATGTTATTTTTAGAGGATGCTTATAGGCACTTCCTAAACGTCCAAAGCATAAAGAAGCAATAAGGACTATTGCAAACCAGATGTGTCATCAGACTAATTAGTGCGTACGCAATGGATGAATAGCGACGCCGACGGCAAAGTCGCTGCAACTCTGCGAGATCTTGGTGCCCAACGCCGCGTCATGTTTCGACCCCGCTCCAACTTCTCGCTCGGCGACGTGCCGCTGGTCGCTGCAACTTTGCAGAGCCCTTATGAAAGATGTCTAAGTTCACGTCGCTCCGCACGATGCCACTCTGTCAGACCCTAATAGGAGGGGGTGTTCTATTTTCTAACAACTGCTCAAAAGGAGATTCGATTGGAGGAAGGTATTCAAATAGAGAGTCAGTTTGAATTACAGGAAATACAGTATTGTGGTGCATGGTCTAATTGTGGAGCCGCATTAATTTTCGCTCAAAGCACTCGGCGATACCTCTTTGTCGCCAGTAACGCCGCAGTCATTCCCGCGGACGCTCAACTGAATGGATCATCCTAGATCACACTTCGACGCCCCAAACTTCAACTCTGGAAGTCTCTTTATTTATTTATTATACGTCGTTACCGACGCATTTAAAACAACGAAACAATGTAAAACAACGAAACAACAACGAAACATTCGACGTCATTGGCAATGTTCAACCGAGGGCTTGAAGTTGCTCTCAGAACGAAAGGCTTGTTCTAAACTCGTTATCTTGTGCCCAATAATTTTTTCTACACTAAGTGGTGTGATCGTTTGTTAGCAGCAGTGCTAAATTTGTTATCATGGCTTATCTGTCACTATTATAATGGAACTATTATGGTTTATCTATCACTATCAATATAACCGAACAGCGCTCGAAGAAAAATTGTGATACGCATGGCATGCTCACGTTGTGACGATACTTCGTGGATTTTTCTGATTTTTCTCCTCTTGATCTTGCCCTGTATGGCTTGCGTTGATATATGCGCTTCGTATTTACCGAAGTATGATTCTATGGTGCCCGCCAAACTCAGAAAAACGTGTTTCTAATGAGTTCAAGGTCTGCTGTTGTTCAAGTAGGATATTCGTGAGCCATGGTTTGAATACCTAATCTTTTCCTCCGCAGTCCATTATCCTTTCAGCAGCCAATGCTATGCGGGCATTCCAAAACCATTACATCCATTTCTATCCTTATCCAAAAGATGCCTCAGCAAAAGTTTCAATGGTTGAATTTCGAAGCAAGTCTACTTCAGAGTCCTTTTCAGCAGTGCTGTGCTTCGGTGCGATGAGTGAATGTTATCGTCCATGTTCTCGTGTCACGCCAATCCGCCATGACCATTTTTGACCAGTGTGATAGCTTATACTGTAGGCACCCCCGAGTCAGTGCCACGAGTTCGTATTTAGATCAAAGAGGTGCCCCCGCATCCGCTCGTGAATGGTTTCCTACCAGTTGCGCTGGATCTCGGTAGGGTTATCCTACAGACAGCTGCTCAATGGTCAAAATCTGGTCAAACCCTCTGCTTGGGCGGAAGTGATGTTAACGAAGGTGTCAACGAAAGCTCTCATTCATGCTGCTTGAAGAGCAACAGAAAAATAATTCTCGATAGCTCTATTTGTTTCTATTTATTTTCTCAGCCATCCCTTTTAGAACCCCACAAACTGTTGGCTGCTACGGATCTTACTGGACACAATTTGTTTCTATAAGTGAATGGCCACTGATTTTCGAAGAGCTTATAATCAAAACGTCAGATCTTTCAAATAGAGGCACTGTTTTCGCGTGCAAGAAGCTTAGTTTGCTTCAAGCTTCTTTTCTTTTTAAGTCAATCTGGATGTATATTAATTACTTTCATGTTTCTGTTCCTCATTCATGATTGACACATAAATGAATGAATGAATGAATGAATGTTTAGAAATCTTGATTAGGAACACAAATACAAATAAAAGAACTCAACGCAAGAAGCAATGGCGGACACAACACTAATGCTTTAATCAGCAAACTATTATAGGCGACCCTATTTAACGTTAGGAGCCGGCAAAGGTAGAGATGGGGCAGTAATAAAGGGTTGATGCAGTGCTTGAAGACTGAACTCATCAGTTTTTCCTGTTCCAGAGAAGGAATTCGTTACAATATGTTTCCTGTTCTGACGATTGTGTTGGAAGTGACCCTGCCCTTTAGCCGCTCTCTACAACAAGAAATGTGAATGAGGATTGTGAATTTTTAAAGGGCAAAAAGATTCAGGAATAACTCAGCTCAGAAAACACTACAGCATTCCGAACGCAGAAAAGTATTCAGATACAACGCGGGTGTCGTAGTTCTTGGAAGACCCTCTTCAGTGCCCTCAATATGTTTTTACTACACCAACCTGCCACGTAGGATTTCGAAGCGCATACTTCTCGAGGTGAACAAAAATGCTGGAAGTGCAGGTGGCTATGCTAATGATGAATATCAAACTCATATAGTAAATACCTGGAATAGGATTAAATTTAGAAACAGCAGAACAACGCTACGAGTACGAAGACGTTGACTGGACTTGAAATTTTGATGTGAAGAGAGAAAACTTTGATACCGAGTAGAGGCACATCACTGAATGATCCTCGCTGTCCAGGAACACTTTCCATTGCAAACTTCATCTCTCCAACCAGCATCAAAAGCATGACAGACATTGAAAGTAACGTCATGATGCCTGGAAAACTTTGACTGATTAACCGACCTATCGTGGAAAACGGGGGACTCACCTAGTCTAAACTTGCTCTCGCGCCGCCCGGTAGCATTTATTGGTGCATGAAACCCGATAACGGCGACAAGAGACACCTGAAAAGCGATTTGAAATTTTGGAACAGATTTCTGAAAGACCTTACATTAGACGAGTAAGACACCTACCAAGGTAGTTGGAAAAACGAGGTTGAATACGTAGTAAAAGCTCTGCCTCTTTAGATTCAGTCTCATCGACACCATCGAGACGCTTTCATTTGACTGTTCCAGTGATCGAGTCGTTCCGTTCCGTAGTCGCGCATCCATCAGTAACCATTCCTAAAAATCTCGCCTTCTTCCAGATATGCCTGCAGAAGCGTATCCGGAAATGGGGAGTTCTTCACGCAGATGAACAATTGGCTCCAGGTGAAATAATTCGCAAACAACAATCAAGAGTGGAATCCTACAGGTTCCCGCTCCGATTCACCAATAGTTGAATACCTATAAGCCTATGACTGAACTGAAAGCCAGGTAATGGCGGTGGTGGAAAATCTTGAAAAATCATGATTAATGATTTCTTTCGAGTTTTGTGTATTTGCATTTTGGGTCAGTTCTTTTCTATAAAACGAGCTTGATCAGCAAAACTCAGCAGTTATTCAGTAATGAATAGTGGTTACTTTGCTTTTCATTCAACTGATCAACTTTTAAAAAATGATGGAGCAAAAATTTTTATCCACTCGTCGTTGACAGCCGTAGTAGCACCTTCACAAAACTTGTTTAAAAATGCGAACTTCACTGAAAAATATTCCAGATAACTATCAACTAACCCATGAAGGGTACACATGCCCTATCAACTTTGACAGCTATAGTGTGTTGCTAGAAGATTTCGCTCAGCAGGTACCTCGGATTCTACCCTAATTTCAGCTTATATTTCAAAAATCACTGTGTTTTGCTGAAGTCTCGAGGGAAGCGTTACATAGGAAAAGATTAGCGCTCCCGAATGGTACATATATTACTATTGACAAAAGAATAGCGCTAAAAATTTAGACGAGTTTCACAGAAAAGGGTGTCGAGAGACTATCGCTACAACTCAAACACGTACATACATTATTCCATCCTTTCCAACTTTACGATTCTATTTATGGATCGGAGGATTTTTCCAAACTCCGTCCTGCGGAGCTACACATCCTTTTGTGGGCCTCAACGCGTGAAGGATGTCCCTCTATAATTGATCGTAATAATACTGTGGGCATACCGTTATTCAGCTTCTACCGTTCCACCGTCTCGATTTAGAAACTCTTTGGAATCAAGATGACACTGGCAGGGTGCTAGATTTTTTTTATTTTTGTAATTTTTTCAATGATTGGATACCGCTGTAAAGGCTATCCTTGCGAGGAGCATGAGGAGCTCATGGCTCTAGAACTTAGGAGTCCCTGTCCAACTAGTCGCAAATGTTCTAGTGAATTTCGCGAGATTGTTCTAATTGATAAAGTGATATTTCTTCCGTGAATCACATGGGTGCTATTATAATTCACTACAGCACATCCTGGAGAGACAACTTGTGATCCAGCTCACCTGATTGTCATAGAAGTCGCCGAGGTCAATGTCTTCTTTTTCGACGAGAAAATTCACGACGTCGCTCTGATATGTCCACGAACCGCACTGAAATTCAAGTGACCTTTATGGGCAATTGCAAGTGCACAAATCAGAACAGCCTGAGCCTCTCCACCTCCACCTCTAACTCTAACCCAGTCCGCCATCCCTTCCAGCCCCAAAAATTGCTTACTTCCGAAAGCACGCCAAGCAGTAGCAATTGATTGTGCTATGTGTAGAGCGCATTGTCATGCTCACACAGCTATCGAACGCATTCAAATCAGCTGTTGCTCTTATACTACTACTACAACTACTACTCACAGCCGTAGGTGCTTACGTAGACAAGTACGAGTACAACAACGAGTCATCATCCTCCGCCCCAGTCCACAGCACCCAACAAAGCATATTAGCGCAGCCTGACAATTCGACGAATGGCAGGATGAAATCCCGTAGATCACTCTCTACTGGGACAAATGTGGATAGGATTCTAGGCATCGAGGTTGAGCCAACTCAGATTGTCATCACCACCACCAAACAAGGTCAGTTCCTGAGTTTCAAGCTAAAAATAAGATCATCGTCTTGCTTTCTTGCTTCGGGATAGGATAATATGGATTTCAAAGACACAACTCTTTCCTGGGCTTTAGTGTTTTTGTAAATTCTAGGACTCTTTTGATTTCTTACTTAATTTCAGTCTGCGATTTCAGCTCTGAAAAAACTGGCGTAGGTAGCGTTGTTTGTCCTTCAAAAGTATATAAACATTTGTTGTCTAGGTAAATGAGTGAAAAATTGGACGAAAAAAGATCCCAATTATCGAGATTTGTGTGAAAGCCTGTTTTGTCAACTTTTATTTTGCTTCTAAAGTAATTTCTGAGCATTTCTGGAGACCACTGACTACTTTAACAGCAAAATTAAAGGCGGAAAGGCAAGCATTAATGAAAATCTCGTTAATTAGGGGGCCGGCCGGCACCGGTAATTAGCCGTTGTACTTTGTTTTTGAGCGTTTTTCCCGCGAATTTCCGGTTTTTTCAGTTGTTAATACTTTTAAAATGACCAAATCTACATTTTCATGAAGAGAGCTCAAGAATTGCATTCACCGCGAACCCTGCCTTTAAAGTGAAGATCTGAGCTTGAGAAACATCGCATTTCTCCGCCGCCTTCAAAATGCTACTCATCCAGGCGTACTCTACAGCGCATACCCCGAATTTCAAATCTAAGTTCTGAGCTTACTGTTGGAAGCAGAGGAACTTCGCCCTAAGCGCGAGTCGGTGGACCATTTAGAACCAATTCAAAATTTCACCAAAACTCCAAATTTTCAAATTTCAAAACTGTATTCATATCTCTATATGACTTACTAAAATTTCACTAAAAACGTTTTTGTTCAAAACATGACCCTTGTAGTTATTCAACCATTGAACAGCCCTGTCACAAAAACTATAAATAACTTCAAAAATAAAAATAAACAAACTGGACAGGAGCTGTTGAAGAAGAACGCCAAAAACCCGAAAACCTGTCACCTCGCGGTTTCTGGCCAGATCATAAGAGCAGTATTGTAAGTCTGTCGAGAAGGTGTACTACGAATGATGGAAAAGAAAATAGAACATTTTTTCTGCTGCAAACACATATTTTGAATAAATGTGGTGGGAAGTTTATGCAGTTCTTGCTAATTCTGCGATTTCTGCAATTACGTACATAATTTGTTGCAAAGGAAACAGCGTTTTATTACTGGACCTGCTTTAGGTCCAGTGGAATCACTGCGGATACACATTGAGCTGGTCGATCTTCACGATAATCGCACTCTGCCACCAATCGAGCTGTTCGGACTTTTCCTCGTTGTTGCCAGAGGTTCGGTTCCACTCTCGTATTGTGCGGGCGGGTTGTTCAAGCGGAAGAGGAAGCATCAGGGTGCTCTCACTACGCAGGATCTCGTGCATGAGTGAACGCGCGTCCGTTTTTTTTTTCCGGACGGGGAAGGGGTTCGCTTCGGTACACATTAAGGACAACATGTGCAATTTTCTGTCAGAATTAATTTTGTGGAAGACGCGTTTCGAAAACCTGTGCTAATGACAGCTTCATTTCGTTATGTTCTTGACAAGTACGGCAAAACTAACCTGATCATTCATTTTTACTGAAAGTCTGATCAGGTTTGGTAAGATCTTCAGCTGGACTTGTTCAATACTGCAGTGCTGCGAATCCGATCAGGTAACTAGAAAACTTTCTTTACACCCTGCCTCTCTTTCTCCCCTCCTCTCTTCTCCTTCCCTTCTGTCTCTGTCTCTCTTTCTCTCTCATCTCTCCCTCTTCTCTTTCTCTCTCTCTTACTCTCTCTCGCTCTCTCTCATTTCAATATAATGTGACAAGAACATGTTATAGATAACACTGTAGTAAACAGTGACTATTTTCAAGAAAATTGATGAATTTCTGGATTTATTTATTTTATTTATTTATTGAAGGCGCGGGAAATCCGCGTAAAAAACAAAGCAGGAAATGAACGAACTCAATACTTAATTCAATCAAAAAGGGGACTTCCAAGCGAAAGAGGTTTGGTTGGCGTCAGAAACGTCCCAACAAAAAGAGAACAATAGGTAAGTAGATTGAGGAGAGTCTACAAAAAGTGAACAATATTCTCTGAGAGTAATTTTTCTTGGTGAACACTTCTTAACAGCGGAAACAAACCGTTGTGGCATTTTACGATGATGAGTATAGTGTCTTTCGGAAAAAGCACTTCTATTCGTTTAGCTTGAGATTTTACGGGATTACTCTTGCTTAATGCTGTATTTCTATTTTATTGTTTTGCTTCTCCTTACAGCAAGACCTAACCGTCTGTCTAAGTCTTTGCGACGTCATCTTCTATTCTGATGGTAAGGTTAGGTTTACATGCACATACGTTTAAACGGTTCTTGCGTAATCAAGACCATTATTGGAACCACGGAAAGCTTCTGTGTAGAACACCGCAACGGTTTGTTTTCGCTGTTAAGAAGTGTTCACCAAGAAAAATTACTCTCAGAGAATATTGTTCACTTTTTGTAGACTCCTCAATCTACTTACCTATTGTTCTCTTTTTGTTGGGACGTTTCTGACGCCAACCAAACCTCTTTCGCTTGAAGACCCCTTTGATAGAATTGTTCACTTTTTATTGATATTACGAAGTAATATCTATGAAAAATCTTCAATATTTTTCAAATAGCATTGATTGCTATAATAATCAGTAAGCAACAAACTTGTTGCGCACGCTACAATTAAGCGCTACTCACTTTCCACGACGTCCTGATGAAGTCATCAGATGCCTATGTACTTTACATGACACCATGATGACGTCATCAGATGCACTATGTTCTTTACATGACATCCTAATGACGTCATCAGATGCCCTATGTACTTCGTCACATCCTGACGACGTCATCAGATGCCCTATATGCTTTACATGACACCCTGATGACGTCATCAGATGCCTATGTACTTTACATGGCATCCTGATGACGCCATCAAATGCCCTATGTACTTTACATGACACCTGATGACGTCATCAGATGCCCTATGTACTTTACATGACACCTGATGACGTCATCAGATGCCCTATGTACTTTACATGACACCTGATGACGTCATCAGATGCCTATGTACTTCACATGACATCCTGATGACGTCATCAGATGCCCTATGTACTTTACATGACACCCTGATGACGTCATCAGATGCCCTATGTACTTTGCATGACACCCTGATGACGTCATCAGATGCCCTATGTACTTTACATGACACCCTGATGACGTCATCAGGTGCCTATGTACTTTTACATGACATCCTGATGACGTCATCAGATGCCCTATGTACTTTACATGACATCCTGATGACGTCATCAGATGCCCTATGTACTTTACATGACACCCTGATGACGTCATCAGATGCCCTATGTACTTTACATGACACCCTGATGACGTCATCAGATGCCCTATGTACTTTACATGACACCTGATGACGTCATCAGATGCCCTATGTACTTTACATGACACCTGATGACGTCATCAGATGCCCTATGTACTTTACATGACACCTGATGACGCCATCAGATGCCCTATGTACTTTACATGACATCCTGATGACGTCATCAGGATGCCCTATGTACTTTACATGACACCCTGATGACGTCATCAGATGCGCTATGTACTTTACATGACACCCTGATGACGTCATCAGATGCCCTATGTGCTTTACATGACACCCTGATGACGTCATCAGATGCCCTATGCACTTTACACGACATCCTGATGACGTCATCAGATGCCCTATGTACTTTACATCATATCCTGATGACGTCATCAGATGCGCTATGTACTTTACATGACACCCTGATGACGTCATCAGATGCCCTATGCACTTTACACGACATCCTGATGACATCATCAGATGCGCTATGTACTTTACATGATATCCTGATGACGTCATCAGATGCCCTATGTACTTTACACGACATCCCGAAGACGTCATCAGATGCCCTATGTACTTTACATGACACCTTGATGACGTCATCAGATGCCCTATGTACTTTACATGACATCCTGATGACGTCATCAGATGCCCTATGTACTTTACATGACACCTGATGACGTCATCAGATGCCCTATGTACTACATGACACCCTGATGACGTCATCAGATGCCCTATGTACTTTACATGACACCCTGATGACGTCATCAGATGCCCTATGTACTTTACATGACACCCTGATGGCGTCATCAGATGCCCTATGTACTTTTACATGACACCCTGATGACGTCATCAGATGCCCAATGTACTTTACATGACATCCTGATGACGTCATCAGATGCCCTATGTACTTTACATGACACCCTGATGACGTCATCAGATGCCCTATGTACTTTACATGACACCTGATGACGTCATCAGATGCCTATGTACTTTACATGACACCTGATGACGTCATCAGATGCCCTATGTACTTTACATGACACCTGATGACGTCATCAGATGCCTATGTACTTTGTGACACCTGATGACGTCATCAGATGCCCTCTGTACTTTACATGACACCCTGATGACGTCATCAGATGCCTATGTACTTTACATGACACCTGATGACGTCATCAGATGCCCTATGTACTTTACGCATGACACCTGATGACGTCATCAGATGCCTATGTACTTTACATGACATCCTGATGACGTCATCAGATGCCCTATGTACTTACATGACACCTGATGACGTCATCAGATGCCCTATGTACTTTACATGACACCTGATGATGTCATCAGATGCCCTATGTACTTTACATGACACCTGATGACGTCATCCAGATGCCCTATGTACTTTACATGACACCCTGATGACGTCATCAGATGCCCTATGTACTTTACATGACATCCTGATGACGTCATCAGATGCCCTATGTACTACATGACACCTGATGACGTCATCAGATGCCCTATGTACTTTACATGACACCTGATGACGTCATCAGATGCCTATGTACTTTACATGACACCCTGATGACGTCATCAGATGCCTATGTACTTTACATGACATCTTGATGACGTCATCAGATGCCTATGTACTTTACATGACACCCTTATGACGTCATCAGATGCCCTATGTACTTTACGCGACACCTTGATGACGTCATCAGATGCCCTATGTACTTTACATGACATCCTGATGACGTCATCAGATGCCCTATGTACTTTACATGACACCTTGATGACGTCATCAGATGCCCCTATGTACTTTACATGACATCCTGATGACGTCATCAGATGCCCTATGTACTTTACATGACACCTTGATGACGTCATCAGATGCCCTATGTACTTTACATGACATCCTGATGACGTCATCAGATGCCTATGTACTTTACATGACACCCTGATGACGTCATCAGATGCCTATGTACTTTACATGACACCCTTTTGACGTCATCAGATGCCTATGTACTTTACATGACACCTTGATGACGTCATCAGATGCCCTATGTACTTTACATGACATCCTGATGACGTCATCAGATGCCCTATGTACTTTACATGACACCTGATGACGTCATCAGATGCCCTATGTACTTTACATGACACCCTGATGACGTCATCAGATGCCTATGTACTTTACATGACACCCTGATGACGTCATCAGATGCCTATGTACTTTACATGACACCCTGATGACGTCATCAGATGCCTATGTACTTTACATGACACCCTGATGGCGTCATCAGATGCCCTATGTACTTTACATGACACCTGATGACGTCATCAGATGCCCAATGTACTTTACATGACATCCTGATGACGTCATCAGATGCCTATGTACTTTACATGACACCCTGATGACGTCATCAGATGCCCTATGTACTTTACATGACACCTGATGACGTCATCAGATGCCTATGCTTTACATGACACCCTGATGACGTCATCAGATGCCCTATGTACTTTACATGACACCCTGATGACGTCATCAGATGCCCTATGTACTTTACGCGACACCCTATGACGTCATCAGATGCCCTATGTACTTTACATGACACCTTTGATGACGTCATCAGATGCCCTATGTACTTTACATGACACCTTGATGACGTCATCAGATGCCCTATGTACTTTACATGACACCTTGATGGCGTCATCAGATGCCCTATGTACTTTACATGACACCTTGATGACGTCATCAGATGCCCTATGTACTTTACATGACATCCTGATGACGTCATCAGATGCCCTATGTACTTTACATGACACCTGATGACGTCATCAGATGCCCTATGTACTTTACATGACACCCTGATGACGTCATCAGATGCCCTATGTACTTTACATGACACCCTGATGACGTCATCAGATGCCCTATGTACTGATAGCCTGCGACCACTGGCAGTGGCTGAAGTGGCGCGAACGAGAGAACGAGGGACGAGAACGAGGAACAGGACACGAGGGACGCGTTACAAGAAAAAACGCGAATTTTAGCTAAGCTTCCGCCGATCTAACTTTGTTAATTTTCAATCGATTTGGCTCAAATTTTGTCAGCGGGTGTCTTCTATACTCTCTCACTTATATCCAGAAGGAAATCTCTAGAAAATTTGTTTTACAGGTTTTATTAACTACTTTACCAAAATCTAAGTGATCACAAGTGCCAGGCAAAACCAAACCTCTCCAGCCGCTTCGCGGCTGGAGCGATTGTTAGAATCCAAGTACACAAACATTATCTCAGCAAAAAAAGTGGAAACGGTTTAGCAAACACAATGAGCTTAAAAGTGAGAGGGGGAAGCTATATAGAAGAACATTTAAGACAGCCTGTTACTCCGCAGAAGAGACTTGAAAGCATTCAAAGACATACTCAGAATGCCCGCGTTATAGCACAACATTTGGTTGAACGTTCTCACGTTACTATAAGTGAAAAAATTTGATCTGACCCGTGATCTCGCTAATGAGACATGAAGCCTAAGCCTGCCGTTCCGGCTTCTTGTAATTGAAGTTCCAAAGAACTTTAATGGATCTAAGGATAATTTTCTAGTTAGTATTTTAAACATCATCACGAGATCCGCTATCTCTCTTCTTCTGCTAAGACTAGGCAGCTTTAGAACCCTGGCTCTTTCGGTGCCTCTAGGTACTTGGGAATAGGTGAGGCCAGAACATCTCATCATCAGTTTGCGGGTGAAATTGTTTTGAACAGTTTCCAACAGATGAATATCCCCTGCCGAACAGGGTTGAAGACGGCTATTCCGCACTCAACAATGGGTCTTACGTAAGTTTTGTAGGCCTGTAAAAGCACCTGGGGATTATTGCTTCTGAATATCTTGAAAACGTTGTAAGGTGCGTCCGAATGAGAATGGCGGCCGGCGTGCTTGGCAGGCGGCCGTCGCGTTCGCCGCTCTCGGACGAGCATGCGAAAAGTCCACACCGCCATCGACTACGAACGGGGCCGGCACCGGCTGGCAGCAAGCACTACACCGATCAATCGCTCCGCAGACGGAGGGGAGAGGGAAGGGCCGTCGTTGAAATCCAACACTCGTCCGAGGGCGGCACATGCGACGGCCGCCTGCCAAGCACGCCGGCCGCGTGGGCCGCCATTCTCATTCGGGTGCACTTTACGATGATTCGCCTTTCTGACCAAATTTCTGTAGTGCGGCCTGAAACTCAAGTCTCTGGTTATTTGAAAACCTAGATCTCTGTCATCAGGAACACACTGCTGAGTTTGACCTTTCAGCGTATAGGTACAACCAACGCTTCGATTACCTCCACCGATTTGTAGGTGATTAGATTTTTCTGTTGCTAGCGGGAGCTCCCACTCATCTGCCCATTGGCCTATGTAATTCATTGCGGCTTGAATGCCCTCGGAATCCTCATCATCCACCACCTTCTTGTAAATTTTAATGTCGTCTGCATACATTTTACAGGTTACACCAAAACGTGAAATAAATTCAGGAAGTTCATACGTATAAACTAAGAAAAATAGTGGTGATAGAACGCCTCTCTGCGGAAGTCCGCTATAGGCTGAGTACACCGACGAACACACACCATCAACTTTAACTTGATAGGTCCTATCGGAAAGGAAGTTTTGCGCCCAACTTATAAGCAGGGGATGAACCCCAATGACGTTCATTTTTTGAAGCAGTTTTCGGATTGGGACCTTGTCGAAAGCCTTCGAAAAATTAAAATAAATCACATCTGTTCGACACTTGGCCTCCAAGGAGCTCGTCCAGTCGTTCAAGGAACTCAGTAGAGATGTCTCCACTGACCTTCCTTTCAGAAAGCCGAACTGATTCTCCGATATGACGTTGTTGTCTTCGAGATGTTTTACAAGATGTTTTCTCACTATCTTTTCAAAAGTCCTAGCGAAAATTGAAGTTATGCTCACCGGTCTGTAGTTTCTAGGATCACTGAGTGGAGGTTTCTTAGAAATAGGAGTAATGAATGCGTGTTTCCACCTTTTAGGAACATCGGATCTCAGGTAGCTTAAATTAAAGATATGCTCCAATGGATATATAATGAACTATAGAATTTTTTTAACGAAGCTGAGAGGAATGAAATCAGGTGAAGTGGAGTAAGAATTTGGCCATTTTGACAGAATTTCGAAAATTTCTCCACTGTGAAACCATAAGGAATTATGCCTCTGAGGACAGCGGGGAAGCTCGGCGTTCTCAGGTGGAACTAATTCTGGATCGACTTCTTGGGGCACGTTGAACATTTTCTGGAACTCGTTTGCCAAAAGATTAGCTTTTTCAGGAGAGCTTGAAAGAATGTTGCCGCTTTCATCTAAAAGTTTAGGAATAGAGTTCCTGTCGCCAGTACGGGAACCCACGTACCCATAGAACCTGTTCTTGTCATTCCCCTCGATACCTTTTTTCTCCAAGTAGAGGTTGTATTTAGACAGGGCCTTTTCAACTTTTTATTATAAGACTCATACTCTTCCCAAGCGTCTGGGTGCCCGAAAGACGAGGCTCTATCCCACAAGAGAGATCTATAATTGGTCATGTTCTTAAGACGATCTGGTAGATCCAGTTCCCTTGGTTAGACTTCCCGTAGTGGCACAAACATTTCGATAACGTGTTCGATAACTCCAACAAAAGTCTCGTACTTTTCGTCAACAGTTCCAGGACTATTCATAATTCCAATCCAGTCGACGTTGCTCAAATGTTCGTAAATTCTCTCGTAATTGGCTTTTTTAAAATCCCTTATAAGTCGTGGTCGTTCTGGTGCAATCTCTACGGCAAGAGTGAAAGTTACTGTTGCATGATCACTTTCACCAATAGGAGCTTTGACATCAACGTTTTGAACGAAATCGTTTTTGTTACATAACACGAGGTCTAGTAGGGAACCGCCTCTGGTGGCCCTAGGCACTAATTGTCGAAGATCGTGGGTGTCAAAAGTTTCGGAAAATGTGTTCGCTAGATTCCCTATCCGCGTGTTCAAGTCAGGTATGTTAAAGTCCCCTAGAACAATGCAAGGCGAACTCCAGGAAACAAAGTCACTTATTGCTTTGGAGAGTTGTGAAGACTTCTCTATGCAACAACCAGGAGCTCGGTAAATCCCTACGAAATGGAGAGTGGAATCACAAGCATTTATATCACAAACTAGAATCTCATAGGAGTCACTGACGAATTCGTGGAAAATTCGGTTATAAGACAGCGATTCTTTAATCAGAAGAATGACACCGCCTCCTTTTTTATATGTTCTATCGCAACTGATTCCCTCATACTGAGTAGATACCACACCAAGAAGGGCACTTAAATTATTTTTGAAGCTTAGCCATGTCTCTGTTAGAAAGATCACGTCGTAGTTATTCTGGCAAAGATTTGATATCAAAGAGTCACGGTTTTTCATAAGAGATCTAATGTTCGAAAGTGCGCATGATATCATGAAACATGAGTTCCTTCGAAAGTTCAGCAGTTTCCCTGAGGACTTCTGGGCTGTGAAGGGATCATGCTTGCGCTAGCGCTCTGAGACTGTGCCTGTGACTGCGACAAGTCCTCGATCGCGGTTGTGACGTTCTTGTTTGTTGTGGACCTACGAGCAGCAAGACGCTCTTCACGTATTCGCTCTCTCCTCCCTGGTTAGAGCTGGGCGTAGGTATATGCCCTTTTGATGAGGAAAGAAACGCAGCCGTGGAGCACGCCTAACCGCCTCAACTTGGAACCTGGATGAAGGCAAGACTACTTTTACAAGTCGGGGACGACCATGTGTTGGCGCACCCATACGGTAAACATTGGTTGGAATACACTCCAGTCCTAGAAAGCTGAGCAATAGGTTAACACGTGTACAATCTTGAGCGATCTTGTCAAAAGAGGTAGAAGCTGAAGATTCCGAAATGTTCGAGAAAACAATGGAGCGTTTTTGCTCAATTTCATCAAAATCTATATTTGAATTAACATTACAAGAAGAATCATCACCATTGACTACAGTAGAGGCTCTATTGAGCTCAGAAACAGCCAACTTAGCCTTTGAATCAGAAATTTCCTCCCTCAAACGACCGTTCTCCTCCAACAGATCTGCGTTGCGCTCCGCCATCTGTTTGACCTCTGCTCTGGTCTCGAATAACAGCTCGATGACAAGTTTGATGTAGCCAGGAACTTTTTCATGATCAGCCAGATCTTGTAGACGACTGGCACCATCTGCCTGGCTGCTCGTGCTGTTAGTTCGCGAGCCCCTGGCCTTCTTTCCTGTAATATTCGACACAGCAGAAGGAGACGTGGCCATTTGATCAGCAATCGTTCACACTCAATGACAGCGAGCGGAATTGACAAAACGAGTACCTTTCAAAGTGGCAAATTAAACGACGAAATTGCCCCCTTGCCACTAGAGACGACGCTTGAGGACTTCTGATATGTCGAAGCAGTCGGTATAGTTGTGTGAATACAGATGTGAAGGTAGGAAGAAGAGCGAGTCGAGGACACAACCGCTCACAATCAGCATATTTTCGAGAAAACAACAGAAAAATGTTCTGCCACTTTTGTCATTTTTTCGCAGACGGTTTCGCAGAGGCAGTGTCCATGATTATTTTCGGTTTTCAAAGGCATTGTCCATGATTAATTTTGTCTTCGTTTTGTCGACGGAATCCGAAAGACCTGCGTCTCATTGGAGCGACAAGGTCGAAAGAACTAACGAAAGCGGGCTTGGGAGAGCCATTATCGGCTCCGAAATCCGCTCGCGTTGATCCTTTCTAATCAGTCGATACGTATTTGATACACGCGAGGAAAGGACTAGCGCGAGCGGATTTCAAGGCCAAGAAGGGCATCAACGGGCTCGTTTTTGTTCTTTCTTTCGACCCTATCGCTCCATTGGGGCTCCGATCTTTCGATTTCCGGCGAAAACACGAAGAAGAAATTAATCGTGTACCTTGTTTTTAAAGTCGGGGTGAGAACCTCTTTGGCAACTACTGTTTTGCATTCGCGACAATCCAGTGGGAAGGCTTAACGCTGTTTCCGAGCAACCCGAGAGAACGGGAAGTCTCCAGGGGTGCAGACTCCCATAGAACAACGGAACAGGGTAAGTTGACGTCATGTGTGGATTCGGTTCCAATTGAAGTTATACGAGTGAATCGATGGAGACAACGAAAGTATTCTGCAGCGCATAGTTCAAAAGTGAAGATAATCTTCTCAGCATCAAATAATTCGTTTTTTATCCACTTACATACATATATTAAACAATTCTGTTAGGTCCAGTTTCATCCACTTTCACATTTGTTTGAACTTAAAGGCAGTGTTCACGATGGAAATCGTTTTTCTGTTTTTCCGCCTGACTTGAAAACGGCCCCATGCTGATTTCAATGATGTCTCTGAAATCATACAAGACCTTCTGGGAACGGAGTTATGGTCCCTCAAAGACTGAGCTAAGGAAACATGGTGGACGAGTTGTCCGAGGCTTGTAACTTCCGTCTTCTGAAGCCGATCTATGCGAGCTGACCTGAGTAAAGAGAGAAGCTGAGAATGAAGGGAAGAACAGGGCTAATGACTGAAAATCATCGCTCATCTCACGATATCGAGCATTCATTTGTTCACGTCGGTGGGCGTGTGTTGCGCTTTTGGGCTTTGCCTTGCGCTCAAAGTGGCAACTTCGAGCTCATTTGAGGCTCTTTGCGGCTCGTTTTCGAGCGTTCTTTTGACGTCAACGTTACAGTGTGCCCCTCCACTACCCATTCCTAGTGGAAACTGAAACACATTTTTTATCGTGAACACTGCCTTAAAGACTGTATTTCCATTTCCGCACTTGTAAGCTGCGCAAATGTAGGGAAATTATTTAGTAAGCTCACAAATTCTTTCGAATTTCAGCCACATTTTTAAATATTTCACAAATGCAAATAATTTCTCGAGTCATCTGCTGAAAACTTCACCTGCTGGCTTGCGTATTCAAACCAGATTTTTGCTTACGCTCTAAGCTGGTGCTGACTAGGTTGTTTTATTCGTGCCCCAATTTCCCCCTTATTCGTTGTCGGCAGACTTAGGGTTGCCTTTTAATTGGCGTTACATACCTTAATACTTCGAAAGTCGAAAAATGGACCTCAAATTCGTGTTCGGCGTCCCGAATAACACCAGCAAAGAAATTCTGAGTCCAATCTGAGACTTCGACCAAGCTACCGTATATCCACCGTTGCATACCGTAATCTTAAGAAAATCGATAATCCGACCACAGATTAGCATTAGGCAGCCCAAGCAAACCACTATGTAGAAGTTTTGAGACGGTTTTCTCGTAGCGTTCTCGAAAGTCGCGTTTGGGCAGTGAAATTTCTCCCACTTAGAAGCTTCGGGCCAAATCAGACGGAATTTTCAAAATATTGACAAATGAGCCTCAGATTCGTAACAGTACCCAAAACAGCCCCAAGAAACAAGTTTTGAGCTCAATCCGAGATAATTTTTTTGAATCTCCCAAAAATTGCCATTTTCTCTTCGCAAGGCTATGAAAATGCCCACTTCCGAAAATCTCTTGTAAATCTCTGAGGCTTTTAGGGAATTTGGATAACGGAGTATCAATGTTGTGTTCCATACCTTAAATGCAGTGATCACGATGAAAAACGTTATCGAAAAAACTACAAAAATCAGCTTAGATCAAAAACAGCTGAAAAACTATGAAGGCAGCACCGTGAAAAACGGGCTAGAATTAGAGTTTTCAAGGCCCAATGATGCTAGTTCGTGCACACGTGCACAGCACAGACAAGAAAGATCGCAGTCTCATGCCGAGCAGTCAAAAATCATCGACATTCAGAGGGAGAAATAACTGGTGTGGTAGTAATTCCTTCGAAACTGCGAGTTTCGAAAAGATCGAAACATGCAGGTATTCTGCGAGTTTCGACCTCAAAAGAAGAGCCAATTTTGAGGCGATATGGCAATAAACAGACTTCAATCCGTATCCATAGGGTACCCCCCCCTCAAAGTGACCTATATTCCAAATCTGGTGCAAAATGGTCAACCGCTCCCTATTCTGTACTCCGTTCTATGGAGCTTATTGCGGGTTTGCCTCTTGGTTTCGGGCACCCTCCCGAGATCGCTGAAACTGGCAGCAGGCTCTGTCTCTAGGCGAGGTGGGCAGCGAAACGCGAAACAGCGCAGCGGTGGAGGAGACGCGAGAGACTCCCAGTTTCGGGGAGAAAAAGTGTTGCGGAGGACTTTTTCGTCCATCATGCGAGGTGGGTGCTGTTTTGCACAGGCTGTCAGCAAGCGCGCAGACAGTGGCTGACATAAAATTATTGACAGCCGACCTCCAAGAATGCACCTCGGATACCTCGGCAAAAATCAGTAGATCGCGCGTTTTTAACGCGGAAAGCCGGGATTTGGTCACGTTAGCGGGGAAAACTTGATTGTAGACTATTTTAACACTAATCTAGCTTTGATAAGTTATGAAGTCGAAGTGATATGAGCATATCCATAAGATTTGGAGCATTTTGAGCCGGAAAAGCGAGTATTAGGTTTGATTAACTTGGAAATAGCGAAATTATTTTTTTTGGCAGAAGTCAGGCGTTGACACCATATCAAACTCAACTGATAGGATTATAGCTCTTCGAGTTTAGTTTTAAGTTTTCACACCAGTGGAGCGATAAATTGCTCCTGATGATCAGGGAATCGCAAAATTAATTCCTTTTGACACAAGTAATAAATTGATACCTTATGAAACTGGTCTGATGATGTCATATATCCATGACTTTCACGTTTTCAGCTGGAAGGCGCGGGGTATTTGCTACTGATAGGCTAAGCATAGCAAAATTAATCTTACTTACTACAATTCCAGACACTGAAACGTTACCAAATCAAATTTATGAGGTCATAACTCCACGATGTCGAGCAATGTGAACCGAAGTTGTTCCTTAGATTTTTTCCGATCGAATTGATGTTAGGAACGCGAATTTTCGATTTTCTTATTTCTTTTTATATCATTCGGTTTTCGATTACGTTCAGAAGCTTCTTTTTGATTCTTCGATTTCCAAAAAGTGATCGAAGTGTGGTGTTTTAAATTTTGTTATTCAATATTCAATTTCTCGGAGATCCTAATCGGAGTCATGTATAAGGGTGATGCAGAAATTATCGAGCATTGCTTTGCTCGTTCGACTGAGTTTACCAGGCAGATTTTGATACGCCACGAACTCGGACAGTGAGTACAAGTGTAAATATATATATAGGTGCAAAAAAAACAAAAATCTTTAACTTATCAAAATTTTCACAATTCTTTAACTTCCTAATTTTCTCAAGGAGATCCTCAATTTTCTGTAAATCCGTGGTCTGAGGAAGTAGTCGAAAAAAGTTTTTTTTATATTTGATAAAAAATGATTTTTTCGTCAAGTGCGAGTATCATATGATTTGAATTTTTCATGAAGTTCAATTCGTGATTTCATATGTCTCCATCAACATGCTCAATTTCTGAATTCACAAAATAAAATTCCGGAACACGTTGCTGGTTGTTCCGGGAGGATAAGCGGAAATTCATTTCGGAATTTCACAAACTCAGGGTATGGGCTGAGCGTAATCAAACGTTTTTACAATTTTTCACAGTGTCTACAAATTTTCTAGCAAAACTCAAAGCTGCGAAAGTTGGTAGGGCATTTGCACTTTTCATTAGAGTTATGATCTTATCCAGTCCGATTCGATAAGGTATCAGTACCCGAAGTGTGCAAAAAAGATTAGTTTTGCTATGCCCAAGTTATCAGGAGAAGCATGATTTTTACCGGATGGGTGAGAAAACTTTTTTTCGAACCAACAAAAACTTTCGCTCATGCGGTCGTTCAAGCGATAGAAAAAAGTCAGAGATTAGAAAGTCCTGCTTTTGTGCGAGGGTAGTAGGTGCTGACAAGAAATAGGAAACAGTAGGTTTGACACAAGACTTGAGAGGTGAAAAATGCGGGAAGGATTAACAGCAATCATATTTATAGAACAAATAGAGTCCGTCGAAGAACGTTCAGGAAAATGTCTAGGCGTGTAGTTATTGAGGTCCTTTCATTGTAGTCCAGAAGGCCGATCGAATTTACTCGAATGAGGAACGAATTTAATAGATTCTTTCACATGTCTTATACAAGTAAGTATGTAGGAATTGAGTTGAGTTCCGCTTTACCAACCACTCCATTCCATTATAAACGCCTTGAGTGTACAATTTTCAATGCTTCATTTTTCCATCAATTTAAAAGTAGGTACTATGACGTTAACTACTAGTTTGAGCCTCTGCTGTGGCCGGAAACACAATGCTGTGCTCGCAATGGGAGACACCTACAATGAAAACATCATCAGTGCAAAGTGCAATCTTGGTGCAATGCCAGTGATCGTCGCTATGGTTAAAAGCACTGAGGGTTCAACTCCTTAGAGTGACGAAGTTTTGCAAATAAACGCAACACCTCGCATGACAATGCGTGTAAGGTCCCGGTTTCAATCAGTTCATTCTGCGAGTTTCGAACGTCAGCTCGCGACATAAAACTCGTAGTTTCGCATGGATTACTACCGTCCCAACATATTTACGTAATAAAAACAGTTAAGCAATGAAAGAAAGCACTCCAGTCAATGTATTTGACAAGATGTGTACATAAATCTGAAGGTTCATTGATTGAAATTCTATTTCAAGCCAGCTAATGTTCTTGATAAAAGAGGTCATCGATGCCGATGATGTGCAGTGAGCTCGTCCACCATCAAAATGCAAGAAAGTTCAGGCTTCAAATCTCGCTCAAAACAAGGGTTTTTCGCAATTTTTTCTGATAATTCCTACTACTCGAGACCCAGGAAAGGGTTTAGAGAGAAAAAGACGACAAGCATATTTGATCGCGACCACTGCTTTTAAACTAGCAGAACATGGTTTTACAAAAACCCTCGGCTAAGGTAAGGTAAGCCCTAGTCAGACGCTATCCAGCCTCATGCGAGCCTTTACCGCTGCGTTCTTGGGTACCACGAAAAAAAGCTGTACGCTTTCAATAGTGATTTTTCTGTTCATTCCAGTTGATTTTGCTTGACCCCTCGAAGGAAAGTCTTCAGATACTCTGCCTTTTCTCACTCAATAGTAACCTTATATGTGAGAAATTCGACGCCTTCGGATTAGATGGAGGAAACAAGATTGCTCGTTTCGGATTTCGCTCCATTCTCGGCGAAAGTATCGTATTCCTAAGATGAATGAAAGAAAGAGTTCAGGAAAAGATCAGAACCCTATTATCATGTAAAGAAACTGAATCGCTATTAAGGGAAGTAGCTACGTTCTCAACGATTTCATGGAACTAGAACTAGATAAGAAGACGGTAAGAAGTTTAAACTATTTAGGGCGATATACGGTGCCGTTCTTGAAGCCCGAGAGGTGGTACGGTTTGACCTTCGCGAGTGAAAACGAAATTAACGGAGAAGTGAATATTCATAGAGAAAATCGGCTCCTCAGGACATCAAGTCGACAACAGAACACTCACAGTTCACCAGACCAGCTCTATGAAGTAAGATTTTTGCTAATCTTTTTGACGGAACTTCCATAAGCTACGAATGTCAGATACATAGAATTTTGAAAAGAGGAAAACCAGTGAACAAGGTTCAGCGTTTCATAGACACTTCTGTCCACAGTTCGATGGTATAAAGGGTAATCGTTACCGCTTATTTGTGCTCTAAACATGTCAAAAATGGTTCCGAAAAACACATTTTGCGGGAAATGCTGCTTCTTTCTTCCATCTGGAAGGAGAGGATAGCTAATGAACATCGGTTGCCATGCTAAGCATATAGGTAAATGTTTCATTAGTGAAAACGCTTCCAATCATTTCTTTTTAAAATTCAAGAACTTATGTGAAAAAAATATAAAAATCCCGAAATAAAAAGGTAGCTGCTCCAGGCTATAGAAATCATCACCTGACAACGTAATCAATAACAATTGATGCGATTGAGTCTAAAATTAAAGTTTTAATGCTCCATTTAGCGGAAACGCCTGAAAAAAAAAACGATTCTTGAGCCCAGCAGCATTTTGCAAAAAATGGTCCAGGAGACCTTTGAGACGCTTTAGGGAGATGTCTTACCCTACTCGCTGTACTCACTAGACATTGGTACTCTCGATTAGTACTTATGCCAGGATATTGCTGATGACCTCGCCGAGCAGGACTTCCCTTCTTTCGAAAAAGTCAAACATTACATTTTGATGTTTTTTTGAATATTCAAAAAAACAAAACATCAAAATTCTGTCTTCAAAAGGCCTCAGCCTAAATGGGTTTAATGCCGATTTGTGCTTACCAGATCATACCCGTCATCGGGTGATTGCTGTTGTGCCCACACTGTTGTGTTCATGTGTGAATTAGCTGAGGGCTGCAGAGCGGGGTGTCGGTGTGTAATGGTAATACTCTCGCCCGGAAAGCGTGCAATGCAGGTTCGAGTCCTGCCTGAAATCTGAGTTTTGCGTTCAACTCAGCTACCTTGTGATATCAAACATTGAAGTTAATAGGCTCCATGCATCGCCTCGAAGGAATAGGAGTTTTTCTCAAATTAAATCTGCATGCTGCCTAAAAATGAGTAAAATAAAACACACGATGACATGTTTTTCGAATGAAGCTTCAAAAATGCAGTAAAAAACGCTCAGAACTAATTTGTATCCTCAATAAGTTGGGAATTTTTTTCAATTGGAGTTTGTACAAAAAATTGGGTAAATTTTGGCAGCATGGTATAGACCATTCTAAAGGAGAATATTTGTTTACAATGTAGCGTAGTTGGCTTCTTTCAGAAAACTCAATTTACCGATTTTCGTATCGGTGAAGTGGAGGGCAGAAAGGTGACAACATTTTATTGACCCGAATATCAGTTAACACTCAAAAGAACGCGCGCTCCGCGGCTAATACGCGCAGACGGCGCCTCCACGGCGAATCAATTCAGTGGGGGCTTTACAACCGCGTTTTTCGTTATGAATGAACCCGTAAAAAACAATTTCAATGTGCCTCATGCCTGCCCGCCATAAATATGTGTTGTACATCTGTATATAGCACGGGTTCTCCAGCTACAACGAAAAGGAATCTTATTTTTTTGATGAAACCACAAAAAATCTAGTTCATGACGTGAGTGCGCAGTGAGGACACGTGGACTCTCAAGTGTTAAAGTGAATTTGATTTAATCAAAATATATTTTACAGCGGAAAATCGCCTTCCGAACGATCGCTAACACTACGCCAACATTTTCAAGATTCAGGGGCGGAATGCTTGAACGCTGCGAAGAAGGTCTGGGAGCCGCTCCGCGTCCTCCGTGCGAAGAGTCGAGCCAGAGGTGACCCGAAAACATGCCGTTGGCTTCCCAAGCCTAACAGCTGTTTTTTGATTTGGTCCTTATCTAGAACGGCTTTGTTCCTGTGAAACTTTAATGCCAAACGGGACAATTATTCAAAATGTAATTAACTGTAAAGAAGAAATCAAAAAAGTCCGAAGTTAAGCACAATTAAAATTTGAAACAAAAACAGTCAGGCGGGGAGCTCATCGTGCGTGGTGAGGTTGCGTCCTTACACAAAGGGAACGGCATGATTTTCGGGTCAACTCTGGCTCGACGCCTCGCACGGAGGACGCGGAGCGGCTCCCTGACCTCCTTCGCAGCGTTCATGCATGCCGCCCCAGGACGTAATTTGAAGGGGACTTCTACAATTTTTTTGTCAAAAAACAAGTTATCGACTTTTTGAATACCAACATTCATTCATAAATAGACTTTATGACTACAAATTAATGGTTTAAGTAATTTCCGTTGTTTTCAGAGCACCTCTTCATCAAATTTTCTGTGTCTTTTACCGAAAATCGCTCGGACGGGTGTCCAAAATGGGTACGAGCCTGACCTTGAGGTAGTCGTCGTTGGGAAAAGGATTTCATACATAGATTCTCAGCATGGTGTTATTGGCTGTTTGAAAGGAATTTTTTAATCTCTAAAATAATGTAATTAGACTTTTCAGTAAAGTTCCTTTTATTGGTTTTTGGGTCAATAAATTGAAGTTATTTTGCCACTAACAACAATCCCCCTTTTGAACGGTCTGTAAAATGTTGCGAAAATATGCGATATTCGATCAGCAATATTTTATTGATAAAAGAGCGCAAGATCTTGGTTGACAGTCCGATGTTATTCTTTTTCAAATTAGTCATTGAGAAACGTTAAAAAATCAAAATTCATTATGATTTTCGAAGTTTTTTTGGCGTGACTTTCCGAGTGGCTCTACCGATTATGGCAAGGATTGCGTAGGCTAGATTTTTTTTATTTTCCACTGGTATCTCGATTATTACGTGAATCGCGCGATTTGTATGCACCCCTTGACTCCAATCTTGCCCAACTCGAAAATCCTTACAGTAGTGAACCAGGCTTTTTCATCCACTGCCGTCATAATGAAAGATTACACTCGTCATTCAACCTTTTTCTGTTTCCCTTAATCATGGCAAATGCTTTCGCAATTTAGCCAACTTTGCTTATAGATAAGGGCTCACCGATAAAGCACTAATGGATAAAATTTTTATTTCGGATGTACTTTCTGATGCCTTAATACCACAGGAGTGCATAAATGTTAGCTGTCACTCTCCATTCGCCTCCCACTCAATGCCATGCCTAATCAGTTTATGAGCAACAGCGTCATACCTCCTTCTTGACGGTTAAACTACATAATAGGTTGAAGAGAATTTAACACGTATTCTTCAACTCGTAACCTTACTTTCTGATAAACTTCGAAACACATATTATCGGGGAAATTGTTTCCCTAAGAGCATTGAGATGGAAATATGAGCCTTGAATTTAGAGTAAAATGCTTATTAAGCGGTGAATAAATCGCGTTTTCCCTTCACAAATCTATAAAAGAGTTCTAAATGAGTTAATTATTTACGTTCATAATTCGAGGTTTTGATGCATCGTAACCTGGACGGCGAAGAAAGTGCTGAACGATTATACGTGACCTCCAAGTGGAGGGGACAAGAACGGTGAGATTTTCATCATTTTCTCTCTTGAAATGGTTCCAGTGTTGCACCTAGAAAGTTCTTGTGGTGTTTTTTTTTTCTACAAAATGTGAGCTTTTTGCTTACATCTTAGAGACGGCTTTGGCCAAAATGCCGGTCCCATGAGGGGACCCACAATACTCACGTTTCGAAGTTCAGGCAGAATCCGCTGTGAAAACACTTTTTGAGAACTCTTTATGAGATTGTAGGTCTTGTAATTACGAAAGTAAAAATAAGTGAAAAAGTGAAAATTTGCAGGAAAAACACACCAAAATAAGCCAGGACGGCCAATTAAAGGTGTCGGCCAGCCCCCCTCCCAATTAACGAGATTATTATGAATGCTTGCTTTTCCGCCTTCTATTTCGCTCTCAAAGGCAGTGTTCCCGATTAATCTCGTTTTTGAGTTTTTAGAGTGAAACACTACGCTGGAAGATGCTGGAAGGGATAGGGTGGAAAAAAGCATTGAAAACGGGCCAGAAATCGATACAAACGAAGGCGAAGTGAAGATTTCGTTAGCCCAGTACGCCTACCCTTAGCCCTCCCCCCGTTCTGACAGGCTTGTGGCGCCGCGGACGTTTTCGATGGCAAGGAACTTTGCGCACCTTCCGCCATTAGAGCGTGCTTGCGGAAACTAGCAGGACCCGTAAGCTCTTCTACGCCCTGAACGTTACGAATCGCAATATTAGCTCATTCTGAACGCTTTTCTTCGCTGTTTCTTTTTTTTCGATAACTCACGACCGAACAACCTCATTTTTGAGTCGATCTCGAATATGATATTCATCGTGAACAATGCCTTCAAAGTAGCCATTAGTCTCTAAATGTGCTCAGCAATTACTTCAGAAGCAAAATCAAAGAATGCAGAACAGGCATTTATACATAGACCTCAATGATTGGAGGCCGGCGGACACTAATCAGTAACTTGTTCCTGAGCGCATTTTCTCCAATTTTTTACTTGTTTTTATATTTTGTGATGGCCAGATCTACCTTTCCATGAGGATAGCGCAAAAGCCGATTTTATCGAGAACCCTACCTTTAATACATGCTAAGTGTAATGTGGCATGGCAGGCTGGCACGTCCAAATCCTACTTCGCTGAATATTTACATATGTCAATGATCTCTCCTGTTCAGTAGTTTATTCAAAATCTACCCGAAGTGTCCGTTAGGAGTTAGGAGAATATTTTTGCTTCGGGTGGTCCCTGTTTCCCTGCTGTTGACACGCCTCTTCTTGCGATGCATGGTCACGCGCCTGCTTAGCCGCGCCAGGCAAGTCTGATAGATCCTGGGGGAAGAGCAGTTTCGTACCTTCAGGGTACCCAATGGCGAGCTTCAAGTGTCTGTGAAGGTGCACTGTGAGTCCTCGTCCACGACAGAACAGATGGTTCTTCTTCCAGACGAGGATTCCGTAACTATTGAGATATCGGTGAGTTTCTTTTCTGTCGGGATCATAACAATGTGCATGGATGGGGGGTGGGAGTTGCAAGCTGGGTGCCAGTGGAACGAAGGGGAGTTATGGAAACAAGCTTCAAGCCAGTGTTGAGTGCAAAACTCGAAGATTATTTGGGGATTCGGAAACTTAGAAATGGCTTCAATAAATGTTTAATGAATTAGGTGATGCAACAAGAAAATCAAATTTTCCTGATTCAAATTTCACAAAAAAAAGATCACTCGTAGGAGCTGGACTCAGGGTCGACTCAAGGGAGGAGGGTCGCACTCCTAATCGATCGATCCCGGCGTTGCGCGTGTTCCTGGCCTGGTTCGGTGCTTCTATTTGTTGATCGAATACACAGAAAGAAAGACGCCTAGGAGCACTTTGGCTGCTTAATTGCGACGCACGCGTTTCGCGCATCGCGTATACCAGTCGTAGTGCTCCTTGTCTCCTCCCATTCTGTTTACTCGATTAACTAGCACAGTGCTTCGGGTGTTTTTTCCCGGAAATCACCGTTCGAGCCAGAGATGAGCGGAATAAAAATATCAAAGTCTGGGAATCGGGTTTTGGGTTTCATCATGGAATTCCTCTCGTTACGGAAACCGGATAACAGATAACAACGCTCAAAAATGCGCGGAAATGCGGCTTCCGGAACACAAAACCCGAAGTACCTCGAACTCATTGATCCGCTTAATTTTGCCCCAATATAACCCGAGTTCCGCAGTTTTTTTCGTTGCGGTTTTGCTAAGGCAACGCGGAAGGCAAAAGTGCGCGAAACTGCAGGTTTCGGATCCCAAAACGCGTAATCCCGCTCGCCCCTGGTTGGGGAGCATACCGCCTCTGCCGAATTTTCTATCAGTTCTTGAGGTAAATCAGGATTTTTTTCAAAATTCCAATACGCAACAAACCATCGAATAGTGGGCGAGATGAGATTTTAAAATGTCGCCACTGAGCGAGAGGCTTACTCATGGTATCATTCAAATCGTTGGTTAGCAGTTTCGACGCTATCCGTAATTTCACCAGTTTGATCGCATAGCTCTAGGACAATTCAACTTTCTCCTCGTCGTGAAATGTGCTGTGAAGAGAAGCCGAATTTTTCTGAGAAAATTGGTCTCCTAAACAGCTGATGGGATGAAGACTTTATAAGTATGCACACGTACAATACCGCTGCTATACAAGGATAAAAAGCGGGCGAAATGGGCGAAGTCGGCAACTAAAGCGTCTTTCGACCACAACTCGCCTCAAAATGCTCCGTTTTTAATTTTGAAAGAACCAAAATGTTCTCCGCGACACAATCTATCTAACTATATAGAAAGAAAGTTATATTCACTTATGAAAACGCTTTTTTTAAAAGATGGGGTGTGTTATGAATTCGATAATGTTATCACAAGATAACGAGCTCATTCAATCAAAAGCAACCAAACGCGATCTCTAGCATGGTCAGAATGAAAATATATTTAACCTTGGAAAATTATGTTCCTCCCGAATTTCCCTGAATATTTTTGCACGGTTGACTAGATCACAACATGCTGTACATTTCGGCGTTTTCGAAATTGAAAACGGAGCACTCTGAGGCGAGTTGTGGTCGAAAGACGCTTTAGTTGCCGACTTCGCCCATTTCGCCCACTTTTTACCCTTGGATAGCGTGCGGTATTGTAACTCGCAGAAAATTTGCTATCAAACTTTATAAGATCTTACATTTGGGCCTCAGAAGTGCTGCTTTGAAGCTTTGCTTAAGTACAGTCGGCACGGTTCGCACTGATACTTTGAGTTCCTTATTGTGCGTTGACGCCAAGTCGGTGCTAATCAGGGATTAGCGGAAATTTTCTTCTGAATTTCGATAATCGGAAATCGGAACAACCTTCTCAAATTCGGAAATCGGAAATCGGAATCCTAAAAACCATCGGAAATCGGAAATCGGAAATGGTCAGCGAAATTCCTAACCCTCCCCTGGTGATTGTTCCTGCCAAAAAACTAGGACTTATCCTACTTAATTGAACAATGTGTATACCCACGCGTACTTATAGGCTTGTATCGTGACGCTTTGAATCATTGCAGAATCAGTTAGGTCCCACACAGTTTCAGACACCTGCAGCACTTCAAGTCGGTCCAACACAGTTTCCCCGGCGATCGGCACACTCCCAGTAGAGTCCCGCAAACTTTTCTTCCCGGCACTTGGCGCACTCCTAGTTGGGTGCAACACACTTTTCTCGGCGCTTCACGCACTCCTAGTTGGGGTGCCACACACTTTCGCCGGCGCTTGGTGCCCTCCAAGTTGTGTCCAACACAGTCTCCCCGGCGCTCGACGCACTCCAAGTTGAGTGCAACACAGTCAGTTCCTCTGGCGCTCGGCGCATTCCCAGTTGGGTCCCGCACACTTTTCCAGCGCTTGGTGCACTCCAAGTGAAGCCCAGCGCACTGTTTTGGCGCTTGACGCACTTCAACTCAGAAATTGCTTAGCAGGTTACCTGAGACTTCAACGCAAGTTGCATGATGGCCTCACGCAACTTGCTTTGAGTTCACAAGTAACTTGAAGCGATGTTACATGTAATTTGACGAGATTTTTGATTAAAGTAACGTGCGCTAATAATAAACACATCATATTGCGAGTAACTTGCACTGCTGGTACATGTTACTTGACACTTACACGCGACGCGGCCGGCACATTGACAAGCGACAAGGCCAGCATACCGTCACGCGACGGAGACTTCTCGGCGAGAACGACTGGGCCGGCAGCGGTCTGTCAGGCGGGGCCTCCAGCCGGTGTGCGGGGCCAAGTACCTGAAAACTTGGGTAACTCAATGGCCGACGCTGCCCACATCTGAGTACTGCCTCCAGAGTGCATCGTATACCTCCCTAGGAAACGTCATGCCGCGTAGATAAGTTACATGTGCTATAAAATAATACATTTAGGTTACACGTTGGGGGTGTGTATACAAGTCTGTTGGTACCTGCTCGTTGGTGCCCCTGCTTCTACTGAACCCATCAGACGTTTGAGTGTACACAGGGAACGTTCGGAGCGATATAGCGTGCACAACTCTATCACGAAAGTTTCCCGCACATTGCATAAAGGTGTCGCCGTCCGGCACACTAAGGCCTCTGGTCCATAACACCTTAGGATCCGTACCTAGGGAGTCATGGAGTCTTTGGCCACAAGCCACAATTTCGCCACCCTGAACTGTCGATCGCTGTCGAGTGATATCCAAAAAACTGCGCTATCCAGACTTCTGAGCTATTTCCATGCACCGTTTGCTGCTTTGGAGGAAACCCGCCTCAAGGATAGACCCGTCATCAGCGTCGGAGAGTAAACCATCTACTGCGGTAACGCTGACGATAGGAGAGTGGGAGGCTGTGCAATAGCTGTAAGGAAGGATTTCAATGGTATGGTCAATGAGTTCGGCTCAACGTCGTGTCGGAATGCATTCGTACGACTGCGGGATCACAGAGGATTCAATCTGTGGATAGTGAGTGCTCATGCGCCCACTGAAACCGCCGAAGACAATTCGAAGGATGCGTTTTATGAGGAACTCAATACGTTGCTGGCCAGGATACCTTGTCAACATGCTGTTGTCGTGGGGATTGACGCAAATGCGAAGATGGGACTTGATCAGGAATCCGAAGTACTCGGTAAATGGTTCTACCCAGTGGAGCAAACATCGGACAATGGCTACCGCCTTGTCGACTTTTGTGAACGCAGTGGTCTGATTATTGCATCGACATTCAAGAGGAATCATCGCCGCCATCAGCTTACGTGGCAGGGACCAACCCGGCTATCTCCAGAAGAGCAGCGGAAGCGAAGATGACAACTTTGAAACTACAGCTTCGACTATGTCCTGACGAGGAATATTCCAGTATCGGACATTCGAAGATCTAGAGCTGTGGGATGTCGCATTCGATTCGGATCACCGTCCTGTTCTGTTGAACTTCACTGCGAGGATTCATAAGAGGAAGCGAGGGGCTCAGGCCATCCAGAGGATTGACATGACAAGTCTCAGAGATGAAGAGTGCAGCAGGAATTAACGACAACGCGTTTCTATTCACATCAGAGTAGGGACTAAGAAGAAACTTTGCGACGCGGATTCTTTTGTCAAGTGCATCCAGGACGCTTCTGAAAGAGGCACCCCCGGTTGTACAGCCTAAAAAGAAGTTCGCCTACGTCTCAGAAGAAACAACATCTACCTCCATAACAGAGTATAGTGTGCTCTCGAACTGCAGGAAACTTGTGGAGGAGAAGCGTCTGAGGAGGAAGTTGCGTCGGCAGCTTCAAAGTGACCGCGAACGAGAGTGGACGTGTAGAGCTAAGGAGTTCGAGAAGGCTTGGGAGGAGAAGAATCGAAGAAAGCCTACACGTTGCTGCGACAGTATAGCGGGAAGATGAAGAGATGTTCTCCTCTGTCTTGAACACTACCAATGGAGTTGCAGTTGGTGATGCGACGCTGCCAATATGGAAGCGATTACTTCAGTTCACTACTGAATCGTCCAGCGCCATCAGTACCTGAGCTCCCGCATGTTCAGAGAGCACATTACGATGTCAGTGAGGAACCGCCGACTGAGTCTGAAGTTTTGGATTGTGTCCGGAAAATGAAGAATGGAAAGGCAGGTGGAGATGACAACATCACTGCTGAAATGCTGGAAAGCTCTTCCTCCGTCTGGGATTCGTGAAATGACCAACACCATCCGTGCCATATGCTATATGGATGAGCGAAAGGATACCCGATTCGTGGAGACATGCGGGATCATCGTACCTCTTCACAAGAAGCTATCCGTCACGGATCCTAAGAACTACAGAGGAATCTTCTACTTCGTGTCATGTACAAGGTTTTAGAACGTATCATTCTCGAGCGACTTATCAAACATCGTGAAGGAACGACCAGAGATGAGCAAGCCGGTTTTCGACCTCCGGAAGATCGACCATCGACCGCGTTCGTCGTGAGAAGAGTAATTGAATCGTGGCAGCGGTTTTCGAAGCCATTACAGCTTGCTTTTTGGACTTTGAAGCCGCGTTCGACTCTCTCCTCATCGTGATCGATTGCTCAATGCTCATGAGCAGATGGAGTCCCGGAAAAGTATGTTCGGTTAATCGAGGACATGAACAAAGGAACAACAGCAGCAGTTCGTACACCTGTCGGATTTACGTCAGCTTTCGAGGTGAAAACAGGAGTAAGGCAAGGAGCCGTTGCAGGACCTTTTCTTTCAACTTCGCCGTTGATGACATCATGCGTAGAGTTGCAGAACAGTTTCCTGCGGATGTGATCCTAACACCATCAGACGCTCCCTTGTCGACCTGGAGTACGCCGACGACATTGTGTTATTCTGCTGAAAACAACGCAAAACTGCAAAGGATTGTGAACCCGTTTCGAAGTATGCACGCAGCCTATGGACTTCGTCTTCGTCCCGACAAATGCAAGCAGATGTGGGTCTCTCAGAGGCCTTCAACTGGAGTTTGTGTGGACGGACAACGTATCGAACTGGTGGACGATTTCTGTTATTTGGGCTGTTTGCTGAAGAACGATGGTAGTTATGCAGCGGATATTCGACAACGATGTGCGAAAGCTTTACGTCTGCATTCAATTCTTCTAACCTAGTGTTTGTGGTCTACCACCATCGCGAAGGAAGTCAAGTTGCGCGTCTACCTATCCGCTATTCGCCCTATCATGATGTACGGATCGGAGACGTGGCAGCACCGAAAACGCAGATGGAAAGGTTGGATTGCATGGAGAGGAAGCTTTAGGCGTTTGCTTGGATATTTCTGGTCATAACGAAGACCTTTACAAGGAAATCGACGCAGTACATCAACGCTTGACACGAGGGAGGTGCCAGCATCTCCTAACGCCATCTCAAGCAGCAATGGAAAGTCGACTTCGACTGCTCGGGCATATACTAAGAAGAACGCCGGATCGTCTCGTACAACACGCTTTAAAAATGCTTCCAAATCCTGTCTGAAACGGCCACCTGGGCGTAGGCGAAAGTTCTGGACGGATGTGGTTAAAGAGGATTTAAAGTCACTCGGCATCGAAAGACAGTTCAGGCGCGATGTTTCGTTTCGCAGGAAATGGAATAGTGACAGCTGGATGGAATGTGTTCAAATTGTGGCTGAAGACCGTGAAAAATGGACACGGCTGACTACTAGGACGGCACACCTCGGTGAAGATGCGGAATGACCGCGTCAGGCGAAAGCCAACCGATTAAGTTAAGTAAGTCAAAGTTACACGCCAGTGCTTTATGTCACGTGTGACTCAACTCGCACCATGGAAAATGTATCCAATGTTTAAGGTCAAATGTAACTTAAAGTTGTAAAGACAGGTTGCCGACAACATGTGTAGAGCCCTTAAAGGCAGTGTCTACGATAAAAACCATGTCCGATTTTTTGGTGGAGATCGGCAGCTGCGGGGCCTAGCAGAACCCTAACGTTGAAAAACTGAGAAAAATGAGCTTAAAACGGTCCCCTTCGGCTCCAAAGTTGGACACTCATCAGCTCGTCACCCCCAGATGCACTTTCCACGCCCACCGACGTGAACAAATGAATGCTCGAGATTGTGAGACGAGCGATGGTTTCCGATCAATAGCCCCGTTCTTCCCTTCATTGTCAACTTCTCTCTTTAATCAGTTCAGCTCGCATACATCGGCTGCAAAAGACGGAAGTTACAAGCCTCGGACAACTCGTCCACCATGTTTCCTTAGCCCAATATTTGAGGTACCATAACTCCGTTCCCAGAAGGTCTTGTACGATTTCAGAGATATCATTGGAATCAGCATGGGGCCGTTTTCAAGATAGGCGAGGAAAAAGAAGAACGATTTCCATCGTGAACACTGCCTTTAATTCGCATGTGACTGTCAGAAATTCCTTACATGTGGAGTCCTGCACACTTCCCTCGGCAAACTCACAGCGGGCCTTAAATCTCACATGCAACCGTTCATCAAACCCTTCAGCGAGCTTCTATTTAGGGAATTGATTATACCGTGTTATCAGTACACGCCATCCTAACATAATCACAACAAACCAAATCGCTTCATTTTTGAAAAAAAAGACCGATTTTCCGTTCATTCTCACAAACACGCACAGACACACACATAGAGTTAGGCAAATATATGTAGATAGTAGGATAGTTATTGAATAATTTTTCTGTAAATGCACTCAACCCTAGCTTTCTGAAAAGTGAAGACGGACCTCTAATTCAAATTCAGCGCCCCAGATATCCCTGAGAATTTGGCAAGGAAAACGGTTCAAAAATCTAAACTCCGATATTTCCGTTTTTTTCCGCATTTTTAGGCCTTTTTCGGAAATCGGAATTCGGAAATCGGAGTTCCGCTCATCCCTGGTGCTAATATGTTATAACGTACGTGCACCGAGTTTGCGTCTATAAGAAAAGCGAAGCATCAGTTCAATCCGTGCCGACTGTACGTGCTTCTCTTCCCTAGAAGCAGCAAGGAATATTCAAATTATTCAGCTGCTCCCTTCCATAGTAAATTGCTAACATGTGGGGGCACGGTTTTCAGAAATCAAATTTTCCGATTCGCTGGATGTTTCCATAATTGAGGGTTCTGAACCGAATGAGTTGTTGCTTTTTGAAACCGAGTTTTGGAACAGCAATGAACAGAAGGGGAGGAAGTTTGACTTCAATTTATGTATTGCAGCAAATTTCGAAGACCATCTGTATTTCTTATAAAAACTTCCTAAATTGAACTCTTTTAAGATGAGGCTAACAGTACCAGCTGTTCGTTTTGCGTGCACCACGTGACTTCTTGCGTGGCTCGTAACATCTAAGCAAGTTTATCAATGTGATGTATACAAAAGTACACACTTTGGTACACACTATACAGCCCATTGTCTCCCAAGGCAGCTTATAGGCAGCCGCCCTTGTAAGGAATATATCGTGAAAGGTACATCTCTTCATTTTTCTAACAAACATAACAAAGTCCGCCAAATTTTTAGATGGACCTTCTGTACGATATCGAGCACCTGAACGATTCTTCTCATCAAATTCTCGCGAGAATAACACCGCTGAAATGCCATCAGTGAGTAAACCGAGTTCTTAGATAAGGATTAATCAATCGTCTTTGCTCCCTTCACTCTTCAGGGTTTGCTGGCTAAGTTCACTGGTTGTGGGGTATGGTCCAAGTACCTTCGAGGCACCCTCATCTCAAATTTGCCGTGATATCGAACCAACTTCATCGGTCACTTATTTGCGGCATATGAAACAATTTACAGTAAGTGCAGTTCTCACATTACGGTGTGTATTGCTTCCCAGTACGTTTTTGTGAAGGTACTTGCAAGCCAGTCGTATTACAAGAGCTTTTTTCATTACTGTGACAAGGTTTCAAACCTTATCCCGTCGACACGCGGGCATGTCTAATCGCCTTCTCTGGTGTTCTTTTTTTCTAGAATCTCTCCTAAAACGTACCAAATTTTAGAGCCTAAAATTAAAAAAAAATCCTTTTTGAAATAAATGGTAGGCGCAAGTCTGAGGGGTCCCCTTTTCATACGAAATGAGTGGCCACTAAGCCTTCTTCGGTGATTGTTCCCACCTCCCGTCAGGATTGCAGAGAAGTGCTCCAACGGAGTCATTTTGAAGCAGACGGTGTCCGCTTCAAAACGAATCACGGACGAAGTCTTCGGTCCCTCTATTAAAAGAAGGAGATTGCTCATCGAACTCTGTTCTTCTCATTCATTTCCAAGAAAATCCATACTTTATCGACTTTATCAATTTAGAGAAAGGTTTGTAAGATTTGTACAGATGGATAGGGAATTTTCAGGGGCTCCTACGCTCCAAGTTTGACGCCTAGACGACGTCACTACTGAGAAAAAGCGGGACTCTTCAGGCTTAGACTTAGGCTCACAATTTGTTTCGAAATCCATCTTGCACTCCGAAACATTGTGCATCTTGAGAAAGAGGTTTGAAGAAAAGAAAAGACTTTACATGGTGATTATTGACGCGCATCTGTACGTAGGAGCGGTAAGATTATAAAGTTTTGTCTCCATATTTGAAAGGCAGCATGTAAATCTGGATCTCATGACGAGTGGAAGAACCACTCAACAGAATCTTACAACTGATAATGTATTGAATCAATTGTTTATATCCTAGTCAGGCCTTGCAATAGTGCTGACTGTGTTCTTGCCTAGAGGAAATCAATCAATTTTACTAGCTTTCTTCTCCCTTTTCGTGAAATGAATTCAACAAATAGTGGTGCGAAGAAGAGACTGATTTTATTTTCAATTTTTGAAAAGAAGCATGTAATCAGAAAATGCACTCGAATAGTAAATGAATGACAGTACTGAGTCAAAGTGGACGGCTTAAAACTCTAACTGCATCTCCACATGAAGAATTTGGAAAATGTCACTCCGATCATAGACAAGGCTCGCGATAAAAAGCTTTCCTCATGAGAGCGTGAATCGGTGCATTATTGGGAAAACCGGCAAAAGCTGTAGAAAATTCAGAATTGAAGTGAAAGCGGCACTATTCCACATTTCGGACTCCAAAGGTTAAAAAATGTGCCCAACCATTGTAAAGGGGATTATATGGTGGTATTGACCACGAATGAGAAGAATTGAATTCCCGGATGATTTCAAAGGGTACAGTAGTTAGGCGAAATCCCCGCTTTCGTTGAAACTTTGTCAAGACGTATTCACTAGAGTATTGTTCAAGAATCATGGTCCATCTTCCGAACTCCGAAGGACAAAGGCTGGATAATGTTGGAAGACGACATCCAACCTGCCGTGTCCTGTCGTAAATATTCCAAAAAAGAGTACTTGAGTCGTGATCAGCACTACAAAGAACCCTTCTGGCAAATCTTCAACCATGCCAAAAACATTGTCCTACTCCGGTATGACTGCCGTAACCTACCATCATCTTGCGCGAAACTGAAAACTGCCGCCATATTCGTGTTCAGCACGTCAACTACCCATCTGTACGAAATTTTTGCGAAGAAATCTTTTCGAGCACGCGAGTCCGAGAAGTAGAGTAGTGTCTAGGAAAGCCCAGAAACAAAGTGGAAGGAACTGTCATGATTAGCTTATCACTAACATCCGGATCCGTCAAAGAAAAACTTATTGCGCAAAGGTAACCAGAAGTTTCTAACAATTAGAGATATTCACAGAAGTAAGAGTTTTTGTAATCCTGAGGATTTCAGGTGGAAAGACAAGGAGAAGGTTATGAACTGGTTGTTGACACGGAACTGAAAGAACACACAGAGGAGGGGTTCGTCACACTTTCAGCTCTGAATTTGGCTAAAAATGGAAGCAAAACAAGGTCGAAGACATTCAGGTCAGTGAAGCAAATCCCCTTCACAGAATCTCAGAACTACTCTTATACTTTTCAGTACGGCATCATCAAACGGAACATTTCATCTGCCGCTCTCACCGGATGCTGTTTACGCAGCACAATACCAATACACAAAGGTCAAGCCATTTCACTTCACTATGGAAGAGCACTTTCTCATCGAAACCGCGCCGATGAATTCCTCGATTGCCTCCAATCCACTATTGGAAGCCACCTTCCACTCGGAAAATCGCACTCTTGACGGTGCTGACCTAGTGCACGACCCATTGGTCACCTTTTCTCGAGGTGAGCCCTTCACGAATCAGGAGGTCCGATTACATCTGGGACCATTCTGTGAAAGTGAAGACAGTGCGACGCAGATTCTGACAGACAATCAGATCAGTCACACCATTAATCTGACCAGTGCGATCTGTTCTCACAATCCAGAAACAAAGTATTGCGATCGAAGGGCCAACGTCTCGTGGTGCAGTCCACTTTTGTGCTATTCGACAAGTGTCGTCGTCGATGGCGACGACTACGCTTCAGACCTTCGCTGTCTGAACGTCTCCCAACATTTCCCCACTCAGTCCGCAGTATACCTATCTTGCCGAACCCTCGCCTTCTTGCTCATACTCACTTTGATCGCCGTGTAGAAATTCATGCATAAATATTTCAAAATACATTTGACGTCAGTGCGCATACACATCATTCATATTCATTACGGCATAGAAAACACAAGAGCTATATTTTACGAAAATGACTTAAATACTAGCTTTTCCAATTTTTTGCGACTGGCATGCAATCGCATTTGTTGGTGCTGAAAGCTACACTCACGATAAAAGTCGGGGCCAAGATCAGGTCAATTTTCGCCGAAAAAATCACGTAAGGATGAGCTGCTTTGGCACGGATCGCACTGAGACTTGGCGTTCCCTATTCAAGGTTGATGTAAGCACGGTGCACATACTACGTTGTTCAATAAGTTTTGTCGTTCGATAAGAAAAACACAATTTTATGGTTCAAAATACACTTTATTATTTAGTATAATCTCCCAGAACATTAACACACTTGCTCCTACGATCCTCCAATCTGTGGATCTCATCCCTGAAGTGGGATTCGGAAGGTCTGCAAAATACCCTTCAACAGCCGTTATGAACTCTTCATTTGATGATAAACGCTTGCCACGCATAAATTTTTTGACTTCTGGAAGCAAATGGAAGTCGCTTGGGGCCAAATCTGGTGAATACGGTGGATGCTCTAACAATTCGAACTTTGATTCATGGATTTTAGCCATTGTCAAAATGCTCTTGCGACGCGGTGCATTGTCCGACGAAAGTATTTCGTCTTCTTCTGCAAACCGGGTCTTTTTTCACGGATTTTCTCTTTCAACTGGTCCGAAAGGTTGCAATAATATTCAGAACAGAAATAATAGTTTCACCAGTTGGCAAGTAATCCACAAAAAAAATCCTTTCGCATCCCAAAAAAAGCTGATGCCATAACCTTCTTGGCCGATTTCCGGAAACGAACTCGTTTCGAAGCCGAACAACCAGGTTCACACCACTCTTTAGCCTCTTGTTTTGATTCAGGATCATGGTAATAGACCCAAGTCTCATCCATAGTGATGAATCAACGCACAAACTACTTTATCCTTTTTAAAACGCTCCAAAGATTGGTGAGAAAGTCGCATTCGAATGTGTTTTTGTTCCATTGTTAGCAAATGCGGCACCCATTGTGCACACAGCTTTCTAAAACCCAAAATTTCACTTAAAATATGGCTCACACTGCCTAGTGAGATGTGTAGAGCCTCTACTAAATCTCTCTCAGTCAATCGACGATCTTCCGAAACCACATGCTGTATTTTGGCAATGATTTCTGGTGTTGATGCGCTTTTTGGACGTCCTTCACGTGGATCGTCTTCAAGGCTTTTACGATCACGTCTAAATTCAGCAACCCACTTTTCTTCTGTTCTAATTGAAGGTGAGCAATCATTGTACACTTTTGACATTCGCTCGTGAATTTCTTTGAAGCTACACCTTCCAAAAATGAGAATTTTATCACTGCAGGATATTCAGTTTTTCCATTGCTGTGACACGGCGGCACTAAATGGCTTGTAAACAAAAAATGAATTGACAGATTGAAAGGAAACTTCACATGCGTTCATATGAAGAGTGTACCAAGAAAACAAAAAAAAATTGGGCTAGTAGCAACGCCCTCTCTTATCGAAGGACAAAACTTATTGAACAACCTGGTGCATTATAACCTACATATGGCACCGAATTCGCGCCAACCTTCAATGGGCGCAAAGTATCAGTTCGATTCGTGCCATCTGAATCCTCTGGTTCGTGGTTTGAATTAGTGTGTGCCATTGCGGACTCGTGTTGCGGACACCCGACTCACCGGTTTCGTGCGAGCTTCTGCGTCCGCCCTCATCAGCTGATCCTGAGGTTATCAAAAATTTCACAGTTTCTCCTATTTCTCACATTTTTTCAGCAGTTTTCGATCTTGCAAAGCTACATTTGTTATATAACGACCGTTTGTCAGAGTTTTATTTTCAGGGATAGCGGGAATGGTCGGCATCTGAATCGCCCACAAAAAAATCGGGCATGACCGACCCCTAATCTGGAAAAATGATTTTGAAAAAATGAGAAGTAAAACAACAAAAGCAAACATGTAAAAGCAGTTTGGAATAAAACAATCGAAATAAAACACATAATAAGGGATTTTTGGAGATTCGGGCCCGTCCAAACAATAGATAAAAAATCAATGAAAATTTTGCTAGAGAAGTCAAAAAACACCACGAAAAGAATCATCGAAAATGGGCGGTTTCTATTACTTGCCGTCGATTCATGCTGTTCCTGAAACTAAAACTTGAAAAACGGTCGTAATATAACAACCGTAGACTTCAAAGACCCGAAATTGTTGGGAGAAAAATGTAAGCAATATCAATAGTCATAGAATTGAGAGAACCCTCTATGATCAGCTGATGAGGGCCGGGCGCGTCACCTCATACGGAACCGTTGCGTCGCGTGCCCGCAGCGCGAGCTCGCAATGACAATACATAAGTTTAACCCCGAACCAGAGGATACTTGTAGACATGCCCTATGACGAATATCTAGTTCTCACCCCAAAATCCGTGCAGACATTCCGCTTTTGCTCAAAAATCTTATAAAGATTAGCATGGTTATCTGAGCTGTATAATGAAAGTTCCAACAACACGACCATCCCAGCGACCCATTCACCTCCAATCTCCGCCCCAATCCGCACACTCATTTTACATTTCCGCGAAAAAAACTGAAACACATAATTTTTGAATGCCTTTCAGTTTTCAATCGGAAATTCATAGCAACACTTTTTTGAAGTATGTATACGACCCTTCAACCCAAGCGTGCGCATAAATCATTTAATTAAATGAATGACATCAAGTTGTTGAATGAGATCCAAATGACGCCTTAACAATACGCCTTTTTTTATAATTCAACACTTTAAACCCCCCCCCACTTCCTATCTTGGCCGCGTAACCCACAGACCTGTTACCTAACAAATTTTCATGAAAACGAATACTTTTCGGCTGTTTTATAATTATTGTAACAGTGCGACCCTTGAGAGACCTCTCCATTTCCGACCTCCGCCCCCAACCGGGCCACCCATTCTGTTTACACAGAAAAATTCGAAAAAGACGAGTACTATTGAGGCCGTTTCATTGTGATTCTAACGATACGATCCACCCAACGACCCCCTCACCCATTACCTCCGCCCCCTACTTGCGCGTCCATTCAACACTGACCCAAAGAAATTTAAGTGAAACAAGTGCTTAAAATGCTTAATAGCCGGTTTACGAATTTCCGGCTAAACAGACACACTGACACAAGCATACGCGAAGTAAGCGAGAAAAAAACATATAGAGTCCTCGCACTCAATTTAGTCTGGTGAATGGACGCAACTGCGACGGTAGATCACCGCGCGCGATCGAAAACCCATTAGCCGATGCCTCCAACGCTGCAGCGCCAGCTGTAATCATCGCGCACGGTTAAATATGATACGCGAACCATATATAGATAGTGGTACAATCACGAATATAGATAGTGCTAAAATCATGTCAAAACGTGCAGCGTAGGGCGAAGCAATGTAGTAATATAATCGTCTCTGGATTACCACGGTGTTACTCTGCTAATTGTCGGAACAATGGTCTAGTGAGATAAAAGCGGCGATCAAGGCCTTTTTGCATTTTGCCGCACATAGGGATTAAAAAACCCACCGAGAAAGAACACGTTTGGGAATCGAAAGGAAATCGCTTGAAATTGATTGGGCAGAAGCTCTTCGATGAGATTGAGACGAACATCCGAACTCGTCCGTCCGAGCAAATCTCGGCTGGTGCGTCCGAAGCGTATTCAGGCACTCTCCCGTACACACTGCAAGTACTTGTGCTTAAGTTTTCTCAGTTGTAATATCATCCCATTTTGAATATTGCTATCTAACGATTGCCTTGAGCGAACGTAATAAACATAAACATAAACATAAGTACCAAACAATTTCTTCTAGATAAGAATGGATTGACACCTTACGAATACCTGTGATACATATAGAATTCTGGTTTCCATATCCACTTCATTGGAACGAATATTTTCGCGAGTCCATCGTATTCGGTAGCATTCCATACGAGAAACTCGTCTGTCCACCAGACATCAAAATATGCAGACACAGTGGCAAGGTTGTTACGCTGGTCCTAAAAAGGGAAGGCAGATTAACTGAGGCGTTCTAGACATTAGAGGCAGAGTTTACGATAGAAATCGTATCAAATTTTCAATGTTTTTGTGCAAGTAGGTCCGCGAAGTAGGGAATACAGTACTGGTCATAATTTTTGCGTTTTCGGCGGAAAGAAAAACGCAAAAACGCGTTTTTTTTTCGCCCTTTTGTCATTTCTCCGTTCACTGTGGTCAATTTGGGAATCTATCCAGATATTTGGAACCAGGATCGATTGATCTCTCTTTTAACATGCTATTTGGCATACGTTTTCCACAAAGCATGTAGGCGTGAAAACATGAGCACATTCGCTCATAAATGCCTTGGTTGCGAAATGGCGTTTCGCGCGTGTTTCGGGTTGATTCTCATACACTGGAGGGGGCTAGCGCAGCTCTTCAGGGGGCAACCTCCGGGCACCGGCGCTTGCCCCCCAATCAGGGGCTGCCGCCGGAGTGACAATTTGGCTTGATCGGAGCCCCCGTCACTGCCCTGAAGCCCCCTGTGACTGCCCTGAAGCCCCCCTGTGACTGCCCTGAAGCCCCCTGTGACAGCCCTGAGCCCCCTGTGACTGCCCTGAAGCCCCCTGTGACTGCCCTGAAGCCCCTGTCACTACCTTGAAGCCCCCATCACCGCCCCGGAGCCATGACGTCACGGCTCCGGAGCAGTGACGTCACGACACCGGAGCAGTGACGTCACCCTTCCCCGGAAAGCGTTTCCGCTTCCCTCCAAAAATATCCCTTTCTGACAGTGACTCGAAGTCGCCGTCCAGGGCCGGCCCTGTTGGCCCGAATGCGGCTCTCCAGCGAGGTGAGGCGCCTTTATACCGCTCGAGCACGTGATAGATGCCTTCTGGCCTCTATTGTCGTAAACTACCTTCTACGACTTCTTCCCATCTTTTCCCTCTTCCTCTCGGGGGCAAGCGCCGGAGGAGAGCAGGGGCCTCCCTGAAGCCCCCTCGGGGAGGCCTGCGCTGTCGCTCCCCCAAGTCGAAAACGGGCTCTATTGTCCGGCGCTTGCCCCCGCAGAGTCTGAGTTGTTTCATATCTAATTTTGCCTATGTATCTTGTTGAAGAGTGAGCCATGTGTCATCCCAGAAGAAAGAGCCACGATGCTGATTCCCAAGATTTCTTCAGAGTCCCAAATGAACCATCTTGAACAGAGTTATGAAAAAAGCGCGAAAAAAAAACGCTTTTTTGCGTTTTTTTTCCCGAAAACGCAAAAACTATGACCAGTAGTGTAGTATCGAAAAGGCTCCGCAAAATCCTCAATTTTCGGAGGAAAAAAAAAACAGCTTTCCGTAACTTTTACTACATTCGATCCTCGCCTATCTCGGTGTGTTTTGTGAAGCAGAAGTTTGAATGCCGGAATCGGTTTTCGCTTTGAACTTGTTGTACCACGTGTACCTAATCAACTTCCTGGCCGTTCTTCGTCGTTCTTTCTTCCTTGCTTTCCTTTGAAAGCCCGAGTTGTAGGCCCAGTACACAAGAATAAAAAGTTTACCCGTTTTTTTGCAGTTCGAATTCACTTCTTAACCGCTCCGCTTGAATGGGAAAGCCGTTTTCTGTGCCCGAAAAATAAGGCTATTGTATTCAAGTAAAGCGGTCCCCGAGTGGAATTCGAACAGTAAAGGAAAGGTTTATTTCTTTATTTTGGTGTACTGGGCCTACAATTTGAAAAGCGGACCCAAAGCTCACGTTTTCGCGAGGAAACAGAAACTTCCTCTTCGCGGAGACTGCTTTTAATTTAAGAGTAAGGTCCCCTCTGGTCAATAATAGCCGAGTCTGCGGTTAGATCCATCGTTATTTTGTGCCTGTCACGTATCCAATTTACGCTTCATGTGAACGTTTTAAAAGTTTTACATTTCCTCGCTACACCAGCCCCCTCCCTCAGCACATTCAATCGGCTCGTTGATGGCCGAATGCCAGAGAAAATGAGTTGCACATGCCAAGTCATCAAATGCTCAAGCCCTTCTAATTTTATGAACATTTTCGTCAGGTATCCAACAGTCCGTCACGATTGGAGAAAGAGTGTGAATATCACGATGAGTGATGATTAGGTACTATGGGGTACTGAGGCGTCGACAACAGGCTGATCAGTCTCAGTGATGAGGGCCTGATCGCGACTCATGAACTGGCGTGTATCTGTCTGTAGTTCAGCCAAAGTTTTCGCGTTTACTTTTTTTCTTTTTCTTTTTCCTGTTTGCTTGTCATCCTCCCAGTAGTCTATTTTTAGAAACTGCGTTCTTTTTCAAAGCTTTGTCTTTAGCGCAGAATGCATGTGTTGAGTGGAGAGACCTGCTTTTCTTGTTTTTTCTTCTTTGCGCTACAACAGCTGGGTCCAAATTTTTTCCTATGCCTTTGGGCAGATTGGGGCAGTTTCCATCACGAGAACCTAACACCTATCCCAAATTTCATGTACATCAATGAAAGCTGAATATTAATTGTGGCGCTTCCGAATCTTTGCATGGAAAGAAGAAACCGCTGTATGAAAATTTCAGAAAAACAAAGTTTTACACTAACAATAACGTTGACAAAATACACCGTAAAGCTAGAGAAAAAAACTGGGAAAACAAAGATCAATGCAGTAGCCAATTGCAGTCCCACAATGAACTGGCCTTTTTTTGCCAATTTTCGATACGCTGCTTTGCAAAGTTCAGTCTCTTTTTTTGCGATTCTAAGCAGGTCGAAGGTGGAAAGCAAGCAAGAACATACAGCGCAACCACCTGCTGAAAATGCATTTTTTTGTGAGTTTTTTCGATTTTTTGTTGTTGCATTGCAGTTTTTTATTTGATTCTGATGTTTAACACGGTGTTTCATTAGGTATCTCGCTAGCTTGATGTTCTGTTGAATGAGAATAAGGTAAGTCCTTCAATGCATAAGCCTTCAGCAATTACTCAGCGAACGAAAAAAAATCGAGCGAGAAATCAGCATCTCTGTCAGCTGCCTGAACTGACCAAGAGGCCCTGGAATGAAAACCATCTGTCCGGATGCTATGAGGCTACCATTATCCGAATTTAATCCTCGTGTTGAAAATATTGAAGGTGTGCACGGCAGGAGAAGATTCTCTTCTAGAATATCCCTAACTCAGAAGATTTTCATTTCGGATTTGACTGTCTTCGGCTGTCACCTGCCTCGAGTGTTAATGAAAGTGAGAGCCTGACAGCTAGAAAACGAACTAGTATACTGGGAATATGTAGTTCAATCAAACAACCAATTAAAAGCCCTCTGACGAAAAACAATGGCGCTCCCGATTCGAGGGATGTGTCTGCCTCATAGAAACTCAAATCAAAATCAACATTCCTGTTGTTGAGATTTCTATAAGCTAAGAAAAATTGGGAGCCTCGTGCAATGCTACGTAGGCTAAAAAATCCGGAGCAACTAAAGGTCAACATTGTCAAAACAATGCCATAAACATTATCTAGTTGTCCGTTCAATGGTAAAAAAATTTCGTACCCGACATCGAAGCTGATCTCTCTCTCTCCCTTTCAACCATATGTGCCTTCCTGCAAAGGCAGGACTTTGTATTATGCTCCTAAGGCCACTGTCATGGTATGAGGAAGGTCCGTAGTCCCACTCGGATGATATGCAAGTTGAGCAAGCAAAACGAGGATGAAAAGTTGTCCTCCGATAGTCCTCGTTAGGGCGCCGGAATTCCCTCCCTGTCCCACCCCGGTTCAAGATGGGTAAATAATTCCATAAAAACCATTGCGGCATAATGTCGAGTGCGGCTAGGCTGGCTCATGGAAGACCCAGGCGGGACTATGGACGACCTAGGAGGGACTACGCTGGACTATCGCGCAACTATGACGTGGGCCTAACCTACCTATCAGGGACGAGAGGAATAAAAATACGAACATTCGGAAATCGGGTTTTGACACAATTTTTTCTTGGGTTTCGGAAATCGAATGTGAAACACTCAAAAATGAGCGGAAATGCGGAGTTCGAAACGCTGAAGAGTTTGAAATTATTCCTGAGCTGTCTCTGCATTGACAAGCTCCATATTTCCGCTCTTGGGAGAACTTTTTGTGGTTTTAGAAAATCAGGTGCGAAACATCTAAAAATCTGCGAAATTGCGGGGCTCGAAATGCGGACTTTGGCTTATTACTGCTACCGATGTGGCAAACAAAATTTTAAATGTTAAAATAACATAGAAACTATGAAGCCTACGGCCAGATCTACCCTACTAAGGGTCTCAATCGGGCAGCAATCTCTCTTTTACTCCTACTCCTACTAGAACTGCCGGATATATGCTCTCTTTGCAGAATTTGATCCAATGAATAGACGGGTGCGACGGTAGATCGTCGAGCGCGATCGAAACCCCGTTGGCTGGTGGTGTCTGAAAACGTCGCACGGCTCGCCGCGATCCTCACAACGAACACCGGTACACCACGGCCGGAGACCTGATTATCGCCAAAAGTGGTCCGCCGTTGGCGGATATCAAGAACGATTTCGATTGGTCACTCATTGGCCGGATTCATCAATGCGATAATCCGTGGTTGATCAATTTGGGTTGGGTTTTACTTGAGAACTTACCCAATATTGCTCGCGCTAAACTCAAAGCAAATCTACAAACCCAGTGTTAGCGCAGTGATGAATCCGACCTCATATTGCACTGATGCCGCTAATAATGAGCTACTGAAGATGAGCTGTTCGTATTAGTCCTAAAGGCCGTGGTCGCTATCAAATATGCTCTTCCTCTTTCATCATTAAACCCTTTTCTGGGTTTAGAGTAGTAGGTCCTATTAGAAAAAATCGCGAAAAAACCGCTATTTTGGCCGAATTTGAAGCCTGAACTTTCCTGTCTTCTGATGGTGGACGAGCCCACTCCACATCATCGGCATCGATATCTCTAATATCAAAAACATTAGCTGGCTTGAAATTGAATTTCAATCAACGAAAAATACTCATTTAGTCAAAAACATTGACTGAAGTGCTTGCTTTCATTGTTCAAGTGTTTTATTAGGTAAATTAGCATTTATTTCTCCCTCTGAATGTCGATGATTATTGACTACTCGGTATGAGACTGCGATTTTTTTGGGCGGCGCTGTGCACGTGTGCACGAACTGGCTTCTTTGGGCCCTAGGAACTCTAATTCTAGCCCGTTTTTCACCGCGCTACCTCCATAGTTTTTCAGCTGTTTTCGATCTGAGCTGATTTAAGTAGTTTTTTTTTTGGTAACGTTTCTCATCGTGACCACTGCCTTTAAGCCCTTTCTGTCATGGAGTCGGTGTCACATCACGCTCCTCTTATACATTTATCAGTTATTTGTTTTGTGTATTTTCTCTAAGCTAAAATCTTGTCCTTTGTATAGAATCCATGGAGACGAATGGTCGGGGGAGTCTAACGCCTTCATTAGCAGATTGGCATCCTTTTCGGAGCTTCTCTCCAACCGCTTATCTTTTTTTCTCGCCGAAAGTTTTGAGTGCTGAAGGTTTACCTCCCTAGAAAAACTAGGACGAGGGCATGCCTTTAGGATATACTCGACTCGAATATTCGCGAACGACTTTACGTACTGTGCTTATCTGGGCCAAATTCCGGTCCGCAATTGCGTCTCGACACGCTTTGCGGCCGCACGCGCTAGAGTCAGTCGAGTTTCCAGCGCCAAAGTCGACTCGACATGGCTTTTTTATACAGTTTTCTCCAATTTGTTTACTTTCCAGTTTCTAAAACCCACCTAGAGTCAACAGATCGGCGGCTGCGGCGCTGGAAACTTCTGACTCGAATGCGCGCGGCCGCAAAGCGTGTCGAGACGCAATCGCGGACCGGAATTTCGCCCAGAGAAGCACAGTATATGTTCGAATTCGGAACCGAACATGCTCGGAAAATTGAAAATTCGAACATGTTCGAGAGTTGTATACCGTCTTTTCCCTTTCAGAAATACACGTACTTCTATTTTTCGGCCTTGTTTATTTTCCGAATTCTCATAGTGGAAAATTTAATAACAAAACTATGATTTTCGTGAACAACAACCATGAAAGGTCAGCTATTCAAATCTAATTGAGTAATCGCATTCAAACTCGTTAAAATCACCGTCCTTTTCTGAACCGTGACACTTTCAGAATCAGAATTTTCACTCCTTGTCTTATTTTCAAATGTACCACTAAGGTGCCTTGAGAAAAGAGTGTGTGCTTCTAATTTTCACTCCTCTCTTTCTGGCGTACTTCTATTAGAGGTGTACCAAAAATGGAGGTGTATGACTCATGTGAAGAGAAAATCTATCAAAAAGGGGTCTTCCAAGCGAAAGAGGTTTGGTTGGCGTCAGAAACGTTCCAACAAAAGGGAACAATAGGAAAGTAGGATGAGGAGAGTCTTGGCCGATACTTCTCAACAGCGAAAACAAACCGTTGCGGTGTACCACACGGAAGCACTTTGTTGTTCCAAATAGACTCCGATTATCCGAGCAACGATAAAAATGTATATTTATGTAAACCTATTAGTTATCATTAGAAGAGAAAATGATGTCAACTTTACCTACACAGACGGCTAGCTCCAGCTGCTACGAGAAGCGAACTCAAAGTACAGCATCGAATAAGAGTATTTTCTTATAATCTCGTCAACGAATAGAGGTCTTTTTTTCCGAAAGACACTAAACTCTTCCTCGTGAAACGCCACAGCGGTTTGTTTTCGCTGTTAAGAAGTATCGGCCAGGAAAATCAGTCTCAGAAAATATTGTTCACTTTTTGTAGACTCTCCTCATTCTACTTACCTATTGTTCCCTTTTTGTTGGGACGTTTCTGACGCCAACCAAACCTCTTTCGCTTGGAAGACCCTTTTTTGATAGAATTGTTCACTTTTTCTTGATATTACAAAGTAATATATCTGAAAAATCTTCAATATTTTTCCAATAGGACGGATTGATATGATAATCAGTAAGTAATCGACTTGTTCCGCACGCTACAAGTGACGCGCGACTCACTTTACGACGTCCTGATGACGTCATAAGATGCTCTATGTACTTTACACGACATCCTGATGACGTCATCAGATGCCCTATGCATTTGGCAAACCTGGTCACGATGTCCTGATAACGTTATCGGAAGCCCCATGTGCTTGGCACGACGTCCTGATGACATCATCAGATGCCCCATGCACTTTGGTGACGTCATCAGAAAGTACAAAAATGTTAGTCACTTTCCTTGTCCCTTCCCATCGAAAAGTACAGCCTACAACGTGTTTTAGCGATTTGATCTACCAACTGATAATATCACTTGATATGATAAGCAGTAATAAGTGAAGTAGTTAATGTTAAACAGTAAGTAACACACTTGTTAGTCACTTTCCTTTCCCCTTCAAATCGAAAAGTACTGCCTACAACGTGTTTTATCGATTTGATCTACCAACTGATAATATCACTTGATATGATAATCAGTAATAAGTGAAGTAGTTAATGTTAAACAGTAACTTTCCTTGTCCCTTCAAATCGAAAAGTACTGCCTACAACGTGTTTTAGCGATTTGATCTACCAACTGATAATATCACTTGATATGATAAGCAGTAATAAGTGAAGTAGTTAATGTTAAACAGTAAGTAACACACTTGTTAGTCACTTTCCTTGTCCCTTCAAATCGAAAAGTACTGCCTACAACGTGTTTTATCGATTTGATCTACCAACTGATAATATCACTTGATATGATAAGCAGTAATAAGTGAAGTAGTTAATGCTAAACAGTAAGTAACAAACTTGTTAGTCACTTTCCTTGTCCCTTCCCATCGAAAAGTTCAGCCTACAACGTGTTTTAGCGATTTGATCTACCAACTGATAATATCACTTGATATGATAAGCAGTAATAAGTGAAGTGGTTAACGTTAAACAGTAAGTACTCATAGTACACCTACTCACCAGCCTGCTTATCAGTTTTGAACCGATTTTGCTCAAATTTTGTCAGCATGTGCCTCCTGGACCCTCTCACCTATATCCCGATGGAAATCTCTGGAGAATTTGTTTAACAGGTTAATTAACTACTTTACAGAATTCTAAGTGATCACAAGTCCCGGGCAAAACCAAACCTCTCCAGCCGCTTCGCGGCTGGAGCGATATGGTGTTAGAAGAAGTTGGCTTTCAAACATGTTCGTAAGTCGAGTTGTCGGAAATATCGATTTTCTTACATGTTCGAAAGTCGAAAGTTCCTCGGTGATGGCTCTTCACTATTTTCGAATACATAAAGATTTGAAGTATGTATTGTCCTGAGCATGGAGCCTTATTCCACAGTTGTTTCCACTTTCAATTTCTCGTCGTTGCAAAAAGAGCTCTCAACTCGGTGTCGGTTGTTGATGTTCAAGATGATGGCAAATGAGCTGCTGGTGGTTTTACGAGAAAATTGCTGAGTGTTCTTAGAATTCGCTCCTCAGAAGGAGCTTCGTCCCTAAATTACATACTTTGCATCTGTGATTTAGTTTCAAAAAACCCACTCAGAAGCACATTCATAATCGCAGCTTTGAAAGATGGCAGCTGGAAATCTCTTCGAATTAGAAAAATGCTTTGAGTTCCTATCCTCTAACGGGCAAACTCACTTGCACTTGCAGTTAACCCCGATCCAAACTCGATGTTGTGACGAGGGAAATTCTGTTTCCGAACAATTTGATTTCGGATACCATGGAAATCGTTTTTGGCTGCATATAATTTTTGTCCTTTATCCTAGCATGATATGTTACAGTAAACTACACAAGAGTACAATTAGATTATAGATTGCCGCTTGCGCCTCTCCAGTGCAACACAGACCTGCAGTGAACGTTTTTTTTTCAATCAGCGGCCACGAGGTTTTGATCGCGAATGAGTATCAAGATCCGCGACCCAGTTCCTTCACTGGACTAGAAATCGAGAGGCGATCAGCAGAAGTGGTGCGTACTAACCCATGAGAATGTATTATGGCGCGCATCACAGTCGAAGATTTATCGCAATCTCGAGGTTTTTGCTGTTTCGTTTCGTGTTTTCTTTCTGAACGTACCTCAATAACTTACTCATTGGATTCACGCTCAATGAAATTCAACGAGGCCTCATGCGAATGATTCGAGCGAAATACGAACGATATCGATTAGGGATGAGAGGAAATAAGGGGTCAGCTCGGGGAAACCTTATAAATCTCTGTTGTTCACTTGTGATGATCTTATTGTTTCCACTCTAGGCCATCTAGTTATCGCTCAAGAGCTCAAGTTATCGTCAAATTGCATCCTCAAATGTGTTTTGGTCAAGGCCCAGTGGTTGCTGGCTGTGGTTATGGTAGCCGTAGTTTGCGCTAGTTACGGTCGTGAATCATTCTTATGCCGATAACCATATCTATCTCAGCCAGAAACGTTGGTTAGCGGTGGTTAGCGCTTCGTGAAATCCACCCCTAGATGCAGCTAGGGAAAATTTCAAATCTTAAGTTTGATTTGTGTTTATAAACCACTAAGGTATTTCGTTCCATTATAAAAATCGCTCCAGCCGCGAAACGGCTGGAGAGGTTTGGTTTTGCCTAGGCTTTGTGATCACTTAGAATTTTATAAAATAGTTTATAGAATCTTTGAAACAAAACTTCTGAAGATTTTCTTCTGGATATAAGTGAAGGGGTCCAGAAGACGCCTGCTGTCCAAATTTCAGCCAAATCGGTTCACAAATAACAAAGTTGTGAGCCCGAAAGCTTAAGAAATTTTCATGGTGTGCGCCGTAGGCCGTGAGCCGTAGGCCGTAGGCCGTGGGCCGTAGGCCGTCACGCTTTTCATTCCTCACTGCTAGTATCCACTGCCAATGGTCACAGGCGGTCAATTTCAGGCAGTTAAAGGCAGCATACACGCTCACAAAAATGGTTGAGATAACAGCATAAATAGAACCGCCTGGCCCCTACCATGCCGTCAACGGACGTTTGAAGCGCTAAAAACCATCCAGGTTGACAGAATTTGAGCATTCCCGTCTCGAATGCCTGCTTGGAACCCCTACCCTACAAATAACAGAATGAAAGAGTGAGGCATGTGGAAGCATTTGATAATTTAGAGCGATAGCACTATATAATGAGAGTCTACGAGAGAAACAGCTTGATTTCCCTGTATATAACTTGTTTATCAGTTAATTCCCATCCACTTTCAAAAAAGCCCATCTACTCCGGCTGGCTTTATAAAATGTAGCATTTCATCAGCAAACAGACATGTTATATTCAAGGTAAACCAAGCCGTTTCTCTCGTAGACTCTCATTTGCTAGGGCTATCACTCTAAGCTATCAAATGTTTTCACATGCCTCACTCTTCATTCTGTTATTCGTAGGGGTGGGGTTCCACAGGCTTTCGAGACGGGAATGCTTGAATTCTGTCAACCTGGATGGTTTTCAGCGCTTCAAACGCCGTTGACGAGATGGTAGGGGCCAGGCGGTCCTATTTGTGCTGTTATCTCAACCATGTTTGTGAGCGTGTATGCTGCCTTTAAATGCTGCCAGGTGCTGCCAGGCTGGTGAAAGTATGCTGCCAGGCTGGTGAAAGTACATCTGGCTTCTGATGACGTCACCGGGACGTCGTGAAAAGTGCATCTGGCTTCTGATGACGTCACCAGGACGTCGTGAAAAGTGCATCTGGCTTCCGATGACGTCACCGGGACGTCGTGAAAAGTACATCTGGCTTCTGATGACGTCACCGGGACGTCGTGAAAAGTGCATCTGGCTTCCGATGACGTCACCGGGACGTCGTGAAAAGTACATCTGGCTTCTGATGACGTCACCGGGACGTCGTGAAAAGTGCATCTGGCTTCTGATGACGTCACCAGGACGTCGTGAAAAGTGCATCTGGCTTCCGATGACGTCACCGGGACGTCGTGAAAAGTACATCTGGCTTCTGATGACGTCACCGGGACGTCGTGAAAAGTGCATCTGGCGCCGATGACGTCACCGGGACGTCGTGAAAAAGTACATCTGGCTTCTGATGACGTCACCGGGACGTCGTGAAAAGTGCATCTGGCTTCCTGATGACGTCACCGGGACGTCGTGAAAAGTGCATCTGGCTTCTGATGACGTCACCGGGACGTCGTGAAAAGTGCATCTGGCTTCTGATGACGTCACCGGACGTCGTGAAAAAGTGCATCTGGCTTTTGATGACGTCACCGAGACGTCGTGAAAAGTGCATCTGGCTTCTGATGACGTCACCGGACGTCGTGAAAAGTGCATCTGGCTTGACGACGTCACCGGGACGTCGTGAAAAGTGCATCTGGTTTGATGACGTCACCGACGTCGAAAAGTGCATCTGAGCTTCTGACGACGTCACCGGGACGTCGTGAAAAGTGCATCTGGCTCTGATGACGTCACCGGGACGTCGTGAAAAGTGCATCTGGCTTCTGATGACGTCACCGGGACGTCGTGAAAAGTGCATCTGGCTTCTGACGACGTCACCGGGACGTCGTGAAAAGTGCATCTGGCTTCTGATGACATCACCGGGACGTCGTGAAAAGTGCATCTGGCTTCTGACGACGTCACCGGGACGTCGTGAAAAGTGCATCTGGCTTCTGATGACGTCACCGGGACGTCGTGAAAAGTGCATCTGGCTTCTGATGACGTCACCGGGACGTCGTGAAAGAGTGCATCTGGCTTCTAACGACGTCACCGGGACGTCGTGAAAGTGCATCTGGCTTCTGATGACGTCACCGGGACGTCGTGAAAGTGCATCTGGCTTCTGATGACGTCACCGGGACGTCGTGAAAAGTGCATCTGGCTTCTGACGAGGTCACCGGGACGTCGTGAAAAGTGCATCTGGCTTCTGACGAGGTCACCGGACGTCGTGAAAAGTGCATCTGGCTTCTGATGACATCACCGGGACGTCGTGAAAAGTGCATCTGGCTTTCTGATGACGTCACCGGGACGTCGTGAAAAAGTGCATCTGGCTTCTGATGACGTCACCGGGACGTCGTGAAAGTGCATCTGGCTTCTGACGACGTCACCGGGACGTCGTGAAAAGTGCATCTGGCTTCTGATGACGTCACCGGGACGTCGTGAAAAGTGCATCTGGCTTCTGATGACGTCACCGGGACGTCGTGAAAAGTCACATCTGGCTTCTGACGACGTCACCGGGACGTCGTGAAAAGTGCATCTGGCTTCTGATGACGTCACCGGGACGTCGTGAAAGTGCATCTGGCTTCTGACGACGTCACCGGGACGTCGTGAAAAGTGCATCTGTTTCTGATGACGTCACCGGGACGTCGTGTGAAAAGTGCATCTGGCTTCGATGACGTCACCGGGACGTCGTGAAAAGTGCATCTGGCTTCTGATGACGTCACCGGGGCGTCGTGAAAAGTGCATCTGGCTTCTGACGAGGTCACCGGGACGTCGTGAAAGAAGTGCATCTGGCTTCTGATGACATCACCGGGACGTCGTGAAAAGTGCATCTGGCTTCTGACGACGTCACCGGGACGTCGTGAAAAGTGCATCTGGCTTCTGATGACGTCACCGGGACGTCGTGAAAGTGCATCTGGCTTCTGATGACGTCACCGGGACGTAGTGAAAAGTGCATCTGGCTTCTAACGACGTCACCGGGACGTCGTGAAAAGTGCATCTGGCTTCTGATGACGTCACCGGGACGTCGTGAAAAGTGCATCTGGCTTCTGATGACGTCACCGGGACGTCGTGAAAAGTGCATCTGGCTTCTGACGACGTCACCGGGACGTCGTGAAAAGTGCATGTGGCTTCTGATGACGTCACCGGGACGTCGTGAAAGTGCATCTGGCTTCTGACGACGTCACCGGGACGTCGTGAAAGTGCATCTGGCTTGTGATGACGTCACCGGCACGTCGTGAAAAGTGCATCTGGCTTCTGATGACGTCACCGGGACGTCGTGAAAAGTGCATCTGGCTTCTGATGACGTCACCGGGGCGTCGTGAAAAGTGCATCTGGCTTCTGACGAGGTCACCGGGACGTCGTGAAAAGTGCATCTGGCTTCTGATGACATCACCGGGACGTCGTGAAAAGTGCATCTGGCTTCTGACGACGTCACCGGGACGTCGTGAAAAGTGCATCTGGCTTCTGATGACGTCACCGGGACGTCGTGAAAAGTGCATCTGGCTTCTGATGACGTCACCGGGACGTCGTGAAAAGTGCATCTGGCTTCTGACGACGTCACCGGGACGTCGTGAAAAGTGCATCGGGCGTCTTTCTGATGACGTCACGGTAACGTCGTGAAAAGTGAATCTGGCTTCTGATGTCGTCTCCGGGACGTAGTGCAAAGTGCATCTGGCTTCTGACGACGTCACCGGGACGTCGTGAAAAGTGCATCTGGCTTCTGATGACGTCACCGGGACGTCGTGAAGAAAGTGCATCTGGCTTCGGCGACGTCACCGGGACGTCGTGAAAGTGCATCTGGCTTCTGATGACGTCACCGGGACGTCGTGAAAAGTGCATCTGGCTTCTGATGACGTCACCGGGACGTCGTGAAAAGTGCATCTGGCTTCTGATGACGTCACCGGGGCGTCGTGAAAGTGCATCTGGCTTCTGACGAGGTCACCGGGACGTCGTGAAAAGTGCATCTGGCTTCTGATGACATCACCGGGACGTCGTGAAAAGTGCATCTGGCTTCTGACGACGTCACCGGGACGTCGTGAAAAGTGCGCATCTGGCTTCTGATGACGTCACCGGGACGTCGTGAAAAGTGCATCTGGCTTCTGTGATGACGTCACCGGACGTCGTGAAAAGTGCATCTGGCTTCTAACGACGTCACCGGGACGTCGTGAAAAGTGCATCTGGCTTCTGATGACGTCACCGGGACGTCGTGAAAAGTGCATCTGGCTTCTGATGACGTCACCGGGACGTCGTGAAAGTGCATCTGGCTTCTGACGACGTCACCGGGACGTCGTGAAAAGTGCATCTGGCTTCTGATGACGTCACCGGGACGTCGTGAAAGCGCATCTGGCTTTGACGACGTCACCGGGACGTCGTGAAAAGTGCATCTGGCTTCTGATGACGTCACCGGGACGTCGTGAAAAGTGCATCTGGCTTCTGATGACGTCACCGGGACGTCGTGAAAAGTGCATCTGGCTTCTGATGACGTCACCGGGGCGTCGTGAAAAGTGCATCTGGCTTCTGACGAGGTCACCGGGACGTCGTGAAAAGTGCATCTGGCTTCTGATGACGTCACCGGGACGTCGTGAAAAGTGCATCTGGCTTCTGACGACGTCACCGGGACGTCGTGAAAAGTGCATCTGGCTTCTGATGACGTCACCGGGACGTCGTGAAAAGTGCATCTGGCTTCTGATGACGTCACCGGGACGTTGTGAAAAGTGCATCTGGCTTCTGATGACGTCACCGGGACGTCATGAAAAGTGCATCTGGCTTCTGATGACGTCATCGGGATGTTGTGAAAAGTGCATCTGGCTTCTGACGACGTCACCGGGACGTCGTGAAAAGTGCATCTGGCTTCTGATGACGTCACCGGGACGTTGTGAAAAGTGCATCTGGCTTCTGATGACGTCACCGGGACGTTGTGAAAAGTGCATCTGGCTTCTGATGACGTCACCGGGACGTCATGAAAAGTGCATCTGGCTTCTGATGACGTCACCGGGACGTTGTGAAAAGTGCATCTGGCTTCTGATGACGTCACCGGGACGTTGTGAAAAGTGCATCTGGCTTCTGATGACGTCACCGGGACGTCATGAAAAGTGCATCTGGCTTCTGATGACGTCACCGGGACGTTGTGAAAAGTGCATCTGGCTTCTGTTGACGTCACCGGGACGTCATTAAAAGTGCATCTGGCTTCTGTTGACGTCACCGGGACGTCGTGAAAGTACACCTGGCTTCTGATGACGTCACCGGGACGTCGTGAAGAAAGTACATCTGGCTTCTGATGACGTCACCGACGTCGTGAAAAGTGCATCTGGCTTCTGATGACGTCACCGGGACGTCGTGAAAAGTGCATCTGGCTTCCGATGACGTCACCGGGACGTCGTGAAAGAAAGTACATCTGGCTTTGATGACGTCACCGGACGTCGTGAAAAGTGCATCTGGCTTCTGATGACGTCACCGGGACGTCGTGAAAAGTGCATCTGGCTTTGATGACGTCACCGACGTCGTGAAAAGTGCATCTGGCTTCCGATGACGTCACCGGGACGTTGTGAAAAGTACATCTGGCTTCTGATGACGTCACCGGGACGTTGTGAAAAGTGCATCTGGCTTCCGATGACGTCACCGGGACGTCGTGAAAAGTACATCTGGCTTCTGATGACGTCACCGGGACGTCGTGAAAAGTGCATCTGGCTTCTGATGACGTCACCGGGACGTGCGCGAAAGTGCATCTGGCTTCTGATGACGTCACCGGGACGTCGTGAAAAGTGCATCTGGCTTCTGATGACGTCACCGGGACGTCGTGAAAAGTGCATCTGGCTTCTGATGACGTCACCGGGACGTCGTGAAAAGTGCATCTGGCTTCTGATGACGTCACCGGGACGTCGTGAAAAGTGCATCTGGCTTCTGATGACGTCACCGGGGCGTCGTGAAAAGTGCATCTGGCTTCTGATGACGTCACCGGGACGTCGTGAAAAGTGCATCTGGCTTCTGATGACGTCACCGGGACGTCGTGAAAAGTGCATCTGGCTTCTGATGACGTCACCGGGACGTCGTGAAAAGTGCATCTGGCTTCTGATGACGTAACCGGGACGTCGTGAAAAGTACATCTGGCTTCTGATGACGTCACCCCGGGACGTCGTGAAAGTACATCTGGCTTCTGATGACGTCACCGGGACGTCGTGAAAAGTGCATCTGGTTTGATGACGTCACCGGGACGTCGTGAAAGTGCATCTGGCTTCCGATGACGTCACCGGGACGTCGTGAAAAGTACATCTGGCTTTTGATGACGTCACCGGCACGTCGTGAAAAGTGCATCTGGCTTCTGATGACGTCACCGGGACGTCGTGAAAAGTGCATCTGGCTTCTGATGACGTCACCGGGACGTCGTGAAAAGTGCATCTGGCTTCCGATGACGTCACCGGGACGTCGTGAAAAGTACATCTGACTTCTGATGACGTCACCGGACGTCGTGAAAAGTGCATCTGGCTTCCGATGACGTCACCGGGACGTCGTGAAAAGTACATCTGGCTTCTGATGACGTCACCGGGACGTCGTGAAAGTGCATCTGGCTTGATGACGTCACCGGACGTCGTGAAAAGTGCATCTGGCTTCTGATGACGTCACCGGGACGTCGTGAAAAGTGCATCTGGCTTCTGATGACGTCACCGGGACGTCGTGAAAAGTGCATCTGGCTTCTGATGACGTCACCGGGACGTCGTGAAAAGTGCATCTGGCTTCTGATGACGTCACCGGGACGGCGTGAAAAGGGCATCTGGCTTCTGATGACGTCACCGGGACGGCGGGAAAAGGGCATCTGGCTTCTGATGACGTCACCGGGACGTCGTGAAAAGTGCATCTGGCTTCTGATGACGTCACCGGGACGTCGTGATAAGTACATCTGGCTTCTGATGACGTGATCGGGACGTCGTGATAAGTGCATCTGGCTTCTGATGACGTCACCGGGACGTCGTGAAAAGTGCATCTGGCTTCTGATGACGTCATCGGGACGTCGAGAAAAGTGCATCTGGCTTCTGATGACGTCATCGGGACGTCGTGAAAAGTGCATCTGGCTTCTGATGACGTCACCGGGACGTCGTGAAAAGTGCGTCTGGCTTCTGATGACGTCATCGGTACGTCGTGAAAAGTGCATCTGGCTTCTGATGACGTCATCGGAACGTCGTGAAAAGTGCATCTGGCTTCTGATGACGTCATCGGAACGTCGTGAAAAGTGCTTCGGGCTTCTGATGACGTCATCGGGACGTCGTGAAAAGTGCATCTGGCTTCTGATGACGTCATCGGGACGTCACGAAAAGTGCTTCGGGCTTCTGATGACGTCATCGGGACGTCGTGGAATCCCGTAGAAAGGGCAGGTATTTGGGACCCGTTGCTGGTCATCCGAGAAGTTGTGCAAACCACCCCGTAGAGTGATTAGGAGTCCCGGACCCGCCGCTGGTCATCCGTAAAAATGTGCAGGACACCCCGGAGAGTGAGCAAGAGCCCAGACTCGATGCTAGCTATCCGAGAAACCATACAGGGTTTACCCCAAAGAATGAGCAAGAGTCTTGAGCTTTGCGATAGTCGTCTGAGATAGTGTGCTGGATGCATCGGAATTAGCGCAGGAGTCTGAGAACACCTTGCAAAAACTTCTGTAAATGTGTGGGATGACAAGCATAGCGTGCAGAAAGCTTGAGATGTTATGTAGGTCATGTTGCCAGGCTGCTTTTCAGTTTCGTAAAGCGCTCAGGCCGTTCACACAACCCCATTTTGAGTGCTTCCTCATTCTTCTTCACCAGCCTACTGATTTTTTCTGAAATAAATGGTACTTGTCTATCAGCATCCAAATTCGAAAACAAATTCGTTAGAACTATCTCCATTAGCAGCTCAGCAGAGCTTTTCCATATCAAATTCATGGAATCGAAGCGGCTGTTCTGCGAAGCAATGGGGTGGCGGAAACGAAATAATGAGCATAGGAAACCGCTTCGTTCCACTGATATGAAGGTGCCCAGACGGAATGAAAGGTAGTTTTTGACTATGCAGGTTTTGAGCTAAATTTATTCGAAAGCGTAGAACTGCGGGCAGAGTCTGCATCCGGCTGTAGACCAGCTGGCTTTCATGAATATCGACCGGGCTGGCTACGTATGAGCGTGCAACTATAACTAGGGCCTAATGCTCCTATCAGGGTTGGTTGATAAAACCACGGTGGCCACCCCGTTGGATACGCATGAAAAACATGGCGGTTGCAAATAACACCCTGTGCAGCCAGCTGTGGCTGACGCGATCAATATGAAGAAATATGGGGAACGATATCATGGATATCATTCATTTCTTAGCTTATATCATCTGAACATCGGTTGTGTCAGCCACATCGGGTGATTTTTCTGAGATAGTTTTATAACAGGTTGGGTCATTGATTCTTGTGACCACAGAAAGAGGACTGATCTAGTGGGGAGATGGAGAGGTCTTTGTTCGAAATTCTTGCATAGGATATTACTGCGTAATATCAGAAAAAGTGAACAATTCTGTAAAACAGGGTCTTGCCAAGCAAAGAGAGTTTGGTTCGCGTTACAAATGTTTCAACGAAGGGAACAATATGAAAAGGGAATGAGGAGAGTCTACAAAAATGAACAATATTCTCTAAAAACTCTTTTCTTTGTCAAAAATTCTCAACAGCGGAAACAAACCGTTGTGGTATTTTACGTGGAAGAATTGAATGGTTTCCTAAAACAATTTGGCATCATCTCCTTTTTTAATGATCGCTATTAGGTACACATGCATATATGCATATTTTATCGGCACTCACATAATCAAAGTTCTTCATGGAGCCGAACGCGCTTCCTCATAGAGAACCGCAATGGTTTGTTTCCGCTGTTGAGAATTTTTGACAAAGAAAAGAGTTTTTAGAGAATATTGTTCATTTTTTGTAGACTCTCCTCATTCCCTTTTCATATTGTTCCTTTTTTGTTGAAACATTTGTAACGCGAACCAAACCTCTTTTGCTTGGAAGACCCCTTTTTTACAGAATGTAGAATAGTTTTAGCTTTCTTACTGGGTTTCTCCTCAGGTTATTTTCCAGCCATTAAAGGAGGTTTTTAAGACATGTTGAACATGTTTATACATGTTGAAAAAGGTTTATGTAAGCGGGGAACGATTAGCAAGAAAACTCGCAAAAAGTCTGAGGAGAAGCGCTGGCCAAAGAGGATATGCTCTGCTCATGGATGGCGCCTTATTGGCTAGGTGACAGTGATGTTTCCACCCATGAAATTGTTTACCTAAGAAGAGGCGAACACAGATAAGCGAAGCGAAGTATTGCGGTCACTCTGGGTAAGGACTCTGAAAGCTCTAACCGAGAAATAGCCGCTAAATAGCACACCAGGCTCCTGTTGGGCTGTTTATCGGCTATTTCTCGGATGGTTCGCGGGTAACGTGGTCTCGGCTTAACCGCGGAACAGCCGAGAAATATGTAACAGAGAAGTAGCCGAGATATAGCCGAGAAATGGCCAACCCGGAGCCGCTGCGGAGCCTGGTAGGCTATTTCTCGACTATTTTTCGAATGCTTTTTGGTCGAGACTCTCAGAGGAGCGAACCTTACTCCGAACCCTATCACAGAGTCCTACACAAAAATCATGCTGGGAGCTCGTGTATACAACAAGAGCCTGCCCAAATAAAAGCAGTTGTTTAGTATATGTAGATAAGCTTCGATTGAAAAGAAGCAGTGAAAAGCGACCTTGGCAGCTGTTTTCTGTTAAAACTCAATGGAATGTATAAATGGGAAAGTTCTTAACTTGTTTTGTGAGAAAAATTTTATGATCACAAAGACTATGCTAGTAGGGTGTCTGAATATTTCGTGGTTCAAATTGGAAGGATTGCGTTTTTTTTCTGGGAACTGCAAGCCCTAGTTTCCGTGGCAACGTTCGACAGGCTTCCTCTCGGGGCCTTTTTTGTTTCTCTTGCTCATTCATTCCTCAACAACTTCCGTGTTTGTTGCAGTGTTGACCCTGAGCAATCCGCCGAATGAATGTGTAAGGTAGCTGAGGAATGGAGCGGGGAAGGGAATGTGGGGGGTGAGCGAGAGGGCCATGAATGTGGACCCCGCCCCGGTTGGCTGGCTGGCCAATGGCTCCCCGGGGACGTGCTGACGTAGCAGAAAGCTGTCGTGAGTGGACAACTTAGACTTATTTGATTACCACTGCTTTTCAAAGTAACTTCGCCCCACATGAGGATGAGTGAAGGACATCCTTGCTGGTTTCGCATGAGGAGCACGAAGCGAACGGGTACGACGTCACATTACTGGAGATCTCACGCTGTCAGGAGCAGATGCTCAGCGACGATAACTCGTACGCTGCGCCAATCGAAGTCGACACAAACGCGAAGCAACGCAAAAGGGCCGCTCCATAATGCATTAATGCTGTCTGCGGACAAAACACAGACGGATTCCCATGCACTGGCCACTTTATGCGCTCATGAGATTTGCATATGGAGCGGCGTCGAATAAAAAGGCATAATGACTCGAATGGAGGAATGGAATGGAATGAAGAGCTGTGAAAAAAAGCGAAAATCTCACCAAATCCACTATTTGATAGAGACCAGCGCTGACATGCACGTCGAGTGTCGTCCGAGGATGGCGGATCGGAATGTACGGACGGGCATTCAAATGAATCCACGACGCCAACCTGAAAAATGGCTAATGCTAATCTATTTGCAAGTATACTGCACCTCAGTTTGAGCTATGCGGAACAAAATGTGAATGAGTGGGGTGACATCTGAAGGATTTTCGCACTCCCGAAATTCGGCTACACAAGCTGGTTCTCTTCAGATGCTGAGTTCGGAGTTATTATCGATCATGGTTTTCTAGAGCTAAATGTCACGTTTGTAGATAATGCTTTAGTGAGTTTTACTCTAAATTATTCGTCGGAAGGCTCCTAAAACAATAAATCTGCAATCGCGGGACTCCGCCCGTGTTAGCTTGACCACAAAAATATGAATTTTCGAGATCACCAGTCAGTGCGAAGCGAAAAATTTGTTTATTAGTCTTGGCAACGGAATGGAATTGCCGAAAAAACACCGGAAACGAAGACCTCGGAACGGAAAAGGAAAGGCGCAAAGCATCGGAACCAGGGATGAGCGGATATTTTTTCTGAATTCCGAAAATCGGAAATCGGAACGACCTTCTCAGTTTCGGAAATCGGAAATCTGAACGCCAAAAACCATCGGATTTTAAAATTCGGAAACTGGTTCAGCGGGATTCTTAGTCCTCCCCTGGTGGCTGTGCCTACCAAAAAACATGGGCTTATCCTTTTTTATTGAACAATTTGCAATCAACCCTGGCTTTCTGAAGCATGAGGACGGACATCGGATTCGAATTCAGCTCCCGAAATAATCCCTAGGGATTTGACATGGAAAAGTGTTAAAAATTCTAATCTCGTTAATATTTGAGATTTTTCATTTTCAATTTTTTTTTTGAAAATCGGAGATCGAAATTAGGAAAACGGAATCCCGCTCATCCCTGATCGGAACTACAGAAACGGAACCCTTCTACTCAGTCCAACACACATCTGAGCATTCAATTCCACAAAATGGTATATTTAATGAAGGTCATGTGACAGAAGAAGAAAGAAATAGCTTTCCATCCAGAAGAAGAAAATAAAACGGAACATTTCTAAGAAATAATTCCAAAATTAATTCCGGTGACGTGGAGCGAGTGAGGCGTTATATCATTTCGGTCGCTTAATCCGCTCGCTCCCGCAAATCAAAGGGTCTATGTACCGGTTGAGGTGTATACGTTTATACATTGTATAAGCAAAAACACTATATTATTCTTGAATATCTATATGCAGGTGTATAGGTACACACAGAACTTGAAGTAGGTGCTCAATTTCCGGGCGACGAGGTCTCTAGAAATACCAAAGAAAACATTCAAAGTTCCGCTCGCGCATATTTTGTGAATTTGGGGCAACAGAATTTGCAAATGAAACCTAAACGAGGAAGCCACAGCACGATATTTTCGAATACTTCCTTGTGATCATCAGACATCTCGTCAAGGTGGACAAATCGTCCAGTGATGGTGGATCACACCGTTGAATCGGTGATGTCAGAGAAACGAGATTGATGGTGAAGAGGAGTGAATGTAGAGTGAAATAAAGCAAACGAAAAATTAACTTCCAATTTTTCTCTGAGGTGAACGGCCGTGGAACATTCACATTTTTTGCTCATTCGTGAGTTCTGGTAGCATTGACATGGACCTAATTTGCGAGATTTGATTTGAACCTGCTGGTGATAATCTAACGATATCATGAGAAAACATGGAAGAGCAAGCTCTTCTTAAAAAAAGCAAAAGTTCATATGTATGTCAGAAGTTATACAAAGAGGAAGTGCGAAATAATGAGCACAAACACTCGAATTCAAAATGCTCGTAAAGTCCGTCCGAAAGAGCCTGTCCGCACGCGCGGTTAGCTTGCGTGCGGAGCTGCCGTCGTCAAGGCATTTTTGGAATTGTGGATCGATTAACAGGGATATTAGGCGAATAATTTTCGATATCCGAGTCAGCTGTTGACAGCCGTAGAAAGACCAGTCCGATTAATGCTCCTGCGACGGCCGCGCGACACGTACGCCGTCGGTGAGGGTGGACAGTCTCTTTCGGACGGACTTTACACATACTCTCCGGCGCATTTATGGAGAGATCTTTATTTCGATTACCAGCAGCAGCGCGTCGATGCGCCATGATGAGTATAAAGATAAGTGGTGTTAAGGATGATTAGACAAACAGCCTCTCGCTGTAATGAGAAAAATGTAGGTAGATATGTTACTTGATGGTATCAAGTAAAAAAACCACTGGTGTTGGGATGAGTTGCAGGCATATTGATCTCCGAGTGTTATCATCTCAGATAGAGACATCACACTTCCCGCAGTACCACTAGCCGAAGTCCCGTAACCCCTCCCGCGGAAGGCCAATAGAACGGCCGCGGGCAGTCGGCAGCGCCGTTTCGTTGACTGCCCGTACACAGTGAACAAGCACTCTGCGGCCCTTCTGCCACCGCCTTATGGCAAATCTGATGACTGAAAGAAGACAAGCCTAAAGCAGTCTGCGGCACATTCAAAAATCGCCCTTTAAAGGCAGTGTTCACGATGAAAACTGTTTTTCTGTTTTCCCGCCTATCTTGAAAACGGCCGCATGCTGATTCCAATGATGTCTCTGAAATCGTACAAGACCTTCTGGGAACGGAGTTATGGTCCCTCAAAAATTGAGCTAAGGAAACATGGTGGACGAGTTGTCCAAGGCTTGTAACTTCCGCCTTTTGCAGCCGATGTATGCGAGCTGACCTGAGTAAAGAGAGAAGCTGAGAATGAAGGAAAGAACGGGTCGAATGATTGGAAATCATCGCTCATCTCACGATCTCGAGCATTCATTTGTTTATGTCGGTGGGCGTGTGATGCGCTTTTGAGGTTTGCCTTGCGCTCGAAATGGCAACTTCAGGCTCTTTTGGAGCTTTTCCTGGCTCGTTTTCATGCGTTCTTTCGACGTCAACGTTACAGTGTGCCCTCCCACTACCCATTCCTGGTGGAAACTGAAACACATTTTTTATCGTGAACACTGCCTTTAAGTAAAGGTCTGTTAAAACAAAATTTTCAAATTCCGCTTCTGGGGACTTCATCTTGAACTGCCCTTGACAAGTAAGGAGTGAGCTTATACGTGGAAGCCTCCTACACTCACTGGTCTTTGCAGTCTTCCATTCGCAGATGCCATTAACGGACAGTGGTTCACCTGCCCAGGGCTAGCGTCGCACACAGCGCGGGTTTTGGAAAGAGTCTCAACACAGCGTTCTCTGCTCAGCATTCGTTCATTGGCTCCACTCTAGTATGTGGTGCAATGATGATTCCAATGTGGGAATCGACCCCCAGGATTAGCCGACTGCCGGCCGACACTCCGCGGGAAGACGGTAAAGCCTCTCTCTCCGCGGGAAGTGGGGGCTGAGCCACGCCCACAAAATTGGAGCCGCGCGAAGTCGACTAGCCCGACTTGGCCGGCGGGAAGTGGGCTGTTTTTATCCGATATCGAACTCGATAGCAGTTGATAGCAAACGGCAATCAATATGCCTGCAACTCATTCAAACACCAGTGGTATGTTGCTTGATAGCATCAAGTAACACAAGGAAAAGGGGAATATTCTGATTCATTCAGAACGAACACTTTTGATTGTTTACATTCTATTGGACCGCCCTTTCCCATGTTGGTGCCTTTTCAACAACGATATCAAAGGCCGATTCCGGTGCTAGAGTATATAAAGAATATGTCGCTCTCTCGTAGGCCGTGGTAGCAAACCCTTCTGCTTTCTCATGCTTTTTGCGTCACCGACACCTGAGTCGTATCCACAGGAATAATCTCAGGCACGCCTATGGCATCGAATGAGTGCTACTCCTTTCTTACACCGGCGGAATAGTAAGTTTGCCGGGGTTGTAACGACGCACGCCAATTGAACCAAGATTCTCTCATCAAAAGTAATCTCTAGAAATTTTCAATCATCATCAGCAGATCATAGTGGTGGATCATAGCAAAATATAAGTGGTGGTAATAGTAAAAAAAGAACAAAGGTTTTTAAAAACTTCTTTATCGACGGTGCCATTTGATTAGGAAGCCGCACTCAGGGAGGAGCTTCCATACTTAGAACACGGTCGGACAGCTTATTACTGATAACAACGATTAAAACATACGAATCGATCTAATTTGGAACGATTCCAATCATAAGACTGAGTAGTACGGCTGAAATCATTGCACCCAGTATGAATCATATGCTTTGCTTGGCCTTATCAGTGATAACCTGTCCGACAGTGTTTGAAGTATGGAAGCTCCCTCAGTTATTGAGCGCGAAATCGATAAGCATCAACCGTTTTCGCGCCTGTGTGTTTTACCACCTAGCGGCTTCCTAATTGCATGAAACGAACTATATTTGAATTGAAACTGTCTACCTGTTTATACTCCCCTCACCTGCCATGTGGATCAGGATGCGATCTGGAAAGTTCGAACTGATCGTGCTCCCATCGATGTCGTTGCGTTGCTACATCAATCACGTCTTTTGGCCGCTGCTTCTTCGCCACAAAGCCTACAATTGATGCGTTTTGATCAAACCTTATTCAAATCATACAATACACTGTGCTTGTGTGCAGGTTTAGTTATTTTGGGAATGTACAGTATAGCACTAATACTCTGCGCTTCTTATTGATCGTTGGCGCAAACTCTATGCCATATGCTATAACTTATCCTGTTTCGGAGCGAAATTTACTGCCGTTGATCGGGTGCGTGTGCGCGCGTATGCAGCGTCTCCTTTCCCCCCACACTTGCTTGCTGTGCCTACCCCCTCTCCGCATAAGCACGCGAAGGGACAAACTAAATTTGCACCCAAAACAGATGACCTGTATCGAGTTTGTGCCAATACACAATAAGGAACGCAAGGATCAGTTCGATTCGTACACACTGTATGCACTACGCCATGGTGCGGTTGATGTCGACACATTAAAAGTACAATCGAAAAGCTGGCGCTTCGCCAGAATTCGTCATCGATCGACAGCACAGCTGATTTTCTGGGTGATTCACAGTTTTTCTTCATTTTTCATGCCTGTTTCTGCTTCATTTTTGTTTCTGACTCTTCTAATATTGCGGCTAGGGGCTTTTCTCAGTGTGCGAGGGAATTTTTCCCTTTTTCCCATTTTTAAAGTAGAATTTTGGGACAAAAGGCACTTCAAAGCCCGAACAAACGGCAAATTCCCCTCGCACACTAAGAAAAGCCCCTATTCGCAATATTAGAAGAGTCAGAAACAGAGATGAAGCAGAAACAGGAGTGACAAAAAGAAGAAAACCGTAACTCAAAAAGAAAATCATCTGTGGTGTAGATCGATGACGAAATCTGACAAAGCGCTAGGTTTTTCACCGTACGTTTAGTGTGTCGACCGCAACCGCACCATAGCCTTCTAACATTGCGGTCAACTGTACTGACTTTTTTGTTTTTCTCCGGTTCTGTTTTTAGTAGTTTATTCGATTAGCCGTTTATTACTAGCCATTCATTTCATTAAGCGAATAAAAGAGCTGACATAAATAATATATTCGCAGCAGATTATTCACGCTGTGAGATGGATTAATAGAAGCCTACAAGGCCATTCCTCACGTTCATAATTCATTCACCTAGACATCTAATCATGCGATTTACGCAGTCGGAGAGGGATTACTAGTTCTAATTCCATGGTTGTATTGATGTGATGCCCGAGTGAGGCTTCATAATTGGACTCACCTGAGCCCATTCTCCAACTGCAATAGACAGCCCCACGAAGAAACTCATCGCTGATTGCCGTCAACGGATATCCGATTTGCGGATGCGCAATGAAATTGCTATCACACGCAAAAACAAAGCTGCCCAGAGTCTGACAAGTGAAGCAGAAGGGAGGGGGAGAAGGCGAGAAACGACGTCCCTCAGTGCCCATAGCGGACACCAGTCTGGTCAGGCAACGAGGCAGGAAGGGTCATCCATTTCTCAAGCGAACTCATTTTGTCGGGTAGTTCTTCCAAGTAGAACGACTCTGTTTTGCAAGAAAAACGCTAGAACTCAACCCTTTTAAAGTAAGTGAAGCACTTCTATCCGGATATTACTTGTACATTCTTGAAAAGTATGAGTAAAACTTGTGAAGGTATTACTTAGCAGGTATAACCGTATGTAACTCAACAAATTCGAGTGAGTCAATTGTTTCTGAGAGAAGATAGACTTGATTTTCTACTCAGAACTGGCTTTCGTACAACATCCGCAACAGACAATTTTCTCCTCTGAGGTTCTTCTCCAAGATGATAAGATGGTCTCTGAATGCAGATGAGATAGTGAGGAAATTAAAAAAAAACGCTCAAGCGGCTAATAGAATCCCTTTCCAGATAGCTCCCTCGATCCCGTTTTTTTCACGGGGCCTATTTGCTGAAGCAAAAGACTACCCGCAATTTATTGTTCATTAAAAAAGAACTATCCGTTTCTTTTCCTGCAGAAACGTAAGTTTTGGATCTTTCTAAGAGAAGCTTTGAAGAAAAAAACGGCAAAAAAAGGAAAGGAATCGGGCTAAAATAGCGTGAATGGGCCGATTCATTAGGAAATCCTGCCCACAAGGAGGAAGAGTTGTCGTCCCAGAGGAACAGTTGCCGTAACATTATTAATAGACTCCCTAACTAAGACTACACTTCAGATGGGCTACGCTAATCACAAGTTATTCGCACTGACCCTGGAACAAAGAAGAGACAAAAATTGATGAAAAAACACATTGAGAACAAGAACAAGAACGAAAACACCAAATGAATTGATATCATTAGGGAAGGAACTGCCCTCAATACTCAATCATGTTTATGTTATTGTTTTATTACACGTAGTTCACTCTACGTCCATGAATAAATAATCAAATACCACCATTACCTTGTCTGACCTAAAATTGTTGCTCAATGAATATATCGAAGAAGATATCATTTTTCGAAAATTTGCGCAAAACCCAGTATTCGCCACATTGAAGAAATTTCGCGGGCCCGCTCAGATGCTATATTCTAGTATTTAAGAGTTCAAGTTTTCCATATACTTAAGAAGTCTTGGAGAGCAGAAAGAAGAGAGCGAGAGGCTCTTAAACATTTTCCGAACCCAAAACTCTCCTACATTTTTTTGTGAAATTTGAAGCAGATGAAGTTTTCCGAGTGGCGATAAAATCGATTAGATAGAAAAACATTTGCGTTTTTGAATTGTATACTATATTTGATCGAAAGACCCCGACGGAAAAGGGTAAATCATGCGGTGCTTAAAGGCATCGTACACGATGAAAACCGAATTCCAACTTTTTGCGTTCAGTCGGAGTAGTGGGCCACAAAAATGTCACTCAGAACGCTTGGAGTTTCGAAATCGCCTCTGAATGAAGATTCGCTTACCTCAAAAGGGCTTCCTGGGTTTGGGGGGCCGGCCTTGGGGTCGATCCGTTGTTATAAGGAACAAAACTCCTTAGTCGCTGCCGGCGATCGTGCGTTGACGCATCGTAGGGCGCAATGCACACGCCACCCGATGTCACGTTTGACGTCGAAGGAAAGCAGCTGACAGCAATGGACGCAGCAGGTTAGTAACCCTTTTTCATTTCGTTCGAGAAAAAATGGTCGCTCGTCTGAATGGCGACCTCGGTGAATTGTATCCAACGCTGCGCCAAAGAACGAATCGTAGAACTGTTCCTTGCGTTCTTCGCGCAACTATCCCAAGTTAATGTCGGCGGGAACTTCAAATTTGTTTTGAGCTATCTTGAAATGGGTTTTTCTTGAAAAGTTCACGTTTTTGAGGGGACTTTTCGCAATCTTTAGTCTCTATAAGCATATAACAACACGAAAACGTCAAAAACCCAAGTTTAGTTTTCATCGTGAGTGATGCCTTTAATGTTCCAGCCAATTTAATACTCTCACAAGGGACCACTTTGAACATAAAATGGAGTTTCGAAAATCGGTCTTTTGAAAGTTGTAGAGGGCGTAAAAATAAATTATTTAAAATTTTAAAATTTCACTCAGTCCTCACGGGTAGATCAAAAACCACCAAAACAATGGGTTGCGTTAGGTAAAATGCCATTCAATGCACCCTAACCTGACGAAAGCCCCTAAAAAACAGGAAACGGACCTCAGATTCGTGTTCAGCGCCCCAAATCCGCCCTGGGGCGGAGTTTGAGCAAAAAAATTTCGATCTCTGAACCCCCAAAAATAGCTTTGAGCTTCTTACCTCACGGGCCTCCAAAGGTCGAAAAAAAATTTATGACCCAAACTTTGCTTTCAGAGGTTATTTGAAGTGCTCATGACGAATCTGAGGTCAGTTTATCGATTTTAGACAGATTACGGTAGACTGCGGTGGGTATACGGTAGTTGGGTCAAAGTCTCAGATTTGACTCAAAATTTCTGAACGGGGATTATTCGGGGTGCTGAATACGAATTTGATGTTCACCTGTCAATTTTCAAATTATTAAGGTAGGTTTAGGCTCTCTATGTCATGACAACTACCGTAACCTACAGTAAACCTCAGAATTTTGGCAAACGACCTCTGAATTCGTGTTCAGCACCCTAGATTACCCCTACATACAAGTTTTGAGCCGAATCCAAAGATTTTTTCCAAACCACCTAAAAATTCCCTGATGGGTGGTTCCCTTGCCTTGCCGCTAGGCTTGGAAAAACGCTGTAACTTTCTCCGGAGTGGTTTCTTTTTTTTTTCGAGAAGCTGCGAAGAGCATACTCGGATTCTACGTCCAAAATGGCTCCAGAAAACTACATTTAATCCAGAATGGCCAGGCTGACTAAAAGTAGTCTTCTTGTAAAGTGCGTTATTAAAAGGTTCTGTTGTACTGAAAATTTTGGAATTGATAACGAAACACTTTTCTTGAGTCTTCGAGCCATGCGCTTAAGTATTAGGTTGCTTCAATGGATTTTGTAGTTTAGGTAAACCCATTTCTGTTTACAATAATTATTTCCGTTGGAAAAAAGATTGGTAATTGATCAAGGAACAAGTCCACGAAGTGTTATTCTGTCCGAACTTTTTTCCAGCGTCATATATCAAAATAAGTCCCTTAAAGTGTTTCTCCCAATTAAGGACGATTTTTCTGTAACATATGTGGGGGAGAAGGGTAAGGGTATTTTTGATATTCTAGCAATTGTCGAAACCTCGGAATTTCCGTAGTTTCTAACATTGATGTGAACCGTTCTCCGTTTATATCACGTTACCTCTGCGATATAAGAAAAGAGAAAAAAACAAGAGACACTGTTAAAACTCAAAACAAGTAAGGTGAACACATAGAAATGTCATTACTACCAGCCATAATGCAATAATGATCCCACAGTATTCGAACAATCTTTTAATTGCTTCGTTATCCAACGCCTAATCGACTGAGCCACGGTGTGCTGCTAGTTCACCTCGACTATCACATTGCAGTGATCGGTGGTTTGAATGCAACGAGCATTGTTCAGGGGATCAATGAACAAGTGATAACTCGAGAACCTAGCTAGATTTCATCTTCAAACTTTTAGGAGAACCTTTTCAGATGATTTCAAGGCCACTGCTTATAGCTCACATTTGTGCTACGTCCTCCCAATCCAGCGTTCTGGTTTCTTTCCTTTTTTGATCGTTTTTGATCTACCCGTGAGGGCTGAGTGAAATTTAAAGTCTCAAGTTGTTTCTTTTTAACTCCTCTACAACCATCAAAAGACCGTTTTTCAAAACTCCATTTTATGTTCGAAGTGGTCCCTTGTTAGTAATATTAAAATGATAAATGTGGACCCTTGAAGTAATTCTTCATTTGTTCAAAAGCGAAATGTAAACGTTCCAAACAGATTTCTGGCTAGTCATACGCTCGCACAAAAACGGAATTGTTGGATGTGAAAGAACAAACGAACGGCTCGCTTATTATTCTAGTCAGACACTGAAGTTCAATCCAGAGTATGAATACATATGAAGGTCTTCAGAAGTGAAAATCAGAACAGTTTGAGAACTTGTCCTACAGACTTCATGATACGGCTGTGGTTTGAGGCCGATGAATAGTTTGAAACTGGTCATAAGTTTAACGCGCGTATACACATTCAATAATTATTTCCTCGAACCAAGCAGGAAGTCGCTGCTGCTGTCAGCACCGGAAATGAATATCGGGGATTTTAGAACAAAACTAGGCACTCGTATCCTTCCCGAATGATTGAATAACGGGTTGAAGAGGTGTACAAAAGGAAACAAAAGAAACGCAGGAGCAAATGCTAAAAACGAGCAATCGTAAGAGGAGAAGAGACCGAAAACGATCCCAGTTTTTCAAAATAACATTACGCTGAAGGATTGGTCGTAGAAGAGCTTTTCGCCCATTTTCTCACTTAAAGGCAAAGGACACCCAAAAAATTAGTTTCCAGATTTCATGCTTATCTTGGAGAGAGTCACACGCTAATCACAGTGGTATCTCTGGAATCGTCCAAGACCCCTTTTGAACAGAGTTATGGCTCTTCAAAGATGCCATAATTTTAAAGGTGAAAAATGGGTGGACGAGTTGTCTCAGGCCTGTATTTCTCTTCATTAGCAATCGTTGCGTGAGAGAAAGCCAGAGTAAGGAGACAGTCCGGTAGTGGACTGAAGAACGTCGACTTGTTGGATTTCATCCATCCATCGAGTCGCTATAGAGTTCGAAAATCGGTTAGGGGGTCGGGCCTGTGGTGGTGAGTGAAGGGGGTCGGGCCTGTGGTGGTCGCTTATATCTCGCTTATTTGGAGGAATTGAGATCTTGCATTTGGCACGTGTTATACAGGAGGGGTCTTCTACACAATTACATGTGAATCTCAAAATTCATATCTGGGGGTGTACTGTGCCTTTAAGGAACCACGAAGACTACAAAAAGAGCTGTTTCCGAGGTTTTCGTCAAGAATCTACTCAGACAGTAACACCGGTCCGATCGCGGGCGCATAGTGGGCTGAACAACATCCATCCCACAATCAGACCGCTATCGTCCTGGGATGAACCCGGCGCTACTCTAGTGATGCCCGTGATCCAACTGACGATTTCCGCATGGATCCGCGATCCGAACAAAACTTCAATGGCTGTCGTGTGTCCAACCGTCGCCTCAATATCCTTCCGCACTAAGCCCGGAGAGACCTTTCAGCGCCATCGGTCTGACCGGTGTTTATATCTGAGTAATTGAGTGCAAGTACAAAATCTAATGGCATCTAATGCGAGTCCAAAATGATGAATTGCAGCTTGGGGAATGCAAAAAATAGGTGAGATTTAGAATTGAATCTAGAATCCGAAATCGAATTGAAACTGAAGAAGGCTGATTTGTTTAATTCTCGAAAAATGTTGGTGATCATACAAGGACCATAGGTACAACAGTCGTTTTTGAGAGATACCCAGCCCTCGAACAACATATGGTCGACGCAGAATGGTTGTTCGGATCCGAAAACTGCGCGCTGTACACATAAGTTCTGGTACATCCCTAGTGACCTGTCGATTTCGATTATCACCAGCAGCATAGCGGTGGGCCTTGGTGAAATATAATTAGTGATAAGGAGGTCCCGACGAAAAAGCCACCACTCCGCGCTGCGATAATCGAAAACATGAGTTCACTTGGAATGAAACAGAGCCTATGTACATATACACGCATCGGCGCATCCCAGTACATTTTGGAAATGAGCTCTATAGTGGAGTCCACCAAGAGTGTCTCATTTACTTATGAATGAGGAGCGGCCGTTTGGAGATCAATGAACATGAAACTCGCTGCAGCACAACCGCTCTCGCTCAATCGGTATCGAGCGTGCTGGTATGGGATTCATGCACATTGATCCCCAGACGACCGCTTCTTATTGATAAGTAAACGAGACACTCTTGGTGGACTCCACTATACCTAATCTTTTTACTCTTACTATAAAATTTAATAGGGAACAATTGGTATTTCATCAACTGGCTTTGCCTTGGTTTTGCCCTAGATATTGGAAAAGTTCTTTGCAAACTCTAAGGGTTCAGTCGGTGCGGAATTTCGAGTTAATTCAATAAGCGATCATCGGGAGACTTCAGATTTTCATGAAAAATAAAAAATAAATCTTCAAACAAAATTTTTCTGTCACGTTTCATTCCTGATTTGTTTCCCTATCACGCATCTATTTACATATAAGCGGAAAGTATCGGGAGTCGCAGAACAGTGTAGAAAATGATTGTTTCGTAAGTGGAAAGTCCATGGAGACAAACTCACTGGAGTGCGTCAACCAATGGTCACATATTCTTGAGGATAAGAGTGCACGTGATTTAATATCCTTGGACTTTGCCAAAGCTTTCGATAGAGCCAGTCATCGCAGATTGATGTATAAAATAGAAAAAAACTGGGCCTCCACCCACTGGTAGCTAGCTGGATTGAATCGTACTTGAATCAGTAAGTATCCATTCCAGGTGAAGGTCAAATCATCTCTTTCTTCCGTTCTTTTTGCGAAAAGTGGGGTTCAACAGGGTGGGGTTCTTTCCCCGGTTCCGTTTAATATTTTTGTGGCTGAAACGCCAAGAGTTCTCTCATATCAGAGGCTAGGGTAGTCTGCAAGCAATATGCTGACGACCTGAAGTTTTACCGTCGAATTGACTCACTCGGTGATTGTAACAAAATCCAAGATGCGATTTCAGCTGCGCAGCAGTGGTCAGATAAATGGCAGCTACATTTAGCACCACAAAACCATCCACATGCGTTTGGGCAGTTCGGAAGTTGAAAAAAGGGATGGGAAATCAAACTATTGCCTCAATGGACGCTGATAAAGATCTTGGCTTCTTTTACAAACACCAATTGGATTTTTCGAACCATATTGCAAGTATCCAGAGCAAGAAGTATCTCCAAACTTTCCGTTTATTCAAGGCCCTCTCTACAAACAATGCCACCACGCTATTAAAGACCTACAAAATTTATGTTAGACCCATTTTGGTGTGTGGTAGTACAGTTTTCAATCCATGCAGAAGAATGTACAGGCATCGATAGTACGGAAAAATGCCAGAATAACTTCACCCGGGAGTTTTAATCAGGAGGGATCGGATAGTGTACAGTCGAATCCCAAAGAACAAGGCAAGGAATCGTGTGTACAGTTTAGCGCAATGCTAATAGGATATGGTGCGGTTGCGGTGGCACGGTACAACTACGGTGGAAGATGCCAGATTTCATAGTCGATCGACAGCACAGCTGATTTTCTGGATGAGTTAGGGTTTTTGTTTTTTTCGTGTTTGTTTCGGCCGTATTTTTGTTTCTTACGAAATATTGCGAATAGGAGCTATTCTTAGTGCGTGAGGGAAATTAGCCGTTTCTTCGGGCTTCGAAAAGTTTTTTTCCAAATTCCGTTTTGAAATCGAAAAAATGGCCAATTCCTCTAACAAACTCAGAGAAGCCCCTATTCGTAATTTTATAAAAGTCAAAAAAAAACAATGCCGAAGCAAACAAGAAAAAAAGGACAAATCGTAATTCACCCAGAAAATCAGCCGTGCTGTCGATCGATAATGAAATCTGGCGTTTTCCACCGTAATTTTGTGTGTGACCGCAACCGCACCATATCCTTTTAACATTGCGGTAAAAATTTCCTTCAAGAGTCCAGGAGGAAGCTGTGTGATGAGTGCATGGAGCACAAGCTTTTGGAATTCAAAGTAAAAATTCATTTCTCACAATTCTTCAAAGGCAGTGGTCAGTGATAGAAAACCGTATTTTAGTTTTCGATGTTTTTGAAAGCAAGCTCACGAAGTAGAGTACAAAAGGGAAAAATCCCTATAGACTTCTCAAATATTGGGAAAAATCTATTTAAAAAAACCTAATGAATATTGAATTGCGCCTGTTTGCGTGCATTGCTCAGTGCGGACAAAACATCGAACCATAAACATCGAACCGGAAATTCTTTTGCGCCTTGAAAATTTCGGACAAGTGACTTTATTTTCTGTTTCAAGAACCCTAGAACTCTTCAAAAATAAGTTGGTTCAAAGCACATGCTTGGATATAAGAATTCATCGGGATATAGAGTTTTTGAAATTCGGTTACCGTTCCCTTGGTGAGACGAGCACCAACTGTTCCGACACTGAGCAGGACAACTGTTTTATGACGTGGGCGGGGTGAACCGATGGGTTGGCTGAACCGCATGATTTTAACCCACTTCCTGGCCGTTTTTAGTCGTACTTTCGTACTTACTCTTTTGAGAGGGACTCAAAGCCTACGTCTCTGCGAAAAAACGGACAATTTTTTCATCGTGTACACTGCCTTTGAGCACTTTCGATATAAGAAAAAAAGAGGACCTCGCTTAAGGTCATTGTTATACCCCACGACAGGCCTGTCACGGTCGCAGAGCACTGCTTCGTCGCTGTCGCTGGGGGCCAAGAAGCACCCGACTCGATACTGGATTTAGCTGGGTCGCTGTAGCTGACACCTCTGCGACGCACAGCCGCGACAGCGACCGATCGGTGCACGGTTGTCACGTTTCAGGCATAAAATCCATATTCCAGCCATCGACCAAGATAGGCGTCGCAAAGTGTTCCTACAACAGCACATTTGTGCTGTGTGGGCCTGGTCCCGGCACGATTCGTAAAAATAAGGATAATTAGACCAAAACCTAGCAATACCACACATTCAATTTTTATTAGTGCCTCGTCGGCGTACAATGCGCTTATGAGTTTAATTTCCGTGGCAATGGAGTTTCCAAGCTTCAAACGTTTCTCAAAATCCAAGCTTCTCAACGATGCAGTTTTCTGAGTAGTTTGGGCTAACATTCCCGGAAATCTTGCTCTTACTCATTGAAATTTGTATGTTTTGTTTTGTTATGTATGTATTTTATTGCTTTCATACGACTGTCTTGAGCATCGTAATAAATCAAATCAAATCAATCATCAATGGTCAAAACCCTACTAGAGCCCTGTCCTCCTTGATTTTTGATCTCTAATGTGAGGTGTTTGAGGCCGTCTGAGTAATTCTCTCGGCAAAAGATTAAAATAGCAGAAACTCCACTTCGCATCACTAATGATGTCGTACGAAAACACTGGGTAATTCGCTTAGAAAGTGCGCTCAGGCGAGAAAAATTGTCTTTATTCTTGTTAAAATTCCTCGAGTGGCTTCTAGGAACACATGGTAGGGAAGGTGAAATTACATAGAATATAATTTTTTTAGGACGGTTCCTATTTTCATGAATATTCCCTGCTCTCTTCCGTGATTCTGTTTTTATGTAGATAAAGAATGAGTGAGTTGAATCTCAAATGCTCTGAGTCGACACAAGAGAATTGTTTGAACGAAATCCGTTTACTTGAGCTTCAATTGACTTCTTCTTTCTCAACAGTAATGAAGCTCAGGAATAAATCGATTATCTGTTTTCGTATATAAGTTTACAGCCACAGACAGCACCTGCTTTCACAAACTTTTTTCAGTATCACTGTGGACCTAACCGAACAGGTTGTTTGCCAAACCACATACGCTCACTTTCTCGTCATCTCTTTTTTCGAGGGGAGTAATAGCATTTTCCTTCTTTCTCAAAACTTCTCAAATGTCTGAGAGCCGAAAAATTAGGAACAAATCACCCCACCAAATTATCTGGAAGGAGAATGACAGCTGGAACCGTGAATTTGCCGCCCCCGTCTTCCCCTACCACTAAAACCGATATGTTAAAGGGTCGAAAATGGGGAGATATATAGAGTGGCCCTCTGGATGCATGAGCCGCTAGCAATAGATTTCTCATATCCGCTGCTCTAAAAGCACCCCCATTCCACGCGCTCACACTGCTGGGCCATTTCAGGGCAAGCCTGTCATAGCTGAACTGGCATTCAATGACAGGCTTAGTCATTTTATGGGTCAGGGAAAATGCGCGGAAGGTTGGAGAACTGAAGAGAGCCAAGAAAACTGTGGTGGAAATGTTTAAAAGTTCGCAATAAGAGTTGGCAAATACAAAATGCAGCCTCCTCTATGAGCCCATTATTAGTTCACCTTTAATTGTCTCCAAAAGTAGGGCGGTACCGCCTCCACATTTTGTGTCCCTTTCAAAACAACAACGGAATTTCAAACAGATGAGCGACCGACATAAATTATCGAAAATACTCTGTCAAAAATGTTTGTGGAAACCCTTACTTGACTTTGTAACCTCATCCTGGGGAAGTACAGACGATTGTTTCTTCTATGATGTACGAAAAGTGGAATATTGTTCTCCACACAACATTTATGTACCTCGATCTTCCTCTCAGTTTCAGCCAAAATTAGAACTCGATGAGCAGACTGTTGTTTCCTTTATTTCCTATTAAAAGACAAACCGAATACTGTTAACTCAGACGTGAGGGCTAAATTAATTGTTAACTTTTTCAATAAAACCAAATATTTAGCGATACATATTCAGATCACGGCTCACTGACATTACATTATAAAAGGGCATGCAAGAGGAAATCAAAATGAAGGAGAAAAACCAAGTCGAAATGTTTGAACAGTTGGCAATATGATTTTTTTTAAATTATCGAGCTTCCGACGGACTCGAGAGATTTTTCGACCACTCGAGTTTTCGACTAACTCTATTTTTCAAAATTTCGAAGAATCGAGTGGTCGAATAACTCCATGTCGACTGTTTCGATCGATATCAAGAATCGATTAGTCGACTCGAAATAAGTATTGTTAGAGTGCCCACAATAAGCATTAACATATTTAAACAAATAATATTAAAACATTTTTAAATTGAGTTAATACGAGAGCTTGAATAGAAATCCTGAAAAAACCCGAAGATGCTGTTGCAGGATGAATTTCGAAATTGAATACTCGAGTTGCTTTCTGAAAAAAAAACTGATGTTTAGAAAAGGTTGAGAGTTGGGAGAAAAAAAAGAAAAAAATCAACAAGAGGAGAATCTCGCAGTTAAGTAGGGAAGAATAAATAGAACGAAAAAAAGGTAACAAGTGGATTTCTCTTTCAACTACTTCGACACCATTTCATGCTAGTAGAATGGTCTTATGCTTTCGTGAAATATAAATGATGGCATTTACATTTCGATGTGGGGTATTTTCCCACTTGAAGGCTGAACCCTTCCTGTACGTATACATCAATTTCACCTCTGCTCGAGAAACTCGATCTGCTTCGAATTCCAAATAAAAATGTATAGGAAGTTTTTTGTACTGAAAATCTTCGAATTCTCCTTGCTCTGCGCTCTCTATCCTTTAGGGGTCCGTAGTACTGAAGCGGACGGATTCACGAGTTTTTTTTAGTGGGGCGAAGTTTCCCGTAAGTTTTTCAGAAATAATTTTTTCTATCCCATTTTCACATTTCAACATTTTTTTAAACACCTCAACTGATCAGAGGCGGGCCACAGGTTTTGGCTCCGGGAAGGGAGGAGAGAGGCCTAGCATCCGGAAAAATAAATGGTATCCAGCGGTATGAAAAGTTATCAAAATGCATGAAATAAATAATACGCAAAATTCAATGTAAAGCCAGCCATGTATTTTTTCCAACAAGCAATCAATTTTCTTAAATTTTGAGTTGATCTAAAGGACACGCGAGCGATTCATCTGGGGGCCACACGAATTTCCAAACGGGAGGAGGGGGGCCGCCCGATTCGCCAAGCCGAACGAAGAAGGACCCTAACGTTTTTCCAAGTTTTCTCCACGTTAATTTTCTTGGCCTCCTTACCAGCATGATGAACACAAAAACAAAGCCGCAACATATACGCGGATGTAAAAAGTCCATTTCCGAAGTGGCACCGCGATTCGTAAATTGTAACGGCAGACCTGGCCCTCCAGGAATGTGTAAGGTGTCTCTGCCCGGTTCATGGGTAAGATAGGAAGCTTCTTTTGCGACCCAACGTCAGAAGTCATAATTTTTGTCCCCGTTCCATTTTTGTCCCCTTCAAGGACAGTAAACTATTCAAAGCAGTGCGTTTAGGCGAATTGTTTTTTGATCGACGAAGGAGCATTGAAGTCTGGTGAAGAGGGCAAATGTTTGTTCCAGATTCGAGCTTTCTACCAGACTTCATCTTTTTGGTTTTTTTCATATTGAGAAATAAACGGTAAACTTCTGGCAACTTTGTACATAAGAGCCTTTCGTTGTCAGGTTACCTCCTAAAGCACGTCGATAGTCAAACTTCACGGCGAATTTGAAATTCGGAGATTTTCAAGTTTGATCAGCTCGTGGAATACGAGGACGTGGAAAGATGTGAAGAGGTCCGGTGAATTCCATATCAAACCCTTTCGCATCAAGCCCACTCGAGACGCATCATTTCTAGGTGATGGATTGCTGTCTAGCTCAAATTTGAGGCGAGAATACTCTTCAGAACGTCCCCCACTAGGATCAATGCTTAAATGTTCTCATTTTGTGTCAAAGAAAAGGCTGAACAGTTAGAAGAGCACACTTAACTTGCATCACTAATGGCTTGACATTCACTCAGCAAGGTACCTGAACATTTAAAACAACAAAGACATTCTCAATATTAACGAGATTCGACCACAAGGTTGTTAATGTGTCCTTTAGTTCGCGTCAATTATCTGTTCTCCCAATGCAATATTAGCGTTTTATGTGGAATTCATTGTTGTGACAGTTACCCACCTCTTGCAATATGAAAGAGACAGACGACGAGAAAAACATGCTTTGGAAGCATGGCATACTCATAAAACATGATCGCGGGTTCGCCCACGAGCAGCAACAGCAGGAGCAGCAGACAACAAATGAATGGAGCAGTAGTAGATCACATATGTGTCTGAGGGTAATTACGAGGGGCAGAAGTCCGATTAGATGCAGGACTTGAGCAGTGCCTGTCGGAGCAGCAGCCCGAGCAGCATGTCGGTAAAGTCCAGAATCGATGCTGTTGAAGTCAAAACCGCGCTCTATGGACACGCCCCTCAGGGAGGGGATCTTACACCTTCGAGAGCGAAAGAGAACCGAAAGAAAACGAGACAAATCGGGGCCACATAGTGATGAGTCAAGAAGTTCGTTGCACTCTCAGTGGACCCTCAGGGTTACTACAGTGGGGAATCCGTCAGTAGGGACAGACCACAGGTGTGATCCGAGCATCTGCTTCTTCATTAAACAAGTTTAGGCTGTGTTGTGAGCTGGTAGTCGGTTTCCCCTTGTTCATGTTGCAGCTTATACTTATCGTATTCTACTTAACAATATACATTGAAACTGCCTACAGCCGCGTGCGTTTGAGGGGGGTAAACCCCACAAATGTAGTTTTCGTGAAAGTGTTTGTTCCTTTGTATCCATATTAAAGCACGATGATTTGTCAAGCAGGAGGCATGTACTATTCTTCACCTCATGATGAATGACTGCATGTTACAATACCCGCACTAATTTACTCAAAAAAGTCGCGAATTCGCGACTTTTCGTCATAGCTCAGCTCAAAGTGACCCGTTCGGGGAGCTAGGGGCATTTCTAGAATCAGCATCGAGAGCTATTCATTTTGAGCATGCACATTTCTTGGGCTGCAAACAAGGCATACAGGGTTATTATGAAATTCGAGTGAACGAAAACACCACCGACGTCCCGTTCTCAGCTCAAACGGGACCAATCGACTTGGGACTCGGCCTACAACTTTACTCTCTGATCCTCTTTCAAATAAGCACTGCGGCTGCCCAATCCGTAAAAGTCGGTATTTCATCCCCTTCGCAGGTTCCAAGTCCATTCTCACTTCAAACGGGGCCTGGTTAGGAGATGTTTGTACTCAAAATGAAGAGCTCTCGATGCTGATCCCAAATATGTCCCCAGCTTCCCGAACAGGTTACTTTGAGCCGTGTTATGACGAAAAGTCCCAAAAGTCGCGACTTTTGCGGCTTTTTTGATAAAATTAGTGCGGGTATTGTACTTCATACTAGCAATAATTTTTTTGATTGAGAACGGATATTCACGACAGAGAGGTCCGTGGGTGGCGAACCAAACAAAAAATCATGCTTAGCCTCAGAGTAGTCTAGGTGAGAACAGGTCATGTATGAATATCCATTAGAATACTTTACCGTTCGTAGAATTTGGTGAGAAGACGTGGGCTTCTCCGGCGTCCTTTTTTGATTACTTTCTCCAGATTTAACTTCCTTCATACCTGAAAATTATTTAGGATTACGTTAAGAAAAGCTATCTAACGAGTATTGCTTGCTGAGGTTTATATCGAAACAAAGAATGGCGGAATGTAATTTCCACATAGTTATACCGTACACCTAGCGCTTACTGCATTTCAAGACTGTAACATTTGAATTGCGAAACTTTCAGTGTGCCATGCACTATTCAAACGCATACTGCATTTGAACACTATATTTCACACTGAAACTTTCGCCCCGAAATCTTCAATTAAAACCTAAAGGCAGTGTTCACGGTGAAAAACTAGCTCGTTTTCAGCGAAAACTTCAGTTTTGGGTCCCTCTATGAAGAGAAGAATGGAAGTACGACGGCAAATGACCAGTAAGTGGGTGGAAATCTCGTGAACCGGCCAACCCATTGGGTCAACCCGCCCACGTCATATAACAGTTGTCCTGCGTTCGTTTCACCTGAGCGACAGGCAGTAAATTTTTGAATTTTCTTTATTGCGAAAGCTTCTAAAATTCAAGAATGTGAATTGACTCATCTTATTGTTTTAAGAGTTCTCGGTACCATAAGCAGAAAACAAAACCACCTACCGAAGAATTTTGAAGATGTTCAAACTGTGCCGGTCGCGTCGAGATGACCACCCACATGCAGTAGAAATATCAACGTTTCGCCGTACTGGTCATGCTGTGAATACAATACCACTCGTAGGATTTGGTCAGAAAATGAGCGGGGTCGGCCATTCGCGTCTTTTTCGTCTTTTTTGTATAACTAGCTTCAAACCCAACTGAGAGCGAAACTATGTAGGGCGATATTAATGATCCCGGCGTTGAGGGCTATCCAGTGGGCTAGCCTCTGTGGTGATTACGTTGAGATTTATAGAAGTTTCGCAATCAGCGAGGTTTTTAATTACGGTACCGTGGCAGGTGATGTGCTACCGTCTCTGTCTGCGCTGCCCGTTGCCTACCGGATATAGAGAGCTGACTGACTGCGAAACTTTTGGAGTTCTCAACTTAAAGGCAGTGTTCACGATGATTTTTGTTCCAGAGTTTTTCACATAAAACAATGCGTTGGCCTCCAAGTGTTACCAAAATTACGAAGAAACGGCGAGAAACGCATTAAAACGTCGTATTTCGGTGACATTATTCTATAACATGGACTAGTTGTCCGGATGGATGAACATGTTCTCGGTATTATATAGGGTCTGAAGGGAAGAACGGAGCATTAGAGAGAAGAGAATTGTGAGGGACGGGTTCACAAAAGATTTCATTGTCACAACAAACACTTCCTATTATACTTAAGAGCGGGGTGATACTTAGGGATTTCGCATACTTCTGGTGCGTTTTTCTCAATTTCTACGTCATTTTAGTTCTACCCGGGGGCCACTTAATCAATATAGCGAATAACCTCGAAGTTCGAGATTATCGTGAACACTGCCTTTAATCACCACCAAGGCTAACCCATTGGATAGTCCTCAACGCCTGGATCATGAATATCACCCTAGTTTTGCTTTAAGTTGAGTTTGAAGCGAGTTATAACGAAAAAGACGAAAAAGACGCGAATACCCGACCTCGCCCACTTTCTGACCAAATCCTAGATGCTGTTCACCAACTCCAAGTCGAACTATCTAACCCGTACTTCGAAAAAGTCAGAATCTGACAGAAGCTTTCTTTCAAGCAACGATAGCATAGCGCTTTCGCCACAGGGTTTTTTTTTCAATAAAAATGAAGTTCCTCCTTCCATTCGAGTGACTTTGAATTGAAGGAAAAACGCAAAGTCGGCTCGCCGTGTGAAGTTGTTTATATTTGCATCTTTGTAAATCATGGATAGCGAGGCCATCTGAGACAGTCGTGCGAGAGAGAGCAGCAAAAAATGAGTGGTTGTCTCGTGGCGCCAAACAGTGGGAAGGTCAGGCAGATTTGAGGGAAGGGCTAAGCAGCGCTATTGGTCGCGAAAGTAGCGTCGACCAATGGCGGTGAGAGTCTTTCCCTGTGGGGTGGCTGCAAAGAAGAAGAAGAGAAGACAGTCTTGCCCTCTGATCTGCCAGCCCTTTTCGTTGTTAGATGCCACGAGACGACCACCCGCAAAAAATCATCCGAGACCGTTTTTCTCTACCAGAACAGGATCGCTCTTGTGACATTTCTTTTCTGACAGTAGGAGAACTTACCGGTTTGGAAGAGTGCAATTTTCATTGTAATAATCGTGATGAATCTAGTTCATCATCAAATATGGCATAGCTCCCTCATTTTGAGCCGTCGAAAAATTCCGGCGGTCGCGAGGGAAGCCAAGGGAGGCGTGAGGTGGCCGTGGAGCGCGCACTTTGTACCGAATTTTCACCTCATCTAAACTTCGACTCCCCGGCGGATTGATGGCGAATACGACCCCCGGACGAAGTGAGGCTTATCGGGTTTATCATAAATCTCCTTATCATTGTTACATTTTGCTATGGCCGACCGCTCCGCCGCTTGCTCCTCATCCTAGCGAGCTAGGCTTTAACAGTGTTTAATCTTTTGATAACTGGTTATTTATCTACCTAAGCCTCTCGAAAAAGTAATATATAGTCTGTGGGGAGGGCTGCAGCAGTGGTTGGACTGCAACACATGATTTCGACCCACTTGCGGTTTGTTTTTCGCCGTCCTTCTTTCACCTATGGCCTGTAATTTTTTCTCGCGAGCGCCGCCTTTAGAGGCAGTATGAACGCTCGTAAATGACATACATACATTTTATAGCATGAATCGAAGGCCTGGAGCTATTTCTACGAAAAAATGGCAAAAAACTTTGAAAAATCCGACCAAAATAAAGTTTTTCGCTCGGATTTGGACGAACCCGTATCTGGTGGGCGCGGAATGGATGAATTGGTGTCTTGGTACAGCTCAAACAGGGTCATTTTAACTTGTTTTAGGCGTGAGCGTTCTAGCAGGAGCCGTACGACCCCATTAACGTATGTAGCTACGTAAACCACTTTTGCGAGTGTGTATGCTGCCTTTAAAGGCAGTGTTCACGATAAAAAATGTGTTTCAGTTTTCACAAGGAATGGGTAGTGGAGGGGCACACTGTAACGTTGACGTCGATAGAACGCATGAAAACGAGCCAGCAAAAGCTCCAAAAGAGCCCGAAGTTGCCACTTCGAGCACAAGGCAAACCTCAAAAGCGCAACACACGCCCACCGACGTGAACAAATGAATGCTCGATATCGTGAGATGGGCGATGATTTCCAATCCTTAGCCCCGTGCTTCCCTTCATTCTCAACTTCTCTCTTTATTCAGGTCGGCTCGCACACATAGGTTACAAACTACGGAAGTTACAAGCCTCGGACAACTCGTCCACCATGTTTCCTTAGCTCAATTTTTGAGAGACCATAACTCAATTCCCAGAAGGTCTTGTACGATTTCAGAGACATCAGTGAAATCAGCATGGGACCGTTTTCAAGATAGGCAGGTAAACAGAAAAACGATTTTCATCGTGAACACTACCTTTAACCAAGGTAGGTTAGAGTGCGTAGCTCGGTATTGTCACCCTTTTGAATAACTTTGACTACCTTATCTTGCTAGACTCTGTACTCTTGTCAACTTGTTGAAGTTCGAAAGGCAAACACTGGGACGTTGCGACTGTCAGACGTTGTCAAAATCATCTTCAGGCATGACGTCATCAAGGTGAAAAAGCGACCACGGCGAAACTCTGTTGGTCTCTTTCTGACCCGAATCATACACTTTCGAATGATCGGAATGTGATTCAGTCAATACTTCCAGTAATTCCTTTTTTTAAGTTTTCCGATTTACTTTTCTCGGTGAGTTGATTTTAGGGCTTTCCCCATACTAGGTTTTCAATGAGGTGAACTGGTCGTTTTTCCCCCTTTCAGCCACTCTGAAATCAGAACGATACATTTTATAAGCGATAAACTTCACTGGTATGGTCTACATGGCTTATTGATGGAATCGTGCCTGAAAAGCGTATAGGAGGCAGCTAACAACTTATTAGCTTATGGGTATTGCGCGCGTTGGAATTCGCACTCGAAATCGTACTCGGTTATCAAAGTAGGCTTGGTAAAGGTTACTCCTAAAATTTAAGACCCTATAATTGCCCGACCATCAACCGAATTTTCTCCCTTAGAAGTATGTATATGCACTTCTGTTTTTCAGGCGACGTTTTTTGGAAAACTCGTATAATAATCTATATGTATAACAAAACTAAGAAATCCGCGATCAACAACCATGACAAGTCAGCTGTTCAAGTTCGATTGAGTCATCCTTTTCACACTAGTTAATAATAAATTATCGTGATTTTCTGGGCAAGTCTGTTTTAGAATCTAAATTTTTATTCACTATCCAGTTTCGAAATGTACTACTAATCAAGGTGTACTTCGAAGAGGGAGTGTACCTCTATTTTCAGCCCTCTCTCCTTGGCGTACTTCAATTAGAGGTGTACTTCAAATAGAGGTGTTCTTCTGATAGAGAAAGTACAGTAATTAAAATTGTCTGGACGTGGCTGCGGGCTCTGAAATGGCGGACTCTTGGGTCGATATCTAGCACAGATTTGAAGTCAGGGTTCGCGATATAAACGATTTTAGCTCTTTACATGAGAATGTAGATTTGTTCATCACAAAAGTAAAAATAAGTGAAGAAAAGGTGAAAATTCGACGGAAGAACGCACAAAAACAAGGTAGAACGGCAAATTACAGAAAGTAGTCAGTAATTACTATTATATAAGCGCTCAGAAATTACTTTAGAAGCCAAATAAAAGATGGCGAAACAAACCTTTATGGGGGTCTCGATAATTGGGGGCGGGCGGACACCAAGCAGTAACTTGTTCCTGAGCGTTTTTTCCTCAACTTTTCACTTATTTTCACTTTTGTGATGACCAGATCTATAGCCTATCTTGGAAAAAGTAAGTCGGGTGAGCGACCGCATCGCGCCATTAAAGGCAGTGTTCACGATAAGAATCGCTTTTCTGCTCTTTCGCCTATCTCAAAGACGGTCCCATGCTGATTCCAATGATGTTTTTGGAATCGAACAAGACCTTCTAGGAACGGAGTTATGGTCCCTCAAAAATTGAGCTAGGGAAGCATGGTGGACGAGTTGTCCGAGGCTTGTAACTTACTTCTTTTGCAGCTAATGCATGCGAGCTTTCCTGAGTAAAGAGAGAAGTTGGGAATAAATAGAAGAACGGGGCTATTGATCGGAAATCATCGCTCATCTCACAATCTCGAGCATTCATTTGTTCGCGTCGGTGGGCGTGGAAAGTGCATCTGGGTGTGATGAGCTCACTGTTGTCCAACTTTAGGACCGTCGGGGACCGTTGCGAGCTAATTTTTCATAGTTTTTTCAACGTTAGGGTTGCCTTAGACCCCGCAGTAGCCGATCTCCACCAAAAAAACAGACATGATTTTTATCGTGGACACTGCCTTTAAGGTTGATCACAAGTGAATTCTGTAAGTCTCGAAGACTACTTTTTAGCTTTTTTTGATTTTTTATAACCGATTGGACTGTGTACTGGCCAAAGAATTTCAAACAATGAAGGAAAAGTCGTCGGCGAGACTAGGAAGACACTTACGATCCGCTTCAATCGCGCCGCGAGGTCACTCACTCAGCCTACCTTTTCCATGATAGGCTGTACCTTCTCATGAGGATAGCACAACAACAGTTTCTATCGCGAACCCTAGAACCCTGCTGCGCTGGAAACACTTGGAGAACTTATGAAAGATTGTGATGCGGGTTCCGAAAAACTTCGAAAACCATCAACTGAAATGTATTTTACGAACACTTTGATAACCCTTTTTTCAGAAGATTGAAAACTGGAAATTTCGATCAATTGAAACTCCTAGCTGCAAAAACAAGGCAAGTGTAGCATAATGCTTTCTGCTTCGTTATACCTTCAACAACGGTTGACAAAAACTTTTGTCTTGTGAAATGTATGGAACGGCTTTTGTTGGGACCAAGACTTCAGTGGCTTGTCAGTTTGATTCGAAACAAAGAACCTCAATTTTGAGAAAGGCACACAGGCAGTTGGCCGGGTACCCATAAACAGTAGGGCATGGTTTTATTGGAAGAAAATAAGGGCTGTCCTCACGCATCATCGAACCTAGACGTGAGCAAAGTGATAAGAGAATAATCCTCAAATTTCGGTGCAGGATTGTGAGAACTGACATGTCGAAATGCTCATCCACGCAGTCGTGGATGTTAACCACAGAGCAGAAACACCGTTTTGTGAAGAGTGCAGGGTAAACACCCCTATTCAGATGGACCGTTGATAAATTATTATGTAAAGCTTGTGGAACGGCGTCAGCAACCATTTCTCCCTAACCATGCACATGTGGATGTGAACCGCGCGCACATAACAGCTCGAGCGGAAGCGTTAGTAATGCATAGGCGAAGGCGCAGATCGGGTGCGATAATACTCCTCTCCTATCGTAATGGAGTGCCGATCGAATGAACACTATTTTACGCATCCAAGCCACAACAAACGCAGAGCTCGTCAACATGGATTTCACTTTCAAGATTCTTCAATCCCCCCCAAATCTTAGGAATAATGCAAATCTAAGAGAAAGTGGAATAAAACGGTCCTCTGTGCGTTGTTGTGTCTTTATGTATATCCCTAATTCTTTACCAGACAGTATGTAGTTGTTCGTTTTTGTCAGGAGTGGCACCCTCCCACTGTTCAGACACCAAATCTGAGTTTTTCTCACCGAACTTTGTCCAGGGACGCAAGTTATCTTGTGCCAATTAAGTTACATGTAATATAGTGGAGGTACGCTGTTTCGATATGTTGCATGTAACTCAAAATAAAGTGAGATAAGTCTCAAGTAACTTACATCGGCTCAGATATGTCACATGTATCTGGTTTTAAGCCTTTTATGTTACAAGTAACTTGCCTTCATTTTTCTGAGTATGAGCACCAAGTTAGCGCCAAAGCACAAGAAGGAATGCAAAGTATCAATCAGCGCGATCCGTGCTGCCTGTATTATGTTTTGAACCACAGGTAGAGGAGACAACCACTAACGGAAAACACCTTACCGACGAACGATTCCACTTTCACAAGCTGCTGGACTATTGTGGCTTCTATACTTGCCTTCCCACTTATATGTATTGGTTCACTTACTTAAAGGCAGTGGTCACGATGAAATACGTTATCGAAAAAACTACAAAAATCAGCTCAGATCAAAAACAGCTCAAAAACTATGAAGGTAACGCGGTGAAAAAACGGTCTGGAATTAGAGTTATTAATACCCTAAACTTCCAGTTCGTGCACACGTGCACACAAAGATCACAGTCTCATGCCACGCAGTCGAAAATCATCGACACTCGGAGGAAGAAATAAATGCAAATTTATCTAATAAAGCAGTTGAACAATGAAAGCAAGCACTCCAGTCATCGCACTTTGTGAAAGTAGGCCAAAAAATAAACAGGGAAATTTAAATGATACGTGAGTTTTTGACTCGTTTCTAAAAACCTACTGAAACGTTTCATGTTTTCGCTCCCGTGTGGAATGGAGTTAAAGGCACAGTCCGAGCTCAGGGTCGAAATTTGAGATTTCCATATAATTGTGGAGTAGACGCACCCTATATAGCACCTGCCAAGCGCGAGCTCTCAATTCCTCCGAATAAGCGAAATATAGGAGGAAGCCACTATGGCACGCTCCTTTTACTATCTTTCGAGCTCAACAGTGGCGAGAACGGCGATGATCTAGGATAAACAGCCACGTTCTTCCCTTCATTATCAGCCTCTCTCTTTATTATGGTCTGCTCGCATATATTGGTGGCAAAAGACGGGACTTACAAGCCACGGACAACTCGTCCACCATGTTTCCGTAGCTCAATTTTCGAGGGGCCATAACTCCGTTCGTAGACGGTTTTGAACGATTCCAGAGACATTGGAGTCAGCGTGGGACCGTTTTTAAGGATAGGTGAAATAGCAGGAAAGTTATTCTAAGGTTGGACTGTGCTTTTAATTTCTCCTGGAATCCTGTACGTACAAACCTTGGTCCAGGGGTTTGACTTCGCAATTGAGACATTGAGACTGATTTTTTTGCCTCCTGTTTTTCGTCATTGTAGTTCCCGAAGACTTGAGCAGAGTTATGGAAACTCCAAGTTTTTATCCTGAACATCATAATGAGATCAGCTCAAGCTCTCCTGCTTTGAAGGAATCGCATAAAAATCGATCTCCGATTCAACTATTGGCCCTACATAGACAGCTCGTAAGTATAGTTAGGTCCGTGGCTTGTTTCCTCAAGAAAAAAACATTCAAATCTTGACCGCGGCCGGCACGGGCCGTTCAAATCTCAACGACCGCTGGCTGGTACATATTAACAAACCGCCAGTAAGATTTAAACCGCCGCTCCAGACGCGGTTGAGATTTAAATGTTTTTTCTTGGGAAAACAAGCCACGGACCCAACTATATGTACACCTGAAGGTGTTGTATTCATGTTCAAATCTGCATGTATTGCTCTGCTCAGCTAAAAACTTTGTTTTTCCTTGAGACTTTGCAGTGCAAGAAGCAACTTCAACTTCTGTTCATCTTCGACAATGCAAGTAGAATACTGCTTCTATTGCACTATTCCAAATATATCTCTTTGTGTTGAACTTCTTGTGAACGACTTCCCTCAGAACCTACTGCACAGGGTGTGGGCAAAGCATCTGCATGACTTTTCATCTACAAAGAACTCTTCAAGTTCCAGTATGATCCGATTTATTGAATTGCTTGCAGATATCGGGTGATCTTCTCAACTTTTAGGTGAAACGCTTCGCACTCAGCAGCTCGCTGGGAAGATCTCCGTTCAGCTATGATAAGCCGTTGTAATAGAATAAACGGACAAGACAAATCGCAATGACCGAATGATTATGAGAGTCTTCGAAGAATTAGTTTGCTCTCAGCGGGGACTGAAACTGGCGTTTTATTCAACTGTTCACTGATAATTCATACAAATTCTGCATAAGAATCGAAAGATAAGAGTTCCCAATAGCAACTTACTGACTTAGTTTAACCACATAGTTCGCACATAAAACAATGAACAGATTAAAATTTTCAGGAATATAGCAGAATAATCCTTTCAGCAGCCACAATAAGTCATTAATTTCGACCTACATAGTTTGGACAAAAAATATCAGAGAAATAGCAGCGAAATAGCCCGTATTTGGCCTACTTGTCCAAATGCGGGCTACTTCGTCGCCCAGTGTGGGTTATTTGGGGGCGAGATGGCGGCTATTTCTCGTCTGACTCCATGTCTCCACGGAACAACCGACAAATAATACTCGGTCAGAAACAAATCAATTCAATTCCTTGCAAGCTACAGGGAGGGATTCATCATTAGTGTTATCCTGAGAAGAACGTCCCTCAAAGGCCGTTTCATGGCAACTTCCATGCAATTTGTGCATCAATTTGTGCATGCAGTTGAATTCTTTTCTTTACATCAACCTTACGTGACGATGACGATAATATGGAGTCAGGCTCGAGTCGGATCCTTGTTTACTGTGTGGGCCTTATAATATCGGCTAATCAGCCAATAAAAACTTATAACTCTTCCTTATAATATATGCAGGTTCAAGAAGAGAAAACCTGCTGTCAGTAGTTTGACGCAGATAAGAATGAAAAAAAAAACCATTTTGAAGATGTCGGAGGGTTCACAAGCCTCTGTATACTTCCAACGAGTTGAGCTCCAGCATGTCGAGGAGTTCAAGTACCTGGGATCGGGGCGCAAGATCGAAGGATAGTGGACACAACACAGATAGAGCGCAGGATCGGGCAGGCGTCTGCTGCGTTTGCTTGGCTAGGCTGATGTCGAAAAGGACGTACTAAGGGGTGGGAACTGCACAAGTAGTGGGCGGAGACTGCATGTTTTTCCAACTCAATAATGCTCAAATACGATATCTTTATGTTCGCAGAATTTCGGATTTTCCAGAAGGGAGAGGGTCCAAGAGGCAAAAGACACACCAAACGAATAAGTTCGTGCAGTGTTAACTACAAAAGAGCAGAAGCAAATCGAACAAATCTTCAATCAGAAAAAAGAGATGCAATTAAAAATACACCCTCGCTCCCATTGAACGTTGTCAACCTCACCCGATGGCTATCAAAATAGTTGCTTGAATCTATTCGGAACGGAACTGACCAGGAATCCAGGGAAAGAGATTGGGAGACTGAGGTAGTGGGTGGTCACAGCTGTTTTCAGCCGGGTGAGAAATGGAATTCGTCCATTAGCGGTCGCTCGATAAGCACGCTGACCGCGTGGACGGCCACTCGCACTCGCACGCACTTCAAATGATGTTGAGCTGGTTTCCCACAGTATTTCTCGCAGTTTATAGGCAGTGGTCGCGATAGAATATGCTTGTCTTCTTTTCCTCTCTAAACCCTTTCTGAGTTTAAAGAAGTAGGACCAATGAGAAGAAATCGCAAAAAAACCGCTGTTCGGGCCAAATTTGAAGCTTGAGCTTTTTTTTTTGGTAGTGGACGAGCTCACTCCACATCATCGGCAGCGATAATCTCTGATATTAAGAACATCAGCTGGCTTGAAATTGAATTTCAATTAATGAACATTATCCTTCAGACTCATCTAGTCAGAAACATTAACTGAAGTGCTTCCTTTCATTGGTCAACTCTTTTCATTACGTATATTTGAATGTATTTCTTCCTCTGAATGATTTTTGACTGCTCGACATGAGGCTGTGATCTTTTTGGTCGGCGCTGGGCACGAATTGGCATCTTTGGGCTCTAGAAGCTCTGATTCTGGCCCGCTTTTCACCGTGCTACCTTCATAGTTCTTCAGGCTGTTTTCTATCTAAGCTGACTTTTATAGTTTCTTAGATAACGTTTTTCATCGCGACCACTGCCTTTATTTGAAAAGCGAATCTGTTACAAATTTCTCAGTAAATCCTGAAGCAGCTTTCCTATTTTTTCATCCGGATCTGTGGTGTCGGTCGCACGTGTCTCGAGTAATGTCAGACACCCTACACATATGTTGTTTTCAGCTCAATGATCACTGGAGCTGAGCATTGATCGTACATAAAGCAGGATCCGCGTTCCGTGCTTGGGAGATTTTGAAGGCAGTGTTCACGATAAAAGTCGTTTTTCTGTTTTTCCGCTTATCTTGAAAACGGTCCCATGCTGATTTCAATGATGTCCCTGGAATAGTACAAGACCCCCTGGAAACGGAGTTATGGTCCCTCAAAATTCAACAAGGGAAGCGTTGTGGGCAAGTTGTCCTAGGCTTGTAACTCCCGTTTTTTGCAGCCGATGTGTGCGAGCTGACCTGAGTAAAGAGAGACGTTGATAATGAAGGGAAGAACGGAGCCAATTATCGGAAACCATCGCTCATCTGACCACGAATTAAGGGAAACTGTTATAGGACGTGGGCGGAATGACCCAATGGGTTGGCTGGCAAACGAGATTATCACCCACTTACCGGCCGTTTTTCGTCGCACTTCCGTTCCTAATCGTGAACACTGCCTTCAAAGGCCTTTAAAGGCAGTGTTCACGATAATCTCGAATTTTGAGATTATTTGCTATAATGATTAAAGGCAGCATACACGCTCGTAAACGTGGTTGGGATAACAATGTGGATCGAGCCGTATGGCTTACAACGTAACGCCTACGCATTTTGAAGTGTCAAAAATGACCCACAACGCCGCTACATGTGTTAGAAGTTGGCCCCGCCCTATATTTTCACTTCCCCTCTATTTGCCGTTTTCCTCCAACGCAGGGTTGCTGGGCCATCTTCGCCGTCAGCGACGTGTGTGGTTCACTTGTTAGGCAACCTACCAACAGTACCGACAGGGAATATGACCCAGCAACCTTGCGTTGCAGGAAAATGGCAAATGCAGGGGGCGTGAAAATACAGGGCGGGGCCAACTTCTAACTCATGTAACGGCATTGTGGGTCGTTTTTGACACTCCAAAATGCTTAAAGGCAGTGTTCACGATAAACTTCAATTTTGAGATTATGCGCTATATCGATTAATTGACCCCCGGGTAGGAATAAAATAACGGAGAAACTGAGAAAAACGGACCAGAAGGGCACCAAATCCTTTACTCTCACCCCGGCTCTTTACTCTCACAGGAACTGTTCGTTGTGACGATGAAATATTTTGTGGACCCGTCCTTTGCCATTTTCTGCAATCTGTTGTTCCTTCCCTTCCTTCGGACCCTAACTAAAACTGTTTTGCACAAAATATTTTTCCATTTTCGGCTGACCCCATTTTTCACCGGTCACAACCCCCGATAACATGTTCATCCAATCGGAAAACTAGTCCAGGCCAGAGTATAGTGCCACTGAAATACGGCGTTTTAATGCGTTTCTTGCCGTTTCTTCTTAATTCTGGTAACACTCGGAGGCCAACGCTCTGTTTTATGTGGAAAAATCGGAAATGAAAATCATCGCGAACACTGCCTTTAAAGGCAGTGTTCACGATAAATTTCACTTCCGATATCTCCACGGTTTACGGAAGGTCTGGTGCCCTATATAGCAAGGCATGCCTAAAAAAGACACGAAAGACGCGTTTTTGAGCGAAAATAGGCCCTCTCTTGTTTACGTTGATTTTTGAACGTGGAGGAATTGACCGCTAGAAGGATGATACCTATCAGTGCAATGAAGCGATCAGCTCACTTATCAGCACTTCCTTCACTTGATCATTCCTGTAATCTGAGTCTTCATTTGTTCTTTCGAGGGGGCGGATCTGGGGCACGGGGCGTGTCGGGGGCACCAAAACGCTTGTTTGCGGTCGTTATTTTGCCGCTCCTGGCTCGTTTTCTACCGTTCTTCCGACACTGGGAGCCTAGGATCCTTCTCGCCTATCATTTCACTGTGGAAAGTCAACGACGATGATAATCGTGAACGCTGCCTTTAAGCGTTGTAATCTGGGCCATACCATTCTATTTCCGTAGTTATCTCAATCACGTTTACGAGCGTGTATGCTGCCTTTGAGTGGCCCCCGGGTAGAACTGAAATGACGTAGAAATTGAGAAAAACGCAACAGAAGTACACAAAATCCTTAAAGGCATCGTAAGCGCAAAAACCGTATCTCATTTTTTTCATGTTTTTGCGCAGGTGATTCTCTGGCATACAGAATAAAAGTAGAAAGGCCCCACAAAACTATCAACTTAAGCAAAAAAAACACGTTTTAGAACGTCTCGAATCAATCTCTTCCCACCCCTCCGTCGATTTCGGTGTGTCAGGTGCAATACGTCGGAAGTTTTTTTTTTCACAAACGTCGGATGTGTTTTTTGCTTCAAACTTATTGAGTGGGTGTATCTCTCTAGCCTTTCGTTCACTGGAACTTATTCTAAATAAAAGAAGTATCCATTGGGCGAGTTCGAATGTTAGAATTTCCTGAATTAAAAATTTCAAATGCTGGATCATCTGCGCCTGTGATGGCGCTTCTGTTCGCTGTGCTAGATGGTTGGTGATAACTGGTGGCGGATCGTCATTTTGAGCCACTCCAACTTCAGAACCATATGTTTTTGACGCACGAAAATTCACCGACGTGGTCCACCGGGCTCATTCATGAAAATGAGTCTTAAAAATGGAAATTGGTTTTTAGCGCGAACGATGCCTTTAAAGGCGGTGTCCACGATAAAAGCCATGTCTGATTTTCTGGTGGAGATCGGCAGCTGCGGGGCCTAGCGCAACCCTAACGCTGAAAAAACTAAGAAAAATGAGCTCGGAACGGTCCCCTACGGCCCCAAAGTTGGACACCCATCAGCTCGTCACACCCCAGGTGCACTTTCCACGCCCACCGACGTGAGCAAATGAATGGTCAAGATCGTGAGATGAGCGATGATTTCTAATCAATGGCCCCGTTCTTCCCATCATTCTCAACTTCTCTCTTTACTCAGGTCAGCTCGAAAACATCGGCTGCAAAAGACGGAAGTTAGAAGTCTTGGACAACTCGTCCACCATGCTTCCCTAGCTCAATTTTTGAGGGACCATAACTCCGTTCCTAGAAGGTCTTGTACGATACCAAAAACATCGTTGGAGTCAGCATGGGACCGTCTTCAAGATAGGCGGAAAAGCAGAAAAACGATTCTTATCGTGAACACTGCCTTTAAGGTGTCGCCGTCCGGCACACCAAGGCCTCTGGTCCATAACACCTTAGGATCCGTACCTAAGGAGATCATGGAGTCTTTGGTCACAAGCCACAGTTTCGCCACCCTGAACTGTCGATCGCTGTCGAGTGATATCCAAAAAACTGCGCTATCCAGACTTCTGAGCTAATTCCAAGCACCGTTTGCTGCTTTGCAGGAAACCCGCCTCGAGGATAGACCCGTCATCAGCGTCGGAGAGTACACCATCTACTGCGGTAACGCTGACGATAGGAGAGTGGGAGGCTGTGCAATAGCTGTAAGGAAGGATTTCAATGGTATGGTCAAGGAGTTCGGCTCAACGTCGTGTCGGAATGCATTCGTACGACTGCGGGATCACAGAGAATTTAATCTGTGGATAGTGAGTGCTCATGCGCCCACTGAAACCGCCGAAGATAATTCGAAGGTTGCGTTTTATGAGGAACTCAATAAGTTGCTGGCCAGGATACCTTGTCAACATGCTGTTGTCGTGGGGATTGACGCAAATGCGAAGATGGGACTTGATCAGGAATCCGAAGTACTCGGTAAATGGTTGTACCCACAAGAGGAATCATCGCCGCCATCAGCTTACGTGGCAGGGACCAACCCAGCTATCTCCAGAAGAGCAGCGGAAGCGGAAGATGACAACTTTGAAACTACAGCTTGACTATGTTCTGACGAGGAATATTCCAGTATCGGACATTCGAAGATCTAGAGCTGTGTGGGATGCCGCATTCGATTCGGATCACCGTCCTGTTCTGTTGAACTTAACTGCGAGAATTCATAAGAGGGAGCGAGGGGCTCATCCTCTCCAGAGGATTGACACGACAAGTCTCAGAGATGAAGAGTGCAGAAGGAATTGTCGACAACGCGTTTCTATTCACATCGGAGTACGGACTAAGAAGAAACTTTGCGACGCGGATTCTTTTGTCAAGTGCATCCAGGACGCTTCGAAAGAGGCACTCCCGGTTGTACAGCCTAAGAAGAAGTTCGCCTACGTCTCAGAAGAAACCACATCTACCTACAACAGAGTATGTGCTCTCCGAACTGCAGGAAACTTCGTGGAGGGGAAGCGTCTGAGGAGGAAGTTGCGTCGGCAGCTTCAAAGTGACAGCGAGCGAGAGTAGACGTGTAGAGCAAAGGAGTTCGAGAAGGCTTGGGAGGAGAAGAATCCGAGGAAAGCCTACACGTTGCTGCGACAGTATAGCGGGAAGATGAAGAGATGTTCTCCTGTCTTGAACACTACCAGTGGAGTTGCAGTTGGTGATGCGACGCTGCCAATATGGAAGGATTACTTCAGTTCACTACTGAATCGTCCAGCGCCGTAAGTACCTGAGCTCCCGCATGTTCAAAGATCACATTACGATGTCAGTGAGGAACCGCCGACTGAGTCTGAAATTTTGGATTGTGTCCGGAAAATGAAGAATGGAAATGCTGGTGGAGATGACAACATTACTTCTGAAATGCTGAAAGCTCTTCCTCCGTCTGGCATTCGTGAAATGACCAACACCATCCGTGCTATATGGATGAGCGAAAGGATACCCGATTCGTGGAGACATGCGATCATCGTACCTCTTCACAAGAAGCTATCCGTCACGGATCCTAAGACCTACAGAGGAATCTCTCTACTTCGTGTCATCTACAAGGTTTTAGAACGTATCATTCTCGAGCGACTTATCAAACATCGTGAAAGAACGACCAGAGATGAGCAAGCCGGTTTTCGACCTGGAAGATCGACCATCGACCAAGTGTTCGTCGTGAGAAGAGTAATTGAATCGTGGCAGCGCTATTCGAACCATTACAGCTAGCTTTTTCGGACTTTGAAGCCGCGTTCGAGTCTCTTCATCGTGGTCGACTGCTCAATGCTCTGAGAGCAGATGGAGTCCCGGAAAAGTATGTTCGGTTAATCGAGGACATGAACAAAGGAACAACAGCAGCAGTTCGTACACCTGTCGGATTTACGTCAGCTTTCGAAGTGAAAACAGGAGTAAGGCAAGGAGCCGTTGCAGGACCTTTTCTTTTCAGCTTCGCCGTTGACAACATCGTGCGTAGAGTTGCAAAACAGTTTCCTGCGGATGTGATCCTAACACCATCAAGACGCTCCCTTGTCGACCTGGAGTACGCCGACGACCTTGTGTTATTCGCTGAAAACAACGCAAAACTGCAAAGGCATGTGAACTTCGTTTCGAAGTATGCCGCAGCCTATGGACTTCGTCTTCGTCCGGACAAATGCAAGCAGATGTGGGTCTCTCAGAGGCCTTCAACGGGAGTTTATGTGGACGGACAACGTATCGAACTGGTGGACGATTTCTGTTATTTGGGCTGTTTGCTGAAGAACGATGGTAGTTATGCAGCGGATATTCGATAACGATGTGCTAAAGCTACGTCTGCATCTAATTCTCTAACCAAGTGTTTGTGGTCTACCACCATCGCGAAGGAAGTCCAGTTGCGCGTCTACCTATCCGCTATTCGCCCTATCATGATGTACAGATCCGAGACGTGGGCAGCACCGAAGACGCAGATGGAAAGGTTGGATTGCATGGAGAGGAAGCTTTTTAGGCGTTTGCTTGGATATTTCTGGCCGCGTGTATGCCATAACGAAGACCTTTACTAGGAAATCGACGCAGTACATCAACGCTTGACACGAGGGAGGTGCCAGCATCTCCTAACGCCATCTCAAGCAGCAATGGAAAGTCGAATTTGACTGCTCGGGCATATACTAAGAAGAACGCCGGATCGTCTCGTACAACACGCTCTAAGAATGTTTCTAAATCCTGTCTGGAAACGGCCACCTGGGCGTAGGCGAAAGTTCTGGACGGATGTGGTTAAAGAGGATTTGAAGTCACTCGGCATCGAAAGACAGTTCAGGCGCGATGTTTCGTTTCGCAGGAAATGGAATAGTGACAGCTGGATGGAATGTGTTCAAATTGTGGCTGAAGACCGTGAAAAATGGACACGGCTGACTACTAGGACGGCACACCTCGGTGAGGATGCGGAATGACCGCGTCAGGCGAAAGCCAACCGATTAAGTAAGTAATCCGGAAATGAGTGAGTCGGATCCAATGTATACTAGCTACCTCAATTGGAGCTGGTCGAAGTAAGGCTTATTGGGCCTATCTAAAATTATACTAAAGCTAAATTTTCCTTATTAGTGTTATATTTTGCCGTGACCGACCGCTCCGCTGCTCACACCGCCCGAACTCATACGAGCAAGCCAGGCTTTACACATGTAATTGCCCAACATTCAGAACAATTGTTCGTAAATGAATGCATCTTTATATTCAAAAGTATTTTCCGTCACGGAATAGGGTTATGAATTATGAATATTCGCATTATTGGCTTGGTTGAAAGAGGCGAGCCATGCTCAAAAGTTAGGTTTTGAAATATTCATGCCACCATCACTAAGCGACTTCTCTCATATTTCGCTATTGCTGCTGTTGAACGCGTGGGAAACAAACAAACACGAGGGTGACACAAGCATTTTGCAGGGAACTCTATCAATGAGGCCGTTAACTTTAAGCTTTTAATTTTCCATATTTCTTTGAATGCAAATTGGGGCAAGCTGAAGAATCTCAAAATCGCTCAATACCCTGGAATATCTTTTTCAGATTTCATGTTTTTTTTTCGAGACTCCGTTGGCAGGGGAGTTCGAGCCCCCCCCCCCTGAAAACGGAGTCATGGCTCCCAGAAACTGTCCAGTTCTTGAGGGCGAAAATATATTGGACGAGTTGTCCCACACCTATGTTTCACTTCATTCGCAGTCACTGCAAGGGACTTGAACCGGACTGAAGAGACAGACCGGCAAGGAAGAGAAGATCGAAGATATACCCTCTACTGAGTCCAGAAAAACAGTGCATGGCTCGTGGTAGTGATAGAGGGGGTCGGACTTGTGGTTGTCTCCTATATCTAGCCTATTCAAACGAAGAGTGATCTCGCAGTTTCCATGTGCTATACAGGAGAGACCTACTACACAATTTCATGATAATCTCAGAGGTCATGCCTGATGGTGCGTTCAGAAAGTATAGGAACACCCTTCGAAAATTCAGATTTTTTGTTCCAAACAAAATTTCCCCGTTGCAAGTTCGCTACATAAACTCAAGATGAGTACATGTGATAGCCTTATTCCTAAAATGGCTAGTGGTACTGCTCTAACTGCTGCTGATCAAGCTCAAATTAGTGCGCTCAGCGTTGCCGGGTTGAGCCAACATCGAATCACTACCCAGCTCGGAAGATCTGTCAACTGTATCAGCTAGTTCCTGCGAGATCCAGATTCCTACGGTACTGCAAAACGTACTGGACGGCCGAAGAAGATCAGCAATCAAGATTCGCTGAGAATTAATCGGCTCTGCTCGAACAGCACACTGTCGCTCAACCAGATTAAGTCTGAATTATCGCTCAGTGTTTCGAAAAAAATTTTAGGTCTTTCCCGTAGAGAAGAAATTTAATCTTGACGGACCGGATGGTGCTCGATCCTACTGGCGAGATCTGCGCAAGGATCTATTGATTTTCAGCAGACGGAATTTCGGCGGTGGCTCGCTGATGTGTTGGGGAGCATTCAGTAGCAAGGTGTTTTGGAATTGGCCTTCACTTCTTGTCGAATGAACTCGGGGGAATATCAAGAAACTCTTCGCACACATCTACTGCCATTTTTGTCCGGAACACGACGTCAGCGTTTCACTTTCCAGCAAGACAACGCGGCGGTACATGTGTCCAGGTCTACAAAAACCTGGTTTCTACGTCATCGATTCCGTTTGTTGGAATGGCCCGCGTGTAGTCCAGATTGTGACCCGATAGAGAATATCTGGGGCATACTTGTGCGCTAGGTTTATGCCAACAATAAGCAGTACAGAACGGTAGATGAGCTGAAGGTCGCTATCCTCGAAGCGTGGGCCAATCTGGATGAAAACGTCATTGCCAATTTGATCAATTCTATGCCAAAGAGAATTTTTGAGATCATTGCTAATGGTGGTGCAGCTATTTCATTTTCAATTGTATGTTTAATTCTTTCTTTGTTCAATAATTTTTGTTTTTGTGTTGTGTCCCTATACTTTCTGAACGGCGAAAAAATCTGAAATTTGAATTAAATTCTTGTAAAATTGCTCAGCTGTTGTGGAAATGAACAAATAGAGGTTTTTCAGCTTGTTGAATTCATTTATGAACAGTATTGATGGCCAAATATAACATGATTTTGAAAACCTTGATTTTCGGGGGTGTCCCTATACTTCCTGGACGCACTGTATGTACTGAACTCCTCTGGGCCAAATTCCTGTCCGCATTTGCGCCTCGAAACGCTTTGCAGCCGCTCGCGCTCGAGTCGGTCGAGCCTCCAGAGCCAAAGCCGACTCGATGTGGCTTTTTATACAGTTTTCTCCAACTTTTCTTAGCTTCCACTTTCGAAAACCCACCTAAAGTCTACAGATCGGCTGCTGCGGCGCTGGAAATTCTTCCGACTCGGAGCGTGCCGCCGCAAAGGGTGCCGAGACGCAATTGCGGACCGGAACTAGGTACAGAGAAGCACAGTAGTTAGGTATAAACCTCTCCAGAGTTGTTTATTGAACTAAAACCAGGGAATCAAGGAGAACTTCGGAAATAAGAAGTCATCGAACGCTTACTTAGAAGCAGTGTTCACGATGGAACGGTCTACGGGTTTCCACCCAAAATCGAAAATTCCGGGGCGCAATATAACAATAATTCTATCAAGAAGGGGTCTTTCAAGCGAAAGAGGTTTGGTTGGCGTCGAAAACGTTCCAACAAAAAAAAGGAACAATAGGCAAGTAGGATGATAAGACTCTACAAAAAGTGAACAATATTTTCTGGGACTGGTTTTCTTGGCCGATACTTCTTAACAGCGAAAACAAAGCGGTGTTCTACACGGAAGCACTTTGTGGTTCCGAAAATGGTCCTGACTACGCGAGAACCGTTAAAATGTATGTGCATGTACACCTAATACTTACCATCAGAGTAGAAGATGATGTCGTAAAGACCTAGACAGACGGTTAGGTCTAGCTGTAAGGAAAAGCGAAACTTTAGAATAGAATTACAGCATTGAGCAAGAGTATTCCCGTAAAATCTCGTGAAACGAATAGAAGTCCTTTTTCCGAAAGACACTAAACTCTTCCTCGTAAAATACCACAACGGTTTGTTTTCGCTGTTAAGAAGTATCGGCCAAGAAAATCAGTCCCAAAAAATATTGTTCACTTTTTGTAGACTCTTATCATCCTACTTGCCTATTGTTCCTTTTTTTGTTGGAAGGTTTTCGACGCCAACCAAACCTCTTTCGCTTGGAAGACCCCTTTTCGATAGAATTGTTCACTTTTTCTTGATATTACGAAGTAATATCTCTGGAAAATCTTCAATATTCTTTCAATAAGATGGATTGATATGATAATCAGTAAGTAATCGACTTGTTCCGCACGCTACAAGTGACGCGCGACTCACTTTACGACGTCCTGATGACGTCAAAAGATGCTCTCTGTACCTTACATGACATCCTGATGACATCATCAGATGGCCTGTGTACTTTACACGACATTCTGCTGACGTCATCAGATGCCCTATGTACTTTGCACGACGTCCTGATGGCGTTATCAGATGCCGTATGCACTTGGCACGACGACGACGTCCTGATGACGTCAGCAGATGCCCTATGTACTTGGCACGACGTCCTGATGACGTCGGCAGATACCCTATGTACTTGGCACGACGTCCTGATGACGTCATCAGATGCCTTATGTACTTGGCAAACCTGGGCACGACGTCCTGATAACGTTGTCGGAAGCTCCATGTAACCCCATGCGCTTTGATGATGTCATCAGAAAGTTACAAACTTGTTAGTTACTTCCCCTCTCCCTTCCCTACGCAAAAGTACAGCCTACAACGTGTTTTAGCGATTTGATCTACCAACTGATAATATCACATGATATGATAAGCAGTAAGAAGTAAAGCATTTAATGTGAAACAGTAAGTAACAAACTTGTTAATCACTTCCCCTGTCCCTTCCCTACGAAAAAGTACAGCCTACAACGTGTTTTAGCGATTTGATCTACCAACTGATAATATCACTTGATATGATAAGCAGTAAGAACTAAAGTAGTTAATGTGAAACAGTAAGTAACAAACTTGTTAGTCACTTACCCTATCCCTTCCCATCGAAAAGTACAGCCTACGACGTGTTTTAGCTATCTGATCTACCAACTGATAATATCATATGATATGATAAGCAGTAAGAAGTAAAGTAGTTAATGTGAAACAATAAGTAACAAACTTGTTAGTCACTTCCCCTGTCCCTTCCCATCGAAAAGTGCAGCCTACGACGTCTTTTAGCGATTTGATCTACCAACTGATAATATCACTTGATATGATAAGCAGTAAGAAGTAAAGTAGTTAATGTGAAACAGTAGGTAACAAACTTGTTAGTAACTTCCCCTCTCCCTTCCCTACGAAAAAGTACAGCCTACAACGTGTTTTAGCGATTTGATCTACCAACTGATAATATCACATGATATGAAAAGCAGTAAGAAGTAAGTATTTAATGTGAAACAGTAAGTAACAAACTTGTTAATCACTTCCCCTGTCCCTTCCCTACGAAAAAGTACAGCCTACAACGTGTTTTAGCGATTTGATCTACCAACTGATAATATCACTTGATATGATAAGCAGTAAGAAGTAAAGTAGTTAATGTGAAACAGTAGGTGACAAACTTGTTAGTCACTTCCCCTGCCCCTTCCCATCGAAAAGCAAAGCCTACGACGTCTTTTAGCGATTTGATCTGCCAACTGATAATATCACTTGATATGATAAGCAGTAAGAAGTAAAGTAGTTAATGTGAAACAGTAGGTAACAAACTTGTTAGTCACTTACCCTGTCCCTTCCCATCGAAAAGTACAGCCTACGACGTGGTTTGGCGATTTGATCTACCAACTGATAATATCACATGATATGATAAGCAGTAAGAAGTAAAGTAGTTAATGTGAAACAGTAGGTAACAAACATGTTAGTCACTTCCCCTGTCCCTTCCCATCGAAAAGCACAGCCTACGACGTCTTTTAGCGATTTGATCTACCAACTGATAATATCACATGATATGATAAGCAGTAAGAAGTAAAGCATTTAATGTGAAACAGTAAGTAACAACCTTGTTAATCACTTCCCCTGTCCCTTCCCTGCGAAAAAGTACAGCCTACAACGTGTTTTAGCGATTTGATCTACCAACTGATAATATCACTTGATATGATAAGCAGTAAGAACTAAAGTAGTTAATGTGAAACAGTAAGTAACAAACTTGTTAGTCATTTCCCCTGTCCCTTCCCATCGAAAAGTACAGCCTACGACGTGTTTTAGCTATTTGATCTACCAGCTGATAATATCACTTGATATGATAAGCAGTAAGAAGTAAAGTAGTTAATGTGGAACAGTGAGCAACAAACTTGTTAGTCCCTCCCCCTGTCCCTTCCCATCGAGAAGCACAGCCTACGACGTGTTTAAGCTAATTTATCTACCAACTGATAATATCATATGATATGATAAGCAGTAAGAAGTAAAGTAGTTAATGTGAAACAGTAGGTAACAAACTTGTTAGTCACTTCCCCTGTCCCTTCCCATTGAGAAGTACAGCCTACGACGTGTTTTAGCTATTTGATCTACCAACTGATAATATCATATGATATGAAAAGCAGTAAGAAGGAGTAAATTAGTTAATGTGAAACAGTAAGTAACAAACTTGTTAGTCACTTCCCTGTCCTTCCCAACGAAAAGTACAGCCTACGACGTGTTTTAGCGATTTGATCTACCAACTGATAGTATCACTTGATATGATAAGCAGTAAGTAAGTGAGTAGTTAATGTGAAACAGTAGGTAACAACCACTTGTTAGTCACTTCCCCTGTCCCTTCCCATTGAAAAGTACAGTCATTGTACGACGTGTTTTAGTTGATTTTGATCTTTACCAACTGATAATATCACATGATATGATATAGCAGTAAGAAGTAAAGTAGTTAATGTGAAACAGTAGGTAGCAAACTTGTTAGTCTACTTCCCCTGTCCCTTCCCATCTAAAAGTACAGCCTACGACGAAATGTTTTAGCGATTTGATCTACCAACTGATAATATCATATGATATGATAAAGCAGTAAGAAGTAAAGTAGTTAATGTGAAACAGTAGGTAACAAATTTGTTAGTCACTTCCCCTGTCCCTTCCCATCTAAAAGTACAGCCTACGACGTGTTTTAGCGATTTGATCTACCAACTGATAATATCATATGATATGATAAGCAGTAAGAAGTAAAGTAGTTAATGTGAAACAGTAGGTAACAAACTTGTTAGTTACTTCCCCTGTCCCTTCCCATCGAAAAGTACAGCCTACGACGAGTTTTAGCGATTTGATCTACCAACTGATAATATCATATGATATGATAAGCAGTAAGAAGTAAAGTAATTAATGTGAAACAGTAGATAACAAACTTGTTAGTCACTTCCCCTGTCCCTTCCCATCTAAAAGTACAGCCTACGACGTGTTTTAGCGATTTGATCTACCAACTGATAATATCATATGATATGATAAGCAGTAAGAAGTTAAGTAGTTTATGTGAAACAGTAGGTAACAAACTTGTGAGTCACTTTCCCTGTCCCTTCCCATCGAAAAGTACAGCCTACGACGTGTTTTAGCGATTTGATCTTCCAACTGATAGTATCACTTGATATGATAAGCAGTAAGAAGTAAAGTAGTTAATGTGAAACAGCAGGTAACAAACTTGTTAGTCACTTCCCCTGTCCCTTCCCATTGAAAAGTACAGCCTACGACGTGTTTTAGCTATTTTATCTACCAACTGATAATATCATATGGTATGATAAGCAGTAAGAAGTAAAGTAATTAATGTGAAACAGTAAGTAACAAACTTGTTAGTCACTTCCCCTGTCCGTTCCCATCGAAAAGTACAGCCTACGTCGTGTTTTAGCTATTTGATCTACCAACTGATAATATCACTTTTTACATTTTTACGATCTACATTAACAACTTCACCTTTTACTACTTATCATATTTTTTTACTAGCGAGACCTAGCGAAGTTTTCGCTCACAGAAACTTTTGCGTGAGCCAACTACCTGAGACGGATCAGTTAGTTAGAACGGTGGTGACTGACTTCCGTCTAACCGAAAGTTGCTGGACGTAGGTATGGACTCTCCTGGGCAGAGCAGGGGGCCGTACATTTACAGCAGGCCGTGGGGTATCACAATGTGGGACCAAAAAGCAAAACATAACAAGCCAGCAGTAAATCGTCGGTTGCTACCGGCATAAAATTCACAACCCCTTCTGCACTTCCTTCCCTTACTCTGCCAATTCGAGACTTGATGCCGCAGCAAAAGAGACTTGATGCTCATGTACAAGTCGGCATGAAGTCTTAATTTGCCGCGCTAAATTCACTGTATGGGTGAATTTGCCGCCAGGAGAGGTGAGAATGAGGTGAATTTCCCGTGAAAATGGTGCGAACTGGCAGCGAGAGAGGGTCCAATTTACTCCCGGAAAATGAGGTGAATTAACCTCGAAAATGGGTGAATTTACCCTGAAAATTTCACGAACTTGAAGGTCCACAGCAAGGAAGCCCCCTTGTCCGCAACATGAGCGTAATCTTCACCGAGGTCTGCGGTGAGGAGCCACCCTCTGCGGACCCCGGCGTAACTCGTCCCCCCTGTCGTGAGGATACCCACTGTATCCTCCCAGCAACCAAAATTATGCTGGCTCCGGAGAGTGACCCGAAGTCACCTTTCAGGGCCGGCAGCAGAATGCCGAATGAGGACTCTGTGGATGAGGCTGTTTTTATACCGGCGGTGCTCATAGTAAACACATTGAGACGTGATCACATTGAGACGTGATTATTCGTTTTATCATGTTTTCGCCGGGATGTTTTCATTTGTTTAGAAATTTCTGAGATGCCAGCAACGGCGGTCATTTCACCCTTTGCGCTGAGTGGTATCCAGCCGCTCAACAACTGATATGCATTAACATGTTAGCGCAGGCGGTATTTTCACGCTTTGCGCTGAGTGATATCCAAACCGCTCAGCAAATTCACCCTTTGCGCGGATAAGCTTTCATGACGGCGCTAAAGGTGAATTTGATGCCTAATGATAACAGAGCGTGATAAAGGCCGCTTTCCTGAAGCATCAAGTCTCGAATTGGCAGGAGTACGTCGCTACCCACTGCCCTTTTCTTCCAATTTGTAGAGTTCAGAAGCTATTAATCTCGCCTTACTGTCTCTATCATGATAAGGACAAACGCATTCTCATTTTATATGATGTTTCCTAGTTCACCAACGTCATGCCCTTGTTCTCAATGAATGAAATTAGTAGGTGGTTGTTTATGTTTTTGTGGTGCAGATTTTGATAAGCTCAGACTTGCAACATATAAAAAAACTGGTTTTTGGAAGTTAGGGAATCGAAATGACTGGAGCGGTTGCAATGAGTGGCGAACAGAGAAGGTGCGGAAGTGGACCTGCTGCTTGTTTCCTAAAACTGGCAAGAAAATGTCTCAGGAGTTCTGCGTCAATCTCGAAACGCGTCGCACGCTTCTCAAAATTCATGTTTTCTAATCTGTTTTCTTCTCCACAAAAGGTTAAGATTTAGCATTAAAAAATTTAAAAAAAACCTTTTTTCAAATTCTTCACTCTTGGTAACGTCCTGCACACTCCCACTGCGGTCCTGCTAACTTTTGACGCCCTGCACACTCCCACTGGGGACCTGCGCACCCTCTATGACGTCCTGCACCCTACCATTTGGGTCCTGCACACTATCTGTGACGTGCTGCACACTCGCGTTGGGGTCCTGCACACATTCAATGACGTCCTGCGCACTCCTACCCAGGACCTGCACATTTTCTGTTATGTCCTGCACACTCCAGCTGGGGTCCTGCACAATTTCTATGACGTCCCGCACATACCCCGCTGGGGACCTGCACATTTTCTATGATGTCCTGCACCACTTCCACCGGGGTCCTGCACACTTTCTATGACGTCCTGCACACTTCCTCTGGGGTCCTGCACACATTTTCTACGATGTCCTGCGTACACTCCCGCTGGGGTCCTGCACAATTTCTAGCGACGTCCTGCACACTTCCTTTGGGGTCCTGTACACTTTCAATGACGTCCTGCACACTCCCGCTGGAGACCTGCACATTTTCTATGATGTCCTGCACACTTCCACCGGGGTCCTGCACACTTTCTATGACGTCGTGCACACTCCCACTGGGGTGCTGCACACTTTCCATGACGTCCTGCACACTCCGCTGGGGTCCTGCACACTTTCCATGACGCCCTGCACACTCCCACCGGGATCTTCCACACTTCTATGACGTCCTGCACACCTCCGCTGGGGTCCTGCACATTCCTACTTAGGGCCTGCGCACTTTCTATGACGTCCTGCACACTCCGGGATTAGGGTCCTGCACACCCTTCCATGACGCCCCGCACACTCCCACCGGGGTCCTCCACACTTTCTATGACGTCCTGCACACTTCCGCTGGGGTCCTGCACATTCCTACTTAGGGCCTGCGCACTTTCTATGACGTCCTGCACACCCGGGATTAGGGTCCTGCACACTTTCTATGATTTCTTGCACACCCTCACTGGGGTCCTGCACCCTTTTATGACGCCCTGCATTTTGCATCGCTAGACGACTCCGCAGAAGTTATCATGACCCACGGCCAAAAGTGCGCTCCACGGACAAATCTCGGCTGCCCTGAGGCACGTAAGAGGTGACTCGGGCTGATTTTTGGTAATCGATAAATGTCGCACCCACCCAAATGTTGGTACCATTTCATACAAGTTTTGATCGGCCATTCCTAAGATATGCGGGACACATGCACACACATACACACACACACACACACACACACACACATCGGGACATAACTGCTTTAAGTATAAGGATATGATAAGTAGTAAAAGGTGAAGTTGTTAATGTTAAACAGTAAGTACTCATTGTCTACCTGCTCACCAGCCTGCTTATCTGTCCACATACCAACTTACCTGCCTGCCCAACTGATCGCCTGCGACCATTGCCAGTGGCCACTACTAAGGGTGCGTAACGCACACGAGGAGGAGCGAAGCACGAAGCGCGAAGCAGGAAGCAGGAAGCAGCAGCGAGTTACACGCACAACAAGAATTTTTGCTAAGGTATCGCCGATCTTACTCTGTTAGTTTTGAACCGATTGGGCTTAAATTTTGCCAGCACGTGGCTCCTGGACCCTCTCACCTATATCTCGATGAAAATCTCGGGGGAATTTGTTTAGCAGGTTTTATTGACTACTACTTTACAGAATTCTAAGTGATCACAAGTCCCGGGCAAAACCAAACCTCTCCAGCGATTCTAAACCGAGTCGAAAATGAATTTGAAGCGACGGAAAGCCCTAGTCAAGTTGGGATTCCGAAGAGGTCATTCCACCTCAACAATATAGATTAAGAGTGTCTTCATTTACTTATCAATGAGACGCGGTCGATGGGGAGATCAAAGAACATCAAACTCGTTGCAGCACAACTGCTCTCGCTCAATCGGTATCGAGCGTGATGGTATGGCATTGATGAACATTGATCCCCAGCCGACCGCTTCTTATTGATAAGTAAATGAGACACTCTTGGTGGACTCCACTATACACATCTTCAAGCAAATTTCTGAGAAGAGCGGTGAGTTCCACTTCTGTTGCTATGTTGCTCTTATCGATTACAGAAAAGCATTCGACAGTATTGAATGGCTTGCAGTATGGACAGCGCTTTCAGTACGAGGTGTACATCCAGAGCTCATTGGAATGCTTCAAAATATCTATGAGTCCTCTTCCACGTTCATTTTGGTCAATTCCAGACCTGTGCCAGTTACAATCCGAAGAGGTGTCAAACAAGGAGACACCATGAGCCCCAAACTTTTCAACGCAACCCTACAATTGGTCATCGATCCTGTCAATTGGGGCAACTGTGGACTGGAAGTTGGAGGTAAGATGTTACGAAGCTTAGAGTATGCAGACGACGTGACGATGCTGGCTTCTACTTGTCCTATGCTGGAGAAGATGCTACGACTACTTATGGAAGCCTCAGCGAAAGTCGGTCTTCAACTTGGCCCAGAAAAATCTACTTTGCTGACGAATTGCTCTCCATCCAGGCAACCGATCACTATGGGTGGAAAGTCTTTCCTTTTCGCAGATCATGCACAATATCTTGTTTGTCATCTTTCGTTCCCATTTGAGCAGTCCAAGGAGATCACCCAGCGGATCCAAGCAGGATGGACTCAAACGCTAACGTCGGACAGGGAACGAGACTCTCATGCCGTAAAATAGCGTGTGTTAAGGTGTCGATTGCGTCCAACACTACTCATTCTACGACATCATGGAAAATTTTTGCTTCCTCGGGGAATTCATTCCTGCAATTCCTTGTTTTATTTCAGAAGAAAAGATAAGTTACATGGTAATGTATGCCTGAGTTCCACAGTCGCGTTAAGTCCGCAAAGTCTCATTATCATAATCGTAGAAGCGGTTGTTTTGAGAATGATTTCTTCATTTTCATAGCTGATTTTTTGGAAAACAGCCGCTTCGCTTCTAAGATTGTGATAATGAGGACTGAACGCGATTGCGGAACTGAACTATACGTATAAGGAATTTAGAATGACAAAACATTTCCAATTTAGGCTGGGTTTCGATGTGTACAGACAAATTTAAAGAACACTGGTGTAAATTTTTTTCCATGATGTCGTAGAATGAGTAGTGTTGGAGGCAATCGACACACTAAAACACGCTATTTTACGGTATGAAAATTTCGTTCTCTGTCTGACGTCAGCGTTCGAGTGCAGGATGGAATACATTCAAAAAATTCAAAGATATCCTCTGCAGTAGGACGGTGCCCCTCTCACTAAAGAAACGAGCATTCGAAACATGTGTATCGCCAACAGTGTTGTACGGCGTGGAAATCTGGTCTCTGCGGCGATCTGACATTAGCCGGCTGGAGGTTACTCAGAGAAAAATGGAAAGAAGAATGCTTTCAATTAGTCGTCGGCTGGGCAGATGGAGCTGTGAGCGGATGAGGACACTTACAAAACTAGACGATTGGGTGAAGGAGGCATCTAGAAAGAGGCTGCTATGGGCCGAACGGATAAGAGGAGTGAGCGAGACCGAACGGGCAAGAATATTAACAACATGGATTCCTTACGAAAGCGTCAACCAAAGAAGACGTGGTCCCCCTCAAACTCGATGGCGTGACGAACTGACGAAGAAGGTCGGAAGAAACTAGTGGAGCATCACAAAAGAAGAGTTCAGCGAAGCCATAAGGCGGCATTCAAATATTAATTGATTCCGCAATAAACTTGTAAACTTGCGCCAACCTTCAGTAGTAAACTCAAAGTCTCATTAGGATCCATAGCGACGATACCTGCTAGGCTTTTGGTTAGCAAGATAGCATGGTACGTGATCAGGTGAACATGAACGCTTGCTGCCGAGTTCACTCGCTTCAAAAGAGATCGAATTTGACAAAAAGGGATCAGCAGCACATTGCGAAAATTCGCTTGCTCAAGCGAATCAATTTCCAGCACAATAGGAGAACGTACTGTTCCAGCATCGCACTCCCCTGTTCTGCGGAAGAACTCAACTCTCGGTCCTCGAGTTCCTCTTTTGCTGTTCTCAAGTGCAACCCCATGGTTGCGTGAGTAGCACTGTTGAACAACTTCCTGAGCACAATTTCTGACTTACCCTCCGCATACATAAATCTTTCCATTCAGCGCCGTCGCTCCAAAGTATGCACGCTTCGACAACATTGATGGCACGAGTTCCCAACACCCTTTCTCAGGCGAGAAACGCTCAGCAGAAGAAAAGTATGAAGATTCGCAATACCCGCCCATCACTGAAATCACTGCACATTGAATCGCTCCAGCCAAGATGTGGATTTGGTAGTTTGCTTTCGCTTTCAGCTTGGATTTGTTCAGAAATACAGCAAACAAAAGAACTCACAATCAATCTCTGAATTTCAAAATTTATACGAAAAGAAATAAGGGTTTCATCCATTCACTAAAGGCAGTGTTCACGAGAAATTTCACTTCCGATATCTCCACGGTTTACAGAAGGTCTGGTGCACTATATAGCGAAGCACGCTTGAAAAGGACGCGAAAGTCGCGTTTTTGAGCCAAAATAGGACGTCCATTGTTTACGTTGATTTTCGAGCGTGGAGGAATTGATCGCTAGAAGGATGATACCTATCAGTGCAATGAAGCAAACAGCTCTTTTTTCAGCATTGCCACTCCCGGCTAGTTTTCTACCGAACCTTTGGCGCTGGGAGCCTAGGATCCTTCTCCCCTATCATTTTACTGTGGAAAGTCAACAAGGATGATCATCGTGAACACTGCCTTTAACTAAAACCACACGTGTGATAGAAAATGTTAGCATTCCATCGTGCAATGGCGAAGTTAGAAGAACTATGTAGCGACTGTAGTTCATATATGTCTTAAATTTAATATTAGACCTAACGGTACGATGTTTTGAAATTTCTCTTCAAATTCCTTAGATTCAGTAGCGCAATGTTTTTTTAGGTCAGTATACACACTCGCAAACGTGGTTGAGATAGCGACACTAATGCATAGACCCGTACAGAATGTAGCAAAACGTTTTCGCTGGGGAAAGCTTCAAAAACGAGCCAAAACGTCCTCATCCTGAGCTTCGAAAACCCAGAACACCGCCCTTTTTATCCAAGCCTCCATTATACGAGCTCCTTCGAAACTATTGCTAGAATAAGGTTGTGGCTTGTTTCTGACGCTTCCAAGGACGTAAGCGTTCCAGTACCCGCCGCACGGGTCTATTAAAGGCAGTGTTCATGATGAATATTGCACTCGAGTTTGACACAAAAATGGGATTGTTTGGTCGTGAAGTAACTAATAATGAAGAAACAGGGAAGAAAAACGTCCAGAATAAGTCAAAATAACGGTTTCTGAATTCAGGGTGTGGAGGAGAATCATGGGCCCTGCTGATTTCGGCAAGTGCGCGCTAATCCCGAAATCTGCGCGAATCTATAATGCTAGCTGCGGCAGATTTGCTTGGCAATTTGCCATCGAAACGTGTGCGGCGCCACAAGCTCGTCCGATTGGGGGGCGGACCGGGATAGGTACCCGCACCGGGAGAGCTTCCGAAGCCGTTTGTATTTATTTCTCGCCAGTTTTCGTTCCTTTCTTCGACCCTACCTCTACAGTACCTGCCAACTTAGTGTTTCACACCGAGACCTCGAGAACGAGATTTATCGTGAACACTGCCTTTAAAGGCAGAGTTCGCGGAAAAATTGCAAATTCCTAATCTCACGCTAAATCCGAGCGCAGGCAACAGGTATTCACGGTAAACGTGCGAGAACCGCAGGAAGACGATCTTTTCCAAGTTATTTCAGTCTCAGCATAAGGTGTGCTCCTAACAATCACTTAAGCAGAAACGTGTGCCCGTCGTCCATGTTTTCAGCCATAGTCAATTCTTGTCGCGAACGCGATGGGATTTATGGTCACCTAGCACGATGCGAACGCATCGTGCATTCGCATCGTGCATGGTATGACAACCCTGGATAGCGGTGTGGCCAACACCTAGAAGGATCGATCTCACTAGATCCCTGGTTCCCCGGCCCACTATCGCGACGCATCGATGGCTACTATGCATCCGTCAGCTCGCCCCGTTACCGCAAGGTTATCTCGCAACCTGCTCCCCTCAAGCAGGCGGAGTCCTCGCGTTCACTGGGGATCACCTTGTCCACTAACCTGGGACAGCCGCACTAGCAAGCCACGTAACCCAACCAACATGTATGGGGGGCCCATGGGGGGATAGTCCCGCGTAATACCAGCGTAATAGCACAACAACACAAGCCAACCATATTGACACCGATATAGCAGCGCTATATGAACACCAACACAGATACAAGGTACACAGTGGTAAGTTATAACACTTTATCCTTAGGGCAGTAACACCTAAGGGCATCTACAAGGTTCGCCTTACAGTTAACGGTTCAATTGGCTCACATCCCACAGTGCGTAGTAGATAGCGTAGTCTACCACGGTGCAATATGCCCTCTACTTCCCCACAACTCGCACTAAGTTCGGGTGCAGTTTGGAATTCGATCCGCGTGTGCGCTGCGGCTCGAAGAACAACGGTGGCCGTTTGTGGGGTGTCAGCCAGGTGGCCATCAATCAATGCAACACGAATTTTCTCAGTGGCGATCATCTGTTTTGCCTAGCTGACGAGCATTTTCTGTGCTCTCTTCATTTCGTTTTCGACGACTCCTCTGATTTCAATTTTCATTTTCAGATTTCATTCTATATTCATTCATTTATGGTAGAAATCAACATTGTTGTTCTCTCACATATTTATTGGATCAATCGAATCTATTAATTTTCATTCGCTCGTTTATTAACTTTTTGTCTCAGTCATTTAAAGTTATCCATTTGATTATTCCGTTTGACGCTACCTTGTTCATTTATTACTAAACAGCATCTCATATTACAAAGAATGTGATAGGTATTGTTTGAAGATTACATATAGTGCCGCATTTCCCGATAGTATTTCCTTGACGTTTGAATAATTATGCTAAACACTAGAAAGCGATGAATTACTCTAAATAATCAATAATCAGTCATTAATAATTTCGAATAGAGTTCCTCGTTCTCTCTCGACTGATTTAGGGTGCTCTTTTTTAACATTCTCTACCTTGACTTGGGAACAACTTATTTAGGCTAGATTACTTTTGGAACTCTATCATCTAAGCTGCGGTTACTCCGCTACCTGTTCTTGCATTTGATATTTCTTAGTGTATCACCAACGCACATCCTGTTTTCGGCCACGTTTCCGAATTTAGCAGCGCTTGTCACGGTTACTTGAAGAGTGAACCCCCTGCTTACCCTTGGAGAACGGTGAGGAATTGCTTAGAATTGTTTCCAACTCAGTGTAAGTCATCGCTTAGTGGTGTTTAGCATAATTATTGAAACGTCAAGGAAATACCATTAGGAAAAGCGACACTATATGCAATCTTCAAACAATACCTATCGATTATTTGTAATATGAGATGCTGTTTAGTAATAAATGAACAAGGTAGCGTCAAACGGAATAATCAAATGGATACCTTTAAATGACTGAGACAAAAAGCAAATAAACGAGCGAATGAAAATTAATAGATTCGATTGATCAAGTAAATATGTGAGAGAACAACAATCTTGATTTCTACTCATAAATGAATGGATATTTAATGAAAAGAAAATAAATAAATGAATAAATGAAAATAATGGAATAAAATGAATAAATAACTGATTAATTACTCCAAGAACAATGAAAATAGAGAAAAAAAACTTATCCTAACTGTAAGCACAGATCGAAAATAGCAGCAGAGAATATTGAAATCAAAAGAGTCGTCGAAAACAAAATGAAGCACCGAAATGCTCCTCAGCTAGGCAAAACAGATGATCGCGACTGAGAAAATTCGTGTTGCATTGATTGATGGCCACCTGGCTGACACCCCACAGCAAACGGCCACAAACAGCACGAACTGTTCTTCGAGCCGCAGCACACGCGCGGATCGCATTCCAAACTGCACCCGAACTTAGTGCGAGTTGTGGGGAAGAAGAGGGTAGATTGCGTAGTACGTGGTGGCGTTGTATCGCACCTCTTCCACTAGTCAACCGCACATCCCTAGCGGTGACTAATGCCAGAAGCCGTTAAGCCTCCGCCAACCTCCAGGCCGCTCGGTCTAGGCCCAGATGGCGCCCAGATGCCGGCTTCCTCAGCAGCCAAGGCTGCTGGGGCACCGCAGCTGGCGCGAGCATGCGCCGCCTCCAAGCGGCTGGCGTAGTGGTAAACGGGACAGGGTCTCTACACACCGAGGGAGGAGTTGTCCCGCTTTTGGGGGCTCTAATTCCACTCGGGACCACTTCGCTCGCAATGAAGCGCGTGACGCTTCAAACTGCAAAAACGGGACAACTCCTCCCTCGGTATGTAGACAGCCCCTGTCCCGTGGTAAACAGGCCGGGGCCTCACGGTGTGCCCCCAGCCATCGTCGCATCCGCGACAGTTCTTCTTCACCGCACACCGTAGAATTAATCCCTTGCAGCGCCGCGAAAGTCGTGAATGCGGTGATCCCATCGCGTGGCGGCGATACGACCTCTTACAAAATGCAAGAAAATCGATTTTTTGCCGCTCTGATTACCCTGTGTATACCGTATGTCTTTACTCAGGACCATTTTCTTCAAAAGTAACTGTTCATAAATTGCACAAATTCTACATGGGGTTCACCTAGTCTAAGCCAACACATCTAACCCAAGTTTGAGGAGAGTAAGACTGTAACCGGACTTTGCCTTTAACTCCGCAAACTTAACCGCGTTTGCGAGCGCGTATGCTGCTTTTCGACTAAAGCACGTCACCTCTAAACACCTGTTTGTATATTGATTCTGAGTATTCCTACCGGAAAAGGATTTACCGTACAAGTAACCATCAAGAACAACAGCAGCTGCTGCATGTCGCCGCTCTGTCATTGGTACACCATTACTCCACTCATTCTTCCCCAAACAGTATACCTGGAATCGTTGTACATTACATGACAGCATTTGAGCTGCGTCACCGAATCACCCTTTCTTCGTCCATCAAATACGGGCTGGCTCCGGCCTTGAATAAAAACTCCTTTCAATATTTAATGCTCGATTACGGCGATTTTAACTTATTTGTTGACGCTTCCAACGGTGTACCCGTTCGAGTAAGGGCCGTTCGAGTGAATTAACGTGGTTATCCCAACCAATTTACCGCTAGTTTCTCTATTTCAACCAATGCGGTGTAACTCGTCCAGTTTCCAGCGAATACACGTCAGGCACTGGAGCATTTTCGGCATTTAGCGGTAGGCTGAGGCGCGATTGGTGGGCGAAGCATCCCTCAGCGCGAGGCCAGCAACTGTCTCACCCGTGTTCTTCGCGAGACCTGCTAAAGTATTAGGTTGTTCGGAATGAAATGCGCGTTGAATTTGTCCATTTCTTTCTCTCCTACTCAAAGATTTTTCAAAACAGTTTCGTCTATTAGAAAGAAATTTTTATTGTGCATCTTTTGGCATGTTTCTGCCAATGTCTGCCTTGTTTTTTTTTGAAGAAATTAAGTTTAGAAAATGCTTGTCCAAAGAATTCGAATGCGAGCTTGCATGTGGTACGGCTTCAAGCAAGGCAAATTGGCTGCTGGATCTCAACGTGCCCTATCTGAGGTATTCGGCAGAGAAGCCCTGTCAGAAAATGTCAGAAAGAGAAGCCTGTCAGAGCAGAAACACGTCGGTGACACTCCAACACCGACTTCGAACCCGGATATACACGGCAAAAAGTCGATACTCTGTGCTTGGCGGAACAGCAAAGGTTTGAAGTACTTTGAAGTTCTGGATTCGGGTCAAACAGTTACGGCGGACATCTGCAAAGATCAATTGAGCCGCGTGGATCAAGCACTGCGTCGTCAAGGTGTCGAAACGACGTCGACAATATTCCTGCACGACAACACACGTCCGCATGTCGCGAAAATCACTTCTGAAAAAAATTGAGGAATTGGGCTGGGAAGTCTTGCCTCATCCGCCATACAGCCCAGACCTGGCACCATCCGATTACCATCTGTTCCAGTCGACGCAGCACTCACTGGCTGAGAGAAAGTTCACAAACCGCGAAGAAGTTCAACTCTGGTTGTCCAAGTACTTTGAGTCGCAGCCGGCCGAGTTCTTTGAATGAGGAATCCTTTCTTTGCATAAACGTTGGCCACAAGTCATTGATAGTAATGGAGATTATCTTTTGAATTATTATTGTTTAAATTCGTTTTTATAATAAAAAAATTTCAAACTCAAAGGCGCATTTCTTTACGAACAACCTAAGGCCAGGATCATACTTCCCGCGACCAGCGACAGCGACAGTGCAATTCGGGCATATCGATTTTTGGTCGATATTGATGATAACCATTGCATCGCGTCGCTCGTCGCCGGAAATATGATCCGGCTAATACTTGAACCGCGCCGAGCTAGCCGTAATAACTCGTGTCCCAGCCTCGCGCTCCGTTCGCAGTCACCCCTGATTTATTCGATTGCAGCCCGATGTGAAGCTGAGTTTTTTATTCCACCATTTTGGTCAGATTTGATTCCAAGACTGCTGTTTTCACTACTTGTCTGCTACCATTCTTAAAATTTCTACTTTATGCACGCAACAGGGTTTGACACCGGCCATCGACATGGTACCCTCTACTTCCCCACAACTCGCACAAAGTTCGGCAGCAGTTTGGAATATGTTCCGTGTGTGCGCTGCGGTTTGTGGAACACTTTGTGCTGTGGGTGGCCGGTCATGAGTGGCAGCCTGGTGCCGGTCAATCAATGTAACGGGAATTATCAGTCGTCGTAATCATATGTTTTCCCCCACTGTCGACCAATTCCAGTGTTCTTCTTTTTCTATTCCTTGCTAATATTCCATATTCGATATTCCCCGCTTCTATTCGACCTCTGCCTACAATCAGGATGAGTTTTTCTATTTCCAATGTTTGTCGAAGTGATTAATTGTTTAATAATTTGTTTTTATCCATATAAGCATTCATCATCAACATTCAACATTTCGTGCTAACAAAAAACATAAGTAAATACATTAATTAGTCAATAATTATTTATTTTAAAAAACTCTTCAGTGAAGAAAACTACTAGTGTTAAAATTATATTCAAAAATTTATTCTGAGTAAATAATTATTCGCTCATTAATGTATTTACTGTGCTTATCTGGGCCAAATTCCGGTCCGCAATTGCGTCTCGACCCGCTTTGCGGCCGCACGCGCTGGAGTCAGTCGAGTTTCCAGCGCCAAAGCCGACTCGAAATTTCTTTTTTACACAGTTTTCTCCAATTTTGTTTACTTTCCAGTTTCTAAAACCCACCGAGAGTCAACAGATCGGCGGCTGCGGCGCTGGAAACTCTTCCGACTCAAATGCGCGCGGCCGCAAAGCGTGTCGAGACGCGGTTGCGGACCGGAATTTGGCCCAGAGAAGCACAGTACTTAATTATGGTTTTTCTTAGCATTCAATTTAAATTGTTGAATGTTGGTGATGAATGTTTATATGGATAAAAACAAATTGTTAAATAATTTATCACTTTGATAAACAATGGAAGTGAAAAAAACTCACCCTGATTGTTGTCAGAAGTCGAATAGAAGCAGAGAATATCGAACATGGAATATTAGCAAGGAATAGAAAAAGAAGAACACTGGAATTGGTCGACAGTAGGGGAAAACATATGATTACGACGACCGTTGATTCCCGTTACATTGATTGACCGGCACCTGGCACCACTCATGATCGGCCACCCACAGCACAGTGTTCCACAAACCGCAGCGCACACACAGAACACATTCCAAACTGCTGCCGAACTTAGTGCGAGTTGTGGGAAAGTAGAGGGTACTTATCTAATTGTACAGAGTATTTACCGCTTTTGAACTGAGCCTGGCTCCTACAACACAATGGAACCATACATGGGGAGAACATCTTTTGAAAAAATCGACCTAAACGGGTTCCGGACTTGTTAAACGATAAGAGATTTAGCAACACAGTATAGAAACTCTATCCATACTCTAACTCGATAATGTACCTTTTTACGCTTCAGGGGCAGATTCCGGAGGACAATGCAAAAAAAAATCCGAAAACCATCCAAAAATGGTTATCCTATATGCATTCACTTCAAGGAAGTCCTCCTTCATGTCATTATCACAGAAACGAAGCGGCCTCATTCCCATCTCTTCATTTAATCTTCCGCAAAACAGCTCCGGTTATATGACTTCACCTAGTTTTTCAGATTTGACATTGGGATTCGGTTACAAAAACATTCAAAGTGCAGTCTCTACGGTTTGCGATGAAAATTTGCTTTGTGTATCTGAATTCTGTTCTAGATCTGAGGTTTGGAGCAGAAGCTGACGTAGGTGTTAGAAACTACTGTCGTTCTACGCTGCGCTGAATTTTTGCGCGGGTGACGCTCAAAATGGACTCTTGGGGATGCGAGTTCGCTAAGATTGCCATAATTTGGTCCTTTTAGTATCAAAATCACTAAATTGAAATGAATGTGTTCTGAATCTGTTTCAACATTGTGGTCAGCAATTGCAGATTGCAGAGCAGGAGGATGCAGATCACTTAAGAGAAGATTCGAATGCAGTCGTGAATTCAGTTATGGTAGATTATTGTCTCTGAATAATATACAACAGCTAATACAAGGTTGGCCCAAAAGTTCTGCACATCATGAAGGTCAACGAAATTTCCAAGATAGAGTGGTTCTCTCCTGTGGTAAGAGTGGGGAAGGAAGAGGGGCGACGTAAAATAATCTCTTACGTTGATGCAAAAGTTTCCGGACTTTTCGCGACTTTGAATTAAAAACATTTATTCCTAAAACAAATAAGGCTTACCCAACAAAATAATTTCCGTCACATTCAAGGATCCTACGTCACCGATTGTGCAGATCATGAATTCCCGACGCGTAGAACTCTGGCTGTTTCGAGTCAAAGTATTCTTCTAAGGCCATGTTGACTAGTCATCGCTAGTGAACTGTTTTGAATCCAGGAAGAGCTATATCGAGTGGAACAGATGGTATTCGGAAGAGACATGGCTACATGGAGGGTGAGGAAGAACTTCCCAGCCCAGGTCCAGCAGTTTCTGCCAGATTATCCGAGATACGTGTGGCCGACCATTGTCGTGAACAAGGCGAACAGTGTTCATCCCATGGCGACTGGACCTGGGCTGGGAAATCTTCCTCACCCTCCATATAGCCTAGATCTTGCCTCTTCCGACTACCTGTTCCGCTCGATGCACCACTTCCTGGAAGGAAAACAGTTCACTAACCATGACGAAGTCAAAATGGTCTCAGAAGAATACTTCGATTCGAAACAGCCAGAGTTCAACGCCTCGGGACCTCATGATCTGCCCAATCGTTGGAGAAGAATCCTTGAATGTGATGGAAATTATTTTGTTGGGTGAGCCTTGTTTGTTTTTGAAATAAATGTTTTTTATTCGAAGTCGTGAAAAGTCCGGAAACTTTTGCATCAACCAGGATAGAATCGGAAATTAGAATTAGAAATTAGGGGGGCTTAAACATTTTGCGCCGACATTAAACAACACCTTTCCAGGCTCAGTAGAATAAGGGATTTATTCATAAGTACATCGACAAAATGAAATGAAAATCACAAAAACTTTGATTTTTTTTAGGAAAAATCATTCAACAAAATTATCGAAGAATTCGCCTAGGGAGAAGCCAAGTTTTTTCTACGTTTGAAAAAAAATTAGTCTGCGGAGAGGTGGGGACGTAGCTTCGTCGATGTTTCCCTTGTTGATCCGTGACCTTGTGACCAACTATAGTATACCAATCGAAAATGCAGCTCTTCCTCTATGAAGTGGCGTTTATTGCTACTCAAAAAACTCGCCTCGCTTAAAATTTTACATCAAAAAGGAAAAATCTTGTTTCTATACATACATAAAGGAAGGGGAATCACTAAAGCGGAAGGAACATCTAAGTTCATCAATACTAGATTTTAATCTATCAAAAAGGAGTCTTCCAAGCGAAAGAGGTTTGGTTGGCGTCAAAAACGTTCCAGCAAAAAGGGAACAATAGGCAAGTAGGATGATAAGAGTCTACAAAAAGTGAACAATATTTTCTGGAACTGATTTTCTTGGCCGACACTTCTTAACAGCAAAAACAAACCGTCGCGGTGTTCTACACGGAAGCACTTTGTGGTTCCGAAAATGGTCCTGACTACGCGAGAACCGTTAAAATGTATGTGCATGTAAACCTAATACTTACCATCAGAATAGAAGATGATGTCGTAAAGACCTAGACAGACGGTTAGGTCTAGCTGTAAGGAAAAGCGAAAATATAGAATAGAATTACAGCATTGAGCAAGAGTTATCCCGTGAAATCTCGTGAAACGAATAGAAGCCCTTTTTCCGAAAGACACTAAACTCTTCCTCGTAAAATACCACAACGGTTTGTTTTTGCTGTTAAGAAGTATCGGCCAAGAGAATCAGTCCCAGAAAATATTGTTCACTTTTTGTAGACTCTTAACATCCTACTTGCCTATTGTTCCTTTTTTGTTGGAACGTTTTTGACGCCAACCAAACCTCTTTCGCTTGGAAGACCCCTTTTCGATAGAATTGTTCACTTTTTCTTGATATTACGAAGTAATATCTCTGGAAAATCTTCAATATTTTTTCAATAAGATGGATTGATATGATAATCAGTAAGTAATCGACTTGTTCCGCACGCTACAATTGACGCGCGACTCACTTTACGACGTTCTGATGACGTCGAGAAGAAAGTAAAGAAGTGAAGTAGTTAATGTGAAACAGTAGGTAACAAACTTGTTAGTCACTTCCCCTCTCCCTTCCCTACGAAAAAGTACAGCCTACAACGTGTTTTAGCGATTTGATCTACCAACTGATAATATCACATGATATGATAAGCAATAAGAGGTAAGTCTGGATAGCGCAGTTTTTTGATATCACTCGACAGCGATCGACAGTTCAGGGTGGCGAAACTGTGGCTTGTGACCAAAGACTCCATGAACTCCTAGGTACGGATCCTAAGGTGTTATGGACCAGAGGCCTTTGGTGTGACGGACGGCGACACCTTTATGCAATGTGCGGGATACTTTCGCGATATAGTTGTGCAAGCTATATCGCTCGAACGTTCCCTGTGTACACTCAAACGTCTGCTGGGTTCAGTAGAAGCAGGGCACCAACGAGCAGGTACCAACAGACTTGTATATTAACACCCCCAGGAAGCCCGCCTCAAGGATAGACCCGTCATCAGCGTCGGAGAGTACACCATCTACTGCGGTAACGCTGACTATAGGAGAGTGGGAGGCTGTGCAATAGCTGTAAGGAAGGATTTCAATGGTTTGGTCAAGGAGTTCGGCTCAACGTCGTGTCGGAATGCATTCGTACGACTGAGGGATCACAGAGGATTCAATCTGTGGATAGTGAGTGCTCATGCGCCCACTGAAACAGCCGAAGACAATTCGAAGGATGCGTTTTATGAGGAAATAAATACGTTGCTGGCCAGGATACCTTGTCAACATGCTGTTGTCGTGGGGATTGACGCAAATGTGAAGATGGGACTTGATCAGGAATCCGAAGTACACGGTAAATGGTTCTACCCAGTGGAGAAAACATCGGACAATGGCTACCGCCTTGTCGACTTGTGTGAACGCAGTGGTCTGATTATTGCATCGACATTCAAGAGGAATCATCGCCGCCATCAGCTTACGTGGCAGGGACCAACCCAGCTATTTCCAGAAGAGCAGCGGAAGCGGAAGCGGAAGATGACAACTTTGAAACTACAGCTTCACTATGTTCTGACGAGGAATATTCCAGTATCGAACATTTGAAGATCTAGAGCTGTGTGGGATGTCGCATTCGATTTGGATCACCGTCCTGTTCTGTTGAATTTCACTGCGAAGATTCATAAGAGGAAGCGAGGGGCTCAGCCTCTCCAAAGAATTGACATGACAAGTCTCAGAGATGAAGAATGCAGAAGGAATTTTCGACAACGCGTTTCTATTCACATCGGAGTACGGACTAAGAATAAACTTTGCGACGCGGATTCTTTTTTCAAGTGCATCCAGGACGCTTCGAAGGAGGCACTCCCGGTGGTACAGCCTAAGAAGAAGTTCGCCTACGTCTTAGAAGAAACAACATCTACCTACAACAGAGTATGTGCTCTCCGAACTGCAGGAAACTTCGTGGAGGAGAAGCGTCTGAGGAGGAAGTTGCGTCGGCAGGTTCAAAGTGACCGCGAGCGAGAGTGGACGTGTAGAGCTAAGGAGTTCGAGAAGGCTTGGGAGGAGAAGGATCCGAGGAGAGCTCTACATGTTGCTGCGACAGTATAGCGGGAAGATGAAGAGATGTTCTCCTGTCTTGAACACTACCAATGGAGTTGCAGTTGGTGATGCGACGCTGCCAATATGGAAGGATTACTTCAGTTCACTACTGAATCGTCCAGCGCCATCAGTACCTCAGCTCCCGCATGTTCAGAGAGCACATTACGATGTCAGTGAGGAACCGCCGACTGAGTCTGAAGTTTTGGATTGTGTCCGGAAAATGAAGAATGGAAAGGCTGGTGGAGATGACAACATCATTGCTGAAATGCTGAAAGCTCTTCCTCCGTCTGGGATTCGTGAAATGACATACACCATCCGTGCTATATGGATGAGCGAAAGGATACCCGATTCGTGGAGACATGCGATCATCGTACCTCTTCACAAGAAGCTATCCGTCACGGATCCTAAGAACTACAGAGGAATCTCTCTACTTCGTGTCATGTACAAGGTTTTAGAACGTATCATTCTCGAGCGACTTATCAAACATCGTGAAAGAACGACCAGAGATGAGCAAGCCGGTTTTCGACCTGGAAGATCGACCATCGACCAAGCGTTCGTCGTGAGAAGAGTAATTGAATCGTGGCAGCGGTATTCGGAGCCATTACAGCTTGCTTTTTTGGACTTTCAAGCCGCGTTCGACTCTCCTCATCGTGATCGGTTGCTCAATGCTCTGCGAGCAGATGGAGTCCCGGAAAAGTATGTTCGGTTAATCGAGGACATGACCAAAGGAACACCAGCAGCAGTTCGTACACTCTGTCGGATTTACGTCAGCTTTCGAGGTGAAAACAGGAGTAAGGCAAGGAGCCGTTGCAGGACCTTTTCTTTTCAACTTCGCCGTTGATGACATCATGCGTAGAGTTGCAGAACAGTTTCCTGCGGATGTGATCCTAACACCATCAGGACGCTCCCTTGCCGACCTGGAGTACGCCGACGGCATCGTGTTATTCGCTGAAAACAACGCAAAACTGCAAAGGATAGTGAACCTCGTTCTTGAAGTATGCCGCAGCCTATGGACTTCGTCTTCGTCCCGACAAATGCAAGCAGATGTGGGTCTCTTAGAGGCCTTCAATCGGAGTTTGTGTGGACGGACAACATATCGAACTGGTGGACGATTTCTGTTATTTCGGCTGTTTGCTGAAGAACGATGGTAGTTATGCAGCGGATATTCGACAACGATGTGCGAAAGCTACGTCTGCATTTAATTCTCTAACCAAGTGTTTGTGGTCTACCACCATCGCGAAGGAAGTCAAGTTGCGCGCCTACCTATCCGCTATTCGTCCTATCATGATGTACGGATCGGAGACGTGGATCCAAGATGTTCTACTTACGCGTGGTGGATCTGTGGAGTCGACGTTATGGAGACTCATCAAACGGACATCAATCACTCCATGTGGAGTTTTTTCGTATTGGGAGTGTAGTTGGCAGGCTGCTACACTCCTCTGTATTCTACTTCTACGAGCTGGCGTCGAGAGGAATCCGGGACCGCGCAGCAAGATCCCGTGATATCCCTGCTGTCACTGCGGGCTATCTGCCCAACATGCGAGCATTCAATGTGGTGGTTGCCTTGGCTGGGTGCACCTCAAATGTTCGGGATTACCCAGCTATGATGACTACACTCATGCTTACTGTTGTATGTCTTGCTCTGTAAATCCTCCTAGGGTTCCTCAACATAGTCTTTGCATTTATCAACTCAATATCAATGCCAAAAATGCTGAACTCACAGTGTATATAGATCGCACTCAACCTGATGTCATTCTCCTGCAGGAGACCAAGCTTAGCGCATCTTCCCCCTCCCTTCCCCGACTTCCTGGTTATTTGTCTTATCATGTTCCACGTAAGTCTCACGGTGGTGGTGTTTCAACATTTTTAAAATCTTCTATCCCTTCTCACCTAATTAATCTACCCACTGATGATGTTGTAGAATGTCTTGGTGTTCATATTGTATTACAAAGTGGCCCCTTGATATTGTCAACGTCTACATACCCCCATCCACGTCCTGTCCTAACGCGTTTGACCCCTCAAATTACTTACATACTGTCCATACTGCCTTGTCATCTTGTTCGGTTGTAATAGCTGGTGATTTCAATGCTCATTCTCCCTCGTGGTTCTCTCCTCTAGAGCCTGACAATAGAGGTGAACTCATTGAATTATTCGCTGATGATTGTGATCTTGAGCCTATCAATGAGGAATCTCCCACTCGTCTTCCGGCAGTGAGTAGGCCTTCCTCACCCGATATCACCTTTGTATCATCCTCGCTAGCTATCTCCTGTAACTGGTCTACCGATGTGGTCCTGGCCAGTGATCATGTTCCCATAATCACGTCATTGGATTTGTCACTCAATAGCTTGCTTGCTCCGTTCTCTGGCTCTCGTTGTAAGTCTTATTCCAATTATCGTAAGGCTAACTGGGACCTATTCAACGAGGTGTTGCTCAGCCAGGCGGCCGACTACCCGAGGAACGGAACAGTCTACGATAAGGAGAAGTTTATCGTCAAAGCCATCGAACGTGCCTCCAAAGCAGCTATTCCCACTGGATGTGTAAGGACTTTTCACCCAAACTTGCCCAGTGAAGTCCTCGACCTGATCACGATGAGAGACGACAAGCGAAGATCGGATCCCAATGATCCTGTGGTACAGCAGCTGTCGGACAACATCACCGAGCTGCTAAATCAACACAAGCAGCAGCGCTGGAAAGAGCTAACCGAGTCGATTGATTTTGCCGCTGATGCCAGAAAAGCTTGGACAACACTGAAACGAATTTCTGGCAAAAAGATGAGCACGGATCGTAATATGCTCGAGTTCCCGTCTGGAAGATTCGAGCACGGATACAAGGCAGCTTGTCTGCTTGGTAAACTTTTCACATCGGCCTCATCGCCTCGTGATATGCATGACAGACGAACAGTACGAGCAATCAGGAAGCTGAACCGGCTGGAAGTCCCTGCTATTTCTCCCTCCGCCATCGACAAGATCATTAAATCGATGAAAAATTCGCGTGCAGAGGGACCCTTCGGAATATCGGCTGTTCATCTCAAGCATCTTCCTGATCCCTATCATGAATTGCTCTCTGATCTAATTTATTCATCATTCAGTTCTGGTGTTATTCCGGCGCGCCGGAAACAAGCTGTCGTCATTCCCATCGCCAAACCTGGCAAGCCACTGGACAAGGCTGCCTCCCACCGCCCCCTCTCCTCCTTTCCCCTAGCCAAGCTTGCAGAAAAGGTTGTCAATCCGCTCCTCCCAGAACGCCTTACAGCACAACACTCATCAGCATGGTTTCAAAAAGGAGCATTCCACCATCACTGCTCCTGACATCAATCACCGAGCATATCATCGCTGGATTTAATCGCGAGACTCCGGCTGGTAGAAGTCTCGTCGTTGCTATTGATCTCTCGGCTGCATTCGATAGCGTCAGTATCCCGCTCCTGTCGAAATCCATTCTGAATCGGACATGCCCAGTTGGTCTAAAAAGATGGATTAATAGCTTTGTCAAAAACCGGTCCATTCGTGTCAAGTTCGACGGACATCTATCGTCTTCGGTCCCATTGAAAGCCGGTGTCCTGCAAGGCGGGGTGTTGTCCCCTAGCATGTTCTCGCTATTTCTGTCTGATATTCCTGAGCCACCATCTGGCATTCATCTGTGCCTGTACGCTGATGACATCACTATCGTTTGCACGGCCTCAGTTATTGACCGACCCACTGCCACCATGAACAACTACTTACGGACGTTGGCTGTGTATCTCAAATCAAAGTTGCTGACTGTGTCTACCTCCAAGTCAAGTGTCACACTATGTACGACGGCTACTATCGAACATCGGCTTCATCCCAAGGTCATCTGGGATGGCCACGAGCTGCCACTGTCTAAGCATCCTCGACTACTGGGAGTCTTTCTGGATCCCTCGCTACGATTTCATGAGAATGCGCGAATACGTGCTGCCTCAGCCAACTCGCGCAACAACATTCTTCGCGCATTGGCTGGAACCACCTGGGGCAGCACGAAGGAAGTGCTACGTATGACATACAGGGCCATGGTGCAGCCGGTCCTGGAATATGGTGCCCTATATGGACCAGACATCTCTCTGAATCCTCTTGGTGCAGATTGCAGAGAACACAGAATGCTGCCCTTAGGCTTATCACTGGATGTCACAAGTCTACGCCTGTTCCGCATCTTCATCAGGAAGCCGGCCTACTTCCCGTGAAAGAACACTGCTTACTCCAGTCTCAGCAATTTCTAATAAGCATTGTCAAGAGCCCGACCCATCCAAATTACCATCTTCTGTCGTCTGGCCCCCACCCAAGAAGCATACGCACGCCGCTCAGTGCTTCTCTGTCTGCAGTCGATCAACAACGCTGGGCTACATCCGAGCTATCGCGAAGAAGACTCCAGATGGCTGAGCATACGCGGTTCGTGGCAGAGTACCTGTCTGATGCTCAGCCCAACTTAATCTATGGCGGCGTGCCCCCGCGAGTCGACGACAGCGAAGCTGGACTACCGCGACGTACCCGAACAATCCTCGCTGGTCTGCGATGCGGTCACTCCAGATATCTAAAGGCCTACACTCATCGCATTGATCAGTCAGTCCCAGATAAATGCCCCGATTGTGAATGTGCTGGACATGATTCATTGCATCTATTTTTCATGTCCGGCCAGGCCTACAACCTTGTCTGCTCGAGATCTATGGTACAAGCCGTGTGAGGTGGCTAGCTTCCTCCGCCTCTGATGCGATGCTCTGTTCATGGCTGACAAGAAGAAGAAGATCGGAGACGTGGACAGCACCGAAGGCGAAGATGGAAAGGTTGGATTGCATGAAGAGGAAGCCTCTTAGGCGTTTGCTTGGATATTTCTGGCCGCGTGTATGCCATAACGAAGACCTTTACAAGGAAATCGACGCAGTACATAAACGCTTGACACGAGGGAGGTGCCAGCATCTCCTAACGCCATCTCAAGCAGCAATGGAAAGTCGACTTCGACTGCTCGGGCATATACTAAGAAGAACGCCGGAACGTCTCCTCACAACACGCTTTGAGAATGCTTCTAAATCCTGTCTGGAAACGGCCACCTGGGCGTAGGCGAAAGTTCTGAACGGATGTGGTTAAAGAGGATTTGAAGTCACTCGGCATCGAAAGACAGTTCAGGCGCGATGTTTCGTTTCGCAGGAAATGGGATAGTGACAGCTGGATGGAATGTGTTCAAATTGTGGCTGAAGACCGTGAAAAAATGGACACGGCTGACTACTAGGACGGCACACCTCGGTGAAGATGCGGAATGACCGCGTCAGGCGAAAGCCAATCGATTAAGTCAAGTAAGTCAATAAGAAGTAAAGTAGTTAATGTGAAACAGTAGGTAACAAACTTGTTAATCACTTCCCCTGTCCCTTCCCTACGAAAAAGTACAGCCTACAACGTGTTTTAGCGATTTGATCTACCAACTGATAATATCACTTGATATGATAAGCAGTAAGAAGTAAAGTAGTTAAAGTGAAACAGTAGGTAACAAACTTGTTAAACACTCCCCCTGTCCCTTCCCATCTAAAAGTACAGTCTACAACGTGTTTTAGCGATTTGATCTACCAACTGATAATATCACTTGATATGATAAGCAGTAAGAAGTAAAGAAGTTAATGTGAAACAGTAGGTAACAAACTTATTAAACACTTCCTGTCCCTTACCATCGAAAAGTACAGCCTACGACGTGTTTTAGCGATTTGATCTACCAACTGATAATATCACTTGATATGATAAGCAGTAAGAAGTAAAGCAGTTAATGTGAAACAGTAGGTAACAAACTTGTTAGTCACTTCCCTGTCCCTTCCCATCGAAAAGTACAGCCTACGACGTGTTTTAGCGATTTGATCTACCAACCGATAATATCATATGATATGATAATCAGTAAGAAGTAAAGCAGTTAATGTGAAACAGTAGGTAAACAAACTTGTTAGTCACTTCCCTTGTCCCTTCCCATCTAAAAGTACAGCCTACGACGTGTTTTAGCGATTTGATCTACTAACTGATAATATCATACGATATGATAATCAGTAAGAAGTAAAGTAGTCAATGTGAAACAGTAGGTAACAAACTTGTTAGTCACTTGTCCTTGTCCCTTCCCATCTAAAAAGTACAGCCTACGACGTGTTTTAGCGATTTGATCTACTAACTGATAATATCATATGATATGATAAGCAGTAAGAAGTAAAGTAGTCAATGTGAAACAGTAAGGTAACAAACTTGTTAGTCACTTGTCCATGTCCCTTCCCATCGAAAAGTACAGCCTACGTTGTTTTAGCTATTTGATCTACCAACTGATAATATCATATGATATGATAAGCAGTAAGAAGTAAAGTAGTTAACGTGAAACAGTAAGTAACAAACTAGTTAGTCACTTCCTCTGTCCCTTCCCATCGAAAAGTGCAGCCTACGACGTGTTTTAGCTATTTGATCTACCAACTGATAATATCACATGATATGATAAGTAAGAAGTAGCAGTTAATGTGAGTCACTTCCCCTGTCCCTTCCCATCGAAAAGTACAGCCTACGACGTGTTTTAGCGATTTGATCTACCAACTGATAATATCATACGATATGATAAGCAGTAATAAGTGAAGTAGTTAATGTGAAACAGTAAGTACTCATTGTCTACCTGCTCACCAGCCTGCTTATCTGTCCACATACCAACTTACCTGCCTGCCCAACTGATCGCCTGCGATCCATTGCCAGTGGCCACTACTAAGGGTGCGTAACGCACGAGGAGCGAAGCACGAAGCACGAAGCGCGAAGCAGGAAGCAGGAAGCAGCAACGAGTTCCAACGACTTTAGAGCATCCAACTTCATAGCTATGTGTTGTAAACACTGTCTTTTCAGAATTGAATTCCCGGAAAAATTCGATATTCGACAAAATAATTATATTCAAATAAGACACTACCCATAATGCCTAACTAACTATGAAGAAGGTTGCCCTAAAGTCGTTAAATGAAGATGTGACAGAAAACCTAATTTTTTTCATAAAGGTTCACTTGACTAGTTTTTCCAGAAAGGTCCAGAAAAGTCCACTAAATACGTAAATTCTCAAGTTGATAATTTGTATTGTGTGTCCTTCCGAACGGTTACACCTTATCCTTATACTTAAAGCAGTTATGTCCCGATGTATGTATGTATGTATGTATGTATGTATGTATGTATGTATGTATGTATGTATGTATGTATGTATGTATGTATGTATGTATGTATGTATGTATGTATGTATGTATGTATGTATGTGTGTGTGTAATTGTGTTTTCCCGTGGATCTCCGGAATGGCCAATCAAAACAGGGATGAAATGGTACCAACATTTGCGTGGGTGGGACACTCATCGATTACCAAAATCAGCCTGTACCACCTCTTGCGCGCCTCAGGGCAACCGAGTTTGTCCGTGGGGCGCACCTTTGGCCTTGGGTCATGAAAACTTCTATGAGTCGTTCAGCGCAAAAAGGCTAAGCTCTAATCAAGGCGAGACGTATTAAATAGTGGTGGATGGGACGCCGTTCCAGAACCGCCAGGGTTTGAGGAGTGTGCAGGACGTTATCGATAGTGTGCAGGACCTCAGTGGGAGTGCGCAGGACCCCAGTGGGAGTACAGGATGTCAAAGAAAGTGTGCAGGACTCCAGTGGGGGTGTGCAGGACGTCATAGAAAGTGTGCAGGACCCCAGTGGGAGTAAGCAGGACGTCATATAAAGTGTGCAGGACCTCAGTTTGAGTGCGCAGGACGTCATACAAAGTGTGCAGGACCCCAGTGGGAGTGTGCAGGACGGCATAGAAAGTGTGCAGGACCCCAGTGGGAGTGAGGAGGACGTCATAGAAGGTGTGCAGGACCCCAGTTGAAGTGAGCAGGACGTCATAGGAAAGTGTGCAGGACCTTAGTTGGAGTGAGCAGGACGTCATAGAAAGTGTGCAGGACCCCAGTGAGAGTGAGCAGGACGTCGTAGAAAGTGTACAGGACCCCAGAGGGAGTGTGCAGGACCCAAATGGGAGTGTGCAGGACCCCAGTGGGAGTGTGCAGGACCTTAGTGGGAGTGTGCAGGTCCCTAGTGGGAGTATGCAGGACGTCGTAGAAAGTGTGCATGACCCCAGTGGGGGTGTGCAGGACCTCAGTGGGAGTGCGCAGGACCCCAGTGGGAGTGTGCAGGACGTCATAGAAAGTGTGCAGGACCCCAGTGGGAGTGTGCAGGACGTCGTAGAAAGTGTGCAGGACCCCAGTGGGAGTGAGCAGGACGTCATATAAAGTGTGCAGGACCCCAGTGGGAGTGAGCAGGACGTCATAGAAAGTGTGCAGGACCCCAGTGAGAGTGAGCAGGACGTCATAGAAAGTGTGCAGGACCCCAGTGGGAGTGTGCAGGACGTCATAGAAGGTGTGCAGGACCCCAGTGGAAGTGAGCAGGACGTCATAGAAAGTGTGCAGGACCTTAGTGGGAGTGAGCAGGACGTCATAGAAAGTGTGCAGGACCCCAGTGAGAGTGAGCAGGACGTCGTAGAAAGTGTACAGGACCCGAGTGGGAGTGTGCAGGACCCAAATGGGAGTGTGCAGGACCCCAGTGGGAGTGTGCAGGACCTTAGTGGGAGTGTGCAGGTCCCTAGTGGGAGTATGCAGGACGTCGTAGAAAGTGTGCATGACCCCAGTGGGGGTGTGCAGGACCCAAATGGGAGTGTGCAGGACGTCATAGAAAGTGTGCAGGACCCCAGTGGGAGTGTGCAAACCCGAATGGGAGTGTGCAGAACGTCGGAGGAAGTGTGCAGGACCCTGTGGGAGTTTGCAAGACCCCAATGGAAGTGTGCAGGACCCCAGTGGGAGTGTGCAGAACGTCGGAGGAAGTGTGCAGGACGCCAGTGGGAGTGAAGGACCCCAATGGAAGTGTGCAGGACCCAAATGGGAGTGTGCAGGACTCCCCTGTGAGGTTTGCAAGACCCCAATGGAAGTGTGCAGGACCTCAGTGGGAGTGTGCAGAACGTCGGAGGAAGTGTGCAGGACGCCAGTGGAAGTGTGCAGGACCCCAATGGAAGTGTGCAGGACCCAAATGGGAGTGTGCAGGACCCCTGTGGGAGTATGCAGGACGTCGTAGAAAGTGTGCATGACCCCAGTGGGAGTGTGCAGAACCCAAATGGGAGTGTGCAGGACGTCATAGAAAGTGTGCAGGACCCCAGTGGGAGTGTGCGAAACCCGAATGGGAGTGCGCAGAACGTCATATAAAGTGAGCAGGACCCCAGTGGGAGTATGCAGAACGTCGGAGGAAGTGTGTAGGACCCCAGTGGGAGTGTGCAAGACCCCAACGGAAGTATGCAGGACATCATAGAAAGTGCGCAGGTTCCCATTAAGAATGTACAGGAAGTCATGGAATGGGCAATACCACAGTAGGGGTGTACAGTGACGTCGTGAAATGTGTTAAGGGCCCAGGATGGGAATGTGCAGGACGTCATAGAAAGTTCGCAGGGCCGCAGTGGACGTGTGCAGGACGTCATTAAGAGAGGAGAACTGAAACAGCGAGTTTTGTAAATTTTTTCTATGTGAAATATTAGCCTTGTGTAGCGAAGAAAACAGATATGAATTCATGTATCTTGAGAAGCGTGCAGCGCGTTCTGAGGAGTACGCGAAACCCTGGAGACACTTCCTCGCCATTCTGACGAAAGAAGCAGCAGCTCCACTTTGGCATCTTCTCTGTTCGTCACACATTACAACCGCTTAGTCATATTGATTCACTAACTTCCATAAACCAATTTTATATTTATAACTGTTTTGCTTCGCTACAAAAGGGTTATGATTTGGCAATGTAGTATTTGTGAGAATCTCTTTGAAAGGAGTGAAATGTTTTATAATATGTAGTATCTGTGAGAATCTCGTTAAAAGAAGTGAAATGTTTCATGATACTGATTTGGCTTTCTGATTAAACTCGGAAGAAGCGCTGAAAATTCCAGTGAAATGATTTCTAATTGATTTGGCTGTGAACTTTTTTACTAAACAACAAAAATTGAATGTTACATTGAAAAACCAAATCACGCACATCTTTCTGAGCACACATATTTATTCGTGTTACTGTAGTTCTCTTTAGTTGACGGCATTAGCATAAACATACTAGGTGATGTTATTTCCACATTCATTAATTGATAGTCAATCGGAAGCGAACGCGCCAAATAAGTTAGTAATGCTTGAAAATCAATATTTCTGAATGATTGAGGTGGGAGACACAACATAATTCTTGCAAGGACCTGAGACTTGTTAACCTAAACTGCAAGCGTTAGGTTGATTTTAAAAGAGATGTGCGTGATTTGGTTTTTCAATGTAACATTCAATTTTTGTTGTTTAGTAAAAAAGTTCACAGCCAAATCAATTAGAAATCATTTCACTGAATTTTCAGCGCTTCTTCCGAGTTTAATCGAAAGCCAAATCAGTATCATGAAACATTTCACTTCTTTTAACGAGATTCTCACAGATACTACATATTATAAAACATTTCACTCCTTTTAAAGAGATTCTCACAAATACTACATTGCCAAATCATAACCCTTTTGTAGCGAAGCAAAACAGTTATAAATTTCATTATATTTTAACGAAGGCTCCCTTTGGAAAACGGTAAACAAAAAGGTCGTTCCCCGGCGCTTGGCGCACTTCCACTTGGGTCCTGCACACGTTCCCCGGCGCTTGGCGCACTTCTACTTGGGTTCTGCACACGTTCCCCGGCGCTTGGCGCACATATATTTGGGTCCTGCACACGTTCCCCGGCACTTGGCGCACTTCTACTTGGGTTCTGCACACGTTCCCCGGCGCTCGGCGCACTTCTAGTTGGGTCCCGCACACGTTTCCCGGCGCTCAGCACAGTTCTAGTTGGGTCCCGCATACGTTGCCCAGCGCTTGGCGCAGTTCCACTTGGGTCCTGCACACGTTCCCCGGCGCTTGGCGCACTTCTACTTGGGTCCTGCACACGTTCCCCGGCGCTTAACGCACTTCTACTTGGGTCCTGCACACGTTCCCCGGCGCTTGGCGCACATATATTTGGGTCCTGCACACGTTCCCCGGCACTTGGCGCACTTCTAATTGGGTTCTGCACACGTTCCCCGGCGCTCGGCGCACTTCTAGTTGGGTCCCGCACACGTTTCCCGGCGCTCAGCACAGTTTTAGTTGGGTCCCGCATACGTTGCCCAGCGCATCGCGCACTTCTACTTGGGTCCTGCACACGTTCCCAGGCGCTTGGCGCACTTATAGCTGGGTTCCGCACATGTTCTTGGCGCTCGGCGCACTTCTAGTTGGGTCCCGCACACGTTCCCCGGCGCTTGGCGCACTTCTACTTGGGTTCTGCACACGTTCCCAGGCGCTTGGCGCACTTCTAGATGGGTCCCGCACACGTTCTCTGGCACTTGGCGCACTTCTAGATGCGTCCCGCATACACTCCCCGGCGCTTGGCGCACTTTTAGTTGGGTCCCGCATACCTTGCCCAGCGCTTGGCGCACTTCTACTTGGGTCCTGCACAAGTTCCCCGGCGCTTGGCGCACTTCCACTTGGGTCCTGCACACGTTCCCCGGCGCTTGGCGCACTTCTACTTGGGTTCTGCACACGTTCCTCGGCGCTTGGCGCACATATATTTGGGTCCTGCACACGTTCCCCGGCACTTGGCGCACTTCTACTTGGGTTCTGCACACGTTCCCCGGCGCTCGGCGCACTTCTAGTTGGGTCCCGCACACGTTTCCCGGCGCTCATCACAGTTCTAATTGGGTCCCGCATACGTTGCCCAGCGCTTGGCGCACTTCTACTTGGGTCCTGCACACGTTCCCAGACGCTTGGCGCACTTATAGCTGGGTTCCGCACATGTTCTTGGCGCTCGGCGCACTTCTAGTTGGGTCCCGCACACGTTCCCCGGCGCTTGGCGCACTTCTACTTGGGTTCTGCACACGTTCCCAGGCGCTTGGCGCACTTCTAGATGGGTCTCGCACACGTTCTCCGGCGCTTGGCGCACTTCTGTTTGGGTCCCGTGCACGCTTCCCTTCGCTTGGCGCACATAAATATGGGTCCCGCACACCTTCCCGGCGCTTGGCGCACTTCTAGATGGGTCCTGCACACGTTTTCTGGCACTTGGCGCACTTCTAGATGCGTCCCGCATACACTCCCCGGCGCTCGGCGCACTTCTAGTTGGGTCTCGCACATGTCCCCGCCGCTCAGCACAGTTCTAGTTGGGTCCCGCATACGTTGCCCAGCGCTTGGCGCCCTTCTACTTGGGTCCTGCACATCGTTCCCGGCGCTTCGCGCACTTCTGTTTGGGTCCTGCACACGTTTCCCGTCGCTTGGCGCACTTCTACTTGGGTCCTGCACACGTTCCCCGGCGCTTGGCGCACTTCTAGATGTGTCCTGCACGCGTTCTTCGGTGCTTAACGCACTTTTTAGTTGGGTCCTGCACACGTTCCCCGGCGCTCAGCACAATTCTAGTTGGGTCCCGCATACGCTTGCCCAGCGCTTGGCGCACTTCTACTTCGGTCCTGCACACGTTCCCGGCGCTGGCGCAGTTCCACTTGGGTCCTGCACACGTTTCCCGGCGCTTGGCGCACTTCTACTTGGGTTCTGCACACGTTCCTCGGCGCTTGGCGCACATATATTGGGTCCTGCACACGTTCCCCGGCACTTGGCGCACTTCTACTTGGGTTCTGCACACGTTCCCCGGCGCTCGGCGCACTTCTAGTTGGGTCCCGCACACGTTTCCCGGCGCTCAGCACAGTTCTAGTTGGGTCCCGCATACGTTGCCCAGCGCTTGGCGCACTTCTACTTGGGTCCTGCACACGTTCCCAGGCGCTTGGCGCACTTATAGCTGGGTTCCGCACATGTTCTTGGCGCTCGGCGCACTTCTAGTTGGGTCCCGCACACGTTCCCCGGTGCTTGGCGCACTTCTACTTGGGTTCTGCACACGTTCCCAGGCGCTTGGCGCACTTCTAGATGGGTCCCGCACACGTTCTCCGGCGCTTGGCGCACTTCTGTTTGGGTCCCGTGCACGTTTCCCGTCGCTTGGCGCACATAAATTTGGGTCTCGCACACGTTCTCTGGCACTTGGCGCACTTCTAGATGCGTCCCGCATACACTCCCCGGCGCTCGGCGCACTTCTAGTTGGGTCCCGCACACGTTCCCCGGCGCTTAGCACAGTTCTAGTTGGGTCCCGCATACCTTGCCCAGCGCTTGGCGCACTTCTACTTGGGTCCTGCACACGTTCCCCGGCGCTTGGCGCACTTATATTTGGGTCCTGCACACGTTTCCCCGCACTTGGCGCACTTCTACTTTGGGGTTCTGCACACGTTCCCGGCGCTCGGCGCACTTCTAGTTGGGTCCCGCACACGTTTCCCGGCGCTCATCACAGTTCTAATTGGGTCCCGCATACGTTGCCCAGCGCTTGGCGCACTTCTACTTGGGTCCTGCACACGTTCCCAGACGCTTGGCGCACTTATAGCTGGGTTCCGCACACATGTTCTTGGCGCTCGGCGCACTTCTAGTTGGGTCCCGCACACGTTCCCCGGCGCTTGGCGCACTTCTACTTGGGTTCTGCACACGTTCCCAGGCGCTTGGCGCACTTCTAGATGGGTCTCGCACACGTTCTCCGGCGCTTGGCGCACTTCTGTTTGGGTCCCGTGCACGCTTCCCTTCGCTTGGCGCACATAAATATGGGTCCCGCACACCTTCCCGGCGCTTGGCGCACTTCTAGATGGGTCCTGCACACGTTTTCTGGCACTTGGCGCACTTCTAGATGCGTCCCGCATACACTCCCCGGCGCTCGGCGCACTTCTAGTTGGGTCCCGCACACGTTTCCCGGCGCTCAGCACAGTTCTAGTTGGGTCCCGCATACGTTGCCCAGCGCTTGGCGCCCTTCTACTTGGGTCCTGCACACGTTCCCGGGCGCTTCGCGCACTTCTGTTTGGGTCCCGCACACGTTTCCCGTCGCTTGGCGCACTTCTACTTGGGTCCTGCACACGTTCCCCGGCGCTTGGCGCACTTCTAGATGTGTCCTGCACGCGTTCTTCGGTGCTTAACGCACTTTTAGTTGGGTCTCGCACACGTTCCCCGGCGCTCAGCACAATTCTAGTTGGGTCCCGCATACCTTGCCCAGCGCTTGGCGCACTTCTACTTCGGTCCTGCACACGTTCCCCGGCGCTTGGCGCACTTCTACTTGGGTCCCGCACACGTTTCCCGTCGCTTGGCGCACTTCTACTTGGGTCCTGCACACGTTCAACGGCGCTTGGCGCACTTCTAGATGTGTCCTGCACGCGTTCTTCGGCGCTTGACGCACTTTTAGTTGGGTCTCGCACACGTTTCCCGTCGCTTGGCGCACTTCTACTTGAGTGATGCACACGTTTTTCGGCGCTTGGCGCACTTCTAGATGTGTCCTGCACGCGTTCTTCGGCGCTTGGCGCACTTCTACTTGGGTCCTGCACACGTTCCCCGGCGCTTGGCGCACTTCTACTTGGGTCCTGCACACGTTCAACGGCGCTTGGCGCACTTCTAGATGTGTCCTGCACGCGTTCTTCGGCGCTTGGCGCACTTTTAGTTGGGTCTCGCACACGTTTCCCGTCGCTTGGCGCACTTCTACTTGAGTGATGCACACGTTCCTCGGCGCTTGGCGCACTTCTAGATGTGTCCTGCACGCGTTCTTCGGCGCTTGGCGCACTTCTGCTTGGGTCCTGCACACGTTCCCCGGCGCTATGCACTTCTACTTGGGTTTTGCACACGTTCCCGAAGCTTCGCGCAATTCTAGATGCGTCCCAATAAGCGGTGTGCATACGGTTCCTGATGGACGAGAAGCAGACCTACCCTAACGCTTGCAATCAATTCACTCTTATCACAATACCACTCCATTTCTCTGGATTGCCCAACCATGTTTCTTATCATTCAAAGTTTCACTGGACTGACACACACACACACACACACACACACACACACACACACACACACACACACACACACACACACACACACACACACACACACACACACACACACACACACACACACACACACACACACACACTTACACACACACACACACACACACACACACACACACACACACACACACACACACACACACACACACACACACACACACACACACACACACACACACACACACACACACACACACACACACACACACACACACACACACACACACACACACACACACACACACACACACACACACACACACACATATTTTAAAATTCACATTTTTTCCATATCTCGAGAACCACAAAGCGGATTTTTCTGAAACTTGGGCAGTGTTAAAAACCTTTACTGCTCTACATTTTGTGAAAATGCCAAGTTCGGAACTATCTTCCAAACCGAGATTCTGTAACGAGGGGTTTGCGCAGAAGCAATCCTTTTCCAAATCAGGTGCGCGCTTCGCGCGCACCACAATATGTTGAAAATTTGAGCTTATCAAAATCTGCTTCACAAAAACATAAACATCAACGGACATATTTCATTTATTGAGAACGAAAGCATGGTGTTGGTCAACAAGGGAAACCACATCTAAAATGTGAGTGCTTTTTTCTTAACATGACAGGGATGGTAAAGCGAGAATAATAGGTTGGGTACATTACAGACGGAAGGGGTCGTAAATAAGATGCCGGTAACAACCGACGATCTACCGCTGGCTTCTTATATTTTGCTTTTTTTATGCCACGTTTTTTATACCCTGCGCCCTGCTATAAATGTCCGGCAGCCAGGTCTGCTCAGGAGAGTCCATACGGACAGCAACTTTCGGATATAACAGAATTATAAAATTCAAACCGCAGATTCTATCCACAGTAATGCAATGGTCATGATAAGAGTATTGAAAACAACTCCATCCATTTATCGTCAAGATGAAGCGTAAGTCGGCAGAATGATATCGTGCTCCCTGCAAGGGACTCGTTCCGGTACTCATGGAATAAGGTTTCGTATGATAGTGCGGTTGAAACGCAACACTAAGGACCTCCACATCAAGTTGCTCTCTTGAAGTTGTAAGACTTGTAGGTTTCCCCTACTGCTGCATAGGGTAGTACGTTAGGTTCTTATTCCCCACTAGATGCACCAACATGCTGCTTTTTAACGGAGCTTTACCTCCAATTATTGCGCCAGCTGCTTCAGTTTCGCTCCAAACTCCTGCGCTTCAGTTCTGCCCAACTGTTGCTCTCGACAACACTCACCAAACTGTCATAAAAAACCTCATTCCACAAGTATCGGAGTGAATTGCTTACAAGGAGCATGATGATCCACCAACCGACATTTTATAACGGTTGTAAATGGGATGCAGATGTGTTCCTCTACTCTTATCATGGCGATTGGGTTACGGTGGATGAAATCTGCGGTTTGAGTTTTATGATTCTGTTCGGATATACGAAAGGCAGTCAACACCGTTTTGTCAGAATAATCTGCCTCAGGAAGCTATGTAGCGGACGTGAAAAATTTTTTGAGCGAAAACTTCGCTAGGTCTCGCTAGTTGAGTTATTAATTACGAATATCTGAACGTGCTAAGGTGTGTTTAAATACGTGTATTTCAAATGAGGGTGTTGACTGCTAGTGGATGAATTGTGGTGAGCGCGAAGCGCTCACCAGATTTGGCTTTGATTCGCCTTCGCACAACCCCCTGATCTCAGTATCAGGGTCCAGAGTGAACGTAGGAAGTCCGTTCTTTTTACATTTAATATACTTTAGTAAGCTGAATAACTGTTGAAAAATGGTCCGGAATGGTTACCTGAGATTCAAGAAAAATTGTCAAAACCACGTCATTTTGGTCGAAAAAATGGTTCATCTCCTTTTTTTTCAGTTGGCGTTCACGATCTTGTTGGAACACTTATCGTTGAGCCAGAAAGCTGATTTTCGGCCAGAAAGTTTGTTATGATTGCACCTAGCTCCTGTCAAATTTTGAAGTTGGTAGCTTAATTTTTGCGGAACCTCAAAATTGAGGGTCAAGAAAGACAAAAAACACGTAAACATGTTATTATAAACCATCCGACGTTTACTCATTCGTGAAAATGAACTAGTGAAATAAACACCGTTACTGATAGGCTTTTGCTCAGGATTTGACGGGGCAACGCTTCAATCAATACGGCGGGATCTCGGAAGTACCTTTTGGAACGCCTCACGGTGTGACTCAGAAGTGCGCCACAGAACGCCGTAGATAGTGAGCGGGACCCCAGTAGGAGGGACCCCAGCAAGACGCCGTAGAACGTGTGTGGGACCCAAATGGGTGTGCACAGAACGCCGTAGAAAGTGTGTGGGACCCACATGATAGTGCGCCCGACGTGGTAGAAAGTGTGTGGGACAAAATGGGTGTGCGCAGAACGCCGTAGAAAGTGTGTGGGACCCAAATGAGAGTGCGCCCGACGTGGTAGAAAGTGGGCGACAGTCAAGCGGGAGCGCGCCGGACGCCGATCAGTTTTTCCGCTGGGCTACCTGACCATTCTTGAACAAAACATGATAACGAACGATAACAAACGCTCATAACATGCGGGTTATGAAAGGGCAGAGGATGGGATGGATTGGTTCACACACCGCTCTCGCGCCGGACGCCGTAGAAAGTGTGCGCGACCCAAATAAGAGTGCGGAGGACGCGGTAGAAAGTGTGCGGGATCCAAGTGGGATGCGCAGGACGCCGTAGAAAGTGTGTGGGACCCAAATGAGAGTGCGCAGGACGCCGTAGAAAGTGTGCGGGACTCGAGTGGGAGCGCGCCGGACGCCGTAGAAAGTGTGCGGGACCCAAGTGGGCGTGCGCAGAATGCCGTAGAAAGTGTGCGGGATCCAAGTGGGATGCGCAGGACGCCGTAGAAAGTGTGTGGGACCCAAATAACAGTGCATCGGACGCCATAGAAAGTGTGTGGGACCCAAATGAGAGGGCTCCGAACGCCGTAGAAAGTGTGCGGGATCCATGAGAGTGCGCCGGAGGCCGTAGAAAGTGGGCGTGAGGCAAGTGGGGGTGCGCAGAATGCCGTATAAACTGTGTGGGACCCAAATGAGAGTGCGCAGGACGCCGTAGAAAGTGTGCGGGACTCGAGTGGGATGCGCAGGACGCCGTAGAAAGTGTGTGGGACCCAAATAACAGTGCATCGGACGCCATAGAAAGTTTTGTGGGACCCAAATGAGAGTGCGCCGGACGCCGTAGAAAGTGTGCGTGACCCAAGTGGGCGTGCGCAGAACGCCGTAGAAACTGGGGGGGACCCAAATGAGAGTGCGCCGAACGCCGTAGAAAGTGTGCGGGACTCGAGTGGAGCGGATGCGCCGGACGCCGTAGAAAGTGTGCGTGACCCAAATGAGTGCGCAGGACGCCCTAGAAAGTGTGCGGGACTCAGTGGGATGCGCAGGACGCCGTAGAAAGTGTGTGGGACCCAAATAACAGTGCATCGGACGCCATAGAAAGTGTGCGGGACCCAAGTGAGTGCGCCGGACGCCGTAGAAACCGGTGCGGTGACCAAGAGAAGTGCGCAAGACTCCGTACAACGTGTATGGGACCTAAATACAAGTACGCCCATGCCGATCATTTGCTACCGTAACCTTCTTGAACAAAACATGATAACGAACGATAACACACGCTCATAACATGCGGGGTATAAAAGGGCAGAGGAGCGGTATGCATTCATTCACACACCGCTCTCTTCGAGAAGCCGCTGGGAAGTGCCTGAGGAGGTCGAAATTGTGCAAACATGATTGTTGGCTATTACGATGTGCTCATATCCAGGCTGACACTTGGAAAATTTTTAAAGGAGGGTTAAGGTAGCACTGCGGAAAAAAATGATTGGCATAAGCGTGCTTGTGACCCGAATGGGTGTGCGCAGAACGCCGTAGAAAGTGTGCAGGACATTAGTGGGAGGTGTGCAGGACGTCATAGAAGGGGGCAGAGCATCAGTGGGTTTACTTTGAATTAACACCACCAGGCATTAATAATGTTAGAAAGGGAACCTTTAGGAAAAGTACATGAAATTCCTGAAAGTTTAGGTTCTGGCAAAAGTAAAGATTTAGCATGGCCATATTTTCGAAAAATTAGAAATATACTCCGTTAAAAGGGAAGGTAAAAAAATGGAAAAAGTTTTGAAATATTCCTGAGAACGATTTGGCGTAATTTGATTTTTGGGAAATGTAGTGAAATAGTTGGTATGATTTGGCAGTCGAGTTTGAACCAACTATTGATACGAGTTGTGCAAAACGAGAGATCGCGTTGTATGAGCTTGTCCGTAGAAAATATCAAAGCAAAATCACGCGTGATATGGAAAAAACACTTGATTTTACTTTACTTAATACGTGAAGACCGCGGCATTCCAGCTCCCGAACGAGCTTTTACTGCTTGCCTTATCACGCGTGATTTTGCTTCGATATTTTCTACGGATAAGCTGAGACAATGCGATCTCGTTTTGCACAACTCTTATCAATAGTCGGTTCAAACTCGACTGCCAAATCATACTTTCAACTATTTCACTACATTTCCCAAAAATCAAATTATTCTACGCCAAATCGTTCTCAGGAATATTTCAAAACTTTTTCCATTTTTTTACCTTCCCTTTTTAACGGAGTATATTTCTAATTTTTCGAAAATATGGCCATGCCAAATCTTTACTTTGCCAGGAACCTAAACTTTCAGGAATAGTTATTTATGAAGAAATTTCTCTTTTCAGGAATGTCACTGCATGAAAACACGCTATTATGTCAAAACTCTCTTGTATGATGATTGAAGATCACGATAAAATATTGATAATAATTGAGTTATAATATCGATAATATATTATTAATGTTGTAATCTTGTGTAATGTTAATATGATAATTGATAGTATTGACAAAAACGAATCGAGAAGTGGATACAATCGACGTGATAGAAATGCCGGCCTCGCGCTATCCTGCAGGAATGTCCCAACACGGCGCTGTAAAAGGTTTTAGCGACGCGCTGTTCCAATGTCTGAGCAGAAAGAACCGTTATTTCTTAATTTAATTCGTTTTTGGGTTTTTTCGGTCACTTCTCAATACTAACAGCTCCAGGCCTTCAATTCATGTTGTAAAATGGTTACAATTTTAGGCCGTTTATGATGCACTGTTCACGATAAACTTCATCCTCGAAATTTTCCATGACTCAGGTCAGCTCAAGTACATTGGCTGCAAAGACGGAAGTTACAAGCCTCGGACGACTCGTCCACCAAGCTTCCCTAGCTCAATTTTTAAGGGGCCTTGACTCCGTTCCTGGAAGGTCTTGTACGATCCCAGAGACATCTTTGGAATCAGAATGGGACCGTTCTCAACATAGGCGGAAAAACAGAAAAACGATTTTTATCGTGAACACTGCCTTTAAGTGAATGTTATCAAACAAATAAGCTAACTTCGGAAATATATAATACGGACAACCTAAACATTACCTCCACACTTGCGAGGGCATTCCCATTGAAACCTCCACAGACGTACATCATTTTATTCACGAAAGCAGCTGCATTCAATGAACGCTCCTCTGTTAACGAAGCCACCTGGCAGTACAAGAAGTCACTAATTAAATCATGGATGCAATGAGATCGAAACTTTTACCGCTGTCCATTCATCCTTAGTGTCATCGTATAATTCAACAGTTTTTAACCGCTCTTTTCCGTTGTGCCCTCCAATGGCATAAATCTGCAACAGACAGAAGAAGCGTTCTATATGACAGTCATTTGACGTATCGTTTTGAAAATTACCTTATCGTCAAGCACAGCCATTCCTAAATTGCTTCGAGGATCCATCATAGAGCGGACCGGCGACCAGCGCTCGGTCAGAGGGTCATACATCTCCACCGTTGATGGTTTGACTCCCTCAGTCGTTTCTCCTCCTGCAAATAAAGTGAAATGGACAACACGCTCTAAAATGCCGATGAAAACTTGCTTTACCGAAAGCAAAGATTAGCTGCTTGACGCCGCTATAACACCGGGGCTCTGTTCGGAAGGAGCGCAATCGAGCTCGCTCTTCAGGAATTATATGAAACTTGTTGGCCTCATCCACCTATAAAATTGAAGCAAATACATGGAGCATCTCAAGATTCTATAACATCAATAGAAAAATTTAAACTAACAAGATCTCTGCATTCAAGATCATTTCTGATCAGGTGATGACGGGCAACCTCGTTCAGAAGAAACGATGGCTTCAACCGGGAAGACGACACACGCCAGAAGTCTCGAAATGGGTTAGCAATACAAGAAAATTGATCATAGTCAATACATTGAGGCCGGCAGTATTGTGGTCAAATCGTCTTATCTTATCTAGCAGACTAGATTATCTTAGCAGACTCTTTTCAGATGATCTTAAAGTGTTCCAGGCATCGTTCCATTGAAAGCCATACGAAAAAAAAACTCAGTGATCTCAAAGGTTTTTTTGATCAACAGAAACCTCGCTTGTGATTAAGAAATTGCCAGAATTTAATTGAGAATTCATCTAAGACGATATGGAATATATCAGCTCTTCCTCAAATATTGCAGAGAGTTGTGAAATAGCATGCGGCTGACAGGGTTAGCATCAACGTTAATACGAGATAGTTTTGAAAGATGTTCTTCGCGTTGTCACTATGCTCATCTGACACAATGCGAGAAAATATACTGGCGGCCAATAAGGAATAACATTCATACCCTACCCAAGCTGTTCGCGAGATTTCGGGATTTTTCTTTACACACTCTTTTTCTTTTATGCACCAAACCCTCCATTTAGCTAAGAAAATGGCTAGTATTTTGAAACACGAGGCTTTATGAGTAGTCACGACTTTTGCCCTAATGCGGATACGTACTCTTAGAACACATTGTCATTAAAAGGCCTCAAAACTTTGTTTTCCGTATCGTTTTAGTGCAAACAACTCACTCGGTCATTATGAATGATTGGACAGATTAGAAACCGTATTGTGGTCAAATACTCATAAATTTTCCAAATATCTATTTTATTGCATAGAAGCCCTCAAGGTTTGTATTCAACTGGCAGGAACTTCCTGCGAACCATAACATCCACATGGAAGCATTCACGTCTAAACCACTTGACGGCTCTACCAAAGGTTTTTCACCATTAGATAGTAAAACGGTCATGGTTGGTGTCCTCGATTACATAACTGAACGTATCACAGGAGACAGCCATGAGGGTGACGTCCTTGGGGTCAACCAAACCGCAGGCTGGATTGCCTCAAGTCTCTTCACCTTGCTGGTCTTCATCACCTGTCCAATACGTCTTACTGGGGCGTTGATGATCTTGATGTGGTATATGTGCTTGCAATCATACGGGGCGAGGAATGTGGGCGAAATATAGTTAGACACAGAACACACAAGAGTTCATTAGATCAAAGTTTGCTCATAGCATTAGAAATGAATAAGACTCGTCCAAGGGTCCACCTCATTGCTCTAATCGTCGTTGTCATTAAATTAGAGAATGTGTGCAAATTCATCTGATATATAGTCATCATCCCTTCCTGTCTAGGTGTGCAACTCTTCCTCCATGCTGCGTTGTGCCTTCTTTAGCGGATGACACTGACAATACGATGCCAAAGGAGCTTTTGTATTTAAAAGACGGTTGGAAAGCCTATTGCTGATAACACCAAACAAATCATATGGATCGATCTAATTGGGAACGATTCAAACCACACAACTCAGTCGCACGATTGAATTCGTTCCAAATAAGATCGAATCTTTTGTCTTTCTTGTTATGATCAGCGACAAGATGTCCGACTGTGGTTTGAGGATGAAGCCTCCGTGAGATGTGCGGAGATCCTGAGCGGTCCGCATTTGGACGTTCGCCAGGGACTAGCGGTTTTCTTATTCTGAACATTGTTATCAGGAGTTATAAATCCGCAAGAGATTGTCGATCAAACTAGAGAGCCTTTGGAAATTCCGCAAAGTTTGCATTAGCTGCCGTGGTGGAGCTTAGGCCGCATGGACCGCATCCCACGCAGAGGCGTGGTTCCTAGTCAAAAAAACCTCAGAAGCCAGCAGCGTATGAGCGCTCGGTTTGGTTAGTGCTGTGCTACGCTTGAATTCCACAAGACCACACCAACGAGGTGGTGGTGGATGCTTTGCTTAAAGGCAGTGTTCACGATGATTCTTCCACTCAAACAATGCGTTGGCAACCAAGTGTTACCAAAATCACGAAGAAACGGCACTAATTCGTCTTATTTCAGTGACTTTAGTCTCTGACCTGGACTAGTTGTCCGTTGGATGAACATGTTCACGGTGGTTGTCACCGGTAAAAATGGGACTAATCGAAATTGGAAGAATATTTTGGGCAAAAGTATTAGTTACAGCCCGAAGGAAAGAGCGGAGCAACACAGAATGGAGAATTGCAAAATACGGGTCCACAAAGATTTCATTGTCGCCAACGAACAGTTCCATTGATACTTAAGAGGCGGGCTGATGCGAGGATTTCGTGCCCTTCTTGTGCGTTTTGACTGCTCGGTTTCTTCGTCATTTCAGCTCTACTCCGGGGTGTGCAATCGATTTAGAGAATAATCTCAAAATCGAAGATTATCGTGAACACTGCCTTTAAGGAGGTGTTCACGATGAATATGATTATCGACTTTTTCTTATTTAAGCCTTTTTAGGTGCGTTGTAGTGAGATCTATACGAAAAAAACTTATTTGAAGTTAAAATATCAATCAGAAATCTGAATGGTCGATTTCTGTTGATTCAGAACTCTAGTGATGCTTTGTAGAATCAGGGATCATCAACTTGCTCGAAACTGTTGATCGATAACTGATTTCTGGTCGCTGATTTAGCCTTTCGAGCAACATTGTTCGCTTTAGTTGACAATAGTACTTTTGCTTCGTTTTGTAAAAAAATGTTTTTGTACTAATAAGTTACTTTATTAGTTTCTGTTGACGTCGCACAATTTTGACCAGGCTCAGCAGCAAGTTCCACTTTCTAAGGGCGGAACTGTGCGTCTGTGCACGAATTTGCATATGTACCTCAATAACTTTATTTATAGCTCGTTTCTCGCCGTTTCGCCGCGAAACCTTTGCAGTTATTCAGTTGTTTCGAACAAACAGTTTTATTGTTTTCTCGAGAATCGTGAACACTGTCTTTAAGACCTCGGAAATGCGGTCTCGTAGAACAATACCGCAGCCCAGCGATAACTATACAAGGTACGCTAATAGCTTGCGAATTTTTCGTACTAACCTAACAAGAGAGCTGCACACATGATATGGAGTTTCGTGATTCAATCCTAATATGTTCTAGAGGGAAGACAGCGTACCAACATTCCACACTCAGAATCGGCTAAATGCCTCAGGCAGTGGCCAAAAATTTATTAAGTCCAAAACGGCTTGGTCTAAGTGAGTGAAGAATTTAACGATCGAATCACCTTTATGTATGCTTAGGATAGATGTACAGGCTATGAAGCGCGAAATTCACATGGTTCCTACGCGTGCTGATGTCAGGTCAGACACAATGAGAGAGCGAAGTGCAGAAGGAGGCTGCAGCATTGCGCGCGCTGCTCGCGCCTCAAATGATGTGAATGACGACGTTTTATAGAGGGTAGATACAGTTCGGTGCGTCGATCTTGTTTAGATGAGCAGCTATGCCTTGTTGCCTAAACCGCTGAACGTGCATCGAGAGCGCCTCACGTAACCTCACCCGTCGCTAAGCAGGTCGGCGGCAAGTTTGTCAAAGTGGATACCAAAGCGGACTACGAAACGGTAACTCCGGATGGATTGTGGGTTCGAACCCCCGTGCGGCATCTGGTTTGTGGTCGGCTGCACGATTCTCTTTTAAATTTTGAAATTTTGGTAACTATTTTCAATTTTAATGCCCACTTGCAGTTCGGTTTTAATTTATTCTTCCTCTTTTGCGATTCCACGCAAGTTTTGACACTTTATGAAATAAAAAAACGTAACTCACAGCCATGGTGAACGTAACTCACAGTCACAGTCTCAATAAACCTGCTTTTGTTCAGTGCTGATCAGCACCGAACGCACCATCAGCACCGAACAAAAGCGAAATCAGACTAATTTTGTTTCCTGGCAAAGGCTTCGAGCAACAAATGAGGTGGATCGATGTGCGGTAATCTTCTGCAAATTTTGAGAGACCTGATCCCGAGTTCGAAAAATCGTGCCACCAGTTGACCTTAATGGTTTCTTCGAGTTTTATGTTTCCCTCAAGTTGCTGCTCGTCTTCTTGCCCACTTTCCACCCGACTTATCTGCTCCAAATCGTGTGTTTCTCAAGTGACAATACGTCTGAGGTAAAATACTTCACTGAGACTTGAGTACTGCATATGTTATTGCTTATTGTTAATATTCCTGCTACTGCAGATTTTCAGCCAATCCTATAAGCAGTTTTGCGCACCCGTGTTCGGACCCTGCGTCGCCTGCCCTTGGGTGGCATCTGTGCAACGCCTTCAATGGTGTGTCTGAAGAATCTTTTATATTTACTAGGAAATAGAGAAGTGTTCTGATTTCACTTTAGTGCGGTGCTGTTGGAGTAAAAACAGTTCTGTTTCGAGTGTTTTATAGAGCGTTACCAAGACTGTAAGTTACGTTTCTTATTTTATGAAGTGTCAAAATTTAAGTGGATTCTCTCAAACAGAGTCTTTCACGGTGATTAGAAAAGAACAAGAGGAAGAATCAACCAGAAACGACCTTCAATTTGAACTTTGCTGTCAACGGTGCATGTGAAATTGGACATTAAATTTTAAATTAGAGAAAGAGACCACCAGGCGACACTCACAAACCAGAAACTGCACGGGCAGATTTAACCCCCCACCAATGAAAATCGACGTTTCGCAGTCCGCTTCGCTATCCACTTCACCAATTCGCCGCCGACTCTCAGAGTTTTGGCTGAAAACCGCGAATTAGCCTTTAAATATTGCTCGCCGCAAATAGCAGAGAATTAATGCTCTCCAGGCATGTATACGGCGCATCCCATAGGCAGGATTGAGATGTCAGCAGCTCTGTCAGTTCATTGACCCAAGTTTGAGATCTTTGCAGATCGTTTAGACTCTGGAGACCCCGCCCAGCAGCTGGCGGCCCCGGCTGGCGGCTGGGCGAGCCGGCGATGGTTGCGCCTTTGTTACTTTTGTTTACTTATCGTTATTTCTCTGTTATATGTCGGCTACTTCTTGTCCGTTTCGTGAATAGCCAAGAAAATATCCTACGAGGCGTTGCGAAGCGTGGTGGACTATTCCGAAGTGTTTCATTTCTCGTGGCCAAAACTCTCAAAAAGAGGGCTGACCGACGGAGGGTTATGTGACCGCTCTTAATGCACGTTCGGTGGTATATGCAACAAGGCAAACGCTTTCATCTAAATAAGACCAAGGCGCGAATATTTCATCTCTTCAGAACATATATCAAAGTAATTTATCGCTCCAGCCGCGAAGCGGCACAAGAGGTTGGCTTTTGCCTAAACCTTGTGATCACTTAGGAATTTTACAAAATAGTTTATAGAATCTTTGAAACTAAAATTTCTGAAGATTTCCTTCTGGATATAAGCGAAGGGGTCCAGAAGACACCTGCTGTCCGAATTTCAGCAAAAATCGCTTCACAAATAACAAAGTTGTGAGCCTGAAAGCTTAAGAAAAATTTCATGGCGATGATGCGCCGTAGGTATTGTGGGCGTAGGCCGTCAGAGCCGTAGGCCGTGAGCAACGACCATGAGCCGTAGGCCGTAGGCCGTGGGCCAGCAGGCCGGGTCAGTCACGCTTTTCAGTCCCTCACTGCTAATAGCCACTGCCAATGGTGCTCCAGCGCAATCAACTTGGCAGACCAGGTAAGTTGGTAGGAGGTACGTAGGCTGAGTAATTAACCGATTTGTGGTGTGAGGGGGGATTCTGATGACGTCATCGGGATGTCGTGAAAAGTGCTTCGGGCTTCTGATGACGTCATCGGTACGTCGGGAAAAGTGCTTGGGGCTTCTGATGACGTCATCGGGACGTCGTGAAAAGTGCTTCGGGCCTCTGATGACGTCATCGGGACGTCGTGAAAAGTGCTTCGGGCCTCTGATGACATCATCGGGACGTCGCGAAAAGTGCTTTGGGCCTCTGATGACATCATCGGGACGTCGCGAAAAGTGCTTCGGGCTTCTGATGGAGTCATCGGGACGTCGGGAAAAGTGCTTCGGGCCTCTGATGACGCCATCGGGACGTCGTGAAAAGTGCTTCGGGCCTCTGATGACATCATCGGGACGTCGCGAAAAGTGCTTCGGGCTTCTGATGGAGTCATCGGGACGTCGTGAAAAGTGCTTCGGGCTTCTGATGACATCATCGGGACGTCGTAAAAAGTGCTTCGGGCTTCTGATGACGTCATCGGGACGTCGTGAAAAGTGCTTCGGGCCTCTGATGACATCATTGGGACGTCGTCAAAAGTGCTTCGGGCTTCTGATGACGTCATCGGGACGTCGTGAAAAGTGCTTCGGGCTTCTGATGACGTCATCGGGACGTCGTGAAAAGTGCTTCAGGCCTCTGATGACGTCATTGGGACGTCGTGAAAAGTGCTTCGGGCTTCTGATGACATCATCGGGACGTCGTAAAAAGTGCTTCGGGCTTCTGATGACGTCATCGGGACGTCGTGAAAAGAGCTTCGGGCCTCTGATGACATCATTGGGACGTCGTCAAAAGTGCTTCGGGCTTCTGATGACGTCATCGGGACGTCGTGAAAAGTGCTTCGGGCTTCTGATGACGTCATCGGGACGTCGTGAAAAGTGCTTCAGGCCTCTGATGACGTCATTGGGACGTCGTGAAAAGTGCTTCGGGCTTCTGATGACATCATCGGGACGTCGTAAAAAGTGCTTCGGGCTTCTAATGACGTCATCGGGACGTCGTAAAAATTGCTTCGGGCTTCTGATGACGTCATCGGGACGTCGTGAAAAGTGCTTCGGGCCTCTGATGACATCATTGGGACGTCGTCAAAAGTGCTTCGGGCTTCTGATGACGTCATCGGGACGTCGTGAAAAGTGCTTCGGGCTTCTGATGACGTCATCGGGACGTCGTGAAAAGTGCTTCGGGCCTCTGATGACATCATTGGGACGTCGTCAAAAGTGCTTCGGGCTTCTGATGACGTCATCGGGACGTCGTGAAAAGTGCTTCAGGCCTCTGATGACGTCATTGGGACGTCGTGAAAAGTGCTTCGGGCTTCTGATGACATCATCGGGACGTCGTAAAAAGTGCTTCGGGCTTCTGGTGACGTCATCGGGACGTCGTGAAGAGTGCTTCGGGCTTCTAATGACGTCATCGGGACGTCGTAAAAAGTGCTTCGAGCTTCTGATGACGTCATCGAGACGTCGTGAAAAGTGCTTCGGGCCTCTGATGACATCATTGGGACGTCGTCAAAAGTGCTTCGGGCCTCTGATGACGTCATCGGGACGTCGTGAAAAGTGCTTCGGGCTTCTGATGACGTCATTGGGACGTCGTCAAAAGTGCTTCGGGCTTCTGATGACGTCACCGGAACGTCGTGGAAACCCGGAGAGTGGGCAGGTGTTCGGGACCCGTTGCTGGTCATTCGAGAAGTTGTGCAGACCACCCCGTAGAGTGATTAAGAGTCCCAGACCCGTCGCTGGTCATCCGGAAAATCGTGCAGGACACCCCGGAGGGTGAGCAGGAGCCCAGACTCGATGCTAGCCATCCGAGAAATTATGCAGGAAACCCCAAAGAATGAGCAAGAGTCTTGAGCTTTGCGCTAGTCTTCTGAGATAGTGTGCTGGATGCATCGGAATTTGCGCAGGAGTCTGAAAACACCTTGCAAAACTTTTGTAAAAGCGTGAGGACGACAAGCATAGCAAGCAGAAAGCTTGAGATGTTATGTAAGTCATGTCAGGTCATGTTGCCAGGCTGCTTTTCAGTTTCGTAACGCGCTGAGGCCATTCACACAACCCCACTTTGAGTGCTCCCTCATTCTTCTTCACCAGCCTACTGATTTTTTCTGCAATAAATGGTACTTGCTTATCAGCTTCCAAATTCGAAAACAAATTGTTAGAACTATCTCCATTCGCAGCTCAGCAGAGCATTTTCATATCAAATTCATGGAATCGAAGCGGCCGTTCTGCGAAGGATTGGAGACGATTATAAATTGCCACCGGCACAAAATTCTCACGGTAAACAAAATTGATGATAACCAGTTGATAAAGGGTAGGGTATAAAATAATTTGAGAGCGGTGTGTTTTCATTCGCACACCATCTTTCTCCGGAGGTGAGCGGCCGAAGCTGAACACACTAGGGATTAGGGAAACAGCCTCACCGGTGATAGAGATAACACGAATTGGGGCCTACTCATGGAAAACTCTGGTAAGAAAAACTACTTCACTTCCGTGAGAATTTCGTGCCGGTGGCAAATTATAATCCTGTAAGGAATGGGGCTGCGGAAACGAAATAATGAGTATGGAGTACCGCTTCGTTCCACTGATGTGAAAGTGCCCAGGTGGAATGGAAGGTAGTTTCTGACTGTGGTTTTGAGTTAGTTTCATTCGGAGGCGAAGAACTGCGGGCAGAGTCTGCATCCGGCTGTAGGCCAGCAGGCTTTCATGATTATCGACCGGGCTGGCTACGTCTGAGCGACCAACTATAACCGGGGTCTAAGGCCGCTATCAGAGTTGGTTGAGAAAATCACAGTGGCCAACCCGTTCGATGCGTATGAAAAACATGGAGGTTGCAAATAACACCCGGTGTAGCCAGCTGTGGCTGACGCGATCAATATGAATGATTTATGTGGAACGATATCATGGATATCATTCATTTCTTAGCTTATATCATGTGAACATCGGTCGTGTCAGCCACATTGGGTGATGTTTCTGAGATAGTTTTATTACAGGTTTGGTCATTGATTCTTGTGACCACAGAAAGAGGACTTATCTAGTGGGGAGATGAAAAGTTCTTTGTTCTCCTTGTTCGAAATTCTTCCAAAGGATATTACTGCGTAATATCAAGAAAAAGTGAACAATTCTGTAAAAAAGGGGTCTTTCAAGCAAAAGTTGCTTGGTTCGCGTTACAAATGTTTCAACAAAAAGGGAACAATAGGAAAGCGGATTGAGGAGAGTCTACAAAAAATTAACAATATCCTCTAAAAACTCTTTTCTTTGTCGAAACTTCTAAACAGCGAAAACAAACCGTTGTGGTATTTAATGAGGAAGAATTGAATTGTTCCCTAAAACCATTTGGCATCATCCCCTCTTTTAATGATCACTAGTAGGTACACATGCATATATACATATTTTATCGTCACTCACATAATCAAAGTTCTTTATGGAGCCAAAAGTGCTATGTAATAGAAAACCGCAACGGTTTGTTCCCGCCGTTTAGAAGTTTCGACAAATAAAAGAGTTTTTAGAGGATATTGTTAATTTTTTGTAGACTCTCCTCATTCCGCTTTCCTATTGTTCCCTTTTTGTTGAAACATTTGTAACGCTAACCAAACCACTTTTGCTTGAAAGACCCCTTTTTTACAGTTAAAGTTGATTTTGCTGGTTATTGCTGGGAATCGAGTTATTTAAAAAGTTCTGAGATGACGGGCCATAAATACGGAGAATAAACAGTAAGAATACATTGATACAGATAGAAGAAACAACCGACTTACCACATGAATCTAACAAAAAAATAAGTGCTAGCATCACCTACGAAGAAAACTAGGGGAGGCCGGGGGACCAGCACCAATCAAATACTAAGCAAATACTTGAAAACATCTTCAAAACACACAACTACAGTAGTCATAGAACTGTCAAGTTCATTACGAATTAAGAAAAAAATAAAGGCGTGGTCTTGGATTCACATATGCCAACATTCCTAGGAGTTATCTGAGAAATAAAAGGTTACAGCTCGACACTCTTGCTCTACGTAGGAGAAGAAATGATTTATTCTTAATTTTCAAAATGTTGAATGGTCTCGTGGGTCTAAAACTATCGGAGTTCTTCACCTTGAGACGTTCTAATACTAGAGTTCAGGGGTTCAAACTCAGCTTCTCTCAGCCTCGAACTCGCTTAGGGCGTAATTTTTTCACAATTCGTGGGGATTGGAATATCTGCGCTTCAGTAAAAGGCTCTTGGTGCCTAGTTCTTTCAGTATTTTTATAAGGCAGGTTGACCGGTATTTGCAACAGGAACCGTTTATTGGCTCTAGTAGGGCCTAGTTTTCTTTTTGTTTGCTGTTGGTTATGTTTTAATGTTTTTTCATTCGCTTTTTTTGCTCTGTTATTCACATGTGCTGACGCGCATGTAATAAATGTAAAAATGTCTAACTCGCCTTTCATACTTTTGCGATTGCGGCAAATGCCGCTTTTTGAGCTACGGCGAAACCGGTGCTTGGTAATGCTTTAGATGTAGGTTGACAAATGACTTCTCTGCACAAGACAATGCTGGTAGAGTGCCCAGATCGGCATTGAATCCCCGACGAAAGTAGTACCGGTACGGTAAAACGCGGCGCGATGGTCGCGGCGCGATTATGATTTGCGCGTCAAATTCGAAGTATCGCGCCTCTTCACTGTGAACACCTAGCGAAGACGCGACTCGAAGTCGCTTGATCGATACGTAGGCTAATCATAACGTCGCGTCGCGCGGCCTTAGCGGCGTTTGCCGCGTTTTATCATATATGTACCAATTTTCGTTGGGGATTCAATGCTGATCTGGGCACTCTACCAGCAGTCTCATGTGCAAAGGAGTCAGTTGTCAACCTCCCCTTAAATTCTTGGCATTCCCACACACCGGTTTCGTCGTAGCTCAAAAAGCGGCATTTGCCGCAATCGCAAAAGTATGAAAAGCGAGTTGGTTAAGCCGACGTAGCCAGCCCGGTCGATACACAGAGGAAGCATTGGATATGGGGTGCAAAAACACCAGGTAAGGCCCGCCGTCACCAGCCTGGTCGATACGTATGAATGAAATAGTGGGGGTGAGGTTGAGAAAATCACCCGGTAGTCTAATGTATCCCTCCGTCACCTGCCAGCACCCGCCCGGTCGATAAGTATGAATGAAATGGTGGGGCGAGGTTGAGAAAATCACCCGGTGTGGACGACGCGGTCGATATCCATGCAATACGGTTCACCCGCCGCTGTACTCGCTTCTTCTTCTTCTTCTTTGCAGCCACATCGAGGGTTTTGTCATAGGTGAAGAAACTGGGTGACCAGTAGTGGATTCGTCCATAGATCCATTGTGGTAAGCGTGGTAGGTCTCACCGGACAGTGAATTAAATGTGCTGTATCATGGCCGATCGTACCGCAGTCCGGACAGACATCAGATTTGCTGCTGTCAATCTTGCTGACGTAGGACATGAGCATTGACGAGTGACCGCAGCGCAACGATGCGAGTGTGAATCTAGCCCTTCTTCCGAGTTGAGTCTCGGATTTGCAGACTGGGGGCGGCACTTCTCCTAATATAGGATTCGCTCTCGCCAGCATGCTTTCCAGCTCGAACGTAGATTTACATCGGAATCAAACATGCTGCATTCGTTTGCTTTTAGGGTCATCCCAATTTGGAACAAACTACCTCCAGAAGTCGTCGATGCCAAAAGTTTTCCAATTTTTAAGAGCAGGCTGTCTCCCTTCAATCTCAGGTCATTACAGGGGACAGATGGCCGCTCTTTCTGTTAGAGCTTTAAGTACAGGGTGCTCCGATTGCACGAGTATTTCAGTATTTTTTTGTTTTCGTCGTTCTGTTAGCCCGCATGTTCAGGATCTCGTAATTAACCTCCCTCACATACATTCCATATGTTTCTTCATTGAAAAATAAAGCTATTGAATTGAATTGGGTGCTACCATAGCAGAGGGGGGGCACTGTTGTATCGCACTTGGCCACGCCCATTTTTCCGTGCCGCAATGACTCTCCTGATTTTGGCAGGGGGGGGGGACCCCGGGTGAGTGCTCAAATTTAGTGCGGCATGGTAAAATGGGCGTGGCCAAGTGCATCGCGTCATAGTGCCCCCCCCTCCACTATGATAGCACCTTGAATTGAATTAATCACATTGATGAGAAACGATGGTCGTACAAACGATGGGAGGTCTCCGTACAATACAGAAACCCATAGCGAAAAATAAAACCACGCCCAAGACGGTACAAGGTGCAGTAACACTAGGATTGAACTGAGCTCATCGCACAGGAGGAAACTACAGAAAAAAACTTGTGGACTGAATACACGAAAAGAGTCAAGCCTCGGACGAGATTTGTTGACTAGAGCCCCTTTCATAGCTTGTCGGCCGACTTAGGACGACTCGCTATTAAATTTGATAAGTCAAGATAGATAAGATGGATAGGATAGGGTAGATAGATATTACACATTCGATAACGAGTCGACGTCGGTCGGACAAATGTGAAAGAGGCTCTAGGAACTGCATATAAATACCCCTAGAGACTATTCATACTCCTAACCTCCCTCTCAGCCAGAGCGGCCCGCTCGCTCGGAGGGATGAGTATGAATAAAATTTTACCCCCCCCCCTCTCCGTCTCCTCCAGCGAAGTATGAATGCTCCATCGTCAACGGCATGACGGAGCGAGAGAGGCAGTGTTGGTCACTCAGAGTTCAAGTGAAGAATGAATGATACCGCTCTGAAAAATATATAGTTTTCTGTGGAGTTCCTAATTAAACAGTGACTGATAGTGCTATCAAATATCCGAGATCGGGTGGCGGACGTTTAGGCCGGTTGGGGCTGGGGCGAGGCAGAGACGCAGAGGGCGGAGGCAGTGGTAAGCTCGTTCTCACCCACGCAGCTGTCATCGGAGCGCATTCGCGTGGCTAAAGCAAAGCATCCACGGAGCTTTGTCAAAGAAAACTTCATAATCCTTGTGCACATATAAGTGGATTATTGTGAGGAGCGCGAAGCGCTCACCAGATTTGGCTTTGATTCGCCATCGCGCAACCCCTTGATCTCAGTATCAGGGTCCAGAGTAAACGTAGGAAGACCGTTCTTTTTGCATTTAATATACTTTAGAAAGTTGAATAACTGTTCAAAAAATGGTCCGGAATGGTTACCTGAGATTCGAGAAAAGTTGGCAAAACCACGTGATTTTGGTCGAAAAAAGGGTTCATCTCCTTTTTTTTTGATTTGGCGTACACGATCTTGTTGGAACACTTATCGTTGAGCTAGAAAGCTCATTTTTGGCTAGAAAGTTGGCTATGATTGCACCTAGCTCCTGTCAAAATTTGAAGTTTGTAGCTCAATTTTTGTGGAACCTCAAAATTGAGGGTCAAGAAAGACAAAAACAAGTAAACATGTTATTATAAACCATCCGAAGTTTACTCACTCGTAAAAATGAACTAATGAAATAAACACCGTTACTGATAGGCTTTTGCCCAGGAATGAACGCTCCCTGAGACGGGGCAACGCTTCAATCAATGCGGCGGGATCTTGGAAGTACTTTTTGGAACGCTGCACGGTGTGAATCAGAAGTGCGAATCAGGGGCGGCATGCATGAACGCAGCGAACGGTGTCAGGGAGCCGCTCCGCGTGCCATGCGCGCAGCGTCGAGCAACGGGGCGGCCCCGAAAATCAGGCACATCAACACACGCCACGAAATTCGGGGCCGCCCCGTTGCTCGACGCTGCGCGCATGGCACGCCGAGCGGCTCCCTGACACCTTTCGCTGCGTTCATGCATGCCGCCCCAGAACGCCGTAGAAAGTGTGTGGGACCCGAACGAAAGTTCGTTGGACGCCGTAGAAACTGTGAGGTGACCAAGTGGAAGTGCGCAAGACGCCGTAGAACGTGTGTGGGACCCAAGTGGGATGCGCCGGACGCCGTAGAAAGTGTGCGGGACCCAAATGGGTGTGGGCGGAACGCCGTAGAAAGTGTGTGGGACCCAAATTACAGTGCGCCGGACGCCGTAGAAAGTGTGTGGGACCCAAATGAGAGTGCCCAGGACGCCGTAGAAAGTGTGCGGGACCCAAATGAGAGTGCGCAGGACGCCGTAGAAAGTGTGCGGGATCCAAATGGGTGTGCGCAGAACGCCGTAGAAAGTGTTTGGGACCCGAACGAAAGTACGTTGGACGCCGTAGGAACTGTGAGGTGACCAAGTGGACGTGCGCAAGACGCCGTAGAACGTGTGTGGAACCTAAGTGGGATGAGCCGGACGCCGTAGGAAGTTTGCGGAACCCAAATACAAGCACGCCCATGCCGATCATTTTTTCCGCAGGGCTACCGTAATCATTCTTGAACAAAACATGATAACGAACGATAACACACGCTCATAACATGCGGGGTATAAAAGGGCAGAAGAGCGATATGCATTCATTCACACACCGCTCTCTTCGAGAAGCCACTGGAAAGTAGAGTGAGGACCTTTTAGAAAGAGACCGAACGAACGAATTTCGAATAAATTCGTTCATTTTTCATTTCGAACGAACGGATTTCGAATAAATTCGTTCATTTTTTATTTCAAACGAACGAATTTCGAATAAATTCGTTCATTTTTTTTATTCCGAATGAACGAATTTCGAATAAATTCGTTCATTTTTTATTCCGAACGAACGAATTTCCAATAAATTCGTTCATTTTTTATTCCGAACGAACGAATTTCGAATAAATTCGTTCACTTTTTATTTCGAACGAACGAATTTCGAATAAATTCGTTCATTTTTTATTTCGAACGAACGAATTCCGAATAAATTCGTTCATTTTTTATTCCGAACGAACGAATTTCGAGTAAATTCGTTCATTTTCTATTTCGAACGAACGAATATTCGAAATTCGAATGTTCGAATGACGAATAATTTAAGCATCCATAACATTATCGCGTAACTGCGAAGTGAGCGGCACTAACAAGTTGAATTCTTCTTCTAGAGCTTTATTTCCACTTACAATTGGAATTAATAAGACACGACTCATCTCTAGACCTGTACGGTCTACAACGCAAAGAATGCTACAAAATCAAGTTTTCCTCTGTAGCTTAGCCTAAGGAGCTTATTCGAGGACCTTACTAACTTTGCGTGCCCCATAAGCCAGCGAGATTGGTGGAGCCGAGCTCCATAGTTATCTCCAGAGGGTGCTTTCGCCTCTATGGTTTAAAGGCAGTGTTCACGATAAACTTTAATTTTGAGATTATTCGCTATATCGATTAACTGGCCCCCGGGTGGATCTAAAATGACGTAGAAATTGAGAAAAACGCAACAGAAGTACGCGAAATCCTTGAAGGCAGCACACACGCTCGCAAGCATAGTCGAGATAACAGCATAGATAGGTCCGCACGGCCAGTACTATGTCGTCAACGGCGTTTGAAGCGCTGAAAACTGTCCAGGATGACAATATTTGACAGTGTTTGAGCAATCTTGCCTTCCACGCCCGTATTTTCACACCCCTTCGAGTAACAGAATGAGAATCGATACTTGTGAAAACGTGTGATAATTGAGAGTGATAGCACTATCAAATGGGAGTGCACGAGAGAAATAAGCTTAGTTTTACTTGAGTATAACATGTCTGCATACCTATTGACTCTCGTCCACTTTCGAGAATGCCGCTCTACTTTGGCTGACCTCTTGGAATGGAGGATTTTATCAGTGCACAAACATGTTATATTGAGGTAAATCGAGTTTTTTCTCTACTGCACTCCCTTTTTATAGTGCTATCATTATAAGTTATCACATGTTTTCTCAAGTATCGATTCTCATTCTGTTACTCGAAGGGGTGTGAAAATACGGGCGTGGAAGGCAAGATTGCTCGAACAATGTCAAATATTGTCATCCTGGACAGTTTTCAGCGCTTCAAACGTCGTTGACGACATAGTACGGGCCGTGCGGATCTATCTATGCTGTTATCTCGACTATGCTTGCGAGCGTGTATGCTGCCTTACTCCACATCATCTGCACCGATGACCTCTTAAACGACTGAAACAGTCGGATACTCATCCGATTAAAGGCAGGATTCTCGATAAAATCGTTTGTTGTGCTATACCCAAGGAATGGTAGATCTAGCCATCACAAAAGTGAAAATAAGTAAAAAATTGGAGAAAAAGCGCTCAGGAGCAAGTTATGGCTTGGTGTCCTCCCGCCCTCAATTATCGAGATTTGGATAAAAGCCTGCTGTGTCAACTTTTATTTTGCTTCGAAAGTAATTTCTGAACATTTCTGGAGGCTACTGATTACTTTCACAGCAAAATAAATATCGTATAGCCGAGCATTAATGAAAACCGCGTTAATTAGGGGGCCGTCCGACACCGGCAATTAGCCGTTATTCTTTGTTTTTAAGCGTTTTCCCCGCGAATTTCAGGGGTTTTTCACTTATTTTTACTTTTGTGATGGCCAAATCTACATTCTTATTAAGAGAGCTCAAAAGCTGTTTTTATCGCAAACCCTGCCTTTAAGTATCACAGGAGTTGTTTGTTGTGACAATGAAATCTTTTGTGGACGCGTCCTTTGCAATTCTTTACTCTCTATTGCTCCGTTCCTTCCTTAGAGCCCTAACTGATTCTGCTTTGCATGAAATATTCTTCTATTTTCGATTGACACAGTTTTCCAACGGTGACAACCATCATTAACATGTTTATCCGACCGGACAACTGGCCCATGTTAAAGAATAATGTCACTGAAATACGACGTTTTAATGCGTTCCTCGCCATTTCTTCGTAATTTTGGTAACACTTGGAGGCCAGCGCATTGTTTTATGTGAAAAACTCGCAGATGAAAATCATCGTGAACACTGCCTTTGAATGAGAGGCGCAGAGTTCTGCTGGAGCCAACAACGGGGTTCGGCTCCACCGACCTGGCTGGCTTACTCTGAGAGAATCTTTTGCGGCAGTACCGTGATGCTCCCGTGATTCGCGTTCGTTCCGCGATAGTTACCCAATCGACTCATCCGTTGACATTCTGGTTCTCATACCGTGATAATACCGCGATCGTTGAGAGGTTTACGGCGCTAATACCGTGGTGCACTCGCGATCCGCGATGGTACCGTGATCGTCTCCCCCCGCTCCCGCGTTCTCATGTTGTGCAGATTTGTAAAGCATCGCGGAATGCGGCGAGGGCAATACCTTATAGCTTCGTGTTGATCTGATAGGCAACACTCGCTCGGGTGAAACATCGAGAGGGCCTGGATGCGGTACCATCAGAAGGCTGGAAGAATCTCGCGATCGTCCCGCGATAGTTCCAAGCTCGGTTCGTCGCGGATCCGCGATGTAACGCCCCGAATACGTCAATGTATAGACGCGATTCGCCCTCAGGCTGAAACTGGTAGGATCTCGCAATTGTTCCGTGATAGGCCCAGGCTCGACTCCTCGCGGTTTTGCTTTAGAGCATCGTGGGAGCATCGATGAACGAACGCGGTACACTCTCGGTTTGAGACTGGCAGAAATTCGCGATCGTTGCGCGATAGCCCCATGCTAGAATCCTCTCGGCCCCTCCCAGAAACCGGAGATTCTATCCGTGAACGATCGCGGGGGATACTCTCAGAGTATGGAGCGAGCAAAGTTAGGAATCCGAAATGTCATTCGACGCAGAATTTTACGTAGATTTCAAAAACAACTCTCACCAGGTTAAAGAATTATAGGCGAAAAACCGGTGTTCCGTAAAATGGCTGAAGGATCGAGAAAATATTTTTCCAAACTGGAAGCACAAGTTGACGCAGATATCTATCTCCAAGCACAAAAAAGTTATGGACGAAAAACCGGCAGTGACACCCACACAATCTTGAAAATGACTTGCATGAATGTTGGGTGACTTTCATTCTTTTTCGGGGCGCGTACTGGGGGGAGATCGGAGTACGGGGCGGAGTTTATTGCTCCGTCGGCCAATCGACAGACGTCCCTCCACCCCTTAAGACGTCGGTGATTGGTCAACGGAGGGATAAACCCCACCCCCACGTATTCGCATCTCCTCCTGTGCCTCGGGGCGTTTCACCGGTTGTGACCGGTTTTCTCAATGATGGAGGTTCCCCCTTCACCTGCCCAGAGGTGAGGGTTGGTGGAGTACATGGCTCCACCCAACGAAGCTGTGGTTGGTGTTATCATTGCCCAGCGGCATGGACAAATGGGAGTGGCCAAGTGCGATTGCCATATGGCTCCCCCTGTTAGAACCACCCTAGTAGCCTCATCAGACGGTGTGGGGAAAAATTTTAGTTCTTGCGTTCGGGAAAATGGAACAATGGAGTAATGAAGAGACTGACATCAGTCTTGAAAGGTATGTCGATTCCTTCATACATTGGAGCTGATTTTCATATTTTTTGTTAAACCAGCTCGGGTATTCAAATTGGAATAACGTTCGAATATTCACCTCTGCGAATAATCGAATTCGAATAATATTCGCATATTCACCTTTCCCGAATAGTCGAATTCGAATAATATTCGAATATTCACCTTTCCCGAATAGTCGAATTCGAATAATATTCGAATATTCACCTTTCCCGAATAGTCGAATTCGAATAATATTCGAATATTCACATTTCCCGAATAGTCGAATTCGAATAATATTCGAATATTCACCTTTCCCGAATAGTCGAATTCGAATAATGTTCGAATTTTCACCTTTTGCGAATAGTCGAATTCGAATAACGTTCGAATTTTCACCTTTTGCGAATAGTCGAATTCGAATAATGTTCGAATTCTCACCTTTTGCGAATAGTCGAATTCGAATAATGTTCGAATATTCACACTTTTCGAATATTCGAATGTTCGAATAAAAATTCGTTCGAAAAATTCGAATATTTATTCGAACTCGAATATTCGGTCCTCACTCTACTGGAAAGTGGCAAAGGAGGTCGAAATTGCGCAAATATGATTGTTGGCTATTACGGTGTGCTCATATCCAGGCTGACACTTGGAAAATTTTCGAAGGAGGGTTACGGTAGCCCTGCGGAAAAAAATGATCGACATGAGCGTGCTTAAGACCCAAATGGGTGTGCGCAGAACGCCGTAGAAAGTGTGTGGGACCCAAATGAGAGTGCGCCGGACGCCGTAGAAAGTGTGCAGGACATCAGTGCGAGCGTGCAGGACGTCATAGAAGGGGGGGGGGCAGGGGAAGAACGGTATACAGCTTTGGAGATTCAAACGGCTCATTCTTGTTTGAACACGATGACAAGTTTTAACACTGTGATAAGCATCACAGCGTAGCTTGATATGGTGGTTATCAACAAGTGATCACGTTGTGACAAGACTATCGCGGGCAAAGCCGGTATAAAGGGCGCCTCATCTCACTCGAGTCATCATTCGGCATTCTGGGGACCTATGCAAGAACGCTCCGATTGGGGCAGGGGCAGTGCAGTCGGCGCCTTTGAAGATCGCCGTTGCTTACAAGACAGGACACGTCTATCGTGGTGGGCCACAAGTCAGGACACGTATGTCGTGCCCCATAGCTGTGCCCTAGCTGCCCCAGGTAAGAGATTGGAGCTGCTGGGGGCAGCGAGAAAGGTTGCTGGGGCAGGACATACGTGTCTTGACTTGTGACCAACCACGATAGACATGTCCTGTCTTGTGAGCAACCGCGATCCTCAAAGGCGCCGACTGCACTGCCCCTGCCCGACCGGAGCGTTCTTGAATACGGCCCCTGATGCCGGCCCTGGGAGGTGACTTCGAGTCACTCTCCGGAGGCTAGCATATTTTTGACCGCTGGGGAATAGGGGTATCCTCTCGGCTGGGGGGGGGGTTTCGCAGTGATACGTGGGGAGGGTGGTTCCTCACCGCTGACCGCGGCGAAGATTACGTCCTTGTCGTGGACCCAGGCGGGGTCCTTCTCCGCCGTGGGACCGCAACAACCCGGGGCGACATGCTTGTGGTGAGTATTAAAATGAATAACCTGTGAAGTCAATGACGTCATCGTTGGGCTGCTCGTCGGGGTCTCCCGCTAGGCATTTACCCTCTATAAAATGTCGTAATTCACATCATTCGAGGCGCGCGTGACGCCTGGGCCTGCGGCTGCCCTACGTTCTCTCACTGTCTCCAGCCTCCGCTCCGCAACAGCACGTTTAGGAACCAAGTGAACTTCGCCGTTTTATAGCCTGTAGGCAGTGTCCCAGCCGTGATTGTGACGTCATCACGAGCGTCGCGATGCTGCACTCCCGCTGCCCTTTATTGTATGACTCCGCGTAGGTCTGTTTTTTCTCCTATCGGGAGTCTTACGCGGAGTCAGGGTCAAACGGAGCGTCGCGTAATTTTTCGAAATTGGAGCGGCCCCCCGTCACATTTTTTTCAAATCCAAAATTTTTGCGATCCCCTCTTCCCGAGGCGCGATTTTCGCGATCCCTCCTTCCCGAGTCCGGCCAGTTCATTCTCAGGCAAACCATCGCTCCGAGCGGTACCGGAGAGCTACTCTAGCGGCGATGCCTCTCCGCTCCGAGCGAAAATTAGCCATCTACTCGGGCCACAGCAGCCGGTCTCCGGGCCACAGCAGTATCGCTCGGAGCGATCTTCGGTCCCAACTGGCACTGCGGTGGCTCTTCGGGCAAGAGAGCGTAGCTTCGTCGATGGCTCCTCTTTGTTTCTTTACTCGTTTCTCCTCCTCTAATTTGCTCTCTTTCTTATTTCCCCCTTCTCCCAGTGCTTCTTTTCCTCCTCTTCTGTTTCCTCATTTCCCCCCTTCTTCCTTTAATCTCCGGAAACAGACTCTTTTCTATCTATCGCTGCCTTCCACTTGATCCAAAGCCTGCTTGTTTGCGAAATATACCTCTAGTACTGTGTATCTTCGAGTGATTATATTCACTTTGAGGTAAACCGCCAAGCCTGCCATAGTTGACAGCATATCTGAGCCACCTTAGAACTAGATGATAGCGTTCGCAAAAATTTTCGACGGAGCGTAATTAGTGATTTTTAGCTGCTTTTGTGATTTTGCAGCTTCGGTCTTTTCTGGCTTATTCGAGAAGTTTAGGCCTCTAAGCTCCAAAGTTATGCGTAAGGGCTGTCTTTAATCAATAGTATTTTTTGACATTCATCGATCGTTTTTTTTTTAAATTCGATTCTCGAATTTTTCATCGATTTTCAAAATAACGAGCAATATTTGACGAAAAAAAATTCGATTAGGAACTTCGCCATTTTAACGTCGGCATGGATCCTAGTGATACTTCGCGTTCCTTATTGAAGGTTGGCGCAAACTCTGTGCACCTATGGTATAGCTTATGGCACCGAGTTTGCGCCAAACTTCAATAAGGAACGCGAAGTATCACTAGGATCATGCCGACGTGAAAACGGCGAAGTTCCTAATCGATAGTATTTTTTTCGTCAATTATTGCTCGTTATTTTGAAAATCGATGAAAAAAGCGAGATTTGAATTTTCAAAAAAACGATCGATGAATGTCGAAAAATGCTATTGATTAAAGACAGCCCTTACACATAACTTTGGAGCATCGAGGCCTAAACTTCTCGGATAAGTCACAAAAGACCAAAGCTGCAAAATCACAAAATCAGCTAAGAGTCATTAACTACTCTCCGACGAAAGTTTTTGCAAACGCCATCGACTCGTAGTTCTAAGGTGACTCAGATTTTCTGTCAACTATGGCAGGTGTGGTAGTTTAACTCAAAGTAAATAGATGCCCTCAAAGATACATAGTACTGAAGATGGTGCAAAACTAGTTGAGACGGCCACTCAGAATTCAAATGAGGAATGAAAGATACTGTTTTCAAAAATCTATCTAGTTCCATGGAATGAATTTCTAGCAAATAACGAGTGATAATCTTATCACATGTCTGATAATTAAAGAAATTTCCATTTTCATGGATGAAGTTCTTAATTTGTACGGCTAGACCATAAGTGCTCCCCCCCAACTAGTTTTGCACCCTCATAGATACACAATACTGACGATTGCCACTGAATTACTGCACATTTCGCAAATGAGGAGGCTTCGGTACAAGTGGAAGGCAGCGTTACATAGAATTACTGCACGAGCAGACAGGAATCTAGCGCATGCAACGTGCCCGAGGACGGCACGGGTCGATGGTATTGATAATATTGGTGACAGCCGCTAGTGCCGATGGCTGGCAGCGCAGCAGTGTCGCTAATTTTATCAATACCATCGTTATCCTAATGCTTAGCTCACACTGGGATTGCTCCAAATATTGGACCGGAATACCTAGACCATACGAACCTAGATAAGAAGATCACCCAACGCAAGTTTGGAACATGTTGAGAACCAATTTTGCGAGTGTGAAGTGGGTAAAATAGCAGTGCTTGGGTTTCGGTATGCTGTGCGTTTCGGGCTTCTATAAAAACGTATCCTTCTCGAAACTTGTGTGAGCGTGAATAAAACTTGGCCATCACGCAGTCTATGGAGAGATACTCATTTTCCATGACGCGGCGCACGCTTGTCATAGTGTGCGACTCATCTTCCATGAAGCGGCGCACGCTTCTCATAATGCGCGACTGATTTTCCATGACGCGGAAAACGCTTCTCATAGTGTGCGACTCATCTTACATGACGCGGTCACGCTTCTCATGGTGCGCGATTCATTTTCCATCACGCAACGCACGCTTCTCGTATGGCGCGGCTCATATTCTAAGGTGCGGCCATGAAGGGCGACTTATTTCCATAACGCGGGGCACGCTTTTCGTGAAGCGTGACTCAGTTTCCATGATACGGAGCACGCTTCTAATAATGCGGGACCCATTTTCCATGACGCAGCGCACGCTACTCTCAAAGCACGACTCATTTTTCATGACGTGTAGCACGCTTCTCATAAAACGTTTGTCATTTTCAATAACGCGGCACACGCTCCGCATTAATGGTTACTCGTTTCCCGTGCAATTTCTCCATAAACCGCTCTCCACAATGCTGCACGCACCACTAATCCCCCCCCCCATTTCGCAACGCACAGATTCGGTCACGGAGGATAAGGGCGGAGGATAGCTGAGGCTTTCGAGAGCGTAAGTACCCTCTACTTCCCCACAGCTCGCACTTAGTTTGGCTGCAGTTCGGACTGCGATCCGCGTGTGCGCTGCGGTTCGAAGAACAATTCGTGCTGTGGGTGGCCGTTTGTGGGATGCCAGCCAGGTGGCCATCAATCGATGCCACACGAATTTTTGCAGTCTCAATCATCTGTTTTAGCTCGGTGACGAACATTTTTTAGTGCTCTCCTCATTTCGTTATCGACTAATCTTCCATTTTCAATATTTTCTGCTGCCATATTCAATCTCTGCTCTCAGTTTGGGTAGGTTTTTTTATTACTTTCATTGTTTTTGGAGTAATTAATTATTTTTATTCATTTTTATTCGTTTATTCATCTGTTTCTCGGTAATTTATTCCTGATTTCATTCATTATTAATTCATTTACTATTTTATTTCTTATTGACGATTCAATGTTTCCGTTTCTGGCACATTTGAACATTTATATTTATTAATTCACATTCGCTCATTCATTTATTTGCTGTCTCAGTCATTTGAATAATTTAAATTGATTACCAAACAATATTTTATTTCGTCCAAATATTTTGTTAGATATTTGTCGAAATTTTCCTGATCATTTTGAATAGGGTCTCTTGCTCTATTTAGACTGATTTTTGGTATTCTTTTTCACATTCTCTACCTTGGCAGTGTAACAATTCCCACAAATTCAGCACCACTCTCGTAGGCCCCGGTCATAGTTGGATGAGCCGACGCCTCCAGCCCGGTCGATACACACAGAATGCATTGGAAATGGGATGCAAAAATCACTCGGTGTATCCCCCCCGCACCCCCCAACACCCCCCAACACCCACCCGGTCGATACGTATTAACAACATGGTGAGGTGAAGCTGAGAAAATCACTCGGTGCTCTTCCCCCGCACCCCCAACACCCCCCGCACCCCCGGTCGATACGTATGTTTAAAATGATGGAGTGAGGTTGAGAAAATCACTCAATGTATCCGACGCGGTCGATATCCATGCAAAACGTGGGTGAGAAAATCACCAGGTGGGCGGGGCGAAGATAAAACATTGCGTATCACTAGAAAGCTAACGCCACTGCTACCTCCGTGACTTCACCATACTCGCCTTCACTATTTCTCTGAACAGGTGCAATCCTGTTGGCCACGTAATCATCGTCATATCTAGTTGGATGCATCGAGTGATTTTCTCAACCTCACTCCATCATTTTAAACATACGTATCGACCGGGGTGGTGTTGGGGGTGCGGGGGGTGTTGGGGGTGCGGGGAGCGGGGAGTGCGGGGGATGCAGATGCAAATAGCACCAACTATGACCGGGGCCGTAGGCATCGCAGGTAGTTCACATTTCAGGTAATATTGAAAGCCGGTGCTCAACTCGTAAACGCGTGCGAAAACAGAATGATATTCACAAATGATACACTAAGAAAAATCAAATGCAAGAGCATAACGTCAGTTTATACAACACAGTTCTAAAGCGCAAACCAGCTCAAAAAATTGCTTCCAAGTCAAGGTAGAGAATATAAAAAAAGAATAGCCAAAATTAGCTGAATGAAAACAAGGAAACCTTGAATCGAAATTGCCCTACATAATGATCATTTAAAATTATTTTCCGCTTTCCAGTCAGTAGCGTAACTGTTGAAACGCCAAAACAATACAATTGGAAAAAAGTGGCCCCATATGTAATTTTCAAACAATATTTATCAAACTATTATTTGAATACATAAGTTGTTGATTAGTAATAACTGAATGAGGTAATAACAAACGAAATAATCAAATGGATACACTCAAATGTCTAAGACAGCAAATAAATCAAATAATGAATAAGTAAATGAACAATTTATAGATTAAAAGGTGAAATAATTGCGTAGGAAAACAAAAATACCAGTTCCTAAGTAAATAAAAAGTTAATGAATGACAAATGAATGAAGACAAAAATAAATTAGCGAATAAACGAATAAAAACAAATTTAAAAAAAAACTCACTCCAAAAACAATGAAAGTAATGAAAAAACCTACTCAAACTGAGAGCAGAGATTGAATATGGCAGCAGAAAATATTGAAAATGGAAGATTAGTCGATAACAAAATGAGGAGAGCACTAAAAATGTTCGTCACCGAGCTAAAACAGATGATTGAGACCGCAAAAATTCGTGTGGCATCGATTGATGGCCACCTGGCTGGCCCCCACAAACGGCCACCCACAGCACGAACTGTTCTTCGAGCCGCAGCGCACACGCGGATCGCAGTCCGAACTGCAGCCAAACTAAGTGCGAGGTGTGGGGAAGCAGAGGGTACTACAATTGGCATTGGGATTCCATGCTGGGTCTGTGATTTCAGTGTACTAAGTGACGGCCTGGCTAACACTGCTCGCACTGCTGTCGCCCCGAGAGCGACCGGACAGCGGCCGAGAGGCGAACTGGCACCGGACAGGAACCGCGGTGCCAGTTGGCCCCTCGGCCGCTGTCCGGGCGATGACGTCATAATTGGGAGGAGCCGGTCCCGCTCGGAGCGATGGTTTGCCTGAGTTGTTGATTAGTAAAGTAGTCAGACGCCGAAAATTAGCTCAGTAGTTGAGCCCAAGCGCCTATAACTGAATGCTACGATCCTTCCGTTGGGGACCAAAAGTAATCGAGAATTCATGGGATATCCACGAAATTCTCATTTTCGGACCGAAATTTTCGCAATCCCCATAACATTCATTTTCGGACCCGAATTTTCGCGACCCCCCGTTGCGAACTTTCGCAATCCCACTTGACCCTGCGCGGAGTGTCCTGAGTGTCCCCCGATTTCCCTGAGAAGCGCTACTCATTTTCCAAGACTGAGCACGCTCCAAACAAAGCGCTTCTCACTTTCGCTACTCATTCGCGCAGTACTTTTCCTGTTGAGAGCTATGCACTTTTCACAAAGCGCGCTCGCCCCCCCCCCCGCAACGATGCGCTATCTCGATCTCAATGACGCGGCGCACGCTTCCGAAGTTACGCTAATCACCTTCAAAGACTGTGCACATTCTGAAAGGAACGCTACTTCCCAAAAAGAGCACACGCACTTTACGGAGCATTGCTTATTTTCCACGACGCTGCCCTCGTTGATCGCTTCCCACTTCTTATAATGCATGCTTCCTGTGAAACGCTACCGTCATGATACGGCGCACAATGTCATGAGACACTACATACTTGACGACGCGACGAATTTCAATTTTGACGACACGAAGATGAGTGAAATTTCGCCGATTTCTTCAACGAAAATACCATGATTGATACATTTTTCGATCATACAAATTGAGCTTGATTCAACTTCGACACAACCATAATTATTGCTGCTTGGGCGCTATTCATACTCCTCAACGCCAGCGCGTTATGCGCAGGCGTGGCGTTGGAGTATGAATGGCGCGACGACACGCCCACGCGGCACGCATCTAACGCCCGCTCCGCAGTAGTTTGTTAATACGCCACCAATTTCATTGCGTTTCATAATATTTCATTCCAGTATTATCCTTTGCTACCATGGTGATGGACTCGGGCACTGAAATCGCGTGTTTGGGAAAGTTAAGGTCCACTTTTTTCCGCTCCGCCATGGCGTCCCCGCTGGGGATTTCATGGTCTCCGCAAGCGCGTGATGCGCGTAGCGCGCTGACGCTGACGAGTATGAATTGCACCTTACAACGACTCGTCGGAACAGTGTTATCTACTATTGCTGCAGATCTCGTCCAGACACTAAGCTGACCAAACTTGTTAATGATTTCGTGTTTGAACAAGAATGAGCCGTTTGAATCTCCAAAGCTCTGTACCGAACGTCGGGGGCAGAGCATCAGTGGGTTTGCTTTGAATTAACACCACCAGGCATAAACCATGTTAGAAAGGAAACCTTTAGGAAAAACGAATGAAATTCCTGAAAGTTCAGGTTCTCTGCCAATTCGAGACTTGATGCCTCAGCAAAAGAGACTTGATGCTCATGTACAAGTCGGCATGAAGTCTTAATTTGCCGCGTTAATTTCACTGTATAGGTGAATTTGCCGCTAGGACAGGTGAGAATGAGGTGAATATCCAGTGAAAATGGTGCGAACTGGCAGCGAGAGAGGGTCCAATTTACCGCGAAAATGAGGTGAATTCACCTCGAAAAATGGGTGAGTTTACCTCGAAAATTTCACGAATTTGAAGGTCCACAGCGCAAGAAGCCCCGCCTTGTCCGCAACATGGGCGTTATCTTCACCGAGGTCTGCGGTGAGGAGGCACCCTCTACGGACCGCGGCGTAACTCGCCCCACCCCCCCCCCCCCCGCCGTGAGGATACCCACTGTATCCTCCCAGCAGCCAAAATTATGCTGGCCTCCGGAGAGTGACCCGAAGTCACCTTTCAGGGCCGGCATCAGAATGCCGAATAAGAAACTAGTGAGATGAGGCGGCTTTTATACTGTGCTTATCTGGGCCAAATTCCGGTCCGCAATTGCGTCTTGACACACTTTGCGGCCGCACGCTCCCGAGTCAGAAGAGCTTCCAGCGCCGCAGCCGCCGATCTGCTGACTCTAGGTGGGTTCTGGAAACTGGAAACTAAGAAAAATTGGAGAAAATTGTATAAAGAAGCCACATCGACCCGGCTTTGGCGCTGGAAACCCGAATGACTCGAGCGCGTGCGGCCGCAAAGCGTGTCGAGACGCAATCGAGGACCGGAATTTGGCCCAGATAAGCACAGTACCGGCTGTGCTCATGGTAAACACATTTTCAACCCCCACAAGGTCTCGACCACGGGTGCGTTGGAAAAACTCCAAAACAGGTTCACACGCAAGGTGATTATCGGGTCAGGGGTCTCAACTATAGTGAAATGCCGTGCAGCTTTGCTAGGAATAAGGAGCTACAACTTGAATCGCTGGCCTGCAGAAGGAAAAGGTTCAATCCTTTGATGGTGTATAAGATCTTGTATGGCCTTGTGGGACTCAAGCCAAACGATTTTCTCCAACTCAGGGCATCTACCACAAGAGGCAGCAGTTTTAAGCTCGTCCGCAACATAGCCAGGAGGAGTTTGAGGCATCACTTCTTTGTTAATAAAGCAGGAAGTGAGTTTGAAAAGTTGCTCAAAAGGGGCAACCTCCCTACAACTCTTTCCGCGTTCAAACGTAGCTTGGATCAGTACTTGATGACTGAGGATGATTGAGCCTGTTTCAATTCATATTGGTATTATATACGTTTCCTGTCTTTTTATATTCAGTGTTTTCTCTTGTTTTTCTATGTAACATAACTATGCAGGCGTGACCTGTAATAAACAAATACAAAATACACATCGAGACGTGATCAATCGTTTTATCATGTTTTCGCTGAGATGTTTTCACTTGTTTAAAAATTTCTGACATGCCAGCAACGGCGGTGATTTCACCCTTTGCGCTGAGTGATATCCAGCTGCTCAACAACTGATATACATTAACATGTTAGCGCTGGCGGTATTTTCACTCATTGCGCTGACTGATCTTCTTCTTCTGCAGCCTCAAAGTGGTTTTTGTCATAGGTTGAGGAACTGGGCGGCCTTCACAGGATTCGTCCAAAGGTCCATTGTGGTTAAGGAGGTAGGTCTCTTCGGGCACATGAACAAGTGCGCCGTGTCGTGTCCGGGAGCACCATACTCCGTGCATGCGTCTGGTCGGCTGCTGTCGATCTTGTTGACGTAAGACATGAGCAGAATAGAGTGACCACAGCGCAGCGATGCAAGAGCACATCTGGCTCGTCTGCCGAGTTAAGACTCGGACCCGCAAACCCGAGGCGGCACTGCTCCTAAGATAGGGTTCACAACCGCCTTCGCTAGATATCCTCGAACAAACTGGGTGTGCTCCTCACGCAGAAGACAGAGCCTTTCCATGTTGGAGTCGGCCCATCTCTGTACATCAACTTTACGAGGAGCATCGGCGAACGGCGTCCTAATCGACCTCTCTCTTATGGGCTTCATGATTCTCTTTGACGGATGATTCGGCTGTCTCAGAACATTAATATACATCTGCTGTGCCTGGAGTTCACAATGCTCCTTGACCGGCAATATGCAGGCCTCCGCGTGGAGATGTTCTATTGGGGAGCTCCTTGCACAACCGGTAGCATTTCTAAGCGCAGCATTCTGTACACGCTGCAGCTTATTCCAGGAGCTGTCAGACACCAGGTGCTGCCACACTGGTGCCGCATATTCCAGATCCGGCTGAAGTATTGCTCTGTAGGTTCTCAATATAGTCTCTCGGCTGCTTCCCCATGATGTTCCTCCGAGAGCTCTCAAGATATTAAGCCTAGCCTTGACGACTGTTTGTTTCTGTTCCGCGTTTTTGTGGAACTTCAGTGACGGATCAAGAATAAGGCCAAGCAGCTTGGGGAATTTTGCTGCTGGCAACAGGTCACCATCCCATTTGACATCTGGATGGGCACTGTGTTTCTTGGTGTTTGTTGTCAACACTGAAACAGAGGATTTTGCGGCAGAGACTGTGAGCATCATATGATCGAGGAAGAGCTTCAACTCGACGAGATAGGCGCTGATCTTGTTAGCGGCTATCTGCAGGTCACGGTACTGGCACATGATGGTGATGTCGTCGGCATACATAACAATCTTTACATCATTGGGAGGCTCGGGAATGTCCTCAAGATACAGGCTGAATAGGGCAGGGGACAACACTCCGCCTTGCGGAACACCGGCTGCTATTGGAATGCTATCGGATACGTGATTCTGGAACAGAACCTTAGCCCGGCGGCCTTCCGTGAACGCTGCAATTCATCGCTTTTGCCATGATGGTAGCGACGACTTGAGCAGTTTCTCGGACAGCAGTCCCAAGTTAACAGAGTCAAACGCTTTGCTCAGGTCGAGGGCGACGTCCACCGTTCTCAGGCGCTTTCTCATGTTGAACCCATCGACCGCAAAGCTCACGATCTCCAGTAGAGCAGTAGTAGTAGAGTGAAGTTTCCTGAACCCATGCTGATGCTGCTGTCGCTCATTTTGATCAGCCAGGTCCGTCACGATCAACTTTTCAGCTAATTTAGCGAAGGGCGATAACAGGCTTATTGGTCGAAAGCTTTTTGCCGTGCTTTGGGACTTGCCTGGCTTTGGCAACGGAATCACATTGGCTGTCTTCCAAGCTTGGGGTAGAGTGCAGGTCCGGGAAGAAGTGTTAACGATATCTGCAAGCATTGGTAGAAGTTCCGTGGAAAGCTTCTTCAGGATGGCTGGGGAGATACCGTCAGGTCCGATAGCCTTCGAATTCCGCATTTCTTTGATAGCCTTCTCTACTTGTGTGAGAGTGAAGGCCTCAGATGCGTTCATGAGCGGCAACCGGCTCAGCTGTCTAACCGTGACTCTGTTTTGCACGCCTCGCTTGGTACGTGTGATGAAAAAATTCTTGCCGAGTGCGTAAGCAGCCGCTTTCCCTGATTTGAAGACGTTCTCCTCGAACTCAATAGCGGAGCTCATCGGGGGAGCGCACTTTCCGGAAATTTTCCTCAACACTTTCCATGTCGTAGTTCCGTCTGCCTTGAAATTCAGCTTTTCAGTGAACTTCTCCCAGCATTCCCTCTTGTTCTTATCCAGATCCTGCTTGATCTCATTATCCAGCACAGCAATCTCCGGGTCTAGATGGTCTGCGGCTCTCTTCTCATCTCTGGTTCTTATCTTCTGCAGTATTTCCCTGCTGACATTTGGATAAAAGGTCTTGACACGACCCTCAGGAATTGCTGCTTTCATGGCCTTGCGTTATGGCACTTGTTAGATGGCGCTCTTTCTGATGAACATCACCATTCCATGGGTAGTCGACCGCATGGCGAAGTGCAACATCTCTGAACAGGGTCCAGTCTGCTAGGCCTAAATTAAGATAAGTACGATGACGAAAACCAGAGTAAGGGGCAAGAGAGTCAGAGAGATCAATATAGACAAAGACGGGAATGTGATCACTGGAGAGAGTTGTGGATGTGGACCACGTGCAAGCATTAGAGAGATTGGATGACACAAGGGATATCTGGGCTAGAAGGTCGGCCGTTGGCAGGGAGACGAGTGGGCTGGTCATCATTGAGGATAACCAGATCACACTCCTAAGCCCATTCTTCGACATCTTCCCCTCTGGCGTCAGAATGAGGAGCGGAACAGAACGTGTGAGCATTGAAGTCACCCGCAAAGACAGCTGAAGGGGAGAGTGAGCAGTCGTACAACTGCTTAAAGGCACAGTCCAACCTCAGAGGTAAAATTTGATAGTATGGTCCGGTCAAATAAGCGAGAAAAAGCTAGGAAAAAGTCGACCACGCCCCCTTGAAAGAAAAAATGAGAACGCGCGAATGATTTTATTCAAAGCCTATGTTCTTCGATTTGTTTTCGGTTTGGCTATATACAGTGACCTGCTTCAGAACGATGGTTGCGAACAACGAGAAAATACAGGCTCGAGACAACTCGTCCGCGAACTTCTAACCGTTCAAAATTGAAAATTTTGAGGAGCCGTAACTCCGTTGGTAGTGGGTTCTGAGCGATTCCGGAGACACCATTCCGATCAGCGTGATATTTTCTCCAAGATAGGCGAAAAAGCGAAAAATCGATTCCGAGGTTGGACTGTGCCTTTAAGGAGGGGAGTAGGATTATAAGAGGGGGGACAAGATGATATAGGAGCGCTGACTGATATCCGACCGCTCAGCAAATTCACCCTTTGCGCGGATAAGCTTTGATGCCGGCGCTAAAGGTGAATTTGATGCCTAATGATAACAGAGCGTGATAGAGGCCGCTTTCCGCGAAGCATCAAGTCTCGAATTGGCAGAGTTCCTGGCAAAAGTAAAGATTTGGCATGGCCATTTTTTCGAAAAATTAGAAATATAATCAGTTAAAAGGGGAAGGTAAAGAAAAATGGAAAAAGTTTTGAAATATTCCTGAGAACAATTTGGCGTAGAATAATTTGATTTAGGGAAATGTAGTGAAATAGTTGAAAGTATGAATTGGCAGTCGAGTTTGAACCAACTATTGATAAGAGTTGTGCAAAACGAGAGATCGTATTGTATGAGCTTATCCGTAGAACATATCAAAGCAAAATCACGCGTAATAAGGCAAGCAGTAAAAGCTCGTTTGTGAGCTGGAATGCCGCGATCTTCACGTATTAAGTGAAGTAGAATCAACTGTTTGTTCCATATCGCGCGTGATTTTGCTTTGATATGTTCCACGGATAAGCCCATACAATGTGATCTCTCATTTTGCACAACTCTTATCAATAGTTGGTTCAAACTCGACTGCCAAATCATACTTTCAACTATTTCACTACTCTGCCAATTCGAGACTTGATGCCTCAGCAAAAGAGACTTGATGCTCATGTACAAGTCGGCATGAAGTAATAATTTGCCGCGTTAAATTCACTGTATGGGTGAATTTGCCGCTAAGATAGGTGAGAATGGGGTAAATATCCCGTGAAAATGGTGTGAACTTGCAGCGAGAGAGGGTCCAATTCACCGCAAAAATGAGGTGAATTTACCTCGAAAAATGGGTGAGTTTACCTGGAAAATTTTACGAGTTCTAATGTCCACAGCACAGAAAGCCCCGCCTTGTCCGCAACATGGGCGTAATCTTCACCGAGGTCTGCGGTGAGGAGCACTCGCTTCTCACCGCAGACCTCACCGCTCTGTAGACCGCGGCGTAACTGGCCCCCCCACCATGAGGATACCCGCTGTATCCTCCCAGCAGCCAAAATTATGCTGGCCTCCGGAGAGTGATCCGGGGCCGTATGCAAGAACGCGCCGGTCGGGGCAGTGCAGTCGGCGCCTTTGAAGATGGCCGTTGCTTACAAGACAGGACACGTCTATCGCGGTTGGTCACAAGTCAAGACACGTATGTCGTGCCCCAGCAGTCTTTCTCGCTGCCCCCAGCCGCTCCAATCTGGTAGCTGGGGCGGCTAGGGCACAGCTATGGGGCACGACATACGTGTCCTGACTTGTGACCAACCACGATAAGCGTGTGCTGTCTTGTGAGCAACGGCCATCTTCAAAGGCGCCGACTGCACTGCCCCTGCCCCAACCGACGCGTTCTTGAATACGGCCCCCGAAGTCACCTTCCAGGGCCGGCATCAGAATGCCGAATGAGGACTCCAGTGAGATGAGGCGGTTTTTATACCGGCTGTGCTCATGGTAAACACATCGAGACGTGATCAATCGTTTTATCCTGTTCTCGCTGCGATGTTTTCACTTGTTTAGAAATTCCTGACATGCCAGCAACGGCGGTAATTTCACCCTTTGCGCTGAGTGATATCCAGCCGCTCAACAACTGATATACATTAACATGTTAGCTCTGGCGGTATTTTCACGCTTTGCGCTGACCGATATCCAACCTCTCAGCAAATTCGCCCTTTGCGCGGATAACCTATGATGACGGCGCTAAAGGTGAATTTGATGCTTAAAGGCACTGTTCGCGATAAAAATCGCTTTTTGTTTTTTTGCCTATCTTGAAACCGGTCCCATTCTGATTCCAATGATGCTTCTGGAATCGTACAAGATCTTCTGGGAATGGAGTTATGGTCCCTCAAAAATTGAGCTAGGGAAAATGGTAGACGAGTTGTCCGAAGCTTGTAACTTCCGTCTTTTGCAGCCGATGTATGCGAGCTGACCTGAGTAAAGAGAGAAGTTGAGAATGAAGGGAAGAACGGGGCTTTTGATCGGAAACCATCGCTCAACTCACGATTTCGAGTGTTCCTTTGTTCACGTCGAGGGGCGGGAAGAGGCGGGACTTGCCCACAATGGCGGGGTTTCCCCACTTTTCTAAGCCGTTTTGCGGCTCTTGGGTAGCTTTTGGTCCCGTTTTTTCGACGCTGTTCTGCTTCTGAGAGCCACGAGAAGCGTTTGTAATGGAAAATTCGAGGATGAAGTTTATCGCGAACAGTGCCTTTAATGATAACAGAGTGTGATAAAGGCCGCTCTCCCCGAAGCATCACGTCTCGAATTGGCAGAGTACATTTCCCAAAAATCAAATTATTCTACGCCAAATCGTTCTCAGGATAATTTCAAAACTTTTTTCATTTTTCTTTACCTTCCCCTTTTAACTGGTTATATGTATTTCTAATTTTTCGAAAAAATGGCCATGCAAAATCTTTACTTTTGCCAGGAACCTAAACTTTCAGGAATTCAACTATGAATTGAATTTCCAACTGGTAAACCCTCTACTTTATTGATGCGCCATTTGAGAAACCTTTTCTCGTTGAAAAAGATGGAACAACTATTTTGAGAGTTCTATGAGTACATCGCGAGTGATTAATGGAATGAAGGGTGAATCAATTTTTGCTTCTGACTTTTGTTAGTAACTTGGAGTTGAACGTCGATATGAAACTAATGTAAAACTAGGAATGACAGAACACTAATCTATTTAATAGAAAACAGCTTCTATAAATGTATATCGTAGGCCAAAACGGCCAAAACGGCCACTCTTTGTTGGGTTTCAGTTGGTGCGGGAAGCATTCTCGTTGGTACTGGAGAATTTTCGGCAGGGCTCGTTCAATATTTCCCATCATTAAAATTCCCCGCGCGCTTGTTACCTACTGTAGGGCCGGAATTCGAAGCATACAGCTTTAATAAACAATAGGTACATACTGGCATTGAAGTATATGAGCATTTCACGTCACGTGAAGTGCCCCTCTAAATGTTGATTCCTTAGTTCAATATCGGTACACGCCTAGCGTTTCTCAATAAACTTGCTTATTATGCGTGGTGGGATTAGGATAACCGCGATAGTTTTTTCAACATGATAACCCTGTATGAATGAAAAACAACTATAGTCTACAGCAATGGAAGTAGGACGTGGTGAGGTTGCCGACCCTTCCTAACATACTGTGCTTATCTGGTCTAAATTCCGGTCCGCAATTGCGTCTTGACACGCTTTGCGGCCGCACGCTCCCGAGTCAGAAGAGCTTCCAGCGCCGCAGTCGCCAATCTGCGGACTCTAGGTGGGTTTTGGAATTTGGAAAACTAAGAAAAATTGGAGAAAATTGTATATAAAAGCCACATCGAGTCGGCTTTAGCGCTGGAAACCCTACTGACTCGAGCGCGTGCGGCTGCAAAACGTGTCGAGACGCAATTACGGACCGGAATTTGGCCCGGATAAGCACAGTACTGTAGTCTGATGGTGTTATCATTCATTTTCTCGAAACAATTGAGATTGGTCGGTGGGTTTTTGTTTCCACTGTCATATTTTCACCTGTTTTCATTGCTCCCACAGATGTAGTCATATCGGTGAAAACACAGACTCACCGATCTATCACAGCTGTTCTGGAAAAATTAGTGAAACTAGCGTATGTTAGGACGAGTCCGCAACCTCACCAGGTCCTACTTCCATTGCTGTAGACTATATAATTATAAGCTGATGCATTGATTCTGATCATTGCTCAATATTATTCAGTACGTTCTTCTCCCGGATTACATCCGTATACTACAAAGCACATTCTGCTCTATATTCGTCCTTTGTACTCTCATAAGCATCTTTAAAAGTGTTTTAAAGAAGAGGAGCATCAACTAGTGTTTCAATAACTAAGCAAGAATAATCAAAACACAAGTTTTCTTCGTGCAATGCCCATATGCGCGCTGAAACAGCCAACGCTAAGGGTGAGGCGTGCTGAACGAGTTGTAGCGCCCGACTCTGCCGCGGAGTCCTTTCTCTGCGCTCTAGCCCATCGGCCTAAACGTCCCACACCCCCCGATATCAGAAAAAAATTCATTTTTTATGGATGAATCATGTTAGGAGTACGAATCACTCGAGAGGAACCGCTGCGGCGGTGCGGGGGCGCGATAGGGGTGTGAAGGACTCAGAGAGTCGGGGGGTCCTATTCGGCCACGATAAGCTTTCGATTCGACTACTAAGCGGTTGGACGACGATACGGCCACGTACTTCCCGTGCGCCACGTAGTCTAATCGTTGTCCAAGTGAGAAGCACTTGCCGCCAATAATAGCCGTTTCACTCGGCCACGATACGCTTTTGATTCGACTACGATGAGTTTGGACGACGAACGAGCCACAATGCCCTTGATTCAACACGTTGATCGATCGCTTCAGAACAGAACATTCAACACGTTGATCGATGGCTCCAGAACTGACCCGGCGCATATCAGCCGCACAGCACGTATACAAGGGACCCGATCACAGAGAGAGACCGCCTTTCGGGGCTGCTAACAGAAGGTGACTACGAGTCACTTTCTGGACGATTTTTGAACCGTTAAGGAGTCTCCCCCAAGGTCCTCAGCGAGGGGAGCTCCCTCGCTGTCGACCGTGGCGAGGGTGATGCCCCTGTCGCGGACTGCTGTGGGTTGATCCCCTGCTGAGGGTCGTGACTTGGACCGTATCCTTGTTGAGGGAGACCCGCTCCCTTCGAAGGTGTGGTGGCCCGCCCCCAGCGCTACGTAGTCCTATCGAACATGCCACGTGCTGCTACTTGGGAAACGGGGGCGCGGCAAGGGTTTTGTCTCTCTGCGCCACGTAGTGCTATCGAACAGGCCACGTGCTGCCGCGTGGGAAATGGGGGTGCGGCAAGGGTTTTTCTCTCTGCGCCACGTAGTCCTATCGGACATTCCACGTGCTCCTCGGAGCAGAACGTGCTGCTGCGAAAGTTCCTTTCAACTCAACTAGGTAACCGATTACAAAGCCTATCATGGCCGAATCGGATCCCCCGACCCTCTGTGGATGACACTTTAGTGAGAATCACCTTTTCGTCCACGCTCTGACTGACAATGAGACGGAGGTTAGGAGTGTGGCGTGGCGTGCTCCAGACGTGCCGTCTAGAAGAGAACGGCAGTGCGAAAGGGCTGCCGAGATGTCGTACGTTCGTGCCGTGGCAGTATGGAGGGAAGAAGACCGCCTCCGTGCAAACCGACGTCTACCCATCTGAGAAGAGGGTTTTTGTAATGGGAGAGGTGCTGGTCGGCCGCAGCTCCTGAGGATTTTACTACAAAGGGCCAGCGTCGAGAGGAATCCAGGTCCAGCACATAAGTATCCATGTGCCACCTGCAGCAAGGATGTTACCTGGCATAAAACAAGTGTCCAGCGCTTCGGATGCCAAAGGTGGGTGCATCTCTCCTGTTCGGGCCTCAGTTCTGTGAGGCATCATGACTCATCCTTTCGTTGTGTTCTATGCTCTGCCCCCAGCAACTCTGATTCCTCAATTAACAACCGCCCCCTCTCCATTGTTCACATTAATCTCAACGACCTTCGCACCAAATTATCTGAACTCTCTCTCTCTCTCTATTCGCACGTTCTCATCACCCGGATGTTATCATGGTTCAAGAAATCAAGCTCTCTCCTTCTACCACTTATCCCCAGCCTAAGATTCGGGGATACACCGCCTATCACAAGCCAAGGTCTGCTCTTGGGTGCGGAGTGTCTACTTTTGTGCAATCTGCCTTACATTCTCATATAATATTATCCCTAATACTCCTAAAGACGGTACTCTCGAGTATATTCCTGTCCAACCCCCCCCCCCCATCAAAACCCCTTTATCTCCATCTCAACATCTACATTCTTCCTAAAAAATCTTGTCCCCCGTCTTACAACCCCATACCCCTCCTTAAGCAGTTGCACGACTGCTCACTCTCCCCTTCAGCTGTCTTTGCTGGTGACTTCAATGCTCACACGCTCTGTTCTGCTCTTGATTCTGACGCCAGAGGGGAGGATGTCGAAGAATGGGCTGAGGAGTGTGATCTGGTTATCCTCAACGAGGACCAGCCCACTCGTCTCCCTGCCAACGGCCGACCTTCTAGCCCAGACATCTCTCTTGTGTCATCCAATCTCTCTAATGCTTGCACGTGGTCCACATCCACAACTCTCTCCAGTGATCACATTCCCGTCTTTGTCAATATTGATCTCTCTGACTCTCTTGCCCCTTACTCCGGTTTTCGTCATCGTACTTATCTTAATTTAGGCCTAGTAGACTGGACCCTGTTCAGAGATGTTGCACTCCGCCATGCGGTCGACTACCCAGGGAATTGTGATGTGCATCAGAAAGAGCGCCATCTAACAAGTGCCATCCGCAAGACCATCAAAGCAGCAATTCCTGAGGGTCGTGTCAAGACCTTTTTTTCCAAATGACAGCAGGGAAATACTGCAGAAGATAAGAATCAGAGATGAGAAGAGAGCCGCAGACCATCTAGACCCGGAGATTGCTGTGCTGGATAATGAGATCAAGAAGGATCTGGATAAGAACAAGAAGGAGTGCTGGGAGAAGTTCACTGAAAAGCTGAATTTCAAGGCGGACGGAATTACAACGTGGAAAGTGTTGATGAAATTTTCCGGAAAATGCGCTCCCCCGATGAGCTCCGCTATTGAGTTCGAGGAGAACGTCTACAAATCAGGGAAAGCGGCTGCTTACGCACTCGGCAAGAATTTTTTCATCACACGTACCAAGCGAGGCGTTCAAAACAGGGTCACGGCTAGAGAGCTGAGCCGGTTGCCGCTCATGAACGCTTCTGAGGCCTTTACTCTCACTCAAGTAGAGAAGGCTACCAAAGAAATGCGGAAATCAAAGGCTATCGGACCTGACGGTATCTCCCCAGCCATCCTGAAGAAGCTTCCCACGGAACTTCTACCGATGCTTGCAGATATTATTAACACTTCTTTCCGGACCTGCATTCTACCCCAAGCTTGAAAGATACTGTTGCCGTGTCCCAAAGCATGGCAAAAGGATTTCGTTGCCAAAGCCAGACAAGTCCTAAAGCCCGGCAAAAGGCTTTCGACCAATTAGCCTGTTATCGTCCGTCACCAAATTAGCTGAAACGTTGATCGTGTCGGACCTGGCTGATCAAAATGAGCGACAGCAGCATCAGCATGGGTTCAGGAACCTTCACTCTACTACTACTGCTCTATTGGAGATCGTGAGCTTTGCGGTCGATGGGTTCAACATGAAAAAGCCCCTGAGAACGGTGGCCGTCGCCCTTGACCTGAGCAAAGCGTTTGACTCTGTTAACTTGGGACTGCTGTCCGAGAAACTGCTCAAGTCGTCGCTACCATCATGGCAGAAGCGATGGATTGCAGCGTTCACGAAAGGTCGCCGGGCTAAGGTTCTGTTCCAGAATCACGTATCCGATAGCATTCCAATAGCAGCCGGTCTTCCGCAAGCCGGAGTGTTGTCCCCTGCCCTATTCAGCCTGTATCTTTAGGACATTCCCGAGCCTCCCAATGATGTAAAGACTGTTATGTATGCCGAAGACCGTGACCTGCAGGTAGCCGCTAACAAGATCAGCGCCTTTCTTCTTCTTCTGCAGCCTCAAAGTGGTTTTTGTCATAGGTTGAGGAACTGGGCGGCCTTCACAGGATTCGTCCAAAGGTCCATTGTTGTTAAGGAGGTAGGTCTCTTCGGGCACATGAACAAGTGCGCCGTGTCGTGTCCGGGAGCACCACAGTCCGGGCATGCGTCTGGTCGGCTGCTGTCGATCTTGTTGACGTAAGACATGAGCAGAATAGAGTGACCACAGCGCAGCGATGCAAGAGCACATCTGGCTCGTCTGCCGAGTTGAGACTCGGACTCGCAAACCCGAGGCGGCACCGTTCCCAAGATAGGGTTCACAGCCGCCTTTGCTAGATATCCTCGAACAAACTGGGTGTGCTCCTCACGCAGAAGACGAAGCCTTTCCATGTTGGAGTCGGCCCGTCTCTGTACATCAACTTTGCGAGGAGCATCGGCGAACGGCGTCCTAATCGACCTCTCTCTTATGGGCTTCATGATTCTCTTTGACGGATGATTCGGCTGCCTCAGAACATTAATATACATCTGCTAAGCCTGGAGTTCACAATGCTCCTTGACCGGCAATATGCAGGCCTCCGCGTGAAGATGCTCCACCGGGGAGCTCCTTGCACAACCGGTAGCAATTCTAAGCGCAGCATTCTGTACACGCTGCAGCTTATTCCAGGAGCTGTCAGACACCAGGTGCTGCCACACTGGTGCCGCATATTCCAGAGCCGGCTAAAGTATTGTTCTGTAGGTTCTCAATATAGTCTCTCGGCTGCTTCCCCATGATGTTCCTCCGAGAGCTCTCAAGATATTAAGTCTAGCCTTGACGACTGTTTGTTTCTGTTCCGCGTTTTTGTGGAACTTCAGTGAGGATCAAGAATAAGGCCAAGCAGCTTGGGAATTTTGCTGCTGGCAACAGGTCACCATCCCATTTGACATCTGGATGGGCACTGTGTTCCTTGGTGTTCGTTGTGAACACTGAAACAGAGGATTTTGCGGCAGAGACTGTGAGCATCATTTTATCGAGGAAGAGCTTCAACTCGACGAGATAGGCGCTGATCTTGTTAGCGGCTATCTGCAGGTCACGATCCTGGCACATGATGGTGATGTCGTCGGCATACATAACAATCCTTACATCATTGGGAGGCTCGGGAATGCCCTCAAGATACAGGCTGAATAGGGCAGGGGACAACACTCCGCCTTGCGGAACACCGGCTGCTATTGGAATGCTATCGGATACATGATTCTGGAACAGAACCTTAGCACGGCGGCCTTTAGTGAACGCTGCAATCCATCGCTTCTGCCATGATGGTAGCGACGACTTGAGCAGTTTCTCGGACAGCAGTCCCAAGTTAACAGAGTCAAACGCTTTGCTCAGGTCGAGGGCGACGGCCACCGTTCTCAGGGGCTTTCTCATGTTGAACCCATCGACCGCAAAGCTCACGATCTCCAATAGAGCTGTAGTAGTGGAGTGAAGTTTCCTGAACCCATGCTGATGCTGCTGTCGCTCATTTTGATCAGCCAGGTCCGTCACGATCAACTTTTCAGCTAATTTAGCGACGGGCGATAACAGGCTTATTGGTCGAAAGCCCTTTGCCGTGCTTTGGGACTTGCCTGGCTTTGGCAACGGTATCACATTGGCTGTCTTCCAAGCTTGGGGTGGGTAGCTTGGGGGGGGCAGCATCAGCGCATATCTCGTCGAGTTGAAGCTCTTCCTCGATAATATAATGCTCACAGTCTCTGCTGCAAAATCTTCTGTTTCAGTGTTCACAACAAACACCAAGGAACACAGTGCTCACCCAGATGTCAAAAGGGATGGTGACCGGTTGCCAGCAGCGTAATTCTCCAAGCTGCTTGACCTTATTCTTGATCCGTCACTGAAGTTCCACAAAAAACGTGGAACAGAAACAAACAGTTGTCAAGGCTAGGCCTAATATCTTGAGAGCTCTCGGAGGAACATCATGGGAAAGCAGCCGAGAGACTATATTGAGAACCTACAGAGCAACACTTCAGCCGGTTCTGAAATATGCGGCACCAGTGTGGCAGCAACTGGTGTCTGACAGCTCCTGGAATAAGCTGCAGCGTGTACAGAATGCTGCGCTTAGAATTGCTACCGGTTGTGCAAGGAGCTCCCCAATAGAACATCTCCACGCGGAGGCCTGCATATTGCCGGTCAAGGAGCATTGTGAACTCCAGGCACAGCAGATGTATATAAATGTTCTGAGACGGCCGAATCATCCGACGAATAGAATCATGAAGCCCATCAGAGAGAGGTCGATTAGGAAGTTGATGCACAGAGATAGGCCGACTCCAACATGGAAAGGCTTCGTCTTCTGCATGAGGAGCACTGTTGTGGACACACAACCTTGTGAATCTAAATCTAATATAACATATAGATTAGGGCAAATGGTACTGGGTACTAAGAATCAGAACGGTCATAAAACATTGTATAGTTCATCCATAGCCCAGACATTCACAACTCTGCCTTTAGGCATCGTATCCAGAGGGTGGTGTCTGGTAGGTTAATTACAAGCGGGTGTGCCTCATAGGCGCCGCTACAATTGATAGATGAGCTACTGCTTGAGGCCCAGTACACCCTGTGAATATAGCTGTAATTACAACTTTGTATACCCTGTCCCAAACGAGATGGCAAGCCTAGAGTCCAAAGAAGCAGCGCGCCGCCCTCTGCGTCTCTGACATTTTCGTATTTTAGCACGTTTTTTAACTTTCTCACTTCATTTTCTTACATACTCCATTGCTCTTTTGGGTTCTTTTCTCTCAAAATGCTCGTGTTATTCACTCTCGATACATATTTTGTTCTTCACGTGGCAGGGAAAGTTTTTCAAGATATGGATAACAGGTCGGAGCGCATAGAGTCGTCTAACCGGTTGATTTCACCGTAAACTCTATACAGCCGAGCTGTTTTAACTTGTCTGAAGCCACTATTTCCCTTTAAAGTTTGGTTGCAGTCTCTATAGTGTCTCAGACAACTTTAACATCGATCCAGATGCTTCAGGTCGCTGATGATGTCAGAGACGCAGAGGACGGCGCGCTGCTTCTTTGAACTCTAGGCTTGCCATCTCGTTTGGGACAGGGTATATAATATTTGTTTGTGGGGCCGCCTCCCCAATCTGTATAAAAGGCGATGAAATGTTGATGGTGTGTTCGTCTGTTCACTGAGCAGGCACTTGTTAATAAATCTATATATTGCAAGTGTCTGTAACCATTGGTAATCCACCAAATTGGTGCATCGACCAGTGAACGATCCCTCGCCTCTACTCTCAGCTAGTGTGTTCCTCCCTGAGGAAACGAGAGAAAAAGCGAGCCCCTACTACCCAAACTCCTCATATGGTGTTCCTCATTGGAGGAACGAGAAGAAAGAGCGTAACCTCTGTCTTGTGCGTCTCCGCAAGGGGAACCGGCAGAGTAAAACTCGAGAGTATCTGTCTTGTGCGTCTCCGCAAGGGGAACCGGCAGAGTAAAGCTCAAAAGCGTATCTGTCTTGTGCGTCTCCGCAAGGGGAACCGGCAGAGTAAACCTCAAAAGTGCCTGTCTTGTGCGTCTCCACAAAGGGAACCGGCAGTGTTTCACCTCTAACCTACAACTTCAAGAGCGTAAACTCTGTCTTGTGCGTCTCCGCAAGGGGAACCGGCAGTGTTTTACCTCTAAACCTCCAAAAAAAAGCGTGATCTCTGTCTTGTGCGTCTCCGAAAGGGAAACCGGCAGAGTTTAACCTCGAAATCGTCTTGTCTTGTGAGTCTCCAGAAGGGGAACCGGCAAGGCGTACTTCAAAACCTTCCTCTTGTGCGTCCTCTCACGAGGAACCGGTGAAGTAATAAACTTTTTCCTGCAATCAGGAAAAAGTTCCGCAGCAGGTTCTCAATTTGAGCTTTCTCAGCCAAGAAGCCAAGAGGACTGTGTCAGAGCTTTCGTCTCCTAAAGTGAGAAAATCAGAAAGCGAATCAGTTTCCTAATACACCGGGAAAATCTGACAAGCGAAGCAAATCCTTCTTGAGGTAATCAAAAAAAAGAAGAAGTCCCGCGTAGCAGGAAGTTACCTACTGCGGAATCAACCGAAGCAGTAAAAAATCCAAGGAACCTTAAACTTGAAACAAACCAAAAAACATGGCTGGAATTCAAGTCTTCAAAGCGCCTCATACTCAGAGGATCGCGGGGTCGTAATGGAGCACAATAGGCTTTCACCTCGACGAGGATAGCGAGGGCAGCACGAGGGAAGAGATGCTGCTCGAGCAGCACGTTCTGCTTTCGTGCTGCCCTCAGCAGCACGTGCTGCCCTCGTCCTCCTTTTGTCGCCTCAGCTGCTGCTCTCCGTTTTGGCCAGCGCAGTGTGGTAAATTTGCTCAAAGTGGTTCATTTGGGCAGCTACAAGGACATTCATAATCAGCTTGGAGAGTACTTTCTTTTGAGCATGTACATTTAGACTTCTAGATATCAATATATTAATTGGCATCTTCTGTTTTTATCCTAAACAATGTGTACAGAAATTAAGCAAAACAGTTGGTCTTTACCTTAAACGGTCGTGGGGCTGTAATGGGGCACAATTGGCACTCAGCTCCATGAGAGCAACGAGGGCAGCACAAGTGGACGAGCTTCTGCTTGAGGAGCACGTGCTGCCTTCGTCCTCCAGTCTCCCCAGCTGCTGCTCTCTGTTGTGGCCAGCACCGTGTGGTAACATTTCTCAAAGTGGTCCATTCGGGTAGCTACAAGCACAGTCATAATCAGCATGGAAATTTCTTCGCTTCTAAGCGTGCACATGCTCCACTGCCGTTCGTCCTAGAGTTAGAGTTAACACAACCAATCGATCTCCAGCCATATCACAAGGATCACCTTACAGGCAGCGTACGCGCAAGAAACCACATTCCTTTTTTTAATTTTGAGCAGGTAGGCCTACCAGGTTGTGATATATCGCAAAGAGGCCACCCAGAACACGCAAGTTTCGGAGAAAAACTCGTTTGAAAATCACGTAGCATTCAGCTTCCTTTTTTCAAGTCTGTCCGGTGTGTCTTGTGTAATACACCAATGTCGGAAATTTGAGCGTCTGAATTGGTTTAGATCCTTAACTTTTTAGGTTCCGCTATTCTTTTCGCTTCTCTGTTGTCGAAAATTCTTTAAAACAAGAAGCTCAAAATACAGAGGTTTAAACGAGGATCTCTCGGAAAACCGAGAGACCACGGAGCAGTTTTGACGAGCTTATAGCATTACGAATGCGCGACATTGAGGTCTCGAGTTTCGCTATCTCCACTAGGTTCAAACATTGGAGTGAGAACAAAACCCCAAATGCGGATTTCTCGCTCGGAAGCTGCCTTTGAAGGCACAGAACACCCAGAAGATAATTTTTTTGTTTTATGCAGATCTTAGAGAGGGTCACCCTGATCACAGTGGTATCTCTGGAATCGTACGAAACCCCCTATGAACAGAGTTATGGCTCATTAAAGATGCCTATAATTTAAGGATCAAAAATTGGCGGATGATTTGTCTCAGGCCTGTATTTCCCTTCATTCGCACTCGTTGCTCGAGAGCGAGCCAGGATAATGAGACAGTCCGGCTATGGTCCCAAGAACGACGACTTGTTGAGAACTCAGCCAGCCATCTAGCCGCCCTAGTCTGGAAATCTGGTGAGGGATGTGGCCCGTGGTGGTGGGCAAAGGAGGGAGGGCCTAAGGTGGTCGCCTATATCTTGCCTATTTGGAGGAATCGAGATCTCGCACTTGGCACGTCTTATATGTATAGGAGGGGTCTACTAGACAATGAAATAAAAATCATGTCTGAGGGTGTAGTGTGACTTCAAGGTACACAACCGTTGGTTTGTTGGAGGAGGGGGGGGGGGTTCAGGTGTTTCACCGCGTTTTCTGAGACGGCGCATTACGAATTACCCATGTCGAACTCGCATAGTGTACTGTCGCATATGAGAAAGCTTGCCAGAAGCCTGTATGAAATAAAAGCAAACCACGGGTGAAGTCGAGTATCTTTGCAGCCATCTTCCAGAAAAGAAACAGAACGGATATCAAATTGGGGAATAGTTATGTAAGCAAAGAAAGTGTGAGGACTGCTTAGTATGTATCGTACGCGTGTGTAGATTTTGGGGGATGCGTGCCCACTCCTACTCGCTAAACTTTATCCACCAATACTCTGCTCGGAATCTATTCTAAGATCCACCAAAAACGTCCTTTTTCATGAGACCGTTTGCCATCGGAAGAAATAAGGGCGCAGCTGCCTTTTTAATCGGTAAGCAGAGCATTAAGTAATTGGAAAAGCACCGCTATATTCTTCCATGCCTCAGTATTCCGCTCTTTGTGACAATAGAAATCCTGAGCTCTATAGAAATACCCTAAAGATTAGGCTTTTCACATTAGGCTAAAAATAAAGAGCATATGACACATTAAATCTGCAATAAACTAAGAAAACTGTTTATTACCAAACATGTTTTGGTGATTTTTAATCATTTCCATCGAAATCCAGGAAGAAAAAAATTTATTCAGTGTGTTCTACAAGATTCGACAACCATTTGAGTTTTTTTTTAAATCTTGAAGGTATGTGTCAAAAACTTTGGAAAATCAAGTTCTTACTTTAAAATGCGCTTTCATGACTCCAAACTTTACTCGCATTTTCCAGTGGAACATAATTTTTTTCGATTTTGGACGAAGATTTGTATTTTGCTCAAATGCTGAGCGGCAATGGTTTGCCCTAAATTGAACGAAATGGCCAATATCTTTTCTTCACGAAAAACACAATGCTCACAAAATTCAAAGCATACAGTTCTCAAAATTTACTTTGCATTTAGTTTAACAATTGTAAATCTTCCTGAAAACGTTCACGACAATGATTTCGACAGAAGAAAACATTTTCATTGAATCATTGCTTTTTCGAAGGGAAGAAATCACCATTTGTAGAGACATCACTAAATGATGGATACTCTCATATTTGCAATTCCGTTCGCCCTAGACATTCCAGTGCAAATCCAGTGTTTAACCAGTGAAAATTTCAGTGATTTCAAAATATTTTGAGGAAGTTTTCATCTTTAGAAAATGTTGATAAAATTTTTTTCTCGAAGAAAGGCATAATTCGTCTTTAAAATCGAGAAAACAGATTATCGCGCCTAATCCCCATCTTTACAGTCACAAAACCGAGTGGAAATAGATTCTTGTTTAGGGATAGAGAATATCTCTGTTGAGGAATGTTTTTGGGACACTCACATTCACTACCGACCGAGGCCTGTGTTGAACGGCCCTCGCAAACTCGTGCCAGATACGAGGCAGTCTTAGGTGGGCATGAGACAGTCGGTAATGCGAGCATCATTTCCTCGATCGGTGACGAAGATCAAAGGATATAATCAAGGATGAAACACCAGTTGAAGATATCATTTAGCCTCACTGGCGTCTTTATCTTCGATAAGTCGCTGCAGCGCTGCTGCTGAGCTCGGCACATCACCTGCGAAAGGCAGAATATAAGAAAAAAGAAAAGATCATAAATGAGGAGCAGCAGTTGAGGCGAGAATAAAGAGCAGCAGTTGGGGCCGCAATGAAGAGCAGCAGTTGGGGCCACAAGCAGGAGCAGCAGTTGGGGAGACTACTGGAGCAGTTGGGGCGACTATAGCAGCACGTGGGGCCACCATACGAGCAGCAGTTGGGGCAGTGAGCGGAGCAAGAGGACACAACGTGCTGCCCTGGGCAGCAGTTGGGGGAACGAAATGAGCTTACACCTCGACGAGTATCTGCGTCAGTAATCCCCTCGTGCTGCCTTACTAAGCCGCGAGTATCTGAGTACCTTAGCCATGAGCGCAGGCCCATTGGAATGACATTCGACAGGATGGTCACTCGCCCTGGCCGAGTCGTTGACCTACCGCTCCTCACGGTTCGGTTTAATCGTAAGGTGGTTGAGGGAGCGACATGCGATATTTTTGAAGCAAGCTTAAGCCCACTGCTTCTTGTATGAAGCTGAGTGGCCCCAGCTTGCTGCTTCAGTCATGAGCTTCTGGGATGTCGACGAGAGCTTAAAGCTTGCTGATTCATACCTGAAGCAGTAGCCTGGAATTTGCAGCTCCAACCATTGAAGCATCGAGCTTCAACTTGCAGCTCTAATTAAGTTACATGAAATATAAGTGTATGTTACATGTAATATAAGTGTATGTTACATGCAATATAAAGGTAATATACTTGAATGTCTCAAGTATCTTACACTTATATTACATGTAACATGTTTTCATTTTTCTGAGATGGCTAACGTATGAGGCGGCCCGTATGCTGTGCGGGTTTGCAGAAGGTGTTCAGCATGGGCCCTCAGTTGCTGGAGATAATTGAATTATGTTACACTTATACTACATGTAATTTACTTGAGTAGAGATAATTCACATGTAACTTACATTGACGGAGATGTATTACAAGTATATTGTAAACGTCTCTTATGTTACAAGTATTATGTTTTCACCATCGAAAACATATTACGTGTGACTTTTGGCCTGCGAGCGAGAGACCGATATATTACATTTAACATACATCGGTGGAGATAGTTTGCGAGTAATATACATTGGCCAATTTATATTGCATGTATATTAATTCAGGCCTTTTACATTACATGTAATCTGTTTTCATTTTTCTGAGATGGACGAATCCACTACTGGTCGCCCAGTTTCTCCGCCTATGACGAAACCCTCGATGTGGCTGCGAAGAAGAGAAGAAAAAAAAAGAAAATCTCGTGATGGAGGGAGAAACGGAAAGGTCGGATTGGACTTATTCAAATGAACCTGTTCACAAATTATTATAGTTTCGTCAAGATGTAATTATTCACTGCTGACTTATTGAAAATTGCATTGAATTGAATATTGTACCGTATGTCCTCTATTAGAAGCGACCAGTAGTGGATTCGTCCATAGATCCATTGTGGTCAGCGTGGTAGGTCTCACCGGACAGTTAAGTAGATGTACTGTATCATGGCCGATAATACCGCAGTCCGGACAATGTTGATCGCCAAAATCATAGCTTAGTTATTAAAGTTTCCACAATGAAAACTCTAAAAAACAAGGCTAAAAAATATAAGTACACCCTCATTTTGAAGTACACCTATATTAGAAGTACCACTAAAAAAGGCTTGAGAAATAGAAGCACATGTACTTCTAAAAGAGAAAACACGGTATTTTCCTTGAGGATTCACAGATTTAAATCAGTATCAAAGCCTGTCAGAATTCATTTTAAATAAAGTCAAAAAAAAACTGGTTGCGATGAGACCCGTGAGAAAAAAAACAGAAACCTCTTTCAAAAAAATTAAGTCGACAATGTATTCATATATGGAGGTCACGTGTTAAGGAGGTTACCTAACAGACAATACAGTCCAAAAAAGCAGTTAAGAATTTACACAATTTCATTCGAAGATACCAAAATGTCTCAAAATACATAAGAAATGAAAATAGAGCCAATTTTGAGCAAGAGCGATTTTTCAGGGATATCCTTATCATGTCTAAAAATCAGATCCTGATTTTCCGTCCCAGCCTACTGCGCGGCAAAAACGGCCGCGCGCGCGGCTAAAAGTGCCGAGCGCGGCGGTTAGCTCGTCGCGCGCGCCATTTGTCATTCTCAGAAAAATGAAAACATGTTACATGTAATATAAAGTGTAAGATACTTGAGACATTCAAGTATATTACCTTTATATCGCGTGTAACCTACACCTATATTACATGTAACATACACTTATATTACATGTAACATACATTTATTTTTCATGTAGCTTAATTAGAGCTGCAAGTTGAAGCTCGATACTTTAAGGGTTGGAGCTGCAGGTTCTAGGCTACTGCTTCAGGTGCGAATCAGCAAGCTTTAAGCTCTTTTGGACATCCAAGGAGCTTAAAGCTTGCTGCTTCATGACTGAAGCAGCAAGCTTGGATCCCACAGCTTCATACAAGAAGCAGTGGGCTTAAGCTTGCTCAAAAAAATGCAAGTCGCTCCCTCCAATCCTCCACACGATTTAAACGGATCATGAGGAGCGAGAGATCAACGACTCGGCCAGGGAGAGTGACCACCCTGTCGAAAGTATGGGCCTGCGCTCATGGCTAAGGTATGAGGCGGCCCGTATGCTGTGCAGGTTTGCAGAAGGTGTTCAGCATGGGCCCTCAGTTGCTGGAGATAATTGAGTTACTTATGTCACACTTATACTACATGTAATTTACTTGAGTAGAGATAATCCACATGTAACTTACATTGACGGAGATGTATTACAAGTGTATTGTAATCGTCTCTTATGTTACAAGTATTATGTTTCCACCATCAAAAACATATTACGTGTAACATTTGGCCTGCGAGCGAGGGACCGATATATTACATGTAACATACATCGGTCGAGATAATTTGCAAATAATATACATTGGCCAATTTATATTACAGTTGACCGCAATGTTAATAGGACATGGTGCGGTTGCGGACTCGCACTAAAACTACGGTAGAATCTGGCACTTTGCCAGATTTCGTCATCGATCAGCGCCACAGCTGATATTCTCGTGAGCAGAGAGACGACGGTTGGCGCCGATCGATGATGAAATCTGGCAAAGTGACAGATTCTACCGTAATTTAGTGCGAGTCCGCAACCGCACCATGTCCTATTAACGTTGCGGTCAAATGTACATGTATGTTAATTCAGGCCTTTTATTTTACATGTAATATGTTTTCATTTTTCTGAGTTGGGTCGCGCTCACGAACAACTAAGTATTCAACTAACAATGGAAGTGTTTAGAGTGGTAAACGCATCTGCCAAAACGACTAGTATGGCAGCCCCGAGCTGCAGGTTCCAAGAAGTTACAAGCTTAGAAAAGTCTTTTTTTTGTGCTTTTTGTACCTTCCAAAAAGCGCGTTAGTCTTCGGAAAATCCGGAAACGGACCTAATGAATGTGTTCAGCGCCCAAAACTACCCCTCTGAGCAAAGTTTGGATGAAGGCACATTTTCCATACTTTGTCCAGACTGACAGCGTTTTAGAATTGTACAGATTTTCGGTTGGGCGTTTATTTCTACCATTTGAGGGCTCTGGAAGCGTTTTAGAAAAATGTTCCAGATTTACCTTAAAATTTCCCCAGGGCGGTTTTTTGGGGCGCTGATTACGAATCTGCCGTTCATCGATTTTTTGCTAACTACGTTAGTTTACGGTGGGTATACGGTAGTTTGGTCAAAATCTGAGATTTTACTCAAAAACTGTATACGGGGATCACAGATCACAACTTCGGTTGAACGCGTACGCGGTGTTTGAGCGTGCAATTTTGTTAAATTGACTGGATCACTTTAAGGCTCTGAAGAAGGCGTCGGACGCCGAAACGCGTTAGCCAGAAAAATAAAGATCCATAACAACCTCGTGGCGGCTCAAAATAGAAGAAATAGCTCATTACAACAAAATGCCGAGGTTTAAGGACAGTCGGGCGTATACGATACTGCGCACTGTGCCAGCCAATTTCTACCGACAAGTTTTATCCCTGAGACAAAAGATCGTCTCAGAGCGACAATCGATTCACTTCCTCCGCCGTTGCTTGAAGAATCGCATCATACCTAACTTCATCCTGAGAAAACGTCTCAACGAGGTGTGCGGCCTACATGCAGACGATCGCCGAGTATTGGAACTGTAACTGCATTTTCTAAGAATATCTCTACGCAAGAAACAAGACCTCATGTTCACTATGATCACGAAATGCTCCGCTAAAGAACAGTGTTGTGCGCGATTCTTGGATGATCGTCTTTGGATGAGGGTAGTGAGTGAGTCCATGTCAATTTGTAATTTTGTTCGCTCTAATGCCAAAACCGTTTTACAAAAAAAGTTCGATGATCTGTTGAGGAGATCGCGGGTTGACGCGTCTATTCCTCTAGAGACTCACGCTTTCAACGGCAGTAACGGTAACAGTGCTAGCGATGATGTTGAACGACCACTCAACACGTCCTCGAGGGTTACAGTGGTCGGTGGTATACCAATTTCTGATAGTGTGCGATCGATTCTTGAGCTAGGTCCTAGTTTTTCGCCATCTTATCCAATATCTTCATCAGTTTCTCGGAAAATTGTAGGAAGCCTACAATCACTTCACAACAGACTGCGTTGGAAAGCAAAAATGGACAGATTAGGTATACCGATCCAACAGGCTCCTACAGCGATTCCTACGCTACCTTTTCCTCAGATGTTTATCAAGCAGGAAGAGTCTGATGTCAACATGAATGCAAAGTTCCGTGTACTCGCAGCCAACGTTTTCAACGTTGTTACTCAGTTCAGCAGAAGAGTACACCATAGGAACCTAACTCCGTCTCAGCAAAATGGTCTAAACGAGGTTCGAAGGCTCGTGAATACCAATGTTGTCAGGTTATCTACCAGCGACAAAGGAGGGGAGTTTGTCATTATACCTCAACAGTTGGACAAAGAAATAGCGGAGCACCATCTCCAGGATACCTCTCTCTATTTACCTGCAACAGTGAACGAGTTCTCATCACAGTATCGTAGAATGAACCGAGTTTGGGTGAAAACCGCCAAAGAATGTGGTCTACGCTCTTCGATATTCACGCGTCTGAAAATTGAACTTCCAGTGTGTCCAGTTTTATATCTTCTGATTAAAACTCACAAGCTGCGTGAGGAAGACCTGACGTCGAGCGACCCTGCAATATTCAAGGTCAGGCCAATAGTCAGCTGTGTCGGTGGCCCCACTGACCGAATATCGTGGTACCTCAATCTTGTTCTTGTTCAATTGTTCAGCTTCATTCCAGCACACTTGTCCAACACGAGTATGTTCCTTGATCGCATTCGAGAAGCGGAACTCACGGATGACTGTGTCATGGAATCGTTCGATGTGGCAGCTTTGTACACCAACGTCTCCAACGATTCCGCCTTACAAGCCGTTCACGAACTTCTGAGTGAACACCAAGGAGCGATAAATATGTATGGGCTAAACTTAGAAGGGTTGATGAGACTTCTCAAGGAGTGTATGAATTGCACGATATTCAGATGGTCAGGAAGATATTTTCGACAGGTCAGAGGATTGGCTACGGGGCAGCGGCTGGCGCCTATCCTAGCTGTAGCATTCATGGCCAAGATTGAGATGCCCGTATTAGAAGGAAGACCGCTGTTCTACTGTCGATACATCGACGACTGCCTGATCGTAACCTCCACCCAGAGTGAGATGGATAGATACTTTTAGTTGATGAACGACCAATCAGAGCACATAAGACTTACCAGAGAACAACCTGTGCATGGTTGGCTACCCTTCTTAAATGTGGAAATCAACATGCACAATGGTGTATGCAAGACTAGATGGTATAGGAAGTCCACCAAGAAGAACATCATTGTTCATTGCTTGTCTTCTCATCCCAAACAAACGAAGAATGCGACTGTAAGAAATATGATGCGTAGAGCGGCAAGCGTCAATAGTGGTGCTGAAGAAAAGAAGCACTCTCTGCAATTAGCTCGCAGTATTGCGGCATCTAATGGTTACAGTCTGTCGACATATGCTCGCAGAAGACGCACTCCGAACAACAACCACTCAAACCAAAACGAAGCCGGAAAATTGCTTTCTGCTTGCCATTCATATCCGACGACTTCATTAGTGCCGTGCGATCCTGCTTGAGGCGAGCGGACCTGGAAAACCACGTGACGCTTATCGCTATTCCACCATCCAATCTGAAGCGTCTACTTGTGAGAAACCGGATCTACGACCGTATATGCACCACAACTGATTGCCTGGTTTGCCTTTCGGGTAGAGAAGGCGACTGCATGTACGCGGGAGTGATATATATGATAACATGCTTGGCGTGCGGAGACAGCTACATTGGTGAGTCCGGGCGGGCACTTTGCCTGCGGATCCGTGAGCACGTCGACGGAAAGAGATGCTCGCGTGAATCAACCCCGTTGGGTGCACACCGTGTAAGAAGACACAATGGAGAAGATTTCAACGTGAAGGTAGTTATCCTGCAACGCGAAACTGAAATCATGCCGCGGAAAACATTAGAGGCATTTTGGATACAGACTAAAGGCCCAGCCATGAATCGAAGGGAGGAGTGTATTTCAACAACAGCTGCACTCAGTCCATTTATCCAGCTCTGTCATTTTGGATACGCACACACTGGGACCAGTGCGTGACCTCGAGTACGACAGTGTCTCATTCTTAATTTCCCTCGCTCACTGCTGGCCGGAAGTGTCGACGCACTGCGTTCGATTGTAAGGTGAGGACTCTGAGTGGTACGGCGCCGTCTGCGCGCGGCAACCGAAGCAGATCACAACTTCGGTTGAACGCGTACGCGGTGTTTGAGCGTGCAATTTTGCTAAATTGACTGGATCACTTTAAGGCTCTGAAAAAGGCGTCAGACGCCGAAACGCGTTAGCCAGAAAAATAAAGATCCATAACAACCTCGTGGGGGCTCAAAATAGAAGAAATAGCTCATTACAACAAAATGCCGAGGTTTAAGGACAGTCGGGCGTATACTGTATACGGGGGTTATTCGGGGTGGAGAATACGAATTTAACGTCCGTTTGTCGATTTTCAAAATACTAAGGTGGCTTTTGCCCCCTAAATGACATGTTACCTACCGTAACCTACAGTAAGCCTCGAAATTTTGACAAATGGACTCCAGATTCGTGTTCACCACCCTAGATTACCCCTACATACAAGTTTTGGGCTAAATCCGAGAAAATTTTTTGAAACTCGCAAAAAAATGCCTGATGTACCCTTGCCTTTTCGTGAGGCTTAAAAAATGCTCATAACTTGTTCGAACCTGCAGCTCGGGGCGGGATTCTGCGCATATTTACTATTGAGACAGAAGAGATACTAACGATACTAGTCGTTTTGGCAGATGCGTTTACCACTCTAAACACTTCCCTTGTAAGCCGGTCTCTTCGTTCAAGAGGTAACGAATTGCGAAGGAATACTGCCATGGAATACAATACGCAGAGTGTAATCAACAAGTAGAGTGCACAATACACATAATTGCCACTTGAAAAGACGAAAATGAGGAAATTCTAAGTAGTGAAATTGTTGCAAACGGATTTGGCAGGAGCTCTATGAATTATCACAGTCAAATCACGCGTCAGAAGGGGTTTTTCTTGGAGCGCATATTGAATCAAATGAGAACAAGAATAAGTCTAGCAGCAAAAACGTTTCTGTACAATGTGAACCGTGAAAGTGTTGAGGACACGAAGGTATAGCGTCAGTAGCTAATAAATTGTTTCACATTTCGTTTTCGTGATTTTTATCTAATCAGTGAGGGAAGAGGGAAGGTCTAGTACCTTAGTGGGAGCAACACTGAAAAGGCAGATTAACATTCAAAAACCTTATTTCTAGCCCATAAGGCCACATTTCGTTCAGCATTGTTGGCGGAGAATTATTTTTTTTTATTTTTGTATTCATTCGCTCGCCAGAGGACCTTCTGACGCGTGATTTGACTGTGATAATTCATAGAGCTCCTGCCAAATCCGTTTGCAACAATTTCACTACATTTAATGATTATGTTATCTGCATATACCAACAACAGCCAAATCGATTCGACAATTTCACTATGATTTGATCCGCGGCCTGTTTCCTCAAGAAAAAACGTGTAAATTCAAACCGCGGCTGGCGTGGCGGCTCAAATCTCAATCTCTGAGAATTAAACCGCCGCGGTTTGAATTTAAACGTTTTTTCTTGAGGACACAGGCCAAGGACCTAACTATACAGTTAGGAAATCGGTTTGCTAGCCAAATCTAATGGAAGAATTTCACGACATTTTAGAGCAATGCCAAATCCTTGACCTTTTCTGCGTAGCCCAACTTCCAGAAATCAATTGCTGGAAATGCATCTGTCGGAAACCTAGCACCCAGTTCCTCACCTTAACCATAATTCAAGGCTTCTCGAGTCAGATGTGGGGAGCTGTTGTCGCGCCCCAGTGAGATTTGTCGACACGCGACGCAGGCGCAGTAGGCTGGGACGAATAAGGGGTTGAGCAGAGTGCCAAAAAGGCGCGGCGCGGCGTAATGATGGAGAGCCATATTGATAGATCGCCGCGATCTATCAATACGGCTCTCCATCATCATGCCGCGCCGCGCCCTGTTGGCACTCTGCTCAACCCCTAATGGCCATATAAAAATCACCCATCCTACGCGGGCGGTCGCGCCGCGTCGTGGTATTGCAGCGCGCTTTCTCGCCGCTGCAGTGCCTTCTCTTGCCTTTTCTCAATCTATCGTTGGACAAGAGCTCAAGTTCCACGAATATTGTTTCTTTGTATGAGGAACTGTAAACGACTGGATGAGTTGGTAATTTTGAGAAATGAGAAAAGTGGAAACTTTGAGAATCTGTCTTGCGGCCAGCGATACCTCCCACCTCGTCATGCAAATTCCATCGACGAACAGTCAGCTTACCTAGAATATTACGATGTACCACAGCTTGGTGTGACCATCTTTACACTCTTTGATTGGATACGAGAAGAAAGCGGAATACGATGATTCTGCTAGGTATTATTGGCCTACTCAATTGTGATGTTTACTAAAGAGTTCGTTGAATCACAATATTCACGCAAAGAATTTAGCTTTCTTATAGTACGAGCTCATTGTTTTGAAACCCTGCTTTGGCTGAATGAATTTTGAAAATGCAGAGCCGGTTCAGACATTACATGAGATGGTCCGAGCAAAATTTTGAGCCCATATCGAGGTTACGCCTATGCAGTTTTTCATTTCCTTACCGTAACTGACCGTAATCCTCGCCTACTTACAGTGTACTGCATATTTTCTATAGGCGAGTATGCTTATAAACACCACCGAAACAGCACAGAAGAAACAGGATCGTCACCTGGATTTGGCGTGTAGACGTGTAAAAGAAGAATAAGAAGGCATCGCATAAAAAGAGAAAAACAATAAATAGAAAGGTGTGCATGAAGAGGACAAAGAGGAAGAATAAGAAGGGGAAAACAAGAAAAGCAAGGTGAGGAAAAGGAAGTTACAGAGCAGGTTTGAGGATGAGGAAAAAAGTGTGAGTACACAAAATCACTCCATCGAAGTTCCATTAAACTTACTGTGCTTACCTGGGCTAAATTCCGGTCCGCAATTGCGTCTCAACACGCTTTGCGGCCGCATGCGCTCGCGTCAGTCGAGTTTCCAGCGCCAAAATATGGTTTTTTATACAGTTTTCTCCAATTTTGTTTACTTTTCAGTTCCTAAGGCCTCTTTCAGAGTCCGATCGCTCTGCGATGCGACCTAATGAAAACACTGTGTATCGATCTGGTCGCGTCGCGCGATCTGGTCGCCGGCCTTTCAGACAAGATCGCGGGAAAAGTCGCCCAATCGCGCGATTGGGCGACTGAGATGGCCAGATCGCGGCGACCGCTTCATATGTCCTCGTTCAAATTCCTCTTTTTTCACGTTGATTCAGGCAAAATAAGTATAAGTAGGCAAAACAATCATAATACAAAACAATTATTGTCATAAAATGATTATTATCATTAAAAAAATCTACGATACACTTGAGGGTGACAATAAAACTAGGATCCAAACCACAATTGACAATGTAGTTCAATGGTCTAAACGAAACCTTCTCCCTCTTTCCACTCAAAAAAGTCAAGTACTACACCTGGGTAGAACTACTAATCCGGAAGGCGGGTACAATATCGATGGTTCAATACTCCAGCATGTTAACCTAGTTAAAGATTTAGGGTTTCTTGTCGATTCGAAATTGAATTTTGATAAGCATTTGGATAGTATTGTTGCGAAAGCTGAACAGAAACTTTTCCTTCTGTTCAAATCGCTGAAAACTAAAGGTTCATTGCTTTTGGATACAGCCTATGAAATTTACGTTCGATCTGTTTTTGAATATGGTACGTGTATCTACTTTCCTCATTAAAAAACCTGCGTTGCCAAACTAGAAAGAGTGCAAAACAACTTCACAAGGAAGGTCTTCATAAGGTCTCTTGGCTTCACGTATAGGAGTATTCCCCGTGGCATAGTGAGGAATCGTATGCTTAATTTGGATACTTTACATTACAGACGCAAGAGAAATGATTTAATTTTGGTATATAATATTATAACTGGAAGACTGGATCTCAAAGCTCATTCATTTTTCAAACTGGTTGAATCAAATACTAGGGAAGAAAGGTTCAAGCTTAAATTCAGTCAGCCGCGCACCTCTTTGTGGCGCAGCTTCTTCACCTTCAGAGCCGGCATGGAATACTTGAAGATGAGTCATACTGTTCAGATACCGATCAACTTCACTAAATTCAAAACGCTTGTCAGAAATTATGTACCTTCATTGTGAAGAAAGGATCTATCAATCGTTTTACGCTTTTACCTTTCGAAACTTGTCATTTTTTAAGTTCCTCGATGTTTTTGTTGTTTTTCTGCCTTCGCTATGATTCTACACGTCTGCAAGGGCGTGTAATAAAGTTAAAGTTAAATGGCAAAGCACAATGCACCTTTTTATCATAAATGACTAACCAATTGCACGACACCGCGAACATGAAACAGACGTCGATTAGAATGTGTACAGTTGACCGCAATGTTAAAGGGACATGGTGCGGTTGCGGACTCGCACTGAATTACGGTAGAATCTGGCACTTTGCCAGATTTCGTCATCGATCGGCGCCAACCGTCGTCTCTGTGCTCACGAGAATATCAGCTGTGACGCCGATCAATGACGAAATCTGGCAAAGTGCCAGAGTCTACAGTAGTTTTAGTGCGAGTCCGCAACCGCACCATGTCCCTTTAACATTGCGGTCAACTGTACGTAAATGTGCGTGGTCGCCAACTTCCGCGATTGGGCATTCACACTTCCAAAATCTGCATTTCCACGGCGACGCGACGGTCACGTCGCCGTGTCCACAATCGCGTCGCAGAGCGATCGAACTCTGAAAGAGGCCTAACACTTACCTAGAATCAACAGGTCAGCGACTGCTGCGCTGGAAACTCTTCCGACTCGAATGCGCGCGTGTCGAGACGCAATTGCGGACCGGAATTCGGCCCAGAGAAGCACAGTATATGTATGTCTTATTCTAATAACATTCGAACACTGTCCCTAACTAGGGCTTACCTTACAGTTTCCGTTGTCTTATGTAAAACAATGTGGTGATAGTTGTGGGTATGGGACACAGTATTGATAATCCGTTTTCCAAATCCCCTAAATGCCTCAAAGATTTGCAGGAAAATTCCAAAAGTTGGCATTTTCATAGCTTTGCGTAGATAAAGGGGTACACGAATAGCAATTTTCAGTATGCTCAAAAAAATGCCTCGGATTGGGCTGAAAACTCGTTTCTGGAGGTTGTTTTGGGTGCTGATAACGAATCTGAGGTCCATTTGTCAATATTTGAAAAATTCCATCTGATTTGGTCCCAAGCTTCAAAATAGGGGAAATTTTGCCGGCAAAAGGCGACTTTCGACGTCTTCGAGAATGCTACGTTAAAATCGCCTCAAAACTTGCATAGAGGGGTTACTCGAGCTGCCCAACACCAATCTGCAACCCGTTTATCGATTTTCGATAGATCACGATATGTTGCGGCGGGTATACGGTGGCTCGGTCAAAGTCTCAGATTTGACTCAAAATTTCACTGTGGGTGTTATTTGGGACGCTGAACAAGAATTCGAGGTCCGTTTTTGATTTTCTAAAGTTGAAGGTAAGTAACGCCAGTTAAAAGGCAATATGCCTACCGTAACCTACACTAACCCTAAGTCTGGAGAGGAACAGGCCCCAGATTCGGGTTTAGCGCCCTAAATAACCCCAAATTGGAAGTTTTGAGTCGAATCCGAGGAGTTTTTTCTGGACACCTCAAAAATTCCCTGATGCCTTCTTGTGAGGCAATGAAAATGACATTTTTTGGAATCCCCGCAGCCACTTAGCGAATTTCATGCACAGATCATTTATGTACTGTCACAGACCTACAGCAACGACAACATGGCTCTCCGAATCTCCACGGGAAGTTGAAAGCAGTTCCTAGTAAGTGTTCAGTCGAAATGAGCGATTTTATGAATTTATTGTTTTTCAACTCATAATATGGCATAATTGAAGAATAAATGTCTGTTAATTATTTTCATGGTTGTTATTCCTATTTTATATTCGAAACACATCAAATGACAATTTGCAATCACTCTTGACAATTATGCACTAATTTTGGACTCTCGTCGGGATCCTCATTTTTCGGTGGGGCCATAGTGATGAAGAAGAATGCATCGCCATGAAATTTAAAAATTCTTAATTCTCTTACACATGCTCAGGCTTGAATTTTGAGTGCATTCTGCCACCAACAAGATCTAATTTTCGAGCAATCAATTCGAGTCAAGACTATGTCCTCAAAACGTGGCTATGAAACTTTTAGAGCCATAAAACTTGTTTAAAATAAAGAGACCTTCTAAAAGCTTCCGTAGCTTCCCATGGAACTTCTACCGATGCTTGCAGATATCATTAACACTTCTTTCCGAACCTGCACTCTACCCCAAGCTTGGAAGACAGTCAATGTGATACCGTTGCCAAAGCCAGACAAGTTCTAAAGCACGGCAAAAGGCTTTCGACCAATAAGCCTCTTATCGCCCGTCGCTAAATTAGCTGAAAAGTTGATCGTGACGGACCTGGCTGATCAAAATGAGCGATAGCAGCATCAGCATGGGTTCAGGAACCTTCACTCTACTACTACTGCTCTATAGAGGATCGTGAGCTTTGCGGTCGACGGATTCAACATGAAAAAGCCCCTAAGAACGGTGGCCGTCGCCCTCGACCTGACCAAAGCATTCGGCTCTGTTAACTTGGGACTGCTGTCCGAGAAACTGCTCAAGTCGTCGCTACCATCATGGCAGAAGCGATGGATTGCAGCGTTCACGAAAAGCCGCCGGGCTAAGGTTCTGTTCCAGAATCACGTATCCGATATACTTATGTCGAGTCGAGTCATCGAGTCTTGGTATCGACTGAAACAGTCGAAATCGAGTCATTCGACTACTCGATTATTTGAAATTTTGAAAAATCGAACTAGTCGAAAACTCGATTAGTCGAAATTTTGAAAAATCGAGTTAGTCGAAAACTCGATTATACGAAATTTTGAAAAATCGACTTAGTCGAAAACTCGAATATTCGAAATTTTGAAAAATCGACTTAGTCGAAGACTCGATTATTCGAAATTTTGGAATTTCGGGTTAGTCAAAGACTCGATTATTCGATAGACCCTAATAGTCGAATGAACTCGATAGTCGACTGTTTCGAGTCAAAAAAATCACCGTCAGGTAAATACTTAATGTACCCTCTGGTTCCAAGCCAGATTTACTCTGTTCCCTCGCGCGCTTGTGCGGAGCGAGGGTAGTGACAACGAGAAATTGTGGGGAGAAGGAGACGCAGCGTACGCACGCAGATGCACGCAACGAACAGAAATAAATCATACTCGGAAACAGATGATAGTTAACCGAAACTGAGCCACCAGTTTTCCAAGACGTATTTGCGGACCATGATGGCGGAGACTCCACCATGAGTTTAGAAGTTCTCGAAATAGACGACTATATGTCGTGACTGTGTGTTACTGTGATTAATGTTAAACTCACGCCCGGCTATTTCCACGGTTCTAGTCTCCAAGGGAGATTTTCGCTTGCTCATTTATGCTGTGATCCCTCTGAGGCCCCGGTCAGACTTCGTCGGAAAACCTGCTGAGTCCAACTGGGTCCGAATGAATTCGGGGTGGAAAAACCTGCTGAGTCCCACTGAGTCCGGTTGCCCCCAGCGCCAACCAGTTCCTCTGCGAAACACGCAATTGATAGTGACGACTATCACCTCAGCTGTCAATCGGCACGTGTTTGGTGGCTGATTTTTCTTGTTTTCAACATGTCTGAATCTGATTTCCGTATCAGCAGCAGGTGGGGCAGAGCGCAGACGACGAGAGTCGAGATGCGGCGGGACTAGGCAGGTCGCAGTCGGCCGAAAAAAATGCACCCAAATCACGTGAGAAACACCTATATCGACCGGGTGGGGTGAGGATGGTTTCGGTGGGACTCAGTGGGACTCAGTCGCTGCATTGGCCCCGCCCTTGTACGCATGAGAACCATCAGTATCGACCGGGGGGAATGCGGTGGGCATCAGACGGTCGCAGTCGGACTCAGTGCGTTGATTTTTTTGCACCCGTCTTCCACGAATTCGATGCGTATCGACCCGGTGGGACTCAGTAGATCCACCGACTATGACGGGGGCCTGAGTTGCATTCCTCCCCAGTAATGAGATTTGTTCGGTTTCCGTAAGATTTGGAATTTTGCCTTTGGAATTTACTAACGGACATTGAAAAATAAGTGTTGGTTCCAACAGTCCTACTCTGACAAGGGAACCACTTTTAGTCTGCGTGGCCATTCCATACGAAATGTACTTTTCTAGAAGTATTTTGAGCGTAGAATCCGAGTGCGCTCCTTGCAGCTGCCTAAAAGCACTCTGAAAAAAGTTATATGCGTTTTTGAAAGCTTGGCGACCAGTCAAGGGTACCCCCTCATGGAATTTCTTGAGGTGCTCTGAAAAAAAAGTTCCGCATTTTGCTCAACACTTGTATGTAGAGGTGGTCTAAGGTGCTGAACACGAATCTGGGGTCCGTTTGTCAAAATGCTGAGGTATACTTTAGGTTGCGGTATGTGCCATGCTATTGAGGAGGGAAAATTCATCTTAATAATTCGAAAACCGATAAATGATTATCAAAGTCGTATTCAGCTCCGCGAATAGCCCCCAGGAACAAATGCTGAGTCGAATCGCTACCGTTCCGCGAAAGTCTGACTAAATTGCCGTATATCCACCATAATCTGTCAGAAATCGTCAACTGGACCTTAGGTTCGTGCTAAACACTCCAAAGCACCCTTCGAAATACAATATGAGCCACATCTGTTGTAGAAATCCGCAAATCTCAGAAGTCGCGTTTTGCCCTCGAAGGTTTTACATGGTATATGTATATGTATATTGTTGTAATGTAGATCACTTATCGGCTTTTCACTGCAGACCGATCACCAAGTGGGCGGATTTTGATCCGCCAATCACAAACCGCGTCGATCCACATATAAACCCGGCCGCTGCGCTGTTGGGACATTCTCGACTCGCCGTCTACCTGCCTCGACTACCTGCCAGCCGTACACGCCACCACCATCGCCTCCTGCACTCAACCAAGCCGTCGCCGTCAACGAGCAGCCACCACCACGACGACACCTGCACCACACCTACCTATTTGCTGTATTCGTAATCAAGCCATTTGTTAATCTGTGTCCGTCACAGACGTAACAATTGGCGATCAGGACTGCAGATTGTCGGCTCATAACTGGGTGGCGATCTGTAACATTTGTCGGCCCTTTACTGGGTGGCAGATAAATCAGCAGTACCAGCTTTCAACAGCTGTTGATACTGTGGTGTCTTGCCTATTGGCGAAGTCAAGCTACACGTATCTAACGTGGGTTTGGCATTGCAAATAGTCAGGACACTCACGAACTGCTGACGAGACAAGACCAGGTGCCCGCCCTGCGGTTGAATACCTGTGGAAAAGCCCAGAAGCCCGCGGTTGCGGTTGAATTTCTGGAGTAAGTCAGGGAAGTCGCGCTTTTGGTGCTTGAACACCTGAAAGAAAGCCACTTGATATAGCTCGCCTTTAGAACGCTGAAGCAAAGAGACTTTGAGCAAAAGAGCATATTGGGCTTGATTTTGAATTGATCGCCCTAGACAGAAATGGACCCGGAAACCGTCCAGAAGCTCTTGGATCAGAATGCTGAGCAGATGAAGCTCATGAGGGAAGAGAGAGCTCAAACTCAGAAATTGGCGCAGCAACAAATGGAAATGGTTTAGCAAATGTTGACATTAATGGCTGCAAAGAGTGAGGCGAGTCCAGAAAATGAGGTGGTGCCACATCAGTCGACATTGATGTCGGAATTAAATGGTCGTATCACAATGTTCGTGTTTGACATCGAGATTGAGCGATGTTTCTCTCGGTGGTATGCAAGGCATAAAGACACTTTGATGAAGGATGGTGCATCCCTTGCTGAGGATGCAAGGTTGAGGTTATTGCTCGGGAAGCTGGACAATGAGGTCTTTGAAAGATATAAGCGTCAGATTCTCCCGAAAGCACCATCCGACGTTTCATTCAGTGAAACGATTTCGACCCTGAAAGACATGTTCGATGTAAAGAAATCTTTATTCACACTACGGTATCAGTGCATGAAAGTCGAAAAACAAGACTCAGAGGATTACATGCAGTACACTGGTCGAGTGAATGAAATGTGCGAACATGCATGCTTTGACGAGCTGGACAGTGAGGGTTCTAAAGCATTACTGTGGATTTATGGCCTAAAGTCGCATAGAGATCGTGAGATTCGGCCGAGATTGCTTGCTTTCTTAGATAAGGAGGCAAAGGAACAACGGAAGCCAACGCTTCATGAGTTATACAAAGAGTGTGACCGAGTTATGACGTTATTGAAGGCGTCAAAGATGATTGAGGAAGACTCAGTAAATGTCAGAGAGGTCAGATCAGAACCGTCTGAGCCGAATAACAAAGAGCATTCAGTAGAATGTTGGAACTGCGGCAAAAACGGTCACACAAGTAGAGAGTGTCGAAGCAAACAGTGGAATCGTAACTCATGCAAAGGCAAAGGGCACAAAGAAAAGTATTGTGTAAAAGCATCACAGTACCGAAGCAGGTCCAAATCGAGGACTGCCACAAAACCTCGCAAGAAACGCTGCGGGCGAGTAGTTCTCGCAGGAAGTGCTGAGGCTGACGTGAATGCAGTTCGGCAATACGTCAATGTTGAAATAAAAGGGGCACAAAATGGAGTTTCAATTGGATACTAGCTCAGATATGACATTGTTGAACGCAGACATGTGGAAGAAGTTGGGCAGGCCGAAACTTACCCATACTAGCTTGGTCGTTAGGGACGCTAGTGGGAACCGAATGAAAGTTTTCGGGGAACTGAAGTGTCAGTTCAAGCTGAAAAAAGCCGTTGGTGAGGGATGTTGTTTTATCCCCCCCCCCCCCCCCACAAAAGTCTTATAGGCCTCGATTGGGTCAGACAGATCGCTGAAATGGCATATCACATGGAACAAATGGTAGCTCACGTGAGTACCACAGATGATGCCAACCTGGTAGATGAATTGAAACGGAACTTCGAATGTGTGTTTAAAGAGGGCTTAGGCACATGTACGAAACAGAAGGCAGCGCTGGAATTGTTGCCCAATGCTAAGCCAATTTTCAGAATGAAAAGGCCTGTAGCGCATGCATCGTTAGAGACAGTTGAAAAAGAGATTGAGCGCCTGGAAGAAATGGGTGTGATCGAACCGATAACCCATAGTGAATGGGCCGCTCCAATAGTTTGCGTTCGTAAAGCGAACGGGAAAATGAAGGTCTGGGCCGATTTTTCAACTGGTTTGAACAACGCCTTGGAGGCATATGAGTATCCTATTCCCATTCCGGAGGACATTTTCGCATCTCTGAATGGTGGAACTATCTTCTCACAGATTGATTTCTCGGATGCTTACCTTCAAGTACAGCTGACGGATGAGGCCCAAAAGTTAGTTGTGATCAATACACACAAGGGTCTATATCGATACAAAAGGTTGCCTTTTGGTATCAAGACTGCGCCAGGAATTTTCCAAAGCATCATGAACAAAATGATCTCGGGTTTGAAAGGAGTAACAGCCTACCTGGACGATATTCTGATAGTCGGGAAGACACCTGAAGAGCATAGAACCAACATATATGCTTTATTCGAACGAATAAACGAATACGGTTTTCGAGTAAGACTGGAAAAATGCTCGTTCGCAAAACCAGAGATCCGCTTCCTCGGGTTCGTTGTAGACCGTAACGGACGTCGTCCGAATACAGAGAAGGTGGCTGCTATCGCTAAAATGCCAGCACCACAAAATGTGGCACAGTTTCGCGCATTCCTAGGTATGGTTACGTATTATTCATCCTTCATTCCGAATATGAAGGAGATGTGTTGACCACTGGATGCTTTGCTGAAAAACGACGTTAATTGGTTATGGAAACACATACATGAAATAGCGTTCGAGAAATTGAAGAAAATGCTGGTGTCAGACTTGAACCTGACGCACTATGATCCTAAAAAGAAGATAATCGTGGCTGATGATGCTTGCGATTATGGGATCGGGTATGTGATCTCGCACAGAATGCCGGATGGTACAGAAAAACCTATTGCCCACGGCTCGAGATCACTCACAGTCGCTGAAAGGAATCATGCCCAGATAGAGAAAGAGGCATTAGGTCTTGTGGAGGCAATCAAGAAGTTCCATAAGTATGTATACGGGAGGCGTTTCACGCTCCGTACTGACCACAAGCCGTTGTTGGCCATATTTGGCAACAAGAAGGGCGTACCAGTCCATTCTGCCAACCGTCTGATGCGTTGGGCAACAATGCTGATAGGCTACGATTTCGAAATCGAGTACATCAAGACGGATTTGTTCGGACAGGCGGATGGATTATCGAGATTGATTCAAAGGCATCCCCTTGTATAGGAGGACTGCGTTGTCGCGTCGGTTGAGAAAGACGTGAATCTAGTGCTTGCAGATGCTGTACGCAGATTGCCCGTGACAGCTAACATGATTCGTGAGCACACTGAAAAGGATGTTCTACTGCGAAAGCTGAAAGGATTCATTGATACTGGAAAATGGCCAAAAGTGGTAAAACCTGATTTGAAGAAGTTTTACAGTAAACGTGAATCCTAATCGATAGTGCAAGGCTGCGTGATGGTAAGCGATAGAGTTGTCGTGCCAGACACGCTGAGAAAGGACGTTCTCAAAGAGCTGCACTGTGGTCTTCCTGGGATTGTCAGGATGAAAGGACTAGCGCGAAGCTATGTCTATTGGCCAAAAATCGATGAAGACTGTGAAAAGGTTGTGAGAAGTTGCGCTGATTGCCAACTACACTCAAAATCTCCCACTAAAGTGCCTCTAAGAACATGGCATACACCAGAAAATGTTTGGGAGCGAGTTCATGTTGATTTCGCTGGTCCAATGGATGGAGTGTACTACATGGTCGTTGTTGACGCCTTGAGTAAGTGGCCGGAGATGTTCGAGTTAAAGAACATCACAGCTGGCACAACGGTAAAGCTGTTGAAAGAGCTTTTCGCACGCTATGGAAATTCAAAGACGCTAGTGAGCGATAATGGAACACAATTCACATCAGAGCTGTTCAAGCAGATGTGCGAAGAACGAGGTGTTGATCATGTGAGAACACCGCCGTACCATCCTCAGTCAAATGGTCAGGCAGAAAGATTTGTTGATATCCTGAAAAGAGGGATTAAGAAGCTAAAAGGGGAGGGGAGTACGTTCGCTCGCTCTTGCAATGAATGCCTGGACACAGTGCTGTTGGCGTATCGCACTACGCCAGAGGCTTCTTTGAACGGTAAATCTCCTGCCAAAGTCTTCCTGGGGAGAAGATTAAGAACGCGGCTGAGTATGTTGAGACCGTCGAAAGGAGAGTCAGAAGCAGAAAGCGCTGCTGACCGTAGAGAAAAAAAAATGAGATGCAATTCGATCGCAAAAATGGTACAAAGCATCGAGGTTTTTCTGCTGGAGACACTGTCCTGGTCAAAGAGTACAATGGAGCATTGGACTTCGAGTGGACTCAGGGGATAGTCGTGAAAAGCCTTGGAAAAGTCATGTTTGAAGTGGACATCGGAGGCAAAACCGTTCGTAGGCATGCGAACCAAATGCGAAGAAGCATATTGGGCCATAAGTATGATAACGAATATTCACAAGATCTACTTTTGGACTTGTTTGAAGCTGATCCTGTTAGCACCGAAGTAGTTCTAGAACAGGAATGCCATGATGGGCAGGATCAAGAGCTTGAGACTGTGATCATTCCCAGTAATGATACCTCCGCCGCACTTCATCAAGACTACGCGCAGCCCAGCACGAGTCGCGCAACACAGGGATTAGTTAAAAGCCGAGCTAGTAAACAATTGGTTGGTTTCGCTCCGGCAACTTTAAGAAGGTAAACTCGACAGCGCCGCAAGCCGAAGCGGTATGAGCTTTAATCAGTTGATTTTGAATTGTTTTCCCTGTGCCGTAGTCTACCTCTTAAAAGGGGAGGTGTTGTGATGTAGATCACTTATCGGTTTTTCACTGCAGACCGATCACCAAGTGGGCGGGTTTTGATCCGCCAATCACAGGCCGCGTCGATCCACATATAAACCCGGCCGCCGCGCTGTTGGGACATTCTCGACTCGCCGTCTACCTGCCTCGACTACCTGCCAGCCGTACACGCCACAACCATCGCCTCCTGCACTCAACCAAGCCGTCGCCGTCAACGAGCAGCCACCACCACGACGACGCCTGCACCACACTTACCTATTTGCTGTATTCGTAATAAAGCCATTTGCTAATCTGTGTCCGTCACAGACGTAACATATATATTTATTACACCCATTTTAAGGCAAGTGCGTGATAATACGACGAAGATATGGAGAGAAGACAAAGTTATATCAACTAAACCAGGGAAAAAGGCAAAAACCAACCAAATAGAGAACTGGTGCAAAAAATTCTGATACCCTATATACCCTACCGGTCAAATGAACAAAGATCTATCTCAAGAAAGAAGCAACAAATGAAAAAGTTACTTTTCGTAGCTCAGAATTATTTAGGATACTAGTCGCCTAAACTGGCCCAAGGAAGTAGCGCCGGTGACTCTTCTAGCGATTTTCAGGTATGCGCTACCCGCCCTATGTGGAAAAGATCTAACCCTAACACTGGTAATTGGACGACTGAGGAATATTTTCATTTTTTCACCTCTGGTTTTCGACGTGACCAGTTTGAAATAGGGTGCAAGCTTGAAAATACCGCTATTTTCCAGAAGTTTGTGAACCATACAAAGGTCAAATACTCTGCGCCGAAAATTCAGCGTTGGTAACCCGAGATATTTGTTCCTTATGTGGGACCTGGGTATTTTGGAATTCAGGAAACCACCGATTCGAATCATCAGCTTGCGAGTGAAACTATTCTGGACTTTTTCGAGCGCGTCAGTATCCTTTTTCTTGTGCGGACAGAAAACTGCTGTTCCAGATTCCACAATGGGTCGTATATAAGTCTTGTATGCTCGAAGCAGAACCTGTTTGTTTTTAGTTGAGATTCCCTTATAAATCTGAAAAATTCGCCTGTGAGCCGACTGACATTTGATTTTGACATGCTCAGAAAAATCCAACTTCCTATCGTAGTTAAAACCAAGATCTCGAACCGCGTCTACCGCTGGGAGCGCGACACCAGCACATGTATATGAATGGGCCGTAGGCGCCGGACTCAGATGAACCCGCATAAACACGGTTTTCTGCGGAGCTAGAGGTAGCTGCCATTCCTTCGCCCAGTCAGCCATCAGGTTAATCGCCTCCTGCAGCACTTGGGTGTCTAATGGCTCAGAAATGACTTTGTAGAGCTTTATATCATCCGCGTAAAATTTCACAGAAACATTTTTGTCTGGAAAAATGCTGGGAATGTCGGCTGTGAAAATGCTAAACAATATTGGTGATAATACACCCCCTTGTGGCACTCCGCTTTCTATGTTTTTCACCTCGGAATAATAATCCCCGACTCTCACTTGAAACGTTCTACCAGATAAGAAATTGGTAAGCCAGTCTGTCAGAATCGGATGAAATTGCAGATCCCGTAGTTTTGATAGCAGTTTCAAGTGCGAGACACGATCAAATGCCTTTGCAAAGTCAAAATAAAGGACATCGCAACTGCATTTCTTGTCAAGGGCCTCGGTCCAATCATTTATGCATTCCAAAAGGTTCGTTTCTACCGATCTTTTAGGTACAAAACCATTTTGGCTCCTGGGAATGACGTTGTTCGAAAACAGATGTAGGACGATGTGCTCTTTTAGGACCTTCTCAAACAGTCTGCAGAAGAATGAGGTTATGCTAACTGGTCTATAACTCCCTGGATCAGCAGCGGGTTCCTTTATCAGAAATGGTGTAACAAACGAGTGTTTCCAGCGGGCTGGAACCTCACTATACATAAGAGACTGGTTGTATATATAGGCCAAGGGACCACAAATAGCAGGTGCGATTTTCTGGATGAAAAATAGAGGAACGAAATCCGGGGTGACCGAGGAAGATCTAGACCACCTCTTCAGCAGCTCCTGTAATTTCATGGAGTGAAACCACGGGAAATTTGCCATAGGCTGAATACCTGCGAAAGATGAAGACGGGCAACATCCGCCATCGGCTTGGAATTGATTCACGAAATGGTCCGCTAACATGTTCGCCTTGTCCTATGCCGAAGTAGCAAGAAGGTCACCCTTTTTGAGACTACCAATACTATTCTTTTCCTGTAACTTGGATTTTAGATACCGATAGAAATTTTTCTTTTTTGCAAATTCCTAAATGCTTCCCAGTTACCAGTACGCCTAGCCTCATAAAAGAGACATTCACGATGTTCCGACATTTTTTGCAAGTGAGCAGGAAGGCGGATAGACTCAATGGAGGACACAAGCTTCTACGGCATATGCAAATCAATAGCTGCATGGATAACCGACAAGAAAAGTTCGTATTTCTCATTTACGCTACTGGCCGATTCAAGCAGACTTACCCAGTGAATTTGGCTAAGGTGTCCGCAAACAGCTGCATAGTCACAATTCTCATATACCCTGCGATAGACCGGCGTACCACCCGTTTCACAACATTGGATATCAAATGATATGCTATTATGATCACTTAACCCCACCGAAGGCAGAATTGCAAGATTTTTCAGCAAGGTTTCATGGCTGGAGAACACTAAATCCAAAACACTTTGACCTCTAGTAGGTTCATGAACAAATTGGAACAGATTATAACAGTAAACTAACTCTTCTAAACAAGATAGATTTGATGCCACCATATCACCTTCGTTCCTCCGAGCGAACTCCGGCAAATTGAAATCCCCTACAATGATCGTGTGAAGTTCGCACGTAACTAAATCGCTCGAGACCTTTACTAACATTTCCGTTTTTTCAGAATCACACGACGGGGCCCTATATACAACAATGACCCTAAAGCTCGAGTTTTCATGGTAAAGATCAACACAGAGTACCTCATAAGCATTTTCCGAGAAAACCACAGATGCTGAAAGTCTACGATGCACTAATAACATTATCCCGCCACCAGACTTTCTTACACGATCGCACCTCTTGGTTTCATAATCTAGAGAGAAATTACTCAATAAGGACGAAACCAAGTGACTAGATTTGAGCCAGGTCTCGGTAAAGGCATAAATGTCGTAATTATAAGAGAGAACCAGGTCGATATGTTCCTTGTTTTTTGAGACAGATCTTACATTCGCATAGAAAAATTTCAAAGAACTACAATGATGCCTGAGAGGATAAATCAGTTTCCCTGAACGGTTGTCGGCGTTGACTCATCATGGTGTGACGAGGTGGTCGTAGAGGAGGCTGCTCCGACGGTATACTTAGTATCCGAATCACTCCATTTCGGATATCCGACCGGATATCCGAGATTCGGATAATCCGATATCCGAAAATTTGAAAACACGCATTATCTGAATCGAACCAATATCCGGGAAATTTAAAATCGGCATTATCTGAATCGAACCATTATCCGAAGGGTCAAAAATTCGAGAAAAGTCGGATAAAAACGGATAAAACGGATAAAACGGATCGGATAAAATCGGATAAAACGGATAAAACGGATAAAATTTGCGTAAAATCGGATAAAAACGGATAAAACGCATAAAAAAATCGGTTCATTTTAGGTTAAATGTAGAAAAGTGTGTGTGTGTGTGTGTGTGTGTGTGTGTGTACGTGTGTATGTGTGTATGTGTGTATGTGTAATGTGTGTATGTGTGTATGTGTATGTATGTGTGTGTACGTGTGTACGTGTGTATGTGTGTGTACGTGTGTATGTGTGTGTATGTGTGTATGTGTGTATGTGTGTATGTGTATGTGTGTGTGTGTGTGTGTGTACGTGTGTATGTGTGTATGTGTGTACGTGTGTGTGTATGTGTGTGTGTGTGTGTGTGTCGTGTGTATGTGTGTATGTGTGTATGTGTGTATGTGTGTATGTGTGTATGTGTGTATGTGTGTATGTGTACGTGTGTATGTGTGTATGTGTGTATGTGTGTACGTGTGTATGTGTGTGTGTGTATGTGTGTATGTGTGTGTATGTGTGTGTGTATGTGTACGTGTGTGTGTGTGTGTGTGTGTGTGTGTGTGTGTGTGTGTGTGTGTGTGTGTGCGTGTTGCCTCAGATTTGTTCCGGTAATATCCGAAATTTATCCGAAATTATCCGACGGATATCCGTATCCGAATCATTGGAAAAATGGCATTATCTGAATCGATCCAATATCCGAAAATTTGAAAAAACGCATTATCTGAATCGAACCAATATCCGGTAAATTTGAAATGGCATTATCCGAATCGATCCATTATCCGAGGAATTACCTTCGGATAACAAGTATATCCGACGGTAGCATTGACCGGTTCAGTCCCACCCCTCGAAGGCGAAACTGGCCCGACATTCCCACCAGGACCACCCCCCACACGTCTCCGATATTCCTCCCTTCTTTTAATGCGTTCTTCCTTCGTCAGGGACTCCCTGAGATAGAGTCCCTTTACGGGGAAAAACCTTAGACGGGAGGGATTCCTCAACGCCTGTCTCTGATAAGCTGAACACGGCATAACAATTTTCAGAAGACGATTTTTGCCTTGGATCGGCGAGCCCAAACGATAAACAGATACCGGACAGCAATCTACATTCAAATGAGAAAGAACATCCGTTACGAAATTAGAATCATGACTCAATCTTTGCGGAATGGGAAGATATTTCTGCTCGGGAACACCGCTAAGAACCAAGGAGCGAGCACGCTCCTTCTCATTCTCCTTCTCAACAGGAGTATTAGCAGCACGGCTCACTTGAGATAACGATGATGATGCAACAGAATGATACTGTGAATGGATAGGCACAGATACATTTGCAAATGGTGGTGCGAAGCTTTGAACGAAGCAAGTCGTGGACAGCCGTAAATAAGTAAACCCCAGATTCGCCCCAAATAACCGACCTGGGATCCAGGTCAAATCTGGAACACTTTTATAAACAGAAAAGAACGAAAAACGAAAAAACCGAAAAATCGTAAAACGAAAAACGCACACCCCTGGTTTGGGCGCTGAGCACCTATTATGAGGTCCGATTCCAGATTTTCCAAAGACTAAAGCGCGTTTTGGAACGTACAAGAGGTGCGGAATTCTGGCGAAAAGAGCCTATAACTTTTTTCAGAGTGGTTTTAGGCAGCTTCAAAGAGCGCACTCGGATTCTACGTCAAAAACTTTGGGAAAGTACACTTAAATCGGAATGGCCGGAGCAACTAATAATAGTTCCCTCGTGAGAGCATCTTTCGCGCCGGTACCGCAATCCGCGATTGTGCCGCGCTCGTCTTCCCCTTGTCCCGCGATCCTCCTCCGTTCCGCGAAAGTTGCCCGATCGACCCACCCGTGGTCATTCCCGTGCTCGTGCCATGATGATATCGTGATCGTTCCCCCCGGTCCAGCGCTCTCATGCTGTGCAGATTTGGAAAGCGGCGCAAAATAGGACACCGGCAACTACCTTATAGCTTTGTGTTAATCTGATAGGCAACACTCGTTCGGGTAAAACACCGAGACGGCACGGGTGATAGAACGCAGTACGATAAGAGGTGAGGCTGACAGAAATGCGGTAAGCTCCTGGTTCAAGAAAAGTAAAGTGATTCGAGTAAAACAGTCGAAATAAGGTGTTTTAGAATTTCAATTGTCGAGATTTGCAAAAAATGAGTTATCCGAAAACTTGATCATTCGATTATTTGAAAAATCGAGTCAATTCGACTACTCGATCATTCGAAATTTTGAAAAATCGAATTAGTCGAAAACTCGATTATTCAAAATTCTGAAAAATCGAGTTAGTCGAAAACTCGATTATTCGGAATTTTGAAAAATCGAGTTATTCGAAAACTCGATTATTCAAAATTCTGAAAAATCGAGTTAGTCGAAAACTCGATTATTCGAAATTTTTGTCGAGTCGCCGAAGTATAGTATCCGATACCATTCCAATAGCAGCCGGTGTTCCGCAAGGCGGAGTGTTTTCCCCTGCCCTATTCAGCCTGTATTTTGAGGACATTCCCGAGCCTCCCAATGATGTAAAGATTGTTATGTATGCCGACGACATCACCATCATGTGCCAGGGCCGTGACCTGCAGGTAGCCGCTAACAAGATCAGCGCCTATCTCGTCGAGTTGAAGCTCTTCCTCGATAATATGATGCTCACAGTCTCTGCTGCAAAATCCTCTGTTTCAGTGTTTACAACAAACACCAAGGAACACAGTGCCCATCCAGATGTCAATTGGGATGGTGGCCTGTTGCCAGCAGCAAAATTCCCCAAGCTGCTTGGCCTTATTCTTGATCCGTCATTGAAGTTCCACAAAAACGCGGAACAGAAACAAACAGTCGTCAAGGCTAGGCTTAATATCTTGAGAGCTCTCGGAGGAACATCATGGGGAAGCAGCCGAGAGACTATATTGAGAACCTACAGAGCAATACTTCAGCCGGCTCTGGAATATGCGGCACCAGTGTGGCAGCACCTGGAATAAGCTGCAGCGTGTACAGAATGCTGCGCTTAGTGCTACCGGTTGTGCAAGGAGCTCCCCAATAGAACATCTCCACGCGGAGGTCTGCATATTGCCGGTCAAGGAGCATTGTGAACTCCAGGCACAGCAGATGTATATTAATGTTCTGAGACAGCCGAATCATCCGACAAAGAGAATCATGAAGCCCATTAGAGAGAGGTCGATTAGGACGCCGTTCGCCGATGCTCCTCGTAAAGTTGATGCACAGAGATGGGCCGACTCCAGCATGGAAAGGCTTCGTCTTCTGCGTGAGGAGCACACCCTGTTTGTTCGAGGATATCTAAGGAAGGCGGCTGTGAGCCCTATCTTAGGAGCAGTGCCGCCTCGGGTTTGCGAGTCCGAGTCTCAACTCGGCAGGCGAGCCAGATGTGCTCTTGCCTCGCTGCGCTGTGGTCACTCTATTCTGCTCATGTTTTACGTCAACAAGATCGACAGCAGCCAACCAGACGCATGCCCGGAGTGTGGTGCTCCCGGACACGACACGGCGCACTTGTTCATGTGCCCGAAGAGACCTACCTCCTTAACCACAATGGACCTTTTGACGAATCCTGTGAAGGCCGCCCAGTTCCTCAACCTATGACAAAAAACCACTTTGAGGCTGCAGAAGAAGAAGAAGAAAAGCTTCCGTATAACATTGTGGGAAATTTATTACGGCAGCAGTATTTTCTAAATCGGTTCCAAATGAGATTACGAGATGCTGCACTTGATCAGTATCTCGTTTCAGATTGAATGAGGAAATGTGAAATCAGAACACTAGTACTCTGCCAACGCGTAGCTAGATGCCTCCGAGGGCGCGACCTTTAACGCCGCCCCATTCCATGTAGCGAGAATTTACGGGTTTCAGCTACGATAGCTGAAACCCTCATATTCTTGTGTCGAGGGTGCAAATTCTGCACGTCGTCTACGTAAAACGAAGGCTAAATTCGAAACATTGATCTCTCTGGCGCTAGATCCGTGTATTCTCGCTATAATTTTGTAGCGAGAATCTACGGATTTTGCGACAGCCTGTGTTGAAATTCAATCTTAAACCCGCGCTGGCTACGCGGAACGCAGGGATGCCGCTCGAACAGTGCTGGCCCGGTCAACTCACTGAGTGATTACGTGATACTCTGCGGCTGGTCGTGGAGAGTGAACCCGTGTCTCTCTCTGGAAGGCGATGGTGAGGATGATTTTGACCATTGGGATGCTGCAGGCCGTGGGGAAGAAACGGCGATGCTGTCGATCGCAGCTGGGATCGCCTTTCTAGCACGGATCAGGACTGGGTGGGTCGATCGACCGAGTGCTGTAACGAGAATAGAATATGCGGGTGTCGTAGCGAGAGTTTACGTAGAATATGCGGGCGCTGTAGCTAGAATTTCACCAACTAAGGCTAAACTTTCCGTAATTTACGTAAATTCTCGTGTCAAAATTAGACTAGATGCCTCCGAAACCCTGGGCATCTCCGGTTTCCGTGTGAGGCATCTAGCTACGCGCTGGCCGAGTACTCAGATATTTGCCGGGTCCGACCCCAGATTTCTGTCGGGTCGGACCCTTCCTTTCTCCCTCCACGTCGGCGTAGTTGCCCGACGTGGGGGGGGGGAAAGCAGGTTTTGCCGGACGTGGGGGAGAATGCAGAGGCTGTGACCTCATCGATCCGCAATTCCACGCTTTGGATAGCTACCTAATAACTATGTTCAGTAGCCGAATGCTACGCTAGCATTTTATAGCAACCGTTATACCTCTATCCTAACCTACAAAACCTTTCGTTTCCGTTCCCGCTGTCGTGCAAGACTTTCATTTCTCCCTCTGTTCCTTCTCAATTTCCGCTCCTCCTTCTTCCTGGTCCCTCATCTTCGCTGTTTTTACCAGTTTCCATTCCCTCATTTCTGCTCAACTATTATTATTTTTACGCCCTTTCCGCTAAAATTGGCTCAGGACTTCGTCTCGCTTGAGCTCTTCTATGCAGTTTCCCTATCGAGCTGTTCAGTTGTGTCCTCCATCTCTCTTTCTATCTTGAAAAATGATTGATTAACAGAAAAATTTATCAACAGGTGTACAAAGTATCAACAACACGTGATGAAGACAAGCTGAAATCAATCGCACAAGCTCAGCCAAAAACAGGATTGAGCAGGTATAACAAACAAAACATAGCAGCGCTCAAAGCACTTGCTAGACAGAGCATATTCAAATCGAAATCCACACAAAGCGCAGGCAGTATCCACAATAACTTTCGGCAGCCACTTTCAGTATACTGTAAATCGGAAGAATTGAAATTTATGAATACGCACGTTTTGTTATATTCCGCATATCTGAAATGCAGATGTCGGGATTTGCTCGGGTTCTCCTATCTAGGATACAAAAAAGACTTTCTTGCGACTACTCAACTGTTGTTGTTTCAACAGGTTGCACGGATACGAAAACGTTCCCGTTTTATATGAGTTTCAAACTAAAAAAGCTGGGATTTCTTTATCAATGATTTTTCAAAACCGTTTGGAAGCAGCGTTCCGTAGCTCTAGCACCATTTGCATAATATCGCTAGAGCCGCATCGCGACTGGAGGTTTGGTTTTTTAAGGGTTGTCTTTAGTTCGCTGTTAAGTTGCCCTCCCCCCCTCTGTGTGACACATCCCTCACTCTTTAGTGCTGTGAACTTTCTTGCTTCCTAGTGATGTGCTCTCTCTCATTTCTCTATTTCTATCTGCGGGCCGCACTTGCGGTTGAATCCTACAGCTACCCTATAACTGGTACAATAGTTTGTTTTTTTCTCTCGCTCTCCCCTCAGCCCCAATGTTGTGAGACTTATCTTTGCCGATTTTTTTTTGTTAATCTCTCTTATTTTCTCTGGCTTTTTTCTTGCCTCATGTATCCTTCTGATATTGAGGGCGCTTCCCACTCTCGTAGTTTCTCTACGGCGGCTTCTTGATTTTGTTCTCTATTTTTAGCGCTCCTACTGATTCCCTACTTTGACCAGAAACTCAGTTTTTTTCTCAACATGTAGAGCACTTTCCAGGACAGTTTGAGCCGCAATCTCCTCTTCTCCTTTCTGTGCCCTCTCGCTATTACTTCAACCCTTAGGTTCAGGGGACTGATGCAATGCGCACTAAACAGCACGCGCTTTACTTGGATCAGGAGTGATCAATAAGAAATTTTAGTGACAGCTCACCGCATCCAATATGACAGTAGAGAATATAACAGCTTCAGAAGCCTACCCAGGAATTTTCTGCAATGATATTAAACCAGCGGCGTCGGCCGGCTGACGCCGGCCTCTGCCGCTGGGGTCCGGCTACGTCGGCCCATTTGCCGGCTTCGCCGGCATCTTGAGTATAAGGCGGATGAATCGAAATCCGCTGATTCTATGTGAAATGGCGTACAAAAGATCTCACGTTTGACGGCCATCGCCGGCCTCTGTCGCTGGAATCCGGTTGCGCCGGCCCATGAGCTGGTTTCGACGACAACACTCGAGCAATCAGAAATTACAAAGCATTTCAAACCTTGCAAACCCTGCTAAACTCCTTTCTAATGCAGTTGCGCACCGACCCTTCTTTAGTTTTAGGAGGTCCTAAAGTGGTGGTTCATTTATATTCATTTCTGTCATGATAAAGACAACCGCTGTTTGAGATTTAGTAAATGCCTCCATGACCAACCGACACCCTGCTACCTCTATTGCCAAATGAAGTGTAATGATGTTTGTGTTCTCTGGATGCATATTTTGATTAACTCACATTTCTATCGTATATAAACCCGATTTAGAAAGGTTGGTGCATATAAACAGCTAAGCAGTTTAAATGAGTGGTTGGGGGAGGGGACGTGAAGAAAGGGGTGGTATACACTCTCTTATAGTCACACAAAACGATTTTAAAGTTCTGTGAGCACCCACTTCGGTCCCGCACACTTTCTTCGGCGTCCTGCGCATTTCCACTTGAGTCCCGCACAATTTATACGGCGTCTTACGCACTTTCACTTGGGTCCCGCACACTTTCTTCGGCGTCCTGCGCACTCCCAATTGAGTCCCGCACACTTTCTAGGTGCCCTGCGCACTTCCACTTGGGTCCCGCACTTTCTTCGGCGTTCGGCGCAGTCGCATTTGGGTCTCACAAACTTTCTACAGCGTCCTGCGCACTTCCACTCGAGTCCCGCACACTTTCTACGGCGTCCTGCGCACTCCCACTTAGGTCTTGCACACTTTCTACGGCGTCCGGCGCACTCTACCTTGGGTCCCGCGCACTTTCTACGGCGTCCGGCGCAATCGCATTTGGGTCCCACAAACTTTCTACGGCGTCCTGCGCACTTCCACTCGGGTCTCGCACAATTTCTACGGCGTCCTGCGCACTCCCACTTGGGTCCTGCCCACTTTATGTGGTGTCCGGCGCACTCTACCTTGGGTCCCGCACACTTTCTACGGCGTCCCGCGCACTTCCACTTGGGTCCCGCACACTTTATGTGGTGTCCGGCGCACTCTACCTTGGGTCCCGCACACTTTCTACGGCGTCCCGCGCACTTCCACTTGGGTCCCGCACACTTTCGTCGGCGTCCGGCGCAATCGCATTTGGGTCCCACAAACTTTCTACGGCGTCCTGCGCACTCCCACTTGGGTCCTGCACACTTTCTACGGTGTTCGGCGCACTCTACCTTGGGTCCCGCACACTTTCTACGGCGTCCTGCGCACTTCCTACTCGAGTCCCGCACACTTTCTACGGCGTCCTGCGTACTCCCACTTAGGTCTTGCACACTTTCTACGGCGTCCGGCGCACTCTACCTTGGGTCCCGCGCACTTTCTACGGCATCCGGCGCAATCGCGTTTGGGTCCCACAAACTTTCTACGGCGTCCTGCGCACTTCCACTCGGGTCTCGCACACTTTCTACGGCGTCCCGCGCACTTCCACTTGGGTCCCGCACACTTTATGTGGTGTCCGGCGCACTCTACCTTGGGTCCCGCACACTTTCTACGGCGTCCCGCGCACTTCCACTTGGGTCCCGCACACTTTCGTCGGCGTCCGGCGCAATCGCATTTGGGTCCCACAAACTTTCTACGGCGTCCTGCGCACTCCCACTTGGGTCCTGCACACTTTCTACGGTGTTCGGCGCACTCTACCTTGGGTCCCGCACACTTTCTACGGCGTCCTGCGCACTTACACTCGGGTCCCGCACATTTTCTACGGCGTCCTGCCCACTCCAACTTGGGTCCCGCACACTTTCCGCGTTCTGCGCGCTCTTGAGCCCGTACCCGTAAGGTAGCCCGTCTTGAAAGTCAAGCCGAATAAACGGTCAAACAAACACACAGAGAAACGCATACATACGTACACACACACGCACACACAAATTTACCAAAATATATATAGTAGGATACCATGGACAGTCAAAGTACAGGTAATTAAGCTGGATTAGTGGAAAAGATGAACTCTGCTTAAAGGCAGTGTTCACGATAATCTTCAATTTTGAGATTATTCGCTATATTGATCAAGTGGCCCCCGGGTAGAACTAAAATGACGTAGAAATTAAGAAAAACGAACCAGAAGTACACAAAAACTTTAAGTATCACCCCGCCTCTTAAGTATCACAGGAAGTGTTTGTGGTGACAATGAAATCGTTTGTGGCCTCCTCTTTTGCAATTCTTTAGGCTCTATTGCTCCGTTATTTCCTTAGGGCCCTAACTAATCCTGCTTTGAATAAAATATTCTTCTATTCTCGATTGACCCAATTTTCCACCGGTGACAACCACTATGAACTTGTTCATCGAACCGGACAACTAGTCCATGTTATAGAATAATGCCACTGAAATACGACGTTTTAATGCGTTTCTCGCCGTTTCTTCGTAATTTTGGTAACACTTGGAGGCCAACGCATTGTTTTATTTCAAAAACTCGGGGATGAAGATCATCGTGAACACTGCCTTTAATCAAACTTCAATCTAACAATATACGATTGCGCGAGACCACCGACTCTATCACTCCAAGGGTACTGCACGAGGTGTGGAGAAGGCCAATTTTACTCAGACCCGCCCCCAGGAGTGTGATTTAGTCAAATTTTTGGCAATTTTCCCAGATCTCCAGGAGTTTTACCCTGAATAAAAAGTCGTGAATCTCATCGTTCGAGGCGCGAGCGGTGCGCCAGATGCTGCGGCCTCCGTCTGCCCTCCGCTCTCTCACTGACTCTTACCTCCGTTCCGCACCAGCACACGCAGGAACCATGTGATTTTCGCCGTTTCATAGCCCGTTTTTGATCTGTTTCTGTTGTTAAATTCAAAGAATCTGGCAGTTTATTTCAAAAAATATAAATTTCAAAGAAGAGGAGCAATTGAAAAATAAACAAGGCATTACTAGTGAATAAGATCACGGGCTCATATCCCCCTCTAACCCGCCGCAACTTAACCCCCCCTGTGGATATCCGCACCTGGTGCCGTACCCTGATCGCGCCCCTGCACTGAGCAAAATAAACTAGAAAATAGACAAGATGCAATACCCGCGCTAAGTGTTGTAAAAACGGAGAGCATTTGCCAAACTTGGCAAAAAACGTCCGATGCTTGTAACTTTATTGAACGAAGACTTTTTTGAATTCTGAAAACGCTATCATATTCACAGCTAAAATTCCCACATGATGGTGTTCTTTGTGAGCCAAAGTTCCCTAAAATCGCTTTGTTTTTGAATGAAATTGTTTTTGCGGTCGTTTTTGAAAACTTCGCGCGCGGCAAGATGCGGCGAAACTTTGGTTTGTAATTAGACAAGGAATGGATGAGCAAACTCTATGTTTTCCTCGCGAATCAGATGCAGGTGGGACGGTCACGAGATTTGTGCAGGTAGAATTTTGGAAATCTTCCATTAAACATGCTTGAAAACTTCGGAAAAGTCGGACTTGTGCTGCGGAAGCCCCAAAACGTTAAAGGAAGGAAGTCGAAAATTCTACCTGTACAAATCTCGAGATAATCCCGCCTGCATCTAACTTACGAAGAAAACATAGAGACTGCTCTCCTAATACTTGTACAAATACAACTCAAAGTTTCGTCGCACCTTGCCGCGCGCGACGTTTTTCCAAAAAAAAAGCCGCAAAAACAATTTCATTCAAAAACAGAGCGATTTCAGGGAATTTCGGTCCACATTGTACATTATTAGATAGGAATTTGAGCTGTGAATATGTTAGCGTTTTCAGAATCTAAAAAAGTTATCGTTCAAAAATGTTGTAAACATCGGACGCTTTTTTGCCAAGTTTGGCAAATGCTTCCCGTTTTTACAAAACTTAGCGCGGGTATGGCAGATAAATATCTGACAGTTTTCATGTTCGACTATGTTTCGACCTAAAAATTTTTGCTCCACTTTTCCTTCTTCCTTTCTGCAGTACAGGTTGTCGGGGCATAAGATCTACTCTAGCCAATCATTCCAGACGAAAGTCTCATTCAAAGCATGAAATGCAGTCTGAGGAAACTGCGGTGCTATGTGGGAAGGGGGGGGGCACTATGGCGCGATGGAGTTGGCCACGCCCATTTTACTGTGCCGCACTAAATTTGAGCACCTACCCGGGGTTTACCTCCCTTGCCAAAATCAGGAGAATCATTGCGGCACGGAAAAATGGGCGTGGCCCAGTGCGATACAACAGTGCCCCCCCCCTTCCCACATATCGTCCATCACTGGATGAGGGATCGCCGCGACGCTGCTTGGCGGGAAAAATTGCGCGATCAATAGCCACTCTCCCTTCGTTTTCCCGCGCGCATTTTTTTCCGCCAAGCAGCGTCGCGGCGATCCCTCATACAGTGATCGACGATAGCACCGAAACTGCTACCCGTCCGTTTCTAGGTTTGGGTACTTCATCTGCCGAGTACAGACTGGAATAATTATGGAGGTGACTCTTCTATTACAACAAAAGGGCGATTTCTATACTGTTATATGTTGGTATGACAGTATGACAAAATAGCTATGTCCTCCTTATAGGCATCGTTCGCGATGAAATTCGTTTTTGAGTTTTCAATGCATAATGGAAACTTTGGTATCCTAAACAACAGCCACGTTGAGAGAACCGCGGATAATTTACTGAAAACTGCTTTTCCGGACCCCTTTCTCTTCGTTTTCAGACCCAATTCAACCAATCGACGCATGAGGAAGGAACAGTCGATCGCTAGGAACAGCTGCGTTGACCAATGATCTCCCGATCAAATCCCGTTCACCTTTCTTTTAGCTGATTTTCAGGGGAGTAAAGGTTAACCGATATGTGCAGAAAAGACATTCTTGACATAATCATATGATTTATTTGATGAACTTCCACTCATTTGTGCTACATCACTTGCTGATCAATTACTTTCTTTCCTCATTTGGTGAACGGACGTAACAGACGATCGACCCAAGGGCCAACCCCCAAACCCAGAAAGACGTTTCCAACTGGAAAAAAAAACTTCACTCCGTTTTAATTTTGAGACTGCAAACTTTGTGAGTGGCCTTATCAAGGTCCATTCGAACGATATAACACAAAAACAAGAATTTGGTTTTCAGCGCGCACGATGCCTTTAAGGACAATTGTCGCATAAAAAATTACCTTCTATACTTAACTTAGACTGTGCGCAGCGGTTCAAGTGCTTCAAAGCTAGAGACGGATAGATAATATTTGACTTGAACGACAAAATCGAAGATATTCTCGCCCTTAACAACAACCTATTCGGCAGAAGAAAGAGAAGCGAATATGAAAAGGTACATACATATAACGTGGAGAATAATCGTGAAGATAATGAAAAAGCAAAGAAATTGACAAAGTTAGACGACTTGACAAGATAGAGAAATAGAAAATGAAATCGATATCGTCGACGTGGTTCGGGACGAGAAGCAGGTCAAAATGGGTAGAAACAAGTCGATCGCGCGGCACTCTGCAGAGGGCGGATGTGAGTTCGAACGGACGGCTACGAGTTCGAACGGAAGTTGTCGGGAACTACGCCGACGTCGAGCGTTTTGCCTCTCGTCCGTTCGAACGCTATTCAGATTGCTATTAGGCTGGGGTCGGACCCGTTGAGTGCCTGAGTAGGTAGTCGCACACTGGTTTGGGGCGAATAATTTCATGGAGTTAAACTTCCAGAAAAAATCGTTTCACTTAATCTTTGGTTTTCAGAAATATGGTCCTGTATTCCAAAAATCTGTTACGTGAAAAAAATCTTGTTCCGGTTTGTTAATAGAGCCGACAGTGAGTTAGAGAGGCTGCTCAAAACGGGCTATCTCTCTACAAGTGTGCGCCTTAAACATATCTTACTACTTACAGTTCACCTCCGCACTGCCGTTCAGTCCGCAAAGTGCACATTGCTTGCGAAATCGTGGTGCGGAGCGGTTGCAAGTATCCTTAGACAGAGATGTAGGATCACCCGGGCGGTGGGATCACCTGGGCATCAAAGGCGAAAACCGCCCGGGTGATCCCACATCCCTGTCTGAGGATACTCGCAACCGCGCCGCAGCACGATTTCGAAATCAGCGTGCACTTTGCGGACTGAACGGCAGTGCGGAGGTGAACTGTACAATTAGATCAACGCTTCTTTACTTTTTGAGTGAGGATGACTGGTCCTGTTGGAAGCCCAATTGCTCTTGTGTAGGCTCTTGCCTCATAAATTCATGATGATTTTCTTGTTTTTTTATTGCTCTATTTTATTCTATGTCATTATGCACGAAAGACCTATAATAAACAAATACAAATACAGAAACAAAATATTGAACCCATAGTAATTCAAAAACAAAAAAATAAATTTCCAATCAAAGCTAATGCTTTATTCCCTTCCGATTGTCCATATTGACCTTGTGAATCGCTCTACAACTCTTCCTGAGTCGTTCAGTATCCCTTTTACAGCTGTAGGCATCCTTACAGCTCCTCTGTGTACGGTGAGACTCAACAGAGCCGGCTGGCAGGCTGCCACTCTCTCTCTCTCTCTCTCTCTCTCTCTGTCTCTCTCTGTCTCTCTCTCTCTCTCTCTCTGCAGAGACACGAGACAACGCTGGCATTGGTCGCACTCGGCGGCGCCCCGCATGCCGCCGCTCGGTGCGGTTAGAAGTGTCCCGTAAGGGGTCGTTTATACTTCCGCCGCCGAGCGGCGCGGCGAAGTGCAACCTTAAGGGGCCGAATAGAGTCTCAGCATGGTGTGCAGCCGTATCGATCACGCGGCGCCGCGAGACGGCGCGGCGGGTCTATTAGACTGGGTCAAGGCAGAATTCGGCAGCGGCTGCCGCATGGCTAGGCGGTGCCGCTTTGCAACCTCGAGCGGTGCGGCGAAGTGGCGCGGCGACAGCAGATGGTCGAGCCCGCTTCCCATGATTAAATGATCACTTATGTATGATTATGAGGTGAATGTCTGTCTTATTATGTACCTAAACCGAGGTTACTTCTAGTGATGGGGTTTTGAGCTCGTGAAACTTGATTTTTGAAGTGTTTTAAAGAGTTCGACACCAATTCAAATGCTAACTTTTTACCAAACTTCGAATCCTAAATTTCCCACGTAAATTCTCGGCTAAAAGCCGATCTTCCGTGAACAACTAGTTTTCGAAAAGGTAGAGTTGACACGATAAGTAAAAGTGAGGACAAGATTAATTCATTTATTCAATTCATTTATTAATTCATTCGAAAACTAGACGCTAGTTTTCGAATGAATTAATTATTCCATTACCATGTTTTAAGAATACGCCGACTGAATTTAAAATTCGGATGACCATTCTTGCAAGAAAAATCTCGGGTTAATGGGTTTTTGTTTGAAGAAAGCTTTTTTTAAATAAATCATTGAATGAAGAAATGTATTCGAATGAGGCATTTTCTTCAAATTTCCGATTGAATGAACTTCGCAAAAATTATTTGGAATGAATGGAAGTTTCCGAAAACTTGTCCTCTATTCAATTCGAATGATCGGGAAATTCGTCCGTATATTCAAATAAAAATTGGAATTTCGGATTTATTACGAAATATTACTCGAGTGTTTTCCAAATTTTTCAGTGGCAAAGAGTATTCGAATGTCGTGACCCAAACTTGTTCGAATATACGGAAATCTCCACATTTCCGTTTTCAAAAAAGCGAATATTATTAGGTTGTCCATTAAGTTCTTGCCGTTTTTTTTTAAATTAAAAAATTAGCGATCGAAATGAAATTTTTTAATACAATGTTTTGTATTTCTTGATTCCTGAGCTTCATTTTGTAGTGTTATCTAGATATGTTTTCGAAGCTCGGTATGCGGTTGAAGATGTTGACCAACCGCTTTATTCGCAACGTTTCGGGTCGTAGACCCTTCTTCGGGCGGCTGTAATCGTTATCACATAGGGAATTTTGCACAAACTATAACATACAATATTCATTCTATGCATACCTAGCAGCTGCGGCAGCGGCACGGTGTTAGAGCGGGAGGGATGAACCGTCTCGGCGGTCGGCCAGCTTCAGCAGTGCTATAGGAGCGAATGAGCAGAGCGGCGTTCATTTTCAGTGACCACTGTCATCGTGCCGGATAGACAGCATCCTCATCGCGTCCTTCATCTCTTCCCGGTTGTTCATGGGCGGTGCATTCATCTTTATTTCTAGCGCTTCTCTAATCTTTCTCTCGGCCGTATCCGGAATATTCTTCCATATCACGCTGACACTCATTCCGGGTGCGGCTTCGTTCGCATGCCTAAGTGTTCTGTGTCTCGAGAATGCATTGTTCGGGTATGAGGCCGGCGATCTGAGAGCTCGCATGTGTTCATCCAATCGCTTGTAAAAGGGCCTCCCAGTCTCGCCTATGTAAAATTCCCCACACATTTGGCACGTGATCCTATAGACGGTATTCGGGACCTGGCATATTTGTGCTTCAGTGGTGCAGTATAGGCAACCTGGTCTCCCACAGCGGTCCTCGTAAGGTCGTGACGAAGTGAGAATTTCACGGAGTGTTGCTGGGGGGCGAAATACAAGGCGAAGAGGAAGGGCAGTTCTACGAACGGCTACATTTACGTCCTTTGCAAACTCTTCGCTAACAAAAGGGAGAACGAGAGGAGTGTCGGACAGAGCATGGTACGGGCGCCAAGTATCGAAATTGCCTTCGATGTAGTAGCCATTCTGTTGTAGCACCTGTCCTAATTGCCTTTCCACATCCTCCTCTCGGTCAGATGTATGTCTCCTAGCCGAGTTCAACAAATTGCGAATGACACTTCTTTTCATGTAGATCGGATGGCAGCTGCGTGCATGTAAGAGGATATTCTTCGAAGCCGGCTTCCTGTACCACATCGTTTGGACGTCACCGGACTCGATCTTGATACGCGTGTCCAGAAATGGAAGGTAGTGGTCTGCTCCTGGCTCTTCGACTGTCAGACTGACACAAAACATTGTGTTATCTAGATATGTTTTCGAAGCTCGGTATGCGGTTGAAGATGTTGACCAACCGCTTTATTCGCAACGTTTCGGGTCGTAGACCCTTCTTCGGGCGGCTGTAATCGTTATCACATAGGGAATTTTGCACAAACTATAACATACAATATTCATTCTATGCATACCTAGCAGCTGCGGCAGCGGCACGGTGTTAGAGCGGGAGGGATGAACCGTCTCGGCGGTCGGCCAGCTTCAGCAGTGCTATAGGAGCGAATGAGCAGAGCGGCGTTCATTTTCAGTGACCACTGTCATCGTGCCGGATAGACAGCATCCTCATCGCGTCCTTCATCTCTTCCCGGTTGTTCATGGGCGGTGCATTCATCTTTATTTCTAGCGCTTCTCTAATCTTTCTCTCGGCCGTATCCGGAATATCCTACTATATATATTTTGGTAAATTTGTGTGTGCGTGTGTGTGTTTATGTATGTGTGCGTTTCTCTGTGTGTTTGTTTGACCGTTTATTCGGCTTGACTTTCAAGACGGGCTACCTTACGGGTACGGGCTCAAGAGCGCGCAGAACGCCGTAGAAAGTGTGTGGGACCCAAGTGGAAGTGCGTAGGACGCCGTAGAAAGTGTGCGGGACCCAAGGTAGAGTGCGCCGGACGCCGAAAAAAGTGTGTGGGACCCAAGTGGAAGTGCGTAGGACGCCGTAGAAATGTGCGGGACCCAAGGTAGAATGCGCCGGACGCCGTAGAAAGTGTGCGGGACCTTAGGTAGAGGGCGCCGGACGACGTAGAAAGTGTGCGGGACCCAAGGTAGAGTGCGCCGGACGCCATAGAAAGTGTGCGGGATCAAAGTGGGAGTGCGCAGGACGCCGAAGAAAGTGTGCGGGACCCAAGTGGAAGTGCGTAGGACGCGGTAGAAAGTGTGCGGGACCCAAGTGGGAGTGCGCAAGACGCCGAAGAATGTGTGCGGGACCCAAGTGGGAGTGCGCAGGACGCCGAAAAAAGTGTGCGGGACCCAAGTGGGAGTGCGCAGGACGCCGAAGAAAGTGTGCGGGACCCAAGTGGAAGTGCGTAGGACGCCGTAGAAATGTGCGGGACCCAAGTGGAAGTGCGTAGGACGCCGTAGAAAGTGTGCGGGACCCAAGTGGGAGTGCAGAGGACGCCGAAAAAAGTGTGCGGGACCCAAGGTAGAATGCGCCGGACGCCGTAGAAGGTGTGCGGGACCTTAGGTAGAGGGCACCGGACGACGTAGAAAGTGTGCGGGACCCAAGGTAGAGTGCGCCGGACGCCATAGAAAGTGTGCGGGATCAAAGTGGGAGTGCGCAGGACGCCGAAGAAAGTGTGCGGGACCCAAGTGGAAGTGCGTAGGACGCGGTAGAAAGTGTGCGGGACCCAAGTGGGAGTGCGCAAGACGCCGAAGAATGTGTGCGGGACCCAAGTGGGAGTGCGCAGGACGCCGAAAAAAGTGTGCGGGACCCAAGTGGAGTGCGCAGGACGCCGAAGAAAGTGCGCGGGACCCAGAGTGGAAGTGCGTAGGACGCCGTAGAAATGTGCGGGACCCAAGTGGAAGTGCGCAGGACGCCGTAGAAAGTGTGCGGGACCCAAGTGGAAGTGCGTAGGACGCCGAAGAAAGTGTGCGGGACCCAAGTGGAAGTGCGTAGGACGCCGTAGAAATGTGCGGGACCCAAGTGGAAGTGCGCAGGACGCCGTAGAAAGTGTGCGGGACCAAGGTAGAGGGCGCCGGACGCCGTAGAAAGTGTGCGGGACCCAAGGTAGAGTGCGCCGGACGCCGTAGAAAGTGTATGGGACCCAAGTGGAAGTGCGTAGGACGCCGTAGAAAGTGTGCGGGACCCAAATGGAAGTGTGTAGGACGCCGTAGAAAGTGTGCGGGACCCAAGTGGGAGTGCCCAAGACGCCGAAGAAAGTGTGCGGGACCCAATTGGGAGTGCGCAGGACGCCGAAGAAAGTGTGCGGGACCCAAGTGGAGGTGCGTAGGACGCCGTAGAAAGTGTGCGGGACCCTAGGTAGAGTGCGCCGGACACTGTAGAAAGTGTGCGGGACCCACGTGGAAGTGCGTAGGACGCCGAAGAAAGTGTGCGGGACCCAAGTGGGGGTGCGCAGGACGCCGAAGAAAGTGTGCGGGACCCTAGGTAGAGTGAGCCGGACGCCGTAGAAAAGTGTGTGGGACCCAAGGTAGGGTGCGCCGGACACCGTAGAAAGTGTGCGGCACCCAAGTGGAAGTGCGCAGGACGCCGTAGAAAGTGTGAGGGACCCAAGTGGGAGAGCGCCGGACGGCATAGACAGTGTGCGGGACCCAAGTGGGAGTGCGCCATACGCCGTAGAATGTGTGCGGGACCCGAGTGAGAGTGCGTCGGACGCCGTAGAAAGTGTGCGGGACCCAAGTGGGAGAGCGCCGGACGCCGCAGAAAGGGTGCGGGACCCGAGTGGGAGAGCGCCGGACGCCGCAGAAAGTGTGCGAGACTCAAGGGAGAGAGTGCAGAACTTCAGAATCACTATGTGCGTCTAAAAGAGAGCGTACACCACCCCTTTCTTCAGGTTCCCTACCCTTCACCACTCATTTCAACTGCTTAGCTGTTTATATGCACTAACTTTTCTAAATCGGTTTTATATACGATGGAAATAAGAGTTAATCAGAATCTGCATCTACGAAACACAAACATCATTCCACTTCATTCGACAATAAAAGTAGCAGGGTGTCGGTTGATCATGAACACGTTTAGTAAATTCCAAACAGCGGTTGTCCTTATCATGACAGAAATTAAAATAAATCAAAAGCCACTCCAGGACCTTATAGAACGGAAGAACGTCCGGTGTGTCACGGTACAGATAAGGAGGTAAACGGGTGTTGCAAGGTCTGGATTGTTTTGTGATTTTGAATGGTTTAAGTGTCGCCGCCTCAGCCAGCTTATGGGCCGGTGCAGTAAGAAAGAAAGCGCCGATTCATTTGCCTTTTACCTAAGATGCCGGCGAAGCCGGCAAATGGGCCGGCGCAGCCGGACCCCAGCGGCAGAGGCCGGCGTCAGCCGGCCGACGCCGCTGGTTCTTCCATATCACGCTGACACTCATTCCGGGTGCGGCTTCGTTCGCATGCCTGAGTGTTCTGTGTCTCGAGAATGCATTGTTCGGGTATGAGGCCGGCGATCTGAGAGCTCGCATGTGTTCATCCAATCGCTTGTAAAAGGGCCTCCCAGTCTCGCCTATGTAAAATTCCCCACATATTTGGCACGTGATCCTATAGACGGTATTCGGGACCTGGCATATTTGTGCTTCAGTGGTGCAGTATAGGCAACCTGGTCTCCCACAGCGGTCCTCGTAAGGTCGTGACGAAGTGAGAATTTCACGGAGTGTTGCTGGGGGGCGAAATACAAGGCGAAGAGGAAGGGCAGTTCTACGAACGGCTGCATTTACGTCCTTTGCAAACTCTTCGCTAACAAAAGGGAGAACGAGAGGAGTGTCGGACAGAGCATGGTACGGGCGCCAAGTATCGAAATTGCCTTCGATGTAGTAGCCATTCTGTTGTAGCACCTGTCCTAATTGCCTTTCCACATCCTCCTCTCGGTCAGATGTATGTCTCCTAGCCGAGTTCAACAAATTGCGAATGACACTTCTTTTCATGTAGATCGGATGGCAGCTGCGTGCATGTAAGAGGATATTCTTCGAAGCCGGCTTCCTGTACCACATCGTTTGGACGTCACCGGACTCGATCTTGATACGCGTGTCCAGAAATGGAAGGTAGTGGTCTGCTCCTGGCTCTTCGACTGTCAGACTGATGGCTGCATCTTGGGAATTTAGACGATTGAAAACATCACTCAGCATTGTTCGGGATTCTGCCACTACGAAAATGTCATCTATGTAACGACCATAGTACAGTATCCCTGTCGTGCTTAAAGAGTTTCTTTCCAATCTATCCATGAAGAGTATCGCCAAGAGTGGCGCCAATCTGTTTCCCATGGCTAAGCCTCGCTTCTGTCGATACACGACATCATGGAATCGGAAGAAATTGAATCCAACTGCTGCTTTCAATAGCCTTTCAATATCTCCGTATTCCAGATGATAGAGCTGGATGTCTTCCTCGTGCTGACGCAAAGAATCTAAGTAGGCGTCGATCGCTGCGTTCGTATCCACGTTAGTGTACAGCGCTGTCACATCAAAACTCTGCCATTGCACCTCGTTTGTTGGAAATTCACTGTTGCTCAGACTTCGCAGAAACTGCTCTGTGTTAGTCAAGTGCGAAGGAACGAATTTTAGGAGAGGTGACAGGAGTTGATTCAGAAACCAGCCTATACCATCGGTGGGGCCTCCACATGACGACACAATAGGACGCGTCTTGATTTGATCATTAGTCGGAGCATCATTCTCATCAAGAGGGGGGAGTTTGTGGGTTTTCACAAGCTGGTAATACGTTGGAACGACAGCGTGGATGGGAAGGATACGTCTTATGATGTTCACATAACATGACGATTTCAGAGCGAGCTGGACTAAAGAAAGACATCGAACTTCGATCTACCTTACGCTTTTCAGTAGGAGACAAGTGTGGAGGATTTGTGGTCATGACAAAAGACAGGGATGTTGAATTATGCCTGGAGACACTTTCTGATCAAAGTACATACAGTGTTTCCTCCATGGAGGAGTACAACAGCAACTGTAGGATCTTGCAGAACATCATAAAGACTACTTTGGACAAGAAAGTCGATGTGAACATCATAAGACGTATCCTTCCCACCCACGCTGTCGTTCCAACGTATTACCAGCTTGTGAAAACCCACAAACTCCCCCCTCTTGATGAGAATGATGCTCCGACTAATGATCAAATCAAGACGCGTCCTATTGTGTCGTCATGTGGAGGCCCCACCGATGGCATAGGCTGGTTTCTGAATCAACTCCTGTCACCTCTCCTAAAATTCGTTCCTTCGCACTTGACTAACACAGAGCAGTTTCTGCGAAGTCTGAGCAACAGTGAATTTCCAACAAACGAGGTGCAATGGCAGAGTTTTGATGTGACAGCGCTGTACACTAACGTGGATACGAACGCAGCGATCGACGCCTGCTTAGATTCTTTGCGTCAGCACGAGGAAGACATCCAGCTCTATCATCTGGAATACGGAGATATTGAAAGGCTATTGAAAGCAGCAGTTGGATTCAATTTCTTCCGATTCCATGATGTCGTGTATCGACAGAAGCGAGGCTTAGCCATGGGAAACAGATTGGCGCCACTCTTGGCGATACTCTTCATGGATAGATTGGAAAGAAACTCTTTAAGCACGACAGGGATACTGTACTATGGTCGTTACATAGATGACATTTTCGTAGTGGCAGAATCCCGAACAATGCTGAGTGATGTTTTCAATCGTCTAAATTCCCAAGATGCAGCCATCAGTCTGACAGTCGAAGAGCCAGGAGCAGACCACTACCTTCCATTTCTGGACACGCGTATCAAGATCGAGTCCGGTGACGTCCAAACGATGTGGTACAGGAAGCCGGCTTCGAAGAATATCCTCTTACATGCACGCAGCTGCCATCCGATCTACATGAAAAGAAGTGTCATTCGCAATTTGTTGAACTCGGCTAGGAGACATACATCTGACCGAGAGGAGGATGTGGAAAGGCAATTAGGACAGGTGCTACAACAGAATGGCTACTACATCGAAGGCAATTTCGATACTTGGCGCCCGTACCATGCTCTGTCCGACACTCCTCTCGTTCTCCCTTTTGTTAGCGAAGAGTTTGCAAAGGACGTAAATGTAGCCGTTCGTAGAACTGCCCTTCCTCTTCGCCTTGTATTTCGCCCCCCAGCAACACTCCGTGAAATTCTCACTTCGTCACGACCTTACGAGGACCGCTGTGGGAGACCAGGTTGCCTATACTGCACCACTGAAGCACAAATATGCCAGGTCCCGAATACCGTCTATAGGATCACGTGCCAAATGTGTGGGGAATTTTACATAGGCGAGACTGGGAGGCCCTTTTACAAGCGATTGGATGAACACATGCGAGCTCTCAGATCGCCGGCCTCATACCCGAACAATGCATTCTCGAGACACAGAACACTTAGGCATGCGAACGAAGCCGCACCCGGAATGAGTGTCAGCGTGATATGGAAGAATATTCCGGATACGGCCGAGAGAAAGATTAGAGAAGCGCTAGAAATAAAGATGAATGCACCGCCCATGAACAACCGGGAAGAGATGAAGGACGCGATGAGGATGCTGTCTATCCGGCACGATGACAGTGGTCACTGAAAATGAACGCCGCTCTGCTCATTCGCTCCTATAGCACTGCTGAAGCTGGCCGACCGCCGAGACGGTTCATCCCTCCCGCTCTAACACCATCGTGCCGCTGCCGCAGCTGCTAGGTATGCATAGAATGAATATTGTATGTTATAGTTTGTGCAAAATTCCCTATGTGATAACGATTACAGCCGCCCGAAGAAGGGTCTACGACCCGAAACGTTGCGAATAAAGCGGTTGGTCAACATCTTCAACCGCATACCGAGCTTCGAAAACATATCTAGATAACACAATGTTTTGTGTTATTCGAAAGAGAATTTTTCGCTCTACAAGAAAGTCTATTTGGTTTTTTTGTTTCGATTAGTTTTTGTTAATTTTTAGAGCATTTAAATGGAGTGTCAAGTCGACAAAAACGAGCATTTTCGACACCATCTACTTTTTGCGTTTAACCGAGGTGCCAAAGCCACGGAAGCTGCTAGAGAGATTTGTGCCGTATACGGAGAGGGTGCCATAGCTGAAAGAACTGCTCGATATTGGTTTGCGAAGTTCAAAAGTGGCAATTTCGAGTCATAACAGTCATAACATAACAGGAGCAAGTCATAACATAACATAACAAGTCATAAGTCACACAGGAGCAAGTCATAACAAACAACGGAGAATACATTATTGATTAAATTGTTGTTATTTTATGTTTAAAAAGAAAGTTATAAGAAATTTAAAAAAACGGCAAGAACTTATCGGACAACCTGATAGAAGAACCGGGTAATGTGAAATCTAGAATGAATCGAATATACGAGACACCGATTAATGCTGAATTCCGAAACAATCGATCACTAGATAGAACAAATAATTTATTCCCCCGGGATGAACCGAAGGCCAGAGGAAATTAAGAATCCTGATTCATGGACAAATCGAATTGAAAATAAATTGCGTTTGAGGTTCCTGAATAAATCGCATATTTCAATAATTCAAATATTAAAGTGAAGGGTGCGACTCGATCACTGAATCTATTTTCAGGGGAGAATTCTCCAGTTTTTAAGTAGCCATGATCGCCAACCGTTCCTTGTTAAAAACTAATATTATATTGCCTTCTTATGTGAAACTGTGGACAGGGCTCAAACCGCAGTGAAATTAAATCTTCCTTCAACTTTGCCAATCTGAATATTTCTAAAGGCTAATTCGATATTTATGATCAATCACTGGTCAAGAGATCGCCGCGTCGATCACACGTGGCACGCACGCAAGCGAGGAGGTAATGATATATGATTACCTACTCGCTTGCGTACGTGCCACGTGTGTTGGACGCGGCGATCTCTCGACCAGAGATCAACGATAGATGTCAGGTGCATAGCTCTGTACGTAGTACGCAAAAGCGCGTCGCCGCTGCAGTTTGCCGCGACCCGTTCATAGCATTTGGAGATCGGCTGCGGCGCGAAATCTTGTGCGGCGCGGCACGCCGCCCCGCCCCTACCTCCGCCGCTCCTTTCAGCGGCGGGACTCTATTCGACCCCTAAGGGCTATGCAGAGTTGCGCCGCCCGGCGGCACGCTGCCCAGCGAGAGGATTGGGGCGTGGCGAAAACATGACGCGGCGGCGCACTTCGATGCCTCGCAGAGTGGCAGCGTTGCCTCCGTCGTTCTTCATTTTCATTACGTATTTTCATTTTCATTACATTATTTTCGTTACGGACAACCTCATTCATTCCACGCCAAAGTTTGAATTTTTTCAATTTCGAAATTTCATCATCACTTTCCTCGCCTGCTTTCATGTGTTCATTGTTGTATTTCATTTCGAGAAAAAAAATTGAAGGAACTGCTCTCACAAGGAAACCACAATAAGTCATAGTGACCATTCCAAATGAAATGTACTTTCCTAGAACCATTTTTGGACGAAAAGTCCGAATATGCCCATCGCAGCTGCCTAGACCCACTCTGAAAAAAGTTATGAGCGTTTATTCTGTGATTTTCGTACCTATTGTAGAGTTCGCGCAATCATTTTAGTCTGATGAATGGACGGGGCTGCGACGGTAGATCACCCCGCGCAAATCGAAACCCCATTCTCCAGTGAGGCCGCCAACCCTGCACGGCCAGCCGCCTGGTCCATGCACCAGACTAAAATGAAAACCGAAGTCATACCTTACCTTGATACCTTGATGATCCATCTTCACTGCGCGTCGCCGCCGTGTGGACCACATCTCAACCAGCTCGACCGATCCCGAGCAAGGGACATCCAGTGATGGTGATTTTCAGGAAGCCCTCGCTCGGTGCAGAACGTCTTGACTCTGCCTGAAAATACAGAGTTCCATCTTGTGGGAGGACGGCCTAGAGGCCGGTGGCAATCACGTGGTAACCAGACTGTTGTACGGAGGCTCCATCGGTCATCCATGCGGCGCAACACGTGTCCTGCCCATCGGTGTTTAGACTGGGCCATGAACAGAAGAGGGTTCATTAACTGCGACTGCTTCCGAAGATCGGCACTGCGTAGGCCACCAGCTCGCTGGGCACGACGATTAGTCTTCAGTAGTCTGCGTTCCAAGGCCCTGTGAGCTGTGCTTATAGCCTGTGTGGTCGCCTTCGTTTCCGCCCATGTCTCGGTTCCATAGCACAGCGCAGGTAGCACCGTGATGTCGAACAAACGTGCTCGTGTCTTCACATCCCGCAATTTGTCTGTCACTTCCACTATCGATCCAAGTGCAGACCAGGCCGCTCGTCGTCTCCGTCCGATCTCCGTAGACAAGTCGTTTTGCATGTTCACCTCTCTTCCGAGATAGACGTAGCTGTTCGTAGTGGGTAGGGGAGTGCCAGAGAGACGAATGGGGCTGTCGTCACACTACTGGTTGCGCATCACTTGGGTTTTCCTTAGATTCATTGTAAGGCCAATCGCTTTTCCTGCAGCGTCCAGTTCGTTAAGCATTCCTTCGACTTCTGCGGAAGACGAACCCAGCAGCACAATGTCGTCAGCGAAGCGCAAGTTGGATAGTCTGCACCCGTCTATGAGGATACCTTTGCCCTCCCAGTCGATGTGGCGCATCACGTCTTGTAACGCGGTCGTGAACAGCTTCGGCGAGATGGTATCTCCCTGTCTGACACCCTTTACAATCGACACCTTCAGTTTCCTCTCGAATAGTTGAATAATGGTGTTGCTTCCGTTGTTGCACTCTTCCAATACTCTGATGTACTGAGCGTCAACACCAGCGTGGATGAGAGCGTTAAGAACAGCCGGGACTTCAACCGAATCGAATGCCTTGGTATAGTCCACGAAGACGAGCGCTAGAGGTAGATGGTACTCCCTTGTCCGTTCAATGACTTGCGATAGCGCCTGAATGTGATCAAGACAGCAGTAACCCTTACGGAAGCCTGCCTGTTCTCTGGGCTGGAAGTCGTCCAGAGCCTTCTCTATCCTGTTCAGCAGAATCTTCGTAAAGACCTTGTACGGCACTGAGAGTAGAGCGATTGGCCTGTAGTTGTTGATGTCATCCCGATCACCCTTTTGAATAGGAGAATCGTTCTTGACGATTTCCACTGCGCGGGAACCAATCCTTGCGCGAGGTATCTGGAGAAGTGTTCCGCAAGAACTTTCCATAAAGGTGAACCACCCGCTCTGAGGGACTCGGTTGTAATGCCATCTGGTCCAGTAGCTGTGTTTTCCTTCATCCCTTTGACAGCAAAAGCAACTTCACTCTCAAGGATTGGAGGCGGGTCATCTGCTATTGCAGGTAGTGGGCTACGCGGCACGGACAGTGTTGAGTTGAAGAGAGTGCTGTAGAAATCCACCACAATTTTTTCCATACCAGCGCGGGACGTGCAAATGCAACCCGAGGATCCCGAAGTGCTGACACTTGTTCTCTGCGATCTGACAGCTCTCTCCGACAAAACCTGATGCTTTTCCTCTGGTTCACGGTGTCCAACAACTTCCGCGCTCGATATTGCTTCAAATCGCTCGATACCTCAGCTCTGCAAACTGTGCTGATCGTAACACGTTCCAAGTGACTGGTGTTCGGATCGAGATGTACCAGGCGGCGTTTTTCCAGCAACAGTTTAGTCTCCTTGCGCAGCCTATCAATTGGTTCCACTGCTCCAACCAATGAATTTTTTTCGGCGTCCTTTATCTTGCGACACAGGTCCTCGTAATCGTCTGTGGGATCATCAAAAACATTCCATTGCGTATCGGCTACACTGCGCTGCATCACTTCTGAATCCACGGTTCGGATTTTGCTGCAAAATCTCTGACTAAGATGTTTCCTCGTAAAGTTGTTGTGAAGTCGAAGCTTTGCACGAAGCATTCTGTGGTCAGAGCCTGTCACGAATGATGGAACAGTGCCGACGTCTAGGAGGGCCCATCGCCGATTAACGAGAATATGATCAATCTCATTGGTCGTCGTTCCGTTCGGTGACTTCCAGGTCCATCTTCGACTTTCGGGCTTCTTGTAAAACGAATTACCGTGGAACATACGTGCGCTACACAAAAAGTCTGCCAGGCGAGAACCGTTATCGTTTCTGATGTTGCCTCCATACGATCCGATTCTTCCTTCTCCATCTACTGCTCTTCCGAGGACAGCATTGAAGTCGCCCAGACAAATCTTGTAAAAGCCTCTTTCTTTAGCTACTACATCCTCGAGTTGTCCGTAGAACTCATCGAGCTCATCATCCGCAGCAGCTGATGTTGGTGCATATGCGTTGATGATAGAGATTGCTGGGTGTCCTTTGGGCTTGAGTCGTAAAACGGCCAGGCGCGGGGAGTAGATGAAGTGCGAATCCATAGTATGTGCCATGGTGCTGTTGAGTAAGAAGCCAACACCGCCAACATTCCGTCCCTCCACTTTTTTTCCGAGAATCAACAATCTTCCATCTTTCATTTTCTGCACGGAATCTTTGTTCGTCTTTGTCTCCTGTACTGCTATAACATCGTAAAGTATTCAATCCGCAGCTCTCAGAAAGACGTCCTGATCCGCTTCAGTTGAAAGAGTTCGGGCGTTGAAGGAGCAAAATCGTACACAGTCGTGATGCCTGTGTTTGTCCGGTCCAGTTTGTCCGTCTCCATAAAACGTCCTGCGTACTCCGAGATTTGATCGCCCCTCACCGGTTGCCATACCTTCCGACGTCGTAGACGGCTGGGCGCGGTGTGCGGACTGGGGCAGCTGATTGGATGTCGATGCGTAAAGGCATTCGTCTCCTAGATCTCATCCTTAGCCGGGCAAGGGCGTGGGATGAGCCCCATGAACGCTTCAGCGCTGGCTTGACGCTGACATTCTAGGGGGGAGACAGTTTGGATCTGTTCGTCGTTCACACCAAGGCTTGCCAGGCAACCCTACAGGGTCTGTGAACGCTTCCACCGTACACCAACGAGGAGGTAGATCCCTGTACAGCGTACCTATTGTACCCTCCAAAAAGCGCATTATTTTTAGGCAATTCCGGAAACGGACCTGATAATCGTGTTCAGCGCCCAAAACTACCCCACTAAGCGAAGTTTGGGTGAAGGAACATTTTCCAAACTTTGCGCAGACTAACAGCGTTTTGGACTTGTACGGATTTTCGGTTGGGCGTTTATTTATACCAATCAGAGGGCTCTCGAAGCGTTTTAGAAAAATATCCCAGATTTGACTAAAAGTTCGCTCTGGAGGGTTATTTGGGGTGCTGATCACGAATCTGAGGTTCATTTTTCGTTTTCCCGAAGTTTTCGACTATATTTGTTCAAAGCTTCCCACTGGCAGAGAAAATTGACGGCAAAATCAACTTTTGACGATTTCCGGAATGTGACGACAGATGTAGCTCAAATCGTTCCTGTGGGGGTTATCTGGAGTGCTGAACACGAATCTGATGTCAGTTTATCGATTTTTATCAGCTTACGGTAGATTACGGTGGGTATACGGTAGTTTGGTCGAAGTCTCAGATTTGTCTCAAAGTTTCTATGTGGGGGCTATTTGGGGTGCTAAATACGAATTCGATGCCCATTTGTCGATTATCGGAATCTCGAGGTAGGTTTTGCCCTCTAAATGGCATGTTACCTACCGTAACCTACAGTAAACCTCAAAATTTTTAGAAGCGAACCCCAGATTCGTGTTCAGCACCCCAGAATACTCCTACGTACATGTTTTTAGCAAAATCCGGAGAAAAATTTAAAAACACCCTAAAAATTCCATGGGGGGTACCCTTACCTTGCCGCGAGGCTTGAAAAAACGCTCATAACTTTTTTCAGAGTGGGTCTAGGCAGCTGCGATAGGCTAATTCGGACTTTTCGTCCAAAAATGGTTCATTTCATTTGGAATGGTCACTATGACTTATTGTTGTTCCCTTGTCAGAAGCGGAAAATATAAAATCTTGTGGCTACTCTAATGAGGATTTCTAGAAATTCTTGTGAGAATCGGTATTACGTTACAAAAAAAGAAATGGATGAAAAAAGTGCTCAAGGGTTTACGAAAGGGTGCGATCAGTACCTCAAATGTGAGTGAAAATAGAAAAAAACGCATAGATGACTAAACAATGAAAAAAAATCATTGAACGGATCGATGGCAGCACTCCTCGCCGGCCGTAGGAATGGCCCAGACCATTCCTCGCCGCCGCCCGCTGGCGGCGTCGCTGCGGGAACCGCTGCTGTCGCGGCGACGAAAACACTGCGAGGTACCCGCGTCGCCGCTCTCGCGCGGCACGTCGCCGCCCTCGCCCGCTGCGTGGCGCCCTCCACTCTCCATCATTGCCCCGCCGCAGCGAGACCCGCTGCGGTGCAACTCTGCATAGCCCTTAATAATATCGATCGTGCGGCGCCGCGTAATCAATATTAGGGGTCGTTTATACTTCCGCCGCCGAGCGGCGCGGCGAAGAGCAATCCTGCAATATCGATCGTGCCGCGCCGCGTGATTAATACTACTGAAATGCACTGTGCCGCGCCGCTCGGCGGCGGGAGTATAAACGACCCCTTACAGAAATGCACTGTGCCGCGCCGCTAGACGGCCGAAGTATAAACGACACCTAAGGCCCTCGTTATACACCAGCGGAATGAAAACGTCTCGCGATGACATCGCCGCCGCTTGCTGCGTGGATCAGGGACTCGTCTGCAATATTGCGTCTTTGACGCAATCATGCAGACTGAAAATTCTTGGGCGTTTCAATTGTATTTTATGAATATTTCACGTCTCTATCACTTGTTTATTGCAGAAAGTTACTAGAAATCTATTGCTCCTGTCATAGTAGTGCTCATTATGTCGCTTTGGTGATATTTTAACAAATTTAGATCTGAAAAATGATCAGCTGATGGAAATTGGCAAATCTCCAGCAGGGTAGGTCCCGCAAGGATGCAGTGTACAGTGTTGCAGCGTGTATAACTGCTCCGTACGGCGTTTTTCTGGGACAACACTTCTTTCTGGCATGCATTAGCACAGTTAGGACGCACATACGTGGTAGTTGTCTTGCTGATTCCGCAGCGTCCCGCCGGTGTATAACTACGGCCCAGGGTGGTGGCCATCGTGTATCAACACTCCTGAGGAGGCGGGAGAAACGGGGGAGGAGCGAGGTTCCTGATTGGACGCAACAGCCGGGGGCCGGGGCTAGCCCGTGTTGCGTTCAATCAGGAACCTCGCTCCTCCCCCGTTTCTCCCGCCTCCTCAGGAGTGTTGATACACGATGGCCACCACCCTACGGCCCAAGGGGCTGAGCAGAGTGCCATCAGGGCGCGGCGCGGGCTGATGGTGGGCTGCCGTATTGATAGATCGCCGCGATCTATCAATGCGGCAGCCCACCATCAGGCCGCCCCGCTCCCTTATGGCACTCTGCTCAGCCCCTAATCGTTTGGACGCACCTCTCCGACACTGGCAGTGGACTCCTACAGGAGTCTGCTAGGAGTCCTAGTCTCCCCTGCAGTAGGAGTCCTGGTTTCCTCCTGAAGGAGTCCTGTTCTTCTCCTGTAGGAGTCCTACTGTTCTCCTGTACTCAGAACAATGAGAACAAGTTACTTGTAAAATAAAAGGCCGAAAACAAATTACTTGTAACATATCTGAGCCGATGTAAGTTACTTGCGACTTATCTCAGGTCATTTAAGTTACATCCTACTATATATATATTGGTAAATTTGTGTGTGCGTGTGTGCGTGTGTATGTATGTATGCGTTTCTCTGTGTGTTTGTTTGACCGTTTATTCGGCTTGACTTTCAAGACGGGCTACCTTACGGGTACGGGCTCAAGAGCGCGCAGAACGCCGTGGAAAGTGTGCGGGACCCAAGTTGGAGTGGGCAGGACGCCATAGAAAATGTGAGGGACCCGAGTGGAAGTGCGCAGGACGCCGTAGAAAGTGTGCGGGACCCAAGGTAGAGTGCGCCGAACACCGTAGAAAGTGTGCAGGACCCAAGTGGGAGTGCGCAGGACGCCGTAGAAAGTGTGCGAGACCCGAGTGGAAGTGCGCAGGACGCCGTAGAAAGTTTGTGGGACCCAAATGCGATTGCGCCGGACACCGAAGAAAGTGTGCGGGACCCAAGGTTGAGTGCGCCGGATGCCGTAGAAAGTTTGTGGGACCCAAATGCGATTGCGCCGGACACCGAAGAAAGTGTGCAGGACCCAAGTGGAAGTGCGCAGGACGCCGTAGAAAGTGCGCGTGACCCAAGGTAGAGTGCGCCGGACACCATATAAAGTGTGCAGGACCAAAGTGGGAGTGCGCAGGACGCCGTAGAAAGTGTGCGGGACCCGAGTGGAAGTGCGCAGGACGACGTAGAAAGTTTGTGGGACCCAAATGCGATTGCGCCGGACGCCGAAGAAAGTGTGCGGGACCCAAGTGGGAGTGCGCAGGGCGCCGTAGAAAGTTTGTGGGACCCAAATGCGATTGCGCCGGACACCGAAGAAAGTGTGCGGGACCCAAGTGGAAGTGCGCAGGACGCCGTAGAAAGTGCGCGTGACCCAAGGTAGAGTGCGCCGGACACCATATAAAGTGTGCAGGACCGAAGTGGGAGTGCGCAGGACGCCGTAGAAAGTGTGCGGGACCCGAGTGGAAGTGCGCAGGACGCCGTAGAAAGTTTGTGGGACCCAAATGCGATTGCGCCGGACACCGAAGAAAGTGTGCGGGACCCAAGTGGAAGTGCGCAGGACGCCGTAGAAAGTGCGCGGGACCCAAGGTAGAATGCGCCGGACGCCGTAGAAAGTTTGTGGGACCCAAATGCGATTGCGCCGGACGCCGATGAAAGTGTGCGGGACCCAAGTGGGAGTGAGCGGGACGCCTTAGAAAGTGTGCGGGACCCAAGTGGGAGTGGGCAAGGACACCGTAGAAAGTGTGCGGGACCCGAGTGGAAGTGCGCAGGACGCCGTAGAAAGTTTGTGGGATCCAAATGCGATTGCGCCGGACACCGAAGAAAGTGTGCGGGACCCAAGTGGAAGTGCGCAGGACGCCGTAGAAAGTGCGCGGGACCCAAGGTAGAGTGCGCCGGACGCCGTAGAAAGTGTGCAAGACCTAAGTGGGAGTGCGCAGGACGCCGTAGAAAGTGTGCGGGACTCGAGTGGAAGTGCGCAGGACGCCGTAGAAAGTTTGTGAGACCCAAATGCGATTGCGCCGAACGCCGAAGAAAGTGTGCGGGACCCAAGTGGAAGTGCGCAGGTCACCTAGAAAGTGTGCGGGACTCAAGTAGGAGTGCGCAGGACGCCGAAGAAAGTGTGCGGGACTCAAGTGGAAATGCGCAGGACGCCGTAGAAAGTTTGTGGGACCCAAATGCGATTGCGCCGGACACCGAAGAAAGTGTGCGGGACCCAAGGTAGAGTGCGCCGGATGCCGTAGAAAGTTTGTGGGACCCAAATGCGATTGCGCCGGACACCGAAGAAAGTGTGCGGGACCCAAGTGGAAGTGCGCAGAACGCCGTAGAAAGTGCGAATGACCCAAGGTAGAGTGCGCCGGACACCATATAAAGTGTGCAGGACCGAAGTGGGAGTGCGCAGGACGCCGTAGAAAGTGTGCGGGACCCGAGTGGAAGTGCGCAGGACGACGTAGAAAGTTTGTGGGACCCAAATGCGATTGCGCCGGACGCCGAAGAAAGTGTGCGGGACCCAAGTGGAAGTGCGCAGGACGCCGTAGAAAGTTTGTGGGACCCAAATGCGATTGCGCCGGACACCGAAGAAAGTGTGCGGGACCCAAGTGGAAGTGCGCAGGACGCCGTAGAAAGTGCGCGTGACCCGAGGTTGAGTGCGCCGGACACCATATAAAGTGTGCAGGACCGAAGTGGGAGTGCGCAGGACACCGAAGAAAGTGTGCGGGATCCAAGGTAGAGTGCGCCGGATGCCGTAGAAAGTTTGTGGGACCCAAATGCGATTGCGCCGGACGCCGAAGGAAGTGTGCGGGACCCAAGTGGAAGTGCGCAGGACGCCGTAGAAAGTTTGCGGGACCCAAATGCGATTACGCCGGACGCCGTAGAAAGTTTGTGGGACCCAAATGCGATTGCGCCGGACGCCGAAGAAAGTGTGCGGGACCCAAGTGGGAGTGAGCGGGACGCCGTAGAAAGTGTGCGGGACCCAAGTGGGAGTGGGCAGGACACCGTAGAAAGTGTGCGGGACCCGAGTGGAAGTGCGCAGGACGCCGTAGAAAGTTTGTGGGATCCAAATGCGATTGCGCCGGACACCGAAGAAAGTGTGCGGGACCCAAGTGGAAGTGCGCAGGACGCCGTAGAAAGTGCGCGGGACCCAAGGTAGAGTGCGCCGGACGCCGTAGAAAGTGTGCAAGACCTAAGTGGGAGTGCGCAGGACGCCGTAGAAAGTGTGCGGGACTCGAGTGGAAGTGCGCAGGACGCCGTAGAAAGTTTGTGAGACCCAAATGCGATTGCGCCGAACGCCGAAGAAAGTGTGCGGGACCCAAGTGGAAGTGCGCAGGTCACCGTAGAAAGTGTGCGGGACTCAAGTAGGAGTGCGCAGGACGCCGAAGAAAGTGTGCGGGACCAAAGTGGAAGTGCGCAGGACGCCGTAGAAAGTTTGTGGGACCCAAATGCGATTGCGCCGGACACCGAAGAAAGTGTGCGGGATCCAAGTGGGAGTGCGCAGGACGCCGTGGAAAGTTTGTGGGACCCAAATGCGATTGCGCCGGACACCGAAGAAAGTGTGCGGGACCCAAGGTAGAGTGCGCCGGACACCGTAGAAAGTGCGCGGGACCCAAGGTAGAGTGCGCCGGACACCGAAGAAAGTGTGCAGGACCTAAGTGGGAGTGCGCCGGACGCCGTAGAAAGTGTGCAGGACCCGATTGGAAGTGCGCAGGACACCGTAGAAAGTTTGTGGGACCCAAATGCGATTGCGCGGAACGCCGAAGAAAGTGTGCGGGACCCAAGTGAAAGTGCGTAGGACGCCGTAGAAAGTGCGCGGGACCCAAGTGGAAGTGCGCAGGACGCCGTAGAAAGTGCGCGGGACCCAAAGTAGAGTGCGCCGAACGCCGAAGAAAGTGTGCGGGACCCAAGTGGGAGTGGGCAGGACGCCGTAGAAAGTGTGCGGGACCCGAGTGGAAGTGCGCAGGACGCCGTAGAAAGTTTGTGGGACCCAAATGCGATTGCGCCGGACACCGAAGAAAGTGTGCGGGACCCAAGGGGAAGTGCGCAGGACGCCGTAGAAAGTGCGGGACCCAAGGTAGAATGCGCCGGACGCCGTAGAAAGCTCAGACCAAATGCGATTGCGCCGGACGCCGATGAAAGTGTGCGGGACCCAAGTGGGAGTGAGCGGGGACGCCATAGAAAGTGTGCGGGACCCAAGTGGAAGTGCGCAGGACGCCGTAGAAAGTGCGCAGGACCCATGTGGGAGTGCGCAGGACGCCGTAGAAAGTTTGTGGGACCCAAATGCGATTGCGCCGGACACCGAAGAAAGTGTGCGGGACCAAAGTGGAAGTGCGCAGGACGCCGTAGAAAGTGTGCGGGACCCAAGGTAGAGTGCGCCGGACGCCGTAGAAAGTGTGCAGGACCTAAGTGGGAGTGCGCAGGACGCCATAGAAAGTGTGCGGGACCCGAGTGGAAGTGCGCAGGACGCCGTAGAAAGTTTGTGGGACACAAATGCGATTGCGCCGGACGCCGAAGAAGGTGTGCGGGACCGAAGTGGAAGTGCGCAGGACGCCGTATAAAGTGCGCGGGACCTAAGTGGAGTGCGCAGGACGCCGTAGAAAGTGTGCGGGACCCAAGTGGGAGTGCGCCGGACGCCGTAGAAAGTTTGTGGGACCCAAATGCGATTGCGCCGGACGCCGAAGAAAGTGTGCGGGACCCAAGTGGAAGTGCGCAGGACGCCGTAGAAAGTTTGTGGGACCCAAATGCGATTGCGCCGGACACCGAAGAAAGTGTGCGGGACCCAAGTGGAAGTGCGCAGGACGCCGTAGAAAGTGCGCGTGACCCAAGGTAGAGTGCGCCGGACACCATATAAAGTGTGCAGGACCGAAGTGGGAGTGCGCAGGACGCCGTAGAAAGTGTGCGGGACCCGAGTGGAAGTGCGCAGGACGACGTAGAAAGTTTGTGGGACCCAAATGCGATTGCGCCGGACGCCGAAGAAAGTGTGCGGGACCCAAGTGGAAGTGCGCAGGACGCCGTAGAAAGTTTGTGGGACCCAAATGCGATTGCGCCGGACACCTAAGAAAGTGTGCGGGACCCAAGTGGAAGTGCGCAGGACGCCGTAGAAAGTACGCGGGACCCAAGGTAGAGTGCGCCGGACGCCGTAGAAAGTGTGCAGGACCTAAGTGGGAGTGCGCAGGACGCCGTAGAAAGTGTGCGGGACCCGAGTGGAAGTGCGCAGGACGCCGTAGAAAGTTTGTGGGACCCAAATGCGATTGCGCCGGACGCCAAAGAAAGTGTGCGGGACACAAGTGGAAGTGCGCAGGACGCCGTAGAAAGTGTGCGGGACCCAAATGGATTGCGCAGGACGCCGTAGAAAGTGTGTGGGACCCAAATGCGATTGCGCCGGACGCCAAAGAAAGTGTGCTGGACCCAAGTGGAAGTGCTCGGGACGCCGTAGAAAGTGTGCGGGACCCAAGTTAGAGTGCGCAGGACGCCGTAGAAAGTGTGCGGGACCCAAGGTAGAGTGCTCAGGACGCCGTAGAAAGTGTGCGGGACCCAAATGCGATTGCGCCGGACACCGAAGAAAGTGTGCGGGACCCAAGTGGAAGTAGGACGCCGTAGAAAGTGCGCGGGGCCCAAGGTAGAGTGCGCCGGACGCCGTAGAAAGTGTGCAGGACCCAAGTGGGAGTGCGCAGGACGCCGTAGAAAGTGTGCGGGACCCGAGTGGAAGTGCGCAGGACGCCGTAGAAAGTTTAGGGACCCAAATGCGATTGCGCCGGACGCCGAAGAAAGTGTGCGGGACCCAAGTGGAAGTGCGCAGGACGCCGTAGAAAGTGTGCGGGACCCAAATGGAGTGCGCCGGACGCCGAAGAAAGTGTGCGGGACCCAAGTGGAAGTGCGCAGGACGCCGTAGAAAGTGTGCGGGACCCAAGTGGAGAGTGCGCCGAACGCCGTAGAAAGTTTGTGGGACCCAAATGCGATTGCGCCGGATGCCGAAGAAAGTGTATAAAGTGCGCGGGGCCCAAGTGGAAGTGCGCAGGACGCCGTAAAAAGTGCGCGTGACCCAAGGTAGAGTTCGCCGGACGCCGAAGAAAGTGTGCGGGACCCGAGTGGAAGTGCGCAGGACGCCGTAGAAGGCTTGTGGGACCCGAGTGGAAGGGCGCAGGACGGCGTAGAAAGTGTGGGGGACCCAAAAGGGACTGCGCCCGGCGGCGAAGAAAGGGTGCGGGACCCAAGTGGAAGTGCGCAGGACGCCGTAGAAAGTTTGTGGGACCCAAATGCGATTGCGCCGGACACCGAAGAAAGTGTGCGGACCCAAGTGGAAGTGCGCAGGACGCCGTAGAAAGTGCGCGTGACCCAAGGTAGAGTGCGCCGGACACCATATAAAGTGTGCAGGACCCAATTGGGAGTGCGCAGGACTCCGTAGAAAGTGTGCGGGACCCGAGTGGAAGTGCGCAGGACGACGTAGAAAGTTTGTGGGACCCAAATGCGATTGCGCCGGACACCGAAGAAAGTGTGCGGTACCCAAGTGGAAGTGCGCAGGACGCCGTAGAAAGTTTGTGGGACCCAAATGCGATTGCGCCGGACACCGAAGAAAGTGTGCGGGATCCAAGTGGGAGTGCGCAGGACGCCGTAGAAAGTGTGCGGGACCCAAGTGGGAGTGCGCAGGACGCCGTATAAAGTGTGCGGGACCCAAGTGGAAGTGCGCAGGACGCTGTAGAAAGTTTGTGGGACCCAAATGTGATTGCGCCGGACACCGAAGAAAGTGTGCGGGACCCAAGTAAAAGTGCGCAGAACGCCGTAGAAAGTTTGTGGGACCCAAATGCGATTGCGCCGGACGCCAAAGAAAGTGTGCGGGACCCAAGTGGGAGTGCGCAGGACGCCGTAGAAAGTGTGTGGGACCCAAGGTAGAGTGCGCCGGACACCGTAGAAAGTGTGCAGGACCTAAGTGGGAGTGCGCAGGACGCCGAAGAAGGTGTGCGGGACCGAAGTGGAAGTGCGCAGGACGCCGTAGAAAGTTTGTGGGACCCAAATGCGATTGCGCCGGACGCCGAAGGTGTGCGGGACCTGAGTGGAAGTGCGCAGGACGCCGTAGAAAGTGTGCGGGACCCGAGTGGAAGTGCGCAGGACGCCGTAGAAAGTTTGTGGGACCCAAATGCGATTGCGCCGGACGCCAAAGTATGTGTGCGGGACCCAAGTGGGAGTGGGCAGGACGCCGTAGAAAGTGTGCGGGACCCAAGTGGGAGTGCGCAGGACGCCGTAGAAAGTGGGCGGGACCCGGAGGGGAAGTGCGCAGGACGCCGTAGAAAGTTTGTGGGACCCAAATGCGATTGCGCCGGACACCGAAGAAAGTGTGCGGGACCCAAGTGGAAGTGCGCAGGACGCCGTAGAAAGCGCGCGGGACCCAAGGTAGAGTGCGCCGGACGCCGTAGAAAGTGTGCAGGACCTAAGTGGAAGTGCGTAGGACGCCGTAGAAAGTGTGCGGGACCCGAGTGGAAGTGCGCAGTACGCCGTAGAAAGTGTGTGGGACCCAAGGTAGAGTGCGCCGGACGCGGAAGAAGGCGTGCGGGAGCGAAGTGGAAGTGCGCAGGACGCCATAGAAAGTGTGCGGGACCCAAGTGGAAGTGCGCAGAACGCCGTAGAAAGTTTGTGGGACCCAAATGCGATTGCGCCCGACACCGAAGAAAGTGTGCGGTACCCAAGTGGAAGTGGGCAGGACGCCGGAGAAAGTGTGCGGGACCCAAGGTAGATTGCGCCGGCCGCCGAAGAAAGTGTGCGGGACCCAAGTGAAAGTGCGTAGGACGCCGAAGAAAGTGTGCGGGACCCAAGTGGAAGTGCGCCGGACACCGAAGAAAGTGTGCGGGACCCAAGTGGAAGTGCGCAGGACGCCGTAGAAAGTGCGCGGGACCCGAGTGGAAGTGCGCAGGGTGCCGTAGAAAGTTTGTGGGACCCAAATGCGATTGCGCCGGACGCCGAAGAAAGTGTGTGGGACCCAAGTGGAAGTGCGCAGGACGCCGTAGAAAGTGCGCGGGACCCAAGGTAGAGTGCGCCGGACACCGAAGAAAGTGTGCAGGACCTAAGTGAGAGTGCGCAGGACGCCGTAGAAAGTGTGCGGGACCTGAGTGGAAGTGCGCAGGATGCCGTAGAAAGTTTGTGGGACCCAAATGCGATTGCGCCGGACACCGAAGAAAGTGTGCGGGACCCAAGTGGAAGTGCGCAGGACGCCATAGAAAGTGTGCGGGACCCAAGTGGGAGTGCGCAGGACGCCGTAGAAAGTGTGCGGGACCCAAGTGGAAGTGCGCAGGACGCTGTAGAAAGTTTGTGGGACCCAAATGCGATTGCGCCGGACACCGAAGAAAGTGTGCGGTACCCAAGTGGAAGTGCGCAGGACGCCGTAGAAAGTTTGTGGGACCCAAATGCGATTGCGCCGGACACCGAAGAAAGTGTGCGGGACCCAAGTGGAAGTGCGCAGGACGCCGTAGAAAGTGCGCGGGACCCAAGGTAGAGTGCGCCGGACACCATATAAAGTGTGCAGGACCCAAGTGGGAGTGCGCAGGACGCCGTAGAAAGTGTGCGGGACCCGAGTGGAAGTGCGCAGGACGCCGTAGAAAGTTTGTGGGACCCAAATGCGCTTGCGCCTGACGCCGAAGAAGGTGTGCAGGACCCAAGTGGGAGTGCGCAGGACGCCGTGGAAAGTGTGCGGGACCCAAATGCGATTGCGCCGGACACCGAAGAAAGAGTGCGGGACCCAAGTGGAAGTGCGCAGGACGCCGTAGAAAGCGTGCGGGACTCAAGGTAGAGAGCGCCGGACACCAAAGAAAGTGTGCGGGAGCCAAGTGGGAGAGCGCAGGAGGCCGTAGAAAGTGTGCGGGACCCGAGTGGAAGTGCGCAGGACGCCGTAGAAAGTTTAGGGACCCAAATGCGATTGCGCCGGACGCCGAAGAAAGTGTGCGGGACCCAAGTGGAAGTGCGCAGGACGCCGTAGAAAGTGCGCGGGACCCAAGGTAGAAGTGCGCCGGACGCCGTAGAAAGTTTGTGGGACCCAATGCGATTGCGCCGGACGCCGTAGAAAGTGTGCGGGACCCAAGTGGAAGTGCGCAGGACACCGTAGAAAGTGTGCAGGACCTAAGTGGGAGTGCGCAGGACGCCGTAGAAAGTGTGCGGGACCCGAGTGGAAGTGCGCAGGACGCCGTAGAAAGTTTGTGGGACCCAAATGCGATTGCGCCGGACACCGAAGAAAGTGTGCGGGACCCAAGTGGAAGTGCGCAGGACGCCGTAGAAAGTGCGCGGGACCCAAGGTAGAGTGCGCCGGACGCCGTAGAAAGTGTGCAGGACCTAAGTGGGAGTGCGCAGGACGCCGTAGAAAGTGTGCGGGACCCGAGTGGAAGTGCGCAGGACGCCGTAGAAAGTTTGTGGGACCCAAATGCGATTGCGCCGAACGCCGAAGAAAGTGTGCGGGACCCAAGTGGAAGTGCGCCGGACGCCGTAGAAAGTGTGCAGGACCCCAGTGGGAGTGCGCAGGACGCCGTAGAAAGTTTGTGGGACCCAAATGCGAGTGCGCAGGACGCCGTAGAAAGTGTGCGGGACCCAAGTGGAAGTGCGCAGGACGCTGTAGAAAGTTTGTGGGACCCAAATGCGATTGCGCCGGACACCGAAGAAAGTGTGCGGGATCCAAGTGGGAGTGCGCAGGACGCCGTAGAAAGTGCGCGGGACCCAAGGTAGAGTGCGCCGGACGCCGTAGAAAGTGTGCAAGACCCAAGTGGGAGTGCGCAGGACGCTGTAGAAAGTGTGCGGGACCCGAGCATAAGTGCGCAGGACGCCGTAGAAAGTTTGTGGTACCCAAATGCGATTCCGCCGAACGCTGAAGAAAGTGTGCGGGACCCAACTGGAAGTGCGCCGGACGCCGTAGAAAGTTTGTGGGACCCAAATGCGATTGCGCCGGACACCGAAGAAAGAGTGCGGGACCCAAGTGGAAGTGCGCAGGACGCCGTAGAAAGCATGCGGGACTCAAGGTCGAGTGCGCCGGACGCCGTAGAAAGTGTGCAGGACCTAAGTGGGAGTGCGCAGGACGCCGTAGAAAGTGTGCGGGACCCGAGTGGAAGTGCGCAGGACGCCGTAGAAAGTTTGTGGGACCCAAATGCGATTGCGCCGGACACCGAAGAAAGTGTGCGGGACCCAAGTGGAAGTGCGCAGGACGCCGTAGAAAGTGTGTGGGACCCAAGGTAGAGTGCGCCGGACACCGTAGAAAGTGTGCAGGACCTAAGTGGAAGTGCGCAGGACGCCGTAGAAAGTGTGCGGGACCCGAGTGGAAGTGCGCAGGACGCCGTAGAAAGTTTGTGGGACCCAAATGCGATTGCGCCGGACGCCGAAGAAAGTGTGCGGGACCCAAGTGGAAGTGCGCAGGACGCCGTAGAAAGTTTGTGGGACCCAAATGCGATTGCGCCGGACACCGAAGAAAGTGTGCGGGACCCAAGTGGAAGTGCGCAGGACGCCGTAGAAAGTGCGCGGGACCCAAGGTAGAGTGCGCCGGACGCCGTAGAAAGTGTGCGGGACTCAAGTGGAAATGCGCAGGACGCCGAAGAAAGTGTGCGGGACCCGAGTGGAAGTGCGCAGGACGCCGTAGAAAGTTTGTGGGACCCAAATGCGATTGCGCCTGACACCGAAGGAAGTGTGCGGGACCCAAGTGGAAGTGCGCAGGACGCCGTAGAAAGTTTGTGGTACCCAAATGCGATTGCGCCGGACGCTGAAGAAAGTGTGCGGGACCCAAGGGGAAGTGCGCGGGAGGCCGGAGAAGGTGCGCGGGACCCAAGGGAGAGTGCGCCGGACGCCGTAGAAAGCGTGCAGTGTGGACACAAGTGGAGTGCGCAGGACGCAACTGAAAGCAGTGACTCGCAGAGCTCACCTGGACGCGCGACTTCGCACAGCGCGCAAGCCAGCAACCCATGAGTGCGTGCAGGAGGCACGTAGAAAGGCATGACCAAAGAAGCTCGACGGAAATGCACAGGACGCCGTAGAAAGTTTGTGGGACCCAAATGCGATTGCGCCGGACGCCAAAGAAAGTGTGCGGGACACAAGTGGAAGTGCGCAGGACGCCGTAGAAAGTGTGCGGGACCCAAGGTAGAGTGCGCCGGACGCCGTAGAAAGTGTGCAGGACCTAAGTGGGAGTGCGCAGGACGCCGTAGAAAGTGTGCGGGACCCGAGTGGAAGTGCGCAGGACGCCGTAGAAAGTTTGTGGGACCCAAATGCGATTGCGCCGGACGCCGAAGAAAGTGTGCGGGACCCAAGTGGAAGTGCGCATGACGCCGTAGAAAGTGTGCGGGACCCAAGGTAGAGTGCGCCGGACGCCGTAGAAAGTGTGCGGGACACAAGTGGGAGTGCGCAGGACGCCGTAGAAAGTGTGCGGGACCCAAATGCGAGTGCGCAGGACGCCGTAGAAAGTGCGCGGGACCCAAGTGGAAGTGCGCCGGACGCCGTAGAAAGTGTGCGGGACCCAAGTGCGAAGTGCGCAGGACGCCGAAGAAAGTGTGCGGGACCCAAGTGGAAGTGCGCAGGACCCCGAAGAAAGTGTGCGGGACCCGAGTGGAAGTGCGCAGGACGCCGTAGAAAGTGTGCAGGACCCGAGTGGAAGTGCGCAGGACGCCGTAGAAAGTTTGTGGGACCCAAATGCGATTGCGCCGGACACCGAAGAAAGTGTGCGGGACCCAAGTGGAAGTGCGCAGGACGCCGAAGAAAGTGCGCGGGACCCGAGGTAGAGTGCGCCGGACGCCGTAGAAAGTGTGCAAGACCCAAGTGGGAGTGCGCAGGAGGCCGGAGAAAGTGTGCGGGACTCGAGTGGAAGTGCGCAGGACGCCGTAGAAAGTTTGCAGGGACCCAAATGCGATTCCGCCGAACGCTGAAGAAAGTGTGCGGGACCCAACTGGAAGTGCGCCGGACGCCGTAGAAAGTTTGTGGTACCCAAATGCGATTGCGCCGGACACCGAAGAAAGTGTGCGGGACCCAAGTGGAAGTGCGCAGGACGCCGTAGAAAGTGTGCGGGACCCAAATGCGATTGCGCCGGACGCCGTGGAAAGTGTGCAAGACCCAAGTGGGAGTGCGCAGGACGCCGTAGAAAGTGTGCGGGACCCGAGCATAAGTGCGCAGGACGCCGTAGAAAGTTCGTGGTACCCAAATGCGATTCCGCCGAACGCCGAAGAAAGTGTGCGGGACCCAACTGGAAGTGCGCCGGACGCCGTAGAAAGTGTGCGGGACCCAAGGTAGAGTGCGCCGGACGCCGTAGAAAGTGTGTGGGACCCAAGTGGGAGTGCGCAGGACGCCGTAGAAAATGTGTGTGACCCAAACGCGATTGCGCCGGACACCGAAGAAAGTGTGCGGGACCCAAGGTGGAGTGCGCAGGGCGCCGTAGAAAGTGTGTGGGACCCAAATGCGATTGCGCCGGACGCCAAAGAAAATGTGCGCGACGCCAGTGGGAGTGCGCAGGACGCCGTAGAAAGTGTGCGGGACCCAAGGTAGAGTGCGCCAGACGCCGTAGAAAGTGTGCAGGACCTGGCGATTGCGCAGGACGCCGTAGAAAGTGTGCGGGACCCGAGTGGAAGTGCGCAGGACACCGTAGAAAGTTTGTGGGACCCAAATGCGATTGCGCCGGACGCCGAAGAAAGTGTGCGGGACCCAAGTGGAAGTGCGCAGAACGCCGTAGAAAGTTTGTGGGACCCAAATGCGATTGCGCCGGACACCGAAGAAAGTGTGCGGGACCCGAGTGGAAGTGCGCAGGACGCCGTAGAAAGTGTGCGGGACCCAAGGTAGAGTGCGCCGGACGCCGTAGAAAGTGTGCAGGACCTAAGTGGGAGTGCGCAGGACGCCGTAGAAAGTGTGCGGGACCCGAGTGGAAGTGCGCAGGACGCCGTAGAAAGTTTGTGGGACCCAAATTCGATTGCGCCGAACGCCGAAGAAAGTGTGCGGGACCCAAGTGGAAGTGCGCAGGGCACCTAGAAAGTGTGCGGGACCCAAGTAGGAGTGCGCAGGACGCCGAAGAAAGTGTGCAGGACCTAAGTGGGAGTGCGCAGGACGCCGTAGAAAGTTTGTGTGACCCAAATGCGATTGCGCCGGACACCGAAGAAAGTGTGCGGGACCCATGGAGAGTGCGCCGGACGCCGTAGGAAGTGTGCGTGACCGAAGTGAGAGTTCGCCGGACGCCGTAGACAGTGTGCGGGACTCAAGAAGGAGTGCGCAGGACCCCTTAGAAACTGTGCGGGACCCGAATGCGAGTGCGCCGGACGCCGAAGAAAGTGTGTGGGACCCGAATGCGAGTGCGCAGGACGCCGAAGAAAGTGTGCGGGACCCAAGTGGAGAGTGCGCAGGACACCGTAGAAAGTTTGTGGGACCCAAATGCGATTGCGCGGAACGCCGAAGAAAGTGTGCAGGACCTAAGTGGGAGTGCGCAGGACGCCGTAGAAAGTTTGTGTGACCCAAATGCGATTCGCCGAACGCCGAAGAAAGTGTGCGGGACCCGAGTGGAAGTGCGCAGGACGCCGTAGAAAGTTTGTGGGACCCAAATGCGATTGCGCCGGACACCGAAGAAAGTGTGCAGGACCTAAGTGGGAGTGCGCAGGACGCCGTAGAAAGTGTGCGGGACCCGAGTGGAAGTGCGTAGGACGCCGTAGAAAGTTTAGGGACCCAATGCGATTGCGCCGGACGCCGAAGAAAGTGTGCGGGACCCGAGTGGAAGTGCGCAGGACGCCGTAGAAAGTGTGCGGGACCCAAATGCGAGTGCGCCGGACACCGTAGAAAGTGTGCAGGGCCCGAGTGGAAGTGCGCAGGACGCCGTAGAAAGTTTGTGGGACCCAAATGCGATTGCGCCGGACACCGAAGAAAGTGTGCGGGACCCAAGTGGAAGTGCGCAGGACGCCGTAGAAAGTGCGCGGGACCCAAGGTAGAGTGCGCCGGACGCCGTAGAAAGTGTGCAGGACCTAAGTGGGAGTGCGCAGGACGCCGTAGAAAGTGTGCGGGACTCGACTGGAAGTGCGCAGGACGCCGTAGAAAGTTTGTGAGACCCAAATGCGATTGCGCCGAACGCCGAAGAAAGTGTGCGGGACCCAAGTGGAAGTGCGCAGGTCACCTAGAAAGTGCGCGGGAGCCAAGTGAAAGTGCGTACGACGACGTAGAAAGTGTGGGGGGCTCAAGTGGAAATGCGCAGGACGCCGTAGAAAGTTTGTGTGACCCAAATGCGATTGCGCCGGACACCGGAGAAAGTGTGCGGGATCCAAGGTAGAGTGCGCCGGATGCCGTAGAAAGTTTGTGGGACCCAAATGCGATTGCGCCGGACACCGAAGAAAGTGTGCGGGACCCAAGTGGAAGTGCGCAGGACGCCGTAGAAAGTGCGCGTGACCCGAGGTTGAGTGCGCCGGACACCATATAAAGTGTGCAGGACCGAAGTGGGAGTGCGCAGGACGCCGTAGAAAGTGTGCGGGACCCGAGTGGAAGTGCGCAGGACGACGTAGAAAGTTTGTGGGACCCAAATGCGATTGCGCCGGACGCCTAAGAAAGTGTGCGGGACCCAAGTGGAAGTGCGCAGGACGCCGTAGAAAGTTTGTGGGACCCAAATGCGATTGCGCCAGACACCGAAGAAAGTGTGCGGGACCCAAGTGGAAGTGCGCAGGACGCCGTAGAAAGTGCGCGTGACCCAAGGTAGAGTGCGCCGGACACCATATAAAGTGTGCAGGACCGAAGTGGGAGGGCGCAGGACGCCGTAGAAAGTGTGCGGGACCCAAGTGGAAGTGCGCAGGACGCCGTAGAAAGTTTGTGGGACCCAAATGCGATTGCGCCAGACACCGAAGAAAGTGTGCGGGACCCAAGTGGAAGTGCGCAGGTCACCTAGAAAGTGTGCGGGACTCAAGTAGGAGTGCGCAGGACGCCGAAGAAAGTGTGCGGAACTCAAGTGGAAATGCGCAGGACGCCGTAGAAAGTTTGTGGGACCCAAATGCGATTGCGCCGGACACCGAAGAAAGTGTGCGGGATCCAAGGTAGAGTGCGCCGGATGCCGTAGAAAGTTTGTGGGACCCAAATGCGATTGCGCCGGACACCGAAGAAAGTGTGCGGGACCCAAGTGGAAGTGCGCAGGACGCCGTAGAAAGTGCGCGTGACCCGAGGTTGAGTGCGCCGGACACCATATAAAGTGTGCAGGACCGAAGTGGGAGTGCGCAGGACGCCGTAGAAAGTGTGCGGGACCCGAGTGGAAGTGCGCAGGACGACGTAGAAAGTTTGTGGGACCTAAATGCGATTGCGCCGGACGCCGAAGGAAGTGTGCGGGACCCAAGTGGAAGTGCGCAGGACGCCGTAGAAAGTTTGTGGGACCCAAATGCGATTGCGCCGGACACCGAAGAAAGTGTGCGGGACCCAAGTGGAAGTGCGCAGGACGCCGTAGAAAGTGCGCGTGACCCAAGGTAGAGTGCGCCGGACACCATATAAAGTGTGCAGGACCGAAGTGGGAGTGCGCAGGACGCCGTAGAAAGTGTGCGGGACCCGAGTGGAAGTGCGCAGGACGACGTAGAAAGTTTGTGGGACCCAAATGCGATTGCGCCGGACGCCGAAGAAAGTGTGCGGGACCCAAGTGGAAGTGCGCAGGACGCCGTAGAAAGTTTGTGGGACCCAAATGCGATTGCGCCGGACACCGAAGAAAGTGTGCGGGACCCAAGTGGAAGTGCGCAGGACGCCGTAGAAAGTGCGCGGGACCCAAGGTAGAATGCGCCGGACGCCGTAGAAAGTTTGTGGGATCCAAATGCGATTGCGCCGGACGCCGAAGAAAGTGTGCGGGACCCAAGTGGGAGTGAGCGGGACGCCGTAGAAAGTGTGCGGGACCCAAGTGGGAGTGCGCAGGACGCCGTAGAAAGTTTGTGGGATCCAAATGCGATTGCGCCGGACACCGAAGAAAGTGTGCGGGACCCAAGTGGAAGTGCGCAGGACGCCGTAGAAAGTGCGCGGGACCCAAATGCGATTGTGCCGGACACCGAAGAAAGTGTGCGGGACCCAAGTGGAAGTGCGCAGGACGCCGTAGAAAGTGCGCGTGACCCAAGGTAGAGTGCGCCGGACACCATATAAAGTGTGCAGGACCAAAGTGAGAGTGCGCAGGACGCCGTAGAAAGTGTGCGGGACCCGAGTGGAAGTGCGCAGGACGACGTAGAAAGTTTGTGGGACCCAAATGCGATTGCGCCGAACGCCGAAGGAAGTGTGCGGGACCCAAGTGGAAGTGCGCAGGACGCCGTAGAAAGTTTGTGGGACCCAAATGCGATTGCGCCGGACACCGAAGAAAGTGTGCGGGACCCAAGTGGAAGTGCGCAGGACGCCGTAGAAAGTGCGCGTGACCCAAGGTAGAGTGCGCCGGACACCATATAAAGTGTGCAGGACCGAAGTGGGAGTGCGCAGGACGCCGTAGAAAATGTGCGGGACCCGAGTGGAAGTGCGCAGGACGACGTAGAAAGTTTGTGGGACCCAAATGCGATTGCGCCGGACGCCGAAGAAAGTGTGCGGGACCCAAGTGGAAGTGCGCAGGACGCCATAGAAAGTTTGTGGGACCCAAATGCGATTGCGCCGGACACCGAAGAAAGTGTGCGGGACCCAAGTGGAAGTGCGCAGGACGCCGTAGAAAGTGCGCGGGACCCAAGGTAGAATGCGCCGGACGCCGTAGAAAGTTTGTGGGACCCCAATGCGATTGCGCCGGACGCCAAAGAAAGTGTGCGGGACCCAAGTGGAAGTGCGCAGGACGCCGTAGAAAGTTTAGGGACCCAAATGCGATTGTGCCGGACACCGAAGAAAGTGTGCGGGACCCAAGTGGGAGTGCGCAGGACGCCGTAGAAAGTGTGCGGGACCCAAGGTAAAGTGCGCCGGACGCCGTAGAAAGTTTGTGGGACCCAAATGCGATTGCGCCGGACGCCGAAGAAAGTGTGCGGGTCCCAAGTGGGAGTGAGCGGGACGCCGTAGAAAGTGTGCGGGACCCAAGTGGGAGTGCGCAGGACGCCGTAGAAAGTTTGTGGGATCCAAATGCGATTGCGCCGGACACCGAAGAAAGTGTGCGGGACCCAAGTGGAAGTGCGCAGGACGCCGTAGAAAGTGCGCGGGACCCAAGGTAGAGTGCGCCGGACGCCGTAGAAAGTGTGCAAGACCTAAGTGGGAGTGCGCAGGACGCCGTAGAAAGTGTGCGGGACCCAAGTGGAAGTGCGCAGGACGCCGTAGAAAGTTTGTGGGACCCAAATGCGATTGCGCCGGACACCGAAGAAAGTGTGCGGGACCCAAGTGGAAGTGCGCAGGACGCCGTAGAAAGTGCGCGTGACCCAAGGTAGAGTGCGCCGGACACCATATAAAGTGTGCAGGACCGAAGTGGGAGTGCGCAGGACGCCGTAGAAAATGTGCGGGACCCGAGTGGAAGTGCGCAGGACGACGTAGAAAGTTTGTGGGACCCAAATGCGATTGCGCCGGACGCCGAAGAAAGTGTGCGGGACCCAAGTGGAAGTGCGCAGGACGCCGTAGAAAGTTTGTGGGACCCAAATGCGATTGCGCCGGACACCGAAGAAAGTGTGCGGGACCCAAGTGGAAGTGCGCAGGACGCCGTAGAAAGTGCGCGGGACCCAAGGTAGAATGCGCCGGACGCCGTAGAAAGTTTGTGGGATCCAAATGCGATTGCGCCGGACGCCGAAGAAAGTGTGCATGACCCAAGTGGGAGTGAGCGGGACGCCGTAGAAAGTGTGCGGGACCCAAGTGGGAGTGCGCAGGACGCCGTAGAAAGTTTGTGGGATCCAAATGCGATTGCGCCGGACACCGAAGAAAGTGTGCGGGACCCAAGTGGAAGTGCGCAGGACGCCGTAGAAAGTGCGCGGGACCCAAGGTAGAGTGCGCCGGACGCCGTAGAAAGTGTGCAAGACCTAAGTGGGAGTGCGCAGGACGCCGTAGAAAGTGTGCGGGACTCGAGTGGAAGTGCGCAGGACGCCGTAGAAAGTTTGTGAGACCCAAATGCGATTGCGCCGAACGCCGAAGAAAGTGTGCGGGACCCAAGTGGAAGTGCGCAGGTCACCTATAAAGTGTGCGGGACTCAAGTAGGAGTGCGCAGGACGCCGAAGAAAGTGTGCGGGACTCAAGTGGAAATGCGCAGGACGCCGAAGAAAGTGTGCGGGACCGAAGTGGGTGATCACAGAACTTTAAAATCGTTTTGTGTGACTATAAGAGAGTGTATACCACCCCTGTCGCGACGTGTGCTACACTACACCCCGAGTCTGCGTTTCCGTCCTTGCAGCATCGGTTGTCACGGAGTGTGAGTAGCCGCTAGCCCGACACGAATGAACCAGAGGACTTACGGCGTGCCCCTATGCTTATGCCTGCCACGCGGAAACCGAGTATATGGAATACTACATGTGTGTTAGGCCCTACAGCCTCCGGTCGCACACTACGCTGGTACCACGCCCTTACCCTCAAACCAGGGCCAACTCCAGAATAGGTCTGGCCCCACTACAACCGCCATTGCGCGGTACACACAAAACATAACATATGTCACCGAACCAAGTATACACCGTCCGTACGGTATGATATTGCTACATAACAGGACACAAGTATTTAAATATGCGTTCACCCTTTGGCAACTAAACTACCAACGCGGCAATAAATATATACATAAGTTAAAATACAATTACTCCTACGTGTCAGGGACGGACCTTGCCCAGCTGAGACGAGAGAGGACAAACTCCTACTACCTGACTAACTCCCAGGCATGGGAGGAACCGGACGCACGGGCAGTGAGGGCTGGAAGTCGACCAGGCCCCTGCTCTACCATCAGGCGATGACAGGAGCAGGGGAGGTGCGGGCAGGACGCCACCGCACGGTAGACCCTCCTCCGTACGCGGGATCGGCAGGACGACTCGCAGGACTGACGACGATCGAAGGAAGCAGGACGTCACAGGCATGTGACGCGAACGCACGAAGAGCGGCGCACCCGATGACGGCAATCGATGACACTGACGAAGAGGCGTCGACACTGGCGCTCTGACTTGCCAGGCGACGGGGGTCGCGTAGATTCTGCGTCCCTGCATGATGATGCAATTCCTTCTGTAGAGATCGTGGCGGGACCAGTGACGGAAGGCCAGGCGGCGGCCTTTAGATGACTAAGTCGGACGGAAGTCACGACACTGGGGGCCCAAAGAAGAACGAGCCAAGACGCCAAGCAGAGAAGAAAGTCCAACCTAACTAGGATATACATACATAGTTAACTTTCTCAGGGGCACCCTAACCCTACGATGGACGACGACCATTACGAATGACGGGCTGGAGGTCGATCCACAAGAAGAGACAGGCTCGGTCCGTGGTCTTGCAGCTTGACGAGATCCTTCACGAACGGGATAGCACCATATGTACATGACGGCTGAACGCAGTGTGACGATGTGTGACGGCATGAAGAGATTGAGTTCGACGGCAACGTGAGATTGTGGGTCGCGTATTGAGGTAACGCGACTGGACAGTACGGCTTGCACGAACGGCTTGATTGACCATAACGACAGAGAGAACCGAACGGCATCATCAACGACACGTCGAACATGAAACACTTTTTAGAATAGTTTGTGACGCGGGGGGAAGTCACGAATTTCATACACGTTCCGTCGCCGAACGGGGGAATTTAGTGAAACGCTTCTTGTTTCACGCCACGGAAATAACCCACGGGTCACACGAACGAAACACGTGTTAAGCACGTGTTGATGGAAACTCCTAACCCGGGCCGACTATGAATTGAGCAAGTGAAAGCCCCAGGGAAAAGCGAGTATATACAGCCTCTCGACCAAAGGCACTTGATCAACCATACTGCAATCCAAGGCACGTCGAAACCCGAATCTGAAGTAGAATTGACGCGGAAAAAATATATACACACGGGCGACTTAAGGTCTGCCAAAACAATGAATATTAAACGCGGTTTGTTTTATATACACGAAATATGACTAAATAGTTACACGCGGTTTTGAGATCACAAGTACGCAGTTTCTACTTCGAAGCGCGAAGTATATTTACAAAGAGATCAACGCGGTTTTGTTAATACGAACGCTGTTTTCAACCTACCCAACTTACTCATCATCCTCTTCATCCTCTTGCTCTCTCTTCTTCATCTCCATTTCGTATGCTTTGAACTCGGCTTCACGATGATGATCTCGTACGGCTTGAGCCTGGCGTCTAGCGCGACGCAGAACGCGATCGTAATCGCTGTGCGGTACATCGCAGGTAAGCCGAGAGCTATTCGGGCAGAACGCGGGGTGATGACCACGACCACCACACGCTCGGCACGGATGTTCCCGAAGCGCGCATTCGTGCTCAGCATGGATGCCTCCACACATGAAGCATCTGCCGTCATCCGCATGAATTCTCACGCGGTCCGACAGACACGGCACGACACCACAACTCCTGCTGAAGTGGTGCTGACCACAGAAGAAGCAGCGGGATGGGGAATGCTCGTGGTCTCCGGGTTGGGTTACGTAGACTGGTTTGAGTCTACCTTCCTCGTCGAACGCTGCTGTAAAAATAGGCCGTCTTAGCGGTCCAGCCTGCAGGCGCGAGGACGGAGTGAGACCACGAGGGGGGTTGCGAGCGGAAGATGCGCGAGATGAAGATGGGGGCGGCAGACGTGAGGCGTCAAGCTGAGTGCTTGATTGGGGAGGATTGGGGGTAGATTGACGCGTAGGCTGTGTTGGCTCCCTGCGCGATGATAGTGCGCGAGTGCGTTCCACATGGCGATCCTCTCCATGAGGGGAGTGGTCGCGTGGACGCGGTGTGGGAGAACGAGCCATTCGCGAGTGATGTTCCGCCTCACGTGGCGGGCTATGATAGCTGCGCTGTGATGTATTTGCGCGGCGCTGTGGGCTATAGCTTGCACGCGGTGGACTATGATAGTCCCTGCGTGGGCTATAACGCGGCTGATGGGAATAGCCGGGACCGTATGTGGGACCCATTGGGGTTCGCGCATAGCCAAATCCATCAGATAGCGGTACCGACTTTGACAGTTGGGGCAATGCGGCTGAAAACCTCCCCAATGGTTGTCGCACGACGGTTGAAGTGGCGGCAGCGGGTAGCAGTGTTGCGGCGCTGGCGGATAGTAACGCTGCGGCTGCGCGTAATGCAGCGGTGCGTAGAGCTCCTCGTCATGATGACGGCGGATATGATCACGCGGTGGGCTGCGATGTGGAGAGCGCGGCCTTGGCGAGCGCTGCTGTGGCGAGGCGCGACGCACCGGCGATGGAGAGACGCGGCGAGCCTGATGAGGCAAGGCGCGACGAGCCGGATGTGGCGAGGCGCGACGCGATGGATTGAAGCGATGAGCCGAAGGTGCACGGGGCTGCCTTGGTGAAGGTGGATCGTAGCGCGGATACGCTACGCCTCCATGGCGCTCCATATGAGCCGGCGGGTGCACGCTGAAAGACTTTTCGCTGCACGGCGGCGACGTGTCGCTGCGGTACATGCGATGAAAGCCTCCATAACGCAAAGGCGAGCGCACGCGACCCTGACGCGGTTGTTGTGCGCCAGTAGGCTGCTGCTGCTGTGCCGAAGTAGACTGCTGAACCATTGGCTGCTGCGGAGGCAACACGGAGGATGGGGCCTTGGGAGGCTCCACGTCGCTCTCGACCAAACGCGGGATCTCCGACTTAGGCGGATGTTCCGTTGTCTGGTTCATAGCAGTCTGACCACCAGTAGGTTGAGCAGACGCGGGTGGCGCAGATGTTGATTGCGCGGGCGCTGCTAGTGCAGACGCGGTTGATGGCGCTGAATGCGCTGGTGAGAGCTGAGCCGTAGCTCTAGTGCTCGGAGTTGGTCCGAACACTAGCTCGATCACAATAGGCCTATAAGCCATGTTGATGTCGTCTGTGTTCAACAACTCCCGAGCCGCCACGGGATCGTACGGGGCGATCACCTCGGCGACCTCACGAAGGAGACGCCTGTTGGCAATAGCTTCCTCATACTGACGCGGTGGCTCACGAGGTTGAACATGTACGACGCGGTTGTGCGGCGATAACGCCGGTGGAATAGCAGCGGGCTGCGCAGGTGGTGCAGGCGCAGGCGGCTGCGGCGTTGCTGCCCCATGAAGGGGTTGCTGAGCGTCGCATTGTGGTTCGCATTATCCGACATGATCGCTGTGAAGCAGGGGACCTCACGAATCACCTGAAAATAAATTTGAAAACGCATGTCGGAATCAAACAATACGCGAAACGGCATGATAGACGATGTATATTTATTATGTCGATAACCGCAGGCACTCGCAGAACAATAATAAATGAAGCAGAAGCTGGTTAGTAACTAGCTAACTAAATGTGAGTGCTGCACAAAAGGGAATGAACTTGAGCGGCAAGGACGCCATAACGCGAAAGGTATAAAAATAATTATATTTTTGTATGTATTTATAGTTGAAAATAAATTGGCAATTCTGAGTTGAAGAAGACCGATAAAGATCAAAGCCTACCATTAGCTATTGAAAAAGATGATTATCACAGATGATATGGAATAACTATGATGTGGTTATGTGATCTACAATATAGCCGAATCGAAAATGTGATAAATGTGAAGTGATTAAATGGACTCGAGTCAAAAATAGAAAAAAGGTATTATGAACGGTGAAGGATGTTATTGATACGACGTGCTAGCCTCAACCTGCGTGAAATGCGGTGAGTTAGCATATCAGATCACACCAATCATAATACAACGTCATGTCCGAGGATTTATTGCTGGTCAATTTGCGTGGACAATACGCGGGCAAACCATTGAGCAGTATAGGAGAAAAATTTTGAATTGCGATTTAAAATTAAATTGTAGGAAGAAAAAATTGTTTGGAATTTTGTTGTAAAAATAGGGGAATTCTAGAAATTGAAACATTTGAGGGAAATTGCGATTGAGTGAAAAATGTGAAATTTGGAAAAGGTTGAAAGAATTTTTAGGAAACGAAATAGAAAACGAGGGGAATTCAGAAAAGGAATTTTGGCCGGAGTCCACCGAGAAAAATTTAGACAGGACGGAAAGGGACTGTGGTAGTTGTTGGACGCGGTTAAATATAGAGAAGTAATAAATGGTGTGAAAGGTTAATGCGGGGAATTAACACTGCTCAATGATGCAATCGCGGCGCGCTGAGGTTAATTGTAGCACACATGAGGAACAATAGGCGATGATGACGCAAGAAGTGCGCGAGCTGACACGCAACGCGGTTACTGTAGCCAACATGTGAGAGAAAAAAACCCCAAGAGTGAAGTCCAAAGATATTTAGAAAATATTGACCAGCAAATTTTAAGTGAAGTCCAGGTAGGAGAGTGTAACCACTCTCTTGTGTTGAAGTGGCAAGTCACCACGCGAGCATTTACGCGGTAACGTGCAACAAAAACACAAACGAAAGTCCAGGTTGAATTTTAGTGTAAGGGCAAAGAAATATCCCACCGATGTTAAAGGGAAATGAAGCCGACACTAAATGAATGAAGCTGGATAGACTGGTCAGTTGCGTGGAACTTGAACGCAGCTGGTGAGCAATGATCAGAAAATACGATTTATTGTGAAATAGCCAAAATCGTAAATTACGATTTTGTGGGGAATGGGCGCATACGTGGTTTTTATCAGTCCAACACGCGGCCATAAGGCTACGGGTCAGGACTTCTAGCAACCATGTACATCGCTGGAACAATTAGGGTGAATTTAAGGGGGTTTAAGGGTCAGAAAAAGGTGAAAAGGTCATTGCTCAATCTCTGACGCTGCGTGCGGAAAATGAAAAAGGGTAACCCAGTAAAGAGAGGGGATATGGGGAAATACCTGAAAACTGAATAGAACACCCAGAAGTGAAATTGAAAAAATGAAAACGCTGCAAGCGAGCGCAAAAATCTACAAGTTTTAAACGCAGCTGTTACCTGACCAGTATGTAGATGGTAGCAAATGCCGGAATACCATAGTAGTCGAAAGCAGGTAGAAAGTCCATGAGGATTAGAATCCAACAAACGCTGGAGAAGATCAATACCTGAAATGGACAGCTGCTCGACGCAGCCTTTCGAAGTTGGCGGGCACGCGACGCATGGAGACGCGACGCGGTCGTGGTATTCGCGCAACTTTTACGGGCTGACTAGGCACGCGGCAAGGAGGAGCCTGCGTTAACGAGCGCCAACGAGATGGAACAGATGAGATGGACTATAAACCAGATGTAGAATGCCGTGAACTGCAAAAAGCGGCAAATTGAGGGGGTTTGAAGGGGTAAAAATGAGGATTTGCGGTTCAATTGCAAGATAAAATCAAAATGATATAGGGATGAAGGTTTGTCGCCACCAAACCGCACAGGCAGCAAATAGAGCCGCCCGGGTACAGGTAGCGAACAAACGCAGCAGTGCGTCGGCGAAACGGGGTGAGGATGCCTCTTAGAGGGTATCCGCACGCGTGTACGCTGACACACAACCAGAGCTGCCAAAATGGGATGTTGAAAGGGTAAGTGGTCAGGATATTGGGAAACGTGCAGTGTAAATTTGGATTTTGAGCAGTAAAACGCGAGCGAAAAACTTGGAGATAAGAGGGTTTGGGATAAAAAATTACAAACGCAAGATTGGGGAATTTTACTGCTTTCGCGGAAAATTTTAAACTGCGTGCAGGAGAGAAAAAATGATGAGTGGATAATGAAGGGGATGAAATTGAAATGATATAAAAATACTAGAAAAACGAATGAGATCACTGCACGCGGAGAAAATGAAAGATTTAGAAGCGCACACTGCACGAAGGAAAATTTAAGGGGAAACCCGACCATATATTAGTAAATAGAATAGGGAATATTTAGTGGTAATTAGGAATAGTCCACAGACGCTGATTATGACGCAGGTGAAAAACACGCGATGAGCTGGTGCCGACGAGGTGAAGACAATGATGAGTCACCGTCGACCTCATGACCATTACGAAATAATGGTGGCAACCACGTTTTTCGCTTCGGGACGCAATTTGGACTGTGTACCGCGAAATTTGAACGGTAAATTCCGTATCCACGCGAAAACACGTTTGAACGTGGAGACACGAGGAAACACGAATAAACCGAACAAAACGAAAACGACGAAGTGAATGGATATAGGTGCAAAAAGCCATTATTGAGGCCTGAATGCCCCAGCTAAGCCAGAATAACTGCAAAAACGCAGATTTAAAGGATTTTAAGATGGAATAAAGGCCTGCAGCCATGATTTAGTGAACCCAAGAGTTAAGTGAGCCTACAAGTGGATGTTATAAGTGTGGTTTGAAGCCACGCGAAGCAACTAAAATATGGAAACCAAACAGCAAAGATGTTGAAGCCGCATCACAGAAACTGTGCCGGATAGGTGAATGGCTTGCCATAGGTAGCTCCGCCAAAACTTGTAGACACGATCCAAGGTCACCATGCGTGACTGTAAGCATATTCACTGGCGATGGTAATTATCCACAGGAGTCGATCCAGGTGTTGACGTAACGGTCGTAAAACACCAGAGCACACGTGTTGATCCATGTCCGAGTAGAATTGGCTAGGCTAACCGAAGTGAGCTAGAGTCTAGCTAATTGACGTCGTAGAGCGCGATGTTGTTGCGCACGGGGAAGATTTTTAAAGTTGAGTGCCAACGCTGCCAACCCAGTTAAAGGGTATTAAGGTGGCGGATGACGCGAAATTGAGCCAATAAGCGCTAATATGACCCAACCAACGCCAAACGCGGACCAAAACCCCGAGATGTTATAACTGGGGGGTGCTAGTGCTAAAAGTGCACTGCTCCCAAACCGAGTGCGAGCCGTAGACGGTCTAGTAGTCCTTGTACGTTGTCCGAGGCGTCCTTTGCGAGGTAGAGATGGAAGTGACGGAGTTGTTTTGTCCCGTATATGATGTAAACTAGTGGGCAAGGTACCTAACGGTGTAAAATAACACATATTTATGACCTTTGTACCAAAACGGTCCGATTGCTGCCACCAATCGGAACGCTGGCACGCGGTCAAAGATGGTATTAAGTGTTATACACCGAGGACGACGTAAGGGAGAAACTTACGCATACTTACCTAGGCGCAACTAGTAAAGTAGAAAAGGGGAACGCAATATGACAATATAGTGACCGTTATGCGAGCTGGAACCCCTGCAGAAGTTACCTACCAACCGAAACAGCGGTCAACCAACCAAGACAAGCTATGGTTTGGGACCACACGCCGACAGTTGACTAACCTACAGACCAACCCAGAGAGGACCCAGACGGAGAGGGGTAATTGTGACATAATGGGCGTATAGGTACGAACCAAAAGGTGCGAGGGATAACTACAAGCAACCAGGCGGTCACGAGGGGTTACTAGGGGTCATGATGTTGCGAGAGACCTGACGCGGGCCTCCTTACAGCTTTCGGCTGCACCCGCTCCCTTGATGCATCCATGGCCATCCGCAACCCTCCTTGTCCCCCACCGGCCCGTGCCACCCGAGGCGGCAGAGGGGGAGAGCTGCAACCACAGGAAGTAGGCGGGCTCTGTCCCAAACGCCAGGTCCCCTTGTAACGCTCTGACACCACAACTTACCTAGCACTACCCTGGCCCTACGCTAGCTACTACGCAGTCACCGAGACCCAACCGGCCTAAAGGGGGCACGCGCGGATTCGATCACAACAGCCAGACACGGGTTTCCCACGTGTCCAACTGCGGCCGGATGCACCATGTCGCGACGTGTGCTACACTACACCCCGAGTCTGCGTTTCCGTCCTTGCAGCATCGGTTGTCACGGAGTGTGAGTAGCCGCTAGCCCGACACGAATGAACCAGAGGACTTACGGCGTGCCCCTATGCTTATGCCTGCCACGCGGAAACCGAGTGTATGGAATACTACATGTGTGTTAGGCCCTACAGCCTCCGGTCGCACACTACGCTGGTACCACGCCCTTACCCTCAAACCAGGGCCAACTCCAGGATAGGTCTGGCCCCACTACAACCGCCATTGCGCGGTACACACAAAACATAACATATGTCACCGAACCAAGTATACACCGTCCGTACGGTATGATATTGCTACATAACAGGACACAAGTATTTAAATATGCGTTCACCCTTTGGCAACTAAACTACCAACGCGGCAATAAATATATACATAAGTTAAAATACAAATACTCCTACGTGTCGGGGACGGACCTTGCCCAGCTGAGACGGGAGAGGACAAACTCCTACTACCTGACTAACTCCCAGGCATGGGAGGAACCGGACGCACGGGCAGTGAGGGCTGGAAGTCGACCAGGCCCCTGCTCTACCATCAGGCGATGACAGGAGCAGGGGAGGTGCGGGCAGGACGCCACCGCACGGTAGACCCTCCTCCGAACGCGGGATCGGCAGGACGACTCGCAGGACTGACGACGATCGAAGGAAGCAGGACGTCACAGGCATGTGACGCGAACGCACGAAGAGCGGCGCACCCGATGACGGCAATCGATGACACTGACGAAGAGGCGTCGACACTGGCGCTCTGACTTGCCAGGCGACGGGGGTCGCGCGGATTCTGCGTCCCTGCATGATGATGCAATTCCTTCTGTAGAGATCGTGGCGGGACCAGTGACGGAAGGCCAGGCGGCGGCCTTTAGATGACTAAGTCGGACGGAAGTCACGACAACCCCTTTCTTCACGTCCCCTCCCCCAACCACTCATTTAAACTGCTTAGCTGTTTATATGCACCAACCTTTCTAAATCGGGTTTATATACGATAGAAATGTGAGTTAATCAAAATATGCATCCAGAGAACACAAACATCATTACACTTCATTTGGCAATAGAGGTAGCAGGGTGTCGGTTGGTCATGGAGGCATTTACTAAATCTCAAACAGCGGTTGTCTTTATCATGACAGAAATGAATATAAATGAACCACCACTTTAGGACCTCCTAAAACTAAAGAAGGGTCGGTGTGCAACTGCATTAGAAAGGAGTTTAGCAGGGTTTGCAAGGTTTGAAATGCTTTGTAATTTCTGATTGCTCGAGTGTTGTCGTCGAAACCAGCTCATGGGCCGGCGCAACCGGATTCCAGCGACAGAGGCCGGCGATAGCCGGCAAACGTGAGATCTTTTGTACGCCATTTCACATAGAATCAGCGGATTTCGATTCATTCGCCTTATACTCAAGATGCCGGTGAAGCCGGCAAATGGGCCGACGTAGCCGGACCCCAGCGGCAGAGGCCGGCGTCAGCCGGCTGACGCCGCTGGTGTAACATATCGGCGGGATACTGCGGTGTGGGCCTCTGATATGTTACATGTAACTTAAATGACGAGATAAGTCGCAAGTAACTTACATCAGTTTAGATATGTTACAAGTAACTTGTTTTCGATTTCTGAGAAGACACTGCGTGAAGTGCGCCTCCGATATGTTACATGTAACCTAAATGGCACAATATAAGTCGCAAGTAACTTAAGTCAGCCTAGAAGATATTTCCCAGGGGGATGTACGACGCACTCGCGGGGTCAGGCTTAAGACTGGCGTTCCTGTTGGTTCAATTACCCAAGTTTGAGGTACTTGACGCCCCACCAGCAGGGAAGGCCGTGCACAGCATTTTGCTGCGTAGTGTGTGGTCTGGGGCGCGCCCTCTGTGTCGCGTGTCGTCTGCGTCACGTGATGGCCACCCATAGTGAAAATTCGAATGTAAGTTACATGTAACATAAGTGTAACTTACATGTAATATAGATTTAAGTTACATGTAATATAAATGTATGTTAAATGTAATATAAGTAAAACGTCATGATATTCACAGCTCAAATTCCTACATAATAATGTACATTGTGGACCGAAGTTCCCTAAAATCGCTTTGTTTCCGAGTGAAATTGTTTTTGCGGTCGGTTCACAAAAACGTCGCGCGGCAAGTGCGGCGAAACTTCGGGTAGTAATTGTACAAGCAATAGAAGAGAAATCTCCATGTTTTCTTCGAGAATTAGATGAAAGTGGGGCAATCTCGAGATCTGTGCAGATTGAATTTTCGAAATTCTTAATTGAACTCGCTCGAAAGCTTCTTGAAAAGTCGGACTTTTGTTGCGAAAGCCCCAGACCGATTAATGGAGGATTTCGAAAATTAAATCTGCACAGATCTCGAGCCAGCCCCACTCCCATCTAATTCACGATGGAAACATAGAGATTAATCTCCTATTACTTGAACAATTACTACTCGAAATTTTGCCGCACTTTGCCGCGCGCGACGTTTTTGTGGAACGACCGCAAAAACAATGCTGCTCGGAAACAAAGCGATTCCAGGGAACTCTGGTCCACATTGCCCATTTTTATGTAGGAATTTGAGCTGTGAATGTGATAGCGTTCTCAGAATCCAAAAACGTCCTTGTTCAAAAAAGTTACATGCATCGGACGCTTTTTTGCCAAGCTTGCCAGATGCTCCCTGTTTTTACAAAACTTAGCGCAGGTATCGTACCTAAGCTTAAAGGCAGTGGTCGCGATGAAAAACGTTATCGAAAAAACCATAAAAATCAGCTTACATAGAAAACAGCCGAAAAACTATGATGGTAGCGCGGTGAAAAACGGGCTAGAATTAAAGTTTTTAGGACCCAAAGATGCCAGTTCGTGCACACGTGCACAGCGCAGCAAAAAAAAGATCGCAGCCTCATGCCGAGCAGTCAGAAATCACCGACATTCAGAGGAAGAGATAAATGCAAATTGTGGTGAGCGCGAAGCGCTCACCAGATTTGGCTTTGATTCGCCATCGCGCAACCCCCTGATCTCAGTATCAGGGTCCAGAGTAAACGTGGAAACACCGTTCTTTTTGCATTCAATATACTTCAGAAAGCTGAATAACTGCTCAAAAAATGGCCCGGAATGGTTACCTGAGATTCGAGAAAAATTGTCGAAACCAAGTGAATTTGGTCGAAAAAGGGGTTCATCTCCTTTTTTTTATTCAGTTGGCGTTCACGATCTTGTTGGAACACTTATCGTTGAGCTAAGAAGCTCATTTTTCGCCAGAAAGGTGGTTATGATTGCACCTAGCTCCTGTCAAATTTTGAAGTTTGTAGCTCAATTTTTGTGAAACCTCAAAATCGAGGGTCAGGAAAGACAAAAACACGTAAACATGTTATTATAAACCATCCGACGTTTACTCATTCGTAAAAATGAACTAATGAAGTAAACACTCTTTACTGATAGGCTTTTGCTCAGGACTGAACGCTCCCTGAGACGGGGCAACGCTTCAATCAATACGGCGGGATCGCGGAAATACTTTTTGGAACGCCGCGCGGTGTGACTCACAAGTGCGCCACAGAACGCCGTAGATAGTGTGCGGGACCCCAGTAGGAGTGCGCCAGACGCCGTAGAAAGTGTGCGGGTCCCAAGTGGGAGTGCGCCGGACGCCGTAGAAAGTATGCGGAACCCAAATGGGTGTGCGCACAATGTTGTAGAAAGTTTGTGGGACCCAAATACAGGCACGCGCATGCCGATCGTTTTTTTCCGCAAGGGTACCTGGTATTCTTGAACAAAACATGATAACGAACGACGATAACACACGCTGATAACATGCGACATATAAAAAGACAGAGGAGCGGTATGCTTTCATTCACACACCGCTCTCTTCGAGAAGCCGCTGGGAAGTGGCTAAGGAGTTCGATATTGTACGAACATGATTGTTGGCTAATACGATGTGCTCATATCCAAGCTGACACATGAAAATTTTTTAAAGGAGGGTTACGGTATCCCTGCGGAAAAAAATGCCTGTGACCCAAATGGGTGTACGCAGAACGCCGTAGAAAGTGTGTGGGACCCAAATGAGAGTGCGCAGGACGCCGTAGAAAGTGTGCTGGACATCAGTGGGAGTGTGCAGGATGTCACAGAAGGGGGGGGGGGCAGGGCATCAGTGGGTTTACTTCGAATTAACACCATCAGGCATAAATCATGTTAGAAAGGGAACCTTTAGGAAAAATAAATGAAATTTCTGAAAGTTTAGATTCCTGGCAAAAGTAAAGATTTGGCATGGCCATTTTTTCGAAAAATTAGAAATATACTCAGTTGAAAAGGGAAAATAAAGAAAAATGAAAAAAGGTTTTGAAATATTCCTGAGAACGATTTGGCCTAGAATGATTTGATTTTCGGGAAATTTAGTGAAATAGTTGAAAGTACGATTTGGCAGTCGAGTTTGAACCAACTATTGATAAGAGTTGTGCAAAACGAGAGATCGCATTGAATGTGCTTATCCGTAAGATATATCAAAGCAAAATCACTCGTGATATGGAACAAACAGTTGATTTTACTCCACTTAACACGTGAAGACCGCGGCATTCCAGGTCCCAAACGAGCTTTTACTGCTTGCCTTATCACGCGTGATTTTGCTTTGATATATCCTACGGATAAGCTCATTCAATGCGATCTCTCGTTTTGCACAACTCTTATCAATAGTTGGTTCAAACTCGACTGCCAAATCATACTTTCAACTATTTCACTAAATTTCCCAAAAATCAAATCATTCTAGGCCAAATCGTTCTCAGGAATATTTCAAAACCTTTTTTCATTTTTCTTTATTTTCCCTTTTTAACTGAGTATATTTCTAATTTTTCGAAAAAATGGACATGCCAAATCTTTACTTTTGCCAGGAATCTAAACTTTCAGAGCCCGGAACAGCGGTTTTTTTCGCGATTTTTCTCATTGGTCCTACTACTCCAAACCCAGAAAAGGGTTTAAAGAGGTAAAGAAGACAAGCATGTTTTATCGCGACCACTGCCTTTAAAGGCAGCAGACACGCTCAGAAAAGGTATCGGTTTTAGGTCATAAATCGAAGGTTTGAAGCTAGTAGTACGGAAAACTAACGAAAAAACCGACGAAAACCGCATGCACTTATAGGAATAGCTGTTTTTGTTATGGAGTGAAATTGGAGGGGTTATTCCCGAGCGGTTGAAATAGCTAATATGGGATAGCGAAACCGATAGACTCTTACAGCTTGTACTAGAACGCTCGCCTCGTTGGAAGCTTAAAAAACCAGCCGAAGTGACATTTTTCGTATATTGAGGGGCGGGGTTGAAAGCTCATAGGCGTGGCTGACGAAAATTTTCAACTCAGATTTAGTAGTTTTCACTCGTTTTTGACGCTTCCATCGGCGTGAGTGTTCTACCAGGGACCATACGACCCAAGTAGCGTGGTTATCTCAGCAACTTTTAGGAGCCTGTCTGCTGCCTTTAAGACACTTTCCCCTGCTTAGAATTTTGTTTCCGTCACAATTTCCCTCACTACTTCACCCATTAATCTTCTGATTTCACCTCACCCATTAAACTTCTGATTTCCATTGTATGCGATTTCATCCTGGAATCAACCCGCTAAGCACTGGAAATCGATACCTAAATTAGAGCGACCGGATAAGTATCCTCTGGTTCCGAGCCAAATTTATTCTGTTCCCTCGAGCGCTTGTGCGGAGCGAGGGTAGAGACAGCGAGAAAGTGAGGGGAGAAGGAGACGCAGCATACGCGCGCAGACACACGCGATGAGTGGAAATAAGTTTCACTCAGAAACAAAGGATAAGCTGAATATCGTACTTTAGAACACTCAGACTGCGTTTTAAATCCAAGTAACCCTTCCGAATCAATTTTTTTTTCTGATTTGGGACTTTTTGATTTTTCGGAGTGGATGACTAAATGCAAGAATGCGAGCGATTCTTTTTTCTCATTTTTTTTGAATTGACGTTTTATTTAGTTTTTTAAGTCTAAATATTGCACAAATATGAAGAATACAATGAATATTAGGATGGTCGAATATTGAGCGCAAATGGAACAGAAGAAATCAATTACAAGCCCCACAAGAGAAACAGTGAGAACCCCACTCAAAAATCGCAGGAAGCCCAGATGCTCTTCATTGTTTCAATCGATTCATCTAATTTCGAAATGCGCGCGTCAGTCAACGCATGTGGCCCGGAGAGCAACCTGAACGCACTGCACGTTGCAAACACAACAGAAACGCACCGCAAGTTCGACCGCAAGTTCGAATATCAACTGCTCTGCGTTTCGGTTGCAGTGAGCGATGAGAGGCGGAGCCGGTTGCGCTCCGGGCCTGCTACTGTCTGAGTAGTTGGCCAGGAAATCCCACTCGCTCTTGGAACACGAAGACTCTCACCCCTTTCGTCAAGGTTCTTGGTGATGAAGTCCGACCGTGTTGGAGGACGGCCAGTAGTGCGCCTGAGGTCCTGCGGTACCCAATCTGTTACAGCTCTTGTCCAACGGTTATTATCGAAACGCATTACGTGTCCGGCCCACCTGATTTTCGACGAAATGGCATATTCGGCCGCGTCCCTGATTTTTGGAATTCTGCGTAGCTCGAAACTTCTAACTCCTTCTCTTGTCGTGAGTCCGAGGAGGAAGAACCTCCTCCTCATGTCTCGGCGGCTGAGAAGAGCTCTTCTACCTCGGACCCACGGCTTTGTGGCGACTCCAACCTTCAGGGGATTGTACCCTCCGCTCGATTTCTACACTGCCACTGCGGAACAAGTACTAATAGGCCCTAATGCCCCGATGAACTGCAGACTACGACCTCTGCGACAACAATGACTCATCGCTAGCTTACCACTCGATCATGCGACTACACTCTAGCTCACTGGTCGATCACTCCAATGAGCAATCAATTATCACACGCTGAAATGTATCACATCCAGATAAGGTCACAGTGCCCGCGTTCATCGACCGCTCGTTGTCTGTGATCTTGCTACATAACAGAACACCTGGATTGGGGGTTAGACATTTAACCGTTCTTAGTCAAGAACAAATAAAACTAAAATTGTTAAGGACGGACCTCGTCCAATAACTAGGGGTAAACCTGAGTGGCTCACCTGACCAGGGTCTAACGACGTGGGCCTCGGTGCGTACACCACCGGGCCACGGGATAGTGCACCTGGCCCCCTGCTTCATTGTCCGATCTTTAGACGTCTGCGTCGTAGGCAGTACGGCGCGGTCTTCTGCGACATCGAAACGTGCGACCATTCCATGCTGCTTGGGCAGGAGCACCGCTCAACTGCGCTGAACTTGCGAGGGGGAACGAGAGACGAGGAGGTGTCTGGTTAACTGCGTTGACCATTGTGACTGTCGGCTATCGATCATCGATGACGAGGCAGCCGTTAACGATATTGCGACGGGAGGCCAGCTCGAGTGCTGGGTGGTTAGCAGAGACGGTCCATGCGACACTGGCCGCCCTGTGGCTGGCATGCCACCTCATCGACGTGAGTGGGCGTGTCTCCCGCGCTCTCGTATGCTCTACCGTACTAATACGCCGCCAGGACTCCCAGGCCGGTGTTCTCTGCCGGGCCTTCAGGGCATTGGTTGAAAGAGTCGGACGAAAGTCACGACACTGGGGGCCCGGAAAGAAGGTGAGTTTGAGCCTGTCCTGCGCGCACCTCAAGGCTAGAAGTTTGCCACGTCATAAGTCAAAAAAGTTGTAAAAAATCCTAGCATCGTCGACTACCAGAATTTGAGATGGACCATGAGCGCTCGTAGATTGACGTTTGATCGTGTAGATGCGCCATCACCATTAAGAGGGAGGAGGTCCGTGGGGTTAATTTGTTGTGTTGGTTACATATCAAAGGGTTAACTATTAGTAAACCTACTTGGAGAAATGCTCTCCCCCTACATCCTTCGAGGACCTAAGATTTTGTGTTTTAGCGAGATGTTTCTTTCTCGCTACCCATAAAAATAAAATGATTGAAGAAAAATTGCGTCATGAACGCAGGGTCTCGAGAGAAGGAATGCGAAAAATTGAAAGCAATCTTTCGATCGCCACCTTTTCACGCATGGCATGCAAAAAACGACCCTTGTGTGAAGCGCGTATTGTGCGGAGAGATCACAAGAAGCACGCAAGTCTATCGAATCGAGACGATGGCACGTGCGAATCTAAAGTAGGCATACTGCAGAAAAAATATGGGTCGGAAAAGCCCGAACCCGACATCAATGTTAGTTTTTGTGAGTGGTTAGGCATCTTTCATAGTCCTCACCGCAAGCGCGGCACGCGCGTGACGCGCGGGACGAGCGGTGGACTATGAAACTTTTCACCGCGCGGCACGCGCGGGACGAGCGGAAAGCCACTATGAATACTCCAGCGGCAACGCCATGGCGGTGCGGGTAAAAGTCGGGCCTCAACTGGGACTTGTACAGAAATTCCTGGCTTGCATTTGCGTACGCGGTGGCGCATGATAGTCCCAGAATTATTTATGTTGGAGTGGACTCAAATCGAGAAGCAATTATTGATTGAAAAGGTAAAACCGCCACGACGGTTTGGGCGGCGCCGCTATGGCGGTGCTGATGGGCTACGAAAGTTCTTACCGCGCGTCCCGCGCGGTAAGAACTTTTATAGTCCACCGCCCCTCCCGCGCGTCACGCGCGTGCCGCGCTTGCGGTGAGGACTATGAAAGGTGCCTTAGTGCAGAGATTGATTCGTAGAAAATTTGTAGGCAAACACGAATTTGTGAAAGAGCATGTACTGTTTGAAAAACAGTATTTGGGCTGCAGCGACGGAAAAAAAGGAAGAAAATCAAAAAATGAAGGAGTGCAAGTATGAGCGCTGCGAATCGGTCTCAGCGAATAAAACGTGGTAAGTAGGAATTGGTTAGTGCATAAAAGTGCATAAATCGATTCTCTGAGTTTTGGGTTATGAGCACAAAAGGTATGGTGTGAAAATCGATTTCTGCGTGGGTAAATTAGTAGTCAACTTACCAAATCGAACCTTCTCAAAGTTCCACTACCTGCGATCGCTAGCCTTGCAATCGCTTCATCTTCACTGGCGACAAGTCCATTGTGCGTTGGTCTTCCTTTCAATGCGCAATGGGCGCCTGGAGGACAGCCTGCGCGCTGAGAGAATGCGCTATCTCTGTCAAAGAAACGAATTAATAAAAAAATGTGCATTCACGAAAAGTGCGGTACAGTAATATTGGTAGTGAGAGGATAAAAAGGTGTTAAGTTAAGGACTTTGAAGGGTTTATGAAAGGTAGGTACAGCTTTTGAAGGTAAGATTTGTGTGGGCTTGCGACTGAAATTCCTACGCTGTGGGATTAGTGCGACAAACAAGAAGAATTTGAGGGAAATTGATGCAAAAATTAGAAGTTTTTGAATGAGAATAAGTTTTGTGCAACGGTTCGCCTTAATAAGCAAACATAATTATGTGAAAATCTTGTTTGAAGCAGCTGTGATTTGGTGAGTAAATTTTAATAAATTGGTAGAAAGGTTGTATTGATTAGTGAATGGATTTTTTTTTGCGAAAGACCGTGAGTTTTGATGAATAAAGAAAAAAAATTGACGGAGGTTGCCATGCCACCAGGCATTTTTTTTCTGCGCCTGAGGTCCCGCGGTACCCAATCTGTTACAGCTCTTGTCCAACGGTTATTATCGAAACGAAATATTATCGAAAAAATCCGGCCCTCCTGATTTTCGACGAAATAGCATATTCGACCGCGTCCCTGATTTTTGGAATTCTGCGTAGCTCGAAACTTCTAACTCCTTCTCTTGTCGTGAGTCCGAGGAGGAAGAACCTCCTCCTCATGCATCGGCGGTTGAGGATAGCTCTTCCACCCGGGACCCACGGCTTTGTGGCGACTCCGACTTATCGGGGACTGCACGCTCAGCTCGCTTCCTACACTGCCACTGCGGGATACGTACTACTAGGCCCTAATGCCCCGATGGACTGCGGACTACGACCTCTGCGACAACAATGACTCATCGCTAGCTTACCACTCGATCATGCGACTACACTCTAGCTCACTGGTCGATCACTCCAATGAGCAATCAATTATCACACGCTGAAATGTATCACATCCAGATAAGGCCACAGTGCCCGCGTTCATCGACCGCTCGTTGTCTGTGATCTTGCTGCATAACAGAACACCTGGATTGGGGGTTAGACATTTAACCGTTCTTAGTCAAGAACAAATAAAACTAAAATTGTTAAGGACGGACCTCGTCCAATAACTAGGGGTAAACCTGAGTGGCTCACCTAACCAGGGTCTAACGACGTGGGCCTCGGTAGGACGTGCGTACACCACCGGGCCACGGGATGGTGCACCTGGCCCCCTGCTCCATTGTCCGACCTTTGGACGTCCGCGTCGTAGGCAGTACGGCGCGGTCTTCTGCGAAAAAATAACTTTGCCGGACGTGGGGGTAGAATGCAGAGGCTGTGACGTCATCAATATGCAATTCCACGCTTCAGATCGCTCCGCCTTAGCTACCTAATAACTATGTACCGGCAAATATCTGAGATGGTCAACGCAGCCAACCAGACACCTACTCGTCTCTCGTCCCCCCTCGCAAGTTCAGCGCAGTTGAGCGGTGCTCCTGCCCAAGCAGCTTGGAATGGTCGCACGATTCGATGTCGCAGAAGACCGCGCCGTACTGCCTACGACGCAGACGTCCAAAGATCGGACAATGGAGCAGGGGGCCAGGTGCACTATCCCGTGGCCCGGTGGTGTACGCACCGAGGCCCACGTCGTTAGACCCTGGTCAGGTGAGCCACTCAGGTTTACCCGTAGTTATTGGACGAGGTCCGTCCTTAACAATTTTAGTTTTATTTGTTCTTGACTAAGAACGGTTAAATGTCTAACCCCCAATCCAGGTGTTCTGTTATGTAGCAAGATCACAGACAACGAGCGGTCGATGAACGCGGGCACTGTGGCTTTATCTGGATGTGATACATTTCAGCGTGTGATAATTGATTGCTCATTGGAGTGATCGACCAGTGAGCTAGAGTGTAGTCGCATGATCGAGTGGTAAGCTAGCGATGAGTCATTGTTGTCGCAGAGGTCGTAGTCCGCAGTCCATCGGGGCATTAGGGCCTAGTAGTACGTATCCCGCAGTGGCAGTGTAGGAAGCGAGCTGAGCGTGCAGTCCCCGATAAGTTGGAGTCGCCACAAAGCCGTGGGTCCCGGGTGGAAGAGCTTTCCTCAACCGCCGGTGCATGAGGAGCAGGTTCTTCCACCACGGACTCACGACAAGAGAAGGAGTTAGAAGTTTCGAGCTACGCAGAATTTCAAAAATCAGGGACGCGGTCGAATATGCTAATTCGTCGAAAATCAAGTGGGCCGGACACGTAATGCGCTTCGATAATAACCGTTGGACAAGAGCTGTAACAGATTGGGTACCGCAGGACCTCAGGCGCACTACTGGCCGTCCTCCAACAAGGTCGGACTTCATCACCAAGAGCCTTGACGAAAGGGGTGAGAGTCTTCGTGTTCCAAGAGCGAGTAGGATTTCCTGGCCAACTACTCAGACAGGAGCAGGCCCGGAGCGCGACCGGCTCCGCCTCTCATCGCTCACTGCAACCGAAACGCAGAGCAGTTGATATTCGAACTTGCGGTCGAACTTGCGGTGCGTTTCTGTTGTGTTTGCAACGTGCAGTGCGTTCAGGTTGCTCTCCGGGCCACATGCGTTGACTGACGCGTGCATTTCGAAATTAGATGAATCGATTGAAACAATGAAGAGCATCTGGGCTTCCTGCGATTTTTGAGTGGGGTTCTCACTGTTTCTCTTGTGGGGCTTGTAATTGATTTCTTCTGTTCCATTTGCGCTCAATATTCGACCATCCTAATATTCATTGTATTCTTCATTTTTGTGCAATATTTAGACTTAAAAAACTAAATAAAACGTCAATTCAAAAAAAATGAGAAAAAAGAATCGCTTCATTCTTGCATTTAGTCATCCACTCCGAAAAATCAAAAAGTCCCGAATCAGAAAAAAAATTGATTCGGAAGGGTTACTTGGATTTAAAACGCAGTCTGAGTGTTCTAAAGTACGATATTCAGCTTATCCTTTGTTTCTGAGTGAAACTTATTTCCACTCATCGCGTGTGTCTGCGCGCGTATGCTGCGTCTCCTTCTCCCCTCACTTTCTCGCTGTCTCTACCCTCGCTCCGCACAAGCGCTCGAGGGAACAGAATAAATTTGGCTCGGAACCAGAGGATACTTATCCGGTCGCTCTAATTTAGGTATCGATTTCCAGTGCTTAGCGGGTTGATTCCAGGATGAAATCGCATACAATGGAAATCAGAAGATTAATGGGTGAGGTGAAATCAGAAGATTAATGGGTGAAGTAGTGAGGGAAATTGTGACGGAAACAAAATTCTAAGCAGGGGAAAGTGTCTTAAAGGCAGCAGACAGGCTCCTAAAAGTTGCTGAGATAACCACGCTACTTGGGTCGTATGGTCCCTGGTAGAACACTCACGCCGATGGAAGCGTCAAAAACGAGTGAAAACTACTAAATCTGAGTTGAAAATTTTCGTCAGCCACGCCTATGAGCTTTCAACCCCCCCCCTCAATATACGAAAAATGTCACTTCGGCTGTTTTTTAAGCTTCCAACGAGGCGAGCGTTCTAGTACAGGCTGTAAGAGTCTATCGGTTTCGCTATCCCATATTAGCTATTTCAACCGCTCGGGAATAACCCCTCCAATTTCACTTCATAACAAAAACAGCTATTCCTATAAGTGCATGCGGTTTTCGTCGGTTTATTCGCTAGTTTTCCATACTCTAGCTTCAAACCTTCGATTTATGACATAAAACCGATACATTTCCTGAGCGTGTCTGCAGCCTTTAAGCTTAGGTACGATACCTGCGCTAAGTTTTGTAAAAAACAGTGAGCATCTGGCAAGCTTGGCAAAAAAGCGTCCGATGCATGTAACTTTTTTGAACAAGGACGTTTTTGGATTCTGAGAACGCTATCACATTCACAGCTCAAATTCCTACATAAAAATGGGCAATGTGGACCAGAGTTCCCTGGAATCGCTTTGTTTCCGAGCAGCATTGTTTTTGCGGTCGTTTCACAAAAACGTCGCGCGCGGCAAAGTGCGGCGAAATTTCGAGTAGTAATTGTTCAAGTGATAGGAGAGTAATCTCTATGTTTCCATAGTGAATTAGATGGGAGTGGGGCTGGCTCGAGATCTGTGCAGATTTAATTTTCGAAATCCTCCATTTATCGGTCTGGGGCTTTCGCAACAAAAGTCCGACTTTTCAGGAAGCTTTCGAGCGAGTTTAATTAAGGATTTCGAAAATTCAATCTGCACAGATCTCGAGATTGCCCCACTTTCATCTAATTCTTGAAGAAAACATGGAGATTTCTCTTCTATTGCTTGTACAATTACTACATGAAGTTTCGCCGCACTTGCCGCGCGACGTTTTTGTGAACCGACCGCAAAAACAATTTCACTCGAAAACAAAGCGATTTTGGGGAACTTCGGTCCACAATGTACATTATTATGTAGGGATTTGAGCTGTGAATATCATGACGTTTTCAGAATCCAAAAACGTTTTCGTTTAAAAATGTTACAAGCATCGGACGCCTTCTTGCCAAGTTTGGCAAATGCTCCCCGTTTTTACAAAACTTATTGTATTTCATATTCAGCACTAGCTCAGGAAAGAGACAACTAATGGTCACATAAATCCAAGAAGATTCAGTAGGGAGGGATAATTTGGTGAATGTGTGGAAATTGTTGGATTCTTCCTTGAAAAATAGATTAGCTAAATGGGTGCGATAGTCGATCAGCGAAGCGTGTGAACTACGTCGAGGTATCGATTTTTGCAACTGCGTTGCTAGAATCGGTTTATAGAAAGCGCCAAGGACGCAACCGTCTACGCTGGGTGCTGTACTATGACGTCATCAGCCGACAGTTGCGCTCAGGGCGTTGCATGAATCAATTTCGTCGATAGGACAACGTATGTGGCCTGCATAGCAATATATGTGGCCCGCAAATTGCCAAATTTGTCACCCTGAGCCCAACATGGACGCGGCTCCGGGTGCATTCGGGGTGGGCTCAGGGCCTGCTCTATCGTCTGAGCATGGCGAGCGATAGGGAGTATTGGAGACTTTACTGGCGCCCGCTCGACACTGTCGATGATCAGCGGTAGGACAGTTGACAGTAATATACGTAATATTTCGTATATTTTTCTGGTATAGCCAACCGTCCCGTGAATAGTTTGTTTGCTTCCTTATTCGACAGTCTAGTTCATTCCCGAAAAGAAGATTGAATAGTCTATTTTAGCTTCTTTCCTGGAGCGTAGAGGGAATGGCAAAATATTTTTTCCACTTATTCGAAAACTCGAATGAAAAAAAATTCGAAAAATTATTCGACAGTCGATTGAAAAAGTCGACCTTTTCTTCGAGAACCCGAATATTCGAAAAGTACAAAATTCCGAATTATTTGAAAAGTCGAATATTCGAAAAAAATCTGAAAACGTAAAAGTGTAGTATAATGCTTTAGAGTGTATTTTAGGGTATTTTGAGACATTAGGACACACACATCATGAGTTAGCGATGTTTTTATGAGGCGCATTATGTAAATATGCATTTTCCTCTCTACGAAGGTAGCTATCATACTTGTTCCGACTCGAATAATCGGATGATCGACTTTTTATTCGAAATGTCGGATATTCGAAACAGTGCGATATCCGACTACAGTCGGAAAGTCGAATATTCGAAAACAAGGTGCACACCCACGCCGCTTCGTGGCCTACTTGTAGGCGTGCCTCGCGGTTTGTTCATAATTTGACCGGACCTTGGATTAGAGATAATGACGCAAAGAAATTCTACTACAAAACCTGCTTACGTTGGGAGAACTCTTGAAAAGTCACTCGATTTTCGTCAGCCCTTCTCCCTCTCGCCTCTCGAATTTCACCCGTAATTGCGAGCTCACAACTTAAACACATGCTTCGGGCAGTTTTTAGAGTATTTCCAGAAATACGACTCTTGAAGAACCGCGGTCATCTCCAATCACCTCTTTCCCAAATGCGACGGTTTCAACGGCGCAGTGCAATGTTCGTCCCACACACTTTTCTTGGCGCTGAGCGCACTCCAAATTTTTTTTCAACACACTTTTCTTGGCGCTCAGCGCACTCCAAATTTTTTCCAACACATTTTCTTCTGCGCTCGGCGCGTTCCCAGTTTGGTACAACACACTGCTTTCGGCGTTCGGCGCATTCCCAGATTAGTCCGACACTTTTCCTTGGTGCTCGAAGCACTCTCAGTTGGGTCCAACACTCTCTCCGCAGCGCAGCGCACTTCCAGTTTTGTCCCACACACTCCCCACGGCTCGTCGCGCACTTCTAGTTGGGTCCCACACACTTCCCACGGCGCGCCGCGCACTTCTAGTTGGGTCCCACACACTTCCCACGGCGCGTCGCGCACTTCCACTTGGGTCCCACACACTTCCCACGGCGCGCCGCGCACTCCCAGTTGGGTCCCACACACTTCCCACGGCGCGTCGCGCACTTCCAGTTGGGTCCCACGCACTTCCCACAGCGCGTCGCGCACTTCCAGTTGGGTCCCATACACTTCTCACGGCGCGTCGCGCACTTCCAGTTGTGTCCCACACACTTCCCACGGCGCGTCGCGCACTTCTAGTTGGGTCCCACACACTTCCCACGGCGCGTCGCGCACTTCTAAATGGGTCCCACACACCTTCTACGGCGCGCCGCGCACTTCCAGTTGGGTCCCACACACTTTCCACGGCGCGTCGCGCACTTCTAAATGGGTCCCACACACTTTCCACGGTGCGCAGCGCACTTCCAGTTGGGTCCCATACTTTTCCCACGGCGCGTCGCGCACTTCCAGTTGGGTCGAACACACTTCTCACGGCGCGTCGCGCACTTCCAGTTGGGTCCCACACACTTTCCACGGCGCGCCGCGCACTTCTAGTTGGGTCCCACACTTTTCCCACGGCGCGTCGCGCACTTCTAGTTGGGTCCCACACACTACCCACGGCGCGTCGCGCACTTCCACTTGGGTCACACACGCTACCCACGGCGCGTCGCGCACTTCCACTTGGTTCCCACACACTTCCCACGGCGCGCCGCGCACTCTCAGTTGGGTCCAACACTCTCTCCGCAGCGCAGCGCCTTTCCATTTTGGTCCCACACATTTTCCACGGCGCGCAGCGCACCTCCAGTTGGGTCCCATACTTTTCCCACGGCGCGTCGCGCACTTCCAGTTGGGTCCAACACACTTTCCACGGCGCGCCGCGCACTTCTAGTTGGGTCCCACACTTTTCCCACGGCGCGTCGCGCACTTCTAGTTGGGTCCAACACACTTCTCACGGCGCGTCGCGCACTTCCAGTTGGGTCCCACACACTTTCCACGGCGCGTCGCGCACTTCCACTTGGTTCCCACACACTTCCCACGGCGCGCCGCGCACTCTCAGTTGGGTCCAACACTCTCTCCGCAGCGCAGCGCCTTTCCATTTTGGTCCCACACATTTTCCACGGCGCGCAGCGCACTTCCAGTTGGGTCCCATACTTTTCCCACGGCGCGCCGCGCATTTCTAGTTGGGTCCCACACTTTTCCCACGGCGCGTCGCGCACTTCTAGTTGGGTCCAACACACTTCTCACGGCGCGTCGCGCACTTCCAGTTGGGTCCCACACACTTTCCACGGCGCGCCGCGCACTTGTAGTTGGGTCCCACACTTTTCCCAGGGCGCGTCGCGCACTTCTAGTTGGGTCCCACACACTACCCATGGCGCGTCGCGCACTTCCACTTGGGTATCACACACTTTCCACGGCGCGTCGCGCACTTCCAGTTTGGTCCCACACATTTTCCACGGCGCGCAGCGCACTTCCAGTTGGGTCCCATACTTTTCCCACGGCGCGTCGCGCACTTCCAGTTGGGTCCAACACACTTCTCACGGCGCGTCGCGCACTTCCAGTTGGGTCCCACACACTTTCCACGGCGCGCAGCGCACTTCTAGTTGGGTCCCACACTTTTCCCACGGCGCGTCGCGCACTTCTAATTGGTTACCACACACTACCCACGGCGCGTCGCGCACTTCCACTTGGGTCCCACATACTTCCCACGGCGCGCCGCGCACTCTCAGTTGGGTCCAACACTCTCTCCGCAGCGCAGCGCCTTTCCAGTTGTGTCCCACACACTTCCCACGGCGCGTCGCGCGCTCCCAGTTGGGTCCCACACACTTCCCAAGGCGCGTCGCGCACTTCCAGTTGGGTCCCACACACTTCTCACGGCGCGTCGCGCACTTCCAGTTGGGTCTTACACACTTTCCACGGCGCGTCGCGCACTTCCAGTTGGGTCCCCCACACTTTCCACGGCGCGTCGCGCACTTCCAGTTCGGTCCCACACACTTTCCACTGCGCGCCGCGCACTTCTAATTGGGTCCCACACACTTCCCACGGTGCTTGGTGCACTTCCAGTTGAGTCACATACACTTTCCACGACACGTGGCGCATTTCAGTGGAGTCCCGCACACATTCCACGGTGCGTGGCGCACTTCCAGTTGGGTCCAACACACTTCCCACGGCGCGCCGCGCACTCTCACTTGGGTCCAACACTCTCTCCGCAGCGCAGCGCCTTTCCAGTTGTGTCCCACACACTTCCCCAGGCGCGTCGCGCGCTTCCAGTTGGGTCACACACACTTCCCAAGGCGCGTCGCGCACTTCCAGTTGGGTCCCACACACTTCTCACGGCGCGTCGCGCACTTCCTGTTGGGTCCCACACACTTTCCACGGCGCGCCGCGCACTTCTAAATGGGTCCCACACACTTTCCACGGCGCGTCGCGCCATTCCAGTTCGGTCCCACACACTTTCCACTGCGCGCCGCGCACTTCTAATTGGGTCCCACACACTTCCCACGGTGCTTGGCGCACTTCCAGTTGAGTCACATACACTTTCCACGACGCGTGGCGCATTTCAGTGGAGTCCCGCACACTTTCCAAGGCGTGTGGTGCACTTCCAGTTGGGTCCCGCACACATTCCACGGTGCGTGGCGCACTTTCAGTGGGGGTCACGCACACCTTACACGGCGCCTGGCGCACTTCTAGTTGGGTCCCACACACTACCCACGGCGCGTCGCGCACTTCCACTTGGGTCACACACGCTACCCACGGCGCGTCGCGCACTTCCACTTGGTTCCCACACACTTCCCACGGCGCGCCGCGCACTCTCAGTTGGGTCCAACACTCTCTCCGCAGCGCAGCGCCTTTCCATTTTGGTCCCACACATTTTCCACGGCGCGCAGCGCACTTCCAGTTGGGTCCCATACTTTTCCCACGGCGCGTCGCGCACTTCCAGTTGGGTCCAACACACTTTCCACGGCGCGTCGCGCACTTCCACTTGGTTCCCACACATCTTCTCCCACGGCGCGCCGCGCACTCTCAGTTGGGTCCAACACTCTCCGCAGCCCCGCGCCTTTCCATTTTGGTCCCCCACATTTTCCACGGCGCGCAGCGCTCTTCCAGTTGGGTCCCATACTTTTCCCACGGCGCGTCGCGCACTTCCAGTTGGGTCCAACACACTTTCCACGGCGCGCCGCGCACTTCTAGTTGGGTCCCACACACCCACGGCGCGTCGCGCACTTCTAGTTGGGTCCAACACACTTCTCACGGCGCGTCGCGCACTTCCAGTTGGGTCCCACACTTCCACGGCGCGCCGCGCACTTGTAGTTGGGTCCCACACTTTCCAGGGCGCGTCGCGCACTTCTAGTTGGGTCCCACACACTACCCACGGCGCGTCGCGCACTTCCACTCTGGGTCCCACACACATTCCACGTCGCGTAGCGCAATTCCAGTTGGTCCACACACTTTCCACGGCGCGCAGCGCACTTCCAGTTGGGTCCCATACTTTTCCCACGGCGCGTCGCGCACTTCCAGTTGGGTCCAACACACTTCTCACGGCGCGTCGCGCACCTCCAGTTGGGTCCCACACACTTTCCACGGCGCGCAGCGCACTTCCAGTTGGGTCCCACACTTTTTCCCACGGCGCGTCGCGCACTTCTAGTTGGTTACCACACACTACCCACGGCGCGTCGCGCACTTCCACTTGGGTCCCACATACTTCCCGGCGCGTCGCGCACTTCCAGTTGGGTCTTACACACTTTCCACGGCGCGTCGCGCACTTCCAGTTGGGTCCCACACACTTTCCACGGCGCGTCGCGCACCTCCAGTTCGGTCCCACACCTTTCCACTGCGCGCCGCGCACTTCTAATTGGGTCCCACACACTTCCCACGGTGCTTGGTGCACTTCCACTTGGTTCCCACACACTTCCCACGGCGCGCCGCGCACTCAGTTGGGTCCAACACTCTCTCCGCAGCGCAGCGCCTTTCCATTTTGGTCCCACATTTTCCACGGCGCGCAGCGCACCTCCAGTTGGGTCCCATGCTTTTCCACGGCGCGTCGCGCACTTCCAGTTGGGTCCAACACACTTTCCACGGCGCGCCGCGCACTTCTAGTTGGGTCCCACACTTTCCACGGCGCGTCGCGCACTTTCTAGTTGGGTCCAACACACTTCTCACGGCGCGTCGCGCACTTCCAGTTGGGTCCCACACACTTTCCACGGCGCGCAGCGCACTTCTAGTTGGGTCCCACACTTTTCCCACGGCGCGTCGCGCACTTCTAGTTGGTTACCACACACTACCCACGGCGCGTCGCGCACTTCCACTTGGGTCCCACATACTTCCCACGGCGCGTCGCGCACTTCCAGTTGGGTCCCACACACTTTCCACGGCGCTCCGCGCACTTCTAGTTGGGTCCCACACTTTTCCCACGGCGCGTCGCGCACTTCTAGTTGGGTCCCACACACTACCCACGGCGCGTCGCGCACTTCCACTTGGGTCACACACGCTACCCACGGCGCGTCGCGCACTTCCACTTGGTTCCCACACACTTCCCACGGCGCGCCGCGCACTCTCAGTTGGGTCCAACACTCTCTCCGCAGCGCAGCGCCTTTCCATTTGGTCCCACATTTTCCCACGGCCCGCCGCGCACCTCCAGTTGGGTCCCATACTTTTCCCACGGCGCGTCGCGCACTTCCAGTTGGGTCCAACACACTTTCCACGGCGCGCCGCGCACTTCTAGTTGGGTCCCACACTTTCCACGGCGCGTCGCGCACTTCTAGTTGGGTCCAACACACTTCTCACGGCGCGTCGCGCACTTCCAGTTGGGTCCCACACACTTTCCACGGCGCGTCGCGCACTTCTAAATGGGTCCCACACACTTTCCACGGCGCGTCGCGCCATTCTAGTTCGGTCCCACACACTTTCCACTGCGCGCCGCGCACTTCTAATTGGGTCCCACACTTCCCACGGTGCTTGGCGCACTTCCAGTTGAGTCACATACACTTTCCACGACGCGTGGCGCATTTCAGTGGAGTCCCGGCACACTTTCCAAGGCGTGTGGTGCACTTCCAGTTGGGTCCCACACATTTCCACGGTGCGTGGCGCACTTTCTCAGTGGGGGTCACGCACACCTTACACGGCGCCTGGCGCACTTCTAGTTGGGTCCCACACACTACCCACGGCGCGTCGCGCACTTCCACTTGGGTCACACACGCTACCCACGGCGCGTCGCGCACTTCCACTTGGTTCCCACACACTTCCCACGGCGCGCCGCGCACTCTCAGTTGGGTCCAACACTCTCCGCAGCGCAGCGCCTTCCATTTTGGTCCACACATTTTCCACGGCGCGCAGCGCACTTCCAGTTGGGTCCCATACTTTTCCCACGGCGCGTCGCACACTTCCAGTTGGGTCCAACACACTTTCCACGGCGCGTCGCGCACTTCCACTTGGTTCCCACACACTTCCCACGGCGCGCCGCGCACTCTCAGTTGGGTCCAACACTCTCTCCGCAGCGCAGCGCCTTTCCATTTTGGTCCCACACATTTTCCACGGCGCGCAGCGCACTTCCAGTTGGGTCCCATACTTTTCCCACGGCGCGTCGCGCACTTCCAGTTGGGTCCAACACACTTTCCACGGCGCGCCGCGCACTTCTAGTTGGGTCCCACACTTTTCCCACGGCGCGTCGCGCACTTCTAGTTGGGTCCAACACACTTCTCACGGCGCGTCGCGCACTTCCAGTTGGGTCCCACACACTTTCCACGGCGCGCCGCGCACTTGTAGTTGGGTCCCACACTTTTCCCAGGGCGCGTCGCGCACTTCTAGTTGGGTCCCACACACTACCCACGGCGCGTCGCGCACTTCCACTTGGGTCCCACACACTTTCCACGGCGCGTCGCGCACTTCCAGTTTGGTCCCACACATTTTCCACGGCGCGCAGCGCACTTCCAGTTGGGTCCCATACTTTTCCCACGGCGCGTCGCGCACTTCCAGTTGGGTCCAACACACTTCTCACGGCGCGTCGCGCACTTCCAGTTGGGTCCCACACACTTTCCACGGCGCGCAGCGCACTTCTAGTTGGGTCCCACACTTTTCCCACGGCGCGTCGCGCACTTCTAGTTGGTTACCACACACTACCCACGGCGCGTCGCGCACTTCCACTTGGGTCCCACATACTTCCCACGGCGCGTCGCGCACTTCCAGTTGGGTCTTACACACTTTCCACGGCGCGTCGCGCACTTCCAGTTGGGTCCCACACACTTTCCACGGCGCGTCGCGCACTTCCAGTTCGGTCCCACACACTTTCCACTGCGCGCCGCGCACTTCTAATTGGGTCCCACACACTTCCCACGGTGCTTGGTGCACTTCCACTTGGTTCCCACACACTTCCCACGGCGCGCCGCGCACTCTCAGTTGGGTCCAACACTCTCTCCGCAGCGCAGCGCCTTTCCATTTTGGTCCCACACATTTTCCACGGCGCGCAGCGCACCTCCAGTTGGGTCCCATACTTTTCCCACGGCGCGTCGCGCACTTCCAGTTGGGTCCAACACACTTTCCACGGCGCGCCGCGCACTTCTAGTTGGGTCCCACACTTTTCCCACGGCGCGTCGCGCACTTCTAGTTGGGTCCAACACACTTCTCACGGCGCGTCGCGCACTTCCAGTTGGGTCCCACACACTTTCCACGGCGCGCAGCGCACTTCTAGTTGGGTCCCACACTTTTCCCACGGCGCGTCGCGCACTTCTAGTTGGTTACCACACACTACCCACGGCGCGTCGCGCACTTCCGCCTGGGTCCCACACTTCCCACGGCGCGTCGCGCCACTTCCAGTTGGGTCCCACACCTTTCCACGGCGCGCCGCGCACTTCTAGTTGGGTCCCACACTTTTCCCACGGCGCGTCGCGCACTTCTAGTTGGGTCCCACACACTACCCACGGCGCGTCGCGCACTTCCACTGGGTCACACACGCTACCCACGGCGCGTCGCGCACTTCCACTTGGTTCCCACACACTTCCCACGGCGCGCCGCGCACTCTCAGTTGGGTCCAACACTCTCCGCAGCGCAGCGCGCACTTCCATTTTGGTCCCACACATTTTCCACGGCGCGCAGCGCACCTCCAGTTGGGTCCCATACTTTTTCCCACGGCGCGTCGCGCACTTCCAGTTGGGTCCAACACACTTTCCACGGCGCGCCGCGCACTTCTAGTTGGGTCCCACACTTTTCCCACGGCGCGTCGCGCACTTACAGTTGGGTCAACACACTTTCTCACGTGGCGCGTCGCGCACTTCCAGTTGGGTCCCACACACTTTCCACGGCGCGTCGCGCACTTCCACTTGGTTCCCACACTTCCCACGGCGCGGCGCGCCGCGCACTCTCAGTTGGGTCCAACACTCTTCTCCGCAGCGCAGCGCCTTTCCATTTTGGTCCCACACATTTTCCACGGCGCGCAGCGCACTTCCAGTTGGGTCCCATACTTTTCCCACGGCGCGCCGCGCATTTCTAGTTGGGTCCCACACTTTTCCCACGGCGCGTCGCGCACTTCTAGTTGGGTCCAACACACTTTCTACGGCGCGTCGCGCACTTCCCGTTGGCTCCCACACATCTTTCCCACGGCGCGCCGCGCACTTGTAGTTGGGTCCCACACACCCAGGGCGCGTCGCGCACTTCTAGTTGGGTCCCACACACTACCCATGGCGCGTCGCGCACTTCCAGTCTGGGTATCACACCTTTCCACGGCGCGTCAAAGCGCACTTCCAGTTGGGTCCCACACACTTTTCCCACGGCGCGTCGCGCACTCTCCAGTTGGGTCCCACACACTTTCCACGGCGCGTCGCGCACTTCCAGATTGGGTCCCACACACTTCTCACGGCGCGTCGCGCACTTCCAGTTGGGTCCCACACATCTTTCCACGGCGCGTCGCGCACTTCTGGTTGGGTCCCACATCACCCACGGCGCGTCGCGCACTTCCACTTTTGGGTCCCACATACTTCCCACTGCGGCGCCGCGCACTCTCAGTTGGGTCCAACACTCTCTCCGCAGCGCAGCGCCTTTCCAGTTGTGTCCCGCTTTCACGGCGCGCGTCGCGCGCTCCAGTTGGGTCCCAATACTTCCTGGGCGCGTCGCGCACTCTGTGCTGGGTCCCACACACTTCTCACGGCGCGTCGCGCAATTTCCAGCTTCCACGGCGCGTCGCGCACTTCCACTTGGGTCCCACACACTTTCCACGGCGTCGCGCACTCTCCAGTTGGGTCCCACACTTTTCCTTACCGCAGCGCCGCGCACTCCAGTTGTGTCCCACACACTTCCCCAGGCGCGTCGCGCGCTTCCAGTTGTGTCCCACACACTACCCACGGCGCGTCGCGCACTTCCACTTGGGTCCCACATACTTCCCACGGCGCGTCGCGCACTTCCAGTTGGGTCTTACACACTTTTTCACGGCGCGTCGCGCACTTCCAGTTGGGTCCACACATCTTCCACGGCGCGTCGCGCACTTCCAGTTCGGTCCCACACACTTTCCACTGCGCGCCGCGCACTTCTAATTGGGTCCCACACACTTCCCACGGTGCTTGGTGCACTTCCAAAGGCTGAGTCACATACACTTTCCACGACGCGTGGCGCATTTCAGTGGAGTCCGCACACACTTTCCACGGTGTGTGGCGCACTTCCAGTTGGGTCCAACACACTTTCCACGGCGCGCCGCGCACTCACTTGGGGTCCAACACCTTCTCCGCAGCGCAGCGCACTTCCAGTTGTGTCCCACACACTCCACGAGCGCGTCGCGCACTTCCACTTGGGTCACACACGCACCTCACGGCGCCGTGCGCCCGCACTTCCACTTGGGGATTTCAATCATCTTCCCCACGGCGCGCCGCGCCGCCTAAGTGGATCACACTTTCCACGGCGCGTCGCGCCGTTGGTTCGATCACACTTTCCACTGCGCGCCGCGCCTGGTGGGTCCACTTCCCGGTAACCGGCGCACTTCCGGATGGTCATACACTTTGCGACGCGTGGCGCATTCGGTGGTCCGCACGCTTTCCAGGCGTGTGGTGCACTTCAGATTGGATACCGCACGCTCACGTTGCGTGGCACGCGCTCAGTGGTGCGCACCTTCCTGGCGCCTGGCGCCATCGTTGGGTCCACGCTACCGGCGCGTCTTTGCCGTCCAGATTCACTCTCTCCGCAGCGCAGCGCACTTCCATTTTGGTCCACGACGCGCCGCGCTCTCAGTTGGTCCAGCATCGGCGCGTCAGCGCCACTTCCAGTTGGGTCCCACACGTTTTCTCTAACGGCGCGCCGCTGCACTTCCAGTATGGGTCCAACACATCTCTTCCGCGGGCGCGTCGCGCACTGGATCGATTCAACGCTACGACGCGTCGCCTTTGCCACTGGTTCCACGCCCGGCACCGCGCTCAGTTGATTATTCTCTCCTGGCCTGGCCTTTCCACACTTCCCACGGCTGCACTCTCAGTTGGGTCCAACACTTTCCGCAGCGCAAAGCGCCTTTTCCATTTTGGTCCCACACATTTTCCACGGCGCGCAGCGCACCTTCCAGTTGGGTCCCATACTTTTCGCCACGGCAGCGTCGCGCACTTCCAGTTGGGTCCCACCACGCACTTTCCACGGCGCGCCGCGCACCTTCTAGTTGGGTCCCACACTTTTCCCACGGCGCGTCGCGCGCACTGATCTAGTTGGGTCCAACACATCTTCTCACGGCGCGTCGCGCACTTCCAGTTGGGTCCCACACACTTTCCAATGGGCGCGCCGCGCACTTCCTGGGTCCCCACACACCTTCCACGGCGCGCCGCGCACTTCGTCAGTTACACTACCTTCACGGCGCGTCGCGCCATTCCAGTTCGGTCCCACACATTCTCTCCACTGCGCGCCGCGCACTTCAATTGGGTCCCACACATCTCCCGGTGTACTTGGCGCTTCCAGGTTGAGTCATCTTACTTTCACGACGTGGCGCATTCGGTGATCCGCACACTTTCGAGGCGTGTGGTGCACTTCCAGTTGGGTCACGCACGCATACATCTCTTCCACGGTGCGTGGCGCACTTTCAGTGGGGTCCCGCACACCTTACGGCGCCTGGCGCACTTCCAGCTAATCCCGCACACATTCCACGGTGGCGCACTTCAGGGGGTCACGCACCTTACACGGCGCCCAAGCACTCTAGATTGGGTCCACACACGCTACCCACGGCGCGTCGCGCACTTCCACATGGTTCCCACACACTACCCGGCGCGTCGCGTACTTCCACTGTTCCCACGGCGCGCCGCGCCTTTACTCAGATTGGGTCCCAACACTCTCTCTCCGCAGCGCCAGCGCCTTTCCTACATTTTGGTCCCACACATTTTTCCACGGCGCGCAGCGCACTTCCAGTTAGGTCCCCATACTTTTCCTAATGGCGCGTCGCGCACTTCCAGCTGGGTTGCCAACATTACACTAATGGCGCGTCGCGCACTTCCACTCTGGTTCCCACACATCTTCCCACGGCGCCGCGCACTCTCAGTTGGGTCCCAACACTCTCCGCAGCGCAGCGCCTTTCCTACATTTTGTCCCCACACATTTTCCACGGCGCGCAGCGCACTCCAGTTGGGTCCCATTTTCCCACGGCGCTCGCGCACTTCCAGTTGGGTCCAACACATCTTCCACGGCGCGCCGCGCACTTCTAGTTGGGTCCCACACTTTTCCTACCGGCGCGTCGCGCACTTCTAGTTGGGTCCAACACACTTCTCACGGCGCGTCGCGCACTTCCAGTTGGGTCCCACACACTTTCCTGGCGCGTCGCGCACTTGTAGTTGGGTCCCACACTTTTCCCCAGGGCGCGTCGCGCACTTCTAGTTGGGTCCCACACACTACCCACGGCGCGTCGCGCACTTCCACTTGGGTCCCACACACTTCCACGGCGCGTCGCGCACTTCCAGTTTGGTCCCACACATTTTCCACGGCGCGCAGCGCACTTCAGATGGGTCCCATACTTTTCCCACGGCGCGTCGCGCACTTCCAGTTGGGTCCAACACACTTCTCACGGCGCGTCGCGCACTTCCAGTTGGGTCCACACACTTTCCACGGCGCGCAGCGCACTTCCAGTTGGGTCCCACACTTTCCCACGGCGCGTCGCGCACTTCTAGTTGGTTACCACACACTACCCACGGCGCGTCGCGCACTTCCACTTGGGTCCCACATACTTCCCACGGCGCGTCGCGCACTTCCAGTTGGGTCTTACACACTTTCCACGGCGCGTCGCGCACTTCCAGTTGGGTCCCACACACTTTCCACGGCGCGTCGCGCACTTCCAGTTCGGTCCCACACACTTTCCACTGCGCGCCGCGCACTTCTAATTGGGTCCCACACACTTCCCACGGTGCTTGGTGCACTTCCAGTTGAGTCACATACACTTTCCACGACGCGTGGCGCGTTTCAGTGGAGTCCCGCACACATTCCACGGTGCGTGGCGCACTTCCAGTTGGGTCCAACACACTTCTCACGGCGCGTCGCGCACTTCCAGTTGGGTCCCACACACTTCCCACGGCGCGCCGCGCACTCTCACTTGGGTCCAACACTCTCTCCGCAGCGCAGCGCCTTTCCAGTTGTGTCCCACACACTTCCCCAGGCGCGTCGCGCGCTTCCAGTTGTGTCCCACACACTTCCCCAGGCGCGTCGCGCGCTTCCAGTTGGGTCCCACACACTTCTCACGGCGCGTCGCGCACTTCCAGTTGGGTCCCACACACTTTCCACGGCGCGCCGCGCACTTCTAAATGGGTCCCACACACTTTCCACGGCGCGTCGCGCCATTCCAGTTCGGTCCCACACACTTTCCACTGCGCGCCGCGCACTTCTAATTGGGTCCCACACACTTCCCACGGTGCTTGGCGCACTTCCAGTTGAGTCACATACACTTTCCACGACGCGTGGCGCATTTCAGTGGAGTCCCGCACACTTTCCAAGGCGTGTGGTGCACTTCCAGTTGGGTCCCGCACACATTCCACGGTGCGTGGCGCACTTTCAGTGGGGTCACGCACACCTTACACGGCGCCTGGCGCACTTCCAGTCGGGTCCCGCACACTTTACACGGCGCTTGGCGCACTTCCTGTCGGGTCGTGCACACTTTCCACAGCGTGTGGCATACTTCCAGTTGGGTCGCGCACACTTTACACGACGCGTGGAGCACCTCCAGTCCGGTCCCGCACACTTTCCACAGCGCGTGGCGTACTTTAAGTTGGGTTCCGCACACTTCACACGGAGCGTGGCACACTTCCAGTCGAGTCCCGCACACTTTCCACGGCGCGTGGCGCGCACACCTTACACGGAGTGTGGCGCACTTCCAGTCGGGTCGTGCACACTTTCAACAGCGCGTGGCATACTTCCAGTTGGGTCGCGCACACTTTACACGGCGCGTGGAGCACCTCCAGTCCGGTCCCGCACACTTTCCACGGCGCGTGGCGCACTTCCAGTTGGGTCGCGCACACCTTACACGGCGCGCCGCGCACTTCTAATTGGGTCTCACACACTTCCCACGGTGCGTGGCGCACTTCCAGTTGAGTCACATACACTTTCCACGACGCGTGGCACATTTCAGTGGAGTCCCGCACACTTTCCAAGGCGTGTGGTGCACTTCCAGTCGGGTCCCGCACACTTTACACGGAACGTGGCACACTTCCAGTCGGGTCCCGCACACTTTCCACGGCGCGTGGCGCGCACACTTTACACGGCGCGTGGAGCACCTCCAGTCCGGTCCCGCACACTTTCCACAGCGCGCGGCGTACTTCCAGTTGGGTCGCGCACATTCTCTGGTCAACGGTCACCGGTCAACGGTCACCGGTCAACTCTTAGCCGTTTATTATTATTCGAAAATGTTGTATCCGACTACAGTCGAAAAGTCGGAAATTCGAATAGTTCAAAATCCGACTATAGTCGTGAATTCGGATATTACAACCTGAAAAGAAAAAAACTGCTCGTCAATCACACTTCTCGAAAATAGTTACGGTCATCCTGGAATCTGTATTTCATATTTGCTTTTGGAAGAAACTTTGTGGGTGTAAGTCAGATGGGAGCGATTTTTTAAAGAAACCTTATTGATGTTGCAGACAGACTTCTGCTATTTGTTGGACGACTACGGTTCGTGTTCAAACTATACACCCTTCTGTGCGTCTGTCAAGTTTTCCCCTTCGCATCCAACAGCTCACAACTCTTCCCATGGGTAGCAAAGTGCCTCCAAGGGTGCGGCCTGTTACGCACTCTCATTCCGTAGTGCAGGATTTTTCGGGTTCTGGTGCAGGGGTGTGCGGAAAATTCTTTTCGGTAAATTTTTTACCGAAAGTTTTTACCGAATTTTTTTCTCGGCAAATACGGTAAAAACGGAAAATTCGGTAAAAAGTCCGACTTCGACTTTGGTACATATCCCATACCACAGCACAAATAAACAATATTTATGCATCATTTTTAAAAGTGCATGAGGATAGTGCAAATAATGAGCGAGTTTTACATATTATACTGAACTCAATGGCTGAACCCGATCAGCGGGACGTTGAATTTGAGAAAGAGTAACATTTTCAAATTTTCTGTCGTCAAGGCCTTTTTCTAGTGACTCAAAATTAGGCCAGCTGAGGAAAACATCCTTTCCGCCTCAACTGTGCCAGGAGGAACGCACAAGTTTTTATTGGTGGTGCTATGTGGGATGGGGGAAGGGCACTGTGGCGCGATGCACTTGGCCACGCCCATTTCACCGTGCCGCACTAAATTTGAGCCTCTACCCGGGGTTTCCATCTCCTGCCAAAATTAGGGGAGTCGTTGCGGCACGGAAAAATGGGCGTGGCCAAGTGCGATACAACAGTGCCCCCCCCTCATCCCACAAGCACCTTATTGGTCAGTGAGGAAAGGTGTGGATACGATAATTTCACAATGGAGTCATCCCAGAACTGCAGTGGATTCAGTGTTGTGTCCGGGGGCTCAAAAGAATTTTTCCACTTCCTGAAATATCTGCTTCAGGCCTCTACTGCGTTGCGAACCTTTTCACATGTCTAAATAAAATATGTATTTCTCGTAGTGGTACATATCTCGACAAGAAGCACTTAATAGAAAAAGTGAAGAGATCGTTTAAATATTCAAAAAGTAAGCCAAACATTCAAAAAAAGAGTAACAAAAATAAGGATGAAAACAGATATCGTGCCAAGGGCATGCCATAACAGTGGCAATCACGTGAAATACGAGTAAGAAGTAGGCCGAATCGGCGAAAACACCCATTTTTTCTTTTCGGTAAAAATTTCGGTAAATTTCGAGAAAAATTCGGTAAATCGGTAAATCAAAATTTTCCGAAAAACACCGGTAAATCCGGAAAATCGGTAAATCGGTAAACGGAAAATGCACACCCCTGTTCTGGTGACGCTCGCTAAAACCCGCTTATTCTTGCATCAAAGGTGCAAGGGTGCAAGCTCCAAGCATACTCCACGCAAAAATAAAGGCGAAATTTTCTATTTCGATCTCGCTAAGCCCTTAAAGGCAGTGTTCACGATGATTTTCGTCCCGGAGTTCTTCACATAAAACAATGCATAACCTCCCAAGTGTTATCAAAATTACGAAGAAACGGCGAGAAACGCATTAAAACTGCGTATTTCAGTGACCTTATTCCATAACATCGACTAGTTGTCCGGTTGGATGAACATGTTCATGGTGGTTGTCACCGGTGAAAAAATGGGGCTAATCAAAAATGGAACAATATTTTGGGCAAAACAGTATTAGTTAGGGTCTGAAAAAGGTACGAAGCAACAGAGAGTAGTGAATTGCAAAGGACGGGTCCACCAAAGATTCCATTGTCACAACAAACTCTTCCTGTGATACTTAAGAGGCGGGGTGATACTTAAGGATTTCGTGTATTTCTGGTGCGTTTTTCTCAATTTCTACGTCATTTTAGTGCTACCCGAGGGTCAATCAATCAATATAGCGAATAATCTCAGAATTGAAGATTTTCGTGAACACTGCCGTTGCGAGAATTTACTGGTTTAGCGACAGCCTGTGTTAAACAGCAATCTCATCCCGCGTTGGTTACGCTGAACGCATGGATGCCGTTCGTAGTGCTGGTCCAGTCATCTCACGGATCGATTACTCGATACTCTGTGGCTGATCTTGGAGGGTGACCCCGAACCGCTCTCTGCAAGACCGTGCCAAGGATACTTTTGACCGCGGGGATGCTGCAGGCCGTGGGAAGAAACGGCAGTGCGGTCGATCGCAGCGGAGATCGCCCTATACAGTGCGTTTCATTGTTTATGAACAACCCTCTTTTCAACTATAATACTCTCCAGCTTGACGCTGGGCATTTTTCACTAACATAAGCGTATTCAGGGTGTCAAAAAACTTATATATACATGTCAACAGAATTTTACCTCTTTGGGAACTTTTTTTTGTAACAATTTATAAAAAAATTTTCAATTTTCGACCGTTTCATTGTTTATGAGTACTTCCTACTAACAATGTTTAAAACAATTCCCCGTTTCAACCTACCTATATAGGTGGGTCGAGAATTACGAGGTATTTCTTGTCTCAATATGGCGCGCGGCTGTCGACTCTCTACTGTGGAGAAAGCTCAGATCAGAGCCCTCATAGATGCCGGCTTGGTACCACGTCATATCGCCGCCCAAATTGGAAGAAGCCCTGGCGTCGTTTGCACTTATTTGAAAGATAAAGACGCCTACGAACACAATTCATCTTTGGGACGTGTGTGGAAGCTCTCCCGAAGGGACGAACGCCAGATTTGCAAGCGAATATCCAACAACACGGCTAGTGTAAATCAAGTCCGTGCAGAACTGAGATTGCCTGTATCGAAGTCTACCGTCTGGAGGGCTATTAAGCGAAGCGGAAACATTGTGAGAGAGAGAATGCAGAAGGCTTCACACCTCACCAGTTCCCACAGGACCGCTCGTCTTCAATTCGCGCGAGAGAACATGGCGACCGATTGGGATAAGGTGAGGCCGTAGATAGAGTAAAGGTCAGCTCAGTTTATGTTAACGAGAAGTTGATTTCTGGTGTTCAGGTGGTCTTCTCAGACGAAAAGAAGTTCAACTTGGATGGCCCTGATAGTGTGAGGTCCTACTGGCGTGACCTAAGGAAGGAGCCCAGGTACTTCAGTAGGCGGAACTTCGGCGGTGGCTCTTTGATGGTGTGGGGGGCATTTAGTTGCGAGAATACGCTCGACCTTGCCTTCGTATCCTGTCGCATGGACTCAGATGAGTATAAGGGAATGTTGGAGCATCATCTTCTGCCGTTTTTGGGAGGTTTTTGGGAAGACGGAGAAACTTTACTTTTCAACAGGATAAAGCAAGCGTGCACCGTAGCAGAGCGACTTCCTCTCGGCTTCGTGAGCACAGAATCAAAGTTATAGACTGGCCAGCATGTAGCCCTGACTTGAATCCCATGGAGAACCTGTGGGGGATCATCGTGCGCAAAGTGTACGCCAACTGCAGGCAATTTCTCTCGATTGATGAGCTCAGAACTGCGATCCTCGAAGCATGGAGCGAAATCGACCCCGTGGTACTGCGTAACCTAGCGAAGAGCATGCCAGCTCGGCTTTTTGAAGTAGCCATGAAACATGGAGCTCATGTAGACTACTAATTAGTGCGTAGACTCTGTTCCGATACAATTGAACTCTTACTTTCGATTATCACAGCGCGGAGCGGTGGCTTTTTTGTCGAAAACTCCTTATCATTAATTATATTTCACCAAGGCCCACCGCTCCGCTGCTGGTGATAATCGAAACCGACAGGTCACTAGGGATGTACCAGAGCTTAGTTATTATGCTTGAAGAATAAATTGTTTTGAAACTTGAATGTTCATAAACAATGAAACGGTCGAAAATCGCCAAATTTGTTGTAAATTTTTATAAAAAAGTTCTCAAATAGGTAATATTCTGATGACATGCATATATAGGTTTTTCGACACACTGAATACGCTCATGCTAGTGAAAAATGCCCAGCTTCAAGCTGGAGAATAATAGAGTTGAAAAGTAGGTTGTTCATAAACAATGAAACGCACTGTAGGACTGATCAGGACAGGGTGAATCGATCAAGGCGAGAATCTTAAACCCGTTTCTCCGCATTCTCGGCAAGAATTTCCGTAGTTCGTGAAGGTGACGTAAGCACTGGTACATCCGTTTTGACCTGTCGATTTTGATTATCACCAGCAGCGGAGTGGTGAGGCATAACTAGTGATAAGGAGGTTCCGACGAAAAAGCCACCGCTCCGCGCTGTGATATTGGAAAACAGGAGTTCGCTTGAACTGAAACAGAGTCTAGCTAAAATTCCACCAACTGGGGCTGACATGTCCGTATTTCACGTAAATTCTCGCGATAAAATTAGACTAGATACCTCCAAAACCCCGGGAATCTCCTGTTCATGTGTGAGGCTCGTGGTCCGCAGAATAGAGTGACAGTTAGAGAGCTGTGCCGCCTCCCGCTCATGAGCACGGCCGATGCGTACACTGTGGCGCACGTAGAGAAGATCATAAAGGACATGCGGAACTCCAAAGCTGTCGGTCCCGACGGCATTTGTCCTGCTGTACTAAAGAAGCACCCGACTGAGATCCTCCCACTCGTCGTTGATGTGATTAACACTTCATTCAGCTCGTGCATTATTCCCCAGAACTGGAAGACAGCCAACGTCATCCCGTTGCCGAAGCCAGGCAAACCTCAGTCGTCAGTAAAGGGTTATCGAGCCATTAGCTTGATGTCACCTTTCGCTAAGGTAGCCGAAAAGCTCATTGTGGAGAATTTAGCAGAGCATAACGAGAAACAATTGTTTCAACACGGGCTCAAAAGGCTGCATTCTACAACTACTGCGTTGCTAGAAATTACTAGCTATGCAATCGACGGGTTCAATGCTTTGAAGCCATTGAGAACTGTTGCTGTCGCGTTGGATCTCACCAAGGCTTTCGATACGGTTGACCTAGGAATCCTGTCAAGAAACGTTTTGGAGTCGTCAATACCACCGTGGCAAAAGCGCTGGATATCGGCCTTTATCAAAGGTCGACGGGCAAGAGTCATGTTCCAGAACCATGTCTCCAACAGTATTCCTATGGCAGCTGGAGTCCCCCAGGGCGGTGTTTTATCACCAGCTCTCTTCAGTCTGTATCTAGAAGATATGCCTGAACCACCACAGGATATCAAGACGGTCGCCTACGCCGATGATATAACAATCATGTGTCGAGACCGGGATATAAAGGTAGCCGCCACCAAGATCAACGAGTACCTGAAGACGCTGAAGAGGTTCTTCGACGACAAGATGCTAAAGATCTCCGCATCAAAATCATCAGTGTCCGTCCTCACAACGGACCCATCCGAGCACAGAGCTCATCCGGAGGTAGAGTGGGATGGAGACCGTCTGCCTGCTACTCGATTTCCAAAACTGCTCGGTCTTGTGCTCGATCCGTCGCTCAAGTTTCATAAAAATACCGAGCAGAAGCAGGCTGTCGTTAAAGCCAAACTCAATGTTCTCAGGGCCCTAGGCGGTACCTCATGGGGTAGCAGCAAGGAAACGATACTCATGACGTATAAGGCGATTCTTCAGCCAGCCATGGAATACGCCGCACCGGATTGGCAGCATCTAGTTTCAGAATCTTCCTGGTTTAAGATGCAACGCGTACAAAATGCCGCTCTTCGCATTGCCACCGGATGTGCAAAGAGTTCCCCAGTCGAGCATCTGCATGCCGAAGCCCGTCTATTGCCTGTGAAGGAGCACTGTCAGCTGCAAGCCCAACAATTACGAATCAATATTATTAAGCAACCAAACCACCCGTCCTGGAGAGTGCTTAACCCCGTTAGAGAGAGAGCCAAAAGAATGCCATTTGCCGATGCTCCATGCAAAGTTAACTTGCAGAGATGGCACGACTCACAGCAAGAACGACTCCGTCTTTTGCGCGAGTAGCACACCAAGTTCGTACGGTGTCATCTTGAGAAGGCGGCGGTGAATCCTATACTAGGAGAAGTACCGCCCCCAGTCTGCGAATCCGAGACTCAACTCGGAAGAAGGGCTAGATGCACACTGGCATCGTTGCGCTGCGGTCACTCGTCAATGCTCATGTCCTACGTCAGCAAAATCGACAGCAGCAAATCTGATGTCTGTCCGGACTGCGGTACTATCGGCCATGATACAGCACATTTATTTCGCTGTCCGGTGAGACCTACCACGCTGACCATAATGGATCTATGGACGAATCCACTACTGGTCGCCCAGTTTCTTCACCTATGACAAAACCCTCGATGTGGCTGCAAAGAAGAAGAAGAAGAAGAATATTCGAAAAAGTGCGATATCCGACAATAGTCGAAAAGTCGAATGTTCGAAAAAGTGCGTTATCCGACTATAGTCGAAAAGTCGAATATTCGAAAAAGTACGATATCCGACTATAATCGAAAAGTCGAATATTCGAAAAAGTGCGATATACGACTACAGTCGAAAAGTCCAATATTTGAAAAAGTGCGATATCCGACTATAGTCGAAAAGTCGGATATTCGAAATGAATTTCATTTGGAACAAGTATAGTAGCTATGACAGAATTTAAAAAAAGAGCAGCAAAATCTAACATCGAATACATATCGAAAGCTACAAATTGACGTTTATTGACGAGCTACAAGTTCTGAGAAAAAAAACATACATGAAATCAATGAAATGGCATTCGGGGTAAGCATAGAAGAGAAAAACTGTATAGGAAGTGGCCACTCGGAAGACAGCAAAGGTTCAGTGGCATAGGATAGGGCCAAACACGTTTCTAACCACTTACTTGGATTGTATACCACTTTAATCCATGACGCACAAAAGCAGTTTTGAGGCTTAGCAAAATTCAACCTTACCAAGAATTTGAAAACCTTCCCATAGTGAGTGTTCCCATACTGAATCCGGGGTTTGTTTGCCGATTTTCCTGAGTTTTCGACTAAATACGTTCAAAGACTAGTGACCCTTCGGGTCACTAGCCCGTGGCAGCCACGTTATTTGAAGGCGCGTGCCCCCTAGCAGTAGTATAGTTGTGCATTTCGAAAAACGAGCAGACAGACAAACATGGCGCCGAAAGCATTTCACCTCTTAAATACTTCAAATTCTTCAATCAGGCTGCGGTGGCACGCAATGACGACACGTATACTTTGCACACCCGTATCTTTCCGCCGCTGCCCTCTGGCGCCGATCATATCTCGCTTACACCCAAAATGACTACCATTTCATAACTCTTAGCAGCTTGCTTCGCCAGCCTTCCTCTCTCTACGTAGTATTCGTTCGACTTCGCCGAACGATGGGCCGGCTTCGCCGACCCCCCTCCTTCTACGTAGTATTCGTTCGGCTCCGCCGAACGATGGGCCGGCTTCGCCGACCCCCTCTACGTAGTATTCGTTCGACTTCGCCGAACGATGGCCCGGCTTCGCCGACCCCCTCCCTCTACCTAGCATTCGTTTCGGCTCCGCCCAGGAACTGATTGGGAACCAGCTTCGCCGCCCCCCCTCTCTTTACGTAGTATTCGTTCGGCTCCGCCGAACGGTGGGCCGGCTTCGCCGACCCCCTCCCTTTACGAAGTATTTGTTCGGCTCCGCCGAACGATGGGCCGGCTTCGCCGACCCCCCTACGTAGTATTCGTTCTACTTCGCCGAACGATGGACCGGCTTCGCCGACCCCCCTCTCTCTACGTAGTATTCGTTCGGCTTCGCCGAACGATGGGCCGACTTCGCCGACCCCCCTCTCTCTACATAGTATTCGTTCGGCTCTGCCGAACGATGGGCCGGCTTATGCCGGCCCTCCTCTCTCTACGTAGTAGTCGTTCGGCTTCGCCGACCCCCCTCTCTCTACGTAGTATTCGTTCGGCTTAGCCGAACGATGGCCCGGCTTCGCCGATCCCCTCTACGTAGTATTCGTTCGACTTCGCCGAACGATGGACCGGCTTCGCCGGCCACCCTCCGCTTAGCACTCTCTACGTAGCATTCGTTCGGCTTCGCCGAACGATGGACCGGTTTTGCCAACCCCCCTCTCTCTACGTAGTATTCGTTCGGCTTCGCCGAACGATGGGCCGGCTTCGCCGGCCACCCTCCGCTTAGCACTCTCTACGTAGTATTCGTTCGGCTCCGCCGAACGATGGGCCGGCTTCGCCAGCCTTCCTCCCTCTACCTAGTATTCGTTCGGCTCTGCCGAACGATGGACCCGCTTCGCCGGCCACTCTCCGCTTATTACTCGTTCGGCTTAGCCGAACGAAGGGCCGGCTTTGCCGACCCCCCTCTCTCTAAGTAGTATTCGTTCGGCTTCGCCGAACGATGGGCCGGCTTCGCCGACCCCCTCTACGTAGTATTCGTTCGGCTCCGCCGAACGCTGGCCCGGCTTCGCCGACCCCCCTCTCTCTACGTAGTATTCGTTCGGCTCTGCCGAACGATGGACCCGCTTCGCCGACCCCCTCTACGTAGTATTCGTTCGGCTCCGCCGAACGATGGCCCGGCTTCGCCGCCCCCCCTCTCTCTACGTAGTATTCGTTCGGCTTGTTCGGCTCCGCCGAAAGATGGGCCGGCTTCGCCGACCCCCTCCCTCTGCGAAGTATTTGTTCGGCTCCGCCGAACGATGGGCCGGCTTTGCCGACCCCTTCCACGCAGTATTCGTTTGGCTTCGCCGAACGATGGGCCGGCTTCGCCGACCCCCTCCCTCTACGAAGTATTTGTTCGGCTCTGCCGAACGATGGGCCGGCTTCGCCGACCCCCTCTACGTAGTATTCGTTCGGCTCCGCCGAACGATGGCCCGGCTTCGCCGACCCCCCTCTCTCTACGTAGTATTCGTTCGGCTCTGCCGAACGATGGACCCGCTTCGCCGACCCCCTCTACGTAGTATTCGTTTGGCTTCGCCGAACGATGGGCCGGCTTCGCCGACCCCCTCCCTCTACGAAGTATTTGTTCGGCTCTGCCGAACGATGGGCCGGCTTCGCCCGCCCCCTCTACCTAGTATTTGTGCGGCGCCGCCGAACGCTGGCCCGCCTTCGCCGACCCCCCTCTCTCTACGTAGTATTCGTTCGGCTTGTTCGGCTCCGCCGAAAGATGGGCCGGCTTCGCCGACCCCCTCCCTCTGCGAAGTATTTGTTCGGCTCCGCCGAACGATGGGCCGGCTTTGCCGACCCCTTCCACGTAGTATTCGTTCAACTTCGCCGAACGATGAACCGGCTTCGCCGACCCCCCTCTCTCTACGTAGTATTCGTTCAGCTCCACCGAACGATGGGCCGGCTTCGCCGACCCCTCCCTCTACGAAGTATTTATTCGGCTCCGCCGAACGATGGGCCGGCTTCGCCGACCCCCCCCCTACGTAGTATTCGTTCTACTTCGCCGAAAGATGAACCGGCTTCGCCGACCACCCTCTCTCTACCTAGTATTCGTTCGGCTCCGGAGAACGATGGGCCGGCTTCGCCGGCCACCCTCCACGTAGTATTCACTCGGCGTCGTCGAATGATGGGCTGGCTTGGCGGGCAACTCTCCGTGTAGTACTCGTTCGGCTTCGCTGAACGATCAGCCAGCTTCGCCTGCCACTCCGTGTAGTGCTCGTTTGGCTTGGCAAAGCGATGGGCTTCGCCGGCCACTCTCCGTGTAGTATTCGTTTTGCTTCGCTAAACGATAGGCCACCATTCATATAGTATACCTTCTGCTTCGCCGCCCCCTGTAAAGCTCTACGGGAGGTGGGAGATGCCCAACTTCAACGGCAGGCGACTTTATTCCAGCATATCTAGAAGACCCCTGTTTCTTAAACTTTCCCCAACTGTCCGATCGATAACAGAACAAGTACTGATTGTGAGTTGAACTGTTAAAAAATTAATAATCGTAATGTGAGTCCTCCGAATTGGTCTGAATGGAAAATTGCTTCTTCTATTGGTTCCCTTCCCGAAAAACAGTGAATTTTGGTGAAATGGGTTGCTATCGCATCGAGGGGTGACCGTTGCACTTGGCCACGCCCATTTTTCTGGGCTACAGCTCGATTTGAGCACTAACCCAGGGTTTTCCGGTTCTATCCTAGCGGGGGGCACTATGGCTAGATGCACTTGGCCTAGCCCATCTTACCGTGCCGCACTGAATTTGAGCACTTTTCCGGGGATTCCCTCCCCTGCCAAAATCAGAAGTCGTTGCGGCACGAAAAAATGGGAGTGGCCAAGTGCTATACTACAGTGCCCCCCCCACTAAAATAGCCAGGTTTCCCTCCCTCTTATAAAATCGGGAGAGTGGCTGCGGCGCGAAAAAATGGGCGTGGCCAAGCGCGATGGCCAAGTGCTCCCCACCACGCTGCGATAGCACACCTGTTTTATTTTTCCCTGTCGTTTCTCCCCCGTTCCGCCACTCCCTCCCAGCTAATTATTTGGCGATGCTATCGCAGCGGGGGGGGGAGGAAACTTGGCCACCTCACTTCGTCACACCCATTTTCCGCGCCGCAAAGACTCCTGATTTTGGAGGGGGGAGGAAAACCCCGGGGTAGCGCTCAAATTGCGCGGCGGCATGAAAAAGTGGGCGTGGCGAAGCGGGATGGCGGCCAAGTGCCTTCCCCCCTCGCTTCGAGAGCACCAGGCGGTGGCCAAGTGCCCCCCCCCGCTGCGATGGAACCTTAGAGGCAATGTTCATGATGATTTTCGTTCCCGAGTTTTCCTCCCAAAACAATTCGTTGGTCACAAAGTGTCACCAAAGTTACGAAGAAACGGCGAGAATCGCACAAATTCATCTTACTTCAGTGATATTATTCTCTGGCCTGGACTATTTGTTGGATGAACATGTTCATGGTGGTTGTCACCGGAAAAAAAATGGGACTAATCGAAAATGGAAGAATATTTTGGGCAAAACAGTATTAGTTAGGGCCCGAAGGAAAGAGCGGATCAACACAAAATTGAGAGTCGCAAAAGACGGGTTCACAAAAGATTTCATTGCCACAACAAACAGTTCAACTGAGAGTAAAGAAGCGGGGTGAGAGTAGAGAATTTCATGCCCTTCTGGTGCGTTTTTTTCAGTTTCTTCGTCATTTCAGTCCTACTCGGGGGCCAAACAATCGATTCAGCGATTAATCTCAAAATCGAAGATTATCGTGAACACTGCCTTTAAAGTACAACAACAATAAAAACACCCTAACAAAAAACAAACGAACAACGAAAAAAAAACACAAAAAAATCAAAGAAAAAACGAAAAATTTGAAAGACAACTCAGGATGAGTCATCAGCGGGTGCTGGTCATCGTGTATCAACACCCCCGAGGAGGCGGGAGAAACGGGGGAGGAGCGAGGTTTCTGATTGGACGCAACAGCCGGGGACTGGGGCTAGCCCGTGTTGCGTCCATTCAGGAACCTCGCTCCTCCCCCGTTCCTCCCGCCTCCTCAGGAGTGTTGATACACGATGGCCACCACCCGTCATCAGCTGGTTAAAGGCCGGCATGCCGGGTTTCCACACGGGGCCCGCTTTCATTTTCCGGAACCAGCAGAAAAGTGTATGTTATGTATATAGGATTTCCATCGGGGTAAAATTTCGAGGGAAAAACGCTACTTCTGACAATTCATCGAAACCTAGGATAGATGCAGCTCAACATGTTCCTCAAGGGGTGAGTGCTTAACACGAATCTGAAGTCTTTGTATCGATTTTTGACAGCCTACGGTAGAAACACGATGGGAATGGTTCGGTTAAAGTCTCAGATTTGCCTCAAATATTTCATGAGGGGGTTATTCGTGGTGCTGAATACGAATTTGATTTTCGATTGTCGATTTTCGAATTATTACGGTGGGGTTTGCCCCTAAATGGCAGGGCTCCTGCTGTAAAGTACAGTAAAGCTGAAAATCTTGGAAAGCGGACCCCAGATTCGTGTTCAGCACCCTAGATTACTCCTACATACACGTTTTGAGCAAAAATCCAGAACAATTCTTCAAAACATTCTAATGATTGGCTGATGGGGTATCCTTCCTTACCTATTCGCAAAGCTTTAAAAACGCTAACTTTTTTTCAGAGTGATTCTAGGCAGCTGCGAAGTGCGTAATTGGACTCTACGTCTGAGAGTGGTTCTAAAAAAGTACATTTTTTTGAAGTGGCCACTTTGACAAAAAGGAGTTCCCTTGTTAGCAGCTACAAACATGAATTTGAAAACGTCGTTTACATCCTGAAAGATATCCCAGTCAGTGTTTTCTTTTGCGCTCATGATTCTCTTAAACATCCATTTGATTTGTCATGTAGTTCATATTAGATAGCGTTTATGATAGTGTTTTTCACCAAGATTGTGGTCCAGGTCAACACCCTATTAATAAGTATTTGAGTTACCTTTCGCCCAGCTTTTTTTATTTCCGAGTGGCATACCAACCTCTTTTTTGTGATGAAAATCTATTTTTAAGATACGCCCTACATAGATATCGCTACCCATGACGGGCTTATCAAGACAAAGTGTTTTGCAGTAAAGTGGCGAATACCTTAAAATACACTCTAAAAGCATTGTACCCAGCAGTAATGTGGCGAATTTCTTAAAATACTTTCTAAAAGCATTATACCCCTTACATATCATGTGAAACCCCAATCGAGATACCTCAGACTTTTGAGAATTGAACTTTAGGGGAAAATGACGTTCGAGTTGAACTACTGAGGCTATTTTGTCGAGGAGTTGAACTGATGAGAACGATACGTTCTCAGAAGGTTGGGGCTCGCCACCCGCGAAGCGAAAGTCCGGTGGCGAGCAACCCTTTTCGCGGGCAGCGAGCGAGATGGCAGCGGGTGGCGAGCACTCGACGGCGGCGGGGCGCCGCCCGCCTCCACTAAATTGGCGGCGCGCTCGCCACATCACACTCACCCGCTCGCCTTTCCCTGGTCTGGCTATTTTGTCGAGGAGTTGAACTGATGAGAACGATACGTTCTCAGAAGGTTGGGGCTCGCCACCCGCGAAGCGAAAGTCCGGTGGCGAGCAACCCTTTTCGCGGGCAGCGAGCGAGATGGCAGCGGGTGGCGAGCACTCGACGGCGGGGGCTCGCCGCCCGCCTCCACTAAATTGGCGGCGCGCTCGCCACATCACACTCACCCGCTCGCCTTCCCCTGGTCTTCGACGAAAGTGTAGCGGGTGACGAGCACTCTTGCGTGATTGCTTACCACTAGCTGACGCCTATATGATTAAACTCTCGTACGACCATCGAGTCTAATCATCCCCCACCCCCTCCCCACCTCTAACCCTAACCTTTCGGTAATAGAATTCTAATTTACAGTTTGTCAAAATGTATTTATCGCTCCAGCCGCGAAGCGGCTGGAGAGGTCTGGTTTTGCCCGGGACTTGTGATCACTTAGAATTCTGTAAAATTGTTAATAAAACCTATTAAACAAATTCTCCAGAGATTTGCTTCGGGTTATAGGTGAGAGGGTCCAGGAGGCACATGCTGACAAAATTTGAGCCAAATCTGTTCAAAACTAACAAATTTAGATCGGCGAGTCCTTATCAAAAATTCTTGTTGTGCGTGTAACTCGTTGCTGCTTCCTGCTTCGTGCTTCGTGCTTCGCTCCTCGTACGTTACGCACCCTTAGTAGTGGCCACTGGCAATGGTCGCAGGCGATCAGTTGGGCAGGCAGGTAAGTTGGTATGTGGATAGATAAGCAGGCTGGTGATTGGGTAGACAATGAGTACTTACTGTTTAACATTAACTACTTCACTTATTACTGCTTATCATATCAAGTGACATTATCAGTTGGTAGATCAAATCGCTAAAACACGTAGGCTGTACTTTTTGATGGGAAGGGACAAGGAAAGTGACTAACAGGTTTGTTACTTACTGTTTAACATTAACTACTTCACTTATTACTGCTTATCATATCAAGTGATATTATCAGTTGACAGATAAAATCGCTAAAACACGTACTTTTTCTTAGGGAAGGGACACGGGAAGTGACTAACAAGTTTGTTACTTACTGTTTAACATTAACTACTTCACTTATTACTGCTTATCATATCAAGTGATATTATCAGTTGGCAGATCAAATCGCTAAAACACGTACTTTTTCTTAGGGAAGGGACAAGGAAAGTGACTAACAAGTTTTTTACTCTTTGTTTAACATTAACTACTTCACTTATCCCTGCTTATCATATCAAGTGATATTATCAGTTGGTAGATCAAATCGCTAAAACACGTTGTAGGCTGTACTTTTGATGGGATGGGACAAAGAAAGTGACTAACAAGTTTATTACTTACTGTTTAACATTAACCACTTCACTTATTACTGCTTATCATATCAAGTGATATTATCAGTTGGTAGATCAAATCGCTAAAACACGTTGTAGGCTGTACTTTTTGATTTGAAGGGACAAGGAAACTGACTAACAAGTTTGTTACTTACTGTTTAACATTAACTACATCACTTATTACTGCTTATCATATCAAGTGATATTATCAGTTGGCAGATAAAATTTCTAAAACACGTACTTTTTCGTAGGGAAGGGACAGGGGAAGTGACTAACAAGTTTGTTACTTACTGTTTAACATTAACTACTTCACTTATTACTGCTTATCATATCAAGTGATATTATCAGTTGACAGATAAAATCGCTAAAACACGTTGTAGGCTGTACTTTTTGATGGGACGGGACAAGGAAAGTGACTAACAAGTTTGTTACTTACTGTTTAACATTAACTACTTCACTTATTACTGCTTACCATATCAAGTGATATTACCAGTTGGCAGATAAAATCGCTAAAACACGTAGTTTTTCGATGGGAAGGGACAAGGAAAGTGACTAACAAGTTTGTTACTTACTGTTTAACATTAACTACTTCACTTATTACTGCTTATCATATCAAGTGATATTATCAGTTGGCAGATCAAATCGCTAAAACACGTACTTTTTCTTAGGGAAGGGACAAGGAAAGTGACTAACAAGTTTTTTACTCTTTGTTTAACATTAACTACTTCACTTATCCCTGCTTATCATATCAAGTGATATTATCAGTTGGTAGATCAAATCGCTAAAACACGTTGTAGGCTGTACTTTTGATGGGATGGGACAAAGAAAGTGACTAACAAGTTTGTTACTTACTGTTTAACATTAACCACTTCACTTATTACTGCTTATCATATCAAGTGATATTATCAGTTGGTAGATCAAATCGCTAAAACACGTTGTAGGCTGTACTTTTTGATTTGAAGGGACAAGGAAACTGACTAACAAGTTTGTTACTTACTGTTTAACATTAACTACATCACTTATTACTGCTTATCATATCAAGTGATATTATCAGTTGGCAGATAAAATTTCTAAAACACGTACTTTTTCGTAGGGAAGGGACAGGGGAAGTGACTAACAAGTTTGTTACTTACTGTTTAACATTAACTACTTCACTTATTACTGCTTATCATATCAAGTGATATTATCAGTTGACAGATAAAATCGCTAAAACACGTTGTAGGCTGTACTTTTTGATGGGACGGGACAAGGAAAGTGACTAACAAGTTTGTTACTTACTGTTTAACATTAACTACTTCACTTATTACTGCTTATCATATCAAGTGATATTACCAGTTGGCAGATAAAATCGCTAAAACACGTTGTAGGCTGTACTTTTTGATGGGAAGGGACAAGGAAAGTGACTAACAAGTTTGTTACTTACTGTTTAACATTAACTACTTCACTTATAACTGCTTATCATATCAAGTGATATTATCAGTTGGCAGATCAAATCGCTAAAACACGTACTTTTTCTTAGGGAAGGGACAAGGAAAGTGACTAACAAGTTTTTTACTCTTTGTTTAACATTAACTACTTCACTTATCCCTGCTTATCATATCAAGTGATATTATCAGTTGGTAGATCAAATCGCTAAAACACGTTGTAGGCTGTACTTTTGATGGGATGGGACAAAGAAAGTGACTAACAAGTTTGTTACTTACTGTTTAACATTAACCACTTCACTTATTACTGCTTATCATATCAAGTGATATTATCAGTTGGTAGATCAAATCGCTAAAACACGTTGTAGGCTGTACTTTTTGATTTGAAGGGACAAGGAAACTGACTAACAAGTTTGTTACTTACTGTTTAACATTAACTACATCACTTATTACTGCTTATCATATCAAGTGATATTATCAGTTGGCAGATAAAATTTCTAAAACACGTACTTTTTCGTAGGGAAGGGACAGGGGAAGTGACTAACAAGTTTGTTACTTACTGTTTAACATTAAATACTTCGCTTATTCCTGCTTATCATATTAAGTGATTTTATCAGTTGGTAGATCAAATCGCTAAAACACGTTGTAGGCTGTATTTTTCGATGGGAAGGGACAAGGAAAGTGACTAACAAGTTTGTTACTTTCTGTTTAACATTAACTACATCACTTATTACTGCTTATCATATCAAGTGATATTATCAGTTGGTAGATCAAATCGCTAAAACACGTTGTAGGCTGTACTTTTGATGGGATGGGACAAAGAAAGTGACTAACAAGTTTGTTACTTACTGTTTAACATTAACCACTTCACTTATTACTGCTTATCATATCAAGTGATATTATCAGTTGGTAGATCAAGTCGCTAAAACACGTTGTAGGCTGTACTTTTTGATTTGAAGGGACAAGGAAAGTGACTAACAAGTTTGTTACTTTCTGTTTAACATTAACTACATCACTTATTACTGCTTATCATATCAAGTGATATTATCAGTTGGCAGATAAAATTTCTGAAACACGTACTTTTTCGTAGGGAAGGGACAGGGAAAGTGACTAACAAGTTTGTTACTTACTGTTTAACATTAACTACTTCGCTTATTCCTGCTTATCATATCGAGTGATATTAACAGTTGGTAGATCAAATCGCTAAAACACGTTGTAGGCTGTACTTTTTGATGGGACGGGACAAGGAAAGTGACTAACAAGTTTGTTACTTACTGTTTAACATTAACTACTTCACTTATTACTGCTTACCATAACAAGTGATATTATCAGTTGGCAGATAAAATCGCTAAAACACGTAGTTTTTCGATGGGAAGGGACAAGGAAAGTGACTAACAAGTTTTTTACTTTTTGTTTAACATTAACTACTTCACTTATCCCTGCTTATCATATCAATTGATATTATCAGTTGGTAGATCAAATCGCTAAAACACGTACTTTTTCATAGGGATGGGACAGGGGAAGTGACTGACAAGTTTGTTACTTACTGTTTAACATTAACTACTTGACTTATTCCTGCTTATCATATCAAGTGATATTATCAGTTGGTAGATCAAATCGCTAAAACACGTTGTAGGCTGTACTTTTTCTTAGGGAAGGGACACGGGAAGTGACTAACAAGTTTGTTACTTACTGTTTACATTAACTACTTCACTTATTACTGCTTATCATATCAAGTGATATTATCAGTTGGCAGATCAAATCGCTAAAACACGTTGTAGGCTGTACTTTTCTGGGAAGGGACACGGGAAGTGACTAACAAGTTTGTTACTTACTGTTTAACATTAACTACTTCACTTATTCCTGCTTATCATATCAAGTGATATTATCAGTTGGTAGATCAAATCGCTAAAACACGTTGTGGGCTGTACTTTTTGATGGAATGGGACAAGGAAAGTGACTAACAAGTTTGTTACTTACTATTTAACATTAACTACTTCGCTTATTCCTGCTTATCATATCAAGTGATATTAACAGTTGGTAGATCAAATCGCTAAAACACGTTGTAGGCTGTACTTTTTTGATGGGATGGGACAAGGAAAGTGACTAACAAGTTTGTTACTTACTGTTTAACATTAACTACTTCACTTATTACTGCTCACCATATCAAGTGATATTATCAGTTGGCAGATAAAATCGCTAAAACACGTAGTTTTTTTGATGGGAAGGGACAAGGAAAGTGACTAACAAGTTTTTTACTTTTGTTTAACATTAACTACTTCACTTATTACTGCTTATCATATCAAGTGATATTATCAGTTGGTAGATCAAATCGCTAAAACACGTTGTAGGCTGTACTTTTGATGGGATGGGACAAAGAAGGTGACTAACAAGTTTGTTACTTACTGTTTAACATTAACCACTTCACTTATTACTGCTTATCATATCAAGTGATATTATCAGTTGGTAGATCAAATCGCTAAAACGCGTTGTAGGCTGTACTTTTTGATTTGAAGGGACAAGGAAAGTGACTAACAAGTTTGTTACTTTCTGTTTAACATTAACTACATCACTTATTAATGCTTATCATATCAAGTGATATTATCAGTTGGCAGATAAAATTTCTGAAACACGTACTTTTTCGTAGGGAAGGGACAGGGTAAGTGGCTAACAAGTTTGTTACTTACTGTTTAACATTAACTACTTCGCTTATTCCTGCTTATCATATCAAGAGATATTATCAGTTGGTAGATCAAATCGAGAAAACACGTTGTAGGCTGTACTTTTTGATGGGATGGGACAAGGAAAGTGACTAACAAGTTTGTTACTTACTGTTTAACATTAACTACTTCACTTATTACTGCTTATCATATCAAGTGATTTTATCAGTTGGTAGATCAAATCGCTAAAACACGTTGTAGGCTGTATTTTTCGATGGGAAGGGACAAGGAAAGTGACTAACAAGTTTTTTACTCTTTGTTTAACATTAACTACTTCACTTATCCCTACTTATCATATCAAGTGATATTATCAGTTGGTAGATCAAATCGCTAAAACACGTTGTAGGCTGTACTTTTGATGGGATGGGACAAAGAAAGTGACTAACAAGTTTGTTACTTACTGTTTAACATTAACCACTTCACTTATTACTGCTTATCATATCAAGTGATATTATCAGTTGGTAGATCAAATCGCTAAAACACGTTGTAGGCTGTACTTTTTGATTTGAAGGGACAAGGAAAGTGACTAACAAGTTTGTTACTTTCTGTTTAACATTAACTACATCACTTATTACTGCTTATCATATCAAGTGATATTATCAGTTGGCAGATAAAATTTCTAAAACACGTACTTTTTGATGGGAAGGGACAGGAAAGTGACTAACAAGTTTGTTACTTACTATTTAACATTAACTACTTCACTTATTCCTGCTTATCATATCAAGTGATATTATCAGTTGGTAGATCAAATCGCTAAAACAAGTTGTTGGGTGGACTTTTTGATGGGATGGGGCAAGGAAAGGGACTAACAAGTTTGTTACTTACTGTTTAACATTAACTACTTCACTTATTACTGCTTACCATATCAAGTGATATTATCAGTTGGCAGATAAAATCGCTAAAACACGTAGTTTTTCGATGGGAAGGGACAAGGAAAGTGACTAACAAGTTTGTTACTTACTGTTTAACATTAACTACTTCACTTATCCCTGCTTATCATATCAAGTGATATTATCAGTTGGTAGATCAAATCGCTAAAACACGTTGTAGGCTGTACTTTTTGATGGGATGGGACAAAGAAAGTGACTAACAAGTTTGTTACTTACTGTTTAACATTAACTAATTCACTTATTACTGCTTATCATATCAAGTGATATTATCAGTTGGTAAATCAAATCGCTAAAACACGTTGTAGGCTGTACTTTTTGATGGGAAGGGACAAGGAAAGTGACTAACAAGTTTGTTACTTACTGTTTAACATTAACTACTTCACTTATTACTGCTTATCATATCAAGTGATATTATCAGTTGGTAGATCAAATCGCTAAAACACGTTGTAGGCTGTACTTTTCGATGGGAAGGGACAAGGAAAGTGACTAACAAGTTTGTTACTTACTGTTTAACATTAACTACTTCACTTATTACTGCTTATCATATCAAGTGATATTATCAGTTGGTAGATCAAATCGCTAAAACACGTTGTAGGCTGTACTTTTTGATGGGAAGGGACAAGGAAAGTGACTAACAAGTTTGTTAATTACTGTTTAACATTAACTACTTCACTTATTACTGCTTATCACATCAAGTGATATTATCAGTTGGTAAATCAAATCGCTAAAACACGTTGTAGGCTGTACTTTTTGATGGGAAGGGACAAGGAAAGTGACTAACAAGTTTGTTACTTACTGTTAAACATTACTACTTGACTTATTACTGCTTATCATATCAAGTGATATTATCAGTTGGTAGATCAAATCGCTAAAACACGTTGTAGGCTGTACTTTTCGATGGGAAGGGACAAGGAAAGTGACTAACAAGTTTGTTACTTGCTGTTTAACATTAACTACTCCACTTATAACTGCTTATCATATCAAGTGATATTATCAGTTGGTAGATCAAATCGCTAAAACACGTTGTAGGCTGTACTTTTCGATGGGATGGGACAAGGAAAGTGACTAACAAGTTTGTTACTTACTGTTTAACATTAACTACTTCACTTATTACTGCTTATCATATCAAGTGATATTATCAGTTGGCAGATAAAATCGCTAAAACACGTTGTAGGCTGTACTTTTTGATGGGAAGGGACAAGGAAAGTGACTAACAAGTTTGTTACTTACTGTTTAACATTAACTACTTCACTTATTACTGCTTATCATATCAAGTGATATTATCAGTTGGTAGATCAAATCGCTAAAACACGTTGTAGGCTGTACTTTTTGATGGGAAGGGACAAGGAAAGTGACTAACAAGTTTGTTACTTACTGTTTAACATTAACTACTTCACTTATTACTGCTTATCATATCAAGTGATATTATCAGTTGGTAGATCAAATCGCTAAAACACGTTGTAGGCTGTACTTTTGATGGGAAGGGACAAGGAAAGTGACTAACAAGTTTGTTACTTACTGTTTAACATTAACTACTTCACTTATTACTGCTTACCATAACAAGTGATATTATCAGTTGGCAGATAAAATCGCTAAAACACGTAGTTTTTCATAGGGATGGGACAGGGGAAGTGACTGACAAGTTTGTTACTTACTGTTTAACATTAACTACTTGACTTATTCCTGCTTATCATATCAAGTGATATTATCAGTTGGTAGATCAAATCGCTAAAACACGTTGTAGGCTGTACTTTTTCTTAGGGAAGGGACACGGGAAGTGACTAACAAGTTTGTTACTTACTGTTTAACATTAACTACTTCACTTATTACTGCTTATCATATCAAGTGATATTATCAGTTGGCAGATCAAATCGCTAAAACACGTTGTAGAGCTGTACTTTTTTGATGGGAAGGGACACGGGAAGTGACTAACAAGTTTGTTACTTACTGTTTAACATTAACTACTTCACTTATTCCTGCTTATCATATCAAGTGATATTATCAGTTGGTAGATCAAATCGCTAAAACACGTTGTGGGCTGTACTTTTTGATGGAATGGGACAAGGAAAGTGACTAACAAGTGTGTTACTTACTATTTAACATTAACTACTTCGCTTATTCCTGCTTATCATATCAAGTGATATTATCAGTTGGTAGATCAAATCGCTAAAACACGTTGTAGGCTGTACTTTTTGATGGGATGGGACAAGGAAAGTGACTAACAAGTTTGTTACTTACTGTTTAACATTAACTACTTCACTTATTACTGCTTACCATATCAAGTGATATTATCAGTTGGCAGATAAAATCGCTAAAACACGTAGTTTTTCGATGGGAAGGGACAAGGAAAGTGACTAACAAGTTTTTTACTTTTTGTTTAACATTAACTACTTCACTTATCCCTGCTTATCATATCAAGTGATATTATCAGTTGGTAGATCAAATCGCTAAAACACGTTGTAGGCTGTACTTTTGATGGGATGGGACAAAGAAGGTGACTAACAAGTTTGTTACTTACTGTTTAACATTAACCACTTCACTTATTACTGCTTATCATATCAAGTGATATTATCAGTTGGTAGATCAAATCGCTAAAACGCGTTGTAGGCTGTACTTTTTGATTTGAAGGGACAAGGAAAGTGACTAACAAGTTTGTTACTTTCTGTTTAACATTAACTACATCACTTATTAATGCTTATCATATCAAGTGATATTATCAGTTGGCAGATAAAATTTCTGAAACACGTACTTTTTCGTAGGGAAGGGACAGGGGAATGACTAACAAGTTTGTTACTTACTGTTTAACATTAACTACTTCACTTATTCCTGCTTATCATATCAAGTGATATTATCAGTTGGTAGATCAAATCGAGAAAACACGTTGTAGGCTGTACTTTTTGATGGGATGGGACAAGGAAAGTGACTAACAAGTTTGTTACTTACTGTTTAACATTAACTGCTTCACTTATTACCGCTTATCATATCAAGTGATATTATCAGTTGGTTGATCAAATCGCTAAAACACGCTGTAGGCTGTACTTTTCGATGGGAAGGGACAAGGAAAGTGACTAACAAGTTCTGTACTTACTGTTTAACATTAACTACTTCACTTATTACTGCTTATCATATCAAGTGATTTTATCAGTTGGTAGATCAAATCGCTAAAACACGTTGTAGGCTGTATTTTTCGATGGGAAGGGACAAGGAAAGTGACTAACAAGTTTTTTACTCTTTGTTTAACATTAACTACTTCACTTATCCCTACTTATCATATCAAGTGATATTATCAGTTGGTAGATCAAATCGCTAAAACACGTTGTAGGCTGTACTTTTGATGGGATGGGACAAAGAAAGTGACTAACAAGTTTGTTACTTACTGTTTAACATTAACCACTTCACTTATTACTGCTTATCATATCAAGTGATATTATCAGTTGGTAGATCAAATCGCTAAAACACGTTGTAGGCTGTACTTTTTGATTTGAAGGGACAAGGAAAGTGACTAACAAGTTTGTTACTTTCTGTTTAACATTAACTACATCACTTATTACTGCTTATCATATCAAGTGATATTATCAGTTGGCAGATAAAATTTCTGAAACACGTAAGCTGTACTTTTTTGATGGGAAGGGACAGGGAAAGTGACTAACAAGTTTGTTACTTACTATTTAACATTAACTACTTCGCTTATTCCTGCTTATCATATCAAGTGATATTAACAGTTGGTAGATCAAATCGCTAAAACAAGTTGTAGGCTGTACTTTTTGATGGGATGGGACAAGGAAAGTGACTAACAAGTTTGTTACTTACTGTTTAACATTAACTACTTCACTTATTACTGCTTACCATATCAAGTGATATTATCAGTTGGCAGATAAAATCGCTAAAACACGTTGTAGGCTGTACTTTTTGATTTGAAGGGACAAGGAAAGTGACTAACAAGTTTTTTTACTTTTTGTTTAACATTAACTACTTCACTTATCCCTGCTTATCATATCAAGTGATATTATCAGTTGGTAGATCAAATCGCTAAAACACGTTGTAGGCTGTACTTTTGATGGGATGGGACAAAGAAAGTGACTAACAAGTTTGTTACTTACTGTTTAACATTAACCACTTCACTTATTACTGCTTATCATATCAAGTGATATTATCAGTTGGTAGATCAAGTCGCTAAAACACGTTGTAGGCTGTACTTTTTGATGGGATGGGACAAGGAAAGTGACTAACAAGTTTGTTACTTACTGTTTAACATTAACTGCTTCACTTATTACCGCTTATCATATCAAGTGATATTATCAGTTGGTTGATCAAATCGCTAAAACACGCTGTAGGCTGTACTTTTCGATGGGAAGGGACAAGGAAAGTGACTAACAAGTTTTGTACTTACTGTTTAACATTAACTACTTCACTTATTACTGCTTATCATATCAAGTGATATTATCAGTTGGTAGATCAAACCACTAAAACACGTTGTAGGCTTTTTTTTTCGATGGGAAGGGACAAGGGAAGTGACTAAGAAGTTTGTTACTTACAGTTTAACATTAACTAATTTACTTATTACTGCTTATCATATCAAGTGATATTATCAGTTGGGAGATCAAATCGCTAAAACACGTTGTAGGCTGTACTTTTGATGGGATGGGACAAAGAAAGTGACTAACAAGTTTGTTACTTACTGTTTAACATTAACTACTTCACTTATTACTGCTTATCATATCAAGTGATATTATCAGTTGGTAGATCAAATCGCTAAAACACGTTGTAGGCTGTACTTTTTGATTTGAAGGGACAAGGAAAGTGACTAACAAGTTTGTTACTTACTGTTTAACATTAACTACTTCACTTATTACTGCTTATCATATCAAGTGATATTATCAGTTGGCAGATCAAATTTCTAAAACACGTTGTAGGCTGTACTTTTCGATGGGAAGGGACAGGAAAGTGACTAACAAGTTTGTTACTTACTGTTTAACATTAACTACTTCACTTACTACTGCTTATCATATCAAGTGATATTATCAGTTGGTAGATCAAATCGCTAAAACACGTTGTAGGCTGTACTTTTTGATGGGATGGGACAAGGAAAGTGACTAACAAGTTTGTTACTTACTGTTTAACATTAACTACTTCACTTATTACTGCTTACCATATCAAGTGATATTATCAGTTCGCAGATAAAATCGCTAAAACACGTTGTAGGCTGTACTTTTCGATGGGAAGGGACAAGGAAAGTGACTAACAAGTTTTTTACTTACTGTTTAACATTAACTACTTCACTTACTACTGCTTATCATATCAAGTGATATTATCAGTTGGTAGATCAAATCGCTAAAACACGTTGTAGGCTGTACTTTTTGATGGGATGGGACAAGGAAAGTGACTAACAAGTTTGTTACTTACTGTTTAACATTAACTACTTCACTTATTACTGCTTATCATATCAAGTGATATTATCAGTTGGTAGATCAAATCGCTAAAACACGTTGTAGGCTGTACTTTTGATTTGAAGGGACAAGGAAGTGACTAACAAGTTTGTTACTTACTGTTTAACATTAACTACTTCACTTATTACTGCTTATCATATCAAGTGATATTATCAGTTGGTAGATCAAATCGCTAAAACACGTTGTAGACTGTACTTTTCGATGGGAAGGGACAAGGAAAGTGACTAACAAGTTTGTTACTTACTGTTTAACATTAACTACTTCACTTATTCCTGCTTATCATATCAAGTGATATTATCAGTTGGTAGATCAAATCGCTAAAACACGTTGTAGGCTGTACTTTTTGATGGGATGGGACAAGGAAAGTGACTAACAAGTTTGTTACTTACTGTTTAACATTAACTACTTCACTTATTACTGCTTATCATATCAAGTGATATTATCAGTTGGCAGATAAAATCGCTAAAACACGTACTTTTCGATGGGAAGGGACAAGGAAAGTGGCTAACAAGTTTTTTACTTACTGTTTAACATTAACTACTTCACTTAATACTGCTTATCATATCAAGGGACATTTTCAGTTGGTTGATCAAATCGCCAGAACACGTTGTAGAGTGTACTTTTCGATGGGATGGGACAGGGGAAGTGACTAACAAGTTTGTTACTTACTGTTTGACATTAACTACTTCACTTATTCCTGCTTATCATATCAAGTGATATTATCAGTTGGTAGATCAAATCGCTAAAACACGTTGTAGGCTGTACTTTTTGATGGGAAGGGACAAGGAAAGTGACTAACAAGTTTGTTACTTACTGTTCAACATTAACTACTTCACTTATTACTGCTTATCATATCAAGTGATATTATCAGTTGGCAGATCAAATCACTAACACACGTTGTAGGCTGTACTTTTTTGATGGGAAGGGACAAGGAAAGTGACTAACAAGTTTGTTACTTACTGTTTAACATTAACTACTTCACTTATTCCTGCTTATCATATCAAGTGTTATTATCAGTTGGTAGCTCAAATCGCTAAAACACGTTGTAGGCTGTACTTTTTTGATGGGATGGGACAAGGAAAGTGACTAACAAGTTTGTTACTTACTGTTCAACATTAACTACTTCACTTATTACTGCTTATCATATCAAGTGATATTATCAGTTGGCAGATCATATCGCTAAAACACGTACTTTTTCTTAGGAAAGGGACAAGGAAAGTGACTAACAAGTTTGTTACTTACTGTTTAACATTAACTACTTCACTTATTCCTGCTTATCATATCAAGTGATATTATCAGTTGGTAGATAAAATCGCTAAAACACGTTGTAGGCTGTACTTTTTGATGGGATGGGACAAGGAAAGTGACTAACAAGTTTGTTACTTACTGTTTAACATTAACTACTTCACTTATTACTGCTTATCATTTCAAGTGATAATATCAGTTGGTAGATCAAATTGTTAAAACACGTTGTAGGCTGTACTTTGATGGGAAGGGACAAGGAAAGTGACTAACAAGTTTGTTACTTACTGTTTAACATTAACTACTTCACTTATTACTGCTTATCATATCAAGTGATATTATCAGTTGGCAGATAAAATCGCTAAAACACGTTGTAGGCTGTACTTTTTGATGGGAAGGGACAAGGAAAGTGACTAACAAGTTTGTTACTTACTGTTTAACATTAACTACTTCACTTATTCCTGCTTATCATATCAAGTGATATTATCAGTTGGTAGATCAAATCGCTAAAACACGTTGTAGGCTGTACTTTTGATGGGATGGGACAAGGGAAGTGACTAACAAGTTTGTTACTTACTGTTTAACATTAACTACTTCACTTATTACTGCTTATCATATCAAGTGATATTATCAGTTGGTAGATCAAATCGCTAAAACACGTTGTAGGCTGTACTTTTCGATGGGAAGGGACAAGGAAAGTGACTAACAAGTTTGTTACTTACTGTTTAACATTAACTACTTCACTTATTACTGCTTATCATATCAAGTGATATTATCAGTTGGTAAATCAAATCGCTAAAACACGTTGTAGGCTGTACTTTTTGATGGGAAGGGACAAGGAAAGTGACTAACAAGTTTGTTACTTACTGTTAAACATTACTACTTCACTTATTACTGCTTATCATATCAAGTGATATTATCAGTTGGTAGATCAAATCGCTAAAACACGTTGTAGGCTTTACTTTTTGATGGGAAGGGACAAGGAAAGTGATTAACAAGTCTGTTACTTACTGTTTAACATTAACTACTTCACTTTGCTTATCATATCATGTGATATTATCAGTTGGTAGATCAAATCGCTAAAACACGTTGTAGGCTGTACTTTTCGATGGGAAGGGACAAGGAAAGTGACTAACAAGTTTGTTACTTGCTGTTTAACATTAACTACTCCACTTATAACTGCTTATCATATCAAGTGATATTATCAGTTGGTAGATCAAATCGCTAAAACACGTTGTAGGCTGTACTTTTCGATGGGAAGGGACAAGGAAAGTGACTAACAAGTTTGTTACTTACTGTTTAACATTAACTACTTCACTTATTACTGCTTATCATATCAAGTGATATTATCAGTTGGTAGATCAAATCGCTAAAACACGTTGTAGGCTGTACTTTTTCGATGGGAAGGGACAAGGAAAGTGACTAACAAGTTTGTTACTTACTGTTTAACATTAACTACTTCACTTATTACTGCTTATCATATCAAGTGATATTATCAGTTGGTAGATCAAATCGCTAAAACACGTTGTAGGCTGTACTTTTTGATGGGAAGGGACAAGGAAAGTGACTAACAAGTTTGTTACTTACTGTTTAACATTAACTACTTCACTTATTACTGCTTATCATATCAAGTGATATTATCAGTTGGTAGATCAAATCGCTAAAACACGTTGTAGGCTGTACTTTTCGATGGGAAGGGACAAGGAAAGTGACTAACAAGTTTGTTACTTACTGTTTAACATTAACTACTTCACTTATTACTGCTTATCATATCAAGTGATATTATCAGTTGGTAGATCAAATCGCTAAAACACGTCGTATGCTGTACTTTTGATGGGATGGGACAAGGAAAGTGACTAACAAGTTTGTTACTTACTGTTTAACATTAACTACTTCACTTATTACTGCTTATCATATCAAGTGATATTATCAGTTGGTAGATCAAATCGCTAAAACACGTTGTAGGCTGTACTTTTTGATGGGAAGGGACAAGGAAAGTGACTAACAAGTTTGTTACTTACTGTTTAACATTAACTACTTCACTTATTACTGCTTATCATATCAAGTGATATTATCAGTTGGCAGATAAAATCGCTAAAACACGTACTTTTTCGTAGGGAAGGGACAGGGAAAGTGACTAACAAGTTTGTTACTTACTGTTTAACATTAACTACTTCACTTATTACTGCTTATCATATCAAGTGATATTATCAGTTGGTAGATCAAATCGCTAAAACACGTTGTAGGCTGTACTTCTTGATGGGAAGGGACAAGGAAAGTGACTAACAAGTTTGTTACTTACTGTTTAACATTAACTACTTCACTTATTACTGCTTATCATATCAAGTGATATTATCAGTTGGTAGATCAAATCGCTAAAACACGTTGTAGGCTGTACTTTTTGATGGGAAGGGACAAGGAAAGTGACTAACAAGTTTGTTACTTACTGTTTAACATTAACTACTTCACTTATTACTGCTTATCATATCAAGTGATATTATCAGTTGGTAGATCAAATCGCTAAAACACGTTGTAGGCTGTACTTTTTGATGGGAAGGGACAAGGAAAGTGACTAACAAGTTTGTTACTTACTGTTTAACATTAACTACTTCACTTATTACTGCTTATCATATCAAGTGATATTATCAGTTGGCAGATAAACTCCCTAAAACACGTTGTAGGCTGTACTTTTTTGATGGAAGGGACAAGGAAAGTGACTAACAAGTCTGTTACTTACTGTTTACCATTAAATACTTCACTTATTACTGCTTATAATATCAAGTGATATTATCAGTTGGTAGATGAAATCGCTAAAACACGTTGTAGGCTGTACTTTTTGATGGGATGGGACAAGGAAAGTGACTAACAAGCTTGTTACTTACTGTTTAACATTAACTACTTCACTGATTACTGCTTATCATATCAAGTGATATTATCAGTTGGTAGATCAAATCGCTAAAACACGTTGTAGGCTGTACTTTTGATGGGAAGGGACAAGGAAAGTGACTAACAAGTTTGTTACTTACTGTTTAACATTAACTACTTCACTTATTACTGCTTATCATATCAAGTGATATTATCAGTTGGTAGATCAAATCGCTAAAACACGTTGTAGGCTGTACTTTTGATGGGAAGGGACAAGGAAAGTGACTAACAAGTTTGTTACTTACTGTTTAACATTAACTACTTCACTTATTACTGCTTATCATATCAAGTGATATTATCAGTTGGTAGATCAAATCGCTAAAACACGTTGTAGGCTGTACTTTTCGATGGGAAGGGACAAGGAAAGTGACTAACAAGTTTGTTACTTACTGTTTAACATTAACTACTTCACTTATTACTGCTTATCATATCAAGTGATATTATCAGTTGGTAGATCAAATCGCTAAAACACGTTGTAGGCTGTACTTTTTGATGGGAAGGGACAAGGAAAGTGACTAACAAGTTTGTTACTTACTGTTTAACATTAACTACTTCACTTATTACTGCTTATCATATCAAGTGATATTATCAGTTGGTAGATCAAATCGCTAGAACACGTTGTAGGCTGTACTTTTGATGGGAAGGGACAAGGAAAGTGACTAACAAGTTTGTTACTTACTGTTTAACATTAACTACTTCACTTATTACTGCTTATCATATCAAGTGATATTATCAGTTGGTAGATCAAATCGCTAAAACACGTTGTAGGCTGTACTTTTGATGGGAAGGGACAAGGAAAGTGACTAACAAGTTTGTTACTTACTGTTTAACATTAACTACTTCACTTATTACTGCTTATCATATCAAGTGATATTATCAGTTGGTAGATCAAATCGCTAAAACACGTTGTAGGCTGTACTTTTTCGATGGGAAGGGACAAGGAAAGTGACTAACAAGTTTGTTACTTACTGTTTAACATTAACTACTTCACTTATTACTGCTTATCATATCAAGTGATATTATCACTTGGCAGATCAAATCGCTAAAACACGTTGTAGGCTGTATTTTTTCGATGGGAAGGGACAAGGAAAGTGACTAACAAGTTTGTTACTTACTGTTTAACATTAACTACTTCACTTATCCCTGCTTATCATATCAAGTGATATTATCAGTTGGTAGATCAAATCGCTAAAACACGTTGTAGGCTGTACTTTTGATGGGATGGGACAAAGAAAGTGACTAACAAGTTTGTTACTTACTGTTTAACATTAACTACTTCACTTATTACTGCTTATCATATCAAGTGATATTATCAGTTGGTAGATCAAATCGCTAAAACACGTTGTAGGCTGTACTTTTGATTTGAAGGGACAAGGAAAGTGACTAACAAGTTTGTTACTTTCTGTTTAACATTCACTACTTCGTTTTTTACTGCTTATCATATCAAGTTATATTATCAGTTGGCAGATAAAATCGCTAAAACACGTACTTTTTCGTAGGAAGGGACAGGGAAAGTGACTAACAAGTTTGTTACTTACTGTTTAACATTAACTACTTCACTTATTCCTGCTTATCATATCAAGTGATATTATCAGTTGGTAGATCAAATCGCTAAAACACGTTGTAGGCTGTACTTTTTGATGGGATGGGACAAGGAAAGTGACTAACAAGTTTCTTAGTTACTGTTTAACATTAACTACTTCACTTGTTTCTGCTTATCATATCAAGTGACACTGTCAGTTCGGAGATGAACTCGCTAAAAGACGTAGTTTTTCGATGGGAAGGGACAAGGAAAGTGACTAACAAGTTTGTTACTTACTGTTTAACATTAACTACTTCTCTTATTACTGCTTATCACATCAAGTGATATTATCAGTTGGTAGATCGAATCGCCAAAACACGTTGTAGGCTGTACTTTTTTGATGGGAAGGGACAAGGAAAGTGACTAACAAGTTTGTTACTTACTGTTTAACATTAACTACTTCACTTATTACTGCTTATCATATCAAGTGATATTATCAGTTGGTAGATCAAATCGCTAAAACACGTTGTAGGCTGTACTGTTTGGTGGGAAGGGACAAGGAAAGTGACTAACAAGTTTGTTACTTACTGTTTAACGTTAACTACTTCACTTATTACTGCTTATCATATCAAGTGATATTATCAGTTGGCAGATCAAATCGCTAAAACACGTACTTTTTCTTAGGGAAGGGACACGGGAAGTGACTAACAAGTTTGTTACTTACTGTTTAACTTTAACTACTTCACTTATTCCTGCTTATCATAACAAGTGATATTATCAGTTGCTAGATCAAATCGCTAAAACACGTTGTAGGCTGTACTTTTTGATGGGATGGGACAAGGAAAGTGACTAACAAGTTTGTTACTTACTGTTTAACATTAACTACTTCACTTATTACTGCTTATCATATCAAGTGATATTATCAGTTGGCAGATCAAATCGCTAAAACACGTTGTAGGCTGTACTTTTCGATGGGAAGGGACAAGGAAAGTGACTAACAAGTTTGTTACTTACTGTTTAACATTAACTACTTCACTTATTACTGCTTATCATATCAAGTGATATTATCAGTTTGTAGATCAAATCGCTAAGACACGTTGTAGGCTGTACTTTTGATGGGATGGGACAGGGGAAGTGACTAACAAGTTTGTTACTTACTGTTTAACATTAACTACTTCACTTATTACTGCTTATCATATCAAGTGATATTATCAGTTGGTAGATCAAATCGCTAAAACACGTTGTAGGCTGTACTTTTGATGGGAAGGGACAAGGAAAGTGACTAACAAGTTTGTTACTTACTGTTTAACATTAACTACTTCACTTATTACTGCTTATCGTATCAAGTGATATTATCAGTTGGCAGATGAAATACCTAAAACACGTACTTTTTCGATGGGAAGGGACAAGGAAAGTGACTAACAAGTTTATTACTTACTGTTTAACATTAACTACTTCACTTATTCCTGCTTATCATATCAAGTGATATTATCAGTTGGTAGATCAAATCGCTAAAACACGTTGTAGGCTGTACTTTTTGATGGGATGGGACAAGGAAAGTGACTACCAAGTTTGTTACTTACTGTTTAACATTAACTACTTCACTTGTTACTGCTTATCATATCAAGTGATATTATCAGTTGGCAGATAAAATCGCTAAAACACGACTTTCGATGGGAAGGGACAAGGAAAGTGACTAACAAGTTTATTACTTCCTGTTCAACATTAACTACTTCACTTATTACTGCTTATCATATCAAGTGATATTATCAGTTGGTAGATCAAATCGCTAAAGCACGTTGTAAGCTGTACTTTTTGATGGGAAGGGACAAGGAAAGTGACTAACAAGTTTGTTACTTACTGTTTAACTTTAACTACTTCACTTTTTACTGCTTATCACATCAAGTGATATTATCAGTTGGTAAATCAAATCGCTAAAACACGTTGTAGGCTGCACTTTTTTGATGGGAAGGGACAAGGAAAGTGACTAACAAGTTTGTTACTTACTGTTTAACTTTAACTACTTCACTTATTACTGCTTATCATATCAAGTGATATTATCAGTTGGTAGATCTAATCGCTAAAACACGTTGTAGGCTGTACTTTTCGATGGGAAGGGACAAGGAAAGTGACTAACAAGTTTGTTACTTACTGTTTAACATTAAATACTTCACTTATTACTGCTTATCATATCAAGTGATATTATCAGTTGGTAGATCAAATCGCTAAAACACGTTGTAGGCTGTACTTTTCGATGGGAAGGGACAAGGAAAGTGACTAACAAGTTTGTTACTTACTGTTTAACATTAACTACTTCACTTATTACTGCTTATCATATCAAGTGATATTATCAATTGGCAGATCAAATGGCTAAAACACGATGTAGGCTGTACTTTTCGATGGGATGGGACAAGGAAAGTGGCTAACAAGTTTGTTTCTTCCTGTTTACCATTAACTACTTCTCTTATTACTGCTTATCATACCAAATGATATTATCAGTTGGTAAATCAACTCGCTAAAACACGTCGTATGCTGTACTTTTCGATGAGAAGGGACAAGGAAAGCGATCAACAAGTTTGTGACTTACTGTTTAACATTAACTACTTCACTTATTACTGCTTATCATATCAAGTGATATTATCAATTGGCAGATCAAATGGCTAAAACACGTACTTTTTCTTGGGGAAGGGACAGGGGAAGTGACTAACGAGTTTGTGACTTACTGTTTAACATTAACTACTTCACTTATTACTGCTTATCATATCAAGTGATATTATCAGTTGGTAGATCAAATCGCTAAAACACGTTGTAGGCTGTACTTTTGATGGGATGGGACAAGGAAAGTGACTAACAAGTTTGTTACTTACTGTTTAGCATTAACTACTTCACTTATTACTGCTTATCATATCATGTGATATTATCAGTTGGTAGATCAAATCGCTAAAACACGTTGTAGGCTGTACTTTCGATGGGAAGGGACAAGGAAAGTGACTAACAAGTTTGTTACTTACTGTTTAACATTAACTACTTCACTTATTACTGCTTATCATATCAAGTGATATTATCAGTTGGTAGATCAAATCGCTAAAACACGTTGTAGGCTGTACTTTTCGATGGGAAGGGACAAGGAAAGTGACTAACAAGTTTGTTACTTACTGTTTAACATTAACTACTTCACTTATTACTGCTTATCATATCAAGTGATATTATCAGTTGGTAGATCAAATCGCTAAAACACGTTGTAGGCTGTACTTTTTGATGGGAAGGGACAAGGAAAGTGACTAACAAGTTTGTTACTTACTGTTTAACATTAACTACTTCACTTATTACTGCTTATCATATCAAGTGATATTATCAGTTGGCAGATGAAATCGCTAAAACACGTACTTTTTCGATGGGAAGGGACAAGGAAAGTGACTAACAAGTTTATTACTTACTGTTTAACATTAACTATTTCACTTATTACTGCTTATCATATCAAGTGATATTATCAGTTGGTAGATCAAATCTCTAAAACACGTTGTAGGCTGTACTTTTGATGGGATGGGACAAGGAAAGTGACTAACAAGTTTGTTACTTACTGTTTAACATTAACTACTTCACTTATTACTGCTTATCATATCAAGTGATATTATCAGTTGGCAGATCAAATCGCTAAAACACGTTGTAGAGCTGTACTTTTTGATGGGAAGGGACAAGGAAAGTGACTAACAAGTTTGTTACTTACTGTTTAACATTAACTACTTCACTTATTCCTGCTTATCATATCAAGTGATATTATCAGTTGGTAGATCAAATCGCTAAAACACGTTGTACTGTACTTTCATAGGGAAGGGACAAGGAAAGTGACTAACCAATTTGTTACTTATTGTTTCACATTAACTACTTTACTTTTTACTGCTTATCATATCAAGTGATATTATCAGTTGGTAAATCAAATCGCTAAAACACGTTGTAGGCTGTACTTTTTCGATGGGAAGGGACAAGGGAAGTGACTAACAACTTTATTACTTACTGTTTAACATTAACTAATCACTTTTTACTGCTTATCATATCAAGTGATATTATCAGTTGGTAGATCAAATCGCTAAAACACGTTGTAGGCTGTACTTTTCGATGGGAAGGGACAAGGGAAGTGACTAACAAGTTTATTACTTACTGTTTAACATTAACTACTCCACCTATAACTGCTTATCATATCAAGTGATATTATCAGTTGGTAAATCAAATCGCTAAAACACGTTGTAGGCTGTACTTTTTGATGGGGAGGGACAAGGAAAGTGACTAACAAGTTTGTTACTTACTGTTTAACTTTAACTACTTCACTTATTACTGCTTATCATATCAAGTGATATTATCAGTTGGCAGATCAAATCGCTAAAACACGTACTTTTTCTTGGGGAAGGGACACGGGAAAAGACTAACAAGTTTGTTACTTACTGTTTAACATTAACTACTTCACTTATTCCTGCTTATCATATCAAGTGATATTATCAGTTGGTAGATCAATTCGCTAAAACACGTTGTAGGCTGTACTTTTGATGGGATGGGACAAGGAAAGTGACTAACAAGTTTGTTACTTACTGTTTAACATTAACTATTTCACTTATTACTGCTTATCATATCAAGTGATATTATCAGTTGGTAGATCAAATCGCTAAAACACGTTGTAGGCTGTACTTTTTGATGGGAAGGGACAAGGAAAGTGACTAACAAGTTTGTTACTTACTGTTTAACATTAACTACTTCACTTACTACTGCTTATCATATCAAGTGATATTATCAGTTGGCAGATGAAATCGCTAAAACACGTACTTTTTCGATGGGAAGGGACAAGGAAAGTGACTAACAAGTTTATTACTTACTGTTTAACATTAACTATTTCACTTATTACTGCTTATCATATCAAGTGATATTATCAGTTGGTAGATCAAATCTCTAAAACACGTTGTAGGCTGTACTTTTCGATGGGAAGGGACAAGGAAAGTGACTAACAAGTTTATTACTTACTGTTTAACATTAACTACTTCACTTATTACTGCTTATCATATCAAATGATATTATCAGTTGGTAGATCAAATCTCTAAAACACGTTGTAGGCTGTACTTTCTTGAGGGAAGGGACACGGAAAGTGACTAACAAGTTTGTTACTTACTGTTTAACATTAACTACTTCACTTATTCCTGCTTATCATATCAAGTGATATTATCAGTTGGTAGATCAAATCGCTAAAACACGTTGTGGGCTGTACTTTTTGATGGAATGGGACAAGGAAAGTGACTAACAAGTTTGTTACTTACTATTTAACATTAACTACTTCGCTTATTCCTGCTTATCATATCAAGTGATATTAACAGTTGGTAGATCAAATCGCTAAAACACGTTGTAGGCTGTACTTTTTGATGGGATGGGACAAGGAAAGTGACTAACAAGTTTGTTACTTACTGTTTAACATTAACTACTTCACTTATTACTGCTTACCATATCAAGTGATATTATCAGTTGGCAGATAAAATCGCTAAAACACGTAGTTTTTCGATGGGAAGGGACAAGGAAAGTGACTAACAAGTTTTTTACTTTTTGTTTAACATTAACTACTTCACTTATCCCTGCTTATCATATCAAGTGATATTATCAGTTGGTAGATCAAATCGCTAAAACACGTTGTAGGCTGTACTTTTGATGGGATGGGACAAAGAAGGTGACTAACAAGTTTGTTACTTACTGTTTAACATTAACCACTTCACTTATTACTGCTTATCATATCAAGTGATATTATCAGTTGGTAGATCAAATCGCTAAAACGCGTTGTAGGCTGTACTTTTTGATTTGAAGGGACAAGGAAAGTGACTAACAAGTTTGTTACTTTCTGTTTAACATTAACTACATCACTTATTAATGCTTATCATATCAAGTGATATTATCAGTTGGCAGATAAAATTTCTGAAACACGTACTTTTTCGTAGGGAAGGGACAGGGTAAGTGGCTAACAAGTTTGTTACTTACTGTTTAACATTAACTACTTCGCTTATTCCTGCTTATCATATCAAGAGATATTATCAGTTGGTAGATCAAATCGAGAAAACACGTTGTAGGCTGTACTTTTTGATGGGATGGGACAAGGAAAGTGACTAACAAGTTTGTTACTTACTGTTTAACATTAACTGCTTCACTTATTACCGCTTATCATATCAAGTGATATTATCAGTTGGTTGATCAAATCGCTAAAACACGCTGTAGGCTGTACTTTTCGATGGGAAGGGACAAGGAAAGTGACTAACAAGTTTTGTACTTACTGTTTAACATTAACTACTTCACTTATTACTGCTTATCATATCAAGTGATTTTATCAGTTGGTAGATCAAATCGCTAAAACACGTTGTAGGCTGTATTTTTCGATGGGAAGGGACAAGGAAAGTGACTAACAAGTTTTTTACTCTTTGTTTAACATTAACTACTTCACTTATCCCTACTTATCATATCAAGTGATATTATCAGTTGGTAGATCAAATCGCTAAAACACGTTGTAGGCTGTACTTTTGATGGGATGGGACAAAGAAAGTGACTAACAAGTTTGTTACTTACTGTTTAACATTAACCACTTCACTTATTACTGCTTATCATATCAAGTGATATTATCAGTTGGTAGATCAAATCGCTAAAACACGTTGTAGGCTGTACTTTTTGATTTGAAGGGACAAGGAAAGTGACTAACAAGTTTGTTACTTTCTGTTTAACATTAACTACATCACTTATTACTGCTTATCATATCAAGTGATATTATCAGTTGGCAGATAAAATTTCTGAAACACGTACTTTTTCGTAGGGAAGGGACAGGGAAAGTGACTAACAAGTTTGTTACTTACTATTTAACATTAACTACTTCGCTTATTCCTGCTTATCATATCAAGTGATATTAACAGTTGGTAGATCAAATCGCTAAAACAAGTTGTAGGCTGTACTTTTTGATGGGATGGGACAAGGAAAGTGACTAACAAGTTTGTTACTTACTGTTTAACATTAACTACTTCACTTATTACTGCTTACCATATCAAGTGATATTATCAGTTGGCAGATAAAATCGCTAAAACACGTAGTTTTTCGATGGGAAGAGACAAGGAAAGTGACTAACAAGTTTTTTACTTTTTGTTTAACATTAACTACTTCACTTATCCCTGCTTATCATATCAAGTGATATTATCAGTTGGTAGATCAAATCGCTAAAACACGTTGTAGGCTGTACTTTTGATGGGATGGGACAAAGAAAGTGACTAACAAGTTTGTTACTTACTGTTTAACATTAACCACTTCACTTATTACTGCTTATCATATCAAGTGATATTATCAGTTGGTAGATCAAATCGCTAAAACACGTTGTAGGCTGTACTTTTTGATTTGAAGGGACAAGGAAAGTGACTAACAAGTTCGTTACTTTCTGTTTAACATTAACTACATCACTTATTACTGCTTATCATATCAAGTGATATTATCAGTTGGCAGATAAAATTTCTGAAACACGTACTTTTTCGTAGGGAAGGGACAGGGTAAGTGACTAACAAGTTTGTTACTTACTGTTTAACATTAACTACTTCGCTTATTCCTGCTTATCATATCAAGAGATATTAACAGTTGGTAGATCAAATCGCTAAAACACGTTGTAGGCTGTACTTTTTGATGGGATGGGACAAGGAAAGTGACTAACAAGTTTGTTACTTACTGTTTAACATTAACTACTTCACTTATTACTGCTTACCATATCAAGTGATATTATCAGTTGGCAGATAAAATCGCTAAAAACACGAACTTTTTTCGTAGGGGAAGGGACAGGGGAAGTGACTGACAAGTTTGTTACTTACTGTTTAACATTAACTACTTCACTTATTCCTGCTTATCATATCAAGTGATATTATCAGTTGGTAGATCAAATCGAGAAAACACGTTGTAGGCTGTACTTTTTGATGGGATGGGACAAGGAAAGTGACTAACAAGTTTGTTACTTACTGTTTATCATTAACTACTTCACTTATTACTGCTTATCATATCAAGTGATATTATCAGTTGGTAGATCAAATCGCTAAAACACGCTGTAGGCTGTACTTTTCGATGGGAAGGGACAAGGAAAGTGACTAACAAGTTTTTTACTTACTGTTTAACATTAACTGCTTTACTTATTACTGCTTATCATATTAAGTGATTTTATCAGTTGGTAGATCGAATCGCTAAAACACGTTGTAGGCTGTATTTTTCGATGGGAAGGGACAAGGAAAGTGACTAACAAGTTTTTTACTTATTGTTTAACATTAACTACTTCACTTATCCCTGCTTATCATATCAAGTGATTTTATCAGTTGGTAGATCAAATCGCTAAAACACGTTGTAGGCTGTATTTTTCGATGGGAAGGGACAAGGAAAGTGACTAACAAGTTTTTTACTCTTTGTTTAACATTAACTACTTCACTTATCCCTACTTATCATATCAAGTGATATTATCAGTTGGTAGATCAAATCGCTAAAACACGTTGTAGGCTGTACTTTTGATGGGATGGGACAAAGAAAGTGACTAACAAGTTTGTTACTTACTGTTTAACATTAACCACTTCACTTATTACTGCTTATCATATCAAGTGATATTATCAGTTGGTAGATCAAATCGCTAAAACACGTTGTAGGCTGTACTTTTTGATTTGAAGGGACAAGGAAAGTGACTAACAAGTTTGTTACTTTCTGTTTAACATTAACTACATCACTTATTACTGCTTATCATATCAAGTGATATTATCAGTTGGCAGATAAAATTTCTGAAACACGTTGTAGGCTTACTTTTTCGTAGGGAAGGGACAGGGAAAGTGACTAACAAGTTTGTTACTTACTATTTAACATTAACTACTTCGCTTATTCCTGCTTATCATATCAAGTGATATTAACAGTTGGTAGATCAAATCGCTAAAACAAGTTGTAGGCTGTACTTTTTGATGGATGGGACAAGGAAAGTGACTAACAAGTTTGTTACTTACTGTTTAACATTAACTACTTCACTTATTACTGCTTACCATATCAAGTGATATTATCAGTTGGGAGAAAAAATCCCTAAAAACACGTTGTAGGCTGTACTTTTGATGGGAAGGGACAAGGAAAGTGATTAACAAGTTTTTTACTTTTTGTTTAACATTAACTACTTCACTTATCCCTGCTTATCATATCAAGTGATATTATCAGTTGGTAGATCAAATCGCTAAAACACGCTGTAGGCTGTACTTTTCGATGGGAAGGGACAAGGAAAGTGACTAACAAGTTTTTTACTTACTGTTTAACATTAACTACTTTACTTATTACTGCTTATCATATTAAGTGATTTTATCAGTTGGTAGATCGAATCGCTAAAACACGTTGTAGGCTGTATTTTTCGATGGGAAGGGACAAGGAAAGTGACTAACAAGTTTTTTACTTATTGTTTAACATTAACTACTTCACTTATCCCTGCTTATCATATCAAGTGATTTTATCAGTTGGTAGATCAAATCGCTAAAACACGTTGTAGGCTGTATTTTTCGATGGGAAGGGACAAGGAAAGTGACTAACAAGTTTTTTACTCTTTGTTTAACATTAACTACTTCACTTATCCCTACTTATCATATCAAGTGATATTATCAGTTGGTAGATCAAATCGCTAAAACACGTTGTAGGCTGTACTTTTGATGGGATGGGACAAAGAAAGTGACTAACAAGTTTGTTACTTACTGTTTAACATTAACCACTTCACTTATTACTGCTTATCATATCAAGTGATATTATCAGTTGGTAGATCAAATCGCTAAAACACGTTGTAGGCTGTACTTTTTGATTTGAAGGGACAAGGAAAGTGACTAACAAGTTTGTTACTTTCTGTTTAACATTAACTACATCACTTATTACTGCTTATCATATCAAGTGATATTATCAGTTGGCAGATAAAATCGCTGAAACACGTTGTAGGCTGTACTTTTTGATGGGAAGGGACAGGGAAAGTGACTAACAAGTTTGTTACTTACTATTTAACATTAACTACTTCGCTTATTCCTGCTTATCATATCAAGTGATATTAACAGTTGGTAGATCAAATCGCTAAAACAAGTTGTAGGCTGTACTTTTTGATGGGATGGGACAAGGAAAGTGACTAACAAGTTTGTTACTTACTGTTTAACATTAACTACTTCACTTATTACTGCTTACCATATCAAGTGATATTATCAGTTGGCAGATAAAATCGCTAAAACACGTAGTTTTTCGATGGGAAGAGACAAGGAAAGTGACTAACAAGTTTTTTACTTTTTGTTTAACATTAACTACTTCACTTATCCCTGCTTATCATATCAAGTGATATTATCAGTTGGTAGATCAAATCGCTAAAACACGTTGTAGGCTGTACTTTTGATGGGATGGGACAAAGAAAGTGACTAACAAGTTTGTTACTTACTGTTTAACATTAACCACTTCACTTATTACTGCTTATCATATCAAGTGATATTATCAGTTGGTAGATCAAATCGCTAAAACACGTTGTAGGCTGTACTTTTTGATTTGAAGGACAAGGAAAGTGACTGTCAAGTTTGTTGCTTTGTGTTTAACATTAACTACATCACTTATTACTGCTTATCATATCAAGTGATATTATCAGTTGGCAGATAAAATTTCTGAAACACGTACTTTTTCGTAGGGAAGGGACAGGGTAAGTGACTAACAAGTTTGTTACTTACTGTTTAACATTAACTACTTCGCTTATTCCTGCTTATCATATCAAGAGATATTAACAGTTGGTAGATCAAATCGCTAAAACACGTTGTAGGCTGTACTTTTTGATGGGATGGGACAAGGAAAGTGACTAACAAGTTTGTTACTTACTGTTTAACATTAACTACTTCACTTATTACTGCTTACCATATCAAGTGATATTATCAGTTGGCAGATAAAATCGCTAAAACACGAACTTTTTCGTAGGGAAGGGACAGGGGAAGTGACTGACAAGTTTGTTACTTACTGTTTAACATTAACTACTTCACTTATTCCTGCTTATCATATCAAGTGTTATTATCAGTTGGTAGATCAAATCGAGAAAACACGTTGTAGGCTGTACTTTTTGATGGGATGGGACAAGGAAAGTGACTAACAAGTTTGTTACTTACTGTTTATCATTAACTACTTCACTTATTACTGCTTATCATATCAAGTGATATTATCAGTTGGTAGATCAAATCGCTAAAACACGCTGTAGGCTGTACTTTTCGATGGGAAGGGACAAGGAAAGTGACTAACAAGTTTTTTACTTACTGTTTAACATTAACTACTTTACTTATTACTGCTTATCATATTAAGTGATTTTATCAGTTGGTAGATCGAATCGCTAAAACACGTTGTAGGCTGTATTTTTCGATGGGAAGGGACAAGGAAAGTGACTAACAAGTTTTTTACTTATTGTTTAACATTAACTACTTCACTTATCCCTGCTTATCATATCAAGTGATATTATCAGTTGGTAGATCAAATCGCTAAAACACGTTGTAGGCTGTACTTTTGATGGGATGGGACAAAGAAAGTGACTAACAAGTTTGTTACTTACTGTTTAACATTAACTGCTTCACTTATTACTGCTTATCATATCAAGTGATATTATCAGTTGGTAGATCAAATCGCTAAAACACGTTGTAGGCTGCACTTTTCGATGGGAAGGGACAAGGAAAGTGACTAACAAGTTTTTTACTTACTGTTTAACATTAACTACTTCACTTAGTACTGTTTATCATATCAAGTGATTTTATCAGTTGGTAGATCAAATCGCTAAAACACGTTGTAGGCTGTATTTTTCGATGGGAAGGGACAAGGAAAGTAACTAACAAGTTTTTTACTTACTGTTTAACATTAACAACTTCACTTATTCCTGCTTATCATATCAAGTGATATTATCAGTTGGTAGATCAAATCGCTAAAACGCGTTGTAGGCTGTACTTTTTGATGGGATGTAATCCAAGGGGGGTACTCTATAGGGGAGAGTTCTTCTACGATTCCGCACAAGAGCTTGTCTAGTGGTTTTTCCCAGTGGACAAGCGGAGGACTGAGAGTTTCGGAGTTTGAAACAAGAGAGAGAGAGAGAGAGTTTAAAAAGGTTTTTTAAAAACAAAGAAAAACAACAAGAGCAAGAATCAAATCTTTCTTAAGGGAAGAAAAAGTCGACTTATATAGGGCTGGCTACAGCCCCAGGAGGCGGCACCGGAAATGGCACTGTCTGGTGTACCGGAAGTGATCACGTGAACTTTGAACGGGGGTGGCAGTCATAGGGCGTGACCGGAAGTGGCACTGTCTGGTACGCTGACCGGAAGTGGCCAATGCAGTGTCAAGGACAACTGGTTCAAACGAATTAGGGACCAACCACATGCAATTCATTACAAAAGAAGATTACTTGAGAAAAAAGTGTTACAACGTATTATTAGAAGATTACATACATGACATGGGGACCCCGAGAGGTAGGCGTTTCCACTACGCCGAATCAAGATTTTCTGTAGGATGTGGAGCCACGTCCTCTAGCAGGATTTCGAGCTGGAAACTTCTCTTCGACCGGTACGAGCCTGTACATTTTGTTTCCGATCTTCTGGATTGGTCGATTACTCAACGGCATCCGCGCTTGAGAAGCATAACCGCCTCTGGAGTGTTGTCCACCAAAACGAGGTTTCCCTCGAACAGAAAATTTCGGCTCGTTGATGCGTTTAGCTGCACGCTGCTGGTCGGTCCTCACGAATGGGTCCATGCATAGGAATGCCGAATGCTCCGCGATCGTAGCCGACCAGAACCTTTTGGCTGTACTCTGTGTGAAGATTTTCCCTTTCTCGTACGTAGCCGTACGGAAGCCGGCCGAAAGCATTTCTTGTTGTGAGCGGGTAGGCAACAGACTTCGTAGACGGTTTCGCAGTGAAGGACGCTGTTCCACGGTCTCCTCGAAGAGGTCCCGCAAGAGGTCAACCGATCTTTTCCAGTCGTGGTCGTTCTGTAGACCGGCTAACCCGATCAGTTCTGCTCCACGAGCTACCTGCTGCAGAAGGAGTGTCCAGACTCCTCGCCATCGAGTCGTTCCAGCGAAGTCCGCAGTACTAAAGATGAGTATTGCTGAGTATTCCTCGGCAAACCAGTCAGGATGTGCATCCTCGGGTTTCCTCATCACGATGGCCTTTTGTGTGTCTGTTTCCAGGCAATCTAGCACCATCTCGAAACCGACGGGCAAAATTATCAGGTTCTTCCTCGGCTTCAGTTCTTTCCAAGACGAGTCAGTCCAGGGATGCAGTACCGCATACTGTCTCGCGTAGTCAGCAAGTTTCGCCAAGTTGTATGGATCGGAACGTCCACGAGGGGGATGATCAGGAATTGAACATAAAGTATCAGCGACTGAATCAAGCGTCATATGGATACAATGTTTGCGAAAAATGACATTGCAATACCAAATCCGGTTGGACAAATGTCGTAATTACGATCGAGAAGACGGGATGTGCGCCACGATTCGGGTACATGAGATTGAGACAATACGGACAACAATCGTGACAATTCGTATGGGGAGTTCAATTGCAGAGCTCCAAACGGCGCATTCGGGATGACGTCTTTCAACGATACGGCTACCGAGCATTTGACTTCGACTCCATTGGCCATTAGCTTCCCAGGGCAAGACCAATCCACGTGACGAGTGTCGGAGGAGGACGAGAACGACGTTCTGAAATCCACAAATTGAATACTGAGGCACTTTATTTGGTTACATTGTTTAGTTTTCATTCCCAAATTTCTTGGTCTACCGTGATTCTCGCGCGTCGTTGTCCCTTTTACTGGGCTGTCATCAATTTCCCTAGGTACTTCCACCAGGTGATCAAATTGCACTGTAAGAGGTTCTCGATTTTCCCCTATCAAGGTTATTAGAGCGGAATTTGAGCTAGCCTCAATTACTCGAAAGGGACCAGACCAGTCTATGACCAGTTTGGGATGCCGAGATTTCCCTTTTTCAGTTGGAAGCTTCATATACTCTCTATCGCCGGGTTTGAAAACTGTAGATTTTCCAGTTTTCCACTTTTTTTCGTACCCAGACTTCATTTGATCGCGGTATTCCTTGGCGTTTTCGTTAATACAATCCCGCGCAAGTTTCAACCCGCAAAGAAGTTCGGTTTTGTAAGTGTCATAATCCACTACATACGGCGATAAATGCTCTGAAGGAATCACTGCTGACGGGTATTTCGGATCTGAACCGTAAAGCAAAAAATGAGGGCTTTCCCCAGTTGCAGTATGAGCGGAAGCGTTATAGGCGTAGACCACCGTTGGTAAAACTCTGTCCCACTCGGCTGCTATAGTTGTCTTCTTTTTGAGCATTCTCACAATGGTTCCATTGACACGCTCCGTTAATCCGTTTTCACGTGGGCAATACCCCTTTGTGAATTTTTGCTCAATACCCATGACTTCACAGAGTGCCGTCATGATAGCATTCTCAAATTCGCTTCCTCGATCCGAGAGAAGGATTTTGGGCCATCGACCAGATCCACAAACCCAATTGCTGAAGATAACTTCTGCAACAGTATCAGCCTTTTTGTCCGCAATAGCGTAGGCTCCTAGGTATTTTGTGAAATGGTCAATGATTGTGACAATATAGCGGTTTCCCCGACTTGTCAAACCCATTTCTAACAGATCGACCCCTACAATTTGCAGTGGTCTTGTGACCTGAATAGGACTCAGAGGTGGTACATTCTTCATCTTTGAGTTGGTTAGGAAACACTGTTTACAAGATTTGTACCAGGTTCCCAGATCCTGACGCATTCCAGGCCAGAACAGCGACTTTTTCATCTGAGTGAACATCTTCTGAGCGCTAAAATGTCCTCCCAGAATTCCTGAGTGCGCTTCGTTGAACACGTCGCGCCGACATGATCGCGGAACTATGGTAGCCAGAGATCCATCTTCATTAATCAGATTGAGTCTCCCTTCCTTTATGACAAAATCGGCAGAACTGAGTGCGCCATGGTGTCGTGGAAGTCTGACTTCTTCCATCTGATTGTTTTCGACTGCTTTTATCAAGTCAGCAAAGTCGGAGTCTTCCCGTAATTCGGTTAACCACTCATGCTCTTCCTGAACCGTGCAAACCACGTTTTCTTTCGCAGTAAGCATTAGCGCGTCCTCGTTACAAGGATCCACTGGTCCTCGTGAGAGCGCGTCTGCAACGCAGTTTGCTGCGCCTTTCACGTGCTCAATTTGCAAGTCATATCGCTGTATTTCCAGCGCCCAACGCAGAACGCGTGGCGAGACATGCGTTCTCTTGAAAAGAGAAGTCAGAGCAGCGTGATCTGTCCGCACTACCGTACGAATGCCGAAAATGAAGTAATGAAACTTTTTCAGGCTAAAAATAAGCGCTAGAGCTTCTTGGTCAGTTACATGGTAATTGCGTTCCGCAGGCGAAAACGGCTTGGAAGCAAAAAATATCGGATGTAAAAATCCATCGTCCCCTTCTCGAGCTAATACCGCTCCTACACCAATCCTACTTGCATCAGTGTATATAATAAAGGGTCGGCTTCCACCCCGCGCTTTTTCGATGTTTGGTTGTCCCAAAACAGGAGCACAAACTAAAGCTTCTTTCAGATCCCTGAAAGCTTTTTCCTGCTCATCTGACCAAATGAACTTGCTTTTTGGACTAGTCAGTTCATATAACGGCTTCGCTAACTGAGCGTACCGCAGAACAAACTTTCGATAGTATCCCGCCATTCCGAGAAATGTCCTCAGCTGAGCTATATTTTGCGGCCTTGGGTAGTTTTGGATCTTGCACACCTTTTCAGGGTTAGTCTTCATGCCATCCTTATCCACTACATGGCCTAGAAATTCCAGACTGGTTTCCATAAAACGGCATTTTTGCGGCTTGACCTTCAAATTTGCCTTCCGGAAAGCTTCTAGTGTCTGAAAGAGCACTTCTAGATGGCGCTCTTCGGTTTCTGTTGCGATAAGAATATCATCCAGGTAAACCGAAACTTCTGGTCCTTTCAGATCTCCAAGCACCTTGCCCATCAAGCGCTGGAATTCAGACGGTGCATTTGTTAGTCCAAATGGTAACACGTTGAACTGAAAATGACCAGCAGACGTTGTAAATGCGCTGATTTCTTTTGCATTCCTAGTCAGAGGGACCTGCCAGTAACCGCTTGCTAAATCAAGAGATGTAAACCATCGCTTCCCTTGTAGATTTTGCAGGGTCAAATCAATTGGTGGCAAAGGATAACTGTCTTTCCGAGTCACCTTATTCACTTCTCGGTAGTCAACGCATAATCGAGTGCTCCCATCTTTCTTGGCAACCAAGACAATCGGAGAAGCCCACGGTGAATGGCTGTCCTCAATTATTTTGCGATCACGAAGATCTTTGAGCATTGTGTCTACCTTATCTCTGACTCCATAAGCCACTGGTCTCGTCTTTTGGCGAATCGGTGGATGTCCTTGCACGTCAATTTCATGCTTCACCAGATCCGTTTGTCCCAATTCCGAGTCAGCAATGGCAAAAGTTCCTTCAAACTTTTTGATTACTTCAACGATATTTTTCGGAAGTTTTCCCGATTTACGGTTGCTCTCTATGATCTCAATCAGAGCTTTTGTCCGTTCTGGTTTAGATAAAACCACGTGTTTTGTCATGTCGAGCATGCCGCACGGAACGTCGATCAGTTTTGGGTCTTTGGGCGGGTCATCCGACCACTCCCCCAAGGGTTCCCCCTTGTTTACTACCCATGTATGATCGTCACGGTTCACAACAGATATACCTGCGTTACCCTCCTGTAGCAAACACACTCCAGAGCTTATGCGAGGATCATTTGACCAGAAAATTCGCTGTCCGGATTTTCTTTTGCTTTCTACTTCAATAGTAGCCACGGTTCCAGGAGGTATAACCACCCTTTGCCTCGCAGTAGCGTTCTCCACGTACGAACGTGAGCTGGATTCCCAGAACACTTAGGGCGTTGGTTCCCAAAACCGGGATATTGCCCTTGCTTTTCTAGACATGCCTAAAAACTCGAGCGCTACCCGCCTCTTTAACACCTATTTCCGCGTTCACAATGGCCACAAAATTCATTTGATTGCCTGAGGCATCGAAAACTTTGTGTTCCTGTCCGTCTCCTACCATTTCAACTTCTTTGTCCAAGTCAAAGCCTTCATTTTTAGCTTGCTTGAGAAGTGCGGCTGGTACGATCGAAATTACGGAGCCAGTATCAATAAACGCCTTCACCTTTATCCCAAAAATTTGCGCGTCGCATAAGGTTGGTTTCCCTACCGCAACAGCGCCCAATTTTGTTGGTGAATCTTGCGTGCGAACCATTCCACACCAGTCTTCTACAAATGTAGATAATGACTTGGCATCAAGACGACCGTCTCTGACTGTCCTACTCGTTCCAGAGCCATTCTCGCCTGGGTTTTTGCTCTTAGGAAAGGTCTTGTGGGGTTTGGTCGGATACTTCCCGTTTTGGACTGAGTGCGGGTACTTCCCGGTACGCTCTTTTTGAAAAGAATTCGTTGCGTTTTCCGCAAACGTTTTCTTTTTGAATGATTTGAAACTTCCTGTGGATCCTGTTTTCTCAAATCCAACAGTTCTCGTTTTTTCGAGACGTAGCGCCACTCTTTTGACACCTTCGTAGACTTCACCATCATTTGCGTCAAGAGCCGCAAGGATATGGTACGAGTCTCTCCAGTGCTGCAGACAAGAGTACAGCTTAGAAGCTAGATGGAAATCCCAATCATCATTTGGATGGATCTGTCTAGAGATATCCTCCATACGACAGCAGAAATCCGCGACTGATTCGTCGTGCTTTTTCGCGAGGTTGTCCCATTCGCGCATAAGCTTCAGTTTCTCGCATGGGTTACGACGAGCTCGTTTGAGCGCAGCGACTATCCCGCTGAAACTACCGCTTTTGACGCTATCTGGTAAGGCTTTGTATGTGGACCGGGCCGATCCTACCAAGTGGTTTACCAATATGTCACGCCTGTCGCTGTCAGCCCACACTCTCGAGGGATACTTTACTTCCAAAGCACGGAGAAAGTCACTGAGAGAGCTTTTCCCATCGTATTTAGCTACATCCGCTATGCTTTGCGCTTTGAAAACCTCTTTGAAAACGTTGAACATGCCGTTCATAGCATCAGAAACCGCGCTTATTTCTGAGGGTTCCCTCCCTGCCGCCGAATTTTGAGCAACTGAAGCGGACTCACCGATTGTCGACACGCTGGAAGACAGTTCCGATGATGCTCTCGACCGTTCGCTTGAGATTGACCTCTGGCGCCTGTGTCTCCCATCTTCCAATCTGCTGTGTTCGAGATGGCGATTCTGAACATTACCGTTCTTGACTCTATTCAGTGATAACAGCTGTTTGCTAACATTTGACCAGTTAACTTCGTTTTTCTGCTCACCTTGAGAACTTTTAGCAGGAATCCCATGCTGTTGTTCTCCTCCCAACGGACCAAACATGCTCTCGATCCTTGCTGTGAGAGTGCTCACCTGACCCTGCAACTGAATATTCAGGTCTTTCAAACTTTCCAAGTTTTCACCCTTTTCAGTAAGCTGTAATCTGATTGTATCTACCTCGAGACTCTTAGCTCTTACTGCAGGTATAACATCAGGAATATCGCAATTCAGCTCTTCTGCTAGGTGCTGCATCAAAACGCTATTATAACTCGCGATTGGCAAAACTGTGCGCAATTCTTCCGGAGTTAATGCAATTTCCTCGAATATCGAGTGCCTTGCTTCGCGGATTATGAGCTTAGCTTTCTCCCTAGCAATGTCAACAGTTTATCCAACTGCATCCAAAATATTGAGCTTTTTGTGTGCAGAAAGATTGCGAATCTGATCGTTTAGAATATCGTCTAACCGCGTTCTGATGTTGTCGAATGCAAAGGCTAGCTGAGCATTCATTTGACTCACCTCTACACCGGTTGAAACGGCTTGGCCGTCGTCCACGGCCATTTGTTCGTCGCGATCTGTGCAGCCCACAGTGATAGCAGGATTACTGCCGCAAGATGAAGGCATGTCTTGTTCCAAGACTCTGCAAAAAAACTTTTCAGTCAATCCGACTTGTTAGGCTTGGCCCCCATGTAATCCAAGGGGGGTACTCTATAGGGGAGAGTTCTTCTACGATTCCGCACAAGAGCTTGTCTAGTGGTTTTTCCCAGTGGACAAGCGGAGGACTGAGAGTTTCGGAGTTTGAAACAAGAGAGAGAGAGAGAGAGAGAGAGTTTACAAAGGTTTATTAAAACAAAGAAAAACAACAAGAGCAAGAATCAAATCTTTCTTAAGGGAAGAAAAAGTCGACTTATATAGGGCTGGCTACAGCCCCAGGAGGCGGCACCGGTAATGGCACGGTCTGGTGTACCGAAAGTGATCACTTGAACTTTGAACGGGGGTGGCAGTCATAGGGCGTGACCGGAAGTGGCACTGTCTGGTACGCTGACCGGAAGTGGCCAATGCAGTGTCAAGGACAACTGGGTCAAACGAATTAGGGACCAACCACATGCAATTTATTACAAAAGGAGATTACTTAAGAAAAAAGTGTTACAACGTATTATTAGAAGATTACATACATGACAGGGATGGGTTGAGGAAAGTGACTAACAAGTTTTTCACTTACTGCTTAACATTAACTACTTCACTTACTACTGCTTATCATATCAAGTGATATTATCAGTTGGTAGATCAAATCGCTAAAACACGTTGTAGGCTGTACTTTTTCGTAGGGAAGGGAAAGGGGAAGTGACTAACAAGTTTGTTACTTTCTGATGACGTCATCAAAGTGCGTGGGGCATGTGATGACGTCATCAGGACGTCGTGCCAAGTGCATAGGGCATCTGATGACTGCATCAGAATGTCGTGTAAAGTACACACGGCATCTGATGACGTCATCAGGATGTCGAGGAAAGAGAGTCGTACGTCATTTGTAGCGTGCGCAACAAGTCAATCACTTACTGATTGTCATATCAATCCATGCTATTTGGAAAATATTGAAGATTCTTACAGATATTACTTCGTAATATCAATAAAAAGTTAACAATTCTATCAAAAAGGGGTCTTCCGAGCGAAAGAGGTTTGGTTGGCGTCAGAAACGTTCCAACAAAAAGGGAACAGTAGGCAAGTAGGATGAGGAGAGTCTACAAAAATTGAACAATATTTTCTTAGACTGATTTTCTTGGCCGAAACTTCTTAATAGCGGAAACAAACCGTTGTGGCATTTCACGAGGAAGAGCTCAATGGTTTCCAAGAATGGACTTCTATTCTTGACGAGATTATAAGAAAATACTCTTATTTCATGCTGCACTTTGAGTTCGCTTCTCGTAGCAGCTGGAGCTAGCCGTCTGTGTAGGTAAAGCTGAAATCATTTTCTCTTCTAATTGTAACTAATAGGTGCACATAATTATACATTTTTATCGTTACTCGCATAATCGGAGACTATTTGGAACCACAGAGTGCTTCCGTGTGAAACACCGCAACGGTTTGTTTTCGCTATTAAGAAGTTTCGGCCAAGAAAATCAGTCTAAGAAAATATTGTTCAATTTTTGTAGACTCTCCTCATCCTACTTGCCTATTGTTCCCTTTTTGTTGGAACGTTTCTGACGCCAACCAAACCTCTTTCGCTTGAAAGTCATTATATTATTGCGGCACTCGAGCATTCACATCAATATTTCACATCACGGGCGTTCGTCCAATCCTGAGTGCTCCCCATCTAGGATAAACCCGAGTACATTCCGACCTGGTATAAAATATCAATACATAAAAACTCTAGCTCTTTTTATCACAATGCATCACATTATGATAAAGCATTTCATCTGTAAAAGACATCAACTAAATGGAATATTTCTTCTTTCTGAATCGAGCAAAATCTACATCACGCCATCGCTCTGCGAGTCTTCAATTTCTCCACTTTGACTGATTCTGGGTGTACCGTGCCTCCAAAAAATAGATTTTTTTTCAGAATTAAGTAGTACATACAAAAAGTACCCGCTCACTTACATTATTAAGTATCCATTGGAAGGTGCCGTCGTCGTCGCGGAACTTGTAGCTGCGAATGTCTCTCCTGAAATAATACTGTATTACTGCTTCAGTAGAAAAAGTGAGCAATCGAAAAATATATTCGTATATGCTTAGGAAATTACCGTAAACCGTTGATTAACTTACAGCACCTTTTGCAGAGACCTGAATAGCTCCTGTAGCCATTTGATTCGATCCCTCACCAGTGCATCGAACGACGTCCGGTGCTCGTATTCCGTCCGACCGAGACCCTTGTAGAAGCTGAAATGTGCTGTATAAATCAAATGACTCCCAAAGCAAAAAGCCCGAATTACTAATCAAGTACCTCGACTCCGTAGACACTTTAAAAAATGACTAACGAATCAGTCGCGAATCATCTTCCATGTTCCTACGCCCATTCCCCAGACACTCTAAATCGGCGGCTCTTTTCTGATTCGATCCTCTAACATCTCTAAAAAGACTTGGATTGTCAGTATCTCAAGGAAAACTTAAAGGCAGTGGTCGCGATCAAAAATGCTTGTCGTTTTTTCTCTCGAAGCCCTTTTCTGGGTATAGAGTAGTAGATGTTTACACAAGGTGCTGAGTTGATCGCAAAACGCTTGGCTCCGGGCGAGATTGAACCAGCATATTCCCTTTCCGGTGAAGATTTACCGAGCAGTTGAGTGAGAGCGGCGCTGGGGCTTCGGTGGTGCAGTGCGATAAGGCGCTCCCCCGGAAAGGGAATATGCTGGTTCAATCTCGCACGGAGCCAAGCGTTTTGCGATCAACTCAGCACCTTGTGTAAACATACCTTAACGTGCACTGCGACGTTGAACTGCAGTTACGGCAAAAAACATCCAAAAATCGAATAGAGTAGTAGAACCTATGAGAAAAAATCGCGAAAAAACGCTGTTCTGGGCCAAATTTGAAGCCTGAACTTTCTCGTCTTTTGATGGTGGACGAGCCCACTCCACATCATCGACATCGATGACCTCTTACATCAAGAACATCAGCTGGCTTGAAGTTGAATTTCAATCAATGAACTTTTGGATTTATGTACACATCTAGTCAAAAACATTGGTTGGAGTGCTTTCTTTCATTGTTCATTTGTTTTATTAGGTAAATTTGCATTTTTTCTTCATCTGAGTGTCGATGATTTTTGACTGCTTGGCATGAGAATGCGATCTTTCTGTGCACGCGTGCACGAACTGGAAATTTAGGGTCTTAATAAGTCCAACTCCAGCCCGTTTTTCACCGCGTTACCTTCATAGTTTTTGAGCTGGTTTTGATCTAAGCTGATTTTTGTAGTTTTTTCGATAACGTTTTTCATCGTGACCGCTGCCTTTAAGTCAAGTTGACAATTTTGTTCAAGATTTTCCAACTGTGCCCTAAAAAATGAGACACAAAAATAAGACAGATAGAATAAATAGACTTGGAACTAGAACTCTCTCCGTCTGGTATACGCCCGAGGAAAAGATCAGCAAACAATTAAAAACAGTATTTTACCTCCATAGGCGCGTACTCCCACATCGTGCACTGTTTGGGCCGGTTCCGGAATGGAAGCAAGCGTGCCAACGGAAAATTTCTCCATCTGGAAAACATATATTATTCAGGAGCGGAGTAACAGACCCCCCCCCTCCTCCCCCTAGAACATATTAAAAAAACATCCCAAATCTCTATCTGATGTAGGCAACTCTTCCTTATTAGTTATGTCGTATTCCATGCAATATCTGCCAGATACTATGAGCCTGACGTTTCAATAGCCTTTACAGGAAGAAAAATCCTATATATCAGAAGCTACTTGAAAGCCTCAGGTGATCAGGAGTCACTGCTAAGATCAACAAGGCTGTAAGCTTCTCCATCGCCGGCGATAATTCTGTTAATTCTTCTCCATATGAAGTTTCTGTACAAATAAATGATAGAGATTCAAAAGATGGGCGCCTACTTGAGCAGTGCAAAGTGTGACAGGCTCGCAAAGGATTTCCTGAAAGGACTCTGCGGCCAGCGCGTCCCAGCCTAGTCGATACGGGGAAGATCAGCAGACCGTAAGCAAACTTAACGCGATGGAAGTGTGCGCCGACCCAAAGACTGCGGATGATACTGGTACCGCGAATAGAAGGGTGAATAAGCAATGATTGGTCGGGATTGATGGCGAAAAACAGTTCACACCGCGATCAGCAGCGCGCGGTTTAGGTTATGACCGGAGTCACAATTTTCACTGTTAGTAGCAAGTAGTAGGCTCAAGGATTTCAATTTCGCTCACTTCAAACTACGATTGAACGGTTACCCTTGTGAGACTACCGGAATGGAGTGAGAGTAGTCTAGTTGAACGCAGTGCTCACGGTAAAAGCAGCCTTCGAATTTTCAGATCAAGAGCTCCGAGGGGCATGTTGATCGAATGCACAAAATGAGAAGCGTTTGACTGGCACATGCGGCGCGGGCGACTGCGCTCACTTCGTCGCTGGAGCGCCGCGTGCAGTGCGCTTAGCCAGCGGGACTGCTCTTGGGCTCTTCCCTTTCCGCGTATTCGGCCTACAAGCTGGCACGAGGCCAATTACAGCAACAATGTCGGCTAGAAACAAGCAATAAATCGCTTTATACGGCCCCAAAACTTGAGTGTGATTTACTCGCCCCGCTCTCCTCCCCTGTGGCTACCGAGGAAGTGGGTGGAGCGAGTACACCACGTTCAAGTTTCGGGCCGTATATTGCTGTTGGTTGCTCGTTTTGAGCCCGTTTCCCACACTGTTGTTGCAATGGGCCTCGAACCCTTGGATTTCTGGTGAAAAGTTGAATGCGGTTTTAATCGTTGCCTTCAAAGATTTTTCATTTTTTCATCTTTTCACCATTTCCTAGCAAACCCAGCGCTCTATCATTAAGCCAACCTTTCATTCAAGGTAATGATCTCGAAATCGAAGATATTATTGACCACTGCCTTTAATGACCGCTGTGAATATTGTTCAACTTTTAAAAAGCCGGACAAAGTGTTTGCAGAACTGATGATTTTTCTGTCCCAATTATTACCATCAGCCAACCAACCGACGATAAGTAGGCCTACATATATACACAAGTTCTTCACTGGTTCATATGTCTAAATAATGCTGCTTTTGCGCTACAGCTTTGATATGACTTGGTTTTGTAATCTTAAAACTTGCAGTAATCGGTATACCTCTGAGGAAGGGTTTTTTGCAATTTCGGCAATCTTAAAGGACTAAGAATTTGATGATTAAAAAAAGACATCTGGAGGCTCTCAAACATTTTAGAACTCGAACGAACTTCTCTGATTACCCAGTCGATATGTTTTCATAAGTTACCGATTGAAAGGGTACAATTATACATTGAATGAGCCAGAACCAGATGCTGGAACTAGTCAAAATAATTAATTGTAGCAGCTCCGAATCGCTGACCAACGCAGAGACTGCGGTGAGGGCAAATCCTGTTGTTTCAACGAATTTTCGCCGAAAATTTGCCGTTTTAGAAGAAAATTTCGGCAATCGGCAACGGCGACGGCAAACCCCAAAAATGGCCGGCAAACGGCAATGGCCGCACACCCCTGGGTGGGAGCCGTGAAAACGGCAAAAACGGTCGGAACGCTCGCAACTTTTCAAAATCGTACTGACCGCGTTCTTCGCGCGCGGTCAGCCCTATCCTGTTTTTTGCGCGCGGTTGGAACGGTTCCTGCGCGCGGTCGGTACTAAGGGCGAAAACTCGCGCGCGGTCAAGCCTATTTTCCGTCCGAGAAAGGGATTCAGCAATTTCGGCCCAGATCCCAATTATCCGTCCCAGACTACTGCGTGATTAGCGAAAACTGCCGCGCGCGCGGCAAGACGTGCCGAACGCGGTGGTTAACTCGCCGCGTGCGCCATTTCTCACTGGGTCGCGCTCATGAGCAACAAAGTACTGTGCTTATCTGGGCCGAATTCCGGTCTGCAATTGCGTCTCGACACGCTTTGCAGCCGCACGCGCTCGAGTCAGTCGGGTTTCCAGCGCCAAAGCCGACTCGATGTGGCATTTTTATACAATTTTCTCCAATTTTTCTTAGTTTCCAGTTTCCAAAACCCACCTATAGTCAGCAGATCGGCGGCTGCGGCGCTGGAAGCTCTTCTGACTCGGGAGCAGGGATGAGCGGAACAAAAATATGAAATTTCGGAAATCGGTTTTCGGGTTTCGGAACTAAAATTTTTTTATCGGGTTTCGGAAATCGGGCGCGAAACGCCTGAAAATGCGCGGAAATGCGGGTTTCGGAACGCGAAACGCGGAAAAATTCAGAAATTATCTGATATTTTCTTCCTCCCAGGTGACCCGATATTTTCGCATTTCGCAGCGTTTTTTGCGGTTTTCGGAATGCGGAACGCGGAATGCCAAAAATGCGCGAAACTGCGGGTTTCGGAACGCGAAACGCGGAACTCCGCTCATCCCTGCTCGGGAGCGTGCAGTAGCAAAAACGTGTCGAGACGCAATTGCGGACCGGAATTTGGCCCAGATAAGCGCAGTATTCAACTAAGCCAGTCTCTGTTCACGAGGTAACGATTAGCGAAGAAATACTGCCATGGAATACAATACGCAGTACATAATTAACAAATAGATGGCACAATACAAATAACTGCCACATGAAAAGACGAAAAGGAGAAAATTTCAAATATTTGGAGCAAACACCATTTAACCGATGATCAGGGAATTATCTCCAGAATTGCGAAACAATACCTCCTATAAGTAACATTCGGAATGTTCTGCTCCGTTATGTTTTGAAGGAATTCAGAATATTTCACATCTTGAATTCTAGTGGTCGCAATATTATTTTCGACCGAACATGTAATGGGTTATTTGGTATGTTTAGCACTAATAAAAATTCCGTTCTTTGATTTTCAAAAAAAAATAGTGGGCTTCGATACTCCATCGTAGTCGATGATTCAAATTTGGCGGAGACGGTTCATCGAGGAGCTGATGACAAATTTTTTAGCTTTTGATTGCTGGAAAGGACCGCGTTATGTGTCGTATTCAACCACCAAAATATACTACAATTCCAATCAGCAAGTAAACATCGGATCAGATTGTCGAAAATAATTGAATTTTTTTGAGTCTTGGTACCGAAACGCGGAGCAAAAAGTGAAGCCAAACTCGGAGCTCATCTGACTGAATAAGCTCATTTGGTTAAAACGCTGTTTCCAACGAAAGTCATACCCGTTACTAAACTTCCTATATAATGAGGTGTGGCTGGTTTCTTCAGTTGGGCATCATGCTATCTTTCGGGTATTTAGAAAAATTGTTTCGGTTGGTGCACCCTTACTTTAGCGCTCAACTGAGAGAACCCTCATGACCCGGTTCAGAGAATCCTTCAGCAGTTTCGAAGATGAATTTGAAAATGTCATCGGAAGAATAATTACTGGTATTAATTTCGTTGGAAACAGCGTTGCTGACCAGTACAACGCTGTCATTTCCTATTGAGTTCCTTTAAAAGGTTCTGCATGGCGCAAGCCTCCACAACGATTCGAGCCATAACTAAGCTTTTTTTTGGATCGAATTATAAAATAATTTAATAATAAAAGATCGAATTATAGTTTATACATGGCAACCATCAACTTGAGAAGAATAGACTGATGTAAGTATAAGTCCAAAATAGAAATGATATTCAATGATCCATGGATATGAGGACTTGCACATGAGTGCAAGGGAGTCTCGTATAAGTACTGCGCAGAAGTGCACAGCTAATCGAGCTCTCGCCCAACTGAGACATGGCTCCAGTGTTCTGGTAACTGAAATGTGTCTTCAAGATCCGGATGCATTTCTAAAACCATCGTCGGTGCTAAATAAAATGAAGGAAATCCAGACCGGCATGACAGAGTTGTCTAGTTCCTGTTTAACCCCAAATTGATTGCTGGAAATGCTTGGGTAGGAAGGTGAATTGCGATATTTAGTGTATGTGAGGAGTACACCGGCTCCCAAACAGCGTTTCCTGCTACTATGCTGGGGTAAACGTCACTTAAAGGCACTGTTCGCGATAGAAATCGCTTTTTAGTTTTTCTGCCTATCTTGAAGCCGGTCCCATTCTGATTCCAATGATGCTTCTGAAATCGTACAAGACCTTCTGGGAACGGAGTTATGGTCCCACAAAAATTGAGCTAAAGAAACATGGTGGACGAGTTGTCCGAGGCTTGTAACTTCCGCCTTTTGCAGCCAATGTATGCGAGCTGACCTGAGTAAAGAGAGAAGCTGGGAATGAAGGGAAGAACGGGGCTTTTGATCTGAAACCATCGCTAAACTCACGATTTCGAGTGTTCCTTTGTTCAAGTCGAGGGGCGGAAAGAGGCGGGGCTTGCCCACATTGGCGGGGTTTGCCCACTTTTCTAAGCCGTTTTGCGGCTCCTGGGTAGCTTTTCGTCCCGTTTCTTCAACGCTGTTCTGCTTCTGAGAGACGCGAGAAGCGTTTGTCATGAAAAATTCGAGAATGAAGTTTATCGCGAACAGTACCTTTAAAGACGCGATTCTCGCAAAAAAATAGTAAGAAAAGGGAATTGATAAAACTTCAAGCGGGTTCGGGATACTAATTGCAATACACGTGTTTCTTCACACATTATTCATCACAGTACGATTGCATAAGGAGGTGGTGCTCCAATATTCATCTCTCATCTGTCGTCTAGTAGCTGTAAAGCAGTAACAACAACAGCAATTATTTGGCATGAGAAACACCAGTGTCGTTGTCGAATAATCCAAGCGTTTTAGAAGAGTCGAATAGACGGTATTTTTGCTAAAATGGGTTCCAAGAAATAGGTTTTCAGAATCAATATCAACTGAAGCACAGGAGTCTGTTCGCTTTTCCATTTGGAATACTTATATGCAACCCTATAATCTGATACTAACATATCGTTAATCCCCGGAAACAGGTCATTTCAAGCACACTATACTGCTTAGAAACTGAATGCTACAGTTTTACTCAGAAAAACTGTGTGCGTGATGATTGGGAAAGTATGCTAAGTAGTAATTGAATCGAAAATATTCTCCATAGAACACAATTTCTCTCTTATTTCTTCAACAAAGTTGTCCAGATTATCGAACTCAAACCAAGTTCACCTCTACTAGCGCAGAACATTTCGAAACCCAGTGAAGGCGAGCCAAATCGACTTTGAACAATTTCCCGCGCTGTAGGAAGTATGTTAGTCCTCTTTCGAAACAGCCGGCTGTTACGAGGAACATAATTCTTCTAAGATGGCTGACGCTGATCACTATGTGTGCCCTGTTTGCAGCAAGGTGCTCCATAAACAGAGTTTCTACCGGCACTTGAAGAATGTTCATCACTTCTCCGAGGACCAGTGCAGTGAACTGAAGGAGGAACGGAATTTCGCGAAGTGGCGAATCACATGTCCTGTCTGTGGTGAGAAACAAGGAAGTCAAGAGGGATTAGCCGTTCATTGTCAAGAGAGACACACAGAAGATGGAGCTTGCGGTCGTCCACAGGACTATAATAAAATTCTTTCAGAGTAACGTCCATTACCGCCTTTGAGATGTATGTCCTTATGGGTGGACATGCAGCTGTCTGGACAACAGGATTGGAATCGCCTGCATCCACAGACAAGCAGTTAAAACGTATGGCAATGTTGGCTTTGAATGCATCCCTGCCGGCACATCGGCTCAAGAGGTGCAGCTGGAAGGGGAGAGCCCTGAGACGGAAATAGAGCGGCAAGGAGCAGCTGCACAGCTCAACGATCAAGAGGAAGCAACTTCAGCCCAGAAGACAAGGGAGCACTGTTACCAGGCTCTACACGCAATCGCAAGCGTATGTAAAGAATTTCCTTTTTTTTTCGAAAACTTTCGACAGAGGTAAAAAAAATATTTTAAAAACGCTAATTGTGAGTATTTCAGAATTACGCAGAAGTTGAAGTTACGGCAAAGGCACTGGCTAGAGAAAACACTGTTGAAGCTCTTGAGAAGCTGAACGAGCTCCGCAAACAAATGAAACTCACTGCAGCCATGGCTAGGTCTGCAAGGCAAGAGGTTCAGCTGGCACCTCGTCCGGAATTGACAAACATTGGAGCAAAGCCACGTCTTCAGATGGTGAAGCTGTATACTGTAAGTGCAAATAGGGAATAGTTTTGCTCCTGTACGGTAATGGAAGATATAGAATATATTCAGCGAGGAAAACTGAGGAAAAAGAGAGTGAAGCCTGGCAAAGTCAAGGACCTACATCAGCAATTACAGAAGATGAGGCGCAGGTCACCCAGTGACAGAGCTGGACCGTCCAGTGCCGTATGACTCACAAAAAAACCGAATTCTTTTTGTTTTGCACTTCTATGTTGTAGAATATTCTTTCTGGCTCGTAGATTACTCTGAAAAATTTGGAAACGATGTTGTTAGACGACAACTGACAGATGAATATTGGAGCACCGACTTCTTATGCATTCATCTTGCAGTGCACAATCTGTGAAAGAACACATGTGTTGCAATTAGTATACCGAATCCGCTTGGAGTTCCACCAATTCCGTTTTCTTAGAATTTTTGCGAGAACCGCGTTTTTGAGTGACGTTTTTCCTCACACTACAGTTATCCGAGCCTCTTGGAGGCTAATGTAACCCCCATAAGGTTCCCCATGATAAATTGTTGCAAAAACTTTCACTTGTTGGTATCCATCCCCGAATTGTCTCATGGATTTCGTCATTTTTGACTGATAGGACGTTTTCTGTCCGCGTTAACTCGTCCTTTTCGAGTCCGCGACCCGTTCATAGCGGAGTCCCACAAGGAGGAGTACTTTCCCCCATCCTTTTCAACATCTACACGTATGAAATCGCGAATTTGGTCACTGACTTCGGCACCGGGTTCAGTGCTTTTGCTGATGATATCAATATTTACCATGAGGTTACTTCCCCTGGGGGCTGTGATCGTTACAGCAATCAGTCAATGCTATCAGCATGTGGTCTCGTGATTGGGATTTGCCCCTGTCTAAGGAAAAAAACCAAAATTCTCCACCTCGGTGCCAACAATCAAAACTTCAATTATAACATTGAAGGGACTCCCATTGAGATCACTGATCAGATAACTGATCTTGGTTTCGTCATCACCGGGAGTCTTAGCTTCGATGCGCATTGTGAGGTCACGTCGAGGGAGGCTACTGTTGCAGTAAATAAGATATTCAGAGCTTTGGCAACACGTAATCCATCTGTGCTTATAAGAGCCTACACCACCTACGTGAGGCCAATTCTTGAATATGGCACGCCGGTGTTTAATCCCTACAAAGTGAAGGACATCAACTGTTTGGAGAAAGTCCAAGGCAACTTCACAAGGAAATTGTTTATTAGGATGCATGGTTTCGTTTATGGCCGCATACCCGATTCCGTGCAGAGAAATCATTTGTTTTCATTCGAAACCGTTATCCCTCAGAAGAGTAGAGAATGACTTACTTCTTCTCCACAAGATCCTGTTTGGCGTAGATTTCGGTCTTAAACCTGGGGACCTTGTGACAACGAGAGAGTCAACCACTAGGGGTGGCCCCATCAAACTCCACCGTTACACATCAAATCTCAACTGCAGGCGTCACTTTTTCATCAACAGAACAATACCCATTTTTGAGAACCTTGGTAGAAATCGCTCCATTCCTTCCAACTTTACGTCATTCAAAAATTTCATTCGAGAAAAATTTGAGCTGGCTGATCGAACAAGTAGCCCTTCCTGACTGGCTGGATAGCTTTTGATTCCTTTCTTTAGGTTGATAATTGCAGCAATGCGCTTTTCTTTTCTGTTCCGCTATGTTGTTTTTTTATCGTTTCCATGCTTTCAACTTCCTATGGTTCATTCGTATTTCGCGGGCGTTTTGAACATTGTTTTTGACTACATAGGCTTGCCTATGTAATAAATAAATAAATAAATAAATATATATATATATATATATATATATATATATATTCTTCTATTTTTAAATATATATATATATATATATATATATATATATATATATATATATATATATATATATATATATATATATATATATATATATATATATATATATATATATATATATATATATATATATATATATATATAACATACACTAAATATCGCAATTCACCTAGCTTGGATAGTGTATATGAGCGAGGAAGTGCAGTGGGTTGTGAGAAAAAGCGCTCCAATGCTACGTCGCGACGCAAGCGCGCGCCCCTCACGGAGGCGAGGTGATGTAGATTTACGTAACATCCAACGACAGTTCAGCGTGCGTCCTGTATCTAGCACGTGTTTCTTGGCGTATCGTGAGCGGCCAGCCATCGGCTGTTGTGAGAGAAGCCACTAAATCCCCTATGGTGACTGGACAAATTTTGTTGCTGCGGTCGCGTCGGCGCGGTTTTCTCATTAGAGCGCGTTAATCTTCCACCTGCTTTCTTCAGTCTCATTCAAGTGAAACCACTTTTAGTGTGCATTTCTTATGTTACTGCTCTAACTTTTTATTTACTGGCGTCTTAATTCGATATGCCTCTATTTATTTCAGGTGATTTGCACTGGGAAGCCGTTTCGCTATACATATTGATGCCCAACTGAGCATTCTCAGAGGTTTTTCTAACATCTGTCGCTTACGAACTTACTATTTTTCTGCTCAATATCCGAAAAAACAATAAACATTGATTTCGCAATATTTTTCATTTACCAAGGGAGCTGGAAATGCTATGTATTCTAATTTCCTTGTCCTTGAATAAAATCCATCGAGGAAAACGGAATTCTTAACTTTATTCGATCAATTTTCTCAGTCGATGGTAATTTTGGTTTCATTCTTGCATGCGAACTGTTTTTTATCGAAGAAGTGTCAGGTTTGCCGAGCAGATCTGCAGCCAGATGATGGAACGGTGAGGTCCTTTACATAGGATTGGCACCTTTTCCTGACAGACTTGTGTTAAATATCACTTCAGGAACTTCTGCAACTTTAATGCGATACGAGTTTTCGAAATGCGTCTACTGCGGATGTAGCCGCTACTCTCCTAAAAAAACGTTTCGCGTGCCATCAACTAATACTGCTTTTATACAAATGTGAGTTTTTTAATGTGTAGCACAAAACGTTTTTTAGCAGCCGGGATTCTGTGTTACCGTAACCCCTTTCGCCGTGGAGCGCGTTATGATATCATCGAGCGCCAGCGTCGCACCTAAGTGGTATTTTAGACTGAGATCAGCCACGGAGAGTGTTTTTGTTTTGAAACTGAGGGTATTCATCATCTACATTGTATTCTTAGGTATTTATAGCGCATTTCAGTGTTTTTCTTGCTTGTATCCCTTCACTTAAAAAGCTGTGTTCTGAGGGTAGGCCGCTAGTAGGGAGTGATTTTCAGGAATGAACAGAATGTGTTATGGATGGAGGAAGAATGAAGATAATCACTCTACGGCCGGACTGTGATACTAGCACGCCTATAAAAGGGCTGTACCCATAATAAAGTGTTCCAGTCCAACGTGTGCAAGGACAGAAGCATTGGCCACTCAACTGTTGAGTTGCTGCTTATGCCTTTCTCTTATTATTTCTATCGGAGTCGTTCCATTCCTTAACTCCACGGTTCAACATCACAATTTTCACATCAGTCGAGGTCTTTATATGTGTCGCTCAGATAGGGAATTCGATCGCATTTTCACTCCTTCGGTACACTATTCTGTTTCTCATGATATCTATGTGCTATATCTAGGTGCACCTTGATAAACACATATGGCTGATACCTTCTTTCATGTAAACGCAGTTGTTTTTAACATGTCAATGCCGTAGTGATTTTTTCCGCTACCTCTAGTCACTATTTTTCGCTCTTCGTGACTGAAAAAGAACTGCATCATGACAGAGAAGTCGTACATACGTTCACTACGATTGACCATTCACGATCGCATATCTCATCACAAGAACGTGCTTTCCGAATGTCGAGTTCTCACCACAATAAGGAATGCCCGGACATATGCTTAATCGGAATCTTCTCCTCCCTACATTTGCTTACAAGTTTCGTGGTCTGGGTGCAGCTGCACTTTAACACCATATCTGAACCTTTGTTTGATAAAAAATTTTGGTCTGCAATAGAAACCATGACTGTGAAAGATTTTCAGCAAGCTCGTTTTTCTAGTGCTGCGCGCATTCACATTTCTGGTAAGGTAATCATGGTTTGAATTAGTCCGGTATCGTGCCTACCGTTACTGCTAAGCAATATCAATTTTTCATCTCAACATCCACATCTCTCATTTATCTTGGGCCCAACAATCAGTTGCTGACGAGATGGACCCCTAGAAAATTAGAAACGGTGGGCCAGCAAGCAATTCAAAAGAGCACAGCTTTTTAAGTGAAGAGATACAAGCAAGAAAAACACTGAAATGCGCTATAAATACCTAAGAATACAATGTAGATGATAAATACCCTCAGTTTCAAAACAAAAACACTCCCCGTGGCTGATCTCGGTCTAAATTACCACTTAGGTGCGACGCTGGCGCTCGATGATATCATGACGCGCTCCACGGCGAATGGGGTTACGGTAACACAGAATCCCGGCTGCTAAAAAACGTTTTGTATGAGTAGCTACTTGAAAGATTTATGACCTTAGCTAAATGCTAACATTTAGCTAAATGATTATCGTTAATAAGTGCGTCAATGTATTTTTTTCCAGAAGAGACGCACCAATCTGACAACAACTGGAGGAAACAGAAGCCATTTGAACCGTATTCGAGTGATAAAACTTCACAATGTGTTTTGCAGCTTTGAATATGTCTTCTTCTTCTTTGCAGCCGCAGAAAGGTTTTTGTCAAAGGTTCAAGAAGCGAGCGACTGAAACCGGATTCGTCCACAAATCCATCGTTGTAAGAGTGGTAGGCCTCTTTGGGCATTCGAATAGGTGTTCAGTTGTGTGGCCACGGCTACCACAGTCCGGGCACTCGTCCGGCTTACTGCGATCGATCTTATGCAAGAATGACATCAGCATAGGGGAATGACCGCAGCGTAACGAGGCAAGGGTACTTCTAGCCCGCCTATCGAGTTCCATCTCGGTGTCGCTGACTATGGGTGGTGCGACCCCCAATATGGGATTGACGGTCATCCTACTCAAGTGATCCCTGACGAACTTGGTGTGCTCCGCACGTAAAAGACGCAGACGATCCAGTTGGGAATCTTTCCATCTTTGTATATTAACTTTCTCGGGAGCATCCGCAAAAGGCCTTCTGATATGTATCTCTCTCACGGGATTCATGATACTTCTTAATGGGTGGTCAGGCTGCTTGACAATGTTAATAACCAGTTGCTGCGCTTGGAGTTGGCAGTGCTCCTTAACCGGCAGAACTCGGGCCTCAGCATGAAGATGTTCCACTGGGATGCTTTTCGCACACCCTCTGGCAATCCGAAGTGCAGCATTTTGAACTCGCTGCATCTTTGTCCACGATGAATCCGATATCATGTGCTGCCATACCGGTGCAGAGTAATCCAACGCCGGCTGCAATATTGCCTCGTAGGTGGTCAAAATTGTCTCCTTGCTACTTCCCCACGACGTTCCTCCCAGAGCTCGTAGGACGTTGAGCTTTGCTTTCACTGTAGCCTTTTTTCTGCTCAGTATTCTTGTGGAACCTCAACGAAGGATCCGATACTAGACCGAGCAGCTTAGGAAAACGTGCAGCGGGCAGACGAGCGTCTTCCCAATTCACAACGGGGTGAGCGCAGTGTTCCTTAGGGTCGGTGGAGAAAACTGATACAGATGATTTAGCGGCAGAGACAGTGAGCATCATATCATCGAGAAAGTTCTTCAGAACGATGAGGTAGCTATTGATCTTGCTTTGAATATGTAGGATATACGCCTTCATAGATATTGTCAGTTGTTTTTACATTATCCACTGCTGGGGGGGGGGCTTGATCGAACTGGTGAACGTAACACAGCCACTTGAACATATAATGTAATAATCACTGGTTGAAGTAGTTTATCAGATTTGGAAGATAATACAAAACGGCTGGCTTCCATAGAGGAAACTGCATGATCTGTATCGTTTGAAAGGGAGCTGCAATGCAGCTGCCTTATATAAACACGGAGTTGCTGCTTTTGAAAAATAAAGTTGTGGAAATGGAGGAAGAACTAATTTGATCCCATGATAACGGTATCACAGCTAGGCCGCGGTTCCCTGAGTGAGGGGCAAATAATGCTTTTCTATTCGGCTCTCGTGAGACTATTTAGAGCTTACCTTACAGTCGCCGTGGATTTTTATAAAACCATTAGCTGATAGTTGTAGGTAATGAACACAACATTGATAATCCGTTTTCCGAATCCCCTAAATGTCTCAGAGATTTACAGGAGATTTCTAAAAGTGGCCATTTTCATAGCTTTGAGTAGATAAAAGGAGTACGCGGATGATAATTTTCAGGATGTTCAAAAAAATCGTCTCGTATTGGGCTGAAAACTTGTTTCTAAGGGTTCTTTAGGGTGTTTTCTTTAGGGTGGTTTAATTACCCAAGTTTGAGGTATCACGCTTTCGAAAGATGCAACAGAAGCAGAAGGAAGAACTGGCCAGAATGGTTGATCAAGCCGTGAAAGACGCTATGGCTGGTCTGGCGGAGCTGATCGCGAAGGCGATCTCTGATGCTCTTCAACCTGTGCTCCGAACGTTCTGCGATGCTATGGCCGAGATCGCGGCGATGAAGAGTGGAACTTCTCCACCTACTGCCGTCGGTGACCAGCGTTCGAGTGCCGTCCCGGCGGCTAATTCACAGGTGAAGAATTCTGAGGTCGTAATAATGGGTGTTAATGAGGAAACCGAGCTCCAACCGCGTGATAGAAGGCAGGCCGATGTAGAAACTGTATCAGCGATCTTGGACCTGCTCCAAGTTGATGCAGTACCTACTCATGTCTACCGCATGGGAGTGTACGATGAGAGCAAGCGCCGACCGATCAAAGTGGCATTTAGTAATCATCACGATGCCATCCAATTACTACGCACCAGCCACAATCTGAAGTCCAAGGACGGAGCTTACAGCCGTGTTTATGTTAGGCCCTCTTACTCTTCTGAACTACGCGCCAAATTACGAGACGCTCACAAGGTCGACGACACCGCCGTGATTTATCGTGGCCAAGTGATGAGCAAGAGTGCCATCCTTAAAAGGGGGAGCCTGAGCCGTCGGTGGAAGACAACGCTGCTTCATCGCAGTGTTCTCCGCCTCCTCGGGTGGCTCACTCTCCCGCGCGATACTCTCCTTCGCTCGACATGTGAAATGACGGGGAGTCCGGATCGCCCTCAAAAGCTAATAAGACCTTGAACTGTATTTATTTCAACGCTCGCTCGATCAGAAATAAACTTGACTCTTTACACGCTTTACTCGAATTCTCATCTCCCGATGTTGTCGTTATATGCGAGACATGGCTTACTGAGGGCGACCCGGATGCTCTAATAGCGCCATCCCATTCCTATGTAGTCTATAGATGTGATCGTGTATCGGGTACTGCCGGTGGTGGAGTAGCGGTTATTGTGAAGAAGTGTATTAAAATTGTAGATTTTGGGCATAGATCGTTCAATTTCCATTGTGAGCTTATGTTTCTCGATGTTGTTTCGGAATTAGGTTCCTGCTTTCGTTTAATTGCAGCCTACCGAAGGCCTGCAACGAGTAGCCAAGATTCCACCGAGATGCTCGAGACTATAGCAGACTGGTGTACTGTGCAGTGCCCTTCAGTAGCTGTTGGTGATTTCAATTATCCATTTTCTCCTGAAGACTCTGGTATGTGTTTTACTGCTTCCTTTGAACATTTCCTCATCAATTCTGGTTTGTCTTGTTTGAATTCCGATCCCACGCACGGGAAGTACGTGCTCGACTTGCTCCTGTGTAATGACCTCACTTTGATCTCTGAATGGGAACTTCAACCGAACTTTTCCACGAGTGACCACTGTAGCATAACCTTCAAAATTGAGTTTGAATCCGACGTTAGCCAAACAACAAAAAATTGGATTTCCGTAGGGCAAATTGGGACCATGTCAATCTTTATCTATTGGATATGGACTGGGATATATGCTTTTCGGACTGCCTGAGCATAAATGAAATGTATGAAGCCTTTATCTCATACGTTCACTTCGTAGTAGAAAATGCGTCCCCTTCAAAAAGGCGGCCATAAGTCCAAAAACTTCTCACCGCATTTGCAAAAATTGGCTGCTAGGAAGCATTTCCTATGGCGAGATCGCTTTAAACCGGGTGGACGGGTGGCCTTCAATAAGTGCGCAAAGGACTTTGAAAGGGAATGCAAACGCTTTGCGAAAAACCGTGAAAAACGGCTTATTTGTTCTGGTAACCGTAAAAATTTCTTCAAGTATATGAATACTAGGTGAAGACTCGTAAGGGTATTTCCGCATTGAAAAGCGAGTCAGGTGAAATCATCGCTGATGATCAACAAAAGTGCGAGGCCTTCTGCAATTTATTTTTCAAAGGTTTTGTTCAGGATAACGGTACTGCTCCTCCATTTCCCAAACGATGCCCGCATAATTTGCGATCCATCACCATTGACTGCGAATTGATTGCGTCAGCAATTAAGAAATTGAGCGACAAAATCTCTCTTACTCCAGATTCTTTACCTTCTTATTTTATAAAGAGAGCCTCCGTTGGATTGTGTTACCCTCTTGTGCATCTTTCAAACACAGTCTAGCAGTGGGAACCCTACCGACTGCGTGGAAAACTGCAATTGTCTCACCTTGCTTAAAAGGCACCAGCAAATCAGGTCTTTAACTATCGGCCTATTAGTCTAACCTCCTCGGTGTGTAAAGTCCTCGAGATTATTGTCAAAGACTGTATCCTTTCCCACCTAACATCAAATAAGCTCCTCAATCCTGCCCAGTATGGTTTCCTGCCTGGCAAGTCAACATTGTCCCAGTTGTTATCCTCGTTTCATGACTGGTGTTCGGCACTTAACGAAAACTGCCAGACTGATGTAGTTTATATAGATTATGCAAAAGCTTTTGACACTGTATGTCATCACAAATTGTTAATTACACTCAAAAGTTACGGTTTTTGCGCTGGTATTTGGAACTGGTTAAAGTCTTTTAATATCTCGGACATTTTGTGTAAAAACTGGCAATTTCTGTTCTCGTCCATACCCGATCACCAGTGGTGTTCCTCAGGGTAGTATTCTGGGTCCATTGTTGTTTCTTATCTACATAAACGACGCTCCAGATAGTCTATCAAGTTCTTGTAAGCTCTATGCGGACGACCTCAAGATCTATCGGCCTCTTAATGAGCCTGCAGTTGACTTTATGAGCTTCAATGTGACCTCGATCGACTAGCCGAGTGGTCGAAAGTGTGGCAGCTACAATTATCAGAAGAAAAATGCAGCTTGCTGCATATTAACTTTCGTCATGAATGCCCCCTACGTTTAAACGGCAGGTGAAGCTTCCTGTGCACGAGGTTATCAGGGACCTAGGTGTTCTCATTAGTTCGAATCTTAGCTGAACTCCCATTGCAGAGAAATCTCAAAAAGACCTACCTCGGTGGCTAACTGTATTTTGAGATCCCTGAAACATCCCTGTCTTGTTCACTACAAGCATTCACCGTTTACTGCCGACCCCTACTGGAGTACTGTACTCAGGTTTGGTCACCTTCCACAGTGGAAGATGATGAGATCATTGAAAATGTGCAAAAACGATACTCTAGACGTGTGTTCACCAAAGTATTCCCAAACAGAGAAGTTCCAGATTATGCAGCTCGGTTGGATATGCTAGGAGTTAAATACCCTACGATATCGCAGAGCTGAATTTGATTTACATCTGTGTTATAAGATCGTGCATGGTTTTTGCGACATTCCTTTGACAGACTTTTCGTGTTTACTCGCCACCATGTCCGTTCTCGCAAACATGGATTCCAACTTGAACGGAAATTCACCTCTAAAGGCAGCATATTGAATTCCTTTGCGTTCAGGGTTGTCAGAACTTGGAACAATTTGCCTGCAGAAATCGCTGAATCCGGAAACTTTTCTATCTTTCGAAGTAGATTATCCAAGTACGATCTCAGGTCATTACAAGGAACGAGTGAGCGTCCACTCTGATTAAAAGGGTATTACTAATAATCTAATGTGACGGGTTTTTCCAGCTTGTTGTGCTTTTCTTTGTCCCAGAAGCGGTGGCCTCAAGTATCTTGAGACAAGATGTCATTCGAATTGTAGAAAGAAAAATTTCCTCTGCAAAAAAAAAATCATATTTTGTCCCCTTCTCACTTCTGCCATTGTTATGCATCTTTTTTTTTTACTTTAACAAAGAATCTCATTCACATACGTGTATATGTATGTTTCTTTATTTCCACAATAAAGTCGTTGAATGAATGAAAGGTGCTCATTACCTGATCTATCATTTTTTCGCGTCCATCTCGGAATGCCTTGAGCCGCATGTGGTTGTTTCGAAGCCACAGGGGAAAGTTTCCATAAACGATGCGAGAGTATAATTCTACGAATCCATGAAAGCAAAATTACCATCGACCGTAAAAAAATTGATCGACTAAAGTTGAACATTTCGTTTTCCCCGATGGATTCTATTATACGGATTCGAAGAAATCTAGTCTGGCATCAGTTATGGCAATTTCCCCCTGTTATGATTTCTGATTGGAGAGTTCGATGCTGCCGAGATGTCGTACGTTCGTGCCGTGGCCGTGTGGAGGAAGCAACATCAACTCCGTGCAAACCGACATCAACCCCTCCACGAAGAGGGTTTTTGCTATGGGAGAAATGCTGGCTGGCCTCAGCTCTCCTAAGGATTCTCCTACAAAGGGCCGGCGTGGAGAGGAATCCTGGACCCGGTCAGAAGTACCAATGCGCCACGTGCGGCAAGGATGTCACATGGAGGAAAACAAGCGTCCAGTGCATCGGATGCCAGAGGTGGGTGCATCTCTTCTGTTCGGGTCTCAGTTCTGTGAGGCATCATAACTCTGCTTTTCGCTGTGTCCTATGCTCCTCACCTTCCAACTCTGATTCCTCTACCTCCAATCGCCCACTTTCTATTGTACATATAAATCTCAATGGCCTTCGTGCCAAACTATCTGAGCTCTCTCTGCTCGTACTCACCATCCAGATGTTATAATGGTTCAGGAAACCAAACTTTCCCCCTCTGCTACCTCTTCTCACCCAAATATCCCTGGCTATACTTCATACCATGCTCCAAGATCGTCTTTCGGTGGAGGAGTTTCTACTTTTGTACTATCCACTCTTCCTTCTCATCTAATTCCCAATGTCCCTACGGACGGTACTCTCGAGTTCGTCCCCATCCATCTCCCACTCAAAACTCCCCTATCTTCAACATCTACATTCCCCCAACTACATCTTGTCCCGCAACCTATAGTCCTATCCCTCTTCTAAAACAACTCAACGACTGCGCCCTCTCACCCTCAGTCGTCTTCGCGGGCGACTTCAATGCTCATACCTTTGCTCTTCACTTGACTCTGATGTTAGAGGAGAGGACGTCGAGGAATGGGCGGAGGAGTGCGACCTGGTTATCCTAAACGATGATCAGCCCACTCGCCTTCCTTCCATCGGCCGATCTTCTAGCCCAGACATTTCGCTTCGTTCCTCCAATCTTTCTAGTGCTTGCTCGTGGTCCACTTCTACAACTCTGTCCAGTGATCACATTCCCATTTTCGTCCATATCGATCTCTCAAATTCTCTAGCCCCTTATTCTGGTATTCGTCACCGTTCTTATCTCAATTTAGGCCTTGCAGACTGGAGCCTATTCAGAGAGGTTGCACTTCACCGAGCGGCTGAATATCCATGGAATGGCGATGTGCACCAGAAAGAGCGTCACATATCTGACGCTATCCGGAAGGCTATGAAAGCGGCCATACCAGAAGGACGCGTGAAAACGTTTTACCCTAATGTCACCAGGGAAATACTTCAGAAAATCAGGACAAGAGATGAAAAGAGATCTGCCAACCATCTGGACCCGGAGGTCACTGAACTTGACGACGAGATTAGAAAAGACTTGGACAGGCACAAGAAAGACGAGTGGCAGAAGTTCACTGAAAAATTGAACTTCAAGGCAGATGGTGCTGCGACATGGAAAATCCTGAGAAAACTCCCGAAAAACCACACCCGCCACCGTATCTACTATCGAGTTTGAGAACAATGTATTCAAGTCAGGACAAGATGCCGCTTTACGCTCTGGGCAAGAGCTTCTTCATAACATGTGCGAAGCGTGGCCCGCAAAACCGAGTGACAGTAAGGGAGCTGTGCCGCCTTCCGCTTATGGGCACGGCTGATGCCTTCACTCCTGCGCAGGTGGAGAAGATTATAAAGGAAATGCGTAATTCCAAAGCCATTGGACCTGACGGAATCTGTCCAGCAGTCCTAAAGAAGCTCCCCAGTGAATTTCTCTCGCTGCTCACTGATTTAATGAACACATCATTCCGAACCTGCACACTGCCACAAAACTGGAAAACAGCAAATGTCATTCCTCTGCCTAAGCCCGGTAAATCGCTGTCATCAGCGAAAGGATACAGGCCAATAAGCCTTCTGTCACCTCTAGCCAAGGTTGCTGAAAAGCTTGTCGTCAATGATTTGGCTCAGCATAATGAGAAACAACATCACCAGCACGGCTTCAGGAAGCTACATTCCACCACGACGGCGCTTTTGGAGATCGTTGGCTATGCCATCGACGGCTTCAACATGAGGAAGCCCTCAGGACCGTTGCTGTAGCCCTGGACTTGACAAAAGCATTCGACAGTGTTAACCTGGGTATTCTACCGGATAACATACTGAAGTCCTCTATTCCACCGTGGCAGAAGCGTTGGATAACAGCATTCGTCAAGGGCCGTCGAGCAAAAGTTATGTTTCAAAATCATGTCTCTAAAAGTATCCCCATAGCTGCCGGTGTTCCGCAAGGCGTAGTCTTATCGCCCGCTCTGTTTAATCTGTACTTAGAGGACATTCCGGCACCTCCCCAGGACATTAAAGTTGTCGCCTACGCTGATGATATGACCATCATGTGCCAAAACCGCGACATACAAGTGGCCGCGAGCAGCATCAACGAGTACCTGATGGATTTGAAAAGCCATTTCGATAACAAGATGCTCATTGTCTCAGCTGCCAAGTCTTCAGTATCAGTTTTCACAACGGACCCCAAAGAGCACAGCGCCCATCCCGATGTCAGCTGGGGTAGAGATCGCCTGCCTGCTGCTCGCTTCGTCAAACTACTCGGCCTTATACTCGATCCGTCGCTGAAGTTCCACAAGAACACCGAGCAAAAGCAAGCAATTGTAAGAGCTAAAGTCAATGTGCTAAGGGCACTGGGAGGTACATCGTGGGGCAGCAGTAATGAAACTATTCTGACCACGTATAAGGCTATACTGCAGCCCGCCCTAGAGTATGCGGCACCGGTTTGGCAGCACTTAGTGTCGGACTCATCCTGGACTAAGGTGCAGCGTGTACAAAACGCTGCTCTTCGGATCGCAACCGGATGTGCTAGGAGTTCGCCAATCGAGCATTTACACGCCGAGACACGGGTGCTACCAGTAAAGGAGCACTGTCAGCTCCAGGCCCAGCAGCTGTACATTAACATCGTCAAGCAGCCCAACCACCCATCTTGGAGAGTACTTGAGCCTGTAAGAGAGAGAGGCATCAGAAAACCTTTCGCCGATGCTCCAGATAAAGTCGATCTGCAAAGATGGCACGATTCATATCAAGAACGCCTCCGTCTGTTGCGCGAGGAGCACACCCATTTTGTCAGATTGTATCTGGAAAGAGCGGCTGTTAATCCTATTCTGGGTACTGTGCCGCCTCGAGTTTCTGAGTCTGAGTCTCAGCTTAGTAGACGTGCCAGATGCACTCTAGCCTCGTTGCGCTGTGGGCACTCAACGTTCCTGAAGTCCTACGTGAACAGGATCGACAATAGCACTCCTGACGTTTGCCCGGACTGTGGTGGTCCTGGCCACAATACGCAACACTTATTCAACTGTCCAAAAAACCCTACAACATTGACTACAATAGACCTTTGGACGAATCCAACGCTGGTCGCCCAGTTTCTGAACCTATAGCAATTACTCTCTTCGTGGCTGCAAAGAAGAAGAAGAAGAAGAGTTCGATTTTGTTCAAGGACAAGGAAAGTAGAAAACATAGCATTACCAGCTCCCCTGGTAAGCATGAAACATTACGAAATTAATGTTTTGTTTTTTCGAATATTCAGCAGTAAAAATTTATGTTCGTCAGCGCCAGATTTTAGAAAAACCTTTGAGAATGCTCAACTGGGCATGAATAAATTATAAGTTTGTTACGAATGCGTAAGGCAAACGTGAGAGAAAAAACAAACAAACACTAATTACGCAGACCACTATACAACGTCTTTCAGAAAACAAAATACAGTTAAGCCAGTCGCCAGTAAACCTACAACAAAAACATTTGGCTGCTGGGCACCCGCGGGACCATGAGGGGGGTGTCGCCGTTGGATAGATTCGCGTTTTACTGTATTTCGTATTGGAGCACCTTTTCTTCTGCGCTCACACTCGTTTCGCTAGTGGTGACATTTTGTTTTTCCTTTGTTTCCGGGCATTTCTCACTGAAAGTTTGAGTTTGAATTCCAATACATAACAAAAGTGGTAGGCTCGACAAAAGGATGCATAGATTTCAAACATTTATGCTGAACAAGAAAGCGATGTCACAATGGGAGGAATTATATTTCTTTGTAATTGTTTATTACAGGGTAACCCTGCGTATTGACATCGGAACAAGTTAAACGAACGCGTAGTAATAAAATGTAACAGCGATATACGAGACCGGGAACACGTAGTATGTAGTATACTTGTTCCAGATGGAATTTATTTCGAATATCCGATTTTTCGACTATAGTCGGATATTGCACATTTTCGAATATTCGACTTTTCGACTGTGGTCGGATATCAAACCTTTTCGAATATTCGACTTTTCGACTGTAGTCGGATATCACCCTTTTTCGAATATTCGACTTTTCGACTGTAGTCGGATATCGCACTTTTTCGAATAACCGACTTGTCGAATAAAAAGTCGACTTTTTTATTCGACTGAAACAGTCGGATACTCATCCGATTATTCGATTCGGAACAAGTATAGTATGTAGAGTATCTATTGGAAAAAGTTCCATGACTAACACTAGATCACTATGGAGTATCTATCGAAGAAAATAACATTATGACTAACACAAGATCACAAGCTCACTCATCCTCCGTCCTCAAGTACTGCTCCACTATACGCTTGAAGGAGCCCAGGTCTGTTGGCAGATTGCCCTTTTTAAGCAGTTTTTCCAATTCACTGCCAGCTCTGTTAGTGAAGAAATAGTGCCTGACACTCTTCCTAGCCGGATTTCGGACTAGTTTGAAACAGCTACCTCTAGTGGTGGATGCCCTCATTTTGAGAAAAGCGTTTGGTCGAAGGCCGGTATGCCCATACAATATTTTATACATCATCAAAAGATCAAACCTTCTCCTTCTGCACGCCAGTGTTTCCAATTTGAATTTTGCGTTCCTAGCATTACTACTGGATATGTTTTCATAATTAAATCCCAAAAATCTTATCATTAACTTACGTGTGAAACTATTTTGTACCTTCTCCAACGCTTTAATAGTAGAGACCTTATGAGGGTTTGATATCACAGTTCCATACTCAAGAAGGGGCCTAATATAGATTTTGTAGGCGTTCAAGAGCACCTTCTCGTTTCTAGTAGAGAGTGCACTAAACAGGCAATACATAACCTTATTTGCCTTATTTGCTGACCATCTGAACCGAAGTAGCTTACGGATTACGAAAACCCAGGCTCCCAAGCAGATTTACATTGCGAAATCACTCACATGTCGTTTCTCACCTCAGTATCGATGCGTATTTCTGGTTACAGTGCGCATGGCACGCAACTACCAATAAGCCCTGGTTGATTCACATAGCACAAATCTAGTGAAATCAACTAAAGCTAACTGATGAGTTTGCCGTGAGGAGGAATGGGATGAAAAGGTAGCCAAGAGATGGAACACTGGCACTCATGCAGACCTGGAAGGGTTCCCGCTTCCTTTGTCACCATTTGATGAAGACAACAGTGCTTGTCAGCGTCAGTAGGTATTAGCTGAACAGGTGTTGGTGGTGGCAAAGTAACTGATGAGTAGAATATAGTAAGTAGAATATCTGGCGATTTTAGCAAAATATTTGACGATCGTAGCGGTGTGCTGATAGAATTCAATATATGTTAGCAGATTAATCGACGACTACAGTGGAATATCTGACGATTAGAACAGTAATAGCGGTTTGTAGCGGAATATCTGACGATCATAGCTAGATATGAATAGGTTTCAGCAGAATATCTGGAATTTTAGGAGAAAATTGGACGACTAGAGCCTAATTCCTCGGTTTTAGCAGAGTATCTGACGATCATAGCGTAATAGCAGTCGAGTCTTGTAGTTATCAGTCCATTCGGATATCTGAAAAATAGAATAACATGTTTTTTATTTTGTAAAAAACCGAAAACACCGATTGATTGAGTTCAGAGCATTTCAAAGTGAATAGAAGTGATTGAACTGATATCTGAACTCGAATTATACTAAAAATTAAGTAAACGGCTATATAAAGTAGTGGAAAAGTTGGAACTTGTACGGTTCGCAGTTGAGCACTAGCGGAAACGGTGCTCCAATGCGAAATACAGTAATACGTGAATCTATCCAACGGCGACACACCTCATGGTCCCGCGGGTGCCCAGCAGCCAAATGTTTTTGTTGTAGGTTTACTGGCGACTAGTTAAGCCTAGAAATAAAAACGCAGTGAGGTCAGTCACACGGTATGATCGTATAAATTCAGCGAAACGAACATCTGTAGACTTCCCAGTGCAAATCACCTGAAATAAATGGAGGCATATCGAATTAACACGCCAGTGAATAAGAAGTTACCGCAGTAACATAAGAAATGCACACTAAAGTGGTTTCACTTGAATGAAACTGGAGAAAGCAGGTGAGAGATTAACGCGCTCTAATGAGAAAACCGCGCCGCGCCGACGCGACCGCAGCAACAAAATTTGTCCAGTCACCAGGGTTCAGTGGCTTCTTGTTGAGAGTCCACTTTGCACCGCGTGAGTCGCCCTTCGATCTTCCCCGTCCTCATGTTTTGTGACGTCCTTGCCATCCTGGCTTCATCCTTATATTGGATCCATCATGTGCGCAGTAGAACTTTTTTGGTAGCATTTCTAGAGTTGAAAGGTAATCTCGTGCTGCTGTCCTCGTTTCTGCTTTCACTGGTGAATGCTGCTTTCGTTGTAATGATTAAATGGTTCAAATAGAACCGAATAATTCGCTGGAATTCCTTGGCAACAAATGCTCTGATTCATATCTTCTAGACAATGAGGGGAGAGGGGGCGTGTCTAGATCGATACTCTAGGGAAACGCTGGGAATGTCCTTGACAAAACAGTAGTTGGTTAAGTTATACCCACAAGGGACTAGCTCTGAGTGGTTCTACACAGGCAAGGTGACTTCTTTGGCAAGAATTATGTCATCACACCAAGCGAGGCGAGCAAAACAGAGTCACGGTTAGAGAACTGAGCCTTTTACCTCCGATAATCTACGGCAAAACCTCCGTTTCATATTCTCCGCCAACGCGTAGCTAGATGCCTCACACGGAAACAAGAGATGCCCGGGGTTCCGGAGGCATCTAGTCTGAATTTGACACGAGAATTTACGTAAATTACGGAAAGTTTAGTCTCAGTTGGTGAAATTTTAGCTACAGCGCCCGCATATTCTTCGTAAATTCTCGCTACAGCACCCGCATATTCTACGCTTATTCTCGTTGCAGCACTCTGTCGATCGACTAACCCAGTCTTGATCCGTACTAGAAAGGTGATGATCCCCGCTGCGATCGAGCGCATCGCCGTTTCTTCCCCACGGCCTGCAGCATCCCAGCGGCCAAAACTATCCCTAGCAAGGTCTTCCAGAGAGCGACACGGGGTTACCCTCTACGACCACCCACAGAGTGTCAGGTTATCTGTGGGTTGGCTGGAGCAACACTGTTCGAACCGCATCCGTGTGTTCCGCGTAGCCAACGCTGGTTTGAGATTGCCAACACAGGGTGTCGCTAAATCCGTAGACTCTCGCTACAAAATTATAGCGAGAATATACGAGTTTAGCGTCAGAGAGATCAGTGTTTCGAATTTAGCCTTCGTTTTTACGTAGAATACGCGCAGAATTTGCACCCTTGTAGCCTCAACACAAGAATATGCGGGTTTTAGCTAACGTAGCCAAAACCCGTCGTTTACCGCTACATGAAATGGAGCGACGTTTCAGGCCGCGCCCTCGGAGGCATCTAGCTACTCGTTGGCAGAGTTCATTCACGAGCGGGGGGGGGGGTGAAGGCTTTATTCTACAGTGTCTTATTTACATGTATCATTGCAATGAGCATTCAATCATACGGCATGTACAACATCCTGCAAACAAAACGAACACCGCATTACATTTAATACAAAATCTCAACGAAACTCTATTCAACATTGAAAATGGAACTATTACGAACAGTGGGAGCTAAGACATTACAGATGACGGTCCTGGAGCAGACAATGAATATCCTTACAGACCTGATGAGCACATCAGATTAAACGAGATGTCGTACGTTCGTGCCGTGGCAGTGTGGAGGAAAGAAGATCGCCTCCGTGCAAACCGACGTCAACCCCTCCGAGAAGAGGGTTTTTTGTCAATGGGAGAGGTGCTGGTCGGCCGCAGCTCTCCTGATGATTTTATTACAAAGGGCTGGCGTCGAGAGGAATCCAGGTCCAGCCAAGAAGTATCCATGTGCCACCTGCGGCGAGGATGTTACCTGGCATAAAACAAGTGTCCAGTGCTTCGGATGCCAAAGGTGGGTGCACTTCTCCTGTTCGGGCCTCAGTTCTGTGAGGCATCATGACTCATCCTTTCGTTGTGTTCCATGCTCTGCCCCCAGCAACTCTGGTTCCTCAATTACCAACCGCCCCCTCTCCATTGTTCACATTAATCTCAACGGCCTTCGCAATAAGCTATCTGAACTCTCTCTATTCGCACGTTCTCATCACCCGGATGTTATCATGGTTCAAGAAACCAAGCTCTCTCCTTCTACCACTTACCCCCAGCCTAACATTCCGGGATACACCGCCTATCACATGCCAAGGTCTGCTTTTGGGGGCGGAGTGTCTACCTTCGTGCAATCTGCCTTACCTTCTCATATTATCCCTAATACTCCTAAGGACGGTACTCTCGAGTACATTCCTGTCCACCTCCCCCTCAAAACCCCTTTATCTCTATTTAACATCTACATTCCTCCTATATCATCTTGTCACCCCTCTTATAATCCTATTCCCCTCCTTAAGCAGTTGTACGACTGCTCACTCTCCCCTTCAGCTGTCTTTGCGGGTGACTTCAATGCTCACATGTTCTGTTCCGCTCTAGATTCTGACGCCAGAGGGGAAGATGTCGAAGAATGGGCTGAGGAGTGTGACCTGGTTATCCTCAATGATGACCAGCCCACTCGTCTCCCTGCCAACGGCCGACCTTCTAGCCCAGATATCTCTCTTGTGTCATCCAATCTTTCTAATGCTGGCACGTGGTCCACATCCACAACTCTCTCCAGTGATCACATTCCCGTCCTTGTCTATATTGATCTCTCTGACTCTCTTGCCCCTTACTCTGGTTTTCGTCATCGTACTTATCTTAATTTAGGCCTAGCAGACTGGACCCTATTCAGAGATGTTGCACTCCGCCATGCGGTCGACTACCCATGGAATGGTGATGCTCATCAGAAAGAGCGCCATCTAAAAAGTTCCATCCGCAAGGCCATGAAAGCAGCAATTCCTGAGGGTCGTGTAAAGACCTTTTTTCCAAATGTAAGCAGGGAAATACTGCAGATAACCAGAGATGAGAAGAGAGCCGCAGACCATCTAGACCCGGAGATTGCTGAGCTGGATAATGAGATCAAGCAGGATCTGGATAAGAACAAGAGGGAATGCTGGGAGAAGTTTACTGAAAAGCTGAATTTCAAGGCGGACGGAACTACGACGTGGAAAGTGTTGAGGAAAATTTCCGGCAAGTCCGCTCCCCCGATGAGCTCCGCTATTGAGTTCGAGGAAAACGTCTTCAAATCAGGGAAAGCGGCTGCTTACGCACTCGGCAAGAATTTTTTCATCACACGTGCCAAGCGAGGCGTACAAAACAGAGTCACGGTTAGAGAACTGAGCCGGTTGCCGCTCATGAACGCTTCTGAGGCCTTTACTCTCACACAAGTAGAGAAGGCTATCAAAGAAATGCGGAATTCGAAGGCTATCTGACCTGACGGTATCTCCCCAGCCATCCTGAGGAAGCTTCCCACGGAACTTCTACCGATGCTTGCAGATATCATTAACACTTCTTTCCGGACCTGCACTCTACCCCAAGCTTGGAAGACAGCCAATGTGATACCGTTGCCAAAGCCAGGCAAGTCCCAAAGCACGGCAAAAGGCTTTCGACCAATAAGCCTGCTATCGCCCGTCGCTAAATTAGCTGAAAAGTTGATCGTGACGGACCTGGCTGATCAAAATGAGCGACACCAGCATCAGCATGGGTTCAGGAAACTTTACTCTACTACTACTGCTCCATTGGAGATCGTGAGCTTTGCGGTCGATGGGTTCAACATGAGAAAGCCCCTGAGAACGGTGACCGTCGCCCTCGACCTGAGCAAAGCGTTTGACTCTGTTAACTTGGGACTGCAGTCCGAGAAACTGCTCAAGTCGTCGCTACCATCATGGCAAAAGCGATGGATTTCAGCGTTCACGAAAGGCCGCCGGGCTAAGGTTCTGTTCCAGAATCACGTATCCGATAGCATTCCAATAGTAGCCGGTGTTCCGCAAGGCGGAGTGTTGTCCCCTGCCCTATTCAGCCTGTGTCTTGAGGACATCCCGAGCCTCCCAGTGATGTAAAGATTGTTATGAATGCCGACGACATCACCATCATGTGCCAGGATCGTGACCTGCAGATAGCCGCTAACAAGATCAGCGCCTATCTCGTCGAGATGAAGCTCTTCCTCGATAAAATGATGCTCACAGTCTCTGCTGCAAAATCCTCTGTTTCAGTGTTCACAACAAACACCAAGGAACACAGTGCCCATCCAGATGTCAAATGGGATGGTGGCCTGTTGCCAGCAGCAAAATTCCCCAAGCTGCTTGGCCTTATTCTTGATCCGTCACTGAAGTTCCACAAAAACGCGGAACAGAAACAAACAGTCGTCAAGGCTAGGCTTAATATCTTGAGAGCTCTCGGAGGAACATCATGGGGAAGCAGCCGAGAGACTATATTGAGAACCTACAGAGCAATACTTCAGCCGGCTCTGGAATATGCGGCACCAGTGTGGCAGCACCTGGTGTCTGACAGCTCCTGGAATAAGCTGCAGCGTGTACAGAATGCTGCGCTTAGAATTGCTACCGGTTGTGCAAGGAGCTCCCCAATAAAACATCTTCACGCGGAGGCCTGCATATTGCCGGTCAAGGAGCATTGTGAACACCAGGCACAGCAGATGTATATTGTTCTGAGACAGCCGAATCATCCGACAAAGAGAATTATGCCCTATCTTAGGAGCAGTGCCGCCTCGGGTTTGCGAGTCCGAGTCTCAGCTCGGTAGACGAGCCAGATGTGCTTTTGCCTCGCTGCGCTGTGGTCTATACTGCTCATGTTTTACGTCAACAAGATCGACAGCAGCCGACCAGACGCATGCCCGCACTGTGGTGCTCCCGGACACGACACGGCGCACTTGTTGTTGTCCGAAGAGACCTACCTCCTTGACCACGATGGGCCCTTGGACGAATCCTGTCAAGGCCGCCCAGATCCTCAACCTATGACAAAAACCACTTTGAGGCTGCAGAAGAAGAAGAAGAAGATTTCATAATACGCAGATGAATAAGGCTGCTTATTGATTCACACCAGCACGTCTTCACTCGAAATTCTCTTTTTTTTTTTTTGAAGAATATCGCCAGAGCCATCAAAGTGGCATTCGAGATAACCACGAAACCTCAACGCAAGAATTCGCAACGAGACGTGAACGAGGGAAAAAATTTCAAAACCCGCTATTATTCTTATTTATTTATAAAGCCTCCATAACAGACTAATGCGCAACACTACTTGAGGTGGAAGTTCGCTTTTGAATGGGCCTGGGACCAACCCATATTCGGTATAGGTGCAAATAATTCAGGCTGCACAAGCCTCAGTAGATTCGGTGCTATAAAATCGTACCGATGCGCTGCTTTCCCGACCACTAGTGTTTCAACGAGCCTGAGACTGTCGCAGTCTATAGAAATATCAGAAATCCTCGCACCTAGAATGAAAATCTACTGTAGCTACGAGGGCTAAACTCTTTCGACAATATGGAACAGGAACAAACAGACCCTAGATTGAAATGGATGGCTCCAGGTTCATCATCAAAGCTTCCCCAGATAATCAAGCCTAGCGACAGCACAAAGACTGTACCTACATTCAACTTAAGCTACATCGATGTATGGTAACACTAATAACAGTAGCCAACTTCAAATTTATAACTATCATCAAACATGTGTGCCGAATTCCTCTGACTCCACGAGCCATCAGTATTTCACGGCGGGAGGTGAAACTCTAATTCAATTAGACTAAAGTCGCACTGGTGTGCAGATAATCTCTGGTTCATTGATCAATAGGCATTTCCCAATGGGAAATCAAATATTAATTCCTTAAGACCAACCACAATCCCGCAAGTGTGCAAGTATACCAGCAAACATCGCACCAGTGTGCGGATTCACTTTGGCTCCTCAAACCATTAATCTTTCACGACAGGACGTGAATCTTTCTATTCAGGATACTAAACATCGAGCCAGTGTGCGGACTCACTTTGGCTCCTCAAACCATTAGTCATTCACGACAGGACGTGAAACTTTTATTCAGGATACTAAACATCAAACCAGTGTTCGGATTTACCTTGGCTACTCAAGCCCTTGTTGTTTCACGGCAGAACGTGAAGCTTTTTATTCGGGATAGTAGACATCGAACAAATGTTCAGAAAACTGTCTTCAATCATTACTATTTCAAAGCAGGACGCGAAAGCTAACTTCGAAAATACTAGACATCGCACTGTCGGGCGGGTTCACTCGGGCCCATTGAACGACTAGAAATAATCGACAAAATGAGAAACTCTCATTGCTATAGTAACTATATGGCAAGTACGGGGATACTCTATGCTACTCTAATCGCAACTTAAAAATCTCGACTCGTTTCAAGAGCCTCGCACCATAATGCCGTTGACAAATTTTCACAAAAGACGAAACAATTTCGAAATACAAACCATTATGACTCCCGTGTGTATGGAAACATTGAACTTCGACTGATTTTAGAACTTTTGCGAGGAAAAATTAGAGCTATCAAAGTTTTTGAGATCACTGAGGAACTTCAAAGTGTGGTAATACTTACAACATTAAATAAACATGACTGGGATGTTATTTCTTCACACCTCTACACAGCTTGTGAGATTTCTGAGAAAACGTAGACAATGTGCTGACGGAGGACATCCAATTCTACTGACTTCTGTTTGCAGTTCTTACCTACGAAAAGCACTCTTATCCTGTACATGAACAAACATTTAGTAGATCTACAAAAAGCAACCGCGACACAACGTCGAAAAACCGGAATGGGAATTCGCCCCTTGCCAAATTCCACCCCACTCGTACGCGACGCACTGCCGCGTCGCATGGATAGAGCGCCCCTGTGCTCGTAATGAATACGAAACTCCATGTTTGCCGCTCATGAACGCTACGGAGGCCTTCACTCTTACGCAAGTGGAGAGGCCTATCAAAGATATGCGGAATTCGAAAGCTGTCGGACCTGATGGTGTCTCCCCAGCCGTATACGCCGCACAATCTTGCATAGAGTGACCGCGCCGCCGGCTGGTGTGATCAAGTCCTTGGATCATGAAAGCTAGGGGTTCCCATGTTGATCGATAGGGCATGGAAGGAACACACGCTCGATCTCTACCGATAGCTCAATTTTTGTGAGAGGGCCCACACTCTTACCGGGTGATGGGCGCGAATTAGACTCTAGGTAATCGATAGAGCGCATCCAAGTAGAGGAGGGGGCAGAATGAAAATTAACAGTGATAGGGAGATTCTGACATGATAAACCCGATAAGCCTTACCTCGACCGGCCCAAAATGAGGGAGCTAAGCTATACACGCAGAGTCCTGCATATTGCCAGTCAAGGAGCGTAGTGAACTGCAGACACACCAGATGTATATCAATGAATCATCCGACCAGAAGAATGATCAAGCCCGTCAGAGGAAGATCAATTAGGACGCCGTTCGTCGACGCTCTTCGTAAGGTGGATGCACAGAGATGGAATGGCTCCGTCTCGCGTGAGGAGCATACCCAGTTCATTTGAGGTCATCTTGGGAAGGCACCTGTAAACCCTATTTTGGGAGAAGTGCCGCCTCCGGCTTGCCAGTCCGAGTCTCAACTCGGCAGATGTGCTCTTGCCTCACTGTGGTCACTCTATGCTGCTTATGTTTTACGTCAACAGAATCGACAGTAACCGACCTCACGCATGCCCGGACCGCGTTGGTCCCAGACACGACACAGCGAGTTTATTCGTGTGCCCGAAGAGAAATACAACTCTAACCAATGGACCTGTGGACGAATCGGTTAATGGTCGCTCAGTTCCTTAACGTATGACAAAAACCGCTCCTTTGCTGCAGAAGTGGAAGCTTACTTCGTCGTTAGTCATGGGTTGTGTTGGTAACCTGTGCACACCAGTGTACCATTTCCCAGCTTTTGTTCTACATCAGTGAGCGCTTGTCTGGAAACGAATCCCATTCTAAGGACCTAGCCATAGCTTGGCGTTTCGTTGTTCTTGGCTTCTCCTACGCGTTTGCAACTGGTGATATCTCAGACACTCTTGCAGGATCGTGTCAATTATCAATCCCAACTTTTCAGTTCAGAATTGTGAGATGGAAACATTAGGTTCTGGCTCTACATAATAACATACACTACTATAGTCATGCACAATTCTGCAAAGGTGTTTTTGGAAACACTTCTCTTGATTTTTCTCAAAGAGACTGAAAGTCACTAGAAAAACATGTAGAAACATGCGTAAAGATTTGTAAACTTGATTCTTGTTTAACTGCGTTCATGAAATAATCTGTAAAAGAAAACCTCAACACGCATTCTCCTGAAAACAATTATAACGAAAATTAGGTCTCCTAATCCGAAAAAGTACGATGTCATTTTGGAAACATCCTTGCTCGATCATTCCATTTTCCTGTATTTACAAATGCTGATGTTTCTTCTTCCTTTGTTTCTTTCCGCCTGTATGATAATTGCTTTAATCCATAGAAATAAGCTTCCTTCCATTCCAGGAATCCGGTTACTTCTGTTCCAAGTAGTCCTCGCTTGGTTTTGACCATCTAGTCCTAACCTACTGAGAAAGCAAGAGAATGTCTGGGGAACATCACTGCGCTGCTACGAGCACTGTCAACAAGAAATGCGAATGCGAAGATGATCTAAGAGACTCTGATCGCCTCTGGACGGATTTTGAGGCTAGTGAACTTTTCGCTGGTGCTAATATCGATGCAGAATATGAATCACAGAACCATACAAGCATTTTAAACACACTGGTAAACGCTGACGGTTTAGGTGTGTTGTGCACTGTACGCCATACGAAGTGTGAACTCTGGGGAATATGTAGTGACCTTTCAACCTTGATCGTCACTAGCAGTGAAGCGGTGGGCCTGGTTGAAATATAAGGTTCCGTCCATAGCAGACGACAGGCGTCAGCGACCAGCGTCAGACCAATGGTATACTTTTTCGACTCGCGGTCGCGTCGCTCTGCTCAGCGACCGCCTCCCGACCTTTAAGTCTGTCGCAATGCACTGCACACCGACAGTGGCAACGACGGGCATCGGCACACGTGCAGTATGTCAGCCCTCCGTCACATGTCGCTGCGACGGACACGCGGCAGATGTTACTACGACGGCCAGTGCCTTTGCTCCCATGCTGGTCCCGGCACGATTTGTGCTAAATGTCAAGACTATCGCTCATGACAGCGACAATGTATATTATTGACCTCAAGTCGTGGCTCAAACGCTGGCGCATGCAACGTGTCCGAGGACGGCACGGGGATAACGATGGTATTGATAATACTTGTGACATCCGCTATGCATCCACCGTCAGCGACAGGCCGGCTGCAGTGGTCGCTGGGGAGTGAGATCAATAGCAAATGTTAAAGATGCAAACCCCCAACGTCATTTGGGGACGTCTGCTATGGACGGAGCCTGACGGGGTGATAAGGCTGCTCCGGTGAAAAAGCGACCGCTCTCTGCTGTGATAATCGGAATCGAAAGCACAATAGAAGTGCCCAGAGCTTACGAAGGTGTAGTGTCTTTATCGGAGCGAAGTTCCGCTCCGCACATGCGGACAGCCGCTGTTACAGCACGCATGACCACGATAATCATGCTAGGACCAGCGGGTCTCTGCGCGGTTACCCCTTCTCCCAGCACGATTAGCTGCGCGCGTGAGGAAATTTTTCGCTTTTATCTACACAATATTCATGATCTCGCTATGCGCAAACGTGGTCCTCAGAAGAAAAGCACTGCTATCGTGTACGCTTGTTGAAAGCATGAGTACACGTATACTTATACAGTTGGCACGATTAGCCCTGATACTTTGCATTCCTTATTGTGCGTTGGCGCAAAGTCGGTGCACGTATGTTGTATAATATTCGCACCAAGTTTGCGCCAACGCACAATAAAGAGCGCAAGTATCACTGCGATCCAGGGTACGTCGCGAGGCTCGAGGTGTCTCCATGCAGGTCGGGCCCCCATTTCCAGCAGGTTCTCGTTCGGGCTCCCCCTCTCAACTTATTTAGGTGTGGTGACCGGGGGGCGGGAGTACCCAAAAAAAATGCACCGCTCAATTAGGGTTGCTGCATTAGTTTAGGCGGACGAATTTAATGATAGCTGTAATTCGGCTCAAGTGGTGGAGTACTCCACTGTGCAAGTTCACAGAAAAGTTCATGTCTAACTGTTTTATGCGGGAACCCCCCCCCCACAGTATAGGAGTGAGGTCGACAAAAAGTTTGCTTAAGCCCCATTCATAGCTGGTCGCTTCGGCTTCAAGTCAAAGCGATCAACAATACTGCCGCGACCTGAAATCGCTCGGGCGGACGTAATTTCGCGTGAAATAGACGGACAATTGCGGACCACGCCGCAGGAATAAAAAAAAACATTTTTCTCGGCATTTCTGCTTATTTTTTTGTGACATTGTTGCCCTTACCTTCTAATAGAAGAGTTTTGCATAATTTTATAAACAATTAATGGTTCCAAAAAAACGATGGGGTGAAATTTGCTTGAGCAAAAACTCAAAACTACGACTAAAGTTACTAATTGCTAGAAGCTGCATGAAATGTGGTTTCTCGGTATCCTTATTATATTTTCTCATCTTTATCATTGTAAATGTTTCGCGTAAATGTAAATGTAATAATTTTTACCGCGCATTTGCCTTATGTAAATGTAATGAACATAAACATAAATGTGTCATAATTACACGTTTTTCCCTGTCATATGCCGTCTTTTATGTTGGTGAACTGTGACGTCTGCAATTTCGCGCCACATACGCAAGGTTGTGACGAAAGATTGCGGACTAGTCACTTCGACTAGACGAGTCGCTTCCATCATGGAAGCGACGCAATTAGTCTAAGCGACCTAACAAAATCAAGCGGGTCGCTTCGACCAGCTATGAAATACCCCAGTCGCTCGGCGATCGCGACTGAAACTGCAAACTGTTCCAAACCGTCGCGGCTCAGTACAAGATCAGTTGGCGCGATGAGTTTTGTAACTGTTGGCAGTGCCGCGGCTAGTCGAAGCGACCTGCTATGAATGAGCCTTCAGAGGTGAGTGAGGCAGGGAACGGCGCGAGGTCTGAGGCCTCAAAGGGGTGATCTGAGCTTCGTTGGTCTTCTTCTTCTTCTTCCTTGCAGCCACGGAGGGGGGTCCCGTCATGGGTTCAGAAACTCGGCCACTAGCGTTGGGTTCATCCACAAATCTATTGTCGTTAGTGTAGTCGGTCTCATCGGGCAGTTGAACAGGTGTGCAGTAGTATGCCGTTGACTACCGCAATCCGGGCACTCGTCAGGTTTGCTGTTATCGATCCTATGCAGATATGACATCAGCATGGGGGAGAGGATCCGAGATGCTCAACCTACGCGTGGTGGATCTGTGGAGTCGACTACCAAGATCAAGGAGACTCATCAAACGGGCATCAACAACTCCACGAGGAGTTTTTTCTGCATGGGAGTGCGAATGGCTGGGTGCCGCACTCCTTCGCATCCCGCGCGGCCCCTACCATGTTGTCCACGATGTGCTAAGCACCGAAAACCATCTAGGATGACGTATCCAAGCATTCCTGCCTCACAAGCCTGTATTTGCCCCCTATTCGAGTAACATAAATAAATGTGAAACTTGAGAAAACATTCACTAATTGAAAGTGATAACAAGGTCAAATCGAAGTCTAAAAGGGAAGCAGCTTGATTTACCTGAGTATGGCTACAAACCGAATAATTATTATCCACTTTCAAGAATGTCGCTCTACTTCGACTGGCTTTTGGGGTAGAGGATTTCTCCGGTAGGCAGACGACATGCTGTGCCCCGGTTTCACAAGCTGTTCCTCTCGTAGAGTCCCATTTTACGGTGCTATCCCTCTGAATTATAACATGATTTCTCAAACTTCACTTCTCATTCTGTCTTCTTAGGGGTGCGAAAATACAGGCTCGCGAGATGGTAATGCTCAAATATTGTCGTCCTAAATAGTGCTTGGTGCTTCAAGCTCTGTTGACTACATGGAAGGGGGTGTGCGCACATATTTATGCTGTTAATTCGACCGTATTTGTTAGCGTGTATGCTGCCTCTGAAGTACTGCCCAATTAGGGTGAGCGCAGCCTTAGAGTAGAGTCAATGCAGTTTTAAAGTAAGCTCAGTGCGGCTTTAATGCATCCTTTGCGCAGCATTGAAGTAGGATGAATGCAGCCTTGAGGTAAGGCTAATGCAGATTTCAAGTAAGCTCAGTGCTGCTTTGCAGTAGCCTCTGCGAAGCCTTGACGTAGGATGGGTGCAGCACTGAAGTAAGCTTATTGTACGTTCGAGGAAAGGATGCTGCGCCTTTAATGAAACTAGGTTGAAGCAATCAACCTAGATACTCTAAAGCCGTAGAAAGCTTTCTCAGAGAGTTCTGAGTAGAACAGCCCGTCGCGATTCGCAGATCAGAATTTTGGACGCGCTGCAGCTTGGACCAAGATGTGTCCGACGCGATGTGTTGCCAGACTGGCGCAGCATTCTCCAAGGCGGGTTGTACAATAGCCTTATACGTGGTCAGGATTGTTTCTTTACTGCACCCCCAGGACGTTCCACCAAGAGCACGTAGGACGTTGAGTCTTCTTCTTCTTTTTCTTCTGCAGCCTCAAAGTGGTTTTTGTCATAGGTTGAGGAACTGGGCGGCCTTCACAGGATTCGCCAGCAACTAAATTCCCAAAGCTGCTTGGCCTTATTCTTGATCCGTCACTGAAGTTCCACAAAAACGCGGAACTGAAACAAACAGTCGTCAAGGCTAGGCTTAATATCTTGAGAGCTCTCGGAGGAACATCATGGGGAAGCAGCCGAGAGACTATATTGAGAACCTACAGAGCAATACTTCAGCCGGCTCTGGAATATGCGGCACCAGTGTGGCAGCACCTGGTGTCAGACAGCTCCTGGAATAAGCTGCAGCGTATACAGAATGCTGCGCTTGGAATCGCTACCGGTTGTGCAAGGAGCTCTCCAATAGAGCATCTTCACGCGGAGGCCTGCATATTGCCAGTTAAGAAGCATTGTGAACTCCAGGCACAGCAGATGTATATTAATGTTCTGAGACAGCCAAATCATCCGGCAAAGAGAATTATGAAGCCCATTAGAGAGAGGTCGATTAGGACGCCGTTCGCAGATGCTCCTCGTAAAGTTGATGTACAGAGATGGGCCGACTCCAACATGGAAAGGCTTCGTCTTCTGCGCGAGGAGCACACCCAGTTTGTTCGAGGATATCTGGAGAAGGCGGCTGTGAACCCTATTTTAGGAGCAGTGCCGCCTCGGGTTTGCGAGACCGAGTCTCAACTCGGCAGGCGAGCCAGATGTGCTCTCGCCTCGCTGCGCTGTGGTCACTCTATTCTGCTAATGTCTTACGCCAACAAGATCGACAGCAGCCGACCAGACGCATGCCCGGATTGTGGTGCTCCCGGACACGACACGGCGCACTTGTTCTTCTTCTTCTTCTTTGCAGCCACAGAGAGGGGCTCTGTCATAGGTTCAGAAACTCGGCAACTAGCACTGGGTTCGTCCACAGATCCATTTTCGTCAATGTAGTCGGTCTCTTCGGGCAATTGAACAGGTGCGCAGTAGCATGCCCTTGACTACCGCAATCAGGACACTTCGTCAGGTTTGCTGTTGTCAATCCTATGCAAGTATGACACAAGCATGGGGAGTGTCCACAGCGTAACGATGCAACGGTGCACCTGGCACGCCTGCCAAGTTCCATCTCTGTCTCGCTGACCTTTGAGGTGCGACTCCAGGATGGAGTTTATGGCAACTCTGCTCAAGTGTTCCTTCACGAATCGGGTGGGCTTCGCGCGCAAGAGACGGAGGCGTTCTTGTTGGGCTTCGGTCCATCACTGCACATCTACTTTCGACGGAGCATCAGCGAAAGGCTTTCTGGTACATCTCTCTCTCACCCGGTTTAGTACTCTTCGCGATGGATGATTCGGCTGCTTCAAGATGGTAATGTACATTTGTTGCGCCTGGAGTTGGCAGTGGTCTCTAACTGGCAATATGCGAACTTCGGCGTGTAAGTGCTCTATTGGAGAGCTTTAAGAACAGCCTGTTGCAAATCGCAGAGCACAATTTTGGACGCGCTGCAGCTTGGACCAAGATGAGTCCGACACGATGTGCTGCCAGACTGGCGCAGCATACTCCAAGGCGGGTTGCACAATAGCCTTATACGTGGTCAGGATCGTTTCTTTACTGCACCCCCAGGACGTTCCACCAAGAGCACGTAGGACGTTGAGTCTTCTTCTTCTTTTTCTTCTGCAGCCTCAAAGTGGTTTTTGTCATAGGTTGAGGAACTGGGCGGCCTTCACAGGATTCGTCCAAAGGTCCATTGTGGTTAAGGAGGTAGGTCTCTTCGGGCACATGATTAAGTGCGCCGTGTCGTGTCCGGGAGCACCACAGTCCGGGCATGCGTCTGGTCGGCTGCTGTCGATCTTGTTGACGTAAGACATGAGCAGAATAGAGTGACCACAGCGCAGCGAGTCAAGAGCACATCTGGCTCGTCTGCCGAGTTGAGACTCGGACTCGCAAACCCGAGGCGGCACTGCTCCTAAGGTAGGGTTCACAGCCGCCTTCCTTAGATATCCTCGAACAAACAGGGTGTGCTCCTCACGCAGAAGACGAAGCCTTTCTATGTTGGAGTCGGCCCATCTCTGCTTTACGAGGAGCATCGGCGAACGGCGTCCTAATCGACCTCTCTCTAATGGGCTTCATGATTCTCTTTGTCGGATGATTCGGCTGTCTCAGAACAATATACATCTGCTGTGCCTGGTGTTCACAATGCTCCTTGACCGGCAATATGCAGGCCTCCGCGTGAAGATGTTTTATTGGGGAGCTCCTTGCACAACCGGTAGCAATTCTAAGCGCAGCATTCTGTACACGCTGCAGCCTATTCCAGGAGCTGTCAGACACCAGGTGCTGCCACACTGGTGCCGCATATTCCAGAGCCGGCTGAAGTATTGCTCTGTAGGTTCTCAATATAGTCTCTCGGCTGCTTCCCCATGATGTTCCTCCGAGAGCTCTCAAGATATTAAGCCTAGCCTTGACGACTGTTTGTTTCAGTTCCGCGTTTTTGTGGAACTTCAGTGACGGATCAAGAATAAGGCCAAGCAGCTTTGGGAATTTAGTTGCTGGCAACAGGCCACCATCCCATTCGACATCTGGATGGGCACTGTGTTCCTTGGTGTTTGTTGTAAACACTGAAACAGAGGATTTTGCAGCAGAGACTGTGAGCATCATTTTATCGAGGAAGAGCTTCATCTCGACGAGATAGGCGCTGATACGTTAGCGGCTACCTGCAGGTCACGGTCCTGGCACATGATGGTGATGTCGTCAGCATACATAACAATCTTTACATCATTGGGAGGCTCGGGAATGTCTTCAAGATACAGGCTGAATAGGGCAGGGGAAAACACTCCGCCTTGCGGAACACCGGCTGCTATTGGAATGCTATGGGATACGTGATTCTGGAACAGAACGTTAGCCCGGCGGCCTTTAGTGAACGCTGCCATCCATCGCTTCTGCCATGATGGTAGCGATGACTTGAGCAGTTTCTCGGACAGCAGTCCCAAGTTAATTTAGCGACGGGCGATAACAGGCTTATTGGTCGAAAGCCTTTTGCCGTGCTTTGGGACTTGCCTGGCTTTGGAAACGGTATCACATTGGCTGTCTTCCAAGCTTGGGGTAGACTGCAGGTGCGGAAAGAAGTGTTAATGATACCTCAGGAGAGCTGCGGCCGACCAGCACCTCTCCCACGACAAAACCCTCTTCTCGGAGGGGTTGACGTCGGTTTGCGCGGAGGCGATCTTCTTTCCTCCACACTGCCACGGCACGAACGTACGACATCTCGGCAGCGACGTTGAGTCTTGTTTTCACTGTGGCTTGCTTCTGCTCAGTGTTCTTATGAGACTTCAACGAAGGATCCAACACGAGTCCAAGTAGCTTGGGGAATCGGGTGGCCGGCAATTGAGTTCGTCCCATTTCACCATGGGATGGACATTGTGCTCTGCATTATCAGTGGAAAAAAAACGGTGACGGATGATTTGGAGGCAGAGACTGCGAGCATTTTGCGATCGAAGAAACATTTCAACTTGATCAAGTAGTCATTGATCTTACTGGCGGCTACCTTCATGTCGCGATCTCGGCAAAGAATAGTAATATCATCCGCGTATGCTACGACCTTGATGTCTTGAGGGGGAACGGGGAGATCTTCTAGATATAGACTGAAAAGTGCAGGCGATAAAACCCCTCCTTGAGGGACACCAGCGGCGATGGGGATGCTATTGGCAACATGTCCCTGGAATAGCACATTTGCCCGACGTCCTTTAGTGAAGGCAGTTATCCACCGCTTCTGCCAGGGCTTAATGGTAGACTTTAACAGACTTTCTGTTAGTAGGCCTAGATTGACAGTGTCAAATGCCTTTGTGAAGTCGAGGGCCACACCAACAGTACGTTGGGGTTTCATGGCATTAAAGCCGTCCAGAACATAGCTCACAATTTCCAACAAGGCCGTAGTGGTGGAATGTAATTTACGGAAACCATGCTGATGCTGTTGCTTGTTGTTGTGTTCGGCCAGCTCTTCCACAACCAGTTTTTCGGCAACTTTGGCAATGGGTGAGAGTAGACTGATCGGCCGGTACCCTTTAGCCGTGGATGGTGATTTTCCCGGCTTTGGCAGTGGTATAACGCGAGCGATTTTCCAATTTTGGGGTAAAGTACATGTACGAAACGATGTGTTTATGACGTCAGCAAGAAGGGGCAGTAGTTCACTGGGCAGTCTCTTCAGGACTGCTGGGCTCAAACCGTCTGGCCTTATTGCCTTCGAGTTACTCATCTCCTTTGTCACCTTCTCGACCTGTGCAGGCGTGAACAGGGTTGAGCAGGCCGTTGCGCCAATTTTCGGAGGAGCTACGACCACCCCTGTTGACCAAAATATCGGGAACAATTTTACCACCCCCCCCCCCACCCTCGACAAGTGGATATCAAACTTGTATTCAGCACATCGAATAAGCCCTGAACAGAAATTTCGGCTTGAATCTGAAACGTTGTCCAAACTACCGTATATCCACCATAATGTAGATTTTCATGACGGCCTGCAGCTGTTCTCGCGCTGCAATCTTACTATCGGGGGGCGACTGTCAACCTCATTTTAGCTTAATTGGTTTGGGTAAAATTCCTTTCTTCTCCAAAAATTTTGCGAACCCCTCCCCACTCCTTCTTCTTCTTTGCAGCCACGAAGAGAGTATTGCTGTAGGCCCAGAAACTGGGCGACCAGCGTCGGATTCGTCCAAAGGTCCATGGGAGTTGATGTTGTGGGTTTTTTTTTGGACAGTTGAATAAGTGTAGAGTATTGTGGCCGGTACCACCACAGTCCGGGCAAGCGTCGGGAGTGCTACTGTCGATCCTGTTCGCATAGGACTTCAGGAACGTTGAGTGCCCGCAGCGCAACGATGCAAGAGTGCATCTGGCACGTCTACTCAGCTGAGACTCAGACTCAGAGACTCGAGGCGGCACAGTACTCAAAATGGGATTGATAGCCGCTCTTTCCAGATATCCTCGGACAAACTGGGTGTTCTCCTCGCGCAACAGACGGAGGCGTTCTTGATGTGAATCGTGCCATCTTAGCAGATGGACTTTATTTGGAGCATCGGTGAAGGGTTTTCTAATGTCTCTCTCTCTTTCTCTCTCTCTCTCTCTTACAGGCTCAAGTACTCTCCAAGATGGGTGGTTGGGCTGTTTGATGATGTTGATGTGCAGATGCTGGGCCTGGAGCTGACAATGCTTCTCTGGTAGTACCCGGGTCTCGGCGTGAAGATGTTCAATGGGCGAACTCCTGGCACACCCAGTGGCGATCCGAAGAGCAGCGTTTTGCACACGCTGCATTTTGCTCCAGGATGTATCCGACATTAAGTGCTGCCAAACAGGTGCCGCATACTCCAGGGCGGGCTGCAATATAGCCTTATATGTGATCAGAATTGTTTCCTTGCTGCAGCCCCGTGATGTACCCCCTAGTGCCCTTAGCACATTGAGCTTGGCCTTGACAACTGTCTGCTTCTGCTCGGTATTCTTGTGAAACCTCAGCGATGGATCAAGTATAAGGCCAGGCAGTTTGACGAATCGAGCAGCAGGAAGGCGATCTCCACCCCAGTTGACTTCAGGATGGGCATTGTGCTCTTTGGGGTCAGTTGTAAAAACTGATACTGAGGATTTGGCGGCTGAGACCCTGAGCATTTTGTTGTCGAAGTAGCTTTTCAGACCAATCAGGTACTCGTTGATCTCGCTCGCGGCGGCTTGAATGTCGCGGTTCTCTCACATGATAGCCATATCGTCAGCATAGGCGACAATTTTTATTTCATGGGGAGGAGCCGGAATGTCCTCTAGGTACAGATTAAACAGAGCGGGCGATAAGACTCCGCCTTGCGGGACACCGGCAACTATAGGAATACTTCTTGAAACATGACTTTGGAACATAACTTTTGCTCGACGGCCCTTAAGCCTAGTTTTGACTGCAGGTGGTCGCTGCGGCCATGCGAGGGACAACTGTTCCTTTTTCATCACGCGTAATGGAAAGCCGCTCCAATTGTGATCGCTTCGTGGCAAACGTCCTACATCGCTGGGTCGCGGCGACGAAATCCTATGTTTCACTGCATCGCTGCTTGAAGAGCAATTCTCGATGGTCGCTGATCATCGCTCCATCGCTGCCATTCTGGCAGCGATGGAGCGAATGACACGTTTCGTCGAATGAATATTGACCCTTTCACATGACAAGATCAGTGTTTTCGAGTCGAAACGCGTTATTGATGAACACCAGCCATTAATTTTACTGATTGATTGAATTTCTTCTATCATCCGTGGGCCTATGCACTATGAACAGAATCACTGCCGCTGCTACATCGCTGCTGCAGCGGGTGCAAAATCGCTGCGATGAAAAACAGCAGCGATGCAGTCAAAACTAGGCTTTAGTGAATGCAGTTATCCAGCGCTTCTGCTAGGAGGGATAGAAGACTTTGACAAGCTTTCCGATAACATGCCCAAGTTGACGCTGTCGAATGCCTTTGTCAAATCCAGAGCTACAGCGACGGTTCTGAGTGGTTTCCTCTCATTGAAACCATCGATAGCATAGCCAACGATTTCCAGCAGTGCCATCGTGGTTGAATGCAGCTTTCTGAAACCATTCTGGTGTTGCTGATTTTCGTTATGCTGAGCTAAATCATTGACAATTAGCTTTTCAGCAACCTTGGCCAATGGCGACAAAAGGCTTATTTGCCTATATCCTTTCGCTGGCGACTGCGGTTTTCCGGGCTTAGGCAGTGGGACGACATTCGCTGTCTTCCAATCTTGTGGCAATGTGCATGTTCGAAATGAGGTATTAATTAAGTCGGTAAGCAGCGGGAGAAGTTCACTTGGAAACTTCTTTACGACTGCGGGACAGATTCCGTCAGGTCCGACAGCTTTAGAGTTACGCATTTCCTCTAATATCGTCTCCAACCTGCGCAGGGGTGAAGGCCTCAGCCGTGCTCATTAGCGGAAGGCGGCACAGCTCCCTTACTGTCACTCTATTTTGCGGGCCTCGCTTAGCAGTTGTTATGAAGAAACTCTTGCCCAGGGCGTAAGCAGCATCCCTTCCTGACTTGAATACATTATTTTCGAACTCGATCGTGGAGACAGTGGCAGGTGTGGCTTTCGCAGAGAGCTTTCTCAGAATTTTCTGAGTCGCGGCGCCATCTGTCTTGAAGTTCAGTTTTTCAGTGAACTTCTGCCACTCCTCTTTCTTATGTCTGTCCAGGTCCCTTCTAATCTCATCGTCAAGTTGAGTGACCTCAGGGTTCAGGTGGTTGGCAGATCTCTTTTCATCTCTTGTCCGAGTTTTCTGTATATCTCCCTGGTGACGTTGGGGTAAAAAGTCTTTACACGTCCTTCTGGTATGGCCGCTTTCATAGCCTTCCGGATAGCGTCAGATACGTGCCGCTCTCTCTGGTGCACGTCGCCATTCCATGGATATTCAGCTGCCTGGCGAAGCGCAACCTCTCTGAACAGGCCCCAGTCTGCAAGGCCTAAATTGATGTATGAACGTTGACGAATACCAGTGTAAGGCGCAAGAGAGTTGCAGAGATCAATATGGACAAAAATGGGGATGTGGTCACTAGACAGGGTTGTAGAAGTGGACCATGAGCAAGCACTAGAAAGATTAGAAGAAACGAGCGAAATGTCTGGGCTGGAAGATCGGCCGTTGGCAGGGAGGCGAGTGGGCTGATCATCGTTTAAGATAACCAGGTCGCACTCCTCCGCCCATTCTTAGACGTCCTCTCCTCCAACATCAGAGTCAAGTGAAGAGCAAAACTCAGACGTTCGCTGTTGTCCACAGGACACGAATGAGATGTCACCTCACGCAATGCTCCCTGTAGACATCCAAAAGGGGCATGGATCGCCCCTCGAGAACTGCCCGTCGCCCCCCTCCTTGGTGCCGTAGACAACCTATCCGCGGGAACGCTTTTGCTGTAGACATCCCATCGGAGGAGGATCTCCATCCCCGATTCCGCGTTCACATCCTATCAACACCCTGTAGACCTGATATTACCATCCCAGTGAAGCATCAACCGCTTTATGACGTCACCCCTTAAGGGCAGCATACACACTCACAAACATGGTGGAGGTAACAGCATAAATAGGACCGCACGGCTCCTACCATGTCGTCTACGACGTTTGAAGCGTCAAAAACCATCCAGGATGACAATATGTGACAATGTTTGGGCAATCTTGCCTTCCACGTCTGTATTTCCCACCCGTTCGAGTACAAGAATTAGAAATGAAACTTGAGAAAACATGTGATAAGATAGAGTGATAGCACTATCTCATGGGAGCGCACGAGAGAAATAGCTTGATAGTTAAGTGGTGGTGGTTTCAAATGCAATAAACGTGACCCAAAGTTTCAAGAAAATACCGGGTGTGAACCCCAATGGTAAGCACAGCTGCACAATAGAGTACAATAATTTATTACACAACACACAACAAAGTTATTACTAACAATCTGGTGACAAAAAAAATGTATTAGAAATTTCCCATGACGACCCTTTTTCAAATGAAGATTCTTGACCAGCCCAGCGGTGAATGTCCTTGGCCCTTTACGCAAAACCTGTCCTAACTCCTAAGCCGAACCCTGCAAAACCACTACTGGACTCACCGAGAGCGAACACTGCAATCAATGCAATGTTCCAGGCTAATCCCAACACTCCCAGGAACAGTAATAGACGGACGACCCGGAACCAGAAAGGAGCCGAATCCCGCAAACGCACGCAAAGGACAATGAGCGAGCAGAGCGAGCTATTCCCCAGAACCAACGGACCGAGGACAAACCGATCCGGAGCAACGACAGAAAAAGGAACTGCCCTCTCGTCGACGAATTTGGGCCTCGTTGATAATTTATTCCCGCCGTTTATATTACCGTACATTCCGTGCTCCAATCGCACTCGCCCTTTAATCAATCAATCCGGCCCTCAACGTTCACCGCTAGGCCTGTTACTTTCTAGCTGCATGGATAACACCAGTGAGTTTCCATTTACTTTTCTAGTATTATCTCACATGCCGCCCCCCGGTTTGAGACCGTTACACTCGGTCTCCACTCCCGCCTCTTGCTGCCGCTGGACGCTGCCGAGCGTTCCTCTCAGTCCGACTTCCAACATATGCTCAAAGTCACGCGACCATCCTTCCACATGTGCATGATGCATTATGCCATCCTTCCCAATGGCCGAGGCGAACAGAGCGACATTCATGCATTTGGACCGAATATAGGCGTACGCGAAGGCTAGGCTCTTTGGCGTCACCACGTGACGACTTCCGTCGCAGATCCACTTCACCTTTTCCGCGAGTGTTCCACATCCCTGGTACAGTGCAATAATTCGCGCGGGCTCCAGCACGTCGTCGACCTTGTGCGAGTACGCGAGTTCCGGAAATCTGGGTATGAACATTCCCACAACGATCTTTGTACAGTCTTTACAGTTCGGGATATCCATAGCCAACGATTCTTCACCCCGCACCAACTTCCGTCCCGAACAACGATACTGTACATGCAGCCCATGCGATCGATCAGGCACGTCGAACAATCTTTCCGCTCTGAAAGAATAGGCATCAGAGGCTCGTGGCGTCACATTTACCCGTTTCACACACACTCTCCTCCTCCTCTGATCACGCTTGGACTTGCACGGCAGAGGTTCTTCGCCGATTTCGTTCGGACATCTAGATACTGAGGGGCCACAATCAAAAACCGGCACTTGAGGTACTGCCTCCGGGTTCGTCACTAATGAGCACCCTTTCAACGTGATACACTGCACTGAATGTGGCGTCACATAGCTCCGACTCCCCACAACCGCGGAATCCTGTTGCTTTCCGGATACCCCGTCTGATGCTACCACCTCAGTACGCTCATCGGAGTCACTTGGCGAGTCGCTCTCTCGCACTAGTTTATACCCCAGCTGCGGCAACACGTTAGTCCCTAAGATCACCTCATCGTCGTCGGCTCTGTTTACGTATACTTTAGCTTGGACCTCCCTTCCAGCCTGTTCACCTTCTCGCAGGGTCACCTCAACAGTAGTTGCAAACTCCATGACGTTGCCCGATGCATCAAAAATCTTTGGAGCATCATCCATGGAATGTTCGGTAACGCTACCGTCGATATTGTACCCATCTTCCTTTGCCTTCAGCAACGCCTCGGCCGGTATAATTGAAATCTCCGACCCCGTGTCTAACAGTCCTTTCCATTTCCTTCCGAAAAGCTCCACCACCGTTGTGGATTTCTTTCCGAATACCGGGCACGCTGATTTTGACTCCCCCTTGAGGAAATCACGGGCATCGTATCGGACGAAACGTCCTTGGCTAATGCTCCCACACAGCGCTCTCCTTGCCAGTCTCCACTTGACTTATCACCATGGAGCACTGCAGACTCAGCACTTACCCTATGTCGAGGAACCAACGCATGGGCGTCGTACCTACGGTTGCATCCAACCGAGTACACCTCGCCACAGCTGCGCATGCTATTTTTGTACGCTGCACATCCCTCTGGTTCTGTACATGAACCCCCTTCTGAGACAGCAACCGTACGCCGCAGCACACTCGCAGCTGATTTTCCCTGACCACGTGCTTCCCGCGGTCGAATCCGCACTCACGGCAGAGACTCCAGACCGCACCTCATCTGTTTGTCTGGGATACGTGTCTTTCTTACAGAGCTCATATCCCAAGTGTGGGAGTAGGTTGGTTCCAACGATCACTTCTCCCTTCGCCTTACTCACATGCATCTTGGCCACAACCGTAGACGCTTGCGCCCCGGCCTCTTTCACTGGTATCTCGACTACTGCCACAACACGTAATCGGTTCCCTGATACCTCTTGCACGGGACGGGACCCTTCCAAGGAGTGCTCAACCACTTCCCGGTCAATATCTATCCCGTCCTTTTTGGCTTGTATCAGCACTTCCGCAGGCAAGATTGTGGTTTCGGAACCTGTTACTAACAGTGCATCCCAGTGCCTTCCGAAAATCTCCGCCTTCGAAGCTGACTTTTTGCCGAACAATGGACACACAACCTTCCGTGGCTGCACCTGCCCATTTCTTTGAGATTGAGGCTGACCGTTTGAGCGGCAGACTGCTGCCGTCAGGCGTGCAGAAAGGGACCCGGCCTTCTGACTGCACTTTGACTTGGGCTCCACCTTCGAATCAGTACAGTCTTTCGCTCGATGTCCCGACTTCTGGCAGGTAAAGCACAACATCTCTCCCGACTGCGTTTTCGCAACTTTACCACCTGACGATCGACACGTCATGACGGCAAGGCGCGCAGACTACGAGGTTCTAGGCGGTGGACCTGTTTCCCGACAGTCACTCGCAAAATGGCCCTTACCCTGGCACTTGAAGCATGTCGTCTCTTTCTTGCGGGTACTCTCCGGCTTACTCTGCTCCTTTTTAGTGGACTGCTCCGTTGAGTCACCATCCGTCCGACGCGTTGGGTTGCTTTTACCCGCCTCGGTTGCTCTGTCATTGTAACTGTTAGTAGCCCCCTCACTTAGGGTATTTCGTAGCGTCAAGTTCCTACGCTCAATTCGCTTGGCCGTTTCTTTCAGCTTATTGTACGCGTCATCTTCCTCTTCCAACGCCTCAATAAGGTGATAAGAATCTCTCCAATGAGCTAGCTGTTGGTACAGCAGGTGCGCTCTTTCTGTAGCCAGCACTTGCTCGTCCAACCCCGGATACGCACGACGGCACAGACGCTCCAATTTCACACAGAAGTCCACGACTGACTGTCCATCACGCTTCCTCAAACGTTTGAGTTCACCTAGCGCGACTAACCTGTCGTTGCGCGACTCAGCTTTACTCTCACGTTTCAGCGCCTCTACCAGTACCGTAAAGCCCCCATCACGAACGTGCTTGGGTAACGCTTCATTCTGATTCTTGGCTCTACCCGTCAGCTTAGTTCGCAACAATGCACACAGTTCCGCATCTGTCCAACTACCAGCCGTGTATTTGAGTTTGAATGCTTCCATGAAATTCCGGAAATTGTACGCGGCATCCTTACCAGAATAAGGCTGCACCTCGGGTAACGCTATGTATTTCAAGTACTGCATCATGTGCGCACCCTCACCTAGACTACGGCGACTATCAGCACTGCACACACTGCCCTCGGGTTCACTCCCCTCACTTTCATGAGAACTTTCCGACGTACCGGTTCTTTTCCTCTCGGTCCCATGATGTGGCGAGCTGCGTCTGCGCTGTCGCCAGGTCGAATCCTTCTCGTTCGCACAGCTTGCGGAGCCACTCTGAAATAGAGCATTATTCCTCCGTTGCGACACCTCTGGCCTCAATACAGTCAACACATCGATTCCTTTTTTCCGCCTCTGAGACTCACCGGGCACAGTTGCTTCAGGCGAATCCACACGTACTGCCACTTCTGCTTCACGACCAGGGATGAGCGGAAAATTTTTCTGAACTTCGGAAATCGGAAATCGGAAATCGGAAGGACCTTCTCGATTTCGGAAATCGGAATTCGGAAATCGGAAAGCCAAAAACCATCGGAAATCGGAATGCGGAAATCGGAAATACATTCAGTGAAATTCTTAACGCTCCCCCTGGTGACTGCGTGTACCAAAGAACTTGAACTTATCCTTCTTTACTGAAAGTTTTCATGCAAACACAATTAACTCTGGCTTTGTGAAAAGTGAAAACGGACCTCGAATCCAAATTCAGCGCCCAAAATAACCCTCTGGGAATTTGGCCAGGCAGAGCCTAAAATTTTTTATCTCGTGAATATTTCCGATTTCTTCCGCATTTTCAGGCTTTTTTTCGGAAATCGGAATTCGGAAATCGGAAGGCCAAAACCATCGGAAATCAGAATTCGGAAATCGGAATTCCGCTCATCCCTGTTCACGACGCTGGCTCTGACGCTCACGGTCACGATCCTCCTGCTCACGCTGACGGCGCCAAGCTCGGAGCTCCTCCAGTTCCTTCTCCTGGTCATCGAGCTTGCCTTGCATCTCAACTCGCATCTGTAAAGTTTCCTTAAATACCCTCGGTATTTGTGTCACGGACAACCTACAGTCACCTATGAGTTTTCTCAAAGTGTCTCTGACTTGTATCAACTCTGCGAGTCTCTCCACGAAAACACTTCTATTCTCACAGTCGAGGCTATCTAGCAACGCCTCAGTCCATTTTGTGAGGACCGCGCCCTCCTTAGTCAGATCCCTCAAACAATGCACTACTTCTAGCGCCTTGCGAGTCTCAATGCGTCCAACTCCCTCTATCGCCTCACGCGCGGGGTTGTTCGTGCGCATACCCTTTGCTACCTCAGCCATGATTCGCACTTGCATTTCTTTAACGACTCTCTCAAGAGTTTCACATACCTTGACGGTAAGCGGGGCCTCCTCGCCTCCACACAATCGCTGGAACTCCTGTTCGAGCTCTGCGTCCGTCGTTGGTTCTTCCAACTCCATCACATTACTCTCCATTCTGGACGAGCAAGGAGCACCAACCTTATCTGAAACACCAAGTGAAAATGTTTGAGTTGTAACCTCCGAAACATCATTCACAACGCTGGCTTCCACGCCGCTTGGTGTTGTTGACATGGTTCAGATAATGCCTTCGAAGTGTTTTGTGTCAAAAAAAAAATTTGGGCAGAGGTTTCCCCCTGATTTACAAAAACACTTCGGAGGAATCACTTCCTGAACCACCGCGAAAGAAAGCAACGCCAAGCCAAAGCTTTACGCTACTTGTTAGCTGTCTTTGCACAACCGCAAGCACCGAAATGCCCACGATTCTACAAGTCACAAGGGAAAAAAATGCTCAACACCAAACTACGCGAAATGTCGAAAAAAAAATCGATCGAGGATGAGCAGGGAACACCAGAAAAAATTTTTACTCTACTGTGCTAACCCCTTTTGAAAGACTTGGGTCACCGGCTTGGCCCCCCAAGTTAAGTGGTGGTGGTTTCAAATGCAATAAACGTGACCCAAAGTTTCAAGAAAATACCGGGTGTGAACCCCAATGGTAAGCACAGCTGCACAATAGAGTACAATAATTTATTACACAACACACAACAAAGTTATTACTAACAATCTGGTGACAAAAAAATGTATTAGAAATTTCCCATGACGACCCTTTTTCAAATGAAGATTCTTGACCAGCCCAGCGGTGAACGTCCTTGGCCCTTTACGCAAAACCTGTCCTAACTCCTAAGCCGAACCCTGCAAAACCACTACTGGACTCACCGAGAGCGAACACTGCAATCAATGCAATGTTCCAGGCTAATCCCAACACTCCCAGGAACAGTAATAGACGGACGACCCGGAACCAGAAAGGAGCCGAATCCCGCAAACGCACGCAAAGGACAATGAGCGAGCAGAGCGAGCTATTCCCCAGAACCAACGGACCGAGGACAAACCGATCCGGAGCAACGACAGAAAAAGGAACTGCCCTCTCGTCGACGATTTTGGGCCTCGTTGACAATTTATTCCCGCCGTTTCTATTACCGTACATTCCGTGCTCCAATCGCACTCGCCCTTTAATCAATCAATCCGGCCCTCAACGTTCACCGCTAGGCCTGTTACTTTCTAGCTGCATGGATAACACCAGTGAGTTTCCATTTACTTTTCTAGTATTATCTCACAGATTTGCTTGAATGTAGCATGTCTGCATACCGATTAACTCTCGCCCATTTTTGAGAATGCCGCTCTACTTTGGCTGGCTTTTTGAAATGTTGTTTCTCTCGTGCATTCCCATTTGGTAATGCTATCACTCTAACTTATCACATGTTTTCTCAAGTTTCTTTTCTCATTCTCGTACTCGAATGGCTGGGAAAACACTGGCGTGGAAGGCAAGATTGCTCAAAAATTGACAAGTATATCCTGTTTCCGAGTGTGATTTATTTCCGTTCGTCGCGTGCGTCTGCGTGCGTACGCTGCGTCTCCTTCTCCCCACAATTTCTCGCTGTCTCTACCTTCGCTCCGCACAAGCGCGCGAGAGAACAGAGTAAATCCGGCTCGGAACCAGAGGATATTGCCATCCTGGATGGTTTTTGGCGCTTCAAACATATTTGACGATATGGTAGGGGCCGTGCGGTCCTATTTATGCTGTTATCTCGACCACGTTTGTGAGCGTGTATGCTGCCTTTAAACGGCGGTATGCCTTCTTTCGAAACTTGATGATGAGGCCCGATTTTCCTTATTTCAGTTCTAGTCTAAGCGGAACAGAGGAATTGGACCCTCTCAATCAAATTTTCTAGAGAAAAACTAACATTGGCGTGGATCCTAATGAGACTTTTCGTTCCTCTTTGGAAGTTCGCGCAAACTCGGTGCACCTACGTAATGGCATATGACACCGAGTTTGCGCCAACCGTCGAGAGTAAACGCAAGGTCTCATTAGGATCAATACCGACGTTACATTATTTTAATAATGATGTCCTTATGCGGACAACACTCTACTGCTTCCAAATGAACTACTATAAGTTATACAAACCATTCCAAATGAAATGTACTTTTTTTAGAGCCAGTTTCGGACATAGAGTCCAAATGCCCTTTGCAGCTGCCTAGAGTCACCCTGGAAAACGTTATAGCATTTTTTTTCTCCGATTTTTGTACCTATTGTACCCTCAAAAAAGCGCATTAATTTTATGAAAATCCGGAAACAGACCTCATAATCGCGTTCAGGGCCCGAAACAGCCCCCCAAGGCAAAGTTTGGGTGAAAGCGCATTCTTCGAGCTACAGTTCATCTCCCCACTGCCGTTCAGTCCGCAAAGTGCGCGCTGATTGCGAAATCGTGCTGCGGCGCGGTTGCGAGTATCCTCAGACAAGGATGTGGGATCACCCGGACGCTTTTTGCCTTTGGTGCCCGGGTGATCCCACATCCCTGTCTGAGGATACTCGCAGCCGCGCCGCAGCACGATTTCGCAATCAGCGCGCACTTTGCGGACTGAACAGCAGTGCGGAACTGAACTGTATGTGCAGACTGATGGCGTTCTTGACTTGTATGGATTTTCGGTTCAGCGTTCAATTATATCAAGGCACGGGGTACAGAAAGCGTTGAAAAATTTTTTTCTCCAGATTTGACTTAAAATTCAACCTGGGGGTGATTTGTGGTGCTGATCACGAATCTGAGGTTTACCTGTGGTTTTTCCTAATTTCGACCAAATTTGTTCAAAGCTTCCTACCGGCGGAAAAATTTGACGGCAAAATCGACTTTCGACGATTTCTGGAATGTGACAAAAGATGTGGCTCAAATCGTTCTTTTGGGGTTTATTTGAAGTGCTCAACACGAATCTGATGTCAGTTTATGGATTTTTGACAGCTTACGATAGATTACGTTGGGTATACGGTATAGTTGGACACGAACGAAATTTTTGAAAATTTTTTCCATATTTTTTTCGTTCGTTCGAAAATTCGTCGAACGCAATTTTTTCAACTTCCGTTCGTTCAAAATTTCGTCGAACGAATTTTTTTCAAATTGCATTCGTTCGAAATTGTACAGCTATACGGTAGTTCGATCAATGTCACAGATTTGTCTCGAAGTTTCTATGTGGGAGTTTTTTGGGGTGCTGAATACGAATTCTATGTCCATTTGTCTGTTTTCAAACTATTAAGTTCTGCCTCCTGAATAACATGTTACCTACCGTACTCTACAGTAAACCTATAAATTCCGACAAGCGAACCCCAGATTCGTGTTCAGCAGTACATGTTTATCGCAGTATCCGGAGAAAAATAAAAAAAACACCTCAAAAATTCCATGGTGGACAACATGGATGGGAATCAGGGTAAATGAACACCCCCGAATGATCAGAGATTCCTGACAAACAACTAAAAATGACGCAAATGACACACATAAAGGGATGGAAAAAATCAAAATCTGTCTACGAAGGCAGTTGCTGAAAACTCCGTAAACCACGGAAACCTTTGGGTCCATCACGGGGAACTCCGCGAGGTGCATCTCTCGGCATGCCACCAGCGCCCCTTCCGCGGGAAGACGTTATTAAAAAACGAATCACAGATCTCTTATAACTAAAAAAAGAGAAGAATTACCATAGAAGTCTACAGCATCATCAAAAAATAAAACGAAATGCAAATCTCAAATAACCGAAAATGAGAACTTGGACGGCACGATCTTCGTGATACATCGATTGATGGACGCTGCCACCGCCGCTCCCGCGAATGTTCTGTAGAACAGCCCATCGACCTGCGCAGCCGTAAACATCCCGAATTGACGTCCTGTGGGCAACAACTCGGTCCGCGTCGATTTAAGGCACTCGGCGGGATTGCCGGTCGATGGGCTGTTTAACAGCCCGTCGCCCCTGCTCAACAGCACACCGGGACGACCCCGCGTAGAGCTGCCTGTTCGCCAGCGGTGACTCGTTCTGGGCGGATCGACGTCCTGTAGACAACAGCGAACGTCTGAGAAGGTATGAGCATTGAAGTCGCCCGCGAAGACGACTGAGGGTGAGAGGGCGCAGTCGTTGAGTTGTTTTAGAAGAGAGATAGGATTATAGGTTGGGGGACAAGATTTAAACTCTGGTACCGCCGTAGTGACCTGTTGATTTCGATCAATACCAGCAGCGGAGCGGTGGCCCTCGGTGAAATATACTAGTGATAAGGAGGTTCCGACGAAAAAGCCACCGCTCCGCGCTGTGATAATCGAAATCAACAGGTCACTACGGCGGTACCAGAGTTTAGGTGGGGGAATGTAGATGTTGAAGAGAGATAGGGGAGTTTCGAGTGGGAGATGTATGGGGACGTACTCAAGAATACCGTCTTTAGGAACATTGGGGATAAGGTGAGAAGGGAGAGTTGATAGAACAAAAGTGGAAACTCCACCGCCGAGAGCCAACCTTGGAGCGTGGTATGCGGTATAGCCGGGAATATTAGGGTGAGCGGAGGTAGCAGAGGGGGAGACTTTGGTTTCCTGAACCATGATAACATCTGAATGGTGAGTACGAGCAAAGAGAGAGAAAGCTCAGATTGTTTGGCACGAAGGCCATTGAGGTTTATATGTACAATAGAAAGGGGGCGACTGGAGGTAGAGGAATCAGAGTTGGAAGGTGTGGAGCATAGAACACAGCGAAAAGCAGAGTTATGATGCCTCACAGAACTGAGACCCGAACAGAAGAGATGCATCCACCTTTGGCATCCAAAGCACTGGACGCTTGTTTCACTTCATGTGACATCCTTGCCGCACGTGGCGCATGGGTACTTCTGAGCGGGTCCAGGATTCCTCTCCACGCCGGTAATAAAAATACTAAATATTGGAATATACTAAATAACAATAAATATGCCACCATAATAGAAGTAAAAATGCTAAAGAGCACTACTCTAGCGCATTTATGGCGGACCAAGGTTTATAGCTGTAATTAGGCTTAAACGGTGAGTACAACACTGTGCAAGTGTAGAAGCAAGCTCTCGTTTAACTGTTAATGCGAAGAGCCCCATGGTACAGATAAGGGTGTGGTCGAGAAAAGTATGTGCAGAGGTGATGGAGGTGAAAAAATGTTTTTCCACTCATACAGAAATGATTTTTTGGAACATTTGCAGCATTTTGAGACCTACTTATTTAAAACATTTTTTTTCTTAAGCATTTTTTGCCCTACTATAATTGTTATGACATTCTTTGTAAACGAGATTCACCCGTTAAACTACGAGCGAGTATGGTTTAGGTCCGGGGTAATTGGCGGAGGTACTTCTCAACCCCAGGGAAGGGCTATTTGGAAAATTGGTAGGTGTGAGAGAATTACAAAATTGGCGCTTTGCTCAAATCTAAATGTATGCATCTAGGTTTGAAGGAATCGTCGATTTTTGTTATATTTTTTCATTCCCTCACACCGACCATTTAAAAAAAATAGCCCTTTCCTGAGGCCGCAAAGTAAATCGCCCTAGTACCCCGGATATAAACCACACCCAATTGTAATTTTACGGGTAGTTCTCGTTTACGGTAAAAATTTTAGTACGACGAAATATGATTAGGGAAAAATTTGTACCAAAAATAGTAGTTCCCAAAATACCTATTTGTACCAAAAATTAGGTCTCAAAACGCTCCCCCTCCTCACGAAATTTAAGATTTTCATATTTCTGATAAAGAAATATCCGCGTTCGTTCTTCTTGAAACCTTGGCATTGTTAATCTGGCTGATTTTCTTCTGTGCCTTTCAAGGTTTTAGTACGATTAGGGAAAATTCTGAAAGGCACAGAAGAAAATCAGTCTGAAAAAAAACCTTCCTGCGGCTGCAAAGAAGAAGAAGAAGAAAATCAGTATGATAAAATATTTAGAATCTCGGTCAAACTGCCTGAAAACTGATAGCGAACACTCTCCCCGAACCCTAAATTAACGAATAAATGCGCCTAAAACCCGTTTTAGCGTTGTCCAACACCGTTTCCCGAAACCGCACCTTCGGCCGAAATGGGACCACAAAATTTTTTCTTTGAAAAAAAAATCTTAGGTCCCAACTAGCCCATAAACGTCCTGACCCTGTCCTCTGCAAACTATGTTAAGGTATCCTGGAAACTCCCCGCTACAGGGCCCTACTGTCATCGTCTGTTCTGTTGTGCTCCCAATTTTCGAGAATCTCGAAGAAAAAATTCAAACCTATTGGGGACGTGTTTTCGACAATTCTCAAAAATTTCGATCACCAAAGAGGGGGGGGGGGAGTGGAGGTCGATCACCAGGACAGCGGCGTGCTTGACCCTGACGCTTGTGCATCTCCATGCGAATATCGTGATGGTTGTTGAGACAAAAGTACTCGTCTAAAAATCATCCTTTTTTCACAAAGTTGCCTAACTAGGCTTCGTTCTCCATGACGAATCATTGCAGCATTGTGCGCAGCAAGTTTCTCGTCTCTACCGTGATCCGACCTGGAAATCTCTTCAGACGGCTGCGGCATCCACCACACAGCTTTACAAAGTGAGAAGTTTTTATATTCGAATTTCATATTTATTTCGTTAACGCACTTTTTCACATCACGTTTTAATACAACTTTAAAGAGTTCCATTGACGTCCATCGACGTGGGTTCGAGAAAGGATTTCGAGCAGGTCGCATCAGCTTAGCAAAGGTTCTCACATATGATTGCTTGCTTTTCCTCACATATATTCTCTTTTTTCCTCTTTATTCACTTCATTAAGGAGGTAATGACTGCCCTGACAAGCGGATCGCCGACAGATTTAAATAGTCTATTTGAAATGCTCTATGCAAATGTTCGTTTGTCGTCTAGTGATGATGGGCAGCGCATTGGACCACAGCCTGTCGTATCCTCCGACACTCTTGCTGCTGTACATCTTTTTCAACAGGTTAATTTTTTATCATTTATTCGTTTCAGATAGACAGGTCAATCTTCTTTGCTACTGTGTTTTGCCAAGAATGTGTAGTTTTCTCCCGGGGAGGATCACCTACGATGGAGTCACGTTGCCTGCATGGAACTATGAAGATGATAAGTGACGGTCGGCCGATTTCACGCCATGCAATAGCGCTAATTTTTCTTTGCCCTGGAAGGAAGATATACTGCTGTGGGCGCCGGATGGGTTCATGAGGCAACTAACGTGACTTACCTAGCCTAGGAGGTCATGAGCTGCCGAGATGTCGTACGTTCGTGCCGTGGTAGTGTGGAGGAAAGAAGATCTCCTCCATGCAAACCGACGTCAACCCTTCCGAGAAGAGGGCTTTTGTCATGGGAGAGGTGCTGGTCGGCCGCAGCTCTCCTGAGGATTTTACTACAGAGGGCCGGCGTCGAGAGGAATCCAGGTCCAGAGCAGAAGTATCCATGTGCCACCTGCAGCAAGGATGTTACCTGGCATAAAACAAGTGTCCAGTGCTTCGGATGCCAAAGGTGGGTGCACTTCTCCTGTTCGGGCCTCAGTTCTGTGAGGCATCATGACTCATCCTTTCGTTAAGTTCTATGCTCTACCCCCAGCAACTCTGATTCCTCAATTAACAACCGCCCCCTCTCCATTGTTCACATTAATCTCAACGGCCTTCGCAACAAGTTATCCGAACTCTCTCTACTCGCACGTTCTCATCACCCGGATGTTATCATGGTTCAAGAAACCAAGCTCTCTCCATCTACCACTTATCCCCAACCTAACATTCCGGGCTACACCGCCTATCACATGCCAAGGTCTGCTCTTGGGGCGGAGTGTCTACTTTTGTGCAATCTGCCTTACCTTCTCATATTATTCCTAATACTTCTAAGGACGGTACTCTTGAGTACGTTCCTGTTCACCTCCCCCTCAAAACCTCTTTATCTCTATTTAACATCTATATCCCCCCTGTAACATCTTGTCACCCCTCTTATAATCCTATACCTCTCCTTAAGCAGTTGCACGACTGCTCACTCTCTCCCTCAGCTGTCTTTGCGGGTGACTTCAATGCTCACACGTTCTGTTCCGCTCTTGATTCTGACGCCAGAGGGGAAGATGTCGAAGAATGGGCTGAGGAGTGTGACCTGGTTATCCTCAATGATGACCAGCCCACTCGTCTCCCTGCCAACGGCCGACCTTCTAGCCCAGACATCTCTCTTGTGTCATCCAATCTCTCTAATGCTTGCACGTGGTCCACATCCACAACTCTCTCCAGTGATCACATTCCCGTCTTTGTCAATATTGATCTCTCTGACTCTCTTGCCCCTTACTCTGGTTTTCGTCATCGTACTTATCTTAATTTAGGCCTAGCAGACTGGACCCTGTTCAGAGATGTTGCACTCCGCCATGCGGTCGACTACCCATGGAATGGTGATGTCCATCAGAAAGAACGTCATTTAACAAGTGCCATCCGCAAGGCCATGAAAGCAGCAATTCCTGAGGGTCGTGTCAAGACCTTTTTTCCAAATGTCAGCAGGGAAATACTGCAGAAGATAAGAACCAGAGATGAGAAGAGAGCCGCTGATCATCTAGACCCGGACATAGCTGTGCTGGATAATGAGATCAAGGAGGACCTGGACAAGAACAAGAAGGAGCGCTGGGAGAAGTTCACTGAAATCTGAATTTCAAGGCTGACGGAACTACGACGTGGAAAGTGTTGAAGAAAATTTCCGGCAAGTCCGCTCCCTCGATGAGCTCCGCTATTGAGTTCGAGGAGAACGTCTTCAAATCAGGGAAAGCAGCTGCTTATGCGCTCGGCAAGGATTTCTTCATCACACGTGCCAAGCGAGGCGTGCAAAACAGAGTCACGGTTAGAGAACTGAGCCGGTTGCCGCTCATGAACGCTTCTGAGGCCTTTACTCTCAAATAAGTAGAGAAGGCTATCAAAGAAATGCGGAATTCGAAGGCTATCGGACCTGACGGTATCTCCCCAGCCATCCTGAAGAAGCTTCCCATGGAACTTCTACCGATGCTTGCAGATATCATTAACACTTCTTTCCGGACCTGCATTCTACCCCAAGCTTGAAAGACTGCTAATGTGATACCGTTGCCAAAGCCAGGCAAGTCCCATGGTACGGCAAAAGGCTTTCGACCTATTAGCCTTTTATCTCCCGTTGCCAAATTAGCGGAAAAATTGATCGTGAGGGACCTGGCTGATCGAAATGAGCGACAGCAGCATCAGCATGGGTTCAGGAAACTTCACTCTACTACTACTGCTCTGTTGGAGATCGTGAGCTTTGCAGTCGACGGATTCAACATGAAAAAAGCCCCTAAGAACGTTGGCCGTCGCCCTCGACCTGACCAAAGCGTTTGACTCTGTTAACTTGGGACTGCTGTCCGACAAACTGCTGAAGTCCTCGCTGCCATCCTGGCAGAAGCGATGGATTGCAGCGTTTACTAAAGGCCGCCGGGCTAAAGTTCAGTTCCAGAATCACGTATCCGATAGCATTCCAATAGCAGCCGGTGTTCCGCAAGGCGGAGTGTTGTCCCCTGCCCTATTCAGCCTGTATCTTGAGGATCTTCCCGAGCCACCACAGGATATAAAGACTGTTTTGTACGCGGACGACATCACCATCATGTGCCAGGACCGTGACCTGCAAGTAGCCGCTAACAAGATCAACGCCTATCTCGTCGAGTTGAAGCTTTTCCTCGATAATATGATGCTCACAGTCTCTGCAGCAAAGTCTTCTGTATCAGTGTTCACAACAAGCACCAAGGAACACAGTGCCCACCCAGATGTCAGATGGGATGGTAATCGTTTGCCAGCAGTAAGATTCCCTAAGCTGCTTGGTCTTATACTCGATCCGTCACTGAAGTTCCACAAAAACGCGGAACAGAAACAGAGTCGTCAAGGCAAAGCTTAATATTCTGAGAGCTCTCGGAGGAACATCATGGGGAAGCAGCCGAGAGACTATACTGAGAACCTACAGAGCAATACTTCAGCCGGCTCTCGAATATGCGGCACCAGTGTGGCAGCACCTGGTGTCAGACAGCTCCTGGAATAAGCTGCAGCGTATACAGAATGCTGCGCTTAGAATCGCTACCGGTTGTGCAAGGAGCTCTCCAATAGAACATCTTCACGCGGAGGCCTGCATATTGCCAGTTAAGGAGCATTGTGAATTCCAGTCACAGCAGATGTATATCAATGTTCTGAGACAGCCAAATCATCCTGCAAAGAGAAATATGAAGCCCATTAGAGAGAGGTCGATTAGGACGCCGTTCGCAGATGCTCCTCGTAAAGTTGATGTACAAAGATGGGCCGACTCCAACATGGAAAGGCTTCGTCTTCTGCGCGAGGAGCACACCCAGTTTGTTCGAGGATATCTGGAGAAGGCGGCTGTGAGCCCTATTTTAGGAGCAGTGCCGCCTCGGGTTTGCGAGACCGAGTCTCAACTCGGCCGGCGAGCTAGATGTCCTCTCACCTCGCTGCGCTGTGGTCACTCTATTCTGCTAATGTCTTACGCCAACAAGATCGACAGCAGCCGACCAGACGCATGCCCGGACTGTGGTGCTCCCGGACACGACACGGCGCACTTGTTTATGTGCCCGAAGAGACCTGCCTCCTTAACAAAAATGGACCTCTGGACGAATCCTGTGAAGGCCGCCCAGTTCCTGAACCTATGACAAAAACCACTTTGAGGCTGCAGAAGAAGAAGAAGAAGGAGGTCGTGACATTTTAACTGCGTACTCAAATTTGACGGGTTCAACTGCTGTTCGCGAGACGAAGAATGAATCGCACTGACTCTAAGTATAGATTTGAGTTACTACATGAGTTGAAAAAAGCGCACGACAGCGGCAGTGCACAGCAGCTCTATCGATTTTCGTTGGATATTATTGGTAATCAATATGTTGCGTCGCTCATCGCGGCGTTTAGGAGGTTTTCATCACGCGCGGCTCTTGACGCCTGCACTTGCTTATAGCGCGCGGCGTTCTCGGCTTGGGTGCTACCAACCGCGGCGATGGGAATTGAGCAGAAATGCAGAGAGCGATGGCGGCTCGGACGGCGCCTCGATGGCATTGCGGGATATTGGGTCGCCACGTGGGTAGGGGGACTCCGTTGCTTACGATCTGTGCGTGCATCCCGCTTTTGTGGCTTGGATACGTGGACGCGATGTTTTTGCTGTATCTTGGGATCTTTAGGAATATTTCCAGAAAATGTCTTCATTGATGACCCATGAGCTTCGAAACTTATACCTTGTGCAAATGTAATCAAAAACCTACGAATCACGTTGAGGTTATCTTATTGTGGACAGGATGGGGCAGCACATTCGGGCTGGGACAGAGAAAGTTATTATCTTGAAAATCCTCGAGTAAAAAACGCCTGGGTAGCTTTTGAAAAAAAGGGATTCTCGATTCCGTTTTCATATTCACCTGGGAGGGTTCGGGCGAATTTCATTTTATGACGAGGGGAAGTGGTTAAGAGGTCACCGTTTCAAACGACCGGGACGGAAGGGGCCCTTTTCAACCGATTCATCCATGCGTCTGTTTGGCCCTGATATGATCTAATTCATCAGACATTGGTGACTCAAAATCGGTACTTGGTGGCAAATGGCGATAAGTATTTATTTATTACTTTATCGGATATGTAATCAAAAAACGAGGAAGAACAAAAAGAGAATAATGAACTGCTCCTGTTCGGAGATTCAATTAAAGTGGCGGGGTAAGGGGTGGGTGGCGAACGTTCAAAGGCAGCGTTCACGATGGAAAAAATCTAGTTTTTTTTCACAGAAACGTAAGCTTTGGGACCTACCGATGAAAACTGTGAAGAGAAAATCACGAAAAACCATCCGGAAGTGGGCCAAAATCGCGTGGGCCAGTCAACCCATTGGGCCACCCCGCCTCCCAAACAAATCCTTTCTGAAGAAGCTTGAACACCTAAGCAGCCGGTCAGCAAAGGTGATGGCTTCGATAAGTAGCAGTGGATAAGGTGGATCACGTTATCACATGAAAAGACTTCATTCCTTCACACCGGTCAATCCTTATGTTGTGATATAGACGTGTATCACAAGTAGATGCACGTATCACATCGTATCGGTATCATTGCACTAAAGTCTTATAAGTTTCGCTATTTGTTCTAGTGGCGCTCAGTGCTCAGTCTTCGACCACACCAGCCAGCGACTCGTCTCCTGGGCTCAACCGAACCTACACTTCACCGACATCGCTGCTGCACCAACTACTCGCCAGCTGCTCACTCAACGTCTTCGCTGCCGCTCCTGCACACTCCACCTCCGCAGCCGACTCCACCAACATTCATTGGCGTTCATTACCACTAACTGTTGCAATAAACCGTTTGAACGCCTTCGGTGTGTCGTGTACACAACAAATTGGCGATCAGAGTTCGAGCTCAGCACTTGTAAAGCCTGAGAAAACCGACTGAGGTACGCCTCAGAGGCTTGATTCCGGTCGTGAGAAAGGATAGCACGCCAGAAGTGCTTGATCGCGAATGAGGAAAGCTAGCGTTGTTTAGTGACACTTCAGCAGATTGTAAGCAGAACAGAGAAGCGTGCTTGATTGCATATCGACGCTAAGAATGAACTCTGAGGAAGTTCAAAAACTTAGCAGAATGCTCAGCAATGATGCAAGAGATGTTAAAAGTGATGACCATGAAGGATGAGGTGAACAAAAAAAATGAATCGTTATCAGCTCCTTGGACTTTGATGTCGGAGTTGAACGTTCGGTTAGCCATGTTTGCATTTGATCCCGAGATTCATCAGTGTTTCCCTCGGTGTTATGCCAGACATGAGGACATCATAGTGAAAGATGGTGCTTCACTTGCAGAAGGTGCGAGGTCGAGATTATTGTTTGGGAAGTTGGATAATGGTACGTTTGAACGGTACAAGCGACAAATCCTTCCCAGATTATCGTCCGACGTTCAATACAGCGAGATGATAGCGATTCTTAGGGACATGCTCGATGTCGGGAAATCAGTATTCGCAGCCCGTTACCAATGTTTCGAAATAGAGAAACGAGACTCAGAAGATTTCATGGAGTACACCGGTCGGGTGAATGAAGTGTGTGAATACGCGAGTTTCGGTGAGCTGGATACAGAGGGTTTAAAGCCTTTGTTGTGGATTCACGGTCTGAAATCCAACAAAGATCGAGAAATTAGACCGCTATTGCTTGCATTCTTGGATAAGGAAGCAAAAGAGAATCGAAGAGCAAGCTTGCATGAGATGTATAAAGAGTGTGATCGGTTAGTGACGTTGTTGAACATGTCAAAGATGATCGAAAGCGATTCTTACGATGTGAGAAAAGTTGAAACCGAGCCAAAACGGGAAGACCGCGTAATCGAGTGGTGGAACTGCGGTAGGACTGGTCACACGAGTCGAGAGTGCCGAAGTAAGCTATGGGCTTGCAACTCATGCAAAGGCAAGGGGCACAAAGAGAAGTATTGTGAAAGAGTTGCGTGAACCGTTGGATGCTTTGTTGAAAAAGGATGTCAAATGGACATGGAAGCAAACACACGAAACAGCGTTCGTGAAATTGAAGAAAATATTGGTGTCAGACTTGAATTGACACATTAAGAGCCGAAGAAGCTAGCGGCAGATGCATTCGATCATGGAATAGGGTATGTGATCTCGCATAGAATGCCAGACGGTGCAGAAAAGCCGATTGCCCATGGCTCGAGATCACTGACTTCTGCAGAGAAGAATTACGCCCAAATCGAAAAGGAAGCTTTAGCGCTTATCGAGGCAATCAAAAAGTTCGACAAGTATGTGTACGGGAGGCATTTCACGCTCCGTACTGACCGCAAGCAGCTGCTGACCATTTTTGGCAGCAAGAAGGGCGTACCTGTCCATTCAGCCAACCGCTTAATGCTCTGGGCAACAATGCTGATAGGCTATGATTTTGAAATCGAATACATCAAGACGGATTCGTTCGAACAGGCTGACGGATTATCGATATTGATCCGAAGGCATCCCCTTGTAGAGAAGCATTGCTTTGCCGCATCAGTCAAAAAAGACGTGAATTAAGTGCTTGCAGATGCTGTACGCAAATTGTCCGTGACAGCGTAAATGATTCATGATCACACTGAAAAGGATGTTCTGTTACGAAAGCTGAAGAGTTTCATTGATACTGGAAGATGGCCAAAAGTTGTGAAATCTGGCTACAATCAGTTTTACAGTAAGCGTGAATCGTTATCGGTAGTGCAAGGCTGCGTGATGGCAAATGATAGGGTTGTTGTGCTGGAGACGCTGAGAAAACAAGTTTTCAAAGAGCTGCACTGTGGCCATCCTGGGATGGTCAGGATGAAAGGACTAGCGCGAAGCTATGTTTACTGGCCAAATATCGATGAATACTGTGAACGGGTTGTGAAAAGTTGCGCTGATTGCCAAGTACAGCAAAAATCACCGACGAAAGTACCTCTGAGAACGTGGAAGACGCCTGAAAGCGTATGGGAGCGAATTCATTTCGATTTCGCTGGCCCAATGAATGGAGTGTACTACATGGTCGTAGTCGAAGCCTTGAGTAAATGGCCGGAGATGTTTGAAATGAAAAACATTACAGCTGGCACAACCGTGAAGCTGTTAAAAGAGCTGTTCGCAAAATACGGGAATCCAAATACGCTTGTAAGCGATAATGGGACGCACTTCATATAGGAGTTTTTCAAGCAGATGTGCGAAGAACGGTGTGTTGCGCACGTTCGAACACCACCGTACCGCCCTCAGTCGAACGGTCAGGCAGAAAGATTCTTGGATGTCCTGAAGGGTTGATGGAAGAAGCTGAAAGGGGAGGGAAGTTTGCCTGCTCGCCCAAACAATGACTGTCTGAAAACAGTATTGTTGGCGTGCCCAACAGCTCCGAATTCTGTTCTGCAAGGAAAGACCCCTGCTGAAGTTTTCTTGGGAAGAAAACTGTGAACACGGTTGAGCTTGTTAAAGCCGTCAGAAATGCAGACAGAAACAGACACCGCCGCTGACGAGAGACGAAGAACTGAGGAACAGTTCAGCCGGAAGCATGGAGCAAAATTCAGATTTTTTTGTCAAAGACACTGTCCTGGTGAAGGAATACCGTGCTCCTTCAAAGTTCGACTGGATTTCAGGGACAGTTATTAAGAGGACAGGAAAAGTCAATTATGAGATAGACATCGGAGGAAAACTGGTCCGTAAACATGCCAATCAAATGCGAGGCAGCATATTGATCCCGATACATTATGATACACATTCACGAGATTCGTTATTGGACCTGTTTGAAACTGATCCAATCAGCGCCGTAGACGTGCCAAGTGGCGCAACCAATGATGATTTGGTCGATTGTGCTCGTGAACCCTCTGATGCTGGTGTGGAACAAAACAGAACAACCGGAACGACAAAAAAGGTCGAATGGTGACCAATGTGAACATCAGCGTCGTGCAACGGTCACTTCTGCGCCAGAGCCGATCCGAAGGTCTACGTGACAACGTCGCAAGCCAAAACGACACGAGCTATGAGTGGCCATTACATGGCTGGGCATTGTTTTGTTTTGTTAATGTTCCTACACCGTAGCGTACCTCTTAAAAGGGAGGTGTTGTGACACAGACGTGTATCACAAGTAGATGCACGTATCACATCGTATCCGTATCATTGCACTAAAGCCCTATAGATACCGCTACTTTGTTCTAGTGATGCTCAGTGCTCAGTCTTCGACCACACCAGCCAGCGACTCGTCTCCTGGACTCAACCGAACCTACACTTCACCGACATCGCTGCTGCACCAACTACTCGCCAGCTGCTCACTCAACGTCTTCGCTGCCGCTCCTGCGTACTCCACCTCCGCAGCCGACTCCACCAACATTCATGGGCGTTCATTGCCACGTGTGTGGCCAACTGTTTTGCAATAAACCGTTTGAACGCCTTTGATGTGTCTTGTACACAACACCTTACATTCTCAAAAATATGACGTCATACAAGAGGTCCCGCTTAGGCGCAAAAATCCCTTTCTCGTCACTTTCTGCAGTTGAACCTGACGCTATAGTCACAGTAAGCTCTTGACCTATCATAATCTGTAAGAAGCTGATCATCCAGGATTTATCGTGAACACTGCCTTAAACATTTATTACATACGTCAGCACATGTGAACAACAACGAAAAATTGCGAATTGAAAAAAAAACATTAGAACGGGACCAACAACAAGAAGGGAAACAACTAAACCCTACAAGAACCAATAAACGGTTACTGTTGTAGATACCGGTCAACCTGGGCCGACGTAGAAGAGAATTGGTCGTCAATACTGCAAATCCTAAAGATTAGATGTAGATTGAGGCTCCGGGTACCATGTTGGCACGTCAACATGGGCTAGCAATTAGTTTTTTTGCCGAACTCTTATCTACGTTTTTGTGTAATTCACAGTCATTTACTTTGGAAAAATATTGTGGTATAATTGTGGTGACCATTTGTAATTGCCAACAATTATTTTCATAAGATCATTTCATAATTTCCAGGCGTTGTCCCCTACTGCCTCAGCTTCACCACAGAGAGGGCCCGATCTCAACGCATTTCTCTCTTCCCAGGTTCAGCGTCACCGGAAGCGACAGCGTCAGCGATCTCCAACATCGCCGTCTACCCTTATCAAGAAGGTACGACGGATATAGGTAGGTGGTGTTTAAGTTCGAATCCCTTTTTTTCCAACGGTTGGATATCCCAACCATCCCGGTGCGGAATTAAGTATCTTCAGAAGTTGGTATTTTCAGACAATCTGGCCCAGGTCCAAAGATTCCCATGCGCTGTCGCTGCTGTACATAACAGTCGCTGAGGCTCGAAGAAGAAGCTTTTCCGCCTTCGTCTGGCTTCTTAGTCTATACAATTGTGGTAATTACTCGTCAATGCTATAGTTGTGATTCTAATCCCTTTCATGTTTTTTTTTTGCGTCATACCGCCCTATTTCTAAAACTTCACAAAGTTCTGCTATTATTTGTTCGGGTATAGTTCTCATTATCCGAATAATAATGTTATGTTGTAACTTTAGTTATACACCTAGGAAGCTTTGTAGATGTTAGCCTGTGTCACCGTTGCTCCGTGAATCGCATTAGTCTTTCCTTGAAGGTCGCCTAGTTCATTTCTTTCTAATGTGCAGCCATTGGCAGTAGCATTACTTTATCTTTACTGTGGGGGATGCATGTTGCCTTTCCGGGTATGGTTCTTCAACTGTTACTCGATAATTTTGATTTTAAAACATTATTAGATGACGCTCTTAACGTACGCATAAATACTATTCAAAATCAATGCCTATGAAATGTGTAGCAAGGTTGCAAGCCTAAGCTTTTCTCACGAAATTGTACACACATGCGAACGGACTTTTACTTGCAAGGTCGTTTTGCCAGCGTTGGATTGTGAGAAGTGGCAATACTAAAGATGGTTCGAAAACTCAAACTCCATGAGAAAAAGTTGCTGAAAAAGACGGACTTTATGCAATGGGAGGTTGACCAGCGAGGGAAGCAGACGGAACAAATGCGGAAGTTCGTCTTTCTCTATTCCACCCCTTTGGTGATGGTCTTATATTGTTTCGTTTTAGGTATCATATCACGAGACGAGAACACTATTCGCTGTACAACAAGTTAGCTGCTGAAGTACACTTTGGACATAGTTGAATAACAGATAGGGGTCTAATAGCATTATTCGCTTTTAGGTTCGCTCCATTGCGGAAAAGCTGAAGGAGCTCCCACAAAATGAACCTTTCCGGGTTCAATGCATTCGTGAAATGTTGAGCAAATTATTTGCAGCAGGTGTGATTCCCACCTCCGACACGGCAGAGCGGCTAATCAAGGTGGAGTCTTTTGCGGCTATCTATACTAATGTTTGCCGAGGTACTACTGTGCTTCTTTGAGCCGAATTCCGCTCCGCAATTGCGTCTCGACACGCTTTGCGGCCGCACGCTCCCGAGACGGAAGAGTGTCCAGCGCCGCAGCAGCCGATCCGTTGACTCTAGGTGGGTTTTGGAAACTAGAAACAAAAAAATTGGAGAAAACTGTATAAAAAAGTCACATTGAGTCGGCTTTGGCGCTGGAAACTCGACCGACTCGAGCGCGTGCTGCCACAAAGCGTGTCCAGACGCAATTGCGGACCGGGATTTGGCCCAGAGAAGCACAGTACTAGAGGTGTGAGGCAGGCCAGTTTCGCTCACAATCAGACCAGCTCTAAGACATTACTCGGTGGGATTTTCGGTGATTGGACCAGACCTACCTCCAGGGAGTGTCGAAGTAGTTTGATCTTATGAAATCGTCTTTCTTGATTGAAACGGAAGTATCTAGACAAGACTGATCTAGCGATTGGAACATTGTGGACACGGTTCGGCACGAGGTGTGGACAAGGCCAAATTTTCTCAGACCCCCTCCCAGAAGCGTTAATAGGTCGAATTTTCGGCAATTTTCTCGGACCTCCCAGGAGTGTTGTCTGTTTTTGTAGTAAAATTGAAATAAATTCCACTTTCATTCTAAAAGAGACAACTTATTTTAAAAGATGTATAGCTTGAAGGAGAACAACCATTTCAAAAAAAAACAAGGCATTAACATTGAAATAGATCACGGACGATGCTTTTCTTGACGGATTACATTAAGTTGCCCACGTTTTTGAAAAAACCTAGCTAAAGTAAGGGTTTTGATTATAGTGAAGGCTCTCCTAATGTTGAATATAAGACATACAGGTTTGAACGTGTATCCAGAAATTGTGAATGATTCCGTGTAGAAAGCTAAGGTAGACTCTGTTTCATTCCAAGTGAACTCATGTTTTCGGTTATCACAGCGCGAAGCGGTGGCTTTTTCGTCGCAACCTCTTTATCACTAGTTATATTTCACCGAGGCCCACCGCTCCGCTGCTGGTGATAATCGAAATCAACAGGTCACTACGGCTGTACCAGAGCTTATATATGTGGTGGAAAAGAAGCGTGGAGAAGATGAAGTGATTGGCTAAGGTCAAGAATACGGGATGTCTCGAAGAAATAAATGTGTTTTCAAATTAAAATGAGTTCGTGAATTCATTTCGCAACTCCAAGAAGAACATGTCACTTCAGATGTATGGACTTCTGGTTCGAAAGAGCGTCATCCGATCTGGTTACGTTGCGAATTTTATTCTCCGAAACCCACTCATACACGAAACACACCACACGGGTTCGATACCGCAAGGTGCTTAATTTTCGGAAAACATTAGACCTTACATTTTTTGCAAAGTAAGGGTCACGAAAATAGGATATTCGAGTCGAGAGTGGTAGATTTACCCTTTATACAAATTTTCGATTCTATGGCATCTCGTCTCCGACTACGCATTGCGTCGCATTACCGAGTGCTGGAACTGCGGTAAAACTGGTCACACAAGTAGAGACTGTCGAAGCAAGCCATGGACTCACATCTCTTGCAAGGGTAAGGGACACAAGGAAAAGTATTGTGAGAAAGCATCGCAGTACACGAAAGCAACCAAATCGAAGACCCAAACGAAACTGCGCAGAAAACGCTACGGGCGAGTAGTTCTCTCAGGTAGTGCTGAAGCTGACGTGAATGCGGTTCGGCAATACGTCAACATAGAGGTCAGTCAACGCTCACAAAATTGAGTTTCAATTGGACACTGGCTCTGACATTACATTGTTGAATGTAGATATGTGGAACAAAATGGGCAGGCCGAAACTCACTCACACTAGTCTGGTCGTGAAGGACGCTAGTGGAAACCGGATGAAGGTTTTAGGTGAACTGGAGTGCCAGTTCAAGCTGAAACTTGCCGTTGGTGAGGGATGCTGTTCCGTTACCCCTCATGAAAGTTTGATAGGTCTCGATTGGATGCGTCAGAATGCTGAAATGGCATATCATTTAGAAAAAATGGTGGTTCATGTGAGTACTAATGATGATGCCAATCTGATTTCGGAATTGAAACAAAAATTTGAAGCAAAAAAAAATTGAACGCCTTGTAGAGATGGAAGTCATTGTACCTATGGGGGGCTCCAATCGTTTGCGTACGCAAAGCGAATGGCAAGATGCGAGTTTGCGCAGATTTTCCCGACTGACCTAAACAAGTCCTTGGAGGAATACGAGTACCCCATTCAAATTCCGAAGGGTATTTTCGCTTCGCTGAATGGTGCAACAGTTTTCTCGCAGGTAGATTTTTCTGATGCGTACCTCCAGGTTGAATTGACAGGTGAGGCCAACCAAATGGTTGTCATAAACACGCACAAGGTTCTATTCAGATACAAGCGTTTGGTATCAAAATAGCGCCAGGCATTTTCCAAAGCATTATGAACAAAATGATACCGGGTCTGGATGGAGTAGCCGCTTTTAGGATGGTATTGTAGTAGTAGGGAAAACACCAGAGCTACATAGAAAGCATCTCCTCGCTTTGTTTGAACGCATAGCCGAGTACGGGTTTCGTGTGAGACTGGAAAAGTGCTCCCTTGCAAAACCAGAGATTCATTTCCTCGGATTCATTATTGATAAAGAGGTTATGAAAAGGTTGCTGCTATTGCCAAGATGTCAGTGCCACAGAACGTGGCACAATTGTGCGCATTCTTAGGCATGGTCACGTACTATTCGGCTTTCATCCCCATCATGAAAGAGTTGCGTGGACCGTTGGATGCTTTGCTGAAAAAGGATATCAAATGGATACGGAAACACACGTGGAACAGCGTTTGAGAAATTAAGAAAATGCTGGTTTCAGACGTGAACTTGACACACTATGACCCTAAAAGGAAGATAATCGTAGCGGCTGACGCGTGCGATTATTGGATCGGGTATGCGATCTCGCACAGAATGCCTGATGGTACAGAAAAACCGATTGCCCACGTGTCGAGATCACTGACTCCTGCAGAGAAGAATTACGCCCGAATTGAGAAAGAAGCGTTAGGGCTTGTGGAGGCAATAAAAAAGTTCCACAACTATGTGTACGGAAGGCGTTTCACGCTCCGCACTGACCACAAGCCGCTGCTTACCATATTTGGTAGCAAAAAGAGTGTACCAGTTCGTTCAGCCAACCGTTTGATGCGTTGGGCAACAATGCTGATAGGCTGTGATTTTGATATTGAGTACATCAAAACGGACTCGTTTGGACAGGCTGATGGAATGTCGAGATGGATTTTAAAAGCATCCCCTTGTAGAGGAGGATTGCTTTGTCGCATCAGTCGAAAAAGATGTGAATTCAGTGCTTGCAGATGCTGTACGCAAATTGCCCGTGACAGCGTAAATGATTCATGATCACACTGAAAAGGAGGTTCTGTTGCGAAAGCTGAAAATTTTCATAGATACTGGAAAATGGCCAAAAGTTGTGAAAGCTGGCTTGAAGCAGTTTTACAATAAACGTGAGTCGTTATCGATAGTGCAAGGCTGCGTAATGGTCAGCGATAGAGTTGTCGTGCCTGAGACGCTGAGAAAAGAAGTTCTCGAAGAACTGCACATCGGTCATCCTGGGATCGTCAGGATGAAAGGACTAGCGCGAAGCTATGTCTACTGGCCAAATATCGATGAAGACTCTGAGCAGGTCGTGAAAAGTTGCGCTGAGTGCCAACTACACTCAAAAGCTCCGTCTAAAGTACCTCTTAGAACGTGGAATACGCCACAAAATGTATGGGAGCGAATTCATGTTGATTTTGCAGACCCAATGGATGTAGTGTACTACATGGTCGTTGTGGGCGCTTCGAGTAAATGGTCTGAGATGTTCGAAATGAACAATATCACAGCTGGTACAACGGTCAAGCTGTTGAAAAAGCTGTTTGCGTGATATGGAAATCCTAAGACGCTTGGAGCGATAACGGAACTCAGTTCACATCAGAGCTTTTCAAGCAGATGTGCCAAGAACGGGGTGCTGCACATGTCCGAACACCGCCGTACCATCCTCAGTCCAACGGTCAGGCAGAAGGTTTGTGGATATCCTAAAGAGAGGTATCAAAAACCCAAAAGAGGAGGGAAGCGCGTCCGCTCGCCTTTATTGTGACTGCCTGGATACTGTCCTGTTGGCGTACCGAACTACGCCTAATGCTACTCTTCAAATAAAATGCTCTGCCGAGGTGTTTTTGGGAAGAAAACTACGGAATAGGCTCAGTATGCTAGTGCCGTCACAAGAGCAGCCGAGTATAGATTTCGCTCCTGAACGCAGAAAGAAGGAAGAGCCACAATTGAATCGGAGACACTGTGCGAAAACTCGCGAACACCTCAAGGGTGACGCCGTGATCGTGAAATCACACCGTGGTGCCTCGAACTTTGAATGGACTAAAGGCAGAATTGTGAGAAAAATCGGAAGCGTCACCTATGAGGTAGACATAAGAGGAAAGCTTGTCGTGAGACACGCAAACCAGTTGAAGAAAGTGGTTCCGCCGTCTGAAAACCTGGACATAAGTACAATAAACTTGTTGCTTGTCTCTTCGAAACGGAGAGAACCACTGAAATCACACAGAGAGGCTATGATGAAGTCAATCCAGAAAGCCTCCCTGGAGATGTGATTGCTTCAGCCCACGATTCCTCCGAAAATGGGGTCGGAAATAATGAAGAACAACAAGGAAGTTCAAGCAGATCAACCGAGAACCGAGCTAGAGTTGAGAGTCGAGCGTATCTTTTGCGCCTCGACCTATCCGCGAATCCACGCGACAGCGTCGCAGGCCGAACCGCTACGAGCTGTAGTCTAAAGCATCTTTCTAAAAGGGGAGGCGTTGTGATGAAAGATCACGTAGTGGTCGCCGTGTCAGCCGATCACCAAGTGGGCGTAGTTTTCTGATCTAGGCGCGAAAACCCGCCAATCACAGAGCATCCAACGCGCCATATAAACCCCTGTCGCTACACTGTTCCAGATTCGATCCCGTCATCTGCACCTGTTCCAGCCACCGTCACTCTGCTCCTGTTGCCGCCGCTTCCAGTTGCCACCACGCCCAACGAGCCGACGTCAACCAGCACCCGTCATCACCCACTCACTCACCGCCACTATCGCCATCATATTCCACTGCCGTTTTAACACTACATTCTACTGCACTTTTGACTGTTTCGTATTCTCGCCAATAAAACATTTTGCTTACTCTATGCTAGTCGCAGACGTAACACATCTAAATCAGTAGGAGGAGTCGATTCTCACGTAAAAATGGGTTCCTGAAGTTTGTACCTCTTCCAGTTTAGCCTAGTTGGTCTCCCTGTACACAGCTCCGACTCTCCATAAGATGGCTCACACCCTTTGCCGAACCTTGACTACAGCATCTAAGGATTAGGATGAACCCCTATTATTTTCATGTTCTTCTTTTATGTCTTGAATTTGTTCCTTGTAACATGACTGGATTCAGGTCTCAGCTGCATGCTTCGCCAGACGTCGACTTCCTGTAGTGATGAGGAAGATTGGAATGGTTGATAGCATACGTACCGCTAGTGATTTCGTGAGTTGTGACCATTTTTTATGCTTTGCAGTTACTCTAGCTATGTATAAGGGCCACGTTTTAACTCGATCGAGGTCTGAACTTTCGTGGTGAGGCACCGTCAGTTGTTGTCATTTCGGGACCAACTTGGCCGGAATTTCGCTGATTCTCATCAGCTGGCCGCTTTTGTAGAATTTCACATGTGAAAGGATGCACTGATGTTTTGTGTTCTCCCATGTTATCTCGTTCCTTGAGAGAAATTTTCCCGTCTCCCGGTATTCGTCTTCAAATGCCATTTGCCGACCGCGCGGTGACGTAAACAAAACTGTTGCTAGGGCAGCGCTCAGGTGGTACGTATTGGTTCCGCTCTGGGTCAAGCAAAACTGTTCACGACGCAATGGGTTGTGGCGGGTGGGGGTCGTATAAATTTTGGACAGAAATTTTCTAGGGGAATTCTCTAAAACGTTTTGGTCAAAGAGACGGGGTCGTGTCGTGATTCCGCCGAAGTGCCACACGGAAGCTTATCCGGTAATTGGGTGGTAAAGAGCGCCTTCCTCGATTTTTTGCCACGGATTCGATACCTGGGATTTTTATGAATTTTAATGTGTGTGTTAAACGAACAGTATACCTTGTCCAAACTCACTCGATTCCCATCGAATGCAGTGCTGATTCTTCTTCTTCTGCAGCCTCGAAGTGGTTTTTGTGATAGGTTGAGGAACTGTGCGGCCTTCACAGGATTCGTCCAGAGGTCCATTGTTGTTAAGGAGTTAGGTCTCTTCGGGCACATGAACAAGTGCGCTGCTGCTCACAGTCGCAACAATGCTCACAGTCTCTGCCTCCAAATCGTCCGTCACCGTCTTTTCCACTGATAATGCAGAGCACAGTGCCCATCCTATGGTGAAATGGGACGAAACTCAATTGCAGGTCACCCGATTCCCCAAATTACTTGGACTCGTGTTGGATCCTTCGTTGAGGTTTCATAAGAACACTGAACAGAAGCAAGCCACAGTGAAAACAAGACTCAACGTCCTGCGTGCTCTCGGTGGAACGTCCTGGGGATGCAATAAAGAAACGATCCTGACCACGTATAAGGCTATTGTGCAACCCGCCTTGGAGTATGCTGCGCCAGTCTGGCAGCACATCGTGTCGGACTCATCTTGGTCCAAGCTGCAGCGCGTCCAAAATTGTGCTCTGCGATTTGCAACAGGCTGTTCTTAAAGCTCTCCAATAGAGCACTTACACGCCGAAGTTCGCATATTGCCAGTTAGAGACCACTGCCAACTCCAGGCGCAACAAATGTACATTACCATCTTGAAGCAGCCGAATCATCCATCGCGAAGAGTACTAAACCGGGTGAGAGAGAGATGTATCAGAAAGCCTTTCGCTGATGCTCCGTCGAAAGTAGATGTGCAGTGATGGACCGAAGCACAACAAGAACGCCTCCGTCTCTTGCGCGCGAAGCACACCCGATTCGTGAAGGAACACTTGAGCAGAGTTGCCATAAACTCCATCCTGGGAGTCGCACCTCCAAAGGTCAGCGAGACAGAGATGGAACTTGGCAGGCGTGCCAGGTGCACCGTTGCATCGTTACGCTGTGGACACTCCCCCATGCTTGTGTCATACTTGCATAGGATTGACAACAGCAAACCTGACGAGTGTCCTGATTGCGGTAGTCAAGGGCATGCTACTGCGCACCTGTTCAATTGCCCGAAGAGACCGACTACATTGACGAAAATGGATCTGTGGACGAACCCAGTGCTAGTTGCCGAGTTTCTGAACCTATGACAGAGCCCCTCTCTGTGGCTGCAAAGAAGAAGAAGAAGAACAAGTGCGCCGTGTCGTGTCCGGGAGCACCACAATCCGGGCATGCGTCTGGTCGGCTGCTGTCGATCTTGTTGGCGTAAGACATTAGCAGAATAGAGTGACCACAGCGCAGCGAGGCGAGAGCACATCTGGCTCGCCTGCCGAGTTGAGACTCGGTCTCGCAAACCCGAGGCGGCACTGCTCCTAAAATAGGGTTCACAGCCGCCTTCTCCAGATATCCTCGAACAAACTGGGTGTGCTCCTCGCGCAGAAGACGAAGCCTTTCCATGTTGGAGTCGGCCCATCTCTGTACATCAACTTTACGAGGAGCATCTGCGAACGGCGTCCTAATCGACCTCTCTCTAATGGGCTTCATAATTCTCTTTGCCGGATGATTTGGCTGTCTCAGAACATTAATATACATCTGCTGTGCCTGGAGTTCACAATGCTTCTTAACTGGCAATATGCAGGCCTCCGCGTGAAGATGCTCTATTGGAGAGCTCCTTGCACAACCGGTAGCGATTCCAAGCGCAGCATTCTGTATACGCTGCAGCTTATTCCAGGAGCTGTCTGACACCAGGTGCTGCCACACTGGTGCCGCATATTCGAGAGCCGGCTGAAGTATTGCTCTGTAGGTTCTCAGCATAGTCTCTCGGCTGCTTCCCCATGATGTTCCTCGGAGAGCTCTCAGAATATTAAGCTTTGCCTTGACGACTGTCTGTTTCTGTTCCGCGTTTTTGTGGAACTTCAGTGACGGATCGAGTATAAGACCAAGCAGCTTAGGGAATCTTACTGCTGGCAAACGATTACCATCCCATCTGACATCTGGGTGGGCACTGTGTTCCTTGGTGCTTGTTGTGAACACTGATACAGAAGACTTTGCAGCAGAGACTGTGAGCATCATATTATCGAGGGAAAGCTTCAACTCGATGAGATAGGCGCTGATCTTGTTAGCGGCTACTTGCAGATCACGGTCCTGGCACATGATGGTGATGTCGTCGGCGTACAAAACAATCTTTATATCCTGTGGTGGCTCGGGAAGATCCTCAAGATACAGGCTGAATAGGGCAGGGGACAACACTCCGCCTTGCGGAACACCGGCTGCTATTGGAATGCTATCGGATACGTGATTCTGGAACTGAACCTTAGCCCGGCGGCCTTTAGTAAACGCTGCAATCCATCGCTTCTGCCAGGATGGCAGCGAGGACTTCAGCAGTTTGTCGGACAGCAGTCCCAAGTTAACAGAGTCAAACGCTTTGGTTAGGTCGAGGGCGACGGCCACCGTTCTTAGGGGCTTTCTCATGTTGAATCCGTCGACCGCAAAGCTCACGATCTCCAATAGAGCAGTTGTAGTAGAGTAAAGTTTCCTGAACCCATGCTGATGCTGCTGTCGCTCATTTTGATCAGCCAGGTCCCTCAAGATCAACTTTTCAGCTAACTTGGCAACGGGAGATAAAAGGCTAATAGGTCGAAAGCCTTTTGCCGTACTATGAGACTTGCCTGGCTTTGGCAACGGTATCACATTAGCTGTCTTCCAAGCTTGGGGTAGAATGCAGGTCCCGAAAGAAGTGTTAATGATATCTGCAAGCATCGGTAGAAGTTCCATGGGAAGCTTCTTCAGGATGGCTGGGGAGATACCGTCAGGTCCGATAGCCTTCGAATTCCGCATTTCTTTGATAGCCTTCTCTACTTGCGTGAGAGTAAAGGCCTCAGAAGCGTTCATGAGCGGCAACCGGCTCAGTTCTCTAACCGTGACTCTGTTTTGCACGCCTCGCTTGGCACGTGTGATGAAGAAGTTCTTGCCGAGCGCATAAGCAGCTGCTTTCCCTGATTTGAAGACGTTCTCCTCGAACTCAATAGCGGAGCTCATCGAGGGAGCGGACTTGCCGGAAATTTTCTTCAACACTTTCCACGTCGTAGTTCCGTCAGCCTTGAAATTCAGATTTCAGTGAACTTCTCCCAGCATTCCTTCTTGTTCTTATCCAGATCCTGCTTGATCTCATTATCCAGCACAGCTATGTCCGGGTCTAGATGATCAGCGGCTCTCTTCTCATCTCTTGTTCTTATCTTCTGCAGTATTTCCCTGTTGACATTTGGAAAAAAGGTCTTGACGCGACCCTCAGGAATTGCTGCTTCCATGGCCTTGCGGATGGCACTTGTTAAATGACGTTCTTTCTGATGGACATCACCATTCCATGGGTAGTCGACCGCATGGCGGAGTGCAACATCTCTGAACAGGGTCCAGTCTGCTAGGCCTAAATCAAGATAAGTACGATGACGAAAACCAGAGTAAAGAGCAAGAGAGTCAGAGAGATCAATATAGACAAAGACGGGAATGTGATCACTTGAGAGAGTGGTGGATGTGGACCACGTGCATGCATTAGAAAGATTGGATGACACAAAAGAGATATCTGGGCTAGAAGGTCGGCCGTTGGCAGGGAGACGAGTGGGCTGGTCATCATTGAGGATAACCAGATCGCACTCCTCAGCCCATTCCTCGACGTCATCCCCTCTGGTGTCAGAGTCAAGAGCAGAACAGAACGTGTGAGCATTGAAGTCACCCGCAAAGACAGCTGAGGGAGAGAGTGAGCAGTCGTGCAACTGCTTAAGGAGAGGTATAGGATTATAAGACGGGGGCAAGATGTTACAGGAGGGATATAGATGTTAAATAGAGATAAAGGGGTTTTGAGGGGGAGGTGGACAGGAACGTACTCAAAAGTACCGTCCTTAGGAGTATTAGGAATAATATGAGAAGGTAAGGCAGATTGCACAATAGTAGACACTCCGCCCCCAAGAGCAGACCTTGGCATGTGATAGGCGGTGTAGCCCGTAATGTTAGGTTGGGGATAAGTGGTAGATGGAGAGAGCTTGGTTTCTTGAACCATGATAACATCCGGGCGATGAGAACGTGCGAATAGAGAGAGTTCAGATAACTTGTTGCGAAGGCCGTTGAGATTAATGTGAACAATGGAGAGGGGGCGGTTGGTAATTGAGGAATCAGAGTTGCTGGGGGCAGAGCATGGAACACAACGAAAGGATGAGTCATGATGCCTCACAGAACTGAGGCCCGAACAGGAGAAGTGCACCCACCTTTGGCATCCGAAGCACTGGACGCTGGTATGTCTCCAGTTAACATCCATGCCGCACGTGGCGCATAGGTACTTCTGCGCTGGACCAGGATTCCTCTCGACGCCGGCCCTCTGTAGTAAAATCCTCAGGAGAGCTGCGGCCGACCAGCACCTCTCCCATGACAAAAACCCTCTTCTCGGAGGGGTTGACGTCGGTTTGCACGGAGGCGATCTTCTTTCCTCCACACTGCCACGGCACGAACGTACGACATCTCGGCAGCCAGTGCTGATTATAGTGACTGATGGAACGTAAAAAAGACGATAAACGTTTCGTTTAAGTCCGCTGTATTTTAGAATTTTCAGGTCGAACAGGGGCATGTACGCATTGGCCCAAAGTTGGTTACCGATCCAGCCTTCATGGTGACGCGGAATCAAGAAGATTCTATCACGTGGACGTACGCTAGCAAGATCAAGCAGCATGTTCTCGACTACAATAATACACGCGACGATTTCGACTTGGCTTGATATTGAACGCGCTAGTGATCTCGTTGTTATTTTTGTTGAATGGTATTTGTTATGTCTGTATAAAGTTTTTCCGGATCTGCATTTATGTCTAGAGAAGTAGCATAAAAAAAAGATAAGGGAAGGTATATAGATGCTGAGGAAATGGAAGTTCGAAGGGTTAGTTTGAGGCGTAAGTAATCATAATGGTGCCTCCCTTTTTGGCGTACAGAATATGTCGGGTGGCGAACGCTCTGTCCCAAGAAGGGCGGAGCCTAGGCGAAGTGTGAATTACAGGAGTCGTTGACCTAATTACAGCACTTTACTCACTGCTATGGCCTTGTTATACGAGACGCTATCCAACAAGGCAAACACAGTCAAACATTCATTAAAGGCAGTGTTCACGATAAATTATGGGTGTTCAGTTTCTTACAGATTGTGATAGATCAAGGGCTTACTGTGACGGCAGCGACAGACAGATCTGCAGAAAGAGACGAGAAAGCACTTTTTTCCATCAAAGCAGGATCCCTTGTGTGACAATGTGAGGATTGACCGGTGTGAAGGAATGGAGTCTTTCCATGTGATAACGTGATCATATCTTATCGACCGACTTATTTTCTTCTTTGCAGCCACATCGAGGGTTTTGTCATAGGTGAAGAAACTGGGCGACCAATAGTGGATTCGTCCATAGATCCATTGTGGTCAGCGTGGTAGGTCTCACCGGACAGTGAAATAAATGTGCTGTATCATGGCCGATAGTACCGCAGTCCGGACAGACATCAGATTTGCTGCTGTCAATCTTGCTGACGTAGGACATGAGCATTGACGAGTGACCGCAGCGCAACGATGCGAGTGTGCATCTAGCCCTTCCGAGTTGAGTCTCGTATTCGCAGACTGGGGGCGGTACTTCTCCTAGTATAGGATTCACCGCCGCCTTCTCAAGATGACACCGTACGAACTTGTTGTGCTCCTCGCGCAAAAGACGGAGTCGTTCTTGCTGTGAGTCGTGCCATCTTTGCAAGTTAACTTTGCATGGAGCATCGGCAAATGGCATTTTTTTGTCTCTCTCTCTCTCTAACGGGGTTAAGCACTCTCCAGAACGGGTGGTTTGGTTGCTTAATAATATTGATTCGTAATTGTTGGGCTTGCAGCTGACAATGCTCCTTCACAGGCAATAGACGGGCTTCGGCATGCAGATGCTCGACTGGGGAACACTGCACATCCGGTGGCAATGCGAAGAGCGGCATTTTGTACGCGTTGCATCTTAATCCAGGAAGATTCTGAAACTAGATGCTGCCAAACCGGTGCGGCGTATTCCATAGCTGGCTGAAGAATCGCCTTATACGTCATGAGTATCGTTTCCTTGCTGCTACCCCATGAGGTACCGTCTAGGGCCCTGAGAACATCGAGTTTGGCTTTAATGACAGCCTGCTTCTGCTCGGTATTTTTATGAAACTTGAGCGACGGATCGAGCACAAGACCGAGCAGTTCTGGAAATCGAGCAGCGGGCAGACGGTCTCCATCCCACTCTACCTCCGGATGAGCTCTGTGCTCGGATGGGTCCGTTGTGAGGACGGACACTGATGATTTTGATGCGGAGATCTTTAGCATCTTGTCGTCGAAGAACCTCTTCAGCGTCTTCAGGTACTCGTTGATCTTGGTGGCGGCTACCTTTATATCCCGGTCTCGACACATGATTGTTATATCATCGGCGTAGGCGACCGTCTTGATATCCTGTGGTGGTTCAGGCATATCTTCTAGATACAGACTGAAGAGAGCTGGTGATAAAACACCGCCCTGGGGGACTCCAGCTGCCATAGGAATACTGTTGGAGACATGGTTCTGGAACATGACTCTTGCCCGTCGACCTTTGATAAAGGCCGATATCCAGCGCTTTTGCCACGGTGGTATTGACGACTCCAAAACGTTTCTTGACAGGATTCCTAGGTTAACCGTATCGAAAGCCTTGGTGAGATCCAAAGCGACAGCTACAGTTCTCAATGGCTTCAAAGCGTTGAACCCGTCGATTGCATAGCTAGTAATTTCTAGCAACGCAGTAGTTGTAGAATGCAGCCTTTTGAACCCGTGTTGAAACAATTGTTTCTCGTTGTGCTCTGCTAATTTCTCCACAATGAGCTTTTCGGCTACCTTAGCGAAAGGTGACATCAAGCTAATGGCTCGATAACCCTTTACTGACGACTGAGGTTTGCCTGGCTTCGGCAACGGGATGACGTTGGCTGTCTTCCAGTTTTGGGGAATAATGCACGAGCTGAATGAAGTGTTAATCACATCAACGACGAGTGGGAGGATCTCAGTCGGGTGCTTCTTTAGTACAGCAGGACAAATGCCGTCGGGACCGACAGCTTTGGAGTTCCGCATGTCCTTTATGATCTTCTCTACGTGCGCCACAGTGTACGCATCGGCCGTGCTCATTAGCGGGAGGCGGCACAGCTCTCTAACTGTAACTCTATTCTGCGGACCTCGCCGTGTACTCGTGACAAAGAAGCTTTTTCCAAGAGAGTAGGCGGCTTCCTTACCCGTCTTGAAAACGTTATTAACACATTCGATGGTAGATACGGTGGCTGACGAGCTCTTTCCAGATAGCTTCCGTAGTACCTTCCAAGTAGCTGCACTGTCCGCCTTGAAGTCCAACTGTCCCGTGCACTTTTCCCATTCTTCTTTCTTGTGGCTGTCCAGATCTTTTTTGATCTCGTCATCGAGTTGAGCAACGACAGGGTCTAGATGGTCGGCTGCTCTCCTGGCATCTCTAGTCCTAATCTTTTGGAGAATTTCTCTGGTGACGTTTGTATAGGACGTCTTAACGCGGCCAACAGAAACAGCCGCCTTCATGGCCCGGCGGATTACATCAGACAGGTGGTGCTCCTTTTGGTGCACATTGCCGTTCCACGGATAATCAGCTGCTAGGCGGAGCGCAACCTCACTGAACAGGCACCAGTCTGCTTGGCCTAAATTGAAATAAGAACGTCGAACACCAGAATAAGGAGCAAGAGAATTTGAGAGATTGATGTGCACAAAGACAGGAATATGATCACTAGACAATGTAGTTGAGGTAGACCATGAGCTGGTGTTTGAAAGGTTGGAAGAGACAAGAGTTATGTCTGGGCTAGAAGATCGGCCGTTGGCAGGGAGACGAGTGGGCTGATCATCGTTTAGTATGACCAGGTCGCACACCTCCGCCCATTCCTCGACGTCACTTCCTCTAGCATCAGAGCCAAGAGACGAGCAAAATGTATGAGCATTAAAATCGCCCGCAAATATAGACGAAGATGAGAGGGAGCAGTCGTAAAGCTGCCTAAGGAGTGGAATAGGATCATAGGATGGGGGGCATGAGGTGGTAGGGGGAATATAGATGTTGAAGAGAGAAAGGGAAGTTTTAAGGGGGAGATGGACCGGGAGGTACTCGAGAGTACCGTCCGTGGGAGTGTTAGGTATGAGGTGTGAGGGAAGAGTAGATAATGCAAAAGTGGAAACTCCTCCGCCAAGTTTTGACCTTGGAGCATGGTAAGAAGTATAGCCTGGGATATTGGGATGAGGATAGGTAGGGGATGGAGAGAGCTTGGTTTCTTGAACCATGATCACGTCTGGATGGTAAGTACGTGCAAAGAGAGAGAGCTCAGAAAGCTTGGCACGAAGGCCGTTGAGATTTATATGTACAATGGAAAGGGGGCGATTGGAGTTTGAGGAATCAGAGGTGGTAGGTGAGGAGCACAAAACACATCGAAAAGAAGAGTTATGATGCCTTACAGAGCTGAAACCCGAGCAGGAGAGATGCACCCACCTTTGGCATCCGAAGCACTGGACGCTTGTTTTCCTCCATGTGACATCCTTGCCGCACGTGGCGCATTGGTACTTCTGAGCGGGTCCAGGATTCCTCTCCACGCCGGCCCTTAGCAGGAGAATCCGAAGGAGAGCTGCGGTCGGCCAGCACCTCTCCCATGAAAAAAACCCTCTTCGTGGAGGGGATGACGTCGGTTTGCACAGAGGTGATCTTCTTTCCTCCACACTGCCACGGCACGAACGTACGACATCTCGGCAGCGACCGACTTATCGAAGCCATTTATCTTGCTGACCGGCTGTTTATGTGCCGAAGCTTCTTCAGAAAGGAATAGTGTGCGGGCGGGGTCTCCGGAAAGGGGTGGATTCTCCGGACTTGCCCCGTTTGGGCACTTCTAGACGGTTTTTTCGCGTTCTTTCTTCGTGATAGGATCATCATCCAATACACCGTTGATTCTCTACGAAAAAATCGCCAACTTTTTCATCGTGAACACTGCCTTTTAAGTGTATTATAGCAACTACAAATTATTATTACCATTGAATTATTATTATTATTATTATTATTCTCCAGGTACGACTCTCGATGAACCTCGGCATTGCAAGTCAGTAGCAGTTGTATTGGTGAACTGAACCACGAGGTTGATAGATCTTTTATTTGGCTTACGCACGTTTCGGCGGGATCGCCGTCTTCAGAGCCTGAAAGGATCAAATCAGAAATGTGCTCAGAAATCAGAAATGTTTGGCCGAATAAGCACATTTCTGATGTGATCCTTTCAGGCTCTGAAGACGGCGATCCCGCCGAAACGTGCGTGAGCCAAATAAAAGATCTATCAACCTCGTGGTTCAGTTCAACAATACAACTGCTACTGATTATTATTATTATTATTATTATTATTAATAATATTATTATTATAATAATAATATTATTAATAATAATAATATTATTATTATTATTTTATTTATTTATTTAGTTATATTTTGGACTGATGGTGTTCCATCGACAATAATAAAGAAACAGTGCAGTGCATTCGCACTTGAAAGGCGAACAACAAGGAAAGAATGAAACAGAACAGAAACATGGAAGAGAACAGCAATAACTTCAAAACGACAAATGATATTTAGCAGGTTCAGCTCTTTCCAGACCGCCGACAAATAAAGTTGGGTTTCACCAGATGTTTAGCAACCTTCACCAGGCAATAGGTATCATATTTTAGTTGGTTTGGCAACTTGCGATCACCCCAAAAAAGGTTTTCATCATAGATATCGTGATATGTCGAATGATACTGGGAAAAGAAGAAGGATACGGTCAGCCTGGGCAACGCAACTAACCGAAGCTATTATGTGGCGGGCCAATTCAGGTGCCTCTTTGATCTGGTACGAACCTCAGGCGTAAGACCCAGGCCCAAGGAGCGAATGGTAAACCGTGCACCTTGTTGACATGTATCCTTAATTTAGCTAATTCAGGGTTGTAGACAAATTTCGCAAGAATATCTTTTACAGTCATCGGTAGTATTCAAACAGAGATGTAATAGATAACGGTAAAAACTCTGCCAACGCGTAGCTAGATGCCTCCGAGGGCGCGGCCTGAAACGCCGCCCCATTTCATGTAGCGAGAAATCAAGGGTTTTAGCTACGATAGCTAAAACCCGCATATTCTTGTGTCGTTCGAACCACTGTTCTCTCTGATGCTAAGCCCGTATATTCTCGCTATAATTTTGTAGCGAGAATTTACGGATTTCGCGACAGCCTGTGTTGAATTCAATCTCAAACCCGTGTTGGCTACGCGGAACGCAGGGATGCGGTTTGAACAGTGTTGGCACAGTCAACCCACGGATAACTTGACACTCTGTGGGTGGTCGTGGAGGGTGACCCCGTGTCGCTCTCTGCAAGACCTTGCAAGGGATAATTTTTGCCGCTGGTATGCTGCAGGCCGTGGGGAAGAAACGGCGATGCGCTCGATCGCAGCGGGGATCGTCTTTCTAGTACAGATCAAGACTGGGTGGGTCGATCGACCGTGTGCTGCAACGAGAATAAGCGTAGAATATGCGGGCGCTGTAGCTAGAATTTCACCAACTTCCACTTTTCCCTTTCCGTAATTTACGTAAATTCTCGTGTCAAAATTAGACTAGATGCCTCCGAAACCCTGGGCATCTGGTTTCCGTGTGAGGCATTTAGCTACGCTTTGGCGGAGAATATGGATGGGGGAGGTAGCCGTCCTAGTGCTCGGTATGTTAAAGGCAGTGTTCACGATAATCTTCAATTTTGAGATTGTTCGCTACATTGATTCAGTGGCCCCCGTGTAGAACTAAAATGACGTAGAAGTTGAGAAAAACGCACCAGAAGTACAAGAAATTCTTAAGTATCACTCCACCTCTTAAGTATCACAGGAAGTGTTTGTTGTGACAATGAAATCTTTTTTGGACCCGTCCTTTGCAATTCTCTACTCTCGATTGCTCCGTTCTTTCCTTAGGGCCCTAACCAAACCTGCTGTGCACAAAATACTATTCTATTTTCGATTGACCCAATTTCCACCGGTGACAACCACCATGAACATGTTCATCCAACCGGACAACTAGTCCATGTTATAGAATAATGTCACTGAAATACGACGTTTTAATGCGTTTCTCGTCGTTTTTTCGTGATCTTGGTAACACTTGGAGGCCAACGCATTGTTTTATGGGAAAAACTCGGGAACGAAAATCATCGTGAGCACTGCCTTTGAAGGCAAAGAACATTATGGCGGTGATGTAGAGAGCAGAACAGACTTTTATTCTGCAAAGGTGAACATAGCCAAACTCGAAAACATCAGGCCCAAAGGGTCAAATGAAAGATATCACAGGTTTTCTTGCAGCTTGATCTGTTTCTGGCGTGCAGGAGATCCATTGGTAATTCATATAGTATTAAACCATTAAAGATCAGTAGACAATTTTGTAACCAGTGTATTGAATAGAATACATATGGAATCAAAGAAGAACCATAGTCTGGAAAATCTAGTACACTGACGAGTCTTTTATCACCGGAGATCTACAAAAGGGGAGTTAAAACGGTTATCTTCAGCCTTCGTTTGAAAACAGAACTGCTCGTAGATTCAAGAGCTTTTGGAGTCAGGTTTCGGATTTTTCTAGCAAATCTGTTAGAAACGAAGTTGAAAAACATAGAATGCTTTTTTCTGTGAATCCTATGGTAGTGTAATACGAATTCAACGTCCGTTTGTCGAGTTTCAAAATACTTGGGTAGTTTTTGCCTCCTAAATGACATGGTAGCTACCGTAACCTACAGCAAATCTCAGAATTAAAAAAAAGGACTCTAGATTCGTGTTCACCACCCTGGATTACCCCTACATACAAGTTTTGAGCTAAATCCGAGAAAATTTTTTGAAACTCCAAAAAAAAATGCCTGATAAGTAACCCTTGCCTTTTGGCGAGGCTTGAAAAATGCTCATAACTTCTTGGAACCTGTAGCTCGGGGCGGGATACTGCCCATTTTTACTATTGAGCCAGAAAAGATACTAACGATACTAGTCGTTTTCGCTGATGCGTTTGACACTCTAAACACTTCCCTTGTAAGGGAATTTCGAAAAATGAGGCAGAAAAATAGGAGTACACCTGTATTAGAAGTACACCCAAAAATCAGATCTGAAAAAAAGTACATGCATCTCTCTAAAAAAGAAAATATGGTAATTTTTTCGATTTATCCATTCATTCAGGATATTCTGAAAATGTAATATTATATTTATTACATCATTCCGTACTAAAGTCGAATGCCCATGTCTATCTGTCACTTCTCTTATAACCATTATTTATATTATTAACACCTTACCCATCAGATTAAGTTCCTTCAAAATCCTGACATGCGCCGCTTCAAGGCGAAGTATTATTTGGATTGTACCTATTGCCCTTTGCAATACAATTCTATGCCTGCATCCTCCACTGTTCAACATGGTATTTCATTAGTGTATTAGTGTCTCGTAAACATTTCCAGACCCTAGCAGGGAGTAAAGTGCGGTAATTAGTCCGAGACGTCGACTCCCTGCAATTCACACCTCGCTCAGGCTCCGCCCTTGGGACAGAATGTCCCGCTGCCGAATATGTCAAGCATATAGTAGTAAATACATTCCATCTTACGTTGGTTTGAAATCGGCGCATGAGTTGCCCGTCAACGACCTTGCGAGTCCATGCGTTATAAGGCAAGATCACCTTCAAAGCTCACCACAGAGTTGCAGAAATTATCTCTTCCACACATAGCCGTCAAGAACCCTAACTAGTATTAACAGTATTGTGACATACGGCTTAGCAAGTCCTCAGTCAAGCGAATCAAGTCTTCGTAGTCAGCATAAGCCATGTAGAATAATCACTGTGGTAAATTCCGGATTATGCGTCATATCGATGCCTTCGTTTCCGAATAATCGTCCAACCTCATACACTCGATGACGAGTTTACCACCAACAACTAGCATCTGAACTACACAAACATCAGACTGTAAAACAGAATATTTGAGACCCGATCCTTTAATCCTTACCTTATGACAGAGTTCTGGCGCCACTCTCAATGAAGGGTTCATATCTAATTCATTATGATACGTTATGAATGAGGTTTTGCAGTGGCGCCACCAGCGATTTGATTCATTATTGGTGTCTCTACCTGATAAAAACAGAAAATTAACAACTATCAACCTTTTAAAAAGGATGCAGCTCTGCTACGCGATTCGTACCTCAAGAAAACCCTAGATTATCCAGATATCTACGCAAATGAGATCAACTTGCTACGGATTACGAATTTGTCCTTTACTTCGGGTCCGTCGCAGTGCAGTGCACTGCGACGGTGTCGCGACAGCGATCCAGCCAAATCAGGCATCGTGCCGGGTGTCTCTTGGCCCTGAGCGACAGCGACGGCTGGCCCTCAGCGACAGCGACGTAGCAGTGCTCTGCGACCGCGACAGGCCTTTCTTGGGGTATAACAATGGCCTTAGTCGTTCCACGCGCGCACGGTGAATCTTGCCAGGACCAAATGGTCCCAGCACGATTATCATCCTATTCATCCTACCGGAATTCGACTCCGAGAAGGACAATACTTGAGGCAACTCGCTGTCGTCTGTTTCAGTGCGCTGTCTTCACTAAAACTTCTCGACTTATTTGAAGACAGGAAACCGAATAAATTTAGTTCCTGTTCTACTCGAAACTAGTCTGGTTTCTTAAATAACAGCTTTGCTGTGGAAGGTTGCAACAAATAACAGCCTTTTTAGAGGAGAGTAGGGACACTCTTCCTTCATTTTATTCTCAGAGAGGTGGAATAGACCGGAGGATAGAGAGAGGTATGTAGTACTGTGCAAAAATATCATTTCGGCAGAAGATATTGTTTTTGGACGTGTCCCGGCTTCGGCTCAGTGAAACTTTCCTGAAATTTTGGTAGATGTAGTCCAGGATGTGCAGTATAATATTTTCGGTAATTTTTTTACTGCAATTCGTAACCGAGAAATTTTCTTGGTCAATACTGCATAAGCGGTTTAATTACCCAAGTTTGGGGAACCATGAAATGTCATTACTCAGACGTTCGCCGTTGTCTACAGGGCGTCGATCCGCCCAGAACGGGTCACCGCTGGAGAACAAGCAGCTCTACGCGGGGCCGTCCCGGTGTGCTGTTGAGCAGGAGGCGACGGGCTGTTAAACAGCTCATCGACCAGCAATCCCGCCGACTGCTCAAAATCGACGCAGACCGAGTTGTTGTCCACAGGACGACAATTTGGGATGTCTACGGCGGTGCAGGCCGATGGGCTGTTGGGATCAATCGATGTATCACGAAGATTGTGCCGTCCGAGTTGTCATTCTTGGTTATATAAGATTTGCAATTCGTTTTCTTTTTTGACGATGCTGTAGACTTCTATAGTAATTCTTCTCATTTTTTAATTGTGTGAGATCTGTGATTCGTTTTTTAATTACGTCTTTCCGTGGAAGGGGTGTTGGCGGCATGCCGAGAGGTGCACCTCGCGGAGTTCCCCGTGATGGACCCGAAGGTTTCCGTGGTTTACGGAGCTTTCAGCAACTGCCTTCGTAGGCAGATTTCGGTTTTTTTCCATCCGTTTATGTTGGTCATTTGCGTCGTTTAAAGTTGTTTGTCAGAAATCTCTGATCATTCGGTGGTGTTTAATAACCCTGATTCCCATCCATATTATCAATACTCGAGGGAAGGTAAAGTTAGCGAGATGAAAAAATTGTAGATAAAAAATAAGCGTAGTTAGCCGATATCACCTTTTCTGGTTAACAAGGGAAGCCATTTTAGCGTAGTCCGGGATCGGCGAAATGGAGTACCTTGCGAGCCTAAAAATTTGCGGCATTCAATGCGTGTCGAATATGTATCCAACTCGAGTCACCACACCAATTGAAAGGGTGTATTGCAGGGACAAGTGCTCCAAACAGTAGCACGTGCTGCAAAGTTTTACCGTAGGAGCACGTGTTGCAAAATTCAATCGCAGGAGCACGTGCTGCAAGCTAGTGCAGCGTTATCGTAGCAGCACATCGGCACGCGACGCGGCCGGCACACCGACATGGAATTCGGCCTGCTCGCCGAGCACCATCTGGGGCCGCGACTGGTTGGACGAGGTCTCCAGCGGCTGGGCAAGCAAAGCACCGCAAACTCGTGTAATTGAACCAGCGAGGCTGCCGGCATCTGTGACCCGCCTCAAGAGTGTGTCGTAATCTTTCCTTTTTTGGGAAATTCTTTTTTCATCGAGTTGAATGTGTATCATGCACGCATTGAAAGTTTTATCTGTTGGGGCACGTGCTGTCATTTGAAACACAGTAAGAGCACGAGCTCCCCTAGCAGCACTTTCCCTGACTGTGCTCCTAACCGCCTTGTCTTCGAGTTGAATGCATATTCGGCGCGCATTGAATGCGGCGATAATCTGGGAGGATGTTCTTGCTACTAGTAGCGAAAAATGTGAGTGACTCCGGCATAATCGTAGCCTGCCTAGACTCACTCTGAAAGAAGTTATGAGCATTTTTAAAGCTTCGCGGCAAGGTAGGGGTACCCACCATGGAATTTTTTGGGTGTTTTTTTATTTTTCTCCGGATACTGCTAAAAACATGTACTGCTGAACACGAATCTGGGGTTCGCTTCTCGGAATTTTAAGGTTTACTGTAGGTTACGGTAGGTAACATGGTATTCAGGGGGCAAAACAAATTCCAGAAATCGTCGAAAGTCGATTTTTAGGTCAAATTTTTCTGCCGGTGGGAAGCTTTGAACAAATTTAGTGAATTTTAAGTCAAATCTGGAAAATTTTTCTTCAACGCTTTCTGTATCCCGTAATTGATATAATTGAACGCTGAACCGAAAATCCGTACAAGTCCAAAACGCAATCAGTCTGCACATAGCTCGGAGCATGCGCTTTCACTCAAACTTTGCCTAGAGGGGCTGTTTCGGGCCCTGAACACGGTTATGAGGTTCGTTTCCAGATTTTCATAAAATTAATGAGCTTTTTCGAGGGCACAATAGGTACAAAAATCAGAGAAAAAACTGCTATAACGTTTTTTAGAGTGACTCTAGGCAGCTGCAAAGGGCGTAGTTGGACTCTACGTCCGAAATTGGTTCTAGAAAAGTACATTTCATTTGGAATGGTTAGTATGACTTATAGTAGTTCCCTTGTAAGAAGTAGAGTGTTGTTCGCATAAGGACGTCATTATTAAAATAATGTAACGTCGGCATAGATCCTAATGAGGCTTTGCGTTTACTATTGAAGGTTGGGGCAAACTCGGTGCAGTATGCTATTACTTAGATGCACCGGGTTTGCGCCAACCTCCAAAGAGGAACGAAAAGACTCATTAGGATTCACGCCAGTGTTAGTTTTCCTCTAGAAAATTTGATTGAGAGGGTCCAATTTCTATGTACCGGTTAGATTAGAACGGACATGAAGAAAATCGAGCCTAATTATAAAGTTTCAAAAGGAGGCTTCCAGCAGTTCAAGGGGTGACGTCATAAGGCGGCTGATGCTTCACTAGGATGGTAATATCAGGTCTACGGGATGTTGATAGGATGTGAACGCGGAATCGGGGATGGAGACTCTCCTCCGATGGGATGTCTACAGCAAAAGCGTTTCCGCGGATAGGTTGTCTACGGCACCAAGGAGGGGGGCGACGGGCAGTTCTCGAGGGGCGATCCCTGCTCTTTCTGGCTGTCTACAGGGAGCATCGCGTGAGGTGACATCTCATTCGTGTCCTGTGGACAACGGCGAACGTCTGAGTACGAGGTACCAGAAGTTTCCAGGGATGCGGACGACGATACCATCAAGAAATTATACAGGAAGTTGGCATTAAAGTGGCAACCAGACAAGAATCCTGATCGAATAGATGAGTGCACCAAGTATTTTGCATTCTTAGGATCCGCCTATGAGGTGTTGAGCGATCCACCTGAGAAGGCATTCTACGATAGACTCAGGGAAGCGATATTACGAGGAGGGTTAGGAAGAGAGTACAAACAGGATTCTTTGAATCTTTTCCAATTCTTCACTAAAAGTTGCTACAAATGATTTGATGGAGATTAGGGTTTCTTCTCTGTGTACAAAAATGTTTTTGACAGTCTAGCCCGGAAAGATTACGATTTCATTGAAGATTCAACAGTGCATTATCCGAGTTTCGATTATGCTTCCTCGGACTCCCGGAATACGGTTATTGGTCCCTTTTACGGCTTCTGGAGTTCGTTCTGCACTGCGAGGTCCTTTGCCTGGCTGGATAAATATGATGTACGACAGGCGAACATTAGGTACGAACTGCGTCAAAGTGAAGCTGAAAACAAGAAGTACCGTGACGCAGGAAAGGCAGAGCTCAGCGACCAAGTTAGGGAATTAGTTGCTTTCGTCAGAAAACGAGATCCTCAAGTGAAGGCGTATAGAGCGCTTTTAGAGAAACGACAGGAGGAAGCAAAACGGAAGCAGGAGGAGAATCGCAAGCGCCCAATTCTCAAAAATCAACAACTGCTGTCAGCTTTTTCATGAGAACGAACATGCCATGGTCGCCCACCGAGTGCACATGGACGAGCTTTCACAGCAATTGACCGATGAGGAAACTTGTAGTGAAGTTGAGGATGAAGATGGCGCAGCGTTACCCTACTTCGTCGTCTGTAATAAGTCCTTCAAGACGCCAAATGCAAAACTAAACCACGAGAACTCGAAACAGCACCGAAAGCAGCTCGCTAAGCTAAAGAAACATATGAAGGAAGAGGAGCACGCATTGTTTGAAGTAGAGCAGTCTGAAGAGTTGACTGTTCGGAAAGTTCAAGACAGAAAAGGCAAAAAGGCAAGGCGACGGGCCAAAAAGAGGAAGGCCTGCGATGAAGGAAGCGATCTCGATGAGGCTGATATAGGCGAAAGTCCAGAAGCGGATGAGCCGAAGACAAGCGCTGACGCGGAAGTAGTCGATGGAATCAGCGAGAAAGTGGCAGAGGCATCTGTGGAAGCAGAGGGTGGTGTGCCGGACATTCAGGTCGTTGCTTCTGATCAAGCTGAGAAGAAGAAGAAGAAGTGTTGAGCGGAAAAGAAGTCTATTGTTCCGGAAGAGACAGTAGTTCCCTAAATTACTGGACCGAAGACTGAGGCGTGTCACAACTGTAAGGAAGTCTTCGAAAGTCGGACAAAACTCTTCGATCACCTTAAAGGCAGCAGACACGCTCGTAAACGTATTTGAGATTACTACGGAAATAGAATCGTATGGCTCAGAACACAACACCTATGCATTTTGAAGCGTCAAAAACGACCCACAATACCGTTACAGGAGTAGCAAGTTTGGCTCCGCCCGTATTTTCACGCCCCCTGTATTAGCCCTTTTCCTCCAACGCAAGGTTGCTGGGCCATCTTCACCGTCGGTGCTGTTGGTGGATTGCCTGATAAGTGAACTACTCACGTTTATGACGGCGAAGATGAAACAGCAACCCTGCGTTAGAGGAGAAGGTCAAATACAGGGGGCGTGAAAATACGGGCGGGGTCAAGCTTGCTACTCCTGTAACGGCATTGTGGGTTGTTTTTGACGCTTCAAAATGCATAAGCGTTGTGTTTTGAGCCATGCCATTCTATTTCCGCTGTATTCTCAAATACGTTTTCGAGCGTGTATGCTGTCTTTAAACTTACTGGGCATGCGACAATAAAGGTGCCTCAAGCTCCATCGAAAAACAAGAAAGGCAGGCGGAAATAGGGTTTATTTGCTCTAGTCATTGGTTGTTCATAGCTATTGCCAGTCGTTGTTGCTTGTTTCTGTTGTTGTCACTATTTAATAGGAACGTTTGACCCTTACTGACCTGACAAATACGAACTTGTCCATAGAATTAATCAAATTCACTCGAGGTATATTGCGGCTTGTAGAGAGAAATCACAGAAAGCGAGGAGCGTCAGGCGATTCGGCTGGTATGCGCGACGAACCCTGCGAAAAGCCGTTGAGATCATTTCGCCGCTTAGGCGCGTTAACCGTAGGGTTGTTTAGCGACCACGGTTAATACGCTCCAGCGACTATGTAAACCCAGCGGCTTCTCGCAGCGCGTGTCGCGTGCACCAGCCGATCTCGTTCAAGGCTCCTCTATTTCTGTGTATTTGGTCACAAGCTATAGGTTTTGTTGTTTATAATGGGACTGGGTGGGTTTCAGAGGAGAAATCGATTCTAATAATGTAATAACTACATGAGCGCTCTACTTTCGCTAAATGTGGACTTCAGGAATTGAATATTTTTGCTGTTCACAAATAAACGGTAAATTCGGTAAAAGTTCTAGCTCCTGCATTTCGTCAGATAATACGCTCGGTGAAACAAATTTTAAATGGTCTTCACGCTAGCGAGATTACACTGTCACATATTTCACATATGGAACTATTTTATAACCAGAACCTATCAAGTAAATACTGATTTACTTGAAAAACTAGCATCTCTAAGTACGGCCTCTGATACGGGCAGTACCTTACAATGGAATAGGTACTGCCCTTATCGGAGGAACACGCAGCTATAGGGCGGACCTCGCGGCACCAGCACGATTATTCATGAACACTGCTTGATTTTGCATGGCGTACGTGTAGCAACAGTGGTTGTCCGCAGCTGCAGACCGGAGTTTAGATCCGATAAGGACAGTGGTTTTGAAGGCACCACAGCTCCAAAAATCTGTTTTGCACCGCTGCAGCCTGAAATTAATGGTATTATTCATGTGGCGCCACAGGAGCGATTCTCCTCCATTGAATGTTGCCGCGCAACCTTTCAGCGACGGACTCTAATCTGTCCCTAAGAAAAGGGCCGACGCGCCGTGCCTGTTGTATAGTCTCCGAAGTAGATTTAGTCCAGCTAATGGATCATGCGTGATCATAGCGGCTGGCGGTGCGGTGTTGAAGGCATCACTGGCCAATGAGGTTTCGATCGCGTCCATTCACTAGACCGAATTGATTACGTGGGCTCTAATTGACCTTGGACGGTTCAAGCGCCTGCACAAGCGGTCAGTCGAAGACCAATTTTGCTCCTCGCAATCTGGGAAAAAAATGTATCTAAGATTAACTTGGTGATGACAAGTGATAATTGTAATTTCGGAAAATCTTATTTACTGTACATCAATTCTGAGCGGTTATATTTTGATATCTCCCGTATGGAACGTATCAAATTCGTCTGCTTCTTCCTCGGCTTCCTCTCTGATTTGGGGAAGGTTCTTCTGAGTGTGCTGACAGAGCACAGCGACGGCACGAACTGGGTCATTGGACACGTTTGATGCCCATGCGAGGCGTTCTTCCAAGGTCTGGAATCACAGAATTTGTCGGTTGTTAGAGTTTGCTCGTCCCCTACGAGTCTCGCAGCTCACCTGCTCTGAATCTGTGATGAAGCAACCGTCAATGGCGATTTCCGTTCCACCAAGACGCATGAGGAGCGCTACAAGGTCAAACAATGAAGCGAGCGTGACCTGCATAGCATGTGTCCTATTTCGTATTGACGTCAACTCCTCCAGTGCGGCAAATAACTAAATATAATTCATGAGGGATGTGTTTCCTGCAGATGTCCTAAGCTTATACCTGGTCATGAGCATCAGTATAGAGAAGATCGATGTGTTCGAACGTTTCTGTCTTGGTATTTCTGGTTTTGCTGAGAATAAGCGCCTCAATCCCTCTCATCTCTCGCGACCGTTCTCCGATTAGTTTCTTGCCGGCGTCGTTTCGCGCTTCTAGCTGAAATCTAGGCATGTTCATCAAACTATTATGACTTTGTGCGTACTATGTTCAGTCACTTACCTGCAATAGCTCTTCCATTATGGCGGTTATATAGCTCATCGGGATATTGGCATGCAATTGAACACCTATTTGCTGAGTCTTTAAACGCTCTACTAACTCCGTCACCACAACATTGAGCAGTTGAAGATGGTCAGTTTGGATACGGTAACGATCTGCAGTAGAGCATAATGTCCTGATGTCCGAAAGCTGACTCTTTTCATGGAAACACCGGCATGATTCTCTGATGTCAGGAGTGAAGACGATTACGATGAAACCAGACGTCGAACTTTTATCGAAATTCGAAAGTCCGAGGATTGCAACAACAATGTCAAAAAACGTCTAAAAACGAGCCATGAATATTCCTATACAGCCCCAAGGCTAAAATGCGGCATAAACGCCACACCTCCTCCCTCGATTGCCGTTGAAGAGGTGGGCGTGGCGGGTATATCACATTCAACTTTAAGGTCTCATGGGGCTATGCATTCATGACACATTTTTGGCCGTTTTTTTCTTCTAGAAACTTCTGGACATTGTTGCAATGGACACCGGATCTCTCGGTTTTCGATCAAAACTAGAACACTGCTTTTTCCGTGTATACCGCGTTTAACCGAAAGCTACCGTCGCCCATACGTAGAGTACCACCTACAACATGCTATCGGCTTGTTAGGACAAGGGTCCGACAGCTGAGTTTTTTTAAGTCACAAGGATTGATTTCATGGTAGGATTGTTTCTACAGCTTTCCTCTCTCGCTCCAAGCCGGCGAAGTGAGGCTTATAAGTCTTGTGGCGTCGAGATCTCCTTGACACTGTAATACTTCGTCATGACCTACCGCTCCGCTGCTTGCTCCGCCCGGACTCAAATGAGCGAGAAAGACTATAGAATCCCCACAAAAATCTTAATCAAGTCATACGCTCGAAACTGGAGATAATTTCTGCATTAAAGGCGCATTCCACCTCAGGGACGGGATGTGAGATTTTGGCATAGTTGTGAGATAGACCTACTCTATATAACACCTGCCAAATGGCAGCTATTAATACCCCCGATCAGAGTTCGGCACGAGGTGTGTACAAGGCTAAATGTTCTCAACCCCCCCCCCCTCTGAAAGCAAACTTTTGGCGATTTTCTCAGACCCCCTACCAGAAGCGTTAATAGGTCAAATTTTTGGCGATTTTCTCGGACCTCCCAGGAGTGTTAGTTGTCCGTTTTTGTAGTAAAATTGAAATAAAAAGAACAACTGATTTCAAAAGAGGTATAATTTGAAGAATAACAACCATTTCAAAAAAACAAGGCAATAACATTGGAATAGATCACGGACGAGGCTTTTCTTGACGGATTACATGAAGTTGCCTGCGTTTTTGAAAAACTTAGCTAAAGTAAGGGTTTTGATTATAGGTGCGGTCGCGCTGGAAGTCTACATTTTTGCAAGGTGTGAGTGAGGAGAATACGATGATCGAGTCCAGCGTGGTCGATTTACGCTATAAACTCACTTTCACCGTCCAACATAGATGCTGAACACCTCTACAGTACACGGCTTCACACTTTTCTCAGGTGTGGCCCCGCTGAAAAGGGGCATTTTTGAAGTTCAGGTGTCATGAGAGTAAGATATTTGAGTCCAGCGTAGCCGATTTACCCTTTCTACAATCTTTTAACCGTCTCAGTGTAACGCCGAAGACCGCTACATAGGAAGCTGAACAAGGTAAAAAACGTGAAAAAAAACGTCGAAGTCCACAAACCTGGAGTAAGGTTTTAAAACACCTGTAATTTAACTTCCAAAAGAGCTAGCCCGGATTTGAGCAGAACTAAGAAACCAGGTTTGTAACCCTACCGAATGAAACTTTACTGGCTCCCAGAGGAAGCCTTACAAAAAAATTTACTAGGTGTGGACATTTGATGTTTTGAGCATAATAGTCCACACCTAGCCAGTGCATTTAGGGCATCCTCCGGGAGCGAGTAAAGTTTCATTCGGTAGTGTTATAAACCTGGTTTCTTAGTTTTGCTCGAACCCGGTATAGCTCTCTTGGAAGTTAAGTTACCGGTGTTTTAAAACCCTACTCCAGGTTTGTAGACCGACGTTTTTTTTTACGTTTTTTTACCTTGTTCCGCTTCCCATGTAGCGGTGTTCGGCGTTACACTGAGATGCTAAAAGATTGTTTGCAGGGCAAATGAACCACGCTGGACTCAAAAATCCTTTTCTCATCACACCTAAATTTCGAAATTGACGACTTCCAGTGGGACCACACCTGAGAAAAGTGTGAGGCCTTATACTGTGGCGGTGTCCTGCCTCTATGTTGGACGGTGAAAGTGAGTATACAGGGTAAATCAACCACGCTGGACTCGATCATCGTATTCTCCTGACTCATACCTTGCAAAAGTGTAGACTTCCAGTGCGACCACACCTGCGACAGGTGTGGGCCACACAGAGAAGAGCCTTTCAGCGTCCATCTTAGAGGCTGAAAATGTGTATATAGGGTAAATCTAGCACTCTCGACTCGAATATCTTATTTTCGTGACCCTTAATTTGCAAAAAAAAATGTGAGAAAACAAATTAAACACCTTGCGAGATCGAATTCGCGTAGTGTGTTTTGTGAATGGGTGGGTTTCGGAGAATGAAACTCGAAACGTTACCAGATTAGATGACGCTCTTTCCAACCAGCAAGGGTTTTTGCCATGTCTGGTCTGGCTAATGTTGAAGCACCTGTTTTCGTATCTAACCACTTATTAAAGCGTGTTTTCCATACATTTAAAGTAATCTGTTCTTCCCTGAAAACATATTTATTTCTTTAGTACATCTCGTCGTCTTCGCCTTTGAAAATAACTTCATTCATCGCATCCACTCTTTTCTTCCGCCCAATTCCGTAGCTTCCAAGGTGAGCTTATTTGCAATTCAGTACACAGCTATCCAGGATACACGCCCAGAACCTATGTGCCTTATATTCAACCGTAGGAGAACCTTTACTAGAATTTTAAAATTGACGTGAATTTAATTACAACAAGGTTTCATGCTAATTGAACGGTATTACCGAATTATTCGCAAAAAATATTTTTAAACAGTGTACCTACTACCCCCGATCAGAATGATTCACGTGGTCTCCCGGTGGAGCTCAGACCCCCCTCCCTCCACCATTGCGCAGCTCAGACCCCCCGGTATGGATATTCACACCCCGCGCCGAACCCTGCCCCCGATTCAGCGAGATATAGAAGGAAGCCACTCTAGCGCTCCCACAGTTTGACAACCTCTCGAACTCAACAGTAGCAGGATGAGTGAAGGTTCTCGAAAAGCCTTGTCCGTCCTTTCATTCTTAGCTTCTCTACTTATTCAGGTCCGCTCCCACAAGTCAAATGCGAATGACGGAAATTAGAAGCCGCGGACAACTCGTCAAGCATGCTTTAGCCACTCAAATTCAGGCAATTTTTGAGGGGCCATAACACCGGTCTCCTGGGGTTTTGTGCGATTTCAGAGGTTTCATTGGAATCACCGTGGGACCGTCTTCATAATGAGCAGAAATACAGAAAAATGATTTTGAGGTTGGACTTTGCCTTGAAAGGCTGTGTTAACAATAGACAGCCTTTGAGTTTTTATAAGAATTTGGGAAATCCGGGGCCCATTGCAAAAACAATGTCGAAAAGCGATGTGCCGACCATAAACTTGAGGGAGCAGCAGGGCCCGTATCAAACCCCCCTGATGTTGGCAGCTCAGTGCTGCCTCCGTGCGACAAGCAGGTGGCTAACGTCCTGGCTGCAATAGTTGAGAGAAAGCAAGCTAAATAGCGCGCTGAACGTCGAGAGCAGCAGCCACCATCTCGGTCATGGGTGGGGTATGACAGAGGTGATGACGGCGCGGAAAAAATAATACGCTCCAGTAACAAACACTATTCAATCTGTAAGGAATTAATGCGAATAAGTGCAGTTTCCAAGCAGAGACGGCGATTTTGGTACTAGACCGTCAGTCTCTCTTCAGGAAAGAAGGGTGACGAACGGGAGGCTGTTGTGAACTCTACCGCTAGGGGTAGAGGGAGAGATCCCTCTAACCCTAGCGGTAGAGTTCGCAACAGCCTCCCGTTCGCGGAACAGCAACAGCGAATCACTGTACATACATGTGTGTTCACTGTCTGGGACGATGGTGGAAATCAAATCAGCTGCTTATTTTTCGCCGAGCATTGGTATTTCTATCATTTTTCATAATTCTCCCTGTATTTCCGCTTTCAGGTTGGTGCTCTCTTCGGAAACCATTTTATATATGGCTGTTTTGTTGTGATTTCGAGAAGTTCATCGCTTGCACGCGTTTTCAAGATTTTTCCTCGATTTTTTTTCATGAAAAAGTGGAGCAAAATCTAAAAGTCCACTTTTTTTCGGGAGATTTGGTATTCTATCCTTGTTGATTTCTGTTTTGGCACCACTATGGGCGTTTTTAGGGTTTTTTGGCGAAAAAGGTGAGGTTGTGGCATGACTTGAATATTCTCCCTTTCATTACCAGAGGAGTGCCATCGAGGGCCTCTTATTCTTGGTGATAGTCCGCGTTGGCACTTAGTCTGGTGAACTAGTGGAGAAACGCTTGTTAAACAATTGCACTAATTCATTTTTCGTTTGCATGAAACCGCCCCGTTGCTTGATAGATCTTCAAATACCCTAATCCAAAAGTAGGAATAGGATTATTTGTGTTTTCTTCGATATAGATCCTTGAATCGATATGGAAGAAAGCACAAATAATCTTATTCCAACTTTTGGATTGGTTTTCTTGTTTTTTTTTCTCTATATTATGTGCGATTCCTTGTTTAAGATCGAAATCTTCTTGTGTCGGATATGGCGAAAAAAAAACTGGGAAAAGTGTGTAGTATGTAGACTCAAAACCGAATTCCTATCTATTATATAGGACTGAGTATTAATATAACCACAGAAAATCAGATAATATTCTAGGGATCCATTATTCGAAAAATTCGGGAGACCTAATTTTTGGTTTTTATTATACATTCATAAGAGGAAGCGAGGGGCTCAGCCTCTCCAGAGGAGATTGACATGACAAGTTTCAGAGATGAAGAGTGCAGAAGGAATTTTCGACAACGCGTTTCTATTCACATCAGAGTACGGACTAAGAAGAAACTTTGCGACGCGGATTCTTTTGTCAAGTGCATCCAGGACGCTTCGAAAGAGGCACTCCCGGTTGTACAGCCTAAGAAGAAATTCGCCTACGTCTCAGAGGAAAAGACGTCTATTTACAACAAGGTATGTGCTCTCCGAACTGCAGGAAACTTCGTGGAGGAGAAGCGTCTGAGGAGGAAGTTGCGTCGGCAGCTTCAAAGTGACCGCGAACGAGAGTGGACGTGTAGAGCTAAGGAGTTCGAGAAGGCTTTGGAGGAGAAGAACCCGAGGAAAGCCTACACGTTGTTACGACAGTGTAGCGGAAAGATGAAGAGATGTTCTGCTGTCGTTAACACTACCAATGGAGTTGCAGTTGGTGATGCGACGCTGTCAATATGGAACAATTACTTCAGTTCACTACTGAATCGTCCAGCGCCATCAGTACCTGAGCTACCGCATGTTCAGAGAGCACATTACGATGTCAGAAAGGAACCGCCAACTGAGTCTGAAGTTTTGGATTGTGTCCGGAAAATGAAGAATGGAAAGGCAGGTGGAGATGACAACATCACTGCTAAAATGCTGAAAGCTCTTCCTCCGTCTGGGAATCGTGAAATGACCAACACCATCCGTACCATATGGATGAGCGAAAGGATTACCGATTTGTGGAGACATGCGATCATCGTACCTCTTCACAAGAAGCTATCCGTCACGGATCCTAAGAACTACAGAGGAATCTCTCTACTTCGTGTCATGTACAAGGTTTTAGAACGTATCATTCTCGAGCGATTTATCAAACATCGTGAAGGAACGACCAGAGATGAGCAAGCCGGTTTTCGACCCGGAAGATCGACCATCGACCAAGTGTTCGTCGTGAGAAGAGTAATTGAATCGTGGCATTGGTATTCGAAGCCATTACAGTTTGCTTTTTTGGACTTTGAAGCAGCGTTCGACTCTCCTCATCGTGATCGATTGCTCAATGCTTTGCGAGCAGATGGAGTCCCGGAAAAGTATGTTCGGTTAAACGAGGACATGAACAAAGGAACAACAGCAGCAGTTCGTACACCTGTCGGATTTACGCCAGCTTTCGAGGTGAAAACAGGAGTAAGGCAAGGAGCCGTTGCAGGACCTTTTCTTTTCAACTTCGCCGTTGATGACATCATGCGTAGAGTTGCAGAACAGTTTCCTGCGGATGTGATCCTAACACCATCAGGACGCTCCCTTGTCGACCTGGAGTACGCCGGCGACATTGTGTTATTCGCTGAAAACAACGCAAAACTGCAAAGGATTGTGAACCTTGTTTCAAAGTATGCCGCAGCCTATGGACTTCGTCTTCGTCCCGACAAATGCAAGCAGATGTGGGTCTCTCAGAGGCCTTCAACGGGAGTTTGTGTGGACGGACAACGTATCGAACTGGTGGACGATTTCTGTTATTTGGGCTGTTTGCTGAAGAACGATGGTAGTTATGCAGCGGATATTCGACAACGATGTGCGAAAGCTACGTCTGCATTCAATTCTCTAACCAAGTGTTTGTGGTCTACCACCATCGCGAAGGAAGTCAATTTGCGCGTCTACCTATCCGCTATTCGCCCTATCATGATGTACGGATCGGAGACGTGGGCAGCACCGAAGACGCAGAAGGAAAGGTTGGATTGCACGGAGAGGAAGCTTTTTAGGCGTTTGCTTGGATATTTCTGGCCGCGTGTATGCCATAACGAAGACCTTTACAAGGAAATCGACGCAGTACATCAACGCTTGACACGAGGGAGGTCCCAGCATCTCCTAACGCCATCTCAAGCAGCAATGGAAAGTCGACTTCGAATGCTTGGGCATATACTAAGAAGAACGCCGGATCGTCTCGTACAACACGCTCTAAGAATGCTTCCAAATCCTGTCTGGAAACGGCCACCTGGGCGTAGGCGAAAGTTCTGGACGGATGTGGTTAAAGAGGATTTAAAGTCACTCGGCATCGAAAGACAGTTCAGGCGCGATGTTTCGTTTCGCAGGAAATGGAATAGTGACAGCTGGATGGAATGTGTTCAAATTGTGGCTGAAGACCGTGAAAAATGGACACGGCTGACTACTAGGACGGCACATCTCGGTGAAGATGCGGAATGACCGCGTCAGGCGAAAGCCAACCGGCATAAGTCAAGTAAGTCATTATACATGCTGTTAGCATTTTTTCTCGAGTATTTGCTTCATTCGGGAAACTGAAGTACTCGGTTCATTTGAAAAAGGTGAAGTATTGCATTTTCCTGATATTCACGTACATATTGTCTTACATGAAGTTCGATTATTGAATCCCCGAAAATTTTTTTTGAATTTTATCGGTTTATTATTTGCTGACTAATACAAAATTCCCATGATTGCTCGAATATTCGTCGAATTCCACTCGAATCCGTACGAAAACCGGTTTTTAAATTGATTCATTCCCTGAAAAATGCTGAAAGCTTTTGTTCGTATTCATTCGTTCGCTGATAAGTTTCAAGCAGACCATATTAGAGTAATTCATTCACTCGAAAGCTAAAATCAAATTTCATCTAGACCACATTTTCAAATATTTTTTCACAAGCCTCCAATCCAAGCAATTTCGAAAAATCCGGAACCTCCATGGAAAAATCGAAAATTTTCCTTCGGAATAATTTTCAATTGAGCAAACCCGAAAATGTATGCTTCGAACGTTCTCTTATAGATTGAATTCGAACAAAAATAGTTTTTGTGAAACACGTAAAACATCGTTCAAGTTCAAGTGTAAGAATATACATATAAACGCGGCTACGCGCAATTAGTGAAATGTGGAGTAGAAACGAATTCATGGGATGCACGCGTTTCAATCAATTTCTTTCCACGTCAAAGCTATCATTGGATAATATTTCGTCCGTGAAAGCACCTTCGACTTTCAAACTTTTGCTAGGAAATTTATGTTGGCAGTATAAGTCCCTCCAAGTTGGTTCTCATATAGGTGGCACACGAGGCGCGCTGTACTTGAGGTTGGTTACCATCTTAATACGGTGACGGCGGGGGGTTTGCTACGGGCCCAGGCGTGGCACGACAGTATAGTTGTACAACGAAATTTTCGAAAGAGTTTTCGATTTTTTTTTTCGTTCGTTCAAAAATTCGTCGAACGAAATTTTTTCAAATTTCGTTCGTTCGAAATGTCGTCGAACGAATTTTTTTTCAATTTTCGTTCGTTCGAAATCCGATTTTTCGAATTTTCTTCGAAATTCGTTCGTTCGGAATACTTTCGAACACATTTCGAAAAAAGTTCAAAATTTCCGACAAATTTCGAAAAAAGTTCGAAATTTCCGACAAATTTCGAAAAAAATACGAAATTTCGAAAAAAATCGAAATTTCGATTAGTTTCGAATTTCGTTCGTTCGACCTCTGAAATTCTCCTCTGAAAGTTTTTCAAATTTCGTTCGTTCGAAATCCGATTTTTCGAAATTTTTTCGAAAATCGTTCGTTCGAAATTTTTTTGAACAAACTTCGAAAAAAGTTCGAAATTTCCGATGTTAAGAATAGCAGTTAAAAATCCACTGTTGTACCGTAGTTCTACTAATGTAATGGCCTAGGCGATTTCATTTCCGTTCAGTACCTGTTTCTTAACTGTTAATTTCCTCTATTACCTCGTTCCTATGTTTTCCTCCTTGGTTTGTTCTTGTCATCATTCTCCGTCGATCGATGGGTGCGGAGGGGTGGATGCGGGGGAGGGGCATCTTATGTATGTCTCGCGCTCTCGTCTGCCCCCGTGGTCTCTCGTCGCAGGCGGAGCCTGCGATCGGAGGCCGCGTCCGCTCCCTTCTTAAGGCGGCTCGTTTAGTTATAGTGGCTCATTTTGTAGTTGTAGAGTGGTACGGAGAGGTGACTCTCCTCAATAAATAGTTGTACCACAGTTCAGTCTACAACACTCCAGTCGATTTGGAAGCCGAACCGGGATCGAAGAAGAGGACCAGCGATCCGCCCTTAAGCCGTTGTCAAGCGGTTACGGCTTGTAGTCCTGCTCCTACTTGCAAGCAGTGTATCCTCATTCACGCGGTGCGGTCGCGTGTGCGTGCCCATGTGGTGAGACGCATCAGTGTTATTCACGGAATACACTGTTGCGTTTCGTCGCTGCGTGGGTAGCGTGCGTGTCGATCGACGCCGTCACAGAGTGGGGGTACGTTGTAGTGACGCTTGTCGCTGTTCCGTGTAAGAGTCCGACTACAAATTGATCGCTATTGTCTCGCGGCCGATAGCCTAATCTACAGTGGAGATTAGTGATTCCAGAGCAATGGCTTCAAGCAGTGTTATGGAAATGCAACGACTGGCGCTGAATGAGCCCACAGCATCCGAGCAACTGACCGATATGAGAGCCATGATGAATGTGCTCATGGACAAGGTCAACGTGCTCTCTAACTGGAGTGCCCGAAAGGTGGGGAGATCCGAGACGGTCAAACTTTCGGGAGACCCCGCTATCGCCATGGAGGAGCACCGTGAGCAGTCTGCTGAAGTCGACCATTGTCTGCGGCAACTGTCCGAGCTGTTCAACGTCGATGCCACAGAGGCTGTGAGCAAAACGAGAGCTTTCGTGGAGATTTGTAAGCAACATAGGCGATCGGATCAGAGTGATACTACTCAGGGTCAACCAGCCACCGTTGTTGTCACAGATGCTCCAAACGCCACGGTCGAGCAGCGCACGTTCGATGAAGCTAACAGGAACTTCATCTACAAAGCAGGCTTTGATCTCATCGAGGGAACAAGAGGCGAGCCAACAAGCTCTCCAAGCGTTGGGCTCGAGACGGAGTGCTTCAGACTTCATTCGCCTTATGCTTCTCGGGGCATCGCGATCGGATCGCAGCAGCAGAGAGAGACGGATTCGGACTGGCAGACGCGAGTGAACCCTTTTCTCAATAGAGGGTATGAAAATCTCGAAAGTCACCCAAACTTGGGGCATATGTTCGCTGCCATGAGCTTACCAGAGGTGGAGACCTTTGCAGATCCCAAGGGAAAACAGTTCGACGATTTTGTATCAGGTTTGGGATGAAATATCTAAACCTTGGGTTAGATAACCACATGCTCACTCACCTTTTCCTCTCCAAGCTAGACGGATTTCCTAAAGCAGTGGTTGAGGCGCTGCCAAGAAACGTCCGCCAAGGAAGTCTCGGAGGAATCATCAGTGGTATGCGGAAGAGTCTGAGCGCTAGCGACCCTGCGCAGCAGATGAAGGCCTATATGGAACTAAAGCACTCGAAGAAGGATGTCGACGTCACTCGATTCTGTATCGAGCTTGAACGACTGACTCGGATGGCTTATCCAGATGCCTCCGATGAAGTGCTGTCGAAGACAAGAGCTGTGGAACTCGTAACACAACTCACGGACTGGCCCGAGTACTTGCAGCTATACTCAACGCTGGAGGCTGCGCCAGAAGGGTGTGAATACGAGATGGTCAAAAGATTGGCTCAGCGATGCGAGCGAAGTCGAGATGTCGCTTCAGCGATGCGGAAAGCTGCACAGCCATGCCGATCAAAACCCGCCGAAGTAGGCAAGGACAGATTTTCGCCGTCGAAACGAGAAAGTCAGACACATACTAGTCCCGCTAAACCAAACTCAGCAAACGGTAGTGTAGCTGTGTCGTCAAGTGGGGAACCAAAGAAACCGTTGAAGTGCTACAATTGTGGCAGGACTGGCCATCTTTCCCGTAAATGCCGAGCTTCTAGAGAATCTTCGCACCGTGAAATTAGTGAAAGCAATGGGGCAGCAGAGGAAAGACCAGTGAAGAACTTCACGGCTTCGCTGAACAAGTGGATTTGTGGAGCCGCAGGATCATCCAGACCACAGGACGAATTAGTGGGAAGGCAATTGTCGTCTGAGGTACATCTCCTGGGATTCACACGACAGGCTTTGCTGGGCACGGGTTCCCAAGTAAGCATCATCCCTCTTGAAATGTTGAAAGAAGCTCTTGACTCTGGTTTCGAATTGGACAATGATGTTGAAGAGACTCCACTGAGAGGATGTGCTCCGGTGTACGACGCTTCTGGGAATGCTATGGTATTCAAGGGAGCGATAAGGCTTTCCATGCAGATAGAAAATAGCAACAAGCGAAGGATCGCATGCTTCGTGGTGAAGGGAGGGGACGGATCGCTAGTTCTTGGCACTAACGTCTTAGGCAAGTTGGGATTCAACCTTAAGCGGTTTAAGAGAGCGATTATCTCTCCCAGCAAAGGCGAAACCTTCAGTGCACTTAAGAACAGGCGTACTCAAAAGCAGCGAAAGCAGCCGCAAGACCCCGTTGTGCGGTCTGCTGGTGCTAAAGCCAGGAACAGTCGAGCGACTTCTGGAGTTCAAGCTCCTGTCACTGACGCCTCTGCAAGAGCAAAAGTCTTCGAACAAGGTGAAGGCGAAGCACCTTGCGGAACAGAAGACATTGTGCCCACAGACAAGATCGAGTTGCCCAGAAAGCTTTTGCGTTCGAACGTTAAAGGCATCGTCTACGATGAAAACCGAATTTGGGTTTATGCGTTCATTCGGACTAGTGGGCCATGACAATGTCACTCAGAAAGTTTGGAGTTACAAAACCGTCTCTGATTGAAGATTCGCTTACTTCAAATTGGCTTCCTGGGTTTGGGGGGGCGGCCTTGGGGTCGATCCGTTGTTACAAGGAACAAAGCTCCTGGGTTGCTGACGGCGGGCGTGCCTTGACGCGTCGTAGGGCGCAATACACACGCCAGTCATTTTCGAATTCGGCATCGATCGAAAGCAGCCGGCAGCACTGGACGCAGCAGGTGGGTAGCCCATTTTAATTCAGCTGAAGTCGTAGTTGAGCGGCTTCCTCGGTGAATTGCTTCCAACGCTGCGCCAAGGAACGAAGCGTAAAACTGTTCCTTGCATTCTCTGCGCAACTATCCCAAGTTGATGCCGGCGCGAAATTCAAATTTGCTATGAACTTTCTAAAAATGGGTTTTTCTCAAAAAGTTGACGTTTTTGAGGGGGCGTTTTGCTACCGTTAGTCACTATAGGGATAGTACAACACGAAAACATCAAAAACCCAAATATGGTTTTCATCGTGTACGATGCCTTTAAGGGGAAGCTTGAGGTGAAATGTTGCGCAGCAACAGATCAAGGGAAAAGCATCCACTTCTGAGTAGCAATCGCTGCCTTACGGACACAATCTGAGGCCGTATTATTCCTTCGATATTTTAACTGCTTTATGCTAAGAAACATTATGAAAGGAGAAAATCTGAGTCAATCTGTTTGTGGAAAAGGAAAGGTGAACAGGCATACGTCGAAAACACATTCTTCACATAATCCTACAATACATTTCGTCAACTTAATTGGACTTAGCACATCTAAAAAACGGGACGTCGGTGGTCCCGCTTGAAGAGAAAATGGACTTGGCACATTTGAGAGTGGCAAAAATCGACCTCTCTGGATTGGGCTGGCGCAGTGCTTATTCGAAAGAGGATCAAAAAGTAATGTGGTAGGCCGATTCGCAGGTCGATTGGTCCCGTTTGAGCCGAGAACGGGACGTCGGTGACCGAGGATCGTTTTTCAAAGCCAAAATCACGGGGGTGGCGCTAGGCGGGGAGTGCCTCCAGAGAAGTTTTAACTGTTCTAAAATAGTCTACATTAAGTGTGGTTGTGATCGCGGGCACCTTCAGCCCGAGCGAATGACGATGACTGTGTCTGCCGGGGCGTCGATGCGGCTAAAAATCATTAATTTTCATTTTCGCCTCCTCCATAAATTGGTCTATCATACTCGTGTATAACTCGTCCTAGACCTGCACGGTTGATATGAAGTCAAATATTTACACCTATTTGATACCTTATTTCAGTTTTCGTATACTCGATTGATTGTGTTAACCCGATATGCCTTGTTTGCCGGGTAAGACATTCGTAAGCTCAAAATGAAGAGCTCTCGATGCTGATTCTAAATATGCCCCTGACAACCAAAACGGACCACTTTGAACGAAGTTATGAGGAAGCGGGGCTTTCCGGCGGAAAAAAAGCGCCGAAAACGCCGTTTTTCCCAAAGTCGCGGGCGGTATTGTGCTTGTTAATCTACTCTGAGAAAATTTGCATTGACCGTGGCGGGACGGCACCGCAACCCGAAACCGTGCCGCGCCGATGTAGCGACGGCACAGTGATCCGAGCCCGAGCCGCGACATTGTAGCAACGGCTACGGAATCTTGCAAGATTCCTTCTTGTCCGCAACAGTACAGCAACGGCACCGCAATAATGAACGGTGCCGCGACAGCAAAGCGTGGGCCTTGAAACAGCTTCGCGCCGGCTTCGCGATATCAGCGCGACGCCACCGCTACAGTGGCAGACATGAAAAAAAAGGTAAAGCGAATGATCACGTCCTGATGTGTTTATCACATGCACAGCCGGTATAAAATGTGCCTCATCTCACTCGAGTCCTCATTCGGCATTCTGATGCCGGCCCTGGAAGGTGACTTCGAGTACCTCTCCGGAGGCCAGCATATTTTTGACCACTGGGGGATAGGGGATCCCACGGCTGGGGTAGGGCGGTTTTCGCCGCAGTCCGCAGTGAGGGTGGTTCCTCACCGCAAACCTCGGCGAAGGTTAAGCCCTTGTCCGGACCTAGGTGGGGCTTTCTCTGGGAGGGGGGGGGCAGCCAGATTTAGGCACCGTCGCGGCCCGAATCAGGCACCGTCGAGATAGGGTTGAGGTAATTCCAGAACGGGTTTGGGAGCCGTCGCGTCCTGGTTGAGACACCGACGCGGGGTTGATGCAATGACATAGCTGGTGGAGGGACTCTGGATAGACACTACCCTGCAGGCACCGATTAGGAGCCTTCAAGGCAGGGTTGGTCTGCCGCCGGTGCAAATTTTCTCAGAGCACTTCCTTAAAAACGCCTAGCTGTAGGCAGCGCGAGCGGTCGCGGGCGGCACGCAGCACTCTATACTCTTCGGAGGGACGAGGCGAGTCAACCAATCGCCCTGGGCCTTTCAGGGTCGAGGAAGCCATGTATTTTGCGTCCCATCAATGAGGAATGAGGGGCGAATGCGCAGTTTCGCGGTAGTTCTGTATCTAAGGTCACTGAGCTTCTCAAAGCGTGAAAGGCCTGATAGGAATTTATTCGATGCGTGCCGCGACAGGAGTCTGCAGTTCCGTGGTCATTCTCGTATATGGCTGTAAATGTGCTATATAAGGTCGTATGCATACCTCTCCCGTGGGGGTAAACAATCATTACGTATTGACTGTTCATCTACTACGCGTGAAAACATGGGAAAGCTAGTGACAAGCCTGCGAAGGTCTGAATTTTTGCGCTGATAAACCTAGAAAAGCCGACTGGATCCTTAATTGGCGTTGTTGTAGAACCATCTCACGTCTCGATGCGACTGAACCGAGCTAATACTATTGAAGGCCACCTTTTGTGGTCCAGTGCTAACCTTCACAACCGTCGCTTTACTACAAAGTAAGGGAAAGGTTGGGAGAAAGCCACGCCACTCATCACCATTTATTAAAAGACCAGCGGCGTCGGCCGGCTGACGCCGGCCTCTGCCGCTGGGGTCCGGCTAAGTCGGCCCATTTGCCGGCTTCGCCGGCATCTTGAGTATAAGGCGAATGAATCGAAATCCGCTGATTCTATGTGAAATGGCGTACAAAAGATCTCACGTTTGCCGGCTATCGCCGGCCTCTGTCGCTGGAATCCGGTTGCGCCGGCCCATGAGCTGGTTTCGACGACAACACTCGAGCAATCAGAAATTACAAAGCATTTCAAACCTTGCAAACCCTGCTAAACTCCTTTCTAATGCAGTTGCACACCGACCCTTCTTTAGCTTTAGGAGGTCCTAAAGTGATAGTTCATTTATATTCATTTCTGTCATGATAAAGACAACCGCTGTTTGAGATTTAGTAAATGCCTCCATGACCAACCGACACCCTGCTACCTCTATTGCCAAATGAAGTGTAATGATGATTGTGTTCTCTGGATGCATATTTTGATTAACTCACATTTCTATCGTATATAAACCCGATTTAGAAAGGTTGGTGCATATAAACAGCTAAGCAGTTTAAATGAGTGGTTATGGGAGGGGACGTGAGGAAAGGGGTGGTATACACTCTCTTATAGTCACACAAAACGATTTTAAAGTTCTGTGATCACCCACTTCGGTCCCGCACACTTTCTTCGGCGTCCTGCGCATTTCCACTTGAGTCCCGCACACTTTCTACGGCGTCCTACGCACTTTCACTTGGGTCCCGCACACTTTCTTCGGCGTCCTGCGCACTCCTACTTGAGTCCCGCGTACTTTCTGCGGCGTCCTGCGCACTTCCACTTGGGTCCCGCACACGTTCTTCGGTGTCCGGCGCAATCGCATTTGGATCCCACAAAATTTCTACGGCGCCCTGCGCACTTCCACTCGGGTCCCGCACACTTTCTACGGCGTCCTGCGCACTCCCACTTAGGTCTTGCACACTTTCTACGGCGTCCTGCGCACTTCTACTCGGGTCCCGCACACTTTCTACGGCGTCCGGCGCACTTCCACTTGGGTCCCGCACACGTTCTTCGGTGTCCGGCGCAATCGCATTTGGATCCCACAAAATTTCTACGGCGCCCTGCGCACTTCCACTCGGGTCCCGCACACTTTCTACGGCGTCCGGCGCACTCTACCTTGGGTCCCGCGCACTTTCTACGGCGTCCTGCGCACTTCCACTTGGGTCCCGCACACTTTCTTCGGTGTCCGGCGCAATCGCATTTGGGTCCCACAAACTTTTTACGGCGTCCTGCGCACTTCTACTCGGGTCCCGCACACTTTCTACGGCGTCCGGCGCACTCTACCTTGGGTCCCGCGCACTTTCTACGGCGTCCTGCGCACTTCCACTTGGGTCCCGCACACTTTCTTCGGTGTCCGGCGCAATCGCATTTGGATCCCACAAACTTTCTACGGCGTCCTGCGCACTTCCACTCGGGTCCCGCACACTTTCTACGGCGTCCTGTCCACTCCCACTTGGGTCCCGCGCACTTTCTACGGCGTCCTGCGCACTTCCACTTAGGTCTTGCACACTTTCTACGGCGTCCGGCGCACTCTACCTTGGGTCCCGCGCACTTTCTACGGCGTCCTGCGCACTCCCACTTAGGTCTTGCACACTTTCTACGGCGTCCGGCGCACTCTACCATGGGTCCCGCGCACTTTCTACGGCGTCTTGCGCACTTCCACTTGGGTCCCGCACACTTTCTACGGCGTCCTGCGCACTCCCACTTAGGTCTTGCACACTTTCTACGGCGTCCGGCGCACTCTACCTTGGGTCCCGCGCACTTTCTACGGCGTCCTGCGCACTTCCACTTGGGTCCCGCACACTTTCTTCGGTGTCCGGCGCAATCGCATTTGGGTCCCACAAACTTTTTACGGCGTCCTGCGCACTTCCACTCGGGTCCCGCACACTTTCTATGGCGTCCGGTGCACTCTACCTTGGGTCCCGCGCACTTTCTACGGCGTCCTGCGCACTTCCACTAGGTTCCCGCACACTTTCTTCGGTGTCCGGCGCAATCGCATTTGGATCCCACAAACTTTCTACGGCGTCCTGCGCACTCCCACTTAGGTCCTGCAAACTTTCTACGGCGTCCGGCGCACTCTACCTTGGGTCACGCGCACTTTCTACGGCGTCCTGCGCACTTCCACTTGGGTCCCGCACACTTTCTTCGGTGTCCGGCGCAATCGCATTTGGGTCCCACAAACTTTCTTCGGTGTCCGGCGCAATCGCATTTGGGTCCCACAAACTTTCTACGGCGTCCTGCGCACTTCCACTTGGGTCCCGCACACTTTCTTCGGCGTCCGGCGCAATCGCATTTAGGTCCCACAAACTTTCTGCGTCGTCCTGCGCACTTCCACTCGGGTCCCGCACACTTTCTACGGCGTCCTGCGCACTCCCACTTGGGTCCTGCACACTTTATATGGTGTCCGGCGCACTCTACCTTGGGTCCCGCACACTTTCTACGGCGTCCCGCGCACTTCCACTTGGGTCCTGCACACTTTCTTCGGCGTCCGGCGCAATCGCATTTGGGTCCCACAAACTTTCTACGTCGTCCTGCGCACTTCCACTCGGGTCCCGCACACTTTCTACGGCGTCCTGCGCACTCCCACTTGGGTCCTGCACACTTTATATGGTGTCCGGCGCACTCTACCTTGGGTCCCGCACACTTTCTACGGCGTCCCGCTCACTCCCACTTGGGTCCCGCACACTTTCTTCGGCGTCCGGCGCAATCGCATTTGGGTCCCACAAACATTCTACGGCGTCCTGCGCACTTCCACTCGGGTCTCGCACACTTTCTACGGCGTCCTGCGCACTCCCACTTAGGTCATGCAGACTTTCTACGGCGTCCGGCGCACTCTACCTTGGGTCCCGCGCACTTTCTACGGCGTCCTGCGCAATCGCATTTGGGTCCCACAAACTTTCTACGGCGTCCTGCGCACTTCCACTTGGGTCCCGCACACTTTCTTCGGCGTCCGGCGCAATCGCATTTGGGTCCCACAAACTTTCTACGTCGTCCTGCGCACTTCCACTCGAGTCCCGCACACTTTCTACGGCGCCCTGCGCACTCCCACTTGGGTCCTGCACACTTTATATGGTGTCCGGCGCACTCTACCTTGGGTCCTGCACACTTTTTACGGCGTCCCGCGCACTTCCACTTGGGTCCCGCACACTTTCTTCGGCGTCCGGCGCAATCGCATTTGTGTCCCACAAACTTTCTACGGCGCCCTGCGCACTTCCACTCGGGTCCCGCACACTTTCTACGGCGTCCGGCGCACTCTACCTTGGGTCCCGCGCACTTTCTACGGCGTCCTGCGCACTTCCACTTGGGTCCCGCACACTTTCTTCGGTGTCCGGCGCAATCGCATTTGGATCCCACAAACTTTCTACGGCGTCCTGCGCACTTCCACTCGGGTCCCGCACACTTTCTACGGTGTCCTGCCCACTCCCACTTGGGTCCCGCACACTTTCTACGGCGTCCCGCTCACTCCCACTTGGGTCCCGCACACTTTCTTCGGCGTCCGGCGCAATCGCATTTGGGTCCCACAAACTTTCTACGGCGTCCTGCGCACTTCCACTCGGGTCCCGCACACTTTCTACGGCGTCCTGCGCACTCCCACTTAGGTCATGCAGACTTTCTACGGCGTCCGGCGCACTCTACCTTGGGTCCCGCGCACTTTCTACGGCGTCCTGCCCACTCCCACTTGGGTCCCGCACACTTTCTACGGCGTCCTGCGCACTCCCACTTAGGTCTTGCACACTTTCTACGGCGTCCGGCGCACTCTACCTTGGGTCCCGCGCACTTTCTACGGCGTCCTGCGCACTTCCACTTGGGTCCCGCACACTTTCTTCGGTGTCCGGCGCAATCGCATTTGGGTCCCACAAACTTTCTACGGCGTCCTGCGCACTTCCACTCGGGTCCCGCACACTTTCTACGGCGTCCGGCGCACTCTACCTTGGGTCCCGCGCACTTTCTACGGCGTCCTGCGCACTTCCACTTGGGTCCCGCACACTTTCTTCGGTGTCCGGCGCAATCGCATTTGGGTCTCACAAACTTTCTACGGCGTCCTGCGCACTTCCACTCGAGTCCCGCACACTTTCTACGGCGTCCTGCGCACTTCCACTTGGGTCCCGCACACTTTCTTCGGTGTGTGGCGCAATCGCATTTGGGTCCCACAAACTTTATACGGCGTCCTGCGCACTCCCACTTGGGTCCCGCACACTTTCTACGGCGTCCTGCGCACTCCCACTTAGGTCTTGCACACTTTCTACGGCGTCCGGCGCACTCTACCTTGGGTCCCGCGCACTTTCTACGGCGTCCTGCGCACTTCCACTTGGGTCCCGCACACTTTCTTCGGCGTCCGGCGCAATCGCATTTAGGTCCCACAAACTTTCTACGGCGTCCTGCGCACTCCCACTTGGGTCCTGCACACTTTCTACGGTGTCCGGCGCAATCGCATTTGGGTCCCACAAACTTTCTACGGCGTCCTGTGCACTCCCACTTGGGTCCCGCACACTTTCTACGGCGTCCTGCGCATTCCCACTTAGGTCCTGCACAGTTTCTACGGCGTCCGGCGCACTCTACCTTGGGTCCAGCACACTTTTTACGGCGCTCTGCGCACTCCCACTTGGGTACCGCGCACTTTCTACGGCGTCCTGCGCACTCCCACTTGGGTCACACAACCTTTCTCCGTCGTCCTGCGCCCTTCCACTCGGGTCCCGCCCACTTTCTACGGCGTCCTGCGCACTCCCACTTAGGTCCTGCACACTTTCTACGGCGTCCGGCGCACTCTACCTTGGGTCCTGCGCACTTTCTACGGCGTCCCGCTCACTCCCACTTGGGTCCCGCGCACTTTCTTCGGCGTCCGGCGCAATCGCATTTGGGTCCCACAAACTTTCTACGGCGTCCTGCGCACTCCCACTTGGGTCCCGCACACTTTCTACGGCGTCCTGCGCACTTCCACTTGGGTCCCGCACACTTTCTTCGGTGTCCGGCGCAATCGCATTTGGGTCCCACAAACTTTCTACGGCGTCCTGCGCACTTCCACTCAGGTCCCGCACACTTTCTACGGCGTCCGGCGCACTCTACCTTGGGTCCCGCGCACTTTCTTCGGTGTCCTGCCCACTCCCACTTGGGTCCCGCACACTTTCTTCGGCGTCCGGCGCAATCGCATTTGGGTCCCACAAACTTTCTACGGCGTCCGGCGCACTCTACCTTGGGTCCCGCACACTTTCTACGGCGTCCTGCGCACTCCCACTTGGATCCCGCACACTTTCTTCGGTGTCCGGCGCAATCGCATTTGGGTCCCACAAACTTTCTACGGCGTCCTGCGCACTTCCACTTGGGTACCGCACACTTTCTTCGGTGTCCGGCGCAATCGCATTTGGGTCCCACAAACTTTCTACGGCGTCCTGCGCACTTCCACTTTGCGTCCCGCCCACTTTCTACTGCGTCCTGCTCCCTTCCGCTTGGGTCCCGCTCACTTTCTTCGGCGTCCGACGCAATCGCATTTGGGTCCCACGAACGTTCTACGGCGTCCTGCGCACTTCCACTCGGGTCCCGCACACATTCTACGGCGTCCGGCGCACTCTACCTTGGGTACCGTGCACTTTCTACGTCGTCCTGCGCACTTCCACTTGGGTCCCGCACACTTTCTTCGGTGTCCGGCGCAATCGCATTTGGGTCCCACAAACTTTCTACAGCGTCCTGCGCACTTCCACTTGGGTCCCGCACACTTTATACGGCGTCCTGCGCACTCCCACTTGGGTCCCGCACACTTTCTACGGCGTCCTGCGCACTCCCACTTTGGTCCCGCACACTTTCTACGGCGTCCTGCGTACTTCCACTTGGGTCCCGCACACTTTCTTTGGTGTCCGGCGCAATCGCATTTGGGTCCCACAAACTTTCTGCAGCGTCCTGCGCATTTCCACTTGGGTCCCGCACACTTTCTACGGCGTCCTGCGCACTCCCACTTGGATCCCGCACCCTTTCTGCGGCGTCCGGCGCGCTCTACCTTGGGTCCCGCGCACTTTCTATGGCGTCCTGCGCACTTCCACTTGGGTCCCGCACACTTTCTACGGCGTCCTGCGCAATCGCATTTGGGTCCCACAAACTTTCTACGGCGTCCTGCGCACTTCCACTTGGGTCCCGCACACTTTCTTCGGTGTCCGGCGCAATCGCATTTGGGTCCCACAAACTTTCTACGGCGTCCTGCGCACTCCCACTTGGATCCCGCACACTTTCTACGGCGTCCTGCGCACTCCCACTTGGGTCCTGCACACCTTATATGGTGTCCGGCGCACTCTACCTTGGGTCCCGCACACTTTCTACGGCGTCCCGCTCACTCCCACTTGGGTCCCGCACACTTTCTTCGGTGTCCGGCGCAATCGCATTTGGGTCCCACAAACCTTCTACGGCGTCCTGCGCACTTCCACTCGAGTCCCGCACACTTTCTACGGCGTCCTGCGCACTCCCACTTAGGTAATGCAGACTTTCTACGGCGTCCGGCGCACTCTACCTTGGGTCCCGCGCACTTTCTACGGCGTCCTGCCCACTCCCACTTGGGTCCCGCACACTTTCTACGGCGTCTTGCGCACTCCCACTTAGGTCTTGCACACTTTCTACGGCGTCCGGCGCACTCTACCTTGGGTCCCGCGCACTTTCTACGGCGTCCTGCGCACTTCCACTTGGGTCCCGCACACTTTCTTCGGTGTCCGGCGCAATCGCATTTGGGTCCCACAAACTTTTTACGGCGTCCTGCGCACTTCCACTCGGGTCCCGCACACTTTCTACGGCGTCCGGTGCACTCTACCTTGGGTCCCGTGCACTTTCTACGGCGTCCTGCGCACTTCCACCTGGGTCCCGCACACTTTCTTCGGTGTCCGGCGCAATCGCATTTGGGTCCCACAAACTTTCTACGGCGTCCTGCGCACTTCCACTTGGGTCCCGCACACTTTCTTCGATGTCCGGCGCAATCGCATTTGGGTCCCACAAACTTTCTTCGGTGTCCGGCGCAATCGCATTTGGGTCCCACAAACTTTCTACGGCGTCCTGCGCACTTCCACTTGGGTCCCGCACACTTTCTACGGCGTCCTGCGCACTCCCACTTAGGTCTTGCACACTTTCTACGGCGTCCGGCGCACTCTACCTTGGGTCCCGCGCACTTTCTACGGCGTCCTGCGCACTTCCACTTGGGTCCCGCACACTTTCTTCGGTGTCCGGCGCAATCGCATTTGGGTCCCACAAACTTTCTACGGCGTCCTGCGCACTTCCACTCGGGTCCCGCACACTTTCTACGGCGTCCGGCGCAATCGCATTTGGGTCCCACAAACTTTCTACGGCGTCCTGCGCACTTCCACTTGGGTCCCGCACACTTTCTTCGGCGTCCGGCGCACTCCCACTTAGGTCATGCAGACTTTCTACGGCGTCCGGCGCACTCTACCTTGGTTCCCGCGCACTTTCTACGGCGTCCTGCGCACTTCCACTTGGGTCCCGCACACTTTCTTCGGTGTCCGGCGCAATCGCATTTGGGTCCCACAAACTTTCTACGGCGTCCTGCGCACTTCCACTTGGGTACCGCACACTTTCTTCGGCGTCCGGCGCAATCGCATTTGGGTCCCACAAACTTTCTACGTCGTCCTGCGCACTTCCACTCGGGTCCCGCGCACTTTCTACGGCGTCCTGCGCACTTCCACTTGGGTCCCGCACACTTTCTTCGGTGTCCGGCGCAATCGCATTTGGGTCCCACAAACTTTTTACGGCGTCCTGCGCACTTCCACTCGGGTCCCGCACACTTTCTACGGCGTCCGGTGCACTCTACCTTGGGTCCCGTGCACTTTCTACGGCGTCCTGCGCACTTCCACTTGGGTCCCGCACACTTTCTTCGGTGTCCGGCGCAATCGTATTTGAATCCCAAAAACTTTCTACGGCGTCCTGCGCACTTCCACTTAGGTCTTGCACACTTTCTACGGCGTCCGGCGCACTCTACCTTGGGTCCCGCGCACTTTCTACGGCGTCCTGCGCACTTCCACTTGGGTCCCGCACACTTTCTTCGATGTCCGGCGCAATCGCATTTGGGTCCCACAAACTTTCTTCGGTGTCCGGCGCAATCGCATTTGGGTCCCACAAACTTTCTACGGCGTCCTGCGCACTTCCACTTGGGTCCCGCACACTTTCTTCGGTGTCCGGCGCAATCGCATTTGGGTCCCACAAACTTTCTACGGCGTCCTGCGCACTTCCACTTGGGTCCCGCACACTTTCTTCGGCGTCCGGCGCAATCGCATTTGGGTCCCACAAACTTTCTACGGCGTCCTGCGCACTTCCACTCGGGTCCCGCGCACTTTCTACGGCGTCCTGCGCACTTCCACTTGGGTCCCGCACACTTTCTTCGGCGTCCGGCGCAATCGCATTTGGGTCCCACAAACTTTCTACGGCGTCCTGCGCACTTCCACTCGGGTCCCGCACACTTTCTACGGCGTCCGGTGCACTCTACCTTGGGTCCCGTGCACTTTCTACGGCGTCCTGCGCACTTCCACTTGGGTCCCGCACACTTTCTTCGGTGTCCGGCGCAATCGCATTTGGGTCCCACAAACTTTCTACGGCGTCCTGCGCACTCCCACTTAGGTCCAGCACACTTTCTACGGCGTCCGGCGCACTCTACCTTGGGTCCCGCGCACTTTCTACGGCGTTCTGCGCACTTCCACTTGGGTCCCGCACACTTTCTTCGGTGTCCGGCGCAATCGCATTTGGGTCCCACAAACTTTCTTCGGTGTCCGGCGCAATCGCATTTGGGTCCCACAAACTTTTTCCGGCGTCCTGCGCACTTCCACTCGGGTCCCGCACACTTTCTACGGTGTCCGGCGCAATCGTATTTGAATCCCACAAACTTTCTACGGCGTCCTGCGCACTTCCACTTGGGTCCCGCACACTTTCTTCGGCGTCCGGCGCACTCCCACTTAGGTCATGCAGACTTTCTACGGCGTCCGGCGCACTCTACCTTGGTTCCCGCGCACTTTCTACGGCGTCCTGCGCACTTCCACTTGGGTCCCGCACACTTTCTTCGGTGTCCGGCGCAATCGCATTTGGGTCCCACAAACTTTCTACGGCGTCCTGCGCACTTCCACTTGGGTACCGCACACTTTCTTCGGCGTCCGGCGCAATCGCATTTGGGTCCCACAAACTTTCTACGGCGTCCTGCGCACTTCCACCTCGGGTCCCGCGCACTTTCTACGGCGTCCTGCGCACTTCCACTTGGGTCCCGCACACTTTCTTCGGTGTCAGGCGCAATCGCATTTGGGTCCCACAAACTTTCTACGGCGTCCTGCGCACTTCCACTCGGGTCCCGCACACTTTCTACGGCGTCCGGTGCACTCTACCTTGGGTCCCGTGCACTTTCTACGGCGTCCTGCGCACTTCCACTTGGGTCCCGCACACTTTCTTCGGTGTCCGGCGCAATCGTATTTGAATCCCACAAACTTTCTACGGCGTCCTGCGCACTTCCACTTAGGTCTTGCACACTTTCTACGGCGTCCGGCGCACTCTACCTTGGGTCCCGCGCACTTTCTACGGCGTCCTGCGCACTTCCACTTGGGTCCCGCACACTTTCTTCGGTGTCCGGCGCAATCGCATTTGGGTCCCACAAACTTTCTTCGGTGTCCGGCGCAATCGCATTTGGGTCCCACAAACTTTCTACGGCGTCCTGCGCACTTCCACTTGGGTCCCGCACACTTTCTTCGGCGTCCGGCGCAATCGCATTTGGGTCCCACAAACTTTCTACGGCGTCCTGCGCACTTCCACTTGGGTCCCGCACACTTTCTTCGGCGTCCGGCGCAATCGCATTTGGGTCCCACAAACTTTCTACGGCGTCCTGCGCACTTCCACTCGGGTCCCGCGCACTTTCTACGGCGTCCTGCGCACTTCCACTTGGGTCCCGCACACTTTCTTCGGTGTCCGGCGCAATCGCATTTGGGTCCCACAAACTTTCTACGGCGTCCTGCGCACTTCCACTCGGGTCCCGCACACTTTCTACGGCGTCCGGCGCACTCTACCTTGGGTCCCGCGCACTTTCTACGGCGTCCTGCGCACTTCCACTTGGGTCCCGCACACTTTCTTCGGTGTCCGGCGCAATCGCATTTGTGTCCCACAAACTTTCTACGGCGTCCTGCGCACTTCCACTTAGGTCTTGCACACTTTCTACGGCGTCCGGCGCACTCTACCTTGGGTCCCGCGCACTTTCTACGGCGTCCTGCGCACTTCCACTTGGGTCCCGCACACTTTCTTCGGTGTCCGGCGCAATCGCATTTGGGTCCCACAAACTTTCTTCGGTGTCCGGCGCAATCGCATTTGGGTCCCACAAACTTTCTACGGCGTCCTGCGCACTTCCACTTGGGTCCCGCACACTTTCTACGGCGTCCTGCGCACTCCCACTTAGGTCTCGCACACTTTCTACGGCGTCCTGCGCACTCCCACTTAGGTCATGCAGACTTTCTACGGCGTCCGGCGCACTCTACCTTGGGTCCCGCGCACTTTCTACGGCGTCCTGCGCAATCGCATTTGGGTCCCACAAACTTTCTACGGCGTCCTGCGCACTTCCACTTGGGTACCGCACACTTTCATCGGCGTCCGGCGCAATCGCATTTGGGTCCCACAAACTTTCTACGTCGTCCTGCGCACTTCCACTCGGGTCCCGCACACTTTCTACGGCGTCCTGCGCACTCCCACTTGGGTCCTGCACACTTTATATGGTGTCCGGCGCACTCTACCTTGGGTCCCGCACACTTTCTACGGCGTCCCGCTCACTCCCACTTGGGTCCCGCACACTTTCTTCGGTGTCCGGCGCAATCGCATTTGGGTCCCACAAACTTTCTACGGCGTCCTGCGCACTTCCACTTGGGTCCCGCACACTTTCTTCGGCGTCCGGCGCAATCGCATTTGGGTCCCACAAACTTTCTACGGCGTCCTGCGCACTTCCACTCGGGTCCCGCACACTTTCTACGGCGTCCTGCGCACTCCCACTTAGGTCCTGCACACTTTCTACGGCGTCCGGCGCACTCTACCTTGGGTCCCGCACACTTTCTACGGCGTCCTGCGCACTTCCACTTGGGTCCCGCACACTTTCTTCGGTGTCCGGCGCAATCGCATTTGGGTCCCACAAACTTTCTACGGCGTCCTGCGCACTTCCACTCGGGTCCCGCACACTTTCTACGGCGTCCGGCGCACTCTACCTTGGGTCCCGCGCACTTTCTACGGCGTCCTGCGCACTTCCACTTGGGTCCCGCACACTTTCTTCGGTGTCCGGCGCAATCGCATTTGGGTCCCACAAACTTTCTACGGCGTCCTGCGCACTTCCACTTGGGTCCCGCACACTTTCTACGGCGTCCTGCGCACTCCCACTTAGGTCTTGCACACTTTCTACGGCGTCCAGCGCACTCTACCTTGGGTCCCGCGCACTTTCTACGGCGTCCTGCGCACTTCCACTTGGGTCCCGCACACTTTCTTCGGTGTCCGGCGCAATCGCATTTGGGTCCCACAAACTTTTTACGGCGTCCTGCGCACTTCCACTCGGGTCCCGCACACTTTCTACGGCGTCCGGTGCACTCTACCTTGGGTCCCGTGCACTTTCTACGGCGTCCTGCGCACTTCCACTTGGGTCCCGCACACTTTCTTCGGTGTCCAGCGCAATCGTATTTGAATCCCACAAACTTTCTACGGCGTCCTGCGCACTTCCACTTGGGTCCCGCACACTTTCTTCGGCGTCCGGCGCACTCCCACTTAGGTCATGCAGACTTTCTACGGCGTCCGGCGCACTCTACCTTGGTTCCCGCGCACTTCCTACGGCGTCCTGCGCACTTCCACTTGGGTCCCGCACACTTTCTTCGGTGTCCGGCGCAATCGCATTTGGGTCCCACAAACTTTCTACGGCGTCCTGCGCACTTCCACTTGGGTACCGCACACTTTCTTCGGCGTCCGGCGCAATCGCATTTGGGTCCCACAAACTTTCTACGGCGTCCTGCGCACTTCCACTTGGGTACCGCACACTTTCTTCGGCGTCCGGCGCAATCGCATTTGGGTCCCACAAACTTTCTACGTCGTCCTGCGCACTTCCACTCGGGTCCCGCACACTTTCTACGGCGTCCTGCGCACTCCCACTTGGGTCCTGCACACTTTATACGGCGTCCGGCGCACTCTACCTTGGGTCCCGCGCCCTTTCTCCGGCGTCCTGCGCACTCCCACTTGGGTCTCGCACACTTTCTACGGCGTCCTGCGCACTCCCACTTGGGTCCCGCACACTTTCTTCGGTGTCCGGCGCAATCGCATTTGGGTCCCACAAACTTTCTACGGCGTCCTGCGCACTTCCACTCGGGTCCCGCACACTTTATACGGCGTCCCGCTCACTCCTACTTGGGTCCCGCACACTTTCTTCGGCGTCCGGCGCACTCTACCTTGGGTCCCGCGCACTTTCTATGGCGTCCTGCGCAATCGCATTTGGGTCCCACAAACTTTCTACGGCGTCCTGCGCACTTCCACTTGGGTCCCGCACACTTTCTTCGGCGTCCGGCGCAATCGCATTTGGGTCCCGCACACTTTCTACGGCGTCCCGCTCTCTCCCACTTGGGTCCCGCACACTTTCTACGGCGTCCCGCTCTCTCCCACTTGGGTCCCGCACACTTTCTTCGGTGTCCGGCGCAATCGCATTTGGGTCCCAGAAACTTTTTACGGCGTCCTGCGCACTTCCACTCGGGTCCCGCACACTTTCTACGGCGTCCTGCGCACTCCCACTTAGGTCATGCAGACTTTCTACGGCGTCCGGCGCACTCTACCTTGGGTCCCGCGCACTTTCTATGGCGTCCTGCGCAATCGCATTTGGGTCCCACAAACTTTCTACGGCGTCCTGCGCACTTCCACTTGGGTCCCGCACACTTTCTTCGGCGTCCGGCGCAATCGCATTTGGGTCCCACAAACTTTCTACGGCGTCCTGCGCACTTCCACTCGGGTCCCGCACACTTTCTACGGCGTCCTGCGCACTCCCACTTGGGTCCTGCACACTTTATATGGTGTCCGGCGCACTCTACCTTGGGTCCCGCACACTTTCTACGGCGTCCTGCGCACTTCCACTTGGGTCCCGCACACTTTCTTCGGCGTCCGGCGCAATCGCATTTGGGTCCCACAAACTTTCTACGGCGTCCTGCGCACTTCCACTCGGGTCCCGCACACTTTCTACGGCGTCCGGCGCACTCTACCTTGGGTCCCGCGCACTTTCTACGGCGTCCTGCGCACTTCCACTTGGGTCCCGCACACTTTCTTCGGTGTCCGGCGCAATCGCATTTGGATCCCACAAACTTTCTACGGCGTCCTGCGCACTTCCACTCGGGTCCCGCACACTTTCTACGGTGTCCTGCCCACTGCCACTTGGGTCCCGCACACTTTCTACGGCGTCCCGCTCACTCCCACTTGGGTTCCGCACACTTTCTTCGGCGTCGGGCGCAATCGCATTTGGGTCCCACAAACCTTCTACGGCGTCCTGCGCACTTCCACTCGAGTCCCACACACTTTCTACGGCGTCCTGCGCACTTCCACTTGGGTCCCGCACACTTTCTTCGGTGTCCGGCGCAATCGCATTTGGGTCCCACAAACTTTCTTCGGTGTCCGGCGCAATCGCATTTGGGTCCCACAAACTTTCTACGGCGTCCTGCGCACTTCCACTTGGGTCCCGCACACTTTCTTCGGCGTCCGGCGCAATCGCATTTAGGTCCCACAAACTTTCTGCGTCGTCCTGCGCACTTCCACTCGGGTCCCGCACACTTTCTACGGCGTCCTGCGCACTCCCACTTGGGTCCTGCACACTTTATATGGTGTCCGGCGCACTCTACCTTGGGTCCCGCACACTTTCTACGGCGTCCTGCGCACTTCCACTTGGGTCCCGCACACTTTCTTCGGCGTCCGGCGCAATCGCATTTGGGTCCCACAAACTTTCTACGGCGTCCTGCGCACTTCCACTCGGGTCCCGCACACTTTCTACGGCGTCCTGCGCACTCCCACTTAGGTCCTGCACACTTTCTACGGTGTCCTGCGCACTCCCACTTGAGTCTCGCACACTTTCTACGGCGTCCTGCGCACTCCCACTTGGGTCCCGCACACTTTCTTCGGCGTCCGGCGCAATCGCATTTGGGTCCCACAAACTTTCTACGGTGTCCTGCGCACTTCCACTCGGGTCACGCACACTTTCTTCGGCGTTCGGCGCACTCCCACTTAGGTCCTGCACACTTTCTACGGCGTCCGGCGCACTCTACCTTGGGTCCCGCACACTTTCTACGGTGTCCGGCGCAATCGCATTTGGGTCCCACAAACTTTCTACGGCGTCCTGCGCACTTCCACTCGGGTCCCGCACACTTTCTTCGGTGTCCGGCGCAATCGCATTTGGATCCCACAAACTTTCTCCGGCGTCCCGCACACATTCTACGGCGTCCTGCGCACTTCCACTTTGGTCCCGCACAGTTTCTTCGGTGTCCGGCGCACTCTACCTTGGGTCCCACACACTTTCTACGGCGTCCTGCGCACTTGCACTTGGGTCCGGCACACTTTCTTCGGTGTCCGGCGCAATCGCATTTGGGTCCCACAAACTTTCTACGGCGTCCTGCGCACTTCCACTCGGGTCCCGCACACTTTCTACGGCGTCCGGCGCACTCTACCTTGGGTCCCGCGCACTTTCTACGGCGTCCTGCGCACTTCCACTTGGGTCCCGCACACTTTCTTCGGTGTCCGGCGCAATCGCATTTGGGTCCCACAAACTTTCTCCGGCGTCCCGCACACATTCTACGGCGTCCGGCGCACTCTACCTTGGGTCCTGCGCACTTTCTACGGCGTCCTGCGCACTTCCACTTGGGTCCCGCACACTTTCTTCGGTGTCCGGCGCAATCGCATTTGGGTCCCACAAACTTTCTACGGCGTCCTGCGCACTTCCACTCGGGTCCCGCACACTTTCTACGGCGTCCTGCCCACTCCCACTTGGGTCCCGCACACTTTCTTCGGCGTCCGGCGCAATCGCATTTGGGTCCCACAAACTTTCTACGGCGTCCTGCGCACTTCCACTTGGGTCCCGCACACTTTCTTCGGCGTCCGGCGCAATCGCATTTGGGTCCCACAAACTTTCTACGGCGTCCTGCGCCCTCCCACTCGGGTCCCGCACACTTTCTACGGCGTCCTGCGCACTCCCACTTAGGTCCTGCACACTTTCTACGGCGTCCGGCGCACTCTACCTTGGGTCCCGCACACTTTCTACGGCGTCCTGCGCACTTCCACTTGGGTCCCGCACACTTTCTTCGGCGTCCGGCGCAATCGCATTTGGGTCCCACAAACTTTCTACGGCGTCCTGCGCACTTCCACTCGGGTCCCGCGCACTTTCTACGGCGTCCTGCGCACTTCCACTTGGGTCCTGCACACTTTCTACGGCGTCCGGCGCACTCTACCTTGGGTCCAGCACACTTTCTACGGTGCCCTGCGCACTTCCACTTGGGTCCCGCACACTTTCTTCGGCGTCCGGCGCAATCGCATTTGGGTCCCACAAACTTTCTACGGCGTCCTGTGCACTACCACTCGGGTCCCGCGCACTTTCTGCGGTGCCCGGCGCACTCTACCTTGGGTACCGCGCACTTTCTACGGCGTCCTGCGCACTTCCACTTGGGTCCTGCACACTTTCTTCGGCGTCCGGCGCAATCGCATTTGGGTCCCACAAACTTTCTACGGCGTCCTGCGCACTCCCACATGGGTCCTGCGCACTTTCTACGGCGTCCTGCGTACTTCCACTTGGGTCCCGCACACTTTCTACGGCGTCCTGCGCACTTCCACTTTGGTCCCGCACACTTTCTTCGGTGTCCGGCGCAATCGCATTTGGGTCCCACAAACTTTCTACGGCGTACTGCGCACTCCCACTTGGGTCCTGCGCACTTTCTACGGCGTCCTGCGCACTTCCACTTGGGTCCCGCACACTTTCTTCGGTGTCCGGCGCACTCCCACATGGGTCCTGCGCACTTTCTACGGCGTCCTGCGCACTTCCACTTGGGTCCCGCACACTTTCTTCGGTGTCCGGCGCAATCGCATTTGGGTCCCACAAACTTTCTACGGCGTCCTGCGCACTTCCACTCGGGTCCCGCACACTTTCTACGGCGTCCTGCCCACTCCCACTTGGGTCCCGCACACTTTCTTCGGCGTCCGGCGCAATCGCATTTGGGTCCCACAAACTTTCTACGGCGTCCTGCACACTCCCAATTGGGTCCCGCACACTTTCTATGGCGTCCTGCGCACTCCCACTTAGGTCCTGCACACTTTCTACGGCGTCCGGCGCACTCTACCTTGGGTCCCGCACACTTTCTACGGCGTCCTGCGCACTTCCACTTGGGTCCCGCACACTTTCTACGGCGTCCTGCGCACTTCCACTTGGGTCCCGCACACTTTCTTCGGTGTCCGGCGCAATCGCATTTGGGTCCCACAAACTTTCTACGGCGTCCTGCGCACTTCCACTCGGGTCCCGCACACTTTCTACGGCGTCCTGCCCACTCCCACTTGGGTCCCGCACACTTTCTACGGCGTCCTGCGCACTTCCACTTGGGTCCCGCACACTTTCTTCGGCGTCCGGCGCAATCGCATTTGGGTCCCACAAACTTTCTACGTCGTCCTGCGCACCTCCACTCGGGTCCCGCACACTTTGTATGGCGTCCTGCGCACTCCCACTTAGGTCCTGCACACTTTCTACGGCGTCCGGCGCACTCTACCTTGGGTCCCGCGCACTTTCTACGGCGTCCTGCGCACTTCCACTTGGGTCCCGCACACTTTCTTCGGTGTCCGGCGCAATCGCATTTGGGTCCCACAAACTTTCTACGGCGTCCTGCGCACTTCCACTTGGGTCCCGCACACTTTCTTCGGCGTCCGGCGCAATCGCATTTGGGTCCCACAAACTTTCTACGGCGTCCTGCGCACTTCCACTCGGGTCCCGCACACTTTCTACGGCGTCCTGCGCACTCCCACTTGGGTCCTGCACACTTTATATGGTGTCCGGCGCACTCTACCTTGGGTCCCGCACACTTTCTACGGCGTCCCGCGCACTTCCACTTGGGTCCCGCACACTTTCTTCGGCGTCCGGCGCAATCGCATTTGTGTCCCACAAACTTTCTACGGCGTCCTGCGCACTTCCACTCGGGTCCCGCACACTTTCTACGGCGTCCTGCGCACTCCCACTTAGGTCATGCAGACTTTCTACGGCGTCCGGCGCACTCTACCTTGGGTCCCGCGCACTTTCTACGGCGTCCTGCGCACTTCCACTTGGGTCCCGCACACTTTCTTCGGTGTCCGGCGCAATCGCATTTGGGTCCCACAAACTTTCTACGGCGTCCTGCGCACTTCCACTTGGGTCCCGCACACTTTCTTCGGCGTCCGGCGCAATCGCATTTGGGTCCCACAAACTTTCTACGGCGTCCTGCGCACTTCCACTCGGGTCCCGCACACTTTCTACGGCGTCCTGCGCACTCCCACTTGGGTCCTGCACACTTTATATGGTGTCCGGCGCACTCTACCTTGGGTCCCGCACACTTTCTACGGCGTCCCGCGCACTTCCACTTGGGTCCCGCACACTTTCTTCGGCGTCCGGCGCAATCGCATTTGTGTCCCACAAACTTTCTACGGCGTCCTGCGCACTTCCACTCGGGTCCCGCACACTTTCTACGGCGTCCTGCGCACTTCCACTTGGGTCCCGCACACTTTCTACGGCGTCCTGCGCACTTCCACTTGGGTCCCGCACACTTTCTTCGGTGTCCGGCGCAATCGCATTTGGGTCCCGCACACTTTCTACGGCGTCCTGCGCACTCCCACTTAGGTCTTGCACACTTTCTACGGCGTCCGGCGCACTCTACCTTGGGTCCCGCGCACTTTCTACGGCGTCCTGCGCACTTCCACTTGGGTCCCGCACACTTTCTTCGGTGTCCGGCGCAATCGCATTTGGGTCCCACAAACTTTCTACGGCGTCCTGCGCACTTCCACTCGGGTCCCGCACACTTTCTACGGCGTCCTGCGCACTCCCACTTAGGTCCTGCACACTTTCTACGGCGTCCGGCGCACTCTACCTTGGGTCCCGCGCACTTTCTACGGCGTCCTGCCCACTCCCACTTGGGTCCCGCACACTTTCTACGGCGTCTTGCGCACTCCCACTTAGGTCTTGCACACTTTCTACGGCGTCCGGCGCACTCTACCTTGGGTCCCGCGCACTTTCTACGGCGTCCTGCGCACTTCCACTTGGGTCCCGCACACTTTCTTCGGTGTCCGGCGCAATCGCATTTGGGTCCCACAAACTTTCTACGGCGTCCTGCGCACTTCCACTCGGGTCCCGCACACTTTCTACGGCGTCCGGCGCACTCTACCTTGGGTCCCGCGCACTTTCTACGGCGTCCTGCGCACTTCCACTTGGGTCCCGCACACTTTCTTCGGCGTCCGGCGCAATCGCATTTGGGTCCCACAAACTTTCTACGGCGTCCTGCGCACTTCCACTCGGGTCCCGCACACTTTCTACGGCGTCCTGCGCACTTCCACTCGGGTCCCGCACATTTTTTACGGCGTCCTGCGCACTCCCACTTGAGTCCCGCACACTTTCTTCGGCGTCCGGCGCAATCGCATTTGGGTCCCACAAACTTTCTACGGCGTCCTGCGCACTTCCACTGGGTACCGCACACTTTCTACGGCGTCCTGCGCACTCCCACTTAGGTCCTGCACACTTTCTACGGCGTCCGGCGCACTCTACCTTGGGTCCCGCGCACTTTCTACGGCGTCCTGCGCACTTCCACTTGGGTCCCGCACACTTTCTTCGGTGTCCGGCGCAATCGCATTTGGGTCCCACAAACTTTCTACGGCGTCCTGCGCACTTCCACTTGGGTCCCGCACACTTTCTTCGGCGTCAGGCGCAATCGCATTTGGGTCCCACAAACTTTCTACGTCGTCCTGCGCACTTTCACTTGGGTCCCGCACACTTTCTACGGCGTCCTGCGCACTCCCACTTGGGTCCTGCACACTTTATTTGGTGTCCGGCGCACTCTACCTTGGGTCTCGCACACTTTCTACGGCGTCCCGCGCACTTCCACTTGGGTCCCGCACACTTTCTTCGGCGTCCGGCGCAATCGCATTTGTGTCCCACAAACTTTCTACGGCGCCCTGCGCACTTCCACTCGGGTCCCGCACACTTTCTACGGCGTCCGGCGCACTCTACCTTGGGTCCCGCGCACTTTCTACGGCGTCCTGCGCACTTCCACTTGGGTCCCGCACACTTTCTTCGGTGTCCGGCGCAATCGCATTTGGGTCCCACAAACTTTCTACGGCGTCCTGCGCACTTCCACTTGGGTCCCGCACACTTTCTTCGGCGTCCGGCGCAATCGCATTTGGGTCCCACAAACTTTCTACGGCGTCCTGCGCACTTCCACTCGGGTCCCGCACACTTTCTACGGCGTCCTGCGCACTCCCACTTGGGTCCTGCACACTTTATATGGTGTCCGGCGCACTCTACCTTGGGTCCCGCACACTTTCTACGGCGTCCCGCGCACTTCCACTTGGGTCCCGCACACTTTCTTCGGCGTCCGGTGCAATCGCATTTGGGTCCCACAAACTTTCTACGGCGTCCTGCGCACTTCCAATTGGGTCCCACACACTTTCTACGGCGTCCTGCGCACTTCCACTTGGGTCCCGCACACTTTCTACGGCGTCCTGCGCACTTCCACTTGGGTCCCGCACACTTTCTTCGGTGTCCGGCGCAATCGCATTTGGGTCCCACAAACTTTCTACGGCGTCCTGCGCACTTCCACTCGGGTCCTGCACACTTTCTACGGCATCCGGCGCACTCCCACTTGGCTCCCCCACACTTTCTACGCCGTCCTGCGCCGTTCCCCACGGGTCCCGCACACTTTCTACGGCGTCCGGCGCAATCGCGTCTGGGTCCCACAAACATTCTACGGCGTCCTGCGCACTTCCACTCGGGTCCCGTACACTTTCTACGGCGTCCTGCGCACTCCCACTTGGGTCATGCACACTTTCTACGGCGTCCGGCGCACTTCCACCTTGGGTCCCGCGCACTTTCTACGGCGTCCTGCGCACTTCCACTCGGGTCCCGCACACTTTCTATGGCGTCCTGCGCACACCCGCTTAGGTCCTGCACACTTTCTACGGCGTCCGGCGCACTCTACCTTGGGTCCCGCACACTTTCTTCGGTGTCCGGCGCAATCGCATTTGGGTCCCACAAACTTTCTACGGCGTCCTGCGCACTTCCACTCGGGTCCCGCACACTTTCTACGGCATCCGGCGCAATCGCATTTGGGTCCCGCGCACTTTCTACGGCGTGCTGCGCACTTCCACTCGGGTCCCGCACACTTTCTACGGCGTCCTGCGCACTCCCACGTGGGTCCTGCACACTTTCTACGGCGTCCGGCGCACTCTACCTTGGGTCCCGCACACTTTCTACGGCGTCCCGCGCACTTCCACTTGGGTCCCGCACACTTTCTTCGGCGTCCGGCGCAATCGCATTTGGGTCCCACAAACTTTCTACGGCGTCCTGCGCACTTCCACTCGGGTCCCGCACACTTTCTACGGCGTCCTGCGCACTCCCACTTAGGTCCTGCACACTTTCTACGGCGTCCTGCGCACTTCCACTTGGGTCCCGCACACTTTCTTCGGTGTCCGGCGCAATCGCATTTGGGTCCCACAAACTTTCTACGGCGTCCTGCGCACTCCCACTTAGGTCTTGCACACTTTCTACGGCGTCCGGCGCACTCTACCTTGGGTCCCGCGCACTTTCTACGGCGTCCTGCGCACTTCCACTTGGGTCCCGCACACTTTCTTCGGTGTCCGGCGCAATCGCATTTGGGTCCCACAAACTTTCTACGGCGTCCTGCGCACTTCCACTCGGGTCCCGCACACTTTCTACGGCGTCCTGCGCACTCCCACTTAGGTCATGCAGACTTTCTACGGCGTCCGGCGCACTCTACCTTGGGTCCCGCGCACTTTCTACGGCGTCCTGCGCACTTCCACTCGGGTCCCGCACACTTTCTACGGCGTCCTGCGCACTTCCACTCGGGTCCCGCACACTTTCTACGGCGTCCGGCGCACTCTACCTTGGGTCCCGCGCACTTTCTACGGCGTCCTGCGCACTTCCACTTGGGTCCCGCACACTTTCTTCGGTGTCCGGCGCAATCGCATTTGGGTCCCACAAACTTTCTACGGCGTCCTGCGCACTTCCACTCGGGTCCCGCACACTTTCTACGGCGTCCGGCGCACTCTACCTTGGGTCCCGCGCACTTTCTACGGCGTCCTGCGCACTTCCACTTGGGTCCCGCACACTTTCTTCGGTGTCCGGCGCAATCGCATTTGTGTCCCACAAACTTTCTACGGCGCCCTGCGCACTTCCACTCGGGTCTCGCACACTTTCTACGGCGTCCTGCGCACTCCCACTTAGGTCATGCAGACTTTTTACGGCGTCCTGCGCACTTCCACTCGGGTCCCGCACACTTTCTACGGCGTCCGGTGCACTCTACCTTGGGTCCCGCGCACTTTCTACGGCGTCCTGCGCACTTCCACTTGGGTCCCGCACACTTTCTTCGGTGTCCGGCGCAATCGCATTTGGGTCCCACAAACTTTCTACGGCGTCCTGCGCACTTCCACTTGGGTCCCGCACACTTTCTACGGCGTCCTGCGCACTCCCACTTAGGTCATGCAGACTTTCTACGGCGTCCGGCGCACTCTACCTTGGGTCCCGCGCACTTTCTACGGCGTCCTGCGCACTTCCACTTGGGTCCCGCACACTTTCTTCGGTGTCCGGCGCAATCGCATTTGGGTCCCACAAACTTTCTACGGCGTCCTGCGCACTTCCACTTGGGTCCCGCACACTTTCTTCGGCGTCCGGCGCAATCGCATTTGGGTCCCACAAACTTTCTACGGCGTCCTGCGCACTTCCACTCGGGTCCCGCACACTTTCTACGGCGTCCTGCGCACTCCCACTTGGGTCCTGCACACTTTATATGGTGTCCGGCGCACTCTACCTTGGGTCCCGCACACTTTCTACGGCGTCCCGCGCACTTCCACTTGGGTCCCGCACACTTTCTTCGGCGTCCGGCGCAATCGCATTTGGGTCCCACAAACTTTCTACGGCGTCCTGCGCACTTCCACTCGGGTCCCGCACACTTTCTACGGCGTCCTGCGCACTCCCACTTAGGTCATGCAGACTTTCTACGGCGTCCGGCGCACTCTACCTTGGGTCCCGCGCACTTTCTACGGCGTCCTGCGCACTTCCACTTGGGTCCCGCACACTTTCTTCGGTGTCCGGCGCAATCGCATTTGGGTCCCACAAACTTTCTACGGCGTCCTGCGCACTTCCACTTGGGTCCCGCACACTTTCTTCGGCGTCCGGCGCAATCGCATTTGGGTCCCACAAACTTTCTACGTCGTCCTGCGCACTTCCACTCGGGTCCCGCACACTTTCTACGGCGTCCTGCGCACTCCCACTTGGGTCCTGCACACTTTATATGGTGTCCGGCGCACTCTACCTTGGGTCCCGCACACTTTCCACGGCGTCCCGCGCACTTCCACTTGGGTCCCGCACACTTTCTTCGGCGTCCGGCGCAATCGCATTTGTGTCCCACAAACTTTCTACGGCGCCCTGCGCACTTCCACTCGGGTCCCGCACACTTTCTACGGCGTCCTGCGCACTCCCACTTAGGTCTTGCACACTTTCTACGGCGTCCTGCGCACTTCCACTTGGGTCCCGCACACTTTCTTCGGTGTCCGGCGCAATCGCATTTGGGTCCCACAAGCTTTTTACGGCGTCCTGCGCACTCCCACTTAGGTCTTGCACACTTTCTACGGCGTCCGGCGCACTCTACCTTGGGTCCCGCGCACTTTCTACGGCGTCCTGCGCACTTCCACTTGGGTCCCGCACACTTTCTTCGGTGTCCGGCGCAATCGCATTTGGGTCCCACAGACTTTCTACGGCGTCCTGCGCACTTCCACTCGGGTCCCGCACACTTTCTACGGCGTCCTGCGCACTCCCACTTAGGTCATGCAGACTTTCTACGGCGTCCGGCGCACTCTACCTTGGGTCCCGCGCACTTTCTACGGCGTCCTGCCCACTCCCACTTGGGTCCCGCACACTTTCTACGGCGTCCCGCTCACTCCCACTTGGGTCCCGCACACTTTCTTCGGCGTCCGGCGCAATCGCATTTGGGTCCCACAAACTTTCTACGGCGTCCTGCGCACTTCCACTCGGGTCCCGCACACTTTCTACGGCGTCCGGCGCACTCTACCTTGGGTCCCGCGCACTTTCTACGGCGTCCTGCGCACTTCCACTTGGGTCCAGCACACTTTCTTCGGTGTCCGGCGCAATCGCATTTGGGTCCCACAAACTTTCCACGGCGTCCTGCGCACTCCCACTTAGGTCCTGCACACTTTCTACGGCGTCCGGCGCACTCTACCTTGGGTCCCGCGCACTTTCTACGGCGTCCTGCGCACTTCCACTTGGGTCCCGCACACTTTCTTCGGCGTCCGGCGCAATCGCATTTGGGTCCCACAAACTTTCTACGGCGTCCTGCGCACTTCCACTTGGGTCCCGCACACTTTCTTCGGTGTCCGGCGCAATCGCATTTGGACCCCACAAACTTTCTACGGCGTCCTGCGCACTTCCACTCGGGTCCCGCACACTTTCTACGGCGTCCTGCGCACTTCCACTTGGATCCCGCACACTTTCTTCGGTGTCCGGCGCAATCGCATTTGGGTCCCACAAACTTTCTACGGCGTCCTGCGCACTTCCACTCGGGTCTCGCACACTTTCTACGGCGTCCTGCGCACTTCCACTTGGGTCCCGCACATTTTCTTCGGTGTCCGGCGCAATCGTATTTGGATCCCACAAACTTTCTACGGCGTCCTGCGCACTTCCACTTGGGTCCCGCACACTTTCTTCGGCGTCCGGCGCACTCCCACTTAGGTTATGCAGACTTTCTACGGCGTCCGGCGCACTCTACCTTGGGTCCCGCGCACTTTCTACGGCGTCCTGCGCACTTCCACTTGGGTCCCGCACACTTTCTTCGGTGTCCGGCGCAATCGCATTTGGGTCCCACAAACTTTCTACGGCGTCCTGCGCACTTCCACTTGGGTACCGCACACTTTCTTCGGCGTCCGGCGCAATCGCATTTGGGTCCCACAAACTTTCTACGTCGTCCTGCGCACTTCCACTCGGGTCCCGCACACTTTCTACGGCGTCCTGCGCACTCCCACTTGGGTCCTGCACACTTTATATGGTGTCCGGCGCACTCTACCTTGGGTCCCGCACACTTTCTACGGCGTCCCGCTCTCTCCCACTTGGGTCCCGCACACTTTCTTCGGCGTCCGGCGCAATCGCATTTGTGTCCCACAAACTTTCTACGGCGTCCTGCGCACTTCCACTCGGGTCCCGCACACTTTCTACGGCGTCCTGCGCACTCCCACTTAGGTCATGCAGACTTTCTACGGCGTCCGGCGCACTCTACCTTGGGTCCCGCGCACTTTATACGGCGTCCTGCGCACTTCCACTTGGGTCCCGCACACTTTCTTCGGTGTCCGGCGCAATCGCATTTGGGTCCCACAAACTTTCTACGGCGTCCTGCGCACTTGCACTTGGGTCCCGCACACTTTCTTCGGCATCCGGCGCAATCGCATTTGGGTCCCACAAACTTTCTACGTCGTCCTGCGCACTTCCACTCCGGTCCCGCACACTTTCTACGGCGTCCTGCGCACTCCCACTTGGGTCCTGCACACTTTATATGGTGTCCGGCGCACTCTACCTTGGGTCCCGCACACTTTCCACGGCGTCCCGCGCACTTCCACTTGGGTCCCGCACACTTTCTTCGGCGTCCGGCGCAATCGCATTTGTGTCCCACAAACTTTCTACGGCGCCCTGCGCACTTCCACTCGGGTCCCGCACACTTTCTACGGCGTCCTGCGCACTCCCACTTAGGTCTTGCACACTTTCTACGGCGTCCTGCGCACTTCCACTTGGGTCCCGCACACTTTCTTCGGTGTCCGGCGCAATCGCATTTGGGTCCCACAAGCTTTTTACGGCGTCCTGCGCACTCCCATAGGTCTTGCACACTTTCTACGGCGTCCGGCGCACTCTACCTTGGGTCCCGCGCACTTTCTACGGCGTCCTGCGCACTTCCACTTGGGTCCCGCACACTTTCTTCGGTGTCCGGCGCAATCGCATTTGGGTCCCACAGACTTTCTACGGCGTCCTGCGCACTTCCACTCGGGTCCCGCACACTTTCTACGGCGTCCTGCGCACTCCCACTTAGGTCATGCAGACTTTCTACGGCGTCCGGCGCACTCTACCTTGGGTCCCGCGCACTTTCTACGGCGTCCTGCCCACTCCCACTTGGGTCCCGCACACTTTCTACGGCGTCCTGCGCACTCCCACTTAGGTCTTGCACACTTTCTACGGCGTCCGGCGCACTCTACCTTGGGTCCCGCGCACTTTCTACGGCGTGCTGCGCACTTCCACTTGGGTCCCGCACACTTTCTTCGGTGTCCGGCGCAATCGCATTTGGGTCCCACAAACTTTTTACGGCGTCCTGCGCACTTCTACTCGGGTCCCGCACACTTTCTACGGCGTCCGGCGCACTTCCACTTGGGTCCCGCACACTTTCTTCGGCGTCAGTCGCACTCTACCTTGGGTACCGCACACTTTCTACGGCGTCCTCCACTCGTCCACTTGGGTCCCGCACGCCTTCCTCGGCGTCCGGCGCAATCGCATTTGGGTCCCACAAACTTTCTACGGCGTCCTGCGCCCTCCCTCTTGGGTCCCGCCCACTTTCTACGGCGTCCTGCGCACTTCCATGGGTCTTGCACACTTTCTACGGCGTCCTGCGCACTTCCACTTGGGTCCCGCACACTTTCTTCGGCGTCCGGCGCAATCGCATTTGGGTCCCACACACTTTCTACGGCGTCCTGCGCACTCCCACTCGGGTCTTGCACACTTTCTACGGCGTCCGGCGCACTCGCACTTGGGTCCCGCGCACTTTCTACGGCGTCCTGCGCACTTCCACCTTGGGTCCCGCACACTTTCTTCGGTGTCCGGCGCAATCGCATTTGGGTCCCACAAACTTTCTACGGCGTCCTGCGCACTTCCACTCGGGTCCCGCACACTTTCTACGGCGTCCTGCGCACCCCCTACTTAGGTCCCTGCACACTTTCTACGGCGTCCGGCGCACTCTACCTTGGGTCCCGCACACTTTCTACGGCGTCCTGCGCACTCCCACTTGGGTCCCGCACACTTTCTTCGGCGTCCGGCGCACTCCCATTTGGGTCCTGCACACTTTCTACGGCGTCCTGCGCACTTCCACTTGGGTCCCGCACACTTTCTACGGCGTCCTGCGCACTTCCATTTGGGTCCCGCACACTTTCTACGGCGTCCGGCGCACTCCACCTTGGGTCCCGCACACTTTCTACGGCGTCCGGCGCACTCTGCATTTGGGTCCCGCGCACTTTCTACGGCGTCCTGCGCACTCCCACTTGGGTCCCGCACACTTTCTTCGGCGTCTGGCGCAATCGCATTTGGGTCCCACAAACTTTCTACGGCGCCCTGCGCACTTCCACTCGGGTCCCGCACACTTTCTACGGCGTCCTGCGCACTCCCTATTTGGGTCATGCAGACTTTCTACGGCGTCCGGCGCACTCTACCTTGGGTCCCGCGCACTTTCTACGGCGTCCTGCGCACTTCCACTTGGGTCCCGCACACTTTCTTCGGTGTCCGGCGCAATCGCATTTGGGTCCCACAAACTTTCTACGGCGTCCTGCGCACTTCCACTTGGGTCCCGCACACTTTCTTCGGTGTCCGGCGCAATCGCATTTGGGTCCCACAAACTTTCTACGGCGTCCTGCGCACTTCCACTCGGGTCCCGCACACTTTCTACGGCGTCCTGCGCACTCCCACTTAGGTCCTGCACACTTTCTACGGCGTCCGGCGCACTCTACCTTGGGTCCCGCGCACTTTCTACGGCGTCCTGCGCACTTCCACTTGGGTCCCGCACACTTTCTTCGGTGTCCGGCGCAATCGCATTTGGGTCCCACAAACTTTCTACGGCGTCCTGCGCACTTCCACTCGGGTCCTGCACACTTTCTACGGCGTCCGGCGCAATCGCATTTGGATCCCACAAACTTTCTACGGCGTCCCGCAAACTTTCTACGACGTTCGGCGCACTCTACCTCGGGTCCCGCGCACTTTTTACGGTGCCCTGCGCACTCCCACTTAGGTCTTGCACACTTTCTACGGTGTCCGGCGCAATCGCATTTGGGTCCCACAAACTTTCTACGGCGTCCTGCGCACTTCCACTCAGGTCCCGCACACTTTCTTCGGCGTCCGGCGCAATCGCACTTGGGTCCCGCACACTTTCTTCGGCGTCCTGCGCACTCCCACTTGGGTCCCGCGCACTTTCTACGGCGTCCTGCGCACTCCCACTTAGCTCATGCACACTTTCTACGGCGTCCGGCGCACTCTACCTTGGGTCCAGCTCACTTTCTGTCCCGCACATTTTCTTCGGCGTCCGGCGCAATCGCACTTGGGTCCAGCACACTTTCTACGGTGCCCTGCGCACTTCCACTTGGGTCCCGCACACTTTCTTCGGCGCCCGGCGCAATCGCATTTGGGTCCCACAAACTTTCTACGGCGTCCTGCGCGCTTCCACTCGGGTCCCGCACACTTTCTATGGCGTCCTGCGCACTCCCACTTAGGTCCTGCACACTTTCTACGGTGTCCGGCGCACTCTACCTTGGGTCCCACACACTTTCTACGGCGTCCTGCGCACTTCCACTTCGGTCCCGCACACCTTCTTCGGCGTCCGGCGCAATCGCATTTGGGTCCCACAAACTTTCTACGGCGTCCTGCGCACTTCCACTCGGGTCCCGCACACTTTCTACGGCGTCCTGCGCACTCCCACTTAGGTCCTGCACACTTTCTACGGCGTCCGGCGCACTCTACCTTGGGTCCCGCGCACTTTCTACGGCGTCCTGCGCACTCCCACTTAGGTCCTGCACACTTTCTACGGCGTCCTGCGCACTCCCACTTAGGTCTTGCACACTTTCTACGGCGTCCGGCGCACTCTACCTTGGGTCCCGCGCACTTTCTACGGCGTCCTGCGCACTTCCACTTGGGTCCCGCACACTTTCTTCGGTGTCCGGCGCAATCGCATTTGGGTCCCACAAACTTTCTACGGCGTCCTGCGCACTTCCACTCGGGTCCCGCACACTTTCTACGGCGTCCTGCGCACTCCCACTTAGGTCATGCAGACTTTCTACGGCGTCCGGCGCACTCTACCTTGGGTCCCGCGCACTTTCTACGGCGTCCTGCCCACTCCCACTTGGGTCCCGCACACTTTCTACGGCGTCCTGCGCACTCCCACTTAGGTCTTGCACACTTTCTACGGCGTCCGGCGCACTCTACCTTGGGTCCCGCGCACTTTCTACGGCGTCCTACGCACTTCCACTTGGGTCCCGCACACTTTCTTCGGGGGCCGGGGCAATCGCACTTGGGTCCCACAAGCTTTTTACGCCGTCCTGCGCACTCCCACTTGGGTCCTGCACACTTTCTACGGCGTCCGGCGCCCTCTACCTTGGGTCCCGCGCACTTTCTACGGCGTCCTACGCACTTCTACTTGGGTCCCGCACACTTTCTTCGGTGTCCGGCGCAATCGCATTTGTGTCCCACAAACTTTCTACGGCGCCCTGCGCACTTCCACTCGGGTCTCGCACACTTTCTACGGCGTCCTGCGCACTTCCACTTGGGTCCCGCACACTTTCTTCGGTGTCCGGCGCAATCGCATTTGGGTCCCACAAACTTTCTACGGCGTCCTGCGCACTTCCACTCGGGTCCCGCACACTTTCTACGGCGTCCTGCGCACTTCCACTTGGGTCCCGCACACTTTCTGCGGTGTCCGGCGCAATCGCATTTGGATCCCACAAACTTTCTACGGCGTCCTGCGCACTTCCACTCAGGTCCCGCACACTTTCTACGGCGTCCTGCGCACTCGCACTTAGGTCCTGCACACTTTCACGGCGTCCGGCGCACTCTCCCTTGGGTCCCGCCCACTTTCTACGGCGTCCTGCGCACTTCCACTTGGGTCCCGCACACTTTCTTCGGTGTCCTGCGCAATCGCATTTGGGTCCCACAAACTTTCTACGGCGTCCTGCGCACTTCCACTTGGGTCCCGCACACTTTCTTCGGCGTCCGGCGCGATCGCATTTGGGTCCCACGAACTTTCTACGGCGTGCTGCGCACTTCCACTCGGGTCCCGCACGCTTTCTACGGCGGCCTGCGCCCTCCCACCTGGGGCCTGCACACTTTAGATGGTGTCCCGCGCACTCCACCTTGGGTCCCGCACACTTTCTACGGCGTCCCGCGCACTTCCACTTGGGTCCCGCACACTTTCTTCGGCGTCCGGGCGCAATCGCATTTGTGTCCCACAAACTTTCTACGGCGTCCTGCGCACTTCCACTCGGGTCCCGCACACTTTCTACGGCGTCCTGCGCACTCCGCCACTTAGGTCATGCAGACTTTCTCCGGCGTCCGGCGCACTCTACCTTGGGTCCCGCGCACTTTCTACGGCGTCCTGCGCACTTCCACTTGGGTCCCGCACACTTTCTTCGGTGTCCGGCGCAATCGCATTTGGGTCCCACAAACTTTCTACGGCGTCCTGCGCACTTCCACTCGGGTCCCGCACACTTTCTACGGCGTCCGGCGCAATCGCATTTGGGTCCCACAAACTTTCTACGGCGTCCTACGCACTCCCACTTGGGCCCGCACACTTTCTACGGCATCCTGCGCACTCCCACTTGGGCCCTGCCCCCTTTCTGTGGCGTCCGCCGCACCCTACCTTGGCTCCGGCACACCTTGTACGGCGCCCCGCGCACTTCCACTTGGGTCCCGCACACTTTCTTCGGCGCCCGGCGCCATCGCATTTGTGTCCCACAAACTTTCTACGGCGTACTGCGCACTTCCACTCGGGTCTCGCACACTTTTATACGGCGTCCTGCACTCCCACTTAGGTCTTGGCACACTTTGCTACGGCGTCCGGCGCACTTCACCCTGGGTCCCGCGCACTTTCTACGGCGTCCGCGCACTTTCCACTTGGGTCCCGCACACTTTCTTCGGTGTCCGGCGCAATCGCATTTGGGTCCCACAAACTTTCTACGGCGTCCTGCGCACTTCCACTCGGGTCCCGCACACTTTCTACGGCGTCCTGCGCACCTCTACCTTGGGTCCCGCACACTTTCTACGGCGTCCTGCGCACTCCCACTTGGGTCCTGCACACTTTCTTCGGTGTCCGGCGCAATCGCATTTGGGTCCCACAAACTTTCTACGGCGTCCTGCGCACTTCCACTCGGGTCCCGCACACTTTCTACGGCGTCCTGCGCACTCCCACTTAGGTCATGCAGACTTTCTACGGCGTCCGGCGCACTCTACCTTGGGTCCCGCGCACTTTCTACGGCGTCCTGCCCACTCCCACTTGGGTCCCGCACACTTTATACGGCGTCCGGCGCTCTCCCACTCGGGTCCCGCACACTTTCTACGGCGTCCGGCGCACTTCCACTTGGGTCCCGCACACTTTCTTCGGCGTCCTGCGCACTCCCACTTGGGTCCTGCACACTTTCTACGGTGTCCGGCGCACTCTACCTTGGGTCCCGCACACTTTCTACGGCGTCCCGCGCACTTCCCACTTGGGTCCCGCACACTTTCTTCGGCGTCCGGCGCAATCGCATTTGGGTCCCACAAACTTTCTACGGCGTCCTGCGCACTTCCACTTAGGTCTT